>OX030973.1:10015000-12415000 GCA_943735965.1 Eupithecia abbreviata
GTAGGCGCCATTCCGTTCACAGGAAGCCTAAGTTCGTTATTTTTGACCCTTTTTAACTCAAGAAGGTTATGTTCATTGCATTGTATATTTCTTTTTTATATATATTAATAACTGAGCAAGCGAATGGACCGAAGCTTCGTCTCTGCATAATTGATCAATGAGTATTTGTAGATACATATATTTAACATCAGAGGAATCAAAAGTTAGCAAAAAAATCTTCGAAGATGTCTAGCAAATTGAAAGGTTTTTATACAATAATATTCCGTATTTCAGTATAAAAAGTTATTGCTTATATTGTTCACAATAATGTTAACAGAACTACAACATTTTTTAAATTTAACCAGGGCGTCCCACAGCTATGCCACATGGAGGGAAATTACTTTAAATATTGTAGACTAGCGGACCTTCCCGGCTTCGCACGGTTTTATAATATAGCCTATTTTCACTGGGGATAGTGTAGCTTCCCAACGGTGAAATAATTTTTCAAATCGGTCCACTAGTTCGGAGCCTATTCATTACAAACAAACAAACAAAAAATCAAACCTTTCCTCGTTATAATATTAGTATAGATGGAACATTTTACTGAAAGATGACTTCATTTTGATTTTAAAAACAATCTAAACTGCATTCAAAGATTTTTCAATAATCGCCTGTCTGAATTGGGAATCGAACCCGCCAAATTGTAAATAAAAATCAAACCTAATTTAACAATACCAATCAAAAGACTCAATCGTAAGTATTATTTTTTTCCACGTAATATAGCATCTTAAATAAAATGAAGACCATGACATTTTACATAGAGTTATTACATGCCCAGCCCAGCGTGGGGATTATGGCATTGCCCCCCAATGATAAGAGATAATGAGGCGCCTGTTAGGGAAAACTTATGAGTCAAGCAGTGGACCGGTAAAGCCTGTTGATGATGATTGAGTTTTGGATACATACATTTAAGGTTCCTACAAGACCGACAGCCATTCAGACGAGTTTTGAGAGGTACCTTTCACCTTCCTTTCCGCCATCACTACATAGTATAAAACAAAGTCGCTTCCCGCTGTCTGTCTGCCCCTACGTATGCTTAGATCTTTAAAACAACGCAACGAATTTTGATGCAGCTTTTTTAACAGAGTGATTCAAGAGGAAGGTTTATAAACAATCCGAAACCTAGATTTCCATGAGGGCAAAGCCGCGGGTCGCAGCTAGTATTTCATAAACAAAGTTTTATTCATGACGTTTTGTTTCAACGAGCACCGTGCCACATTTCGAACTAAATACGTAGCCGCAGAGATACGTGCCGGAAACATGATCCTCTCCGGGTGCAAAACATCATGATTTTAAACCAAACGGTAGATAATACTTGGGTAAACGTATTTAGTTCTATAGTAACTAATATACTTCATAGCTTCAGTTGTATTCCAGTTTTTACCTACTCAATTACATATTGCGGTTGCGAGTATGCTGATCATTTTTATGAAACTCAACACCAATTATTTATTTTCCATACTCATATTATAAAATCGAGGGTAATTCTGACTGTCTGTTCACGCTTTTTCACGCCTAAACGGCTGAACGGTTCTTATTGAAATTTCACAACGAAGTAGTCCCTGGATACCGACAAAATTCCATTTAAAAGTTCAAATACTAAAATGTGTTATTGTACATCAGAAAAAAAACATTGTTTACAATGTTCCTCCAAGGCCTCATCCCTTAAAAGGGATCTCTTCCAGGCGGTTTCTGTTAAACTTATAAATAAGTTTATGGTATTTACCTTGGTATTCTTTCATAGCTGTCCCAGCTGTGGAGACAGTTGTAGGAATTATGTCGATAGAGACCTGCCATCTCCGGATCTGCCAGAATTGCTGCGTGTTCTAAGCGTCCTCTATAGTTAAGTATACCCGAGAGTCAAGAGTGTGGTCTCGCGAAGTTTATTCGGATGTTGGAGCATGTTTTTCAATAAATACTTTCCCAAAAGACTTTCCTGATATTGTAAATTAATTTTGTAGATGTGTAGCTAAAATCAATAAAACACATTACTATTCACGGGTATGTATTGCGTTTAGATTTCCGACGTTTCAACGGGTTTACACAGTATCGTTGCCATGAGACGACAAAAAACTTAAAGGAAAAAACGATATATACGAATAGTTGTTATATATAATATATACGAATAGTAATTATATATTATAAATTTGTAGCGTTTTAAAACCTTTGCTTATAAATACTTGGTCAAAACTGAACTAATTCTGATCCCTCTTCTCTACATTGTTTACCTACGATCAAAGTTAGTAACCGCATCGCATTATCTACACACGTCCTTCTATACAAAACGAACTGTAATTTAGCTAAAAGGTTTACAAAGTGCGATTTGTTCAGCGAACAGGAGTACAGCATTAAAAAGTATGTATATATGTATCAGGTACAGATGCTAGACCGCCGTTAAGGCCTCTTTGGTCAGTGCACGCAGGTACTCATTTAAAAGACTCAACTATTGGGTAGGACTTATATTCGATACCAAGGCAAGAATACAATTCTGTTAAAATGTATAGGTATGCGTTTTACATAAAATATGTAAACATGGGCTTAGACATGATTTAACAGCAAAAATAAAGAACCTGTTGCTTTTACAGTTAACGAGAATAACCAAATGCTTCAAAATATCTAACTTACCCAGAGTTACCCTAACCTGTAAATAGTTTTTCTTAAAGTTTACGTATTTCAAAACTTTCTACCCATCTGAACTGCAAAGGTACCGTCTCTGTTCTGCAAAACATGTGTTTATTATCCTAATAAACTTATCTATTCGTGTAGTTCATCGCGCAAACAGGCTTCGAAATTATCACAGAGCGAAACTAAACTGTAATCAACCCCTAATTCGTATAAAACATTAATTTGCCGTAAGTTCCTTGTGTCACTGGGCAAATTAGTCCGATATGAAATATTTACATTTTATGCGGATATGCATTCACTATTTATTTTGTATAACTTCAGACACGAACCTGGTATTAAAGTAAAAATTTAGGTGTATCTTATAGGTTGTAGTAATTTTGCTTCGTGTTTGTGAGTTGAGTATTGTTGTTTGTGAAGTTGGAGTTAGGGAGGGCACCAGACGTGGGGGCGCGACGCGCTCTAAGGCTCAACTGACTATCGGTGTCGGTTCGGCCGCGGCGGCGGCGGTGGCGGCGGCGGCAGCGGCGGCGGCAGCGGCGGCGGCGGCGCCCTGGGCGGGGGCGGACTTCTCCCCCGCTTCTAAACTGTACCGCAACTATTACTTTTTTAATAGGTAGCCTTTTCTTTGATGTTATTATCCTTATAATCCTTTTTTTACTTTAATGTCTACCTACGTCTTTGTGATATATACGATTCCAAGAAGATGTAAGTATCAAAAAACATTTCGTTCTGTTTTTTCACGTCTGATTTTTGTTGGAGAAGAAAAAAGGTTTTGATCGAAAATACTTGCATGTACATTCAATTATTTGCGTAAATTGGAACGGATGAACGAATGATATGCAATATGACCGAGCTGATTGAGTTAGACGTTATCTAAAAAGACACGCGCTTAACAAGGTTTTGTGGTAACGAGAGTTAAACTCTTGTTAAACCCTTGCCTAAATGTCTAAACATTTAGGCAAGGATTTAACGTAAACACTGATCTAACAAGTGTTTACGTTTGTTTTTGTAGTACTGCTGTTAGCGTCCATAAAGTATAGGGCATGTCCCGTCTTTAAAAAAGACTCGTTAGAAACATCATTGCTTATTTTTCTTTATCTAACAAAGTCGGGTTTGTTCGAAAACTAATAACTGAGAACGGTTGGACCGATTTTCATGGTTTTTAGTTGTATTTGTCTGCATCTCCAATAGCAAAAAACAATTTGCCAAATAGATGAAAATATAATTTGAAATAATAATAATTTTCAAATACGAAATTCAAATGGGTTTCGTAACTGTCAAACATTGACTGTTAGGGCGATATGAAGTTAGCTAGTATTCATGAAGGTAAAGTGAGTTGATTCCCAAAGATTTTGATTGTACGGAAAATCAGTTTAAGGCAAAAAAGAATTTAATTTGTTTACATTGTTTTGATGAGCATCAAACATTAGTTAGTTACGGACCATTCGTTGATATATCCTTACTTCGATAATTTATGTCTGGATGTACCGTCAGAATTTGTTAATATTATAATTAAGGCTAAAATGGATGTCTAAATCTTAGTCTATTTGTTTTTTCTGGTAAGATAAAGATAAAGCTTGCCCATTAACAGGTTACACAATAAGATATACAGGTTTAACAAGGAATAATAATAATTTGTTTTAAGTAGGTACATTACATAAAATAGACACAAAATACAAGAGCACAAAGAGAGTAGGTAGCTATAAAAAAAAAGTTGTGTGGACTCATGAAGTGGACTCATGAGGTGGACGGTGGGTAAGAATTTCGAAGAAGATCTCAATATGGATCTTCTTGCTGAAAAGATTCAAAATCAATATTTAGATGTTCCAAATTCAATCTCATTATTCCATTTCTTCCTTGGAAATAAGGAAGTGAGTTTTTAAGTTGGAACCTTAAAATAAGTATAGAAATATTAACAATGGAGACGGGTACTAAGTGATCTCATGCGATTTGTGTGAATATGGTAAAACTTTCACTTTTTTCAGCTACAAGGATATAATCAGGATATTAATAATTAATATAAAATAAGGGCTATAAATGTGTGGGACAAACTTTGCCACTGAATGTTAGATCAGTTATCCTCAACGAATTGAGCTGAAATTTGGCATACTTATGAAGTTCGGTGACAATGCAATATTATGATACCATCAAACAGTTCTGATGACGGAGACAGAAGGTGGGACAAATCTTGCAGCTGAATTTTAGACTAGTTACATAATATTAATGTAGAGAATTGACACATACCTATGTATGTATATTCTATTTTTTCACTATCTGCAAAAAAGATAAACAATCCCGCAGTTGTCTCGTTGTCTTCATTGCTGAAGGTCGTGCCCGTCCTGGAAGGCTTTCACGGTGACGCTGATGAACCGCTTCCACACCACTCTGTCTTCGGCCTGTCTCAGGGCTGCAGGCAAAGTGAGTCCCGTATAGCCTTAATTTGATCTATCTGATCTATCATCGATAAAGCTATCTATTACATTTAGTGAGTTGTCACCCAGGATTCCAGGCACCTTGACATCCTTGTTTTTAAGACGCGAAGCGTGGGTTAAAGCTTTTCGAGTGTATGTATGTGGTTGGCGGTCACTCTATATTACCTCTAAGCAGCAAAACGCCAAACTATTTTGATAAATGATGTATTAACTACCTCGTCCCGTTCCCTATACAGGGTGCAATGAAACGTGTAATTAGCCAAAAGGGGTCAATCTGGACACCGAGATGATAATTTTTTTTTCTCAGTATGTATAGAAAGAATATACATATTATTGAAGGAAAGTCGATGTTTTCTATAATGTAATTTTTTTCTGTTATAAGAAAATCGTTATTCATAAGTTGAGACACAAGACTCCTCAGAGTCCACAATAGGCTTTTTTTCAGCTTTCTTCAGCTTAGTAGACATGTTATGTGGCACTCTGTATAGTTCTTAGCTACACTTTGCTGGCCCTCGCCCTCTCATTTGGCGAAATAAACCGACCAAGTGCGAGATGATTCGCTCACGAGTCTCTTTTGCGAAAGTATCAAGTGCCTGCGAATGTATCTATATCAAGGGCTAAATATTATTTCGCAAAAGAAACAAGAGATGCCTCAAATACAGACATTTTGACCTTTTTGACGGATTGCAAAAAAATGAAAAAGTCAACGTGATGCGGCTGTCATGCAAGCGACCGTGAACTGACCGCGCCCAACGTTGTTGCTTTACTTCGGTGATCGTTGTTCAAATGGCATGGGCGTTGCCCCCTTTAATTATAAAATATTATTTATATAGTAATGTAAATAAAAAAAAAACAACTGTATACCTTTTACTGTTCAAGAAACACATCCTTGACAAACATAAATAAAATGGTGCATATAAATATGTGGAACGAACCTTGCAATTCAATTATAGACCAGTTATCCTCAGCTGATTGAGCAGAAATTCGGCATACCTAATATAATGTAAGTTCGGTGACAACACGTATTGATAATAATGAATAGTATAAAATATGACTTGTCTAAGTGGTTATTTGCTAAAGAAAAAAATACTTTTTGATTTTGATTCATTCGAGCTATTCTGATGCCTTCATCAGATGGTGGGTTAAATCGTGCAACTGTATATGGGACAATGCAGCCAGCGTCTTGGGCTCGCAGCTTAGTGGTAATAATATGGACCAGTTGAGCTACCTGTAGATTGTTTGCAACAGGTATCTCAATTGTAAATCTAGTTCAAATTTGTTTCTATTCTCTGATTATTATTTTCTTCTTTAAAAACATATCAACAAATAATTAATTGAGTTTGATGAGAGTCATTTTCATTTTTTTTTACAGTTTATTTTACATTTAACGGTAAATATGATAATTAGATTATATTGAAAAAAATTAAAAGGGATTTCGAATCCCTTACTTTTTTTCCTGATTTTTTATTCATTATTGAATAATTGTTTTTACTAATCTTTTATTTATTATTGGATTGATTAAATTTACACAGTATTTGTCCCGACAAATACTAATTTCTCGGGAATAAAATATTTATGAGACCATGACCAAAATATGTATAATATAGTCTAGACTAGACAATAGCGAAATAATTTTTAAAATCGGTCCATATTTGACGGATAAATCGACGGACATACTTATAAAAAAAAACATACATACAGCCGAACACAGAATCAAAATATTTTTTCGAATTCGGTTAAAAAAGCATATTAATAGTATAAGGAATTATATTTTAGTAGATAATATGTATTATTAATTGCCTCATACATGCAAATTCGAGACTTGACCTAAATTAATGACCTGAATTACGTCATCATCAATTGATTGATCGAATATGCGAACATTGCTGAACGCTCTGCGATGCTATAAATAATTAGTTATAGCATCGCATCAACCATGCGCATAAATAATATCTGCGTATTCTTCGTTGCTGGATTCCGCCATTGTGACAAAAACAACGATATCAAAAACAAAACAACAAACAGTTTATCAAAACTGACGAAATACCCAAAATAACTTCACGATTAGATACAATTATTGATTAGAATTCGAAATTCAAATTTCGAAATTTAAATCCTCTAATAGACATATCAGTCTAAGATCAAAGAAGTAAAAAGGTTTGTTAGGTAAGTAGAAAAAAAGGTTAATTTTTTCCTTTGAATTTTTAATTCGTTTTCCCTTTAAGTGTTAATTTTTGACAAGCTTATAGACTTTCGGCTACATGTGGTATACCGTTGTAATAAACGACGATAAGATAATTTTTTAAAAGCATTTGAACTCCTCGATCGCTTTTAGTTTTTTTTTAAAAACGATGTAAAGATGACCTTCTCAACTCAGTTTTTTATTTTTTTTTAACTTTTAGAGCGTATAACTAATTATTAACTGGTTTTTTTAATGAATAATGACTTCAATAGATGAAGGATACATCTGGGTCCAAAACCAAATAAAAAGAACAATCGAAAACATGTTCCAAAAAAATTGTAGGGGAAAAGAGTTAAAATTTCGGAAAATTATTTCAAAATACAAAAAATAGGATAAAAAATGATTTTAAAGAGAGGGTCTTCTACTTCAATTTGTATTTTACAAATAGGTCCACGTACACACCCACCGAGTTTGTCTAACCCTCCACCAAACACCCTGTATATCTGACGACTTCTGTGGCGCGGTGGGCGAAGGTCCTTCTGCGACGCAGGAGGTTGTGGGTTCGATTCCCGCCTCGGCGCAATAGTGTGTATGATCTGCAGATATTTGTGCCGGGTGCTCTGGTCGTTATCTATGTATGTATAATAAAAATATATATGTATGTAATATATTATATTAAGTATATCAGTCATCTAGTACCCATAACACAAGCTCTGCTTAGCTTGGAGGTAGATGATGCTGTGTGGATTGTCCGGCATTATTTATTTAATTGTGTCTGGTTGGACACTTGTCTGCCAGTTTCACGTTATGGAAAATAATTGTAAATTATCTGAAATCAAATTATGAAGATTGTTTGATATTTTCACCAGTCTAGTTTGTTATCTAGCACCACGTGCAGGTTAGGCCTGGCGTAGGAGACGAGATGTTGGAGTCTCCCTTACACCTGAACTGCTACAATTGCCATTGACAAAGAATCATCATCACCATCGTAGTAGTTCTAAAATTTTTTTTTATAGATTTTTTTAGTCATAGTGATAGAAACCAAACATATGAAAGTTATGTCTAAATAAATAAATAAAAATTGTTTATTTCGAGCACAGGACTCATACAGGACGAAGGACGAATTTCAATGTTCCGGGTCCAGTATAAGATTGTTCCAGTAGCGAAGGCTCCTTAAGAACGGTCCCGTAAAAACGGATCGGTTTTGCAAGCAGGGCTAAACGTATGAAGCCAATGTATGTATATCCTACAAATATTATGAACGCGAAAGTTTGTGAGGATGTATGTAAGTATGTTTGTTGCTCTTTCACGCAAAAACTACTGAATGGAATGAACTGATGAAACTTCACAATAATAGGTATATCTTACACAAATCTTACATATCAGAATAACACATTGACTACAATTAATAAAGATATATTGTAAATTATCCAAAATATCTATCACCAAGCGGGTGAAACCGCGGGGCGCAGCCAGTTTGATAATAATTTATAGTAGGTAGGTATGCAATTGCCTTGTGGAGCCGGCTAAGAATGTGGACAACCCCAACTCTTCCCGCGGGTTACGTGAGAGGTGACTCAGGGATAACAGGGGGCGGGCAATAGCGAATCCGGCAGAACAATTTACCACCGAACTGCGATCCCCATCCCACATCCCAGCGTGGGGATTATGGGCATTATATTCTGACACCACACCATTCACCAGTTCTATTCTAAGCCAGTGTTTGGTTTTATTTTGTTTGTACCATTGTGAAAAAACAATCTAGTCTATGTGTAGACGTGATGCCATCATCACGTCGAGAGATTTGTTTTTTTTTATTTGTTTGTAAGTAAAAAAATTACTAGATTGACACTTAATAGGCGTAACCAATATTCGAAATAAATTTCTCAGTCATGTAGTCACTAGTGTCAATGCAGATGTTGCCATAACTAACTAATTTGACAGCACTAAAATGAATGCCATCCTTTTTATTTCGATAGTTATGAAAGGGATGGTGTTATTTTTAGTCTTGTCAATTAGTTTAGTTAAGTTATGGCGAAATCGGCATTGACACTATTTTTGATATTTGAATTCAATGAAAAGTACTTTTGAGCACCGTAGGATGATACACATTTATTGAAATATATTTTTTGTACTGGAAAATGACATCGACATCGTTGAAAAGTCTTGGTCAAACACTACTAAAAAGGTTTTATTTTTACGCGATATAAGTCCTTATCGCTTATCCAATAGACTCGGTGAGGCTAATACCACAATAAAGTATACCCTGACCTCAGTTTACAAAAGACAGATACAACGGACAAATTACTGTTTATAATCAGCATGCCCATCGTCAAATGAGATACTAAACAAAATTTTACGAGTTGTAGTGAAGGTAAGGACTTCCACGATGTGTGATGGTTTCGTTGATGAATGATTGGTATTTTCAATGGATTGATTGGATTCAGTATTGAAATTGAAGATTTATCTTCCCTTAGGATAAAAACCCATGCATCGCAAAGCATGTGAATTGCTTTTTAGATGTTTTGGTTTCAAATACATATTGTGTTTGAGTTAGGCTTCCGTAGTTAGTTTAATCCTTATATTATTTTCATATTGCAACATTTCAAGTAGGCTAACTCGAACAGAAATAGAGGTACGCGGTCTTTGTTGCGACAGACAACTTTAGATCATTGTTTCTTTTATATGTAAAGAAAACCCATTCTCCTATACGTTCACAATAGCAGGCAATACCAAATGGGATAACTCCACATGTTGAAAAGAATCCAATCATCCAATTAAGACTATGAAAAAGTTTTTTTATCCTCGCCGCGAACATTGTAATTGTGGCATTGTATTTCTATTGTAACAGAATATTGTTCCTTTTATTGTATTGTATTGTATTGTGCTCGTAGCTCCGAACAGTCGAACCAATTATAACTGGTACTTAATTAGTCTCATATCGTCATGACCACTCTAGTTTCCAGTAGTAGCACGGCAGTCAAGTCCATTGTAGTAAGAAATATACGTATACAATATACTCGTATGGTACTTAGCCAGAGATAAAACTCTGACCACGCAATTATTCAAGAAGCTGTATTGACCGATGAAGAGCTACAAAGCCATGCAAACTCTTACATACGAGCTTATTCTTCTGATGTCTTATGCTGACACCTCACATCGCTATTCGT
Organism: Eupithecia abbreviata; assembly: GCA_943735965.1. Lineage (NCBI taxonomy): Eukaryota > Metazoa > Arthropoda > Insecta > Lepidoptera > Geometridae > Eupithecia > Eupithecia abbreviata. The sequence goes on from OX030973.1 coordinate 10,025,449, forward strand.
GATCGCGTATTTGTCTTATATGCCAAAATACCACGATAATGACTTCGGGATTTGCATATTGGTTAAGGTTTTAATTTAAAAAAATTCAGTACTTAACCTAGTAACCATTTTTTTAGGGAAAATGCCATTCACTTGCAACATTCTATCATAATATGATTAAGTGAGATCTTTACTAAAAAAAAAAAATATAAATAAAAAAATTACGCCTCTAATTTTAAGCGTTTAATTCTCGAAAGCTACAAAGGGCTGTTGGCGTCAAATCATTTGGTCCTAAATCAGCGTTCGAAAAACTGTCTCGAAATCTGCATACCTTTAAGACGTAAATGGCTAATTATATGTGCCAGCACAGCTACCGCACAGCACAAGAGCATTCAAGTATGGACTTAAACTCGTAATATTTATTAGATTTCATAGTAACATGATGGCTCATCGCATACTTCAAGCTAATGGCTCGCGAGCTGTTTATCTGATGCCGTCTCAATATAAAATGTATCAAAATTTTACGAGTCCATTATTTAATGCACATTTTTATGCTGTGCGGCAGTGTTGCGGTTCAGATCTGCGACAAGCTTAAGAAGTGGCCAGGCCTCGTGCGAGTGCTTAAAGTAGGTACTACTGAAATAAATTGTACGTAACCTGGGTATTTGCAGTTCGTATTGGTCCAAGATGTCTCCATGCTGGCTGCGCGGGCGATCCAGGAGTCTGGAAGGAGCTGATAACATGTCTGAATTCATGTTGCGCCTAGAATTCATTCCATTCTTCTGACGTATGTTCTCGGCTCGTCTCAGATTGTGAAATCGAAAGAAGAACATGGACATAGTTAACTTTGTGTGAAACACTTCAACACCTACATTTGTACAAGGTTTTGGGGTTTTTCATAAAATTTCACTTGGGGTTTCCGAATCACATATCACTTATTCATATTCTGAACTGACTTATTTTATAAAAAAGTATTATAAATTGATGATAGGTAATGTGTAGGTAGGTAAGTCTAATGTAAATGTAACGTAGGTAAATCTATTAGAAATTTCAATGGTATGCGACTATAAAAGATGCAGCTATAAATTGATAACTGAATGAACCTTACTTATAACAAGTTTATTCATACGTTTCTAATACTGTTGACCGACTACATCTACACGATGTAACATGAGGGGTGGATCATCGGTAAATGGAGGGTGGGGGACCTCAGTACCTATCGATTTAACCCCCCTGTATGTTCAGCGATAAAATTTTGGTTAAAATCAGATTTCATCCTTAATTTCGCAATTGCAGCCAAAACATTGGGTCTGCGACCCTGTCTTTTTATTTTGAAACAAGATGAATAGCGGGCCTTTGGTACCCCTATACCAATTTGACTCTTAGATTTATAAAAAACCAAATATGATAATTATAGCAAAATTTCTTTGAAAAATCTAATATTTACGTTAACTTGAAATGGATCTAAAAATATATATTTCGTATATTTTTTTTTTCTGCAAACTATCTTAAAAACATCTGGCTTTCATGAAGAATAAACCCTGAAAATTTCATTTGGCTAGTACGAAGGAATTATGTTGAAAAATGTTAATAATCTAAGAGTCAAATTGGTATAGGGGCACTAAAGGCCCACTATTCATCTTGTTTAAAAAAAAAGACAGGGTCGCAGACTCAATATTTTGCCTGCAATTGCGAAATGAAGGATGAATTCAATTTTAACTAAAATTTTACCAAAGTCCAAATACCTTTTGAACCAGTGAATATCGCTGAACATACAAGGGGGTTAAATCGATAGGTACTGAGGTCCCCCACCCCCCATTTACCGATGATCCACCCCTCATGTTACACCGTGTATAATATAGAGGTATAAAACAAAGCCTTATTTTATTCGAATTTAATTAATTTTTTGCTGTATTTGTTTCCGTACCGAATAGCAAAAACTTGGAAAACTGACGAAAAAAAAAAAAAAAAATTCCCATACATTATATTTATGGGTTTCGCAACTGTCAAGTGACTGTTAGGCGGTACGAAGTTCGCCGGGTCAGCTAGTCTATCTCTATCTATACTAATACTAATATTATATCTTTATAACAAACAATCAAACCTTTCCTCTTGGAAAGCATTTCCAGCATTATTTATTATTATATATTTTTTAATACATAGATGAACGACCAACAACTGATATTGCAGATATATACAAATATCTGCAGATCATACACACAATTGTTCCGAGGCGGGAATCGAACCCGCAACCTCCTGCGTCGCAAGCGGACCTTCGCCCACCGCGCCACATCGGTCGACGAATAATAGAATATATCTATGTATTAGTATTAATTTTTATATAAAATTAGTAATAATCTATATATTAGTCATCTGGTACCCATAACACAAGCTTTGCTTAGCTTGGGGCTAGATGACGCCGGGTGGATTATTTTATTTATTATTAGCGGTAAACTATCAACTTTATAACAATAAATAGATAATGTATCTATGTGAGCTCTCTGAATTGGACGTGAAGGTTCTAGTCTAGACTTTCAAATACATCGGGCCTTTTGTTGAAAGCGGCAGATCTATCTATATAAGTATTTCGCTTTGAAGGTACCTGCCCCAATTTTTGGAGTACGGTAGAGCTATATTTACTTACATAAAATGCATTCAATAGGTTGCAATATAATATTAAAATATTTGTATGCAGTATATATTGTAGGCTGATGTAGAATCTTGAATCTTAACATGAGTTCCGAGTCATGACCTACATTACATTTGAGAGCGGCTTCGTGTTACATAATGTATGACCTTGATCCATTCTCTGAATCCTTAACTTTGTTTTGGTGGATAATATGAATATTTTATACTACTCAGGAATTCCGGTCTCCAAGTCTAGGCTAACTAATGTACTATCATCTCTCTACTTGGGAAATTGAAATTCGATAGTAGTTTACCAACACTCGTAATCTTCAAGTAAGTGGGTCATTAATTTCTGTACAAAAAGGAAATGAATTTGCTAGTGACTTTTACCGCAGTAATGAAACCAAACAAGAATGAAGATTCGAACAAGAAAAGGACTTAGAGTAAGTACACTGCGTAAAGTACATCCGTAACATCACCTAACCGAGAGTTATAGGTCACTATTATAATTTTAACATACTTTAACGTGCCCCTATACAACGAAATTGTATTTTTCGTGTTGTTTTTAACGTTTCGCGAAATTTTGTAAGTATGGATGGATGATTGGATGTTTGTTACTCTATCACGTAAAAAATATTTAATAGATTTTAATGAAACTTTTTCAATAATATAGCTTATACATCAGATTAACACATAGGTTACAATTTATAAAGATATATTGTATATTATCCAGAATATCTATCACCACGCGGGTGAAACCGCGGGGCGCAGCTAGTATATTATAAGTTTGATTTATAACAGTGAAGAAATCTGAATCTGAATCTATGGTATAAAAAACGACCCTCAGTGAAACCCTTGGGCTATGAATACAAACATTTGATCTGTCTGTTAGTGGAAAATACTAATCCTTAGCATCTTATTCATAGCCATATGCTTTAAACTGATGTTAGTCGTTACGTGCTATTCAAGATTTACTTTGACCAGATGCTCGTCTTCAAAGACGGGTAGAATACATTTTATTCCTCGTAACATTGTACAGAAGAATTCTAGGTTAGGGCTTTGAGCCCGGCCTGAATAGAAAGCCTTTGTGATAACGTACTGCGCATTCTACAAAGACCTTGGATACAAATACTGTCCTTTCATGGGGCTTACAATACGCTCAGGTGTACAAAATTCAGTGGAAAAATGTACGAAATAGGGATTTATGGGATTATATTATATTGAATGCGAACCGAGGCGTTTTTTTTATTTAAATGCAGTTGAATTCGGAAAGTAGATCGGACATGACGTACTACAATGTACATATATTTAGGTAGTCTTAAACGTCCGACGATAACAGAGGAGTGTATCCAGAGGATTTTATTCTAGTTTTTCCCCCGAGGTATTTTCAAGTTTTCAATTTTAAAACTCCATTCTAGTTTTGAAGTCGATTCCTCGGGGTGTAAAAATAATTGTAAAACTTTTGAACGCTATGATTATCCCTCTCTTTACTTCTGGAAAAAACCTCATTGCTTATTATAGAAAGTAGCATGTGACGCGGTAATGGAAGAGCGTGAAAAGTCCCGGATACAAGCAGATTCAGTTCCAGTCCGGAGATGGATAATGGTACTCCACTTTATTCCTCATTAACGTCAAGTCATGTTTGACTTTTCACACATTCTCTATAATAGCCATGGTAATTGTAGACTACATTATGAATCTCTGCTCGAAAACTCCTCGGCAATTTAGAACTGATAACGGACGAAGGAGAATAAGAAATAGTACAAAAGAAAACCAATCTGATAGGTTCTATCTACACATTAATAACATTTGAATCATCCATCAAAAATGTGTTCTTTTGGTTATGTGTGTTGGTTTGACCTCATTCGTTGGTTATAAAATGTAAAAGGTCAGTATAATTCCTTTTGTTTTGAACAAAGCTAATCTTAAATTTATGAAAATCCACATTTTGGTACGGTGTACATCGAAATTTGTGTGAGTGAGTTATTCTGTACAATGCTTAAGTAATATAATAAGGTAATTATGTGCAACAAACAAAGCATGTTTGTGAAAAGCACGGAACGACGCGGACATTGTGCTTGGCGTGCGCGCTTCACCATATTCTATTTTTAGTTGTCGAGTCTTGAGAGCTTTATACTATGCACTAAAAGAAGGCTCATCTTTTTAAGGTCAACACTTAAAAATAAATAAATTATATTAGTGTATACTACAAAGTATTTGAAATTGTGATCATAAGTGGAATCGTGTTTAAAGTGCAAGAATATGAAAAGGTCGATGCAATATTAATTTAAATGGATATTTGTCTGGGTGTTTAGATATATCCCTTTAAATATACGAACCCGCTGCGTCCATAAATGATAAATATATCCTCCCCCAGTTCCATACCAACACCGTTTATTACATGAATAAGAATCGAACCAAAACATTTATCAGCTGTGCTAAATACAGATAACCGGAGCGTTGTAAATTAATAAGTTATTGCGTTGAGGAGAAATGCTCCATTTGGATGGTGAAGTATTAAAATGTTGTTTTATCGGGTTATTTCGCGGTAAATTACAATCGCGGGTGGAGTGTCAAAGCGAGGCCCGTCCTCTCTTGCAATTAGCGCCGCCGCCGGAGCCGTGCGTTTCACAACTTTCACATCGGCCGTGAGACTAAATGTGATTTCAGATTCGCGAGTCACGTGGCATTGCCCTCCGACCCCCGCGTGAACTCCGACCCCTCAAATCCCTTGTTCTCCACACTCGACCCGGAATTTATACCTTCATACCGAAATTACATCGGCTACCTATGGTATACGATGCCAATAAAGTAGAGGGCGAAAATAGAGTGGTTACTTTCCAAGTTGTATTGTAGCGAGCTGTAGACGGAAAGTTTTTGAGGACTCGAGGTCCTCAAAACTTCCCGTTGGTTGGTATTAACGTGTTTGAGTTAACAATACTGACAAGTTGAAGAACTACAGTGCATTCACTGCGGATTTGTTATCCCGAAATAATGTGCCCGAATTGCATTGTTATTTTCATACTACGAATTTGGTTAACAAGCTTCCCCATTATCCTCTTTTCTTGTGTTGATCAAGCTGAGCATTAGTTTTTCTATTTCCATAGAATAGGACGAAGAAATCGAAGAGGGCCCAAAAGACATAAGAAAAGTACAAAGAAAACAAAAGAAAAGTATGATTTTTTGGTTAGACGTAACTCGTTATAAACAAGTGTGAAAAATAACAGAAAATAACACACGCGCACGGACAAACACTTGACGGACTGAATGAAGTTATAAATACATTTTAGATACAAAAAGCTTTTTAAATAAGCTTTTGTATCATGTCAGACTAAAGGTATCGGAGATGATAAATCCAATGAACTCAAACCTAACGTGGTTACGTCGTCCTTTCGTTAAGGAGACCTCCCGTCTCCATCATCAGACCGGCTCTATGGTAACATTACTGCTCTATCACCAAACTTACATAAGTATGCCGAACTTCAGCTCAATCAGCTGAGGATAACTGTTATGAAATTTAGTTTAGTTTCCCACACATATTAAAAATCTTCTGACATCAGACCAGCTCGATATAAGAACATTTTTTAAGGTATGTTCGAGTGGAGAAATTTTGTACGATCAACCCTACCGAAATGCATTAGTAGGTTGAGTTAAGGTTAAGGTAACGACTGTACTTATGAGGGCTAGCCTAGCTAACATAAGGATATTTAAAAAGCTTAATTATAATGTCATTGAATAGTAAAAAAGAATAAACCCCAATTTACCAAAATTAAAAAAAAATCCGTTTGCCACATAACCAGAAAAATATTAAATCATTGAGCGATTATGCTTAAGGCGCTTTAATGGCAGTCATAATCAGCCTATAGTAGTCCACAGCTGGAGGGACATAGGCCTCCCCTAATGAGCGTCATTAGCGCACTGTCTTCAGCTTGCCGCATCCAGCATCTGCCTGCAGTCCTTCGCAGGTTGTCATCCCACCTGGCCGGAGGGCGCCCTACGCTACGTTTGCCGATTCGCTGTCTTCACACGAGAACACGTTAACCCCAGCGGTTGTCAGTTCTTCGCGAGATATGGCCAGCCTACTGCCACTACAGCTTGCTAAAATTCTTAGAGCTATCTATTTCAATAACTTCTGTTTTCTATCGGATGTATTCATTACGAATCCTATCCTTCAGAGAAACTCCGAGCATAGCTCTTTCCATAGCTCGGTGAGCGACTTTGAACTGGTGGACCAGCTCTACCGTGAGTGTCTACGTCTCAGCTCCGTAGGTCATAACAGGTAGGACGCACTGATTGAAAATTTTGTTTTCAAGTATTGCGTTATGGTTGACAAGAAGACTCGGCGAAGTTTTCAAAACGTTGCTGCCCAGCCGAACTGGATCCTCCTCTTGGCCTCCTTCTCGGAATTGTTTTTATCCAACTGCAGAATCTGCCCAGGGTAAGTGTTTTAGGAAACAGTTTCGAGACGGTGATCATGTACGACTACCGGCCTTGGATCAATGTGACTATTGTTCATGACTTTGGTTTTATCCAAATTCAAGCCAAGACCGATACATCGGAAGGCAGAAGCTAGGGCGTCCTGCATCTGGCTCAGATCCTCAAGCGACTCCGCTATGTGAGATTTAGTCGCTGTCAATGTTATTGCCCTTTCCTTTCCAGTCAATTAAAATTTTCTGTAAAATGTATGGAGTTGATTGTCAGATTCATAGCTAAAGCGTATGGTGTCACTGAAAGCACTAACAAAAGGAAGAAAAGTAATGTTGTATTAAACGACTAGGTCGAAAACGTGATTTTTTAAAATTAATTTTACAGTAATCATTGGTCCTTTTTAATAAATAATAGCCAATATATTTATTCCCTAAACTAGATACGCCCCGCGGCTTTGCCCGCGTGTTAATCTGTGTGTCAAATAGTTTATAACCTTCCTCTTGAATCACTCTATCTATAAAATAAACCTTATCAAAATCCGTTGCGTAGTTTTAAAGATCTAAGCATACATACGGACAGACAGACAGCGGGAAGCGACTTTGTTTTATATTATGTAGTGATTATAATTAATGCATTGTTTTTCAATTAATATTTTGATGATTGTCAGCACTTTTTTGCCTGAAAAACAGGTTTTTACCTAGATAATGCACATACGCATTATCTTATCCCATAATAAATATAAGATTTAGTACTCTTCTCTTTGTTATGATTTTAGGTCCTAACTTATTTTTGAATACATTATTTTATTTATTTCGTTAATGGTTCGATTCCCGCCTGAGGATCAATGTTAATACGATCTGAAATTATTTGTACAGCCGGAACAAATATTTTGAGATAGATATTTGAGATCGTAAAAATATTCATCCCAAGGCGGGAATCGAACCCGCAACCTCCTGCTTCGGCGGACCTACACCCGCCGCGTCACATCAGTCGTTATAGTAAACGTCACGTAGGTAGATAGATTTTTTAATAGATAGAGTGATTAAAGAGAAAGGTAAAAACCATTTGACACATTGATTTCCACGCGGGTGAAGCCGCGGGACGCAGCTTGTGCTAAATAAGATGAAGGGATCGAAACAGGACTCACAACGAAGCACATCACAGTCAGCCAGCCAGTCGCTCCGATATCCTCGATTGGTGACGTAATCAATAGTCAACTTTAAAATCTCTTAGTCAGCGTACATTTTGTGTTGCACGCCGATTTTTTAGTTTTTAAAGCTATTATGATATAGAATATTGAGAGATTATTGAAAAAACGTATAAAAAAATTAATTTTAATACAAAAAAAAATACTTTAAGTCACGATAGTTTGTGAGTTTTTTATTTTATCGTCAGTTACACATCTTTCACATAATTATGGTTTTTATTTTAATAACATAGACCCACTACTTTGAATAAAATATTTTGTTTGTGAATAGAGTCATTAGGGAGTAAAAAAAATTTTTATTCATCAATATCTGATTTTTTTTCTTTTTTTGTCGATAATTTTTCATTCAGTTTCTCCCCCTTTTAGGGTTGCACTTTATCCCGGGACACAATGTATACAATGCGAATAAATTAATAAATGCAGAGAATGATGCCCGATCACTAACTACCGGAACGTATCTAGGTCGGCTAGAATGAAATTAATGGGATCATTTAATTTTACATAGTTGGAGACAATTGGACACAATGTCAGACTGTCTTTAAACATAGGTCGTTCGATAACAACAACTCTGCTGCTGCACGGAAATTTTAGGCAAAGAAATGAGATCATTAAGATCATGGAATTAGATTATAAAATAAAACTAGACCAGACTATTAGAGATGAGGTTTTTAGTAGACTGGACATTTCGAGTTTAACAACGCGTGCGACGCCGCGGGCAGAAACTAATATTCCATAAATAGAAGAAGAAGGGTTGATAGTTGACACAAACGAGGTTTTGCCAAAAAATTGCGACAAATTGGTATCAATTTCCTATTTGTCTACGTGCAGTTGTGTGTGTGAAAGCATTGACGTTATATGCTTGTGAACTCACACATAGATTAGTTTTTGGTTACTAAATCATGAAAATTGTTATGACACTATCCCTCTGCTAATGTTAGCAGCATGTTTTTCCTCTATGACTCAATCATTTTTGCTCTAATGATGTGATTGATTCATTCAGAGTCCTTAGTATGAGTTGTGCATTCGTTTTCGATGACTTTAAAAAACGTTTTCATACATTCGGTGCCTTGCAGTGCTGCTAGCGCATACAAAGGAACAATACGAATTTTCGTAGTTTTACAGCAGTTGAATCACAATAAAATTATAAATGCGAAAGTTAAATGTTTTGACGTTTGAAAAATAGTAAACCATTCGGGCCCAAAATTAAGTATACCAGGTAGTTCTAAGGCTAGACTCAAACATAGGCTAGTTTTTGTCCCATAAATCAGTTCCCATGGGATAGAAAAAGCTTTAAACAAAGTGGAAAGCCACGTGTAAAAAATATTAGTTTCATAGGAAGTTATCGTTTTCGAATGATTTTGAGAGATTTAAAACAGGCTATTTTCACGGAATATTACATTTGTGTATAAGCGAGATTAAAGTTAAAGTCTAAGCTCAAGAGCTCACGGAAACTTTTTTGGTGACTATTTTGCACTGCACACTCATACTAAGCATACAGTTCTTCGCCATAAATTTGCTTGATTGCGAGCAATTGTCAACGTTATTTCATAATAACGTTGACAATGGCTCACAATCAGAAATATTTTGACACTATATCATGTCTGACATGACATAGTGTCACAGTAGATAGATAGAAAATTCTTTATTGCACACTAATTATACTAGTAACAATCAAAATAAGTAACAATTGGCAGTCTTATCGCTCAAAAGCGATCTGTACCAGACAACCTTGGCTGGCTAGGATGTGTTTCCTTCAAAATATTTTCAAGTTTCAAAGCTACATACGTCGTTAATCTATCACGAGGATAGTCCACTTTTTTCTTGATAGAGTATGGAGGATTATCCATCTAGATATTAATCTTATTGCCTCTAGGCAATGGAGGTCTACCCTATAAAAATACATCTACGTAAGTGCTACCCTGCTATAATCTTAATTGACTAGGGGACTTTTTGAAAAGTATCTGTCTATTGGTGCAAGTTAGCATCGCCGTTAACAAAACATATGAGAAGTAATCCCGAAAATCGACTCTAGATACCACGAACAATTACTCGTTCATTGTTCTTCGTATGAAATAGGACACAGTTCGTAATGCGCATGCCGGAATCCCCCTCTGTCGTAGTATGCGGCACACATCAACTCTTCACATGATACGAATGGTCTGATTTCAGTCATGTAGCTCCTGGGTAAGTTATGACCCTGGTGACCTTTGCCCTTCAAGAAGTTTATTTTGACCTTTTCCCTGAACTATCTTCACTGTCGCACTTTCCTTGACTATCGTTCTTGGCGCATGGTACCTACTGACCTACTTTCTAATTATACCTACTTAACTGTAGCTGATTAGCCTTGAAATGAGAACGTTTTGTATAGTACTACAGTAATGTGGGTGTCGATTGATAATTACTACTTTAAACCGCAATTTTGCGGTTTCTGTATCATATTTCGTTATACGTTCTTATATTTACTACATACCTTTCTTCAAAGCGAATGCTGGACCGGCTGATATCGCTCCAGGCGCTCATGGATCGGCCTCGACTCCGATGGTAGACCGCGCTGGCCACGGCCGGTACGGTAGGTCGCCGCTCTAGCTCCACTTCCGGAGGGAAATTCACTTTAGTAGAAGCTCGAGATGAAGGACCCTCTATGGACTCTCCCCCGGCTGAGTGTTCCATCTCGAAGGCTGCGTAGTCTGGCGCGGTGTCTGGTTCTCCGTCACTGCCGTCGCTCGCCGCCGAGAGGGCCTCATACCCGTAGCCAGGGCGGCCGCCACCGCCAACGCCTCCGCCGCGGCCCGCGCTGCAGACGCTGCTCTCGCGGCCGCACTCTGCCCCGCCGCCCAGCCTCGGCGAGGCTTCGATACGGCTCAATGACGCCGCCTTTACTGACTGCCCTCTCACATTCAATGGTGAACCTCTTCCAGCCAGATGATTCGAATAACGTAGTTTGCTGTGGCGAAACGTGGTGCTGGCTTATATCTTCTGAAAGTGTCAGCTTTGCAGGTCCAATGTATAAAACACTATATTTAACTCGTCACTTCAATAAACAAACAGAGTAATTGAGATTGTATCACAAACACAGAACCAACACCGTGTTGACATAAAATCCTCTTACGTTCGACTGAATTACCGCAATCGTTCACAACTAAACACAATGATATGTTCGATTTATCACTAATAGGTAAGCTTTGTAATGATATTATTCAGGAATGTAACGCAGTGTTGAAGACAAGACAACCGAACAGAGAATTGTGCGTCATTAGACGAATCAGATAAATAGAATAGACACAGACAGTCGAGAAGGCCGTCACTGCCTCACGATGCTATTGACTATAGTGACCTTTTGCCGCCAAACGGTGTCAAGTTTGTTAATGGGGGTGACTAAACAATAAAATCGTAAGTATAGATACTACGTTTCATACATTAGGTGGGCGCGCGCCTTGAAGTGAGCGAGCGAGCAATACTACTTGCGTGAAGTTTGTCGAAAGCAAAGCCGGGGCGGGGCAGATCGATGAGATTTCCACGCGCTGTGGAGTTTCAGATTTTCACCACCGGAGCGCTATCAAATATTAATGGGAAATTGATCCAGTATGTGCATTTCTGATATTTTAATAATCGAGCATGAAATAAACTATTGGATCGCTCTTATACTAAGGGAAATAAAAAAAAATACTGATTGTATCAAAAGGAAATAAAAACTTTTATAGTCATCGTAATGACTATGCTATACTCTTATGAGCCGATATATGAACCAGATACTATGTAACTTAATAAAAAATTTAAACCAATTGAAATAGTATGGAGACTATGGAATAGTATGGAGAGCAATTGACAAAAACAAATGTTTCAATATCCTAGAAGAATTCCGCCAGGTAATTGCAATTTTTTGTTTGGACATTTATACAGGCGCGATTTAATATAAAGGCTGGACACAAGTACCCTTTAAAATTATTCCTGAATCCTATTATTTGGGATTTTCAAGAGACCAGTCGATCTGCATAGCAAAACAAGTGTTTATCAATCGACCTAATAATTTTCTTTCTATATGGTAGTCGGAGGCCCCTGAGGGTAGGCTAGCAGTAGATACAATGGCTTCCGACTACCTTCTAAGACAACTATTACTTAGTTGGGTTTTAGTTATTAACGAAATATTATATAAAAATATACTTTTTAAAACTTTAAATATAGCGTGTCTTTAATTTTTATTTCGTATTATTTATATTAATTTATGAAGGAAAACTAAGGTTTGACGAACGATGGAAATTCCTTTCCTATTCGGCTCTCACTTTTAAATTAAGCCCAAATGATGAGGTCACATTGGTGCAGATTGGCTTGGCCTATGCCAAGTAAGGGTACATAAACGGCGATTAGATCTCACATCTGCGATGATTCGCTGATGACATAGTCGTAATGGCGGAGTCGCTTGAGGAGCTGAACAAGATGCTGGAAGGCCTAGCTTCAGTCTCCAGATGTATCGGTCTTGGCATGAATTTGGATAAAACCAAAGTCATGAACTAGTCCCATTGATCCAAGGCCGGTAGTCGTACATGAACACCTTCTCGAAACTGTTTCCGAGTACAATTACCTTGGGCAGATTCTGCAGTTGGGTAAAAACAATTTCTAGAAGGAGGCAAAGAGGAGGCAGTAAGGCTGGGCAGCGTTTAAAAAACTTTGCCGGGTCTTCTCGTCATTCATACCGCAATGCTTGAAAACGACAGTTTTCAATCAGTGCGTCCTACCCGTTATGACCTACGGAGTTGAGACATGGACAATCACGGAAGGGCTGGTCCACCAGTTCCAAGTCGCTCAGCGAGCTATGAATAAAATAAGATCTATAAAAATTAAGAGCCATGCTCGGAGTTTCTCTGAAGGATAAGATTCGTAATGAATACATCCGACAGAGAACCAAAGTTATTGACATAGCTCTAAGAATAAGCAAGCTTCAGTGGCAGTGGGCCGGCCATATCTTGCGAGGAACCGACAACCGCTGGGGAAAACGTGTTCTTGAGTGGAAACCGCGACTCGGCAAACGTAGTGTAGGACGCCCTCCGGCCAGGTAGGATGACGACCTGCGAAGGACTGCAGGCAGATGCTAGATGCGGTAAGCTGAAGATAGGGCGCTAGGGCGCTATGGCGCTTATTAGGGGAGGCTTATGTCCAGCAGTGGACTACTATAGGCTGATGATGATGATGATGATAGTAAGAGCGTTTAGTACTTTAAGAAATTACTGTTCGGCAGTCCGATTTTTTACGGTACAATATGGCACGCAATAAATGTATATACTAGTTTGTGCACTATACGTAATTTTACAATTTTTGTCCATTTTGTCCACGTGTCCAAGAGGTCTAAAAGAAATAATGCTTTATTTCCTTTAGACCTCTTGGACACGTTACTGCACATTATTGATATTTGATATTCGATAACAAGCTACTGACGATGTTCCACGAAACTCATCATTTCTTGCGTAATTAACCGTGCTTGGCGAGTAGTTTCAAAGAAAGGTACCCTTAACTCGCCGCACTAATCAGATTCAAGACGGACAAGTGCACAAGCCAAAAAATTTGGACTGCCCTATTCCTTGTCCTGCACAAACGCCCTAAGAATGTTGTGGTATGTAAATTAGTGTGCACTAGTTTTTTTAATTCTATCGTATTCATTTCACTATCTCTGGTGTTAATTTTAGTTGGAGGCCTTTTTAAATAAATAATCTTGGTACCTAATTTTGTTAGTTTCTCTAATAAACGATCTTTAAAATCACTATAAAAATTTACAAAACGCACGACGATAAGTACCTACCTATCGAAAAAGGAAGAAATAGTGTTTTGACGTTAGTCACCAAAATTGCGAGACCTACATGTATGTAGTGCGCAGTGGTGTACCTACATATACATAATAATGTATTACTCTCAACGAGATAAAGGGGACGAGACGAGAAACGTTACACGTGTCGACATTGGTGACGGTCGGTGGTCCCCAGGGTTTCCATCTTATGTGTGACTTGCAGAATAACCGGATGCGGGTCAACAACGTAAGTACAGTTTTAGATGTCGTGCACCACAATGTAGCCCAATGTAGTCTGTGGTATATATTATGTACCTACATATGTCAAAGTATGTGGATGTGTTATAATATTATCGTATTAAAATAATAATAACATGATATTACTTAAACTAGGTATGTACTTGTCAAAGTAAATAAGAGGCCACTCGAATATAAACTTTCTAACTTTAAATAAAAAATTCGACATAAAAGTCCTAATCTAGCGTTCACCGATTGTCCTTATTATTTTATTTTGATGGGTACTTTAATATTTTTTGTTGGTTGCTTGAAAATGTAACTTTGAAACTTTGTTGAACTTTGAGCATATGTTGTGGAAAATACAAAGGCCGTGCGTTCTCGTCAGCTCGCATTATAGAGCTCGTTCACTTTTGCTAGCGACATCTAGTTATGCGCGGGCTGTATTTTTTTGAGTGACGTCATTGGCGTGTGACGTCACCACCTACCGTGACCTTGGCCGCCTTTGACGGAAGCCAGTGCTTACATTGTGGAGAACTCATTCCAAATAACGTATGTGGGATAACTTTTGAGAAGATAAATTGATGTGCAATATTAGTCATAATAAGTAAGAGAGTTTAATTGTATATTTTTTAACAGGGGACCAAAATACCCCATTATTATTCTAGGTTGTTATACTCGCGAGCGTAGCGAGGGAGGGTGACAAGATACGAGTTACTATATTACATATTATTATATACATTGTAGAATTACGTAGGTAGTTTGAGTTGCGTGTAACGAAGACAAAAAAGAAGTGTGTAGTGTAAATCACTGGTTATTTTTTGTATACTACGAATGGAACAGAAAAGCAAAAATATTTTTTTATTATAATTCTATCAGTTGCGTTAAGACATACATAAGATGAATTCGTGAGTGAAAAAAGTGTGCAGTATGAAGATAAGTTTTGATTGTTTTATTTTTTTGCAATCATAGTAAAAAGTTGAGTTTTTCACTCGGGCCAAAACCACCCTTTATAACTTGGTATTGCCATCTTCCATCCTCATAGAAACAGATTGCGGGACGCGTGTCAAACATGTTAAAGTTACTCTGTGCAGATACGTATAGCACCGCATGCACTATCTAGCTTGAGTTTCATCATCTATGAATTCAGCGACGATACCAATGACATCGTCAGGTCCAGTCAGCGAGTTATGGAAAGAGCTATGCTCGAGGCCTCTCTGAAGGATAGGATTCGTAACGAAAACATCCGACAGAGACGTAAGCAATAGACATAAGTCAAAGAATTAGCAAGCTGAAATGTCAGTGGGGCGGCCATATATCACGAAGAACTGATAACCGCTGGGGTAAACGTGTTCTTGAGTAGTAGTGTAGGACGCCCTACAGCTAGGTGGACTGACGACCTGCGAAAGACTACAGACTGATGCTGGATGCGGCACTCTGAAGGCGCTATGGCGCTCATTAGGGGAGTTCTAAGTTCAGCAGTGGACTATCATAGGTTGATGATGACCTTTGACATACATAGTATCAGGGTTGGCATGATTAAAACAAGTTGTTTTAAAACACGTGTTTAAAACAGTGTTTAAAACAGTTTGAAATAAAACTATGTTTTATATTAAGAAAAAAACAGGGTTTAAAACTACCTTTAATTGCAAATGAATATGTATAAATACCACAGACAGGCTGTGGTATTTACACACTACATAGGTAACTCCCCGCCAGTAAAGTCCCGCAGGGAAAGTCCCTATGTCGGCCGTCGAAAGAAAGTAATTCACTGGATTAGTGGGTACGGTACCTATTCCCCGCTCTCTCTCTAGTTCTCTACCTACCTACAACACTACATACAAGGTGTATTTAAAGAGTTTTGTATTGATTAATAATAATAATATTTTTTTATAATTAGATTAGAGGTACTGAGATATGCAACAAAAGTAAATATTTATTGTTTTGTTAATTTTTACTAATGTGAATTAGGAAATAGTTTAGAAATGGATTATTTTATTATTCGCTATAATTTATTTGAAATTGATAAGTAAAAAAAAAACACTTGTTTTAAACATTTTGAACTGTTTGTTTTATAAAATATAAAAAAAACAGTTTTTTTCCAACCCTGCTAATGTGAATTAGGCAATAGTTTAGAAATGGATTATTTTATTATTCGCTATAATTTATTTGAAATTGATAAGTAAAAAAAACCACTTGTTTTAAACATTTTGAACTGTTTGTTTTATAAAATATAAAAAAAACTGTTTTTTTTCCAACCCTGCATAGTATAGAATTAGTAAACTGATTTTCAGTGGGCCAGCCATATATCACGAAGAACCGATAACCACTGGAGATCGCAACTCGGTAAACGTAGTGTAGGACACACGCCAACTAGGTTGAGCGATGACCTGCGAATGACTGCAGGCAGATGCTGGATGCTGCAAGTTGAAGACAGGGCGCTATAGCACTCGTTAGGGAGGCCTATTTCCAGCTGTGGACTAGTATAGGCTAAAATTATCAAGAAGGGATTGAGAATTTCTGTGGCGCGGTGGGCGAAGGTCCGCCTGCGACTCAGGAGGTTGCGGGTTCCATTCTCGCATCGGGACAAATGTTCGTACGACCTGCAGATATATGTTCCGGGTGTTCTAGTCCTTCTCTATGTATAGTACAAAATATCTATCTATGCATGTACATATGTACATATTTTGTATTAATGTCCATATATCAGTCGTCTAGTACCCATAACACAAGCTCTGCTTAGTTTGGGGCTAGGATGCAGCCCCAAACTAAGCAGAGTTTGTGTTATGGGTCCATCTGATGGTTCTTTGTGAATTATCCAACATTATTTATTGATTAATACTATTAATGATGGTAATGACTGAAGCATCTCTCATCACCTGTTTATAGGTTAGTTTATTGACGTTTGACATCCTCCCCAAGACGTTAACAACTTAAATGGAATTCACTGTGATCATAACAGAGCAAGGTAAACCGTTGTCTTGTTTTCTGTGTTATGATGACATGGGGTCAAAATAATATGCAATGTTGGGATATCTTCTCGATTTTGAGATCAGTCTGTGACCAGGGTGCGTTAGCAGTTCATCATGGCTTTGGATACTACATTAATACTTTTCATTCTAGTGAATAGTATATCAATACCATGTGTAAGTACCCTAATAATCTACCATACAAAACTCTTCGTAATATTTTAAATCCGAAAGTTTCCTTGATTATCTATTACTTTTTTACATTTGACGACCGGTGTGGCGCGGCGTGCGAAGGTCCGCCTGTGACGCAGGAGGTTCGATTCCCGCCTCGGAACAAATAATAAATAAATAAATAATGCTGGACAATTCACACAGCATTATCTAGCCCCAAGCTAAGCAGAAGCTTGTGTTATGGGTACCAGATAACTGATATACATAATAGAATACATTACATAGATAGATATTTTTTATTATACATAGAAAACGACCAGAACACCCGGAAAAAATGTCTGCAGATCGTGCACACATTTGTTCCGAGGCGGGAATCGAACCCGCAACCTCCTGCGTCGCAGGCGGACCTTCGCCCACCGCGCCACATCGGTCGTCAAATGTTTGTACGATCTGCAGAAGTTCAAGGGTTGTGGACGTTTTATCTACTTATAATAAAAATATATTCACACAATTTAGCAGGTTCCATTCCCGGATAGACGATCATTCAAAAATATTTGAATGCATTTCAAATTGTCCTTTATGTGACATAGCCGTAGGACGTATATGAGAAGCCGCGGACAAAAACTATGTAGTACTTTAATAAGACATCAACTCTATTACTACCTTGCTTTGCTTAATAGTATTTTGTCTTATTCTGGCGTATATCAACAGAAGAAAACAAACGACTCTCAGTAAGGAGGGTTAAGGCGGTCACCTAAAGTCAGAAAAAAAAAATTGTACATGGTATATTTTTTTCCTATAGTATACATATTGGGGAAAATTGACAGTCCCCGTTGGGGGAGGCCTATGTTCCGCAGTGGACTATCACAGGCTGATGATGAGTGTACATATTATTTTCAGTTAGATTTTTCCTTTAATGAGGCTACTAAATGAAGAGGTTTATACAGGTCCATAAGTTTCTTACCACTTAAACGCAGACGTTAAAAGTGTATTGCCTGTTGTCTGTATTGCATATTTGATTCGATAGAAACAAACAAACAACTAAAAAGCTTAGTCATAAGTGGAGGTCTTGTCGCTCGAAAGCAATCTCTACCAGACAACCTTAGATGGTAGGATCATTGGATACTACTAGCTAGAGAATCTGACCTTAATAGAATCTGACTTTAAAAGAACACGGGCGTCAACGTATGCGATATGTTTAGAAAGAGGTGCACTTCGTAACATACGTTTTTTTTACCAGGGGCATGCGGCCTGGCCTGGCACCTTCTTCTGGAAGCCGCGCCTCGGTATCGACTTGACAGTCCCCGTCACAGGTCAGTACAAAGATACGTATATCTTTTATAGCGGTGTATATGCTTCGACAACAAAAATTCAAGTGACCACTTTATTTCCTAGTTTGACTTATGCAATTTTAAATTTGCGACATGTCCAAGAGGCGGTAATAAAAAACTTTGATATTTGATGTTTATGTCGCCGCCGAATCGTAAAATAACCGAATTTGTGTAATAGCTAGGCCGCATACAGAACGAACGCTGATTGTTTAAGGACACCTGATTAATTTGATTCCACGAGATATACAAGTGTCGTGTTGAGACAAGCTGAGATACTACCTGAATTATGTACAAAAATACTATATCAAAATCGGATCATGCATTCGGGAGACAAATTGCCACATAATTTGATCGCCACTAGTTTGCAAATATAACCATAACAATCATAAAAACAGGCCAAGTGCTAGTTGGACTCGCGCACGAAGGGTTCCGTACCATTATTTATAAAAGCGCCCCCTTTGGGGCGCATGGAAGATACAGTGGAAGTGGGATCAGTGTGACGATATTTGTTATTTCAGAGTCGGCCGGCACTCATGTGAAGGAACCTAGCATTCAGAACATTCAAGATGGCTACGTTGTACTTATAAACGGTTACGAGCTCGGGCTGACGCTGATGGCCTTTATGGATGGCTGGTCAGACGGCGCAATACTCGTCCACCTCAACCCAATGCATGCGTGGTACTACACTAACGCCTGGCGATGGATGTATAGACATTTAAGCATGTAAGATCTAAGTTTTTTAATCTTGCGTATATGGTATGGATAATGCTAGAGTATCGAGTAAACCTTCAGTTTACAACGGTTTAATTAGTTTTACTTAAGCTGTATCGCGGCGTGCGTCAAGTGGTTTTTAAATCAAACCTTACAAACCTATCATCCTGATGTTAGGGTCTGTACAGAGGGCGACGGCCTCTTTGCGGCCTTTTCTATATGGAACCTAATAAACCTACTGTCACGTATTGGCTTCTATGTACAGCTAGTCTGTCTACCCAGCCAGTGTTGGGTAGACCTAGGCGAAAGACCTAATGTGTTCGTTATGGTATTGCAAAAAAGTGCTTAACCCTAAACTTGATATCCGCCCATAGGCGTAGCCGTGGCTTGATACTGCGCCCTCTAGAATTCGGGATCTTTGTGAAGCGCCAAAATATATAAGTTTCTGGGTACCGTACATACATAATATGTATATGTGTCCACATATTATGTGAATGAGATTTTTTTTAATATTGAGTATTTTAGCCTAGTTTAAGTGAATTCGAATTCGTTACATCTTCAAAATCAGCCTGCAAAAGGTTTGTCACTAATTTACCAATAACATTGTTAAAAAAAAAACTTAAACTTTAAAATGTTATGTTAGGTTAGCTGTTACTAATACAATTTAGAATACCTTTATTATTTCAGGATGCCATACTGGGTTGGCGGCCACGGTGCTCAATATATCGATTCACACAAGGCTTGGCGAAGAAGATTTTTCTATCAAGACAAATTTATACCAAAATGGATACAAAAAATTATTTTTTGGGTACCATCATCAGAATGGGAAAAAGAACAGAACGAGTTTAATAGATTCAATAAATACGCAGAACCTGCTTTCGGCAAACATTATAGATATCCAGGTCGAGTTTTCCGTGACTTTGAATCTGACAGAACTAAGGAAACTGTTGAAAACCTCAATGACTCCTCTAATTCCGTTAGTACTAGGTGGGATCCAGTGTTGCCGTAAATTTAGCATATTTTTGACCCTTTAGCATGAACATTTTACTTTTAGCATACTGCATATTTTGGCATTTAAAATCAAAAGTACTACTCATATAACGTACCTGTAGAAGTACTAAGACACATTCGAGGAGTAAAAGATACAATTATAAAGCCGATGAGTGTGGATGTTGAAAGTGGCCCATCGACATTACAAGCCCAAATCGACGATCATGACGATGATTTAGGAATATCGTTTAATTTGGATTAAAATGATAAACGACCAAAATGTTCTTCAATATTCATCTTTGCTGTCCTTCTTATCCTAAGACAACATCAGAAATGTGACAAATTGTGTAGGTACCTATAGTATTTTCGTTACCACTCAGCGCTGAAATGGGTGAATGATGGATTTCGCATACATTTGGTGTATCACGATACTTAAGACCTTAGAATAACATGTTAGACTACTGTTATACCGAAAATTGTGTCACGCATGCGTGTGAAGTCGAGGGCACAGGTAGGTTTATAACAAAATTTGGATGTTAGCATGTTTTTTAGCATTTTCTTTCTGGAGCAAGATCTAGCATTTTCTCAAAATAAAAAACGGCAACGGAACAATGAGCTTCATAGGTTTACAAGCTACTTCCTTAAATTTTATGTTTATTTTACAATATATTTAAGGATAGTTTCATCAACTTTCATCAAATATTAACAATTCATTTATACCTATTTTACGCAGAATTAGTATTAAGTACATTTATTGTCAACATAGACTTTGCTGTTCTAAAGCTGAACAAAAACTAATAATAATATCTACAGGCAAGGCAACCACGCACAGCACACGTTCAACGAAAAGCGTGCACATCCTAATTCGAAAACGGACGCTCTTATCCGTTTTGTTATCGAATTCGTCTGAGCCGATTAAATGATGAAGGAAACCTGCCAAATAAAATATGTTCCGAACTCTGCGATATGTTCCGATGAGCAATGTAAACTAACGCAGTGCAGTGCAATGCAATTTTTCAAGTAAAATTTATAAGGTTTCGTATCTTTTGTGTTTACAAAGAATATGATGCTGCTATTTTTAATAAATCGGAACATGGATTTTGTATAGAATTCTAAAAGACACCAATTATGTTAAGTCTCAAACAAAATATATTCAGAAATGTGGATTTATAGAAGTTAGTATGTAGGTACAATAAATAACCATGCGTATAGGTAAGCAGCTTATTTTTAAAGTGTGAATTAGAATGTGAATAGAAGATACCTTGTTATTTCTAGGATGTAGAATTAATTTTATATTTACATTCAGATATAACTTAATGTGACTGTATGTCGATAAAGGTTTTAAAAGACAGCCTTTAATAACCATGCAATTAGAAAACAACTATATTATGAACCAGTACGTAGAGACAAAGTACATTAATTTATCTATTATTTTAATTCTACACCGAGTAAGACTCAGAAATATATTCATTTTACACGACTGCACAAAAAGGAGTATGTTAGGTATTCAGGTTGCAGGTCATGTGTAGGCGAGTTTTTTTATTTTATAATGACTTAGTAATGCCTGAATATATTTGGCTTTATAGGGTATAATTTTAACCTATACATCACCCTTAGTGCCACTGTATAGTTTTTAAAGTAAGGCAATTGTTTTTTATCTTTTGTTTAATTACCTTGTTACCCTATAATAATATCGAAATTGAGTGGTTGTATGCATTGGCGATTAATATTTAAAACTGACTATTTATTGATGATATATGTCGTTAAAACATCTTTGTTGGTTTTCTGGGATTGTAAGTACTGTAGACTATCATCGATGATGAGATCATCATGATCATCAGCCTATGTTAGTCCACTGCTGGACATAGGCCTCCCATAGGTAGATAGTAGCATATAGTAAGAGCTTATATTTCATCGCAGTTAGGGCCCGAGTTCATTTGACGGTAGTATCGAGGCGTGATCATGACGTCTCATTTTCCCATAGGTTTTACCTTTATCCCATAGGTTTGACGACCACTGTGGCGCGGTGGGTGAAGGTCTGCCTGTTACAATATACTATATGACTAAGACCTTAGAGATCCCATATAGACGCCTTGCTAAGGTGGTCAGTACAAAGCGACAAATTTAATGTGTTATGTTTTTTGTGCAAGCCAATGTAAAAAGTTATGTAGGGTACTATTAATTAAAATATTTTATTAGTATTAATTACTTGTACATGTTATACGATTTTTTGTCCTAAGAATTGGTAGATTAATCATTAAATTATATCAAAACTATAAACTGGATATTTTATTATATGTATTTCAAAGACTCCGCTCAAATTAGGCGGGTTTCCTCCACCTTCATTATTCCTATACGCTCCCGTTTTCCCGGCCATTTTTTTCTCATTACAATACACAAGATTGAAAGGGTATCTTCTAGACCTTTGTGATACATCTTCCGCTTCATCTTCATTTTACATCAGGTGAGATGGTGGTCAAAAAAGGTCTATTGAATACAAAAAAAACTGTTCTAAGATGATTGTAATATTTTGGCCCACATCTTCTAAAACAAAAATATCTACACTTGCGAGCTATAAACTGGAATCACTTCATCGCTGGTTTCTGCAGACCATATTTTACAGTTTCCATGGAATAAACTGTAGGTTGTGGTATATTATTTTAAAGATAATTTTATTAGCTTTCAAACTATTTCGATATCATAGCGAAAAAAATGTTCATCATATGTCATGGAACGTGAAAACAATAGACATACATTTTTGGAACGAAACATCAATTTTTTCAAACTCCTGAATCCCTATAAAAACTGGGAATTTATACAATTTTGTCATCAGTCCAATATATCACGTCACTCAAAATACTGGAATTACAAGAAAATGGAAACCACACCAATAGAAGCCGCTCAAATCGTCACCCTAATCCAGCAAGGGTTCTCTCAGCGTACTATCGCTCGACAGATT
This sequence comes from Eupithecia abbreviata, assembly GCA_943735965.1. NCBI lineage: Eukaryota > Metazoa > Arthropoda > Insecta > Lepidoptera > Geometridae > Eupithecia > Eupithecia abbreviata. The sequence continues at coordinate 10,048,832 of OX030973.1, forward strand.
CATCTGAGCCAGTCCTGTGTCTCCAAAGTATACAAGAGGTTTAGAGAGACTGGAAACTTAGTCCGAAGACCAGGATCTGGACGACAGCGATGCACTTCGGCGAGAGATGACCGATTTATTGTCAGCACTTCTCTCCGAAATCGACATCTAACCGGCGTTGACGTCCAGCGGGAGCTCGGAGAAGTTCGAGGGAGAACTGTCAGCGAGTGGACAGTGAGGCGAAGACTCAAAGAAGCTAACTTGACCCCAAAAAGGCCAGCAACGGGACCCAAATTGTCTACAGCCCACCGACAAGCCCGACTTCAGTTTGCTCGTGATCACTTAGATTGGGATATACAGCAATGGAGCCGAGTTTTGTTCGCGGACGAGACTAGCATTTAACTTTAAATTTATGTTGCAATACCCTTGCAGGGTGCATGTTGGACTTATATTATTTTTTAAGAACTTTTGTACACATGTAAGGTCTGCAGAAACCAGCGATGAAGTGATTCCAGTTTATAGCTCGCAAGTGTACATTATAATCATCATAAAAAAAAAATATATGAATATTTTTGACATTTGAGTAATATTGAAAAGTTTTAATTCCAGTTTAAGTTGTGAAGATGGCCGCAAATACCTTACTAACTTACTTGTAACTTAATAAAATATTCCTATCGAATCAACCTAAAGGTTATATCGTTGAGAAAGAAAAATAATAAGTGATTCGTTCAGTTGGTCTGTTCAGTTGGTTGGAGTGGAAGGACAGATTCTAGAATTATTTTGAATTTTAATAATTATATAGATTTTCAATTCTTTATGTATAAAAGTGATTTAATATTGTATGTACTCCGTTTTTCTGTCTAGTATTTATTTTTGTATCAAGTGTCGCTGTAGTTTTATAATTTACTTATTAATAACATGTAAAAAATTCTGACACAATTTAAATTGTTAATGAAATAAATAAATGAAATGAAATGGGAATACACCAGAAAAACTTGCGGTAAAGTATTTATAAAGAAAATGTTTGTTTATCTGTGGATTTCCGACAGTTGTAGTGGTTGTTAATGGACGTTTATCTCCGCGCTGTTGTTTGGGTGTACCGCTAGAACATCCTCTGTCAATTAGATTACTACTTCCGTTTGTAGACAATCTACTTGTGTTGTTGTGGAATTCGTTGTGGTCATAACATAGAGAGGAAACAACAAATCTAGTTCAGAGTTATAGAGAGTCTAATCTGCAGTCAGTGGTCAGAACTCGATAACTGATCATCATGGTTTTCAGAAAATCATTAACTCTAGTTATTCTAGTGATTTATATTTCAAACAAAAATGTAAGTAAGCGTGCAGCTCTTTATCTTTTAAGTATCGTTACTTAAAACTTTCTAAATAAATAAGTTGCTTAGAAGTGATTTTCTTATCATAGTCAGAAAAAAAAAAAAATATATTGAAAAAAATCTTACTAAAATATATCTGATTTTTTAGAGGATAATAAATCTTTTGAGGAGTTTTGCCTCAACTCGAAAACTAACAAGCTAAAGGTTTCTTGTTCGCTTCTTTAAAAATATTGAAGTGAATAAAAAATCAAAGTGAACACTCAATTTAATTTTAAGTGTCCTAGAGTCCTTTGCCTACAAAAAACAATAAAGACTCTTAGGAATGTGTTAAAATTAAAAGGATTTATAAGTAAGATATATTATTCTGCTCCGCTTCCACAACGATTTTAAATGCCTAATCTTATTTTAACTAATTTGTATTGTTCGACAAGTCCCTTGTCATTAAATATCCTTATGCAAGCCTACGTTAAAATGTTTCCTGAATGAGTCATTATTGTATACTTCGGTTGACGGATCAAGCAGTGTTTTGCTTATGTTACATTTGTCTGAGTTTGGTTTAAACTCGGTGAATGCGACGCGTAGGCTTTTATCGTTTTTTTTTTGGGCGGCTTGAGTGTCACTGCGGTCGTGATAGGACTATTGTGATCGTCACTTTGTTCGTTCAGCTCTGAAGCATTCATAGTTCGCCACTAACCCTTACAGCTGCTAGGAAATGTAGGATTTTCTTCGGGGTGATGTCTCGTAGATCGTATGAGCTATGCAGATGCTTGCCGAGGTGGATGTTTCGTTTTCTGTGCATCTGTGTTTTGCGCTCTCCTAGCAGATGGAGAGTCGGGTATTTAGAGAAAACTATATTACAAGTCGCTCCATGAAAGATCACTAGATTGTTTAAAGATTTCTCACCCGCGCACAGTTGAGACAATATTATACGGTCTTTTATCTCGTCGTGAAATCGTTTGAATAGTCTATTGACGAGTACTGAGCGGCCAAACTTTGCTGGATTGTGGTTCGATGGTAAAAACATCAAATGTTTTATACCATTATCAATAAATAAATAAATGGTTTTGGCTAAGTTTACCGAGTCCTTGTTATTTAATGAATAATATAATGATTAATTATTGTTTTTTTCGATATTTGATTATGATTTTAGTTTAGAAAAAAGTAGTTCGGTCCCTTCCTGGGAGAAACTGAACTTTGATAAACGTTGAATAAAGTATTAAATTAATTAAAATTGATCAAGACAGAAATAAATAAATAAATAATGCTGGACAATACACACAGCATTATCTAGCCTCATGATAAGCAGAGCTTGTGTTATGGGTACTAGATAACTGATATACATAATACAATACATTACATAGATAGATATTTTTTATTATACATAGAAAACGACCAGAACACCGGAAACAAATATCTGCAGATCGTACACACATTTGTTCCGAGGCGGGAATCGTCCTGCGTCGCAGGCGGACCTTCGCCCAACGCGCCACATCGGTCGTCAAAATCACGTAGAAGGGCTACGATGTTAATTAAGACGGTAATTGAACTAGCTCTGCCAGAGAAAAATTTACGGAAATCTGGCTTCGGTAAATCTTTAAATGCCGTATCACACCTATTTCATGTATCTTGAAAAACCTTGTTTTGAGTAATCGCCGTTCAAAGTTTTTTTCAGTTATTTGCCTTTTTTGAAAAAATATGATAATATTATTGGACTATTTTTCCATAATATAACTAGTCGCAAGCTTCTAAACACCGGGAAGGTATTAAAATATTGAAATCTTTATTATTCTACGAGTTATTAGCGATAACTAAGATAGGCATAACAAGGTCTCCATACAAAGCTTGATTTACGCGCTCTGTAACTTAAAATACACTACTTGTGCCAAACTGACTAAATTCGTTAGGTTTTGCCTATGTCAGTTAAGTATGAGTTACCATAAATAGGTCTGACAGAAAGTGATCATTTGTGGCAACAGTTTCTATGATAATAAAACTTGAAGAATTAGCTTACCTACCAAGAAGTATTTTTTCATAAAATGTTTGCTATTCTATTTCCCTACCCCCTACGAATACTGTAAATGCTTTTAATATTCTGTTATCATACTGAACTGATTTTGATTATATTTTGAACATAAAATAGTTTGAATCTTGGAAACAAATATACTTAGCCACAAATATCTTCTTCCCATGGAAAAACCACTTAGCTCGGAATAAGCCGCCAGGACGGAAACCTACATACAATAAAAAAAAAATAGGTTTCAGTTTAGATTCAGGTAGGTGCATTTTAAGAAATAAAAATATTTAAGTCAAAATAAAAATTTTGTATTAAGAATAAAATAACAGTCTTACGAACTTAAGTTTCTATCATAACAATAAAGTCTGTGTATCTTAAATTAACAAACTCTTCAAAAGCACACACTTAAACAACCAGGTTAAAAAAATGTATCTGAAAGTATTGACTCAGTAACAAGCAATTAAAATTATTCTTATTAAAATGACAACAAATTTAAAATGGTAAACTAAATTAAAATAACAATCAGAAAATCGAAACCTGGTTCAATATTTTAGTACTTACTTATTTTTTATAATCAGACTAACAAGTCTTAAATCTTGTTATCATAGGATAAATAAATCTAATTAAAACAACCAGTTAAGAGCACGAGATCAAACTCTAGGTCTAATTAAGTGATAAGAGTCATTAATATTCAGATTGCAGTCATTAGGACAGTCACAAAAATCAAATCATTAAAATCGTGAAATGAATAAAAAATCTAAAACAGAAAACAAAAACCTGAATCAATGTTTTGGAATACAGAATTAAAATTATAAATTTTAAACATACATATAATGAACACAGGATACATAGATCTAATTAGAACAATATGAGATCAAAGTTTGAATGTAACTTCAGTGACTTTTAAGCTTTAAAGTAATTAACCTTTTTTATCCTATGGATCTTGTTCCGCATCGAGATCGAAAACATCACCTTCCTCCAAATCTTCAAAAACTTCCGATAGGCTCTGGGAAGAGAATCGCATAATTTTATCAATTGGTCTTTCTTCGCCTTGCTCACTCCTCTTTGTTTTTCCTCCCGTGGTAATTCGGTTATTAAATCTTTTTCGTCCAAGTTCAGTGCATTTTTGCGTAACACATTCAATTCCTTAAAACTGTCTTCATTATATGCATTTTTGACATATATGTTAGTCAAGCCCCTTCGGAATTCAACTATTTTCAATGACTGTATGTTATATTGTTTTGGGAATGCATTTTGTTTTAGTTGGTCAGTAAATTTCATCATATTTTTATGAGTAATTACGTCGACTATCATGTTTTTTCGTGAATCTCTTATTTTTTCGACGTAATCATTTAGATCGTACATATTTTTATGTTTGGAAAATTTATTTGTGATGCACGCGTGCACTGCATCTGCGGCCATATATGTGTGACCGGGCTCCAAATAAACAAATCTTATTTTTTCAGCGTCGATTAAGTCTTCCGAATTTATAAGCCGAATCATTGCTGTGAAGAGGATGCGATTTTTATTTTGGGCTGAGCAATTGTCGCTAGAGTTATATCATGTCATATCATGTAACTAGAGTAAACTGATATAGCCACTTTTTTCAAGTAAAATTATTGTCACGCCTATTTAGTGTATGTAAAAATACTTGACATTGCCATGACAGAGAAAGGCAAAATCATAGTTGCATGAGATAGGGTGACAGCTTTTTTCAACGAATTAAACAAGAATAGACTTTAAAGGAATATACTCCATGGTTTATAATATCATTAACATACGATTTGCACCTTTTACGCGCAACTCATGTAACTTAAGATAGCGGACCTACGCTTGACACGGTACTGTCAGTGCACTAAAAGATGCCGCTGGTGTAGCAGCTACCCGACAGCGAAAGGTCCAAGAGCTGGAGTTCCAGGTCTATAAGGGGCAGCTCATGAGAATTGCTACCGAAGATGAAGACTGCCTTAAACTTAAAGTACCCTTAAGGAACCCTTGAATGCGCATCAAAAGCAAAACGTTACAGACAGGTGTCTCAGAAAACTAATTTCGTCTCGGCGAGGCGGCTTACTGCTCCGTTGACTTATACTGACCTGATCCGCTGACCATAATCGATGGTTTGGGTCCGATTCTCGAGACAAGAAGTATAGACAAATTTTAAAAGCTGGTTCGTCTGTGTTTTTTTTTCATATTAATCAACGCTGACGTCACAAATTTATTTCCCCTTCTTCAGAATACTACTCGTATTATTATATTTTAATGTAAATGTAATTAATTAAATCTTTTTTAAATACAAGCTATTATAATCAACAAGGACCAAAGTGCTCGGGACGACAAATCAACGAACCCAAACTCGACAGGGTTAAGTCGTTTCATTTAAGGAGTGACTATGGCCACTTTCTGTGCCCATCATCTGACCAGCTCGATGGTACCATAGCATTGTACTGTCACCGAACTTATATAAGTTTGCTAAATTTTGTTATTATAAGTTGTAATATTTTTCTCACACAAACGAACAGGATAAATAGATAATAAAATAAATAGGCTTGTAATAAAAAGGGGAACACACCTGTAAGCGACGCGTAGGATTAGATGTTTAATTAATTATAAGAATAGTGAATAAACGCGTGTTGCTCGCGGGAGACGCAGGGCAACGGGGTGCGCTAAGGGTTGCGGGGGGATGCGCCGCGCCGCGCCGCCCGCACATGCAGGCAGTAGCTTTTTTTAGACACCGTTACACGTCCGTTATTTCTGCCTCTCCTTACACACTTCTCAGTAAATAGTGTTTTTTTGTCATACCTAACTACAGTCCCCCACCTTCTACATTAAATGGTCTTCGAGCCTGATATACAAGAATGTCAAAAACACCTCCGACAAAAAGTGCAATGAGCACGAGAAGTGCCGTAAAAAAGGAGCAAATGGCCGCGCTGTTAGAAAAAGATGCTCAAACATCTCGCCGTGCTACGCAACAAGCTGTCGAAACCGGGAACAAGATGGAAGAATACAATCCTGGCCCTTCCACAGCTCAAAGCGTTCGAGATCCTTCGCGAAAAAGGTCGTCGACCTCTTCGACTTTGGCAAGAAAGAAAAAATTAGAACTGGAGGCCGCGGAGGCCCGAGCCAAAATCAGATTGGAGCTCATCGACAAAAGGCTGGAGGCAAACATTGCCGAGTTGGAAGACGAACGTAGCTCAGACTATAACCTTCCCTCTGAAAAATGTCTCAGCGATCAAAATGACTGTGTAGTGAACAAGTGGCTTGAAAGAAGTGATCAAGAATTTCAGTGCGCCACAAATGAACGGCACCCGGCACTACAGGAGCAGATCCTGAACTATATGTATCCCGCCGGGCCGCCACCTTCGGCCGCTGAAAACGCGATCGCCGCCCGCCAGTCACCCGCCACGGAGGCGCTCGCTATCCCGTCGCCCGCCGCCGCCACCGCTCGCGGTACCGCTGATGATTCTACGACGATACAGGCCCTGGCGAGCGCGCTGAAAGACCTAGCTGCTTCATCTGCCGGGCGTAAAAATGGAATAGAGGACAGAATGTTGAATCGATTGTGCACACCTAGGGAATTGCCCAAGTACTCTGGAGACCCGCTCGAATGGTTACACTTCCGGCAAGCCTACGAAGAATCGTCCCAAGTGTGTGACTTCACGGACCAAGAGAACCTCTGGCGCCTGAGGAGAAGCCTTCACGGACCCGCTAAAGAAGCCGTGACAGCCTTACTGATCGGTGCTACCTCTGCCGACGATGTGATAACCACGCTTGAGTTACAGTTTGGAAATCCCGACGTCATCGTGTCCAAGATCCTGCAAGACATAAACAAGTTACGTCCAATGTCACAAGAATACCAAAAAGAGATTATTCCGTTCTCGGTGAAGGTCCGCAACTGCGTCGCAGCCATAACCGCAATCGGCGAAGAGGAATACCTGAAAGGAATGAACTTAGTTTCAGCTATCATGTCAAAGTTACCTATTGTGCTCATTTCAAAATGGACTGACTACAGTTATCCTCTTCTACAAAATAAAAGCAAGCCAAAATTAGTTGTGATGTCGGAATTCCTAAGTGAAGAGGCCAAGAAAATATCAATGACTTCAGTGAATTTGGCAATTATGCCCTCTAATGTCTAGAGGGCATAATTGCCAAATTACAGTGAACAACCAAAACATCGCACGTTATTAGTGAAAAATGAAAGTGACGATGATGGTGATAAGTGTCGGTACTGTCGTGTCTCTAAGCACAAGTTCCAAAAATGTAAAAAGTTTAAAAAATCCCTGCGTAGGGACCGGTGGACCTTTGTAAAACGACACGGGATGTGTTATAAGTGTTTATCGTCGAAACATAAACAAGACAGTTGCCCCGCGTTGGTTTGTGACATAGACGAGTGTGGGCAATCTCATCACCGCTTGCTACACTATGTGAATAAAAAGAACTCAGTGCAAAATAATAGTGTGAACATTACCGATGTGACGGAAACTGAAAACGAGTCCGGTACCGAAAGAACCGAATTCGGTTCCGAGACTGATAGCGAATCGCGATTGGAAAAAGTGAACCATTTAAAAATGAAAACCAACAGCGTTAAGGTTTTGTTAAAAACGGTGCCGATTTACCTTCACGGACCTAACGGTGTGTAGCACTACTCGATGATGGCTCAACAGTGACACTGATTAGCGCCGCGCTCGCATCGAAAGCCGGCCTACGTGGTAAAAAACAGTCAATGCGTGTGTGCGGAGCCTGGAACAACAGTGAAGTAGTGTGTCACAATGAAATGTTAAATATAGAACTGTCTAACAGTGCGGGACAAAAGTACTCTATTCGTGCGCGTAGTGTCAGTGACCTTAACTTACCTGTGCAAAATGTTAGTGGTGTGGATTTGAGTAGATATGAACGGTTAAAACCCGAAATAAAGAGTGTGATTAGTGATGGACACAATAAACCGGACATTTTAATAGGGCAGGACAATTACGAACTACTCTTACCTTTGGAGATTGTCAAAGGTCAATCACGTGACCCGTTCTTCACCCGTACTCCACTAGGCTGGTGCATGCACGGCTGCGTACGATCCAAGTCCGCTCTCGATGATGAAGTGAAGCTGCAGTCTACTCTGTTTCTGTCGGAGAAGGACGACAAAGAATCTGAAAGAATACTAAAAGAAATACAAGAGGAGATGCGCCACTCATTCGCGATTGATTCTGCAGGAATTTCAAGTAAGCCTAGAGAAAATCGTGTCGATGTACAAACTGTTGAATACCTCCAGAATACTACCACATTGAGAGATGGAAGATGGTACGTGGGACTGCCATGGAAAGGTACTTTCGGTGACGTCATGCCTAACTCATATGAAAATGCTTGTCGAGATTGAAAGGAGTCGAAAGAAAAATGAAATTAAACCCCGATTTCGCCGCACGTTATAAAGAAAGAATCGACCACCTATTTTATCCCTACCTATTACCAAGAACGATTACGCTTCAGAGTTCACTCAAACAATGAGCCCGAATAGAATATGGTACATACCGCATTTTGGAGTTGACAACCCTAATAAAAAGAAACTTCGTTTGGTGTTCGACGCAGCAGCCCAAACTTCAAAAATGCTACAAGATACTTGGAGATCCGGTATCACTTGGGATAGCGAACTACCAGACGAAATATTCTTAAAATGGACCGAATGGCTCAACATTATGAAAAACATAGATAAAATTCGCCTACCCAGGCACTACGAGTCGGCTACGAGAAGTACAAGTACCGAACCCGCGCGTACGGGCGATACGCAACAAGCCATATCGAGTGCGCGTGCACAGAATAACATACCGCCGGCGGGGCGCACTATGGAATATCGTAGAACAAGAGCATATTAAAAATGGTTTTTACAAATATCATAATTTATCTAACATTTTGATTTTATTAGATACTCGAATAGTCAAATTATGTTATTCAATAGGATTTTGTTACTTAATACCTAAAATTATATTATTTTTCATAGTCAGAAGTACGTTGAAGACGGCGGTGCCAAACTCAAGCTTTTGCATGTACATGTTTCAATGCAATATTGTGAAATAAATATTCAGCAGAGATATGTAGTATACATTTTTCGAAAGGTTATTTCATGTATTTTACGAAACAGCTATTTAATTTTCGTAATGTTTTCATATTTTTGAGTAATTGTTAAAAACGTCACATTCCTTATTTTTCACAAAAAATTTTTTTCGTTGAAGGTTTTCACTGTCGCCCACGTCTCCCCACGCGCTTCTTTTTGTGTTTATTAATAGTCTAACTATTCATACACATTATACTAAAAAAATCAGCTGCGGTTTTTTGCGGTTTTAGAAGTTATGAGAAAAAATGTGATAGAAGTCGGAGCAGGAAACTTATAATCTTTCGTGATTTACCACAGAGACTGTTCGCATTAACAGTATAGACATTTAATCTGTATTTTTTTTATCGTTCAATAATTTTGCATGAGAATGTAAGTGATAATAATGATGTAGGTACCCCATTCAGTATTGCAAAATAGTATATAAAGAGTGTACGTGTTCTTGAGTGGAGACCACGACTCGGTAAACGTAGTGTAGGACGCCCTCCGACCAGGTGGGATGACGACCTGCGAAAGACTGCAGGTAGATGCTGGATGCGGCAAGCTGAAGACAGGGCGCTATGGCGCTCATTGGGGGAGGCCTATGTCCAGCAGTGGACTGCTATAGGCTGATGATGATGATGATGATATAAAGAGAGGTAAAAATTATTCCAGCCATTCACATTAGTGTTACTTCAAGTGAAGTAAAGCTCATCTACGCCTGTAAGTAATTGATTGAAGTTCTAAAATTTTTACAAACCTAACACTGGAACCAGTCTCGCATAACGTTGTTCTTATAGTTATATACATACTATTCTACTTTTAAACCTAAGCTCATTGTGTGAAGAGAATAAAAGATTTTATTATTATAAAATGTCGTCATTCAGCTGTACTAAACGAGATTTCATACTTCCCTATATCGAGGGTGGCAGAACTCTGGAATCCGCGTCAACCAGGGTTGGCATGATTAAAACAAGTTGTTTTAAAACACGTGTTTAAAACAGTGTTTAAATCAGTTTGAAATAAAACTATGTTTTATATTAAGAAAAAAACAGGGCTTAAAACTACCTTTAATTGCAAATGAATGTGTATAAATACCACAGACAGGCTGTGGTATTTATACACTGCATAGGTAACTCCCCGCCAGTAAAGTCCCACAGGGAAAGTCCCTATGTCGGCCGTCAAAAGAAAGTAATTCACTGGATTAGTGGGTACTGTACCTATTCCCCGCTCTCTAGTTCTCTACCTACCTACAACACTACATACAAGGTGTATGTAAAGTGTTTTGTATTGATTAATAATAATATTAATTTTTAATAATTAGATTAGAGGTACTGAAATATGCAACAAAAGTAAATATTTATCGTTTTGTTCATTTTTACTAATATGAATTAGGAAATAGTTTAGAAATGGATTATTTTATTATTCGCTATAATTGATTTGAAATTGATAAGTAAAAAAAACAAATAAAACAAAAAAAACACTTGATTTAAACATTTTGAACTGTTTGTTTTATAAAATATAAAAAAAACAGTTTTTTTTCCAACCCTCGCGTCGACCAGTATGGAATGTCCACCTGATGAAATATTCATAAAACCCCTCTACATTATTTTACAAGTTCTTTCTTCAGGAATGATGATCGATTCCAAAAATTTGGCGAATACGCAATGGAAACTGCTAGAATATATTCGAATGAATATAATTGGTATTACATGCCATCTTTAGTCCACAAGATACATTTACACGGAGAAAATATTATCAAATATTTCGCAGTTCTTCCTATCGGACAGCTATCGGAAGATGTGCACAAGAGTCGCGCAACAAAGACTAAAGAAACATGCGACTACATCATGCCAGAAAATGTTCTCGAATACAAATGAAGATGTCTTTAAAACTCTATTGTACACGTCAGATCCGTTTATAAAAAGTTTAAGAAAACCATACGTAAAAAATGACAAAGATATTGAAAAAGAGGCACTAAGTGGCACCACTTGCAACTGACCCTGAAATATGTGTAGAAGAACCTAATTAGATGGCGATTTCTTTTCCAATGTCATCATCATCATCATCAGCCTATAGCAGTCCACTGCTGGACATAGGCCTCCCCAAATGACATAGGTCTTCAGCATGCCGCATCCAGCATCTACCTGCAGTCTTTCGCAGGTCGTCATCCCACCTGGTCGGAGGGCGTCCTACACTACGTTTACCGAGTCGTGGTCTCCACTCATTTCCAAAGTATCCACTCTTAAATTTAATCATTACTTTTAAGTTTTTTAAGGCAGAAAATATAAGGTAAGTAGGTAGATAGATACCAGTAATTTTTACATTAAGAAAAAAAATTTTTGGCCATGACTTATTGTAATTAACCTTAGTTTTAACTTTTTTGGTAATTAAAACCTTGTATTTCACGTGAAATAAATTATTTACTTATTTTTTTCCGTATTTTTTTCTTTTTATGCAGTATACATATATACATATATGAGAAATTACTTAAAATTATATACCATTTAAATCTCTATACATTACTGTATATCTGTCCCAAATTTCATCACAGTACAATTAAAATTCATGAAGTTACAGATTTTTGATCCGAAACTGACCTAAATATTCCATAGTGGGGCGGCGCGGCGCGAGGGCAGCCTTCGTACAGAAACCTAGTACTACACACATTTTGTGATGCGTCGGCTCGTGCGATGTGTGCTGTCGCATACTGGCGATGGATTGATGCAACAGATCGTATTCGGATCGCCTTCGTCTCCAGCAAAACTAGAGTAACACCCGTGAAATACGTTTCAATGCCCCGCTTAGAACTACAGGCGACCGTTATGGCGGGAAGATTAGCTGATTATATAATTAGCAAACATAGAATAAAAACGAATAAAAAGATATTCTGGTGTGATTCATCTACAGTGCTACACTGGATACTCAATGACGCGCGAAAGTATAAAGCGTATATCGCTCACCGCTTGGGTGAACTAGACGAACTTTCAAAAATAAACGAATGGAGATACGTACCTACGAAGTTGAACATCGCCGACATCGCCACTCTGGAATCCTGCGATATTAATATTTTACAAAATGAATGGTGCGTAGAAACGAAACACGCGTCGCACGCATAGCAGTTGAGGATGAGTGCTGCTCCAGCACTAAGGGGGGGAATGTAAGCGACGCGTAGGATTAGATGTTTAATTAATTATAAGAATAGTGAATAAACGCGTGTTGCTCGCGGGAGACGCAGGGCAACGGGGTGCGCTGGGGGTTGCGGGGGGATGCGCCGCGCCGTGCCGCCCGCACATGCAGGCAGGCAGTAGATTTTTTAGACACCGCGCGCGCGCACGTCCGTTGTTTCTGCCTCTCCTTACACACTTCTCAGTAAATAGTGTTTGTTTGTCATACCTAACTACAGTCCCCACCTTCTACAACACCAGAATTTTAAAATGTTACCGATAGTTCAGTTATCTAGTATGTACTCCCTAGTGTGGCCAGGAGGGACTTACTCGGTTATGGAACTAGCTCCCAGAGGGGATTATAAATTATCATATAAAATTGGAGTTGCCGTGGTGTACAGCGAAATCTACATACCATCCAAAGTATGGCCAGTTAAAATCAAACCGTGGGTTGTCTATGGTGTTCATTCAGTTAGACATAGATCACAACAGCCCGTTTGTGCAGGCAGGGGCAGCGGGCCGGCAGACCTACAATTAAGAAAAGGAGTCATAGAAATCTGTGGTCGGATTACAAGAGAGCTAGACTGATCTTCTCTATGCTCAATCTACGGCTGAGAACAAAGTTCAAGAGATTTTTTTAATGACATTGAAACACCAGGCTCCAGATGCAACGACTCTATAGAAGACGCAGAGGTCATACCGCAGGGATTCCAAATATTAAAATGCCGCACCGACGACGACGGAAACATGGAAGCTTGTTGTTGTTAGCCTTTGGCCCAACTTGAATGACTTGCCTGCCGTGGGACACTCTGTTTCTTAGTATATTTATAATATTGTGGGTAAAAATCTTATTCACGTAATATAAATGAACATCACGAACATGAAAAACCATATCATGGTGCGCGTCTTCTGACTTCAACCAGAGGCAAGACAGTTGGATAAAAAGCACAAAATTGAAATTATGATGTACGTTTACTTTACTCTTAGTAACGCTATATCGCACTGGACGGCGAGCTTTCTGTTTGACAGAACGTAATTATCATAATACAAAACCAATCGGCGCTATAGCGCATCATCGTCTAACGCGCGCTAAGTACGCTACTAAGAATAGACAATAAACCTATGTCTATTCTTATGGTTCGCGTTCTATTTAGATAAATCTAAGGCCCCTTTTATTCTGCGGTGTCTCGCCGTTTGCGTACGCACGCGTTTTGTGTATAATCATGGCAGCAATTGATACAGAACAACATACAGGGTGTTTGGTGGAGGGTTAGACAAACTCAGTGGGTGTGTAGGTGGACCTATTTGTAAAATACAAATTGAAGTAGAAGACCCTAACTCTTTAATATTTTTTTTATCCTGTTTTTTGTATGTTTTCATAATGTTCCGTAATTTTACCTCTTTTCCCCTACAATTTTTATTGGAACATGTTTTCGATTGAATTTTTTATTTGGTTTTGGTCCCAGGTGTATTATTCGTCTATTTAAGGCATTATTCATTTAAAAGAACCAGTAAATATTTAGTTGAGATGTCTACCAATCACACTTTTTTTTAAAACGATGTAAAGTCGACCTTTTTAACTCAGTTTTTTTATTTTTTTTACTTTGAGAGCGTGGTTCTTTTATATGAATAATGCCTTAAATAGACGAAAAATACATCTAGGATCAAAACCCAATAAAAAGTTCAATCGAAAATATGTTCCAATAAAAATTGTAGGGGAAAAGAGGTAAAATTTCGGAAAATTATAAAAACATAAAAAAACAGGATAAAAAAAAATTTTAAAGAGTTAGGGTCTTCTACTTCTACTAGGCACCCACTGAGTTTGTCTAACCCTCCACCAAACACCCTGTATAAGATAACCTTAAAAAAGGGCTGCTATTTGGGAAATTCGAAACCAGTTGTATAACAACAGAGATGTAAACAGAGTTGTTGGATGGAAATAATGAACATTTAATATCCTAAATAATAGAAATCTAATTAAATCTGCTCACAGTTGCGAATATAGCGACACGAATATACCACTCGCAAACGCTATAAAGTCATAGGATGCATCCTTGGCGCGGCGACGCTTGTTGTGATGATATAAGCACAGAAAACAAAATAAGATTTTTTTATTTCTCTGTATCAATGACTGTAAACGTTCAGCCCAGTCTAAAGAATACACAAAACTGTGTAATGTCGAACTCGACCGACAGATGTTAACTATTTTATTTTTTATCATCAGGGGCATGCTGTCAGACCGGGCACATTCTTTTGGAAGCCTAGCCTGGGTGTCGACCTAACGGTACCCTCCACACGTTAGTAAAATCTGTTATATTTATATATAATGTATTTTTCTCAGCTAATACAGCCATTAAAGCAACCACCTGTAGAGCTGGTAGATTTATATTGTAAGCATTAACTAAGATGAGTTAATCAGATGAGAATTAACTAAATTGAACTGGACCAGATGGTCCAGTTCAATTTAGTTTAGTTTGTTTATTTGTTGTACTTTCAGCGCCACCTGCCGAATTCAGTGAACCTACCAGAGGAAACATTGAAGAAGGGGTCGTAGTATTGATTAACGGTTACGAGGCCGGAATGACAGTAATGGCTATGGTCTCCGGAGCGACAAACAGCGAAGTCTACCCTACCATGAATCCCTTCTCTGCCTACTTCTACACTAACGCATACAGATGGGGATTGAGACATTTCAGCATGTAAGTCCTATTTTGGAAAAACGTCTTTTCTCCATTGTCTCTTCTCAATTTTACCGTTTGCTGTAAAAAGTAAGATCAACAAACTAAGTTCCGCTTGATCAAGTTCAAATTCGGTATACTTTTTGTGCGACATGACTCTGAATGTCGATTTAACATTTGAACCGGATCAACTTTTACTTTTTGTCGGCAAAATGCACTGAATTCGCACTGAACGCGCTAGACTGTTTTTATCTTACATTGAACGCGTTCAATTGCAACATGAACGATTGAACGCGTTTAATTGCAACGGTGCCATTGGACCAATGACACGTGAGTATTTATGGCGTTATTGCAACTCTATGCAGTATCGTATTAAGTTTTTGATTTAAAAAAGCTCTCTGTTTACTCGCTGCACTTGTGGTACCTAGTTATTTCCCCTTTATAAGATTTTTGATACTGCTGTAATTGTAACCCAACTATTTTATACTTTTATGAATCGAAATCGCCATATTTGTTAAAAAAAACTCCTAGTTTTTATAAAAATAGGATACGTAGGATATTATAAAAATACTATCTCTTATTTTGACATGACAAACAGACACTTCAATTTTAATATATTTATATAGATTAAATATTAAGAATAATTTATATTGTAGGATGCCGCAGTGGATAGGAGGCAGTAAGACTTTTTACGAAACCACCAACGTCTGGAAAAGGAGGTTCTACTTCTTAGATACGTTTATTCCAAAGTTTTTGAGAGGTGTAGTACCTTACGTCAAAAAAGAAGAATGGGAAAGGGAAGAAAAAGAAATGGTACTTTTCAAAAAATACGCGGAATCTGCTTTTGGAAAAGGGTATAGATACCCAAACAAAATATTTAATGACTTTAAGTCCTGGGAAACTGAGGAATCCTTTGAAAATCTGGAATTATCATTTTCGACTGAAGAATTAGCTCGTTAAACTACCTAAATAGCAAGTACTAAGTACTGCGAACCCTTCTTTAATTTCTATGCTAATTAAAATGTATAAGATGAAGATAAGCAGACAGGATTTTTCTGGTATCATATGAGGACAAAGCTGAGGATGACCCTCTAGGCCTAATAAAACTACGAAAAAACCGAAATATTTATTCCCCGGCTTTTCCTTGCAAGTTGTTTATCTTTCAGATAATTCATCTCTTTCTAGATTATTTAGTTTTTCTTAGAATGTTATTATACTTTCATCGGAAAAAATCTAAATAATTAAGTCAATATGAAGCCGTTTTTGTAGAATTATAACTAAACATTCTAGAATATTATAACAGTAAGTGGTCAGTAATTTAGGCGATAGTTAGTTGCTATAACAAGCATCGTAATAAGATTGCGTTACATAATAAAATAAATAAATTAAATTCAAATTCATAAAATTCATGCATCCAGCCATTTTCCACTGCATAACGGTATAAAATGTATAAAACCGAGCCGTTGCCGACACCCCGGTATGTGTATGAACCTGCCATGCCATAGCTAGGTACCATAATAATGCAATACATTTTCCGCCACCGGGGTGCCGTCTGCCGTGCCGGCAAGTAAAAAAACTGTATTTTGGAGGTCAATCAATAGGGAAGGTAATTCCTACGTCCGTCGCGTCGTCGTGTGTTTTAAGGCCCTCAGCTGCGCTCGCTTCAAATGAAACCCTAGTCAGGAATTAAAAATTTCCTTGCCTCGGTGTAATGTACTATCTTATCTACTCTTAAATCTGTTAAGTTATGATTATAAAAATTACATATTTTATATCAGCGGTGCCCATACTTTTTCTTAATGAGATCGACCTAGTAAACATTTATGACTAAGAGATCGACATTTGAACCGTTTAACCCACCAAATATTTATCAAGAAAAAAAATTGCATAAGTAAGTAAAACTACATTGGGTGCAAAGTGTCAAATCTGTATAAAAATTTTTAATCATTCAATATTACAAAAAGAATTTCAAATATTAGCTGTGGTAAAATATTTATTTAAAAATGATAAATTATCGTGATGCTGATGTCAAAGCGTGACATTTGTGGTCTTCTGCGAAATGTTCGTAGTTAGGAATATTCTCGGTTATAGCAGGCTGTCAGGTGGTCATTTGTGAGACGAGTACAATATTTTGATTTTATCACTTTCATATGAGAAAATGCAGACTCGCACAGATATGTCGATGCAAAGAACGCAGTTAGTTGCAGTGCTATTTGCTTTATTAACGGATATTTCATTTCGGGTATAGATGACCAGAAAGGATTACTCTCGCCAGCTCTAGCTTTTAAGTTGATATCCGAAATGAGCTTCAACATTTCATCTTCAAGTGCTGTACGTTCCATGTTGAACAAGTCACTACAGCTAGAAGAGATTTCTTGAATGTTCGTGCAGTGAAATGGGTATGACATGAATAACATAATATTCTTAATTTTGTTAACATCTGCAAAGCGTCTTTCTTCTTCATATGTCACAAAACTAGCAGAGTTTTGTTGCAATAGCAGGGTTAGGAAGTTTCTGCAGTCTTTGTTTTTAATTTCGTCCTTTAGTTGTTGCAACTTACGCTTAATAAAAGCATTTATGAGCTCATCATGTCAACGATATATTTGTCTTTTCAAAAAGCTACAGTTTTAAGGTCGATCACTGATAATTGAAGCTATCCTCGGCGATCGACCTTAAAACCTCTCGCGATCGACCGTATGGGCACCTCTGTTTTATATAATTATTTTTATATTAATTGTTTCGTACTCTTTACATCATCTTATTCATTTGTTTTGTGTTGTTTTTCATTAGTTATGGATATTATCTGTTTAATAAACCTTATATGATAAGTTGTTTTGTAAGTACTTACTTTAACTGCTTATAATTAAATATTTTAAAATGAATATTAATGTATTCTCTTACTCCCATCTTCCGAGGACATCCTGAGATGCGGCGACGTAAGTAAATCGTAGAACAAGAGTTGGTCCCGTCAGGGTCCAAAATTCCTTTCGTCTTAGAACACATGTTTTGGTTTTAAGAATCAACGTCAAATCTTAGTGATATAGATAGATAGATTTTGATAGATATAGATATAAATATATAGTACACCCAAACAGCGCGGTATAACATGAAAGACTGGCCCGGCCGGCGCACGGTGGACGTGCCCCGGCCGGGGCACAGCCCGGTCGCGACACGGTGTAGTGTGAATATTTTCTCAAAATAAATTACATTGCACTTATCTGAGAAAACATCTTAAGCTAAATATTTTAAATAAACTTCGAGCAATCAAACCATTTTTGGTACTAGTAGTACAAGTAGAACATTAGAGAGTTTATTTATAGTTTCGTAGCATCCATCCATTTAGATATGCCTATTTTTATTAACTCATCTACTGCGATGGCCAGTCAGCGATAGTGATTTGGGTAAAATCCCCCTTGTTTGGACGAGGCAAGTTATGTATGCTGAGGAGATGATAGGAGCTTTGGCTGAGGAGTAAGGAGATGATAGGAGCTTTGGCTGAGGAGTAAAGAGATGAGCTTTGGTTCCGTGTACCAAGCCACGTCTGCCGCGATCACGTTGATAATTTCCTCCTTGTTTTTTTGGTATGCTAAGATAGAAAGCTTGTTTTAATTGCTTAAAATCTATTAATACAACGACGTTCGGTTATATGTATTTGTATTTTTTATCACTACATAGTATAAAACAAACTCGCTGTGTCCCGCTGTCTGTCTGTCCTTATGTATGCTTAGATCATTAAAACTACGCAACGGATTTTGATGTGGATTTTTTAATAGATAGAGTGATTCAAGGGGAAGGTTTATAAACCATTTGACACGTATTTCCTCGCGGACGAAGCCGCAGGGCGCAGCTAAAAAAGTATAATAAGTTCTTCAGTATAATTCCGCGGTACATGTGTTTGTCATCTGCTGGATCGATTGGGGTGAAATTTTGTGTGTATATATAAGTGGGTTCCTGGATAGTTTGAAAATACTATTGGATTCGATAGATGGCGTCGTGATCACGCCACTGATAGGATAGCACTAAGTCTGTCGGGTGCGCTAGTTTTTTAGATATTCATTTATTTAGTTTTAACTGGACAAAGGTATGAAATAAATAAATTTTAATGTATTTAAATATTTCAACGGTCAAGAAGAGAACCTGAAAACTCATTATTTTTCCCTGTAATTTTTTTTCGCTTCGCTCTCTTAATTCTTGTGCCATATGTCACTAATACCATAGAATAACTACACACAGTACTAACGCTAATACTATCATTATGACCCCTGAAATGTCGAAATCCATCCTTTCGTTATAGACTCGTAGACTATAGAGCGCCGAGCGTGCCAAAGAAATCTCATACATACAAACATACTCTCGAAAAATATAACCCTCCTTGCGCACTCGGGTAAATGTATTTAGATTATTTTTATTTAAGTATTTTATTATATAATAGCTGTTCCCCGCGGTTTCAACCGCGTTAAATTCAAATTTCACTTATCTAGGGGATCCCTTATTTTTTTGAAAGTATAAAATAGCCTATCTTCACCGGGGATAGTGTAGCTTTTCAACAGTGAAATAATTGTTCAAATCGGTCCAGTAGTTTCGGAGCCATTCATTACAAACAAACAAAAATCAAACCTTTCCTCTTTATAACATTAGTGTAGATCTATATAACACCATCAGTAAGAATAATTTAGAGTAGATTAGTAGAGTTATAAATTACAATAGAGAGCTAATAATAGGTATTCACTGATAGATAATCCACGATAAGTGTCTAACGGCGAAATGTGGAACTACGGCCAAACAAGGTTACCAAAAGCTTAACTAGATGTCGCTAGTAAAAGTGGACGAGCGCTGACGCTGAAACGCTTAAGATTGAAAAAAGACATCTTCATGCGTGGACAGACTCTACAGTGGTGCTAGCATGGCTGAATAGTCATCCGAATCGTTGACGGGAGAAGCTAACTCGGAATCAATAAATCTCTAAACGTGATTGAATCCTTGTTTAATTTTTGAAATCAAGCTAATCCAAACTGAAGCTAGGGAATCTCAAGGGAACGACCAGAAGCAGGAATCAGGGTACTGGACAGGCGAGTGGTACAACAATAAGAGAAAACCGAAAGCAGAAGCTAGTAAAATAAATATTGACGTTTACTAATCAAAGATGCTTCCCAGACAATCTAGTTGTTCTGTGATGGAATTCAATGTGATCATAACAAGAAGAGGAAAACAACACCTATTTTAGAGGTAAATCTCATCTCCGGCTGCAGTCTGTGATCAGAACCCGAAAATAGATAATCATGGTGTTAAAAAAATCATTACAACTAAGTTTTCTAGTGATATTTTTATTTATCAAAAATGTAAGTACCTTTCGTATTATATTTTATAATCTTCCTACCATATTTCTCTGTTAACGCCACTGAGGTCTAGTCTGGGCGTCGAGTTCGTCTATCCCTCGACGCTTTGATCTGCCGCGAGGTCAAGGGCCTTCGCACAGCTAGACAGGTATTAAAAAAAACAACAAAAAAAAAATTGAAACTGCCGAACAGCCACCAAATTATTATGGAAATATATCTTCAGAAAACGTCAAAATAATATTATACATAATACATAGACTACAACGGCTTCGCACGCGTTTTTTCGGGATAAAAAGTAGCCTTATACATAATAAAATAGTTTTAATTGCTTTTAGTAGCTGTAGTTTTCTATTGCATTAGCAACCAGATAAGGAGAGCTTTAATTTGACAAAGACAGCAGTAACTGAGCCAAAGTAACATTACTACGAGGCTGAAATATCAATATATGGTTGAGCTATCAATCAGGCGGTTTTAGAGAATGAAAAGAGGGCGATTTCTTTTACGTGGGGTCTAGCCTGAGCTTATTTCGACAAGACATCTCAAAGACAACCCAGCTTCTCTCTGTTAAAACTCTACGCCTTCAGAAAATTGGCAAATCAGACTGATAAAGCCGTTTTTGGTCACAGCATTAAAGCAATTGTTGAATGGCAATATCCCTCTGCTGCAATAGCAGCGTGTTTTTCCTCTATGGGAAAATTGCTATGTGGTCTGAATCGCAAAATCGATAATATAGATAATTAGTAATTTTTTTCGATAAATTTTATTGATATCTTTACGTCTCATGAAATTCTTTAAGGTGTCCCTGGCCCTGCCCAAGTATTTTTCATAGTGGAAATTGTTACATAATGTATGTATAAACATGACTGCTCTGGACTCGCATAGACTAAGTAAATGCTCACGACGATATTATCAGCGGCTAACTACTAGTTTACCCACAGGGGCAAGCTGCTAACCCGGGCACGTTCTTCTGGAAGCCTCGTCTAGCTATCGACATTAACGAGGTTCCCACACGTAAGTTAATATCCTCTCTTCTACTTCTAGAAATGAGTTTTTCTATATGACCCTAGATTCAAGGATTTATGTAGATAGTTGGTTTAATAGTCCTGGGACCTAGATCACCTAATGGCTCTTACGTATTGGCTTCACAATCATCATCATGCTGAATCAGTAGTTTAGAAGATATTATGCCATTTTGATATGGTTGGCATAACATGGGTGGTTGTTAATGATGAACCCAAAGCTGTCTAGTTCATTCTCTCTTGTTCTTAGGAATCTGGATAATGGATGAAAGTGGAACAAAATGAGGAATATCATTTCAATTTAATCTTCATTTGATTTTCAGTGGGTTAGAGTGAAACAGCAACTTAATTGTTATTTGTTTTGTCTTTTATTAGGTGCATTTTGAATAAACACGGAACCCAATGAGATTATTCATAAAATGATTTATGTGTCATAGATAGCTAAGTAACCTTTTATGGTGTGATTTCAGCAACACCTATTGAATTCAGTGAACCTACCAGAGGAAACGTTCAAAGGGGGATTGTTGTAATGATTAATGGTTACGAAGCCGGATTGACATTAATGGCTTTAATCTCCGGGGCGTCGCTCGGTGCAATCGCATCTACCTTTAATCCTTTCTCGTCTTACTTCTACACTAACGCCTACAGATGGGCAATGAGACATTTCAGTATGTAAGTCTAATAAAGTTTGGACCATTCCACAACTACGTTCTAAACCAAAGTTACGTTTGCTGAGCATCCTTTTACATACAAAAAAAAAGTATTATATATTCCTATTCGGACTACTGACTTGTTTTCGCCCACTCACCTGACAACTTCACAAAGTAACGCGTTGAACTAATGTACCAAAATGTTGCTCAACAAAGTGTACCTAATAATTATATATTTATTGCAGCATCTATCCTTGTGCTGTTAATGTTATATTTATTACCAGACAGCGTCCCCTGCGCAGAATTCATATTTTATTCATTTATTATTTTAATGGATTTTTATACACCACGGGAAAGTTATTTTTTTTATAAGATAAAAGTAGCCTAAGTTACCCGCTATAGAATCAAATATCTGCCAAAATGGAAGTGCTGTAAAAATATGCCTCGGAGATTAGCTCAAACAAAAAGACCGACAAAGACATTTTTTTATTTTGTTATGTTATTACCATATAAATTTTCCGTAGGATAGTAAGATCCGTAAAATTATAGAAACCTATTCACTTTATAATTTTAGGTAATATCATCATTACTTACAATCTAACGCATTTAAACACGTAAATGTATTAGGATTTTTATTATTTTATGGGTCTCTTACTTTCTAACGTTTAATATACAGGGCGTCCCACAGCCATGTCAAATAGAGGGAAAGTACCTTAAATATTGAAGATAGAAAATTTTACAGAATAAATAGCTCATTTTGATTTTAAAAACAATTTAAACTGCATTCAAAGATTTTTGAATAATCGCCTGTCTGAAACGGGAACCGAAATCGCCAAATTTGTTAAAAAATAAAACTCCTAATTTTTATAAAAATAGGATACGTAGGATATTATAAAAATACTATCTCTTATTTTGACATGACAAACAGACACTTCAATATTTATTTATTTATATAGATAAAATATTAAGAATAATTTATATTCTAGGATGCCGCAGTGGATAGGAGGCACTAAGACTTATTACGAAACCACCCAACTGTGGAAAAAGAGATTCTACTATTTAGATTCTTTTGTTCCAAAGATATTGAGAAAAGGCTTACCTTTCGTCAAACAAGAGGAATGGGATAAGGAAGAAAAAGAAATGGTTTATTTCAAGAAATACGCAGAATCAGCTTTTGGAAAAGGGTTTAGGTACCCAAGTAAAAAATTCAATGACTTTAAATCTTGGGAAACCAAGGAATCTGAAGAGAGATTAGAAATGTCATCCATTACGACAGAAGAGATTCATAGATGAGATGAAGATGACAGCACTGCGAGTTTAACACAGAAATTATATTTGGATTAATCGCTGATTCGTTTAACTAAGTCATTTGATGACAAACTTTCCTTCAAAATCTTGGTGAAACCATCCCTAGCAACGTCGTTTTAGGACTTAAATAGGTAAATAGTATTTTTGTTAGTAGACAATGAAGAATAATAATAAGGTTACCTGAAGGTATAATATAAGGATAATATCGAATAGGAAGATAATGTACAGATTATAAGTTAATAATATATAAATTGTAGCTTCTACAATAAATGCCTAATAGTTATTACATAGTGAAGTAAGTTATTATTAATACCTTATTGTTCTCATTTAATCTATGGGATTAATTTTGGTTTTATCTATTTTAAGAAGTACATAGAATTTGTAATTAATTTTAATTATTTAATAAAGTAGTTTTAATATGCCATAGGCAAAAAAAAATTATAAGTTTCCTCCTTCCTACCGACTAGGCCCGCATTTTGTAAGCTTGCTTAGTCATCGAGCGATGCTTAGCTAGATAAACATAGATCTAAGCATAAATCGATCGATAGATTGAGTGACGTAAAATCATTCGCTTCATACAAAAATCCTGTTTATGCCACAGGGCCAGCGGAATATTATTTTTTTTCTGTTGAAAGTATCGAACACTGGTAATGCTTAATGATCTGAATACCATTGAATGAAACTGAGTCAGGTTAAAATATACTTAATATTAAAAACACGCCTAGATTAGTTAGTTTAATGCTGTGTTCGTGTTATGTTCAAACAGAGTTGTTATTATTACTTTAATAGTAGGTAGTCATTACAAATTCTAGATTTCAGAAGAAACAGAAACCTTCAGATATTATACACTTTTAAAATTGGATATTTGAGTTTTTTTTATTAAAGATTATCATAATTACTATTGCGATATTATATTGTGTATAAAATGTACTCAGTCAGAATAAAAAAAATACACTGCAATAACGGTGTTTTTTTTAAATAAATATGATACCTCATTTTAATAACGTCTTCTTACTTCTTAACCTGTAACCTTTAAAATCAAAAAGTCTTTCACCGTTGAGGAGGTTTCCTCGATAAGTCACCTTTTTTACCTGGATATGATTATAATGGAACTATATATCAGGTTGAAGAATGGTAAGGCCTCATTTTATGAGTGAGCTTTCTTGATTTGGTCAGCTTATGAGGTAGCCGTGCCGTGACTTGGGAGTCGTATCGGTGGTCTCCTAGCCTAGTGAAAGGACTAAGGTTAGCCTCAGGTATAAGCCAACTTAGAATAAGAATAAGAATAGTTTTATTTGGCCAAAAAAACAGTCTACACAATTAAAGCAATAAACACACATAAAAAAAACACAGTACACAGGCCTGCTGGCCAAAAAGGGCCAAACTCAGCTATGTGCTGAACCACGCAACTTGATAAATGACTGTGCACGGAAGGCTCATAATACCATAATAGCTCTTGTACGGAAGTTTGCAGCGAGAGTTTGTCTATGGCCGCCGCTACGCCGCGGCCGCGGTACACTGTACCGCATGTACTTGTAGCACGATCTAAGGGTACAATTCCACCAAAATAGTGTGCAGCACATTTGTTTACAAACATTTTGTGCAAAACTCCAGCAGTGCACGTACTAAGCTTGTATCGCGTTTAGCTTTTGGCTCCACCGGCAAGACTGTGCGTAACTTTTGTACGCACAGTGTGTGCCAAACTGTGCGTACAAAAGTTACGCACTGTGCACGAACATGTTCACGAGAAGAATTTTCTGTCTTCAGTTGTTAATATGGACGGGCGGGAAAACGGAGTGCTTTGTATTGCAGCTTGTGATTCATTATTTATATATGTATATATTATCTATGCGCTATTATCTGGGCGCTATGGCGCTCATTAGGGGAGGCCTATGTTCAGCAGTGGACTACTATAGGCTGATAATGATGATGATGATTATCTATATAATAATTGTGACTGGAATCCCATAATAGAGGATAAATTTCGATTGCGTTTTCAATTAGATTGAGTTCGCGATCAACAAGCGTGTACGCGTCGACGCAAGTCCACTGCACGCACTGTGCGCGCACAATAATATACAGATGTACTACTCGTTGTTATTGTTTGCCCGAGTGAGTCGACCAGCGTGAACATTTGTGTCGTACACTGTGCATTACAGTGCCGCACAGTTCAGCACACTGGTGGATTCCTACCTTAACGTCAAGGAAATAAATAAACGGCAGAGAGCAAAACACGCGACCTCAGTTGTCCGCAGAACTTATCTTTGTGCGATTCCATAGTTTCGTTTATTTTTATTTCCACCGTAGGTACACATGTTACACTTGATGTCGATAAATACTATAAATCTTAAAAGTAAAATTACAATTTTATTCACTAACTCTTATTTATAAAACACTAACTTTGGACAAAAACAAAAACCATAGGGCATTGTGCAAAGAAAAGCAGACAGACATACCTTCTTAAAAAATTAAAATAAATTTGTTTATCATAATTTGTCACAATAAAACAGATAATAAATTAGTTAAAAGGAATAATAAATAAGATAAAATGTTACAAAGAAAATATAATGAAATAATTTCAGAAAGAAGATTAATTTTAAATTTGCATTTAAATCTCTTGTAAGGCTCTTGTCAATTTGGAATCCAAGAAATTTTAAGACGCCTAACTTGGTTCAATGTCGTTATATGGACGGCAACAGGGAGTTATCGGGTCGCATGGCCCGACAGGCTAAAGTGTATAAAATCTCATTTGGGTTAGGGTTTCTTTGACATCGTTAAACATCTTTAGTTCGTCAACTGATGTTGCTGTGACTATCGCGACTTCGTCATCCGTGTACCATCACAGCATTTTTTATGGTTTCTGGCAGGTTATTCAGCAGCAGTGAGAACAGCACATTTGAGATTTATTACTGATCCCTGCGCGACGCCCATCGCCAGTGCGAATAGACCAATACCTATGTATGATCGGCCAGCCATCAGACGGCCTGAGTGGCCTGTTAGCGATTCCGTAGTGGCGGAGCATCGTCAGTATGATTCCGTGGTCCACATCAAACGCTTTAGAACGTTCACAGCATCGCAGTTCGTTGCTTCCCTTCACGTGCGTCCAGGACCCGGCGCACCACCTCACGAGTGAATGACGTAGTCGACCTACCTACCCTATACGTACATATACTGGAGGTTAGGTAGTCGACTAGGTGTGTGCACAGACTTGTTATTTTCCCGTACCTTTAAAAAGCGGAGGTACTTCGATTTTCGACGATTGAAATGCCATTAGCGTCCTTGGATGGCTTTGGTGTGATAGATAGATAGATAGATAGATAACACTTTATTACACCACACAAAACAGAAAATAATTCAGAGATAAAAACTTAGAATAAAGGTATAAAGGGCGGCCTTATCGCTGAGAACGATCTCTTCCAGGCATCCTTGGGATGGACTGGACATGAACGAACAATATGTGTGTTCATAGTGGTAAGAATACCTCAGAAAGCAAAGAAAACTTCGCAGAATCTAACCATCTTAATTTTATTTCATAAAATGTATTGTGACAATATTCACAATGGGTAGTACCAACAATTAAGGTTCGATAAAATATCGTAACTGAATTATTTTGTTTGAGTATTAGTGTATTAATATCCGGCGATCAAATTTGTTTGCTATTTTCGTATTAGATTTCACTGTGGAGGAATCCATCATAATAACAACGGTAGGAACCTCTTATTGCAGTATTTAGATTTCTAGTGTCGTTTCAGTCCATGGCCGCAGTTCTATCGATGTGCATCATGTATTTGGAAAAATCAGTATACGTAGCTTTGTTCGTGATAATTGTTTCAGTTAAACATGTGAGTACACGAACTCTTTTAATTATATGTTATCAAAGCGTTCAAGCGCAAATCGGTATAGGTAAATTATTTAAACCAGGCGACCCCTATTGTTTTATTTTTATACTGGAGGCCTACTTTCATTTCGCAATTTCGTATGATCGGTTCTTGTCGTTTCGTAGGATCAGTTTCGTATGAACGAAAAGAGTTTTTGTACAAGTTCACTTTAGACTAATTATATATATTTGTTATTTATATGTATTTTCCATTCTGTTGTATTCTGAAATGTAGGTTATTACGATGATTATAATTATTTTTGATTTTGTTGAAACAATAAAAATAAAAATAAAATAATTTTTTTTTTTATTAAAAAGTCTGAGTCATGAAATCCGAAAATACTCTCGTGAAACCATAGTAGTAACATGTTGAGTTTTGCGGCCCGTGAGTACTACGCAGTTACGGATGAAAAGACCTAGAGTAGGCCTCCAGAATCGACATAAGGTTGACGTCATCGTGCTTTGAAAATTGTGCCACCTTTTAAATATAAATTTTTAATGATGTTTCCACACCTAAGTCAGGAAAAAATCAAGTTGACTGTCGACTACTACCATTTCCTTATTTACACTAAAATGCCGCGTCGCTGGGGCGAACCTAACGAATTTGGCCTCTCAAACTAGGCCTAGATCTCACAAACACCCCCCCGGTCCCCGTGGTAAAAAAACTCGAATTTCATAAAATTCAATTTTTTTTCTTTGATTTATAAATAGTGAAAACACGATTAAGAAGAAAAATCATGAAAATGCACTGTTTCGTACATAATTTGGTCTAGATCTCAGGAACCCTGCGGTCTATTGAAATGATTTATGTCTTGATTCGTAGATTATCACTAATTTTTTGTTTGTTGGAGACCAGTTTTGTAATAAGTTATGTAGTTTTCTTGTAATAAACAATAATTTGATTTGGCGCTTACGCCCTTCAAAGAATATTGACGTCCGAGTCTCGGCCCCGCTCTTATGAACGCGAAATCCCATTTATGCTATCGCCTTCGCTCACTTCGCTCAGTCTGCTGTGATATTCAGGCGGGACTGACATATCGCTTTGCTGCGCGCTGTCATACATGCCTATACGTATAGTGAAGAGATGGTATACGCTCGAGTAAAATGGGAAAACCAAGAAAGTTCAATAACAAAGAGTACCAAAAATATTTGCTGGATAAAACTCGTAAAATGAGAGAGAATAAGTAAGTACCTACTTTGATATAATGCCAATACCAACCATAGCTATTAGATTTGATAGGTACCAACATTTACTATACCTATGTAATAAGATGAGTACTACTTACTACCCTAGTACCCAATAAAGTAGAATAATTAGCAAGCTGATGTGGCAGTGGGTCGGCCATATCTCGCGAAGAACCGACGGCCGCTCGGGCAAACGTGTTCTTGAGTGGAGACCACGACTCGGTAAACGTAGTGTAAGACGCCCTCCGACCAGGTTGGATGATGACCTGCGAAAGACTGCAGGTAGATGCTGGATGCGGCAAGCTGAAGACAGGGCGCTATGGCGCTCATTGGGGGAGGCCTATGTCCAGCAGTGGACTGCTATAGGCTGATGATGATGATGATTTGGAGAAAATCTGTTATGAAGTAACAGATTTTCTCCAAATCATCATCATCATCATCAGCCTATAGCATAAAAAAAGGCAATAAAACCAGGGTTGGGATTAGGGCGTGCAAAACCGGAAGGTTTTGAAAACCGGTTTTGAATTTCGGTTTTGAGGGCCCAAAACCGGAAACCGGTGCTAGCACCGGTTTTGGCAAACTTTTTTTTATTTTTGTATAGTAGATTTTGAAGAAGGAAACGATATTCTTAGATACCCACAAAACCTACAAATACAACAAATTTTATGATTTACCTGTTTTTAATCAACCATTTATGCCTACGCAGTTCTATCGGATAAACTGGCAGCCCTGGGTGGAGGTTTGTTAACATGACCATTTATGTAATAATCGATTTGTCGGAGAGTCGGACGATATTGTAATTCCTAAAACAATTTCTCACCGTCCTACAGAATTTAAGTCATTCAATGAGGTTCACCGGCCTAATTTCTTAAACATTTATATGGGTTAAAATGTTAAACTTTGTGAATAATGCGACGAAGCGCGGATTCATTCAAATTAAACGAAGCTGCGCGTAATCATAGTTATTGTCATGGTTGTTCATAACACACTGGCATACGTGGTCGACATTTATGCTCCTTCTCGAAGTCTTTAAGCACCCAATTGATTAATCCGGCATTGTATTCTAAGTCTCTTTAAACTTGCTCACTCAATGGAGAAACTCACCACAACTGGTGCACACCAGTTGTGGTTGGCGCATTATACTCAAATAAAAAACGAAAAACATTCTGGAATACCCCTTACAAAACATAGTTATCATCTTAACGTTTTCGCTTTGCACGTGCACTCCCGGCAAGTGTATTTGGGCAACAACGCAGGCAGGCGGAACGCAGGAATCGCGTCGCGGATGCGGGGGTTGCGGAAGTAGGAGTGTAGGTAGGTGGGCATATGTTGCATTCGGATATATTTGATGACTCAAAATTACATATTTCTTGAGTGCATTCGAAAAACGTGGATTAAAATCAAGATTTAATTCATTAACGGGAAAACCGGAGTTGGCACCGGTTTTGTCTCTCAAAACCGGTTTTCAAAAAATCGAAAATTTAGTCCGGTTTTCCGGTTTTCAGCAAAACCGAAAACCGGTTTTGCACGCCCTAGTTGGGATGTACAGTATTTAGTAAATAATGATTTATTTTTGACGACCGATGTGGCGCGTAGGGCGAAGGTCCGCCTGCGACGCATGAGGTTGCGGGTTCGATTCCCTCCTCGGAACAAATGTGTGTACGATCTGCAGATATTTGTTTCGGGTGTTCTGGTCGTTTTCTCTGTATAATAAAAAAAATATCTATCTATGTAATGTATTGTATTATGTATATCAGTTATCTAGTACCCATAACACAAGCTCTGCTTACCATGGGGCTACATAATGCTGTGTGAATTGTGTCCAGAATTATTATTAATAATATGTCTCTCATTAACCATGATCTCGGGCCATAAAGTGACCCGGTCGGAAAATTTCCACCTCTATTTCTTATGCAAAGACGCATACGACGGCGTCACTCAGTTTTGTGAATAAAAAAGTATGAAAACTTATGGTTTACCCGTATTTTGCCGAAGTGTTACTTACCTAAAATATCGGGTGTCTTATTCTTAATTACCCCACCTGACCCTAATTATTTTATTTTTATTATTTTTTGTAAAAGAGACAATAGTATGTATGTAGCATGTTAAAATTTTCACTGTCTTCCTTATACGGTTCATGCAATACAGCCCGCTGACAGTCGGACAGGCAGCAGATACTTACTAAATAGGCCCCGTTTTCATCCTTCGGGTACGGAACCCTAAAAAAAGTAAGAATCTAACTTTCAGGGGGGTGGTTCAGATTCAATCATAGAACACAGGAAAACTAAATAGAATTACAAACATTTATTTTTTGAAACAAAAAACATATTTTTTTATCATTTTGCTGCCAGTTGTTGTTCATTTTTAGATTTTGTCCGTATTCTATAATCTAACCTGAAAGTTTAGTCCTTACTTTTTGTTACAATAAAACTTTTTTTGATTTGACTTGAACACGTCAAAGCCCATATAAATATTTGCGTCTATTTTCTAGGTATCCGGATCTGGAGGCATACAACGTTGTCTTCACAAAAGAAGGAGACGAAAGGAGAATTGTGTACTTGGGAAATATAACACAAATTGTTGGATTAAAATTAGGAAGGCTGTTATTATGTACAGATGGAACCCTATATTTTGCATTTCCTACACGCACTTTACTTTGTACACAAAAATTGTTGGATTGAAAATTCGGAAGGTTAAATTATGTACCTACGTAGAGTAGGTACGTAGGTAGGTTTAGGTACTGTACTGATGGAATCCTTCATTTAGCTTTTCCTACACGCACTTGACTTCTTTTTTTACAAAAAATTGCTCGAAATTCGGAAGGCTAAACTAAATTAGAATGAATCGATAGGTACATAGTACCTACGTGTTTGTTTTTCTCCATAAAGGTTACTTACCTGAATCTGAATATTATAATAAACTAGCTGCTTCCTGCGGCTTCGTCCCCGTGGAAATCTATGTGTCAAATTGTTTAAATGATAAAAAGTATCCTATGTTAGACTCCTGGTTCTAAGCTACCTCTCCACCAATTTTCAGCTAAATCGGTCCAGCCGTTCTCGAGTTATAAGTGTTGTAACAAACACGACTTTCTTTTATATATATATATATATATATATATATAAACACCATCCTGGGCACTTAGTTGATCCAGCAGTGAGCCAATGCATAACTGACTCCACCTTTCAGACGGAATAACTTGGCTCTGGTTTAATATTTTTTGACCGGAGTGGCAACGTTGCTTTTTACTTGGCGACGTTGCCTGACATATGCAACGGAAAAACCGTATACTCCATGTTTTTTTTATCTGAAGTTGCACATTAAAGTGGATCCGTAACGGCCAAATATTTTATACTCAACAATACTTATGGGGTCCGTATATTATCTCAAACCGTGTACGTAAGTGGATCCATGGTGGCTCTTATACGATACTAACATATACATTATGTGGTTCCACTGTATACTTAATGAGTTATAAATGAATGCATACCTTCGTTGATCCAATAGAAATATTCCTAGCATTGTGAGATCTAGCATTGAAGACTTTTTGGCTCCTTTGATATTGAAACCAAACCCCATATGTACCATATGTACCTACATATGTGGTTCCATTACGGTTGAATTTCAGATACCTACCGATTGCTGAACACTATGTGGTTCCGAATATATACACCATGAATAAACTGCGTTCGTTCTTTGATCTAGCAAGTTATTCCTATATTCGTTATGCTTGAACATCGTAAGATCCACCTTGAGTCAGGAGCGGTCCTAGGGATAGGGGTAGGGCAATGACCCCCTCCCCCTAAAATAAAAAAATAATCTATTGAAAATGTCTAACTCTTTAAATACATTTTTATTACTACTCTATCGTACTTAATATCTAACTAAACAATATGGTTATCCACTGCGGTAAAAAAAATATTACGATATTACTCATGTTATGGGCGTTATGTCATGTTTCGTATCAGTTCCGCAAAAGCAACGGCACCTATTTTGAGGGCTCGGTCTGCTACAGTTATTTTCTATCCATACAATCACCACAACAAATAGCGCAAAATGTAACAAATACTATGCGAGGTCACTTTGTCAAAGAGCGCAAAACTTCTAAAGAGACAACAAAATTTTCGCGATTAGATCCACAAACCGATAACAATCTTCTTATTCTAAAGTTTCTTCTGAGTAAAGAAAAGAACGACCACCGCTTTAAAAAAAAAACACACTACTCGCCGATATTTATTTTGTATTCGTTTTCTAACAATTTTCTCAGCCACCGCAAACTATCCAAAAAATTTCAGTATATTTTTTCATTCTTCTTAACTAGTTTGACAAAAGTAAAAAAAATGCGGTGGCTCGCTCCGCTTCACTTGCCGTTATATATTTTTATAATTTTTGTATATCTAGCATTTTGTATCGCCAAAAAATCACATAAATGTTGCGGTTATCTCAACTCGCCGTCGTCTTAGCTTCCACGTCTTTCTTGCTAAAATAAACGCGCTCGCTACGCTTGCCACTTTATAGTATTTTTTAACAATCTTTTCTATTATTTTAATTATATTCTAATCTATTGTTAGGAGAGGATGGTTGAGATTGTGAACTCCAAGAAAGTCAGTTCAGTAATTTTGTTTCGGTTTTTGTTTGGGGGGTTTTGACCCCATTTGATCTTTTCCCAACCAACACACTTGTCGCTTTATTTCTCGCTCCACTCGCCGATTACTTAGTGGATTTCGGTGGGGTTTTCACCGTAAAAGTGTTTTAATTGTATTGGAATTTAAGAAATAATTTGTCGAACCATTTTTCGTTTTCTGTATTAATCACTCAAACTTTTAAAGTTTTAAAATTATTTACTTTCTTATTTTTAAAGCTTCTTTCGGCCTAGCCATGGCTGGTAGAATGCTAACTAGATTCTTTACGATGTTTTCCTGAATTCTTAATTACACCAGAACATGCCCACATTAAAAGCTATTTGTTCTTCTTTTTAACCCCCGAATAAAAAAAGAGCGCCAAAACGAATTCTCCGACTTCGACGCGGTTTTTTTTTTTGGAAGAAAGACAATTTTTCTTGAAAGTTTCTTAGTTTTCTCAAGTTTGGTAAAAATTGGCCCAGCCGTTCCCATATTCCGACGGTATTCATCAGCTCAGAAACTTAGTATCGGAGGGATCTCGGGCAGTTACAATTTTAAACAGTTTGTTCACCCTGAACAGATTTCATCATCCAGATTTAATAATAATTTTGATATTCATATGATGAACAGGATTCAGGGTACTAAGGGTTTTAATTCCTTGTTTTATAAGTTTAATCAAACATTCAGCTCATAGCTCCTGCCTTCAAACCTGTAGAATTATCTTTAGTTGAACATATAAACTAAAGATAATTCTACAGGATGAGCAGTAGATGAACAGGAACCAGGGTAATTCTAGACCTTAAATTCAAATTTCTTTGTCGGGTTCTTTTACCAAATTTTTATGATTTGGTATGCTACAAACTATTTTTGTCTAGTGATGAAGAAAATCTAGCGAATAGATAATTGTAAAGGTAAAATAAAGTAGGTAATAGTAGGTGGGTTTTAAATTTTTGTAAATTAACTTTAACTTATTAATAAATCAATACTCAATGCATTTATTAATTTCGCATGATGCATGAATCCTTTCTGTTAATCTGTTAGAAACACAAAAGTCTATCTTTAGGTATCTATAGTACAGCAACACCAAGCCAATTACAAAGGCCGTCACAAATGGTGCACTCCGATTGGCTCATTTGAATTGGATCAACTAGTGCTAAAACGCAAAAAAGGTGGATTTGTATAAAAACAGCTTAATTATTATTATTACTCATGGTTACACTTGTGGCTCCAATCAGAGTCACATATGTATGGTGAACTAGCATTAGATCAACAAAATACTACTTATACGGCACGATGGAGCCACTAAGTGCCCGTGGAGATATATATATATATATATATATATATATCTCCACGGGCACTTAGTGGTACACTAAATAGTACACTAAATCTATATATATATATATATATATATATATATATATATATATATATATAGATTTAGTATGAATATTAAACATGTCTACCTACCGTCACCTACCTACCGTCTTTTATTTGTAGTTGGTACCTACCTAGACATGTTTATTTTATAACAGGACTAATACCTAGAGTAGGGAATAAGTTTACCTATGCTGTGTATGTATGTACTCTGCGCCCCGCGGTTTCACCCGCGTGATTGGTGATAGATATTTTGGATAATACAATATCTTTATAAATTGTAGCCTATGTGTAATTCTGATGTAAAAGCTATATTCTGATTAAAATCCATTCAGTAGTTTTTACGTGAAAGAGTAACAAACATCCATCCATACCTACAAACTTTCGCGTTTATAATATTAGTAGGATATAATGTACGTACGTACAAACAATAATAATTATCCAAACAACGCAAACGAATCCATGCGCCTGCCGAGCGCGCCTTCACTAACTATATTACCCTAACTACTATTTTATACTTACCTACTGTATTTACACTCCGCGCGCCGGCCGTTTACTCGTGTTTTTGGTGAGGGGATCGGGGGCAAAAATTGAATTTGTTGCGTGACATGGCGCCCACACTCTTTAGAGTATAGTAAGCACAGATTCGGTAATGTTTATTCGGTAGTAGTAACTTGTAAGTTCTTAGTTAAGGACCGATGTGGCGCAGCTGGCGAAGGTCCGCCTGCGCCAGGAGGTTGCGAGTTCGATACCCGCCTTGGGACGTATATTCGTACGATTTCTCGCGCTCCAGGTGTTCTGGGTATTTTCTATGCATAGTAAAATAATATCTATATGTGTAATATATTGTATTATGTACCTATATCAGTCATTTAGTGCCCATAACACAAGCTCTGCTTAGCTTGGGGCTAGATGATGATGTGTGGATTGGCCGGCATTATCTATTATTTATTGAGTTTTACTTTCGTTAATTGTATTTTTCAGGGATATGCCGTTTCTCCAGGAACCTTCTTTTGGAAACCTAGTCTCGGTGTGGACTTATCTGTTCCCTCAACAGGTTAGTACATTTTGTAAATTATTAAGTAATTAATGGTTGGTTGTTGCAAGTTGTTATATTATATTCTAAACTAGCTGCGCCCCGCGGTTTCGCCCGTGCGGAAATCTATGTGTCAAATATTTTATAAATCTCTTGAAAAATTCTATCTTAAAAAAAAACGCATCATAATCCGTTGCGTAGTCGCGAAGATCTAAGCATACATAGGGACAGACAGAAAGCGGGAAGCGACTTCGTTTTATACTATTCAGTGATATTGAAGCAGTATTTGTTCCATCCTCAAGACATGTTTGTAACAAACTCACAAAACAAAAATCCAATATTATCGTTTCGGAGTCGACTTTGGACTACGGACCCTGTCTAGCGCAAAGCCATACTCCCTGGTAACCCGGTACGAAACCCTCCACCGAAATACTGCTGACCTAATAGGTCTTTACAGCACACAATTTTCTTACTATACTAGTCTAGGGTAGCATAAACATGAAGGAGTTCCTTCATGTTCATTTGATTTTACCAGCGAATCTCTAATCAACACAGTATCGCCATCCAACTTATGCTATCCTAGTATTTGGTACAGTTTATTATACAAATTATATTTACAGAAAAAAAGAAATAATTGTCAGCACTACAGATGGGTAATGAACCCATTCTTCCCAAATAGGTTTTGATAACCAATAATAGTTCTGCAGATTGTGATTTCCAATAATAAGTTCTTTACACTGTTGCTTGTAATTTTCGGAAATGTTTAAGAAATTATTATATCTCTCATTTACCATAGCTCGGGCCATAAAGTGAACCGGTCCTTTGGAAGGCTTGCGTGGGGCCGAAGCCAACAGCACAGAGGCCCTTTGAGTTATTGAATCTAAAGGCGATGGCTACACATAGCGGGTATCATCCTCGGGTGCACAACATGATACACCCAAAGATGGTATCCGCCAGGTATAGAGACTATTGCAAAGAAAAATGAAATAAATAAAACCAGGCTATTGTGATGGATGGATGGACTGAGTAATCGGGCTATAGGGGAGATTGCGGACGTCTGCCATAAACAAGTCAATCATAATGTTAAGAAGAGTGGCAGACGGTGGCTTGCCGAATGCTGGATGGGTTCCTTAAAAAGCCGGAGTAAATTACCGGAGAGGAACAACATCGGCGCAAACGACTGAGGGGTGTCGAGAGGTACGGCCCCGATTTCACCATCACGAAGACTGCTCGTGAGCGGGTTTCCTCGCTATTACGCTATTAGACACTTCCACCCCCGAGTCTACATCCTAAGATGCATCTCTCACGACTCCACTCAGACTGACCAATGAAGGCAAGCAAGAGGTGGGGATCTGGTTCTCTTGGGATGCCACTCCGCAAGCGAGAACCAGGAACTTCCCCGGGAGCACTCGTTACCCGTGGAGTCGTTACTCACCAACAGCTCGCCACAAGCTGCCCCGCGGGCTCTTGTGGCGAGCTTAATAATCTATAATCTTGAGTTAGGCCAGAGTATATATGTTACCGGCAATCTGTATAATCCGGTATTCTATACAATACCTAGGTAATTTATAGAATACCTAAACCGTGTAGGTAATGTTTGAAATATTATTTATTTTATACTTTGCCCAGGCATTCTATAGAATACCGAATGTGCAGCCGGTAATGTACCTATGTAAAAGACGAGAGCAAGGAAGTCGACAGAGGTCGCGGTGATGCTCGCAATATACTAGCTGTTGTCTTACAAAAAACCGATGACGAACTTTATCAACTAGGCACAAAGGAAGGCGTTGTTAAGACATTGTATTCAAGTTCGTTATCAAGAATTACTTAGAAAAGAATACGTCCCTAATCTAGAAACGACACTCCGTACAGTTGCGACTCTGCAATCTACGGGGTCAGGTCTAGGATTTGTCAAATGTAGTTGCAAAAATACTGCGATACTAAAAAGTGTTCTCGTTGGTGCACTTCAAAATGTTATAATAGTTCCTCATGTAAGAATAAATAATTGTTTTACTTCACTATAATTTTGATTAGGCAGTAGACCTACTTATTATTTTGTTTCAAAATTTTTTATACTTATTACGTACCTGAGTACTTTAAAGCAAATTACATTAAGTACCTTATAGCCAGAATAATTATTAGTTTCACGTGAATTTTCTTGTGATTTTACTGTAGTAACAGAAAGGTACGTTTTGTACCCTTTTCATAAAAAATATTTTTAATAAGCACCCTAATTGCTAATTTTAATAAAGTTGACTTTAAGTAATAGAACATGTTTCATTTAACTGTCATTTTATAATTAGGCCCGTTAACATGGATAAATATAGACCAAGATCTATTTATTTTACACATTGCCGGTGGAACAGCAGGTACTCTATACCAGTGTTTTTCAATCTTTTTGTATACGCGACCCCTTTACATGATGAACAATTCTCACGACCCCCTTAAGACATATACAGACAAAACTTAATTAATTTAAATTAGTATGTTTACGATTTTCTCTATTTTGGTACGATTTTCTCTGCAAAACAATATATTTGAGTCTTTTCCGTGTGTTCAGAAGACTGTTGATGATAATGCAACAACCCAATCACTTGTTACAAAGGCTCACATTCCTTCTATGATACAGAGCTTACGTAATTTGCAAGAGAAATTATTAACATACTTTCCAGACTTGCACTCTGAAGCTGACAATGGGTGTACGTGGATTTTGGTCCCTTTCTTGGATAAGTCAATAGAATTAGCAGATCTCGCTATAAATCTGAAGTAAAAACTTGTAGATTTAGCTTCTGACGGCGGCGTGCTGAAAATGGAATATCATTCGCAAAGTATTGACGTGTTTTGGATGAAAAGAAAACAATAATATCCAGAGCTGGCAAGGGAAGCTCTAAAAACATTAGTGCCATTTGCCACCTCATACTTGTGCGAACTAACTTTCTCCTCAATGGTGGACATTAAAACAAAAAGAGAAACAGACTACTACTAGAAAATGATTTAATCATAAACTTTTCTAAAATAGCACCACGCTTTGAGAATGTTTTGAAAAATAAACAAGCACATCCTTACTGATATTGTATTTTTATTATAGTGTGTATTATAGTATTAACCTTGTCATTTCTCTTTTGCCGTCGATCACCCGAATAAGGCTTCGCGACCCCCTTAGGAAGGCTTCGCGACACCCCTAGGGGTCGCGACCCACAGATTGAAAAACACTGCTCTATACTATACAATCCCTAGGAATTGTATTCATTACCTAGATAAAGTATGTAATGGACAATAATATTCATAATATTTCATACATTGCCTGGACGCCCCAGGTATTCTATACATTGCCTAGGTATTGTATAGAATACCTGAATTATACAGATTGCCGGTAACATATACATACATACATACATACAGGATGGCTTTTTGTACGTGGTAGCAAGGGGAGGTATAATACACCTTAACCGGTGTAACTACAGGAAATGCTCTAAGGAGACTATCCATAATTTTTTTGGAAATTTTGATTCCCATTCACTGATTTTCATACAAATATACAGTTAGTAAGAATATAGGCATTTTACTCGACACTTTTTTTATGCCGATCGATCCTGTTTCGTAAATACCATGGCGACCTCTCTGGCGCGGAGGGGGAAGCCCCACCTGCGCAGGAGGTGGTGAATCTCACCTTCCTTTGAAAAAGATCAAATTAATAATCACCATTAGATAGACAGATATATAGACAATACTTTTATTGCACACTTACCCTCAATTTGGCGGTCTTATCGCTCAAGAGCGATCCACCTCTACCAGACAACCGTGGAAGGATAGTATCGTTGGATTGAAAAGGGGATCTGTGTGCGTTATTATGTAGTTAATTACAACATGAAATTTAAGATGTTACATACCTATCTATTAAAAATACATAAATACATTATAATTAATTATACATACCTACTTATATAAATAATTAATCTTCATATTTTAAAGGGAAACAAGGGTGTGGTCAGTGACAGCAGGTCAAATAGTGTTCCTTTACCATGCTATTGAATATTGCTTGGACTTATCACGCCATACTGAGACACCATTGCCAAAGTTGAACTATTTCCTGAGGAACCGTTGTACTTTCAGAGTCACCTATTGAATTGGCGCCTACCAGAAGCAGGATCCTAGAAGGAACAGTTGTCCTCATCAACGGCTATGACCTTGGCATGACAATAATGGCTATGGCCTCTGGGTTGACCAACGCTCAAGTCTACCCTACTCTCAATGCCATGTCAGCTGCCTACCACACGAACGCGTATCGATGGCTTTTGAGACATTTTAGCATGTAAGACTTGAATATCTATACTCCAGCAATTCTTCATTTATAATAATAATAACGCTAGATAAATCACACAGCATTTCATATGTATAATATTTGCAAACAATTTTCAACAAAAAAATCCGAAATTCTCTTTACACCGTGGTATTTTGACGACCTCTGTGGCGCGGTGGGCGAAAGTCCGCCTGTGACGCAGGAGTATGCGGGTTCGATTCCCGGCTTGGGACAAATGTGTGTACGATCTTTAGATATTTATTTAGGGTGTTCTGGTTGAAGGTATGTATAATAAAAAATATCTATATGTAATGTATTGTATTACGTATATCAGTTATCTGGTACCCATAACATAAGCTCTGCTTAGCTTGGGGCTAGATAATGCTGTATGAATTGTCCAGCATTATTTATTTTATTTGAAAAAATATCGTCAGCATTAGGCATTGATAAAAGAGTCCAAAGACAAATAGTGCAAATTAGGTCTCAAAATTGAAATGAAAGCTCTGCTTAGCTTGGGGTTAGATGTTGCTGTGTGGATTGTCCAGCATTGTTATTATTTTTAGGTTATGTGGGCAATGTTTACAATCGTTGTATATACCATTTGGCCAGAGTATAGGTACACTTGAGTAATAAATATACTATTCACCAACCTAGAATCTTAGAAAACAATTATTAATGATTGTGGCTTGGTTGGTGTAGGTATTTAAGTTACCTAGTGTCATCTTATTTTAGAGAATAGTATGTAGGGTGAACTCATCTAATTCTGTGACTCGCCTAATTCGGTGATATTTGGTTTGAGCGCTATAATAGGGATGTACGAGTGAAATCAATGCATTGAAATACAACCGTATGCCTCTGTAATAAAGTTCAAATGCGTCTGTAAAGTTTGGGGATGCTCGAGTGAGCGAATTAGCAACAACTAACGGTTTTGTCAGTTCGCGCGCAAATCGCGCCGGTTTCGGCAGTGTTTATGAATTGGTGGCGAACTTTGTGTATTTATGTAAGTATTTAACCGATTTCTTAGCTTCTTTCTAATAAAGTGAATTGTAATTAATATTCCCTTGATGAGGCAGTAAAAAATTCGTCATAGTTCTGCGTCGTTTTAGTGTTAGAGCTTATTTTGTTCGTTAAAAATATTCGCGTTTTAGCGGTTGAGTGGTTTCTGTGCTATCACAGAATTATATGTAGTAGTTATATACAATTATTTGTGGTTTTAACTAAAAGTATTGACTTATTTTGAGTTGAGTAGACAAGATTGATGTTATTTTATTAGTTATATCTTGTCTTAATTAAAATGACGACTTTGAGCCAATATTATATATTTTGCTATCACGGAATTGAGTGACACTTTTTTCGACTTGTCACGTAATTACGTGAGTAGTTTTATTACCAAATTTCGCAGCATTTGTATTATTAATACGAGCTACAAATTTAAACACGCTAAAATCTAAGCAGGTATGTATGTATTTATTATTATAATTTGCTGGTTTACTTTCCGATATCATGGATGACCCCAACAAGAAAAACGTGTTACGCCGAAGAAGAATTCTAGAAGATATTACTAAAATGTTTATCTTTGTTTTTATGTTTATGTTAATTTTGTGATATTAATTTTGTACAACTTAAATCAAGTTAACTTGCCTAATTCCGTTATATCAGAATTAAAGTAGTAGCTATCACGGACTTAAAGAGGTCACCACGGAATTAGGCAAGTTGACTTGCTTTAGTAAATTTGGTATAACTCTTAGGTTTCTAGAAAAAAATGTGATTCATTGTGCCTATATTCCTCATAAAAGACTGATTAAAACTAATGCTAAGTGTGAATTAAAGTAATTAATAATTTATTGGTATTTTATTACTCAAATGCCTTTGTCACGAAGTTAGATGAGTTCACCCTACCTAATACTGGTTTCCAAAATAAAGATTCAAGCTTGTTGCGCACCGCGGCTTCGCCCGCGTGGAAATCTATGTGTCAAATGGTTTATAAATCTTCCTCTTGAATCGCTCTATCTATTAAAAAAACAGATCAAAATCCGTTGCGTAGTTTTAAAGATCTAAGCATACATAGGGACAGACAGACAGCGGGAAGCGACTTTGTTTTATACTATGTAATGATGGGGCCCACTTTATTTGTTTGTGAAATTGTCAACGACTTTATTTTGACGCAAACAGTTTGCGCAGACCTGTGGCAAGTTCTGTGAATACGGAATAAGGGAATAGTGGAGTCGATTTTTTTTATTAACTGCGGTGCTCGGTAGTTAAATCCTATTCCTCATTCTAATTTTAGGTTGCCAATGGTATTGGGAGGCGGCAAGACCTATTACGAAACCACCCAAGTCTGGAAAAGGAGGTTCTACTTCTTAGATACTTTCATGCCTAAGTTCATGAGAAATGTTTTCCCATACGTTAGTCAAGAAGAATGGGCTAATGAAGAGAGAGACATGAAATATTTCAAGAGATATGCAGAATCTGCGTTCGGAAAGGGATATAGGTATCCAAACAAGAGATTCAATGACTTTATATCATTTGAAACTGAGGAATCTTTAGACAATATGGACTTGTCATCGACTAGTCTTACTGCAGAAGGGCAGGGTATAGTATGATAATGATGATTCTTTGTTAATGGCAACTGAGTCTGGTTTGACACTTTTCCGCCAGTGTGTACCTAATGGAAAATATTGTAAAACAATGACTTATTAAATTATGAAGATGGTATGATATTTGCACCGGAGCCTAATTCGTTATCTAGCAGTGTGTACCACGTGCAGGTGTGGTTGGCTTAAGAGACGAGAGCAGGAGTCCCCCTTACACCCCTAGGTAACAGGATCTAGTCCCCTTCAATGTTTCCAGGAACTCTCAGACTCCTGCTCGTAAAAGCTTGCTCAGTTATAGATCTACAGTCGTGATCAACTAATTAGGGACAATCTCTAGTTAAGCCAAATTGAGATTTTTTTTTTTCAACTAGTCTTCAAAATATTTCATATCATTTACATGTAAGTATAATTAGTCATTGATGTGCCCGATTATACAAACAATAACAACTTCTTAAACATTAAACCTCTTAACAGCTGATAGATTATCATAGTGCTATTTGTTCAATGCTGGCTGGCCATTTAATTAGGGACACTGAGATATTGCGTTCTATTTTCAAAATTTGAATCTCAGTACTTTTTTACTTCTTCTCTTATTGTTTCGTGGTAGTTTTGGCAGCAATCCCGATTTTTATTTTAAGTTCTGAAAAATATTTTGAAGAAAAATGGGCAAAAATAAAAGTTGCGTTCCAACACTACAAAAAATTATCATGAAGTTTGTTGTCGAGCATGGTTGGCCATACCGAAGGATAGCAGAACATTTAAATTGTTCAAAAACTATGGTATACAATGCAGTGCAACATGTCAGACGCAATAACACAGCTTTAAATGTGCCCAGAACAAAAAGATCGAGAAAAACAACTCCGCAAGAAGATAGAATGATAACCAGGTTAGCTAAGAAAGATCCGTTTCTAGGCTCTATTTTAATTAAACACGAAGTGTTTGGGACACACGAAAGAGCTGGTGTCTCAGCGAGGACCGTTCGACGACGTCTGGTAGAAGCAGGGTTGTTCGGAAGAGTGGCTCGCAAAGTACCGTTGTTGAAGAAAGAACATAGAAATGCTCGTTTGGCGTTTGCACGTAAATATGGACATTGGACCTACGCCCAATGGCAACATGTATTATTCTCTGACGAGACCAAGGTTAATTTGATTTCTTCAGATGGAAGGCAATACGTACGGCATCCAGTAAAAGCGGAAATGAATCTAAGATTCACAAAAAAGCAGGTGAAACATGGCGGTGGAAACATTAAAATGTGGGGTTCATTTTCTGGACGTGGAGTGGGACCTGTGAGGAAAGTTCAGGGTAACTTAGACCAACATCAATACAAGGTAATATTGGAGGAAACGATGCTTCCCTATGCTGAGGAGCATTATATGGACGTTTCAGCATGATAACGACCCGAAACATACCGCCTGTTCAGTCAAGTCGTTTCTTACCAGTCAGTCAGTATCGGTGCTAGATTGGCCAGCAAATAGCCCGGACCTTAACCCAATCGAGCACCTTTGGCACGAAATCAAGAAAAAAGTTGCCACTTAACGTACCACAACTTTAGATGAACTTAATGAAGCTTTTTGTGAGGCATGGGCAAACATTCCTGTCGAAACATGCCAGAAACTGATAATGTCTACCTATGCATATTTATATGTACATAACCGGTTATTGCTCTTCACTATCTTGAAAGTCCCTAATAGGTGACCACGACTGTATGCCTGAGTGAC
Source organism: Eupithecia abbreviata (assembly GCA_943735965.1). Taxonomy (NCBI): domain Eukaryota; kingdom Metazoa; phylum Arthropoda; class Insecta; order Lepidoptera; family Geometridae; genus Eupithecia; species Eupithecia abbreviata. Next base: position 10,093,092 of record OX030973.1, read on the forward strand.
GTTTATGCCATAGAAAAGCGTTACACAAGCACAGATTGATGGCCCTTAGACTATTTTAATCATATAGGTATGATGACTATATTTGATAAGAACGTACAAAATAATTTAAAACAGACAGTAGCAAGTCGATGGCCATGGTGGTCGCGGCGTAAGAATCGAATACTCAGCCCGTGGATATCGAGCCGACTAAGGGAACACACCAGGGTTCAGTTGCTTCCTTCTGTGTTTTTAACACCTCTACTGCGATCACTGCAGCAAACCTGCCTTTTTTAAGACACAGCTAAGCCGCCACACACAGCAACCGTGGCTGGGGCGGAGGCGAAGGCGTGCTGGTCGTTTCATACAAATTTACGTGCACCGCGCCGCCACCACCCGGCGCGGCGGTGTAGTAGTGTCTTTCATACAAATTCGTATGATATAACCAGCACGCCTCTGCCTCCGCCCCGGCCACGGTTTTTGTTTGTGGCGACTTTAAAATATTACCTACACAGTGTCGTGGTAGTGTCACTCGTGTCATAAGTAGGTACCTAGATTACATTGATAAAGCTTTTCTATTCCTGACCTGACGTTAATTTGCGATCGTTTTGTTCGATTGAAAACTAAATCTGATTTAATTCATTTTTTCCCCTTAAATAATAAGTACCTACTTATTTTAAATATATCATCCTAAATTAAATATGTTATAATGATATGAAATATCAATCTAACAAGCGAACCCAAAATAATCATTACGCCCTGACATCCATTGTGCACACACTTAGACCTATTACAATACCTGTATGCATAAAATCACAATAAACTATATGAATTGTTAGTTTAATTAATACGTAATTTCTATCTTATGGAAACTGACGTGATCGATTAAGGGGATAAAAAATAGACTATGTTTTATCCAGGCTTAGAACTACCTGAATGCAAAATTTCAGCCTGATCCGTACAATCGTTTTGGGGTCAAGAAGTACATCCATACTTCCAAACTATACTAGTGTTATGTATAATTAGGTTATACAGAATAATTCCAATCCAACACATGCGACCTTGCAAAGTTTTGTGAGAACCTTGTTATCGTAAGATTTATTGATTGGATGATAAAGTTTAAACAGATTGTCCGACTGTTATATGTAAAATATTCAAGGAATTCAGGTCAAAATACTTGTATTCGATCCAAGCTTGTAATTAAACACTTTTAGTAGGGTTAATAGTTTTATTTTAATAGTATTTTTATAATGTACTTAAACATCTAAGAGGAGTATTATCTCTGAAATAGTAGAAGAAATGTGAAATCTTTGGCTATTTGTCCATAAATAAATCGTCAAAAATAATCAAAGTATGTATTTATGCGTAAATTATGAACAGATTATTTTAGTGAAATATAGAACTATAAAACAATGATATCTATCTCTAATTTCTATGAATCTCTATATATCTCTTAATTACGGATGTAAATGCTTGCATAAAAGCATAGAACATAAACATTTTCGATTCGCAAATTTACTTACAATTATTTGTTTTATTTTTCATTACTTAGGTCTATGGATAACTCACTTCAGTACAGTAAGCAGTCCAGCAAGTCAATGCGTTGCTTTAGTCTAGACTATAAAGTCATGTAGATTTATAATGGGATTGAAAATGTCATATCCGCTTAGATGAATATTTTGTCAAACATGCTCTGTAGAGTCTGTGCAACAAAGAGAAGTCTCGTGGCGAAACGGTGAACTAACATATTAACGCAACAAAAGTAGTACATTGGCACACGCGCGCCCTCCATTCCTAAGAGACTTCTCTTTTTGCACAGAGTCTAGCTCTCAGCGGGTCAGAATGACTTTTTCAATCACAATCTTTATCTACACTACTTATTATATATTACTCTACCTATTACGTATACTTATAGTTCAAAACGTCGACAATTTGACAGGAAAGACAATGTAACAGTTTATATAAACTCGTACTTATACTATTTTGTGACATAAAATGGCGGCATCTGTAATGAATGCAAGCCAAATGACAGAAGACCTACCAATGAGAAAAGAAATCAATATAACATTCACGGCAAAACTTGCCTAGGCTGACCAAAAAGGCTTTGTACCTTAGTAAAACAGAGCATCCCCAAATACTATTTTTCGTTTCTCGTTGAGTTTCCACAAGTTTGGTTTACTGAGGACCCAGAACATTTTTATGTGAGTATTTCTTAACGCATTGACTGCCTAGGTAGAGCTAGATGAACTGCATATGCATCATGGGTAATGTAAATGAACGGTAGTGTTTTCATTTATATTATGTCAGTAATTGCTAGTTAAATAAACCAGTATGTACTATTTTAGTCAACTCTAGTGCAACGACTCTTCCCTACATATATAATATACAAGCGGACCCGACAGACAGTAATTTTGCGCGCAATTTTTTAAATTTTTTCATAAGAACCTTCTGACAATAACAAATACAACAAAAAAATAATTAGCCTAATCGGTCCAGCCGTTCACGCGTGATGCCGTGACCAAAGGAAATAGGGAGTCATTTTTTAAGGGCCACCCGAGTATTTTTGTTTCGAGAGCATTTTTTGCTGACCCTCGCTACAAAAATTATTTTTTATGAATGCCATTTTGTTATCAAGTGTTGTGTTAACGATAATAGTGAAGCACTAGGGATATTAGTTTTGACGGTATGATAAACAATTTTGATGTCCCACTTAACGGGAAGTGGGTAGAGTTTTGGTTAATTTTGTGATTTGATTCCAGATTAGTTTACCCAAGTCTACTGACAATTACGGTTGTTTTCTCGGAAGTTAAACGTGTAATTTGATCATTTTAACGTCAAATGCCAAAAATTCGACGCCATTTGGACAATGCTTCTGCTACCAGAGCCGTAACAGCTGAATAAACAACTTAGCTGTGCTTTAGTCTACAATTTAATGCTATTGTCAGGTGTAAACAGCCATAAAAAGTGATAATCCCAAAAACATTGAAATATTAATTATGTTTTGTCTTATTGCATTAAAATTCATTTAATTTAAAAAACATTGTTTTATTTAATTTAAAACAATCAAAGCAAAAAACCCGAACCAAAAAAAAAATATTCGGAAAATTCGTGGTGGCCCTTATTTTGTTTTGAGTAGTATATATAGATAAAGCAGTAGGGCAAGCACATTGTTGTCTACAGTAGAATAGAGAAAAATGACATCTCTTTGTCATCGAATGCGTAAATTATCCTAATAAATATATAAACGCGAAAGTTTGTAAGGAAGGATGGATGTTTGTTACTCTTTCTCGTAGAAATTACTGAATGGATTTAATGAAACTTTACTATAATATATTTTATACATCAGAATAACACATAGGCTACAATTTATAAAGATGTATTGTATATTATCCAAAATATCTATCACTACGCGGGTGAAACCGCGGGCCGCAGCTAGTTTGAAATAAATTCCTACAATTTCAATTATGCACGTAATGTATGACGCGACGACGGTGCGATGTCATTGTCTATTCTAGAGAACAGTCCCCGTGCTAAGCCTACAGACGTTTATGCTGGGTTTACATATATTACATATTAGATTAACGTTATTAGGCAATACGATCAAATCTAATACGGTGGTGAAAAAACAAAAATCACCAAAATTAGGAATTTACCTGAGCCATAGAATACAAAAACACGTGTAATTTTTTTTTATTTTGTTCGCCTTTTATTATTGTTTTAATAAACACAACAAAATACAGCAAACCGCCATGAACACCAATCAGAGAGCATTACATTATTAAAGGCTAAATTTTTCCTTCACAATCCATTTTTTCTTGCAGAGATATGATTTATTTTGTGTTCAGTAGATGTAAAAACATTTCGGAATAGTTTCTCAAAATCAGTCATCCATCACGCTTAATATAGTAATTTATTAACCACTGACTATTTATCAAAACTACGTTGATATGATTTGTTCATGGTTGGATCCACTAAAATATAATGATTAACAATGAATAAGGTTACATTCATAATGAGTCTATAATATCATTTACTTTTTGTGCCATTTTTAATACACACAATGGTATTGAAAATGGCACAAAAAACGAACTAGACAACTGTAGAAAGTAATTGGCGGCCTTATTTATAGTGCTGTAAAATTAGTATAGTATCTACTCGTAATTGGTACTATTCTCTAGTTTAGACTAGCTTACAACTTTATCGCGCTGGCGATTTGCCAGCGTTTTCAAAGCGATGCGATTGCGCATAGATCACGCCGCTACGACGACGTGTTGTTTCAGGTGTGAGTGTTATAAGGCTGAGTGTACCTTTAGTTGAGATATTCATAATTAATTTGCTTTGTTTTCTGTGTGTGAAGCATGAAAATAAATACATGTTTTACTACTTCACACTGAAACGCTCAAAAACTACGACATTAGCACGGTTAACTTTAACACTATATTTTAACAATATTTCAATGCTCGAAAGCAAATCAGATTTTCTCAGAGTAGGTCTAAAATAACGGGGCTATTCTAAAATCAGGTTTTCGAATCTGACACGGATTCGCGCGAGACTCAAATATTATTGCGGTTTTTAATATTTTCTGCATAGTCAAAGAATAAAACTAAACGGAAAGTAGTTTTCCGCAAACCGTGGGCCATTTTCTGTGATATTTCGATTTAACGAAGCAATTACATACGTTGATTTTAGGGTATTTAGTAATAAATCTCTAACACGAAAGTAATTTACAACGATATATTAAGCATAATTTGATTTTGAGTTTTCCAATATTTATATTTTGTTGTTTTCGACTGGATAACCTGATTTTTGAATACCCCTATTCAAATCTGATTTGTGTTTGAGTACCTATTCAGGAGTAAGTCTATACATAAGTATATATACTTCCATTCTACATGGAAGATTACCGCATACTAGATTGTTTAAGGGTCCACGAAAGAGATCATGATGTAGCGAGTGCCTTTAGTGACCTTAAGTCCCTCGTGGAAATGCGTCAGTCGCCCCGGATGCATGAGCAGCCAGCCTTGCTTGGTGTCGCGGACTGAGCAGTTGTAGCGGAGGAAGTGACAGCCGCCACCTTCGTAATCCACCACTGGAATAAAACATCAAAATTTTAATATAACAAGTGTATTGACAGTTATTGTATAGAATAGAATAGAAAGACATTTATTTATAACATAAATTAACAAATGACACACTTATCGAATCACACTCTTGTCTTACTTTATACATATAAAGATATACTAGCCACGCCCCGCGGTTTCACCCGCGTGGTGATAGATATTATGGATAATATACAATATATCTTTATAAATTGTAGCCTATGTGTTATTCTGATGTATAATCTATATTATTGTAAAGTTTCATTAAAATCCATTCAGTAGTTTTTACGTGAAATAGTTAAAAACATTCATCCATCCATCCATACTTACAAACTTTCGCTTTTATAATATTAGTAGGATTTAACTTTTCATTGCCGAAGGTCCGTAAAAAGTTCAATTAAGCGTTGCTAAAGACTCATAATAATTAAGTATCAAGTTGTAATAACACAGGTATCTCTTTCTATTAAGATTGTATACATAATTAATTGAAATATTTCGGATGTATTGTCAAACAGGTTTCGTTTTTTTGATTGCACTGTTCATTTAGCTGTATATGTGTTACAGATGGTGTTACCTTATGGTGTTTCCTATGTCAAAATGAGTGTGTGTTATATATTATATAATAACACTAATTTTGACATTTACTTTTGAAATTTATAGAAATTAACGACATCAAGTGTAAGATGTGTACCTACGGTGGAAATAAAATAAACATAATGGAGGAAATTATTTTGGTTTTTGTATATCTTAAGGTTCGTAACCTTAAGTTTTATGTATTTTTTATTTCCCAAATAAAATAAAAACAATATAGGAATCAAAGTGATTATTATTATTTACCTGGAGTGTTGAGGGCTAGATTGATGGTGTAGGTGGAAGAGTCGTGGTGGGGACGCAGAGACGGCTGCTCGTCTGGCCGATAGCGAACCACGAAATTCATCACTGACTTGGGAGGCTGGAATTGCAACAATGAATATTAAATAAGGCTGGTTTTATTGTTACGCTTTTCGGCGCGCGCACTCCAACGGTGGCGCCGTTGGAGTGCGCGCGTTCGGAAATGTATGGGGGTAGTAGTTGCGTTTCAAAGTCGCGCGCTTGTGCAGCGCCGTTCAGTAAACGTTAACACTTTGAGTGCTGAAAACGCACGGTATGAGTTTTCTACAAGTGACTAATCTGCGAAAATCCACACTAGCGCAGCGGCTAAGAAAATACAGATCTTTGTGACTCAGCAGAGCTGTAATATTTTTCGAACGAAACGCATGTGCGGCGCAACACAACCGCTGTGTAGAGCGGCAGCACGAATTTTTTAGGTAAAAGAAAAGATCGCAGTCGTCAAAAAAAAACCGCAGTCAAAGTGTTAACAGCGCGCTGCCCAGCGGCGTGACTACAAAGCCTAACATTTTATTATTTGTTAGCTGCTCCCCGCGGCTTCGCCCCGGTTTATAAAAAATCATCTTGAATAACTCTCTTACCGCATTAAAATCCGTTGCGTAGTTTTAAAGAATTAACCATACATAGGGATAGACAGACTAGGAAGCGACTTTGTTTTATACTATGTAGTGATTTTATGTTGTTTATAAGAAAATAGTTAGAGCTTAACCACTAGAGATATGCTACGTAGCTGAGCGACGGAATGTATCGATCGGAACCAAGGTTATGGCTACATCCGCCTTTCTTTGGAAGATGTCTAGCAGGGGGCGTATTAGTAAAAAAATAAAATAATTTTCGACAATTCCTCCCTTCATCTCGCCCCAAGCTAAGCAGAGCTTGTGTTATGGGTACGATGACTGATATACCTAATATATTATGCTACATAGATAGATATGTTTTTTTATATATAAAAACATCCAGAACATCCTGGACAAAGATCTGCATATCGTACAGACAATTGTCCCGAGCCGATAATCGAAATCGCAACCTCGCGCAGGCGGACCTTCACCGCCTTGCCGCATCCAGCATCTACCTGCAGTCTTTCGCAGGTCGTCATCCCGCCTGGTCGGAGGGCATCCTAGACTACGTTTACCAAGTCGTGGTCTGCACTCAAGAACACGTTGGCCCCAGCTGTTGTCTGTTCGTCGCGAGATATGGCCGGCCCGCTTCGCCATAGAGGTCGTCAATTGTGCCGTTGAAGTGAATGTTTTTAGAACTCACGTTATGATAATATCCAGTGAACACCATCTCCTGCAGCGGCCGTACGTACTCCTTGAGGATATGCAGCCAATGGCGGTCCAGGCCGACTTGTGTCATGTGAATGTCCCGGGTAGGTACCGCTTCGTAGCCGCTTTCTAGTCTCTTATCCTGGAAAAGTATAAAGTATAATACAATACAATAATATAGTACAAAATACAAGAACATGAATTGACTATGAGTATTACTAAATATTCTTAAGGATAATGCTGAGACAGGGAGACGGTTTTGGCCCCTTATGTAACACACTATATTCTGTACCTGTATGTTTTATAAAGTTCCTTCACATACATTTTTCTTGTTTGTATACTTACTTATTATTGTAATGTGCCGTGTATGGTGTCAAATAAATGTTATTTTCTTTCTTTCTTTCATTTCAAGTGAATTGGAAGCAGTAAGTGGTTTTTTCGCTGTTATTGTAATACATAGGATTTCTTAATAGTAGTTAAATTAATTAAAATAATTATGTCGTCTTATTCTTCTGGGGAACTGGGATCTGCATTGACATCTCGCATGGGAGTGTATTGTGTATTGTACGTTGCCTAATCAGGCCCTAATCTCCTTGAAGTAAGGAGGACTTTTGGCGATTGACAGCGTTTCAGCTTTTCTGTGGGTGTGAACGTGCTATCCGGATCTCACTGAAGAACAATTAAACAAGCTTGAGCGCCTCCAAAACTTCAGTATTAGGTTCATATTTGGCCTTCGCAAATATGACCACGTTTCCGAATATCGCGCAAAACTCAAGTGGTTACCCATCCGACTTCGCAGGAATACTCATATATTATCCCTCTTGTACAGTATCTTATTCTATTCTCCAAGCCCTTCTTATCTCAAGGAGCGCTTCGAATTCCTCTCAAACTCTCACTCACTCTCTTTGCGTTCCTCTGAAACCCTCATCCTGAAAGTCCCTGCTCACTCTACCTCTTTCTATGACAAATCATTCACTGTAAAAGCTACCCGTCTATGGAATGCTCTCCCTCTGGACATCAGATGTGCAAAATCACTCCCTATCTTCAAAAAACTGCTGCATCAGCATTATTTATCCATATAAAATATTGATAGCCTTATGTCTATGTAAGTTTATTATAATGTTTGTAATGTAGGTATTTAGTGTATTTGTTATCAATTATTTATTAAAGTGCCACCGTCTATATTGTTCGTTCATGTCCAGTCCATCCCAAGGTTGCCTGGAAGAGATCGCTCTCAGCGATAAGGCCGCCCTTTATACCTTTATTCTAAGTTTTTATCTCTGTATTATTTTCTGTTTTGTGTGTTGTAATAAAGTGTTATCTATCTATCTATCTAACGGGTTTGATGCCTCTATGAGACTTTTCAATCCCGTTTATCGTCTGGCCCTCTCTGTGGCCATGCAGGGTACCACAACGAGTTCTACAGTCTGTTCCTGGAAGCAGCCACGGCACAGGCTACTGTATGTGGCTCCAGTTTTGAAAAGATGATGGTTCAGTTCACAATGACCTGTTATGATGCCCACCATTGTTTTTAGGTCCTCGCGGCTCAACTTGAGCATAGTGTTTAGAGAGGAATATTGATTTAGTGTGTTTGCAGTCTATACGACGCTTTCTACAGTTGTGGTGTTCTATTTCCGAGTTTTGTTTCAGTCTATTTTTGGCTTCAACTGTGGGCAGATTTGAGACTGGTGACCTATTTTGTTGGGGTCGGTCTAGCTCTTTCCTTTGCTAGTTTGTCTGCATTTATGTTGACTGGACAGGATCGACTCTGCCATTCGACGCTGTCGTGTCGCTGTACTGTGTTCAGAAAGTTGTTGTGTTTAGTGTATAGAGTTGTAACATTCTACAATTGTTGTTGATCTTGTGTCTGTCTTTTTGACTTTATAAGTGCAGCGCTGTCTATTTTGAAGACCAGCAGCATCAGGCTGGTCGGCTCTCTGATTGTTGTTTCCAGCAGAATATAATTAGCCACTGTGGCTGGGTCAAGAAAGTAAACGCAATTCTATCAGGGCAATGTGATGCCTCCAAAATAACAGAAGTTGCTTTGCCTAATGTTCTGCAGTAGGTTGTTAGGCCTGACTCGCCTTTCCACTGGTTAGTTGATTTTATTCTTAGAGACGCTGACATTGCTTCTTACGAGATGCGGACTTGCAAAGGTGTTAGGCCTAGAATTATTTCCAGTGCGATTATCTTCGTAGGAACCACCACTTGTAAGTAAAATCTTGTTGTTTGTTTATTCCACTGATCATAAAATATGATTCTCATATTTTATGATCAGTGGAGATACCATGGACCATATAAAGTAATAATAAATACATACGCTGTTGGATCCATCACTCCATTGTCCGAAAGCCTCCATGATAGCGATCCATTCCACACAGAAGCGGGGCGTCACGACGGGGAACCAATACACGTCGGGACATGGCTGTAAAGTAAACAACTGTGAAAAGCAAGTTCGGGCAGATTTAAGGAAAACTAACTGCTCGAATGATCGTGGCGAAAAACCGATCCTGGAGGGATCGACTCAACCCGTGGATGTCGTAAGAGCAGACAAAGGGAATCTGCTATAGGAAGGACGAGCTACTATCCTTCCTATAGCAGATTCCCTTAGTCTGCTCTTCTTCTGTGTATTATGAATTTTTAAGAAAATATAATTACATTATGCTATATGGTATGGGTTTAAAAGACACGGCTAAAAACTACTAAAAATGCACATATTGTGAGTAGACTTAAGGCTCCTTACAAGACATTTATTTTATTCGACATTTTCTTTTTCAATTTGCACAAAGGATGTTTTAAAAGGAAATTACAATTGCGCAGGGCGCTCAAATCGCGCAGGGATGGACTGAGTTAAGTGCCCTTAATTGGTCCAATAAACATCATGTTATCCCGCTGGTACCAAATAACACCACACAGCGGCAGAAGAAACAGCAGCACAGTGCTTAGGCTACTGACCTGAGCAGGCTTCCGATCTTCTTCGAAGCTCTCGAAGTAATCGGGATGCAGATACCTCCCTTCCCACTCTAGCTTGTTTTCAAACAGCTGGTACATGTCAGGGTTGGTGCGGCTGATGTCAAACGACTCTGGATTTATCAGGTGGCCGTAGCTTTGGTCGTTCGCGACGTGCATGAAGATACCCTGGAAATAAATAAGTACCTAATATAATAATACACAACGGTTTTACCCAGTATCATAAGATGCTGATGATATCCTCTTAGTCTAATTTCGGCGCAGCTTTGCACAAGTGCACAAGGTTGTGCGCAAGCAAAGGTACCCTCTTTATTCCCTAACTCTAATAATAAGTGTATGTACAGATCTACTCGTAGATCTTCAGCCAACCGAAATATCAGTCCGATCCATGCATCCAACTTTCGCATTTATTATAGCGATTTAGTGTGATTCAATAAAGTATAGTAAAGTATATCATACCGCTTCTCTAAGACTGGCGCAGAAGGCCATATCGGCATCGAGGTCCTTCTTCGAGTAGGTGACAGCTTGACCAGCAGGCGTCTTGAACACCGACATCTTCAGAAGATAGCAGTTTGTGATGAACGGCACATTCCATATACCCCTGAAAAGAAGGTAATACTGTTAGTATAAATTATTGCGAGAAAAGATTAGCGTGGTATGGCGTAGTGCGTGGGATAATGTGTTGCTTGGCGACCAAGTAAAGGCCTGAACTCAGTTTGATTCTGACTTGTAGGAGACGACGTCAAAATCCGGGGCCACGGTAGATAGTGGCTTTGCCAAGTCGACACCCTTTTCTCGAACCATCTCGAGGCACTTTATAACTTTACATAGATATATTAGATACAAATAAAACGTCGTCTCATAATACTTCCGCCGTAATAAGGACATATTGAGATCACGAGAAGAGCCAAGTCATACCTATAAAGTTGGCAAATTAGTTAGTAGGCCGTACCAAGTCATCAAGTTATCACGACAAAATTACTAACGGGCAAAAAATTTGCAAGCTTGGAATCAAACATAGGCTACTTTTATCACATAAAATGGGAAATGTTTTAGTATAGCATATACATATGTATGATAGAGGTGTATAAAAATAATAATAATATAAAAGATATAAAGAAGAAACCGCATTATATTCAAAAGGCATTCGATTAGCCAATGAATCTGTAAACAAGATACTGTTATTTTTTTACTGACTCTATCATCATTTGTTTTCTGAATTCTTTATTTTTATATCAACTGCCTATGAAATGCCAATATGAACTACTTCATCATCATCAGCCTATAGCATTCCACTGCTGGACATAGGCCTCCCCCAATGAGCGCCCTATCTTCAGCTTGCCGCAGCCAGCATCTACCTGCAGTCTTTCGCAGGTCGCAATCCCACCTGGTTGGAGGGCGTCCTACACTGCGTTTACCGAGTCGTAGTCTCCACTCAAGAACACGTTTGCCCCAGCGGCCGTCGGTACGGTAGGTCGTATGAACTACTTATTATATTATATTCTGTAGAATGATTTGTAAACTTTCCGTTCCAGAAGAATCACAAGCATTGACCCTCACGTGTACCTACATTCAATTGGAATATTGTGATACGAAATGCAAGAGGAAGTAGCGGCTGATACACTAGGTATATAGGGGAGACAAGGGCCCTGTCAGCACCAGTCATTAGCCAATTGAGAGATTGGCGCGGCAGGATCGCGACACCACCAGTTGCATATGGACCTCAAACAATCCAGCACACCTTAACCTTTCAACTGCTAAATATCATCATGCTTTTTCTTAACAAATTCATGGTGCTTTTGGGCTTCCTGATTCTCTATTCGTTTATTTTTGAATGTGATGCTCGTCGAGGACGTACTAGAAGCAGGACCAAGTCTAAAGTAAGTTCTATCATTATTCTCTTTATTTTTGTACTTGGTATACTTAACCTCAGAACCCTGTTCTCATGTAAGTGACGTTATATAATTTGTCTTTTTGAGAATAAATGGATATAAAACTTACCTATTTTAAGAGTACGTAGGCGAAGATTAAGCTGACTGTAACATAAGTATTTTTCGTTATGATAATTTCGTCCGCTTATTGTCTTACCTAGGTAGGGTCAGCTTAACCATCGCCGACGTAGGTACGTCGGCGATGGTTTAACACACCAGAATTATTCGTTATGACCATTTCGTCCGCTTATTGTATCCATAGCACATTGACTAAATTGTATGCTTAGCTAATAAACAAAGGTCATTTAAACCTTAATAAATAAAACTTAAGGGGGATCGATTTATAGATATTATAGAGTTGTACATCCACAAATGATAACACTGTTTGACCATATGTTTTAAAATTTGCCTGGCGAACGTTTGTTCCGCGACATTCATATAATTGCACATTTTTGCAATTCACAAATATCATTATTCTGTTCCTCATTCATTATGCAGTCTTGTGTGGATATTTTGACCATATTTCAATATTTTTCTTTTCATTTTTATTGTTTACTTGGGATAGGGCAAGAAGAACAAAAAAAAAAGTTGCGATTGAACGGAAAGACAGCAAACAGTGAGTACAAAATCAGATAACTTTATTAGATAGATAAGATGATATGGGGTCTAAATATATCGTCACAAAGACTAAGGGTTTCGAGACTAGGGGATTCGTGATATTGTGTCTACAAAAATAAAATACCTATTATCAAAATAACTAAGAGTACTCAAACCTATTTATGTATTATGAAAATGGCAGGTCTCTCACTTGCCATTTGCTTATTCGTCATACTTTTTCAGATAAAAGTCGAGAAAATACATGTAAGAAGAGTTTTGACACTATATTTACATCGAAAATGAACCCATCACAAAACTCTAAACAAACTCCAAGCAGCCTAGATAACAATTACTATTAACTGTAAAAACACCGGCCCGCCACATGCTACCGTTCCCCAGGGACGAATCCACAAGGACAGGTTACAGTACAGGCTCACGAGGAGGTTATCCGACCGCACCACCCCAAACTTGTATGAAGACACATATAATGCGCCCCGTACGCGTTTGTACGCATAGCGACTCGTTTGGTGACAAACCTGGCAACTAGCTAGACACGCCAGTCGCCGTGTGGTCTCTTTCCCAAAGCACTAAGGGAGGCTTTCTGTAGCTTTCTGCCGCCATACTACAAAAAGAGCTTCGCTCCCTGCTCAGAGCCAACTACAAAGAGCTTTGCGTACTCAAACAAAAATATTAAGACATAGTTTCTGGTAAGAGCCAAGAGACCCGCTTGATGACCGATCCAAAGAAACAGACGTATTGCATACCCAGGTACTATAGCAGTGGTGCGTATAGGAGCCTCGGTCACGAAGCGAGTCGCTTGGCTCTTACCAGAAACTCTCTCTCTCTCTCTCTCAATTGTTGATCGTTAGCTCAACTTATCGTATGTACAGCCATTATATGGTTGGTATGTGCTTAGCGATTTACCTACTAAGTTAATCTTCATGACATACAAGTATGCTTACTGTTACAGGTACAAATTGGACTTCCCATAACTGGAAAATACAGAGACCCGGAATCTGATCAATACTACAACAATAATGATGTAAGTTAACTTTATCATTAATACAAAAATAAGTAACGGGATAATTATTTACGGATTTACTGAGTTTTTCATCATTTCTACACAGTTTTATGCGCAATGATCACTTAGATAATGTGACGAATTATAGGAAAACTTAGAATGGATAGTTAATATTCTAATTTACATTTATTTGTCGTATTTTATTTCCCACACCCCCGGCCCTATGTCAAGTCTAAAGGTTCATTTAAAAAAACAACATTATAATCCCGACTACTCTACCTACATACATAATTATGCATAGATCCCAGACCGAAATAAAGATGAATTAAACATGCTGCAAGTGTACACCAACACTAATGTATGCAACCGAGTCCCACATGATCACGCCGACCCTCACTTGTCGGGAAAAAAACGTGATTGAAACCCTAACAAGGATGTTTACGAGCTAAATAATAACCACCACACTTGTATAGGCACCACCTAGGGTTCCCTGGTCACGCAACACCGCCGTTGAGCGTGTTAGTAGCGTATAGTACATACGTCAATTTTCCAATAGTTTATGGTCTAGGACAGGGGGAGATCACGTTGCTGAACGTTTTTCCAATCAAGAAATGAAATGAATAAAACGTAAGTAGATACTAGTACGCCGAGGCTAGTTTGTTGATAGCTTGGGTAATGGTGATAGTTTTGAGAAATACGTGCGTGGATACAAAGACTTGCAACTGCAGGTGAAAAGAACTAGTGTAGACTTCCAGTATCGACGATTTGTGACATTATCAGCGCGATATGAAAAAACAGCGGACAACCGCGTCCACTTTAAAAACTGATCTATACGGTTATTTCAGGGCGCTAAGATCCTACTGGCTTCGCACTTCGATCTTGAGTACGTATTGGGTCACAAGATAGCATTTCTCTGCATCGCTAAAGGTTCGCCGCGTCCACATATCACCTGGTTTAAAGACGGCACCGAGATATTTGCCCATCACTACTTGCACGTAAGTTATTTTATTTATGTAAGGGACAACATACAGCGACATTAAAAACTTTAATGCTCACCGGTTTTAACAGACTTCGGAAAGAGGAGGAAGGTACCGGTTCGGCTGTATGTTTTTAAGTTGTTTTGCGCCGATATCTCTGTCAATTGTGGGCTGATTTGGATTATTCTTTCGGTTTTGCATAGAAAATTATTCTGGGGTATCTATAGAATATTTATTCTCAAGGGAATTGGAGTAGAGTTTGTAGAGTATTCGCCTGCTTTAACTACCGTAGTTTGAATAATTTATTATGAATTTGAGCAGGTAAACTACGAAGCCTGGTAGTGTTGGAGGAACACCAACGTTCTTCATCCTTTAACAAGAGACATCATGAGTGCAGTTCCAGACACGACAAGTTTTTTAAAATTATTGTTTAACGTGAATAGACCTTAGTTAGATTATTGTTAGTCTCACTGTATGATAGAAGTTAGAACCTGACGAACTGCCATTGGAATGCCTGCCTGTTAGCCAAGCTACGAGAACCATATCTACATAGTTTAAACAAGTGTAATGGTTTCACCCGCCATAGCCAATCAAAATTGATTTGGGTCAATAAAATCATAGGCAACTGAACGCTTTCACTAAGTGATCCAATTGAACGGTAATCAATGCTTTTTGTTTGCGTTTTCTGGACCTAGCAATGATTTTTATTTATTTGAAAACGATAACGGTGAAGAAGAATTTCAGATCTTAATATATAAATAAGTTAATATAGGTAAATTTTTATGAATACTATTCGTCTGTGTTCTGGGAAAATATTTTTTTTTTTTTAGTTCTGGGAAATATAGTTAAATGAACTGCATACAGGACTTTAGCAAAACTGACTTCGAGAGAGCAGACAAAACGATAAAATTGTAAACTATTTCACAGATCCACGAGTGGCCAATAGGAGAAGACCGCGTCAAGTCAAAGATCGAGATCGACCCAGCCACGCAGATGGACGCAGGCGTCTACGAATGTACAGCCGATAACATGTACTCTATCGACCGTCGTTCATTCAAGACGGATTTCTCGATTGCTTTCGATTAATTTACGAAAGTAACCTCAGCATACACTCACAACTCATAAGCACGTCTCAAGACGAATTTTTTAGACACGTTACAATGCAAATGTGTCTAAAAAAATAGCGATTTATTGAATTACGTCTCAATAGACCAATTTTTGACATTTATTTTATTGAAAACTGTCAAAAAATCGGGAGATTAGATGCGCTTACACCTAAATATGCATATAAATGCATATTCAGACATTAGACTGTATATAATCATATTCAAACGAGAAAAGTCAGACCACCTTCTCCGCATTTGGACTCCTCTAAGTATTCGTTCTGCGTGAACAGGAATGGTACAGTGCTATTGATCTGATTTTATGTATTATCTGCTGTATGGTGCATGCACAGCGGTATTATTTCTAGGTATCTGTCTAGTAAAGTACCTATTTCCGCAATCTATATAACGCATATGTAGATAGAAGAGACACGTTATAAGTTAGGTTTATAAGAATCTACTTTATTTAAAAAGGTTCAAGTTCCTTATTGTTTTTCCAGAACATGCGAGTTATAATGTATTCTTTGTAATGCTCTCATTCATATAACTGTTAATAATATTGAATCCCTTATCGAATGGATGCTGATATGAAACAGAAGTACCTAAGCATTATCATCAGAAGTTTGCCTAACACACATTGTTTTTTTATACATAGATAGTACATGTATTGGTTTTATATCTACAAGAGATATTTTATGTCAAATTTATGAAGATAAAGTTAATAATTATGTAGGTAACAACCAACTTCCCAATTTCTAAGTTTTTTTTATTAGAATAATAATATAATAAAAAAACTAATTAGAGCTAATTAATTATCAATATTAAATGTCTATGTCATACTGGGATTTATAATAAATAATTGAGAAATATTTACACCGCGTGTTTTATTTATTAGTATTTAGGGTAATTTTAGCTGTTAAATTGGCTGATATCTTGCGACAAAAACATAATGTCTTCCATCCAAAGGTAGCCTAGAAGAGATCGATTCTACACGATAAGGTAAGTTCTTATCTGTATATCTTAAGAGTTTTCATGACTTCTTACTGTGGCTAAGTTCACATTTGTTTTCTTTCTTAATGTAATGGACCTAGCCCTAAGTGCTTTGGACTAGGTTAGGCGGTAGGCAGTAGACGGTCTAAGCATAAACTAAACAATGTGGTATTATTCGCTGCTTCTTTAATACTAAGATAAAAATAAACTAATTCTGACAAATGCAATATCATAAGTAGTCCATTGATTTAGTGTTAATAATATATTCATTAACAAAACTAAAACTGAATGTATTCGATTTAGTTGCCTAATGTAATGTGAATTAAAAAAAACTAAATTAAAAAAAATATATATAAACAAACCAAATGCAGCCAAAAAAAAAAGAAAACATTGAGAAGGGGGAAAAAAGATATTCCCACAAAACCCAAGGACCGAGGGGTCGTCACCCCCTCGAGTTGACGCCGGGGTAATGAGGCCAAGCCTCGAGGCCCCTCTCTGTGCCCCCACCAGGGCCGGAAAGAAATTTATTGATGCCTAATGTAAACCAAAAACGTAAAAGAAGAAATTATATAAATTGTACACAGTGCCGTATTCTTGAGAATAATCTTAGATAGTAAACTTCAATGGGGACCACACTTAGATAAAGCTATCGAAGGGACAGTTCCGTAAAGTATGTAGTTAAAAAACCATAATCTTACAGACGTTGATACTTCTAGACTAGTCTATTTCAGCTACTTCCATAATATTATATTGTATGGCATACCGCTGTGGGGAAATGCAGCAGAGATTAACACCGTATTTGTGTTGCAGAAGAGGGCTGTTCGTGCAATTTATAATATCGGTCCCAGAGAATGCCTACGTGATAAATTCTAAGACATGAATATAATGACAGTACCATGTCAGATGCTAGTTATCTCAAAGCTCTCCAGCACGGGTATAATATAATACTAGATAATAGTAAAATAATCATTAAAATCTATCCACAATTGCCGGAGATATCAGCGAAGAGGTTTTATAAATTCAGAAGGAAAACTGTATATAAAATATCAAAAACATAGTAACTACTTATATTTCTTTATGTAATGTTAGCACGCCAACCATTTTATTTTAAACATGTGTGGGCAGGTAGAACATGTCTCGGCATTAAGCCCACCCTTTGTACCCTTAGTAGTGCAATAAAGTTTAAATAAATAAAAGAAAAGTGTCGGTTACCGCTTCACGCCTTAACGGCTGAACGGATCTGAATGAACTTTGGCAGAGAGGTAGATGGTATTCCAGAGGAGGACATAGGCTACTTGTGTCTTCAAAAGCACGGGCAAAGCCCTGCTTATATACCTACTAGTCTTATAAAATCAATCAAAGAAAGCAAATTAAAGAAACACTTACTTGTAAGTCTCGTAAACAATATCCATATAATCCGAGGATCTAGCGTAGAAGCCGGCTGTATTGATAGCGCCCCAGAAGTTCGACCAGGCCTGTTCATATCTGACCAGCAACGGTGCGACCACATCGTAGCCAGAAGACAATAGCTCTTTCAAAGCATTAGGTCCCAGACGAGAGAGACTGTCTACAGAGAAGAGGTAGTCGCAATTGCTGCTTATACAGCGGTCCCTGGAAGATATAAATAAATATAAGATACTAGCTGCGCCCCGCAGCTTCGCCAGCGTGAAAATCTATGTTTCAAATTGTTTGTAAATAAAACTTCCTTTTGAACCACTCTATCTATTAAAAAACCCGCATCAAAATCAGTCGCGTAGTTTTAAAGACATAGAGTATACAAAAGAAGGATAATTAATAAGAAGAAGCATAATTAGAAAGCTCTTTTTATTACTTTCGTAATTTGCAATAGTGGCGAATGCCATTGTAGGAGCTATCAAGGCCATTGAAATGGCTTTCAAACGTCAATTATAGGAAAAGTGGTTTTCGCGTAATACAGAGGTCGTGGTTTTGATGTTATTTAGATGACTAGTGTCTAAAACCTGTGTTTTTTAGTCTATGAATTCAATAACTTGGCTTATAATTGACCCTACCTCCCCAAATTAACGACGCAACAATGATTTTTTGCGTCGTTAATTTTTGCGATCGTCTAAAATTTGGACGCTGGCCCGGGGAAAGGCGCGGGCAGCATGCTTGTTTGCCACCTTTGTGGTGAAGACTGAACTAAAGAATATAGGTATGTATGTAGAATTATTTACATTGCTATCTTCCTGGCCTCTGCTTCTGTTATAAAATCACTGGGCTTTATCCGTTTTACAGATGCGAATTCCTTAGAGTTAGTTTGGAAGAACGCGTCAACACTTTTCTCGTGGAAATCAATATTGTTTCGCAGTAGTAGATGTATTTTTGATTTGGGGTAGTCTGTCTCCATGATTTGGTCCAGGAATTCCTCCATGAAGGGGGTTGCTTGTTCTATGAATACTGCCATCATTACATTGGGTAGTTCATCCTCCTGCAAAATTGACATGGATTATAACATCATCAGCACGCGCGCAAATACGTCCACTGTTGAACGTGCCTCGGACAAACACAGGAGTTCCATAATAAATGTCTTCTAGACCTATATGATACACCGTCAGCCACATCGTAGCTTTACATCAGGTGAGATTGTGGTTAAACGAAGGTTTATTGACAATAAAAAAACACCACACATGGCAGGCGCACTTGTGATCATCAGGTATTAAAAGTGTAAGAAGGTAGCTGCTGCCCTGCTTCTGGTTTAAAGGTTAAACGTTGGATACGTTATTTATATCCCATGGTAGCAATCATGGGATAAAAAGTAACCTTTATTGCAGGAACCGAACTACCTGAATGCAATGCCTGAATTTTAGCCCGAACTGTTCAATAGTTTTTGCGTGGTAAAACATAAAAAAAAAAATATCCATGATTTAAAAAAATCGATTACAACTTCTTCATACATGACTAACAAAACTACAATTATTTCATTTAATATTGAAAATATATTGCAAAATGGACCAGCAGTTCCGGAGATTGAGCGCTATATCGATCGATCGTTAACACGCTCTATCGATCGATCTCTAGATCGATTAGGTAATTTGGACCATAGTCCAAAATTATTGTTTGCAACAAAAAAATTTAGTTTCCAAACGTAACTCATAGTTATATTATATGAGAGATAGATGAGTAAGTCAAATAACGTCAAGGTTATGCAGTTAACAGATGTTAATTCTATTGTGGAGCGCACTAAAGGACATAGTTAAGCTCTGGCGCAATACGATGTTTTGATTTACATCACAGTACACCAGACAATAATATTCAATTTTACGCAAAGGTGGGTTTGAAGATTTTAACCCTAACATCAGTTTACCACACTGTGTTTTTTTTATAATCGCGGCGCACACTGTAATATTATGGGGACACATAAACTAGTAATGACTAACTAGAAAATGTCCTATAAAGACAATTTCTAAAGCGTCAGGTTGCTGAGATATTCACATATGAAAAAATGTTTTTCATCTGTGATTATTTTATGACTCTTTAGGACATTATGTTAGCAATTATTTATACTTGAGCCCAATTTTAAAAAAAATGTAACGGACACCCTCCATATAAAAATCTACATAACCCTTTATTAAAATGTAACCATCGCATCAATATTAATAATTTAACTTATTGATGAGTTTTTATCGGCTAGTGACGCATTAAATCGATCGTTTTCCTGTTATCAGGGACTTCCAGCAAACTACTTCTAACCGGTTCTCAACAAAGACGTCATTCCATTAGCAGGTGTTCAGGGAACCCCCTTTTTGCAATATTAACTGACTTCTCTAAAAAGTATTGTTGAAACATGAACCGGCTAGTGATTTATAACCCTGGGCAGGTCAGGAATGATCGGGCCACACGCCGCTGAAATTATCCATAGAGGTAGTTCTAGAATAAAAGATGGGCTACTTTTATCCCATAAATCAGTTCTCATATGATAGAAATAATCTCTTAAATCTTATAGGTAGAAACTAAATTACCATACATAGAACACACCCAGAACATTCGGAACAAATATCATCAGATCGTACAAATACGCGGCAATCGAACCCGCAACCTCCTGCGTCGCAAACGGACCTTCACCCGCTGCGCCGTAGAAGTCGCCGTGATGATAAGAAACAGAAAAAATCTAACTTACATTGAGTTTAATCTTCTTTTCCTCGCACATAGCACATCCATTATTTATAGACCAGGCCTTCGCCAGGTAGTTTCCTAAGTGGTTGAGAGTCAGTTTCGATAGTCCGTTCCCATGAATGACGAGGGGTCTCTGCCCTGTTATCACATTCTCTAGGTAAGGCCATGCTTCAGTCGTGTTGGCTTTAAGTTCCACATCAGCTGTAATAATTATATATCTTTAGAATAACTTACTTCAATAGGATATGACGCAGATATATACAAAAACAAAATTCTACATATATGTATATTTTTATACACCAGCTAAAAAGTTACACATGGAAATCTGCGCAATTTTCTTATATGTTTTTATGTAAGAATCTTCTACGAAGTATTAGAAAGTATAAAAAAGATAATGAAATCGGTAAATCCGTTCTTAAGTTATAGCGTGACCAGAAGAAATAGGGGTTCATCTTTATATATATATAGACAAATAAAGAAATAAATAATAAATCATCTAGCCCCAAGCACATTGCAAACAGATAATTTCTTCCACAAAAGCAAGGAAGGGGAGATGTTGAGCTGTTGAATTTTATTAATTTTAGGTTTCTGTTAGTTTTAATCACTAGACTGATTGAATGGCATTGTTGTAAGTAAACACAGCCTTTTGTTATGCAATCAGGTTGTTTACTAGTCCGTGTTCTCTGAATGCGCCTTTGAGTACCAAATAAACATTTACAGGAATCAAATACATTACATAGATAAATATTCTTACCATACATAGAAAAAGACCAGAACACTCGGAACAAATATCTGCAGATCGTACAAACATTTTTCCCGAGGCGGGATTCCCAACCTTCTGCATCGCAGGCGAACTTTTGCCTACCGCGCCACAGAGGGGCGACCTCAATATTTTAAATGCGAATATAATCATTTTTCTGTATCCCTCAAAGGCTGAACGAATATTAAAATTTGGTACAGAGAGATGTTGCTATGAATGGACAGAAATAAAGCTACATTCGTGAAAACACGTGCGAAGCTACAGGCGGAAGGATATAGCTGATACTTACATAAAGCACCATGTAGATTCTGGAATATCGCAGAATTGTGGTCCAATGCCAGCTTGAGGGACTCTCTGACTTCTAAATCAAGATAGGCATTTGTGTAGAAGAGCTGGTCATCATCTTCGTCTTCTATCGGTTTCTGGGATACCAACTCGGTTAGCTCAGGTAGATAGCCTGTAACAAAAAGCCAGTCATACAAGGATAGCCATATGGAACTTGTTATAAAATGTTTACTTAATTTAATATAAATAATTTGATAGGTTTCAAAAAACTAAATACTGAATTAGAATCCTATAACTTTACACTGTTTTAAGGATTTTAGTTTTTTTTTATTTGACCACCTCGGAATCATTCTTTATCTACGCAAAAGCGTAAACATTTTCACAATCAGTCCAAAATTTACGAAGACATTTTATTACACTTAAAAGTAAAATTCTGTAGCTGTGTTGGATGCCACAAACTTTAGCCTATCATCACCACCAGCCCTCCTCCTCTCCAGCTTAACATGGTTTTCCCCACAAAAACTTCAAACCTATACTTTACCTTAGAGTAAAATCCCACTGGCAATGATAATTATAATTATATTAAAGTATTTTGTGCATTTAACTTACCAATGAAAGCCCCAGAATTTAGGTAAGGATTAGAACCATCAGTTTTAGGATATTTACTGACGAGGTTGGCGTCAGGCCAACAAAATTGCTCAGCAGAAAAGAGAACTCGTGCATTAGTGAATGACTTAAACTTTTTGATTATCTCATCGATGCCTCCAGTGAAAATGACATCATAGCTGAAAATTAAATCATCATTAGACAAATAATCTGTTTTAGCCTATATGAATAGTCTTGAAATACCAAATAGATAAATGATTTTGGTAAGATTAACAAACCTATCCGTAAACAGAATAATTTTCTCCTTATTCTCAGGTTTCCGCAATAACTCATTCAGTTTGTTTTTCAGTAGATTAACTTTTTGCCCGCCACCGGCATGATTCATGTCACCTCCCGTCCACTCCACACCCATTCCAAGTACTTCCACATCAATGTTGTAGACTTTAGCCGACCTAAGGAATCTCTGGAGGCCATGATTGTCATCCGTTGCTACTGTCAAGACTATAGCATCATCTGAAATATAAAAATAAATTTTGTATCAAACTTCAATACATAAAAAGTATAAACATACAAACAGTATACATACAACTAAAATAGAGCAGGATAGAGACACATGTACAGACAAGAAGAGAAGTGGAGAAAAGTTATGACTGTGTGGAACCCTTAAGGACAAAGTAAAAAGAAGTAAAAGCAGGCAAAACAAGCTATGAGAAGAGTATAATAAATAGGCCAGAATGGACCCACATGCACAGGAAAGGACAGGAGTAAGGAGAGGAGAATAGTGGAAGACCTTAGAGGAGGGCTATGTCGATGGATAAGCTTAACAAATGAAAAATTAAACTAAGGATAAAGATAAAACAAACTATGTAATATACATATATTATTCAATAATGAAGGCTTTTTTATTTTTATTTTATGTTAATGTTCATATCTGGGGTATAGGTATAGAGCTACCAGATAATATGAATAGAACACATCAATAAACATTATTTTATCTTGTTTAATTTTTAATAAATAGTGGACAAGTGCAATGTATCCATAGATTCTTTGTAGGTATAACCAATATTATTTTTAAAAGTAAATAGAATAGGATAACAGGGATAATCAGGAATTCATATCAATAGGTCAATAGATTGCCATCAAGAGGTGAAATATAAAAAAAAATTGTTTCAAACTCCATATAATATACTCACATAAAATAGTATCTAGGTAACATTAACATCATTTTAGTTTAGTATCAAGACTTTGTGTTCGTACCATTGTATTGTGACAGCAATACCATACAATAGTCTCAGATTACACTCTAGGTACTATTCATATTACATCATATTACATGGAAAGATTAATCATTTAAAATGCCACCTAAGAGGCCAGTTTAGAAAAAAGTAGTTTGATAGAAAGGGCTTAAAATTTCAATGGTAATTTTTAATGTTAGCAAGAGTTGTCTTCCATTCTAGTAATATTAAGGAAAATAAACTAAACTATTATAATATCTTACCAGCACTTTCAACACTGAGTATAAATTCCAGGAAAACTATGAATAACAGTTTGAGGAACAACATCTTTCTGGAACATTCCATGTTCAAATCAGGTTCAATGGACTACAACAGACGCTTTTAATTTATCGGTTGCCGGTCGTAAACTAGGCGGGCGTCACGTACAAAGCTGCCTGGAATGGCTGAACTGAAGCAATAAATGAATCGGCGGCGGCGGCGGCGGGGAGGAGGCGAACGGTTAGGTACCTACTACTAATATTATCGAGGCCGCCCCGGCGCGATAGTAGCTTTCAGCGGCAAATGTTGAACATGGAGTAGCTACGTGTCGTTTACGATAAGCTACCGTTCTCTATTTCACAGAAACCAGCCTATTTATGTCTGCAATAAGGTCACTCACTCCAGGTCTCTCTGCTCATACGGTTCTATGTACTACAAAGCTACTAAGCTATGTTATTACTGAAATTACTAAAAATAAGAACCTGGCTACGAAATAATAAAGTGATTATTAACTGGAGGTTAGCATCTTGGGCTCTATTTGGTCGTATTTTAATAGTCAGAAAACTTAGAAAAAATATTTTATCTTTATGCACCTATTGTGTTTATTTTGGTTTCGCTTTTTTACGTTTATACATTGTAGGTAGAACTGTCAAAATTGTCATTGTCAGTCAATATGCTCCTCCAATGTGCTCCTACGGGCAGAGTAATTTCTTTCGTCCGAGCGTCAGAGTGTCACAGTCACAAGTTCAGTTGTCAGAATCATTGTTGCAAATATAATTTCTCCGGGGCTAGATCTAGCCTTTTTTCTTGTGCTAATGTTTAGCCCGATATAGCCTAAAACCAGCCCTAAGATTGTCCGTCATAATCTAAACCATATGTGCTGAAAATGAAACATTGTTTTTAAAAGCTTATCAAAAACGAAACGCACTTTTAATGTGAAACAGGATTTACCGCGCGAAAAAACTTAATAAATTTATTTTCTTTGCAAACTTAGTTGTGCGAGTGCGAGCTGACACGCACACAGACGGTTCAGTACCATTGTAAATAACTATTTCACAAAAGAAACTATAAAAAACTGATTGAAAATATTAAAATAATAAAATTTGATAAATTCAGTTAAGTTAGATACTGAACTTAGTACCGACATTGGAATCCTTATGATTAAATTTATACTTTTATTATTATTTCTTATAGCGGCAATAGTAATTATTTACATTCTGTCAAAGTTTCAACTGTCTACTTAAAACGGTTCAAGAGATACAGCCTTGACAAAAGTAGTGCAAAAATAGCTAAAAAACTGTGCTTTTGTATCGGCGGGAGCCCCCTTAAATATACTATATTATTATTTATGCAGTTATAGCAGTAAAAAAATACAATAAGTATTCATTGTCTCTTTTCCTGAATCCCATTACCATCATCCATCGTTTATTACCATTTGTATTATGACAGTTTTGAGCTTATCTGGACTTTAAGTTTCGATTTACCCCTTAAAACCTAAAACCCAGTTGGCAGCACTGGAAAAAACATGGTCAAACGAAATTGTAGTACAACAGGAGGCTGAATGGTTAAATCGGACAACATTGCCGACCTTTGTGGCGCGGTGGGCGAGAGTCCTCCTGCAATGCGGATTCTATTCTCAAGAAAGTAAATTAATCATTTCAATCATCCCCCATCCGTTTCCGAAAACCAATTAAGATTTTATTTTTCGCTGCGGAATAAGTTTTTGTTTTAATGGAGCTACTTTTATGTTTTCGTGAAGTTTTCATAAGACGTCGTTGTAGGTGTTACCGAAGTATTCACATAAATGTTTGTGGCGTAGTAGGTACTGACTTAGATCTATTAGGTTATTAATTTGAAAAGAAAGAAAGAAAGAAAATACATTTATTTGACACAATATATAACACATTACATGGTAAGAAAAGAAAATAATAAAAACAAGAAAAATAAATTACAAGGAATATTTTTCTGTGAACGCAAAAAAATGCTTATGTGTACTAGTTAGGTAGGTACTTAATATAAAAAATTCGCTAAAGCTTAAAAAAAGAGATTTTTGCAATGGTTTTTCTTATAATCAAGATTCAAAAACTTTATTTCCATATTTGGCACAATAGGTAAATATAACGTGCCAACATTCGGATTGAATTCGGATGTACCTAGTTAATTTAAAGTGGATTTTATTCTATAAAGTTAAGTGTCCGTCTAAATGTTTTCTAGCGTGGTTTACACATGCACGGAACTTTTCAAAAATTTTCAGAGTGATGCACAGCAAAACCGCGGGGGCTATGTATAACACCCGTATAACCCATCACCATTGTCAAGTGAGTATAAAATAGTTAAAATAAGAATTAGGGCTATAAAATCGAATACCTGTTGCGTATAAATCCTGCCGTTGACAGCCTGTGCCTTCAGGTTCTTTGGTACAGAACTCCTGGGCCGAACTAAGAGGTCCCAGGACTACTAATACCAATGTCCAAACGCAAAAATGTAGGAGGAAAATCCGGGGTTTAGTAGCCATGTTTCCTCCAAAAGCTCGAGCTACAGACTGCGGTCGTGACTAACGCTGAATCTATAAAATTGATAAAGCGGAAAAGGTGAGAGCGGTATACTTATTGTAGATACATTTTATTCCATTGAAATTTCGTCAAGAAAAAAGCTAATAAGCGTGAAATGAAAGTGTCGCGCAGGTACAGTGACTTCACTTCGTTGGACTAACAGAACTTTGAAAAAGATTGGATCAAGAGGTGCTACTGCTTGCGATAGCGTCATAGCATAGATAGAAAATATTGGTTTTCTTCGTTCCCGGATTCGAGGCTCAGGAACAGATAACATATCAGATTATCGACAGATAGAGAGCTATCAATCAATAATATACCTAAGTCCTATAATAACTCTGGGTGCGGCAAGCTGAAGACAGGGCGCTATGGCGCTCATTAGGGGAGGCCTATGTCCAGCAGTGGAATACTATATGTGGCTGATGATGATGATGATGATGAATTCCTCTCTGCGACATTAGACAGTAAAGACTACAGAGTCTTTACTGTCTAATGTCTTTCAACGACAAGACAACGACTAGTAACATAGGTACGGTATCTAATCTGTGGTACAGATGATCAGGGGGCAAGGTAAGTTCTATATACTTTGGTTGGGGTGTGATGTGGTTGGTGGTAGTTTAAGCTGATATTATAATAGATTAGAAGAATAAAAAGAGCCATTTTTTTGGACATAGAAAAAATAAGTATACTTAACTACTATAACAAACAAACCGAAAAGGAGGTAAGTGCCAGAAAGGGATAAGAAAAAATTAGTGAAAACTAAGGTGGCTCTACCTCCATGACTCTGCGCCGAAAAAAGGGTTCGTTTAGTGTGCTGAACATATAAGTCAAACCCACCAACGAGTTTCCAAATGAAAGAGTGTACCTATTGGGATGATTCTGTACCCACATTATTGATAGAAAACGTTACATAGGTATGCCTACAAGACAAGACAGGGCCGGCAATTATCGAGAACACAAACACCGCTACTAAAAATGCAATAAAGAAATCAAGCATCCAAAAAGAATCACAATTTGTGAAAGCGGCCGCGTTTTATGTAGAGCGTCGCTGTTCATGGTTCAATGATCAGGTAAATGTACCTAGGTACTTTGATTATTGCCGTAGTGCCTAATCACAAAATCGCATTTTCGCGTGGCTATAGTCATCGATTTTGTTTCTAGACAAGAAACCTCTAGGAACCCTATTCCTACCTACTTCTAACAATAATACTGTGTAAAAAACATGTATTTTATAAAGTATACTTTCTAGAAAAAAACACCAAACACGTTTTTAAAACACGTAATCCAAGATAAAAGTTTGAAGTGTCTTATTCTACATATGAAGGTAGATACCGAGATAAATAACGATTTCGAACTACAGAATTGCACCGGATTGATTATGTCAAGGCCTAGAGCGTCTGCCTACAATGTTAGCATGACCTTCTTTGTAATCCATGAGATATTTATAAAAAATTGTTTTAAAAGCGAAGATACACGCAGCCATCATCATCATCAGTCTTTAATAAGCCCAATGCTGGACATAAAACTCCCCTCATAAGCGCCATATGCCCTAATGAATTAAATGACGGTTGTTTACACCCTTACCTAAATATGCGCGTACCACCTATCTACCCATCTTATAAACATCCCTTTTCGTTTAAAGTCAGATTCTGCTTACGACAGATTCGTTTTATGGCAGAAGTACAGTAAAAGACAATTGCTCTACAATATTCCTATCAGAAATGATAGCTTAACGAATCCGCTAACAGATCAGGTAGTCGATAGGAACTCCAATAATGGATCGCTGTACGCTGATTAGCACTTGTACATCTTCTGCTGGGAACTTCAATCCAATTACGGTAATCAGATTACAGCAACAACTGAGGTAACTGGGCCGTTGTGACCAGTGTGTCGAGTGCCAGTGCTTGCTAACCAACGGAAAAACAATGCCGAAGGACGACCCAGAGACTACGGCTCTCAAAAAGGAGTTGACGGATCTTATTGCGCAAGTAAAGGTATCTATCATGTTTATCATCATGATGATGATGATTCTTTGTTAACTGTGTCTGGTTGGACACTTTTCTGAAAAGAATTGTAAAATCAATGAGTTATGAAATTATGAAGATTGTTTGATATTTTCACCAGAGCCTAGTTTGTTATATAGCACGGTGTATCACGTGCAGGTTAGGTTGGCTTGGGAGACGATATTTTGGAGTCCTCCTTACCCCCGGTACTTATGGTAAGGAAGACTAAAAAATATGGATAAATGGCGATTTATCATCTTCTACAATATAAAAATAAATCGCTGAATATGTTGCTAAGCGCAAATCTCGAGAGAGCAGCTGAACCGATTTCGCTAATTATTTTTTAAGAATATTCCTTGAAGTACGAGGATGGTTCTTACGGAGAGAAAAAAGAGAAAAATTGCCTGAAATAAATAACCACCCTGGCGAAGCCGGGATGGGCCGCTAGTCATGACTAAAAGTGACAAAACAGACATATTATTATATTGCCAAATAAAAAAAATCAAGTCCAGTCATCATCATGAATGCGAAAGTTTGAATGTTGAGATGACTGGTTGGATGTTTGTTAGGGAGGTACATCTTCGCGTTTGGTGAGCTCTGCTAACGCTGAACGGATTAAGAAAACACTATACAAGATTAAATATTAAGCTACCTGAATTATCACTTGCTAAGCGAAGCCGCGGCTTCGCACGTAGTTAATTATAAATGCGATAGTACCTATTGGTGTTATGTTAACTACTTCTCCTTTACTTAGCACTTTCTGCCTGAGATACAGGTTTACTTAACCTAATTCAGGCAAATGTATTATTTTAGACCTTAATGGTCCGGCGACCCTCGCTTGCAAAAATCGCTCCGAATATCGCTGTCCCTGTTTAACCCTTGCGCCGCGCCTCATGCGTGCGCGATAGCAATATTAGCCGTTCAAAATTTGGTTTGTTCCGTAATACCAAAAATTATGACTGAAAACTTTTTGTATTCTTCACAAAGTATTGTTATTCTGTAACTAGATAATATAAGGTATGTTCCTTAATAAATTAAACGCAAGATATTGATGTTTTTAATACGAAACAAATAGCAAGAAAACTTGTCCATTTTCGCATAAAAATGTCCAAAATGCGATTGGCTTTCATTTAATTTTAGGTAAGTATTTTGAAAAAAAAAATTTTAGGAACCTAGATACAAATACAAATACAATACTATTCAAATACAAATAATACAATATTGTAGTGGAAATATGCTTGAATTGGAAATCATTTTGGTATTACGTTTGTATGAAGAATTCGTCCCTCCGGAGGCCTCTCCGATGTGGCGCGGTGGGCGAAGGTCCGCTTGTGACACAGGAGGTTGCGGGTTCGATTCCCGCCTCGGAACATTTGTCTGTACGATCTGCAGATATTGGTTCCGGGTGTTCTGGTCGTTTTCTATATATAATAAAAAATATCTATCTATGTAATGTATTGTATTATGTATATCAGTTATCTAGTACCCATAACACAAGCTCTGCTTACCATGGGGCTCGATAATACTGGGTGAATAGTCCAGCATTTATTATTATTATTATAAGATAATTTACTCATGTAATCCATTTAGTCCTAAGTTGTTTTGAATAAAATTATTTATTTATTTACTTGTAAGGTTACTAAGTATAAGTAAAATAAATAAAATAAAAATAGCTTATTTCTGAAGGTCTTGCATATATTATACATTATTGTTAAAATAATTTGGTTCAACGCCTCGCTTAAGTTTAGTATCTTGTGATGTTGACGCGAGTGATCTCTACCTCTCGGCAAAATGCTTACATACAACTTTAGGTTATTTACAGTTCAAATACAACGATTTCTATATAAAATCTTTCTTATATAAAAGCAAAAAAATTACATGAAATAAGTATTACATAGATACATATAAAAAAAATAAAAAAAACAAAAAAAAAAAAGTAAGTAGCCTTACAAAGGAGAAGTAGTAAAACTTGAAAAACGTTAACTTACTAATATTATAAACGTGAAAGTTTGTATGTATGGATGGATGTTTGTTACTCTTTCACGCAAAAACTACTAAACGGATCGGGCTGAAATTTTGCATACAGGTAGTTCTGGGCCCAGAATAAAATATAGGCTCCTTATTATCCCATAAATCAGTTCCCATAGGATTGAAATAATCTTAACCGTTTCCATAGAAACAACGCGTGCGAAGCCGCGGGCAGAAACTAGTCTATAATATTCGCGGGCTAAATCAATAATTAATGTCTAATATATAAAAAAACAAGCCTTTATAATCATCTTAGACCCAAATAGGTAGGTATGTAGGTTAGTCAATGTACATAATTATTGTTGTCATCACATTGGTTTAATAATTACCTATGTAATTAATAATTATGTAAAATTAAGTATTACATTGTAAGCCCTGTTGGGCGCAAATAACAAGTGGAGGGCAGACCGAGGTTGTTTTTTGTAAAATAATGTAGGTACTACCAAAGGTAGTTTTTTTCTACCTAATTTTTTAGCCTTAGTAAATAAAACATATAAATTCGGTAAATAAATCGTAATGTCGGTAAATTTGAATATGACAAAGATCCTAATTGCCTAAGTTCCGAACTAAGGCAACCCGCACTGTAACAATATGATTTATGTAGGTACGCGAACTTAGAATGACATGTGATGATGATTGTTTGTGTGTGGTTGGACATTTTTCTATATATAAATTCGTGTAGCTAATACAAAATACGAAAAAATACTTTTTCTTTTCATAATTCTTTATAATCTTGCATACGGATACCTACTAAAAATACATAATATGAAACAGATTACCATTGTCACAGTGAAGCGAATGGTTTGCAGAATTCGGCTCCTGTTCAGTCAGATTGATGATGTTGATTCTTTGTTTTATATCCGGGCCGGTATTGTGCATAGTCCTATGCACAATACCGGCCCGGATAAAAACAAAGTGCTTGGGAAGACAAATCCAACGAACCGAAAATCGGCAGGGTAAAGTTGTTTTGTTTAGGAGTTCCTATGGCCACCTTCTGTCTCCATCATCAGACCAGCTCAGTTGTCTATTAATAATATAAATTCTAAATTAACCCTGTCGGTCTGTCTGTCTGTTACCTTTTCACGCCTATACGGCTAAACAAATTTAATGAAATTTGGCAGGGAGGTAGACGGACGGACATAGCCTAGTCTAGTATAATATTCAATAAGAGCCTTTATTTCTATTTAAATTGTTTTTGCCTATTTAGTAGTTTTCTCGTTGTCGTTACAAACACCTCATCTAACGATTTCATTTAAATAGTAGTGAATTAGAATTGATTTTGCTTTTCTTGTAGGCAGATCAAGAAAAGCTCGCAGATTGCAAGCTCGTTGACAAATGTGGTGACGTAGGAGAAATTCCGAAAATAAGGTTGCAAGTGAAGAAGGTCTTGAAGGGGCACATCAATAAAGTGAACTCCGTTCATTACAGTGGTGACAACAGGTAATCCAACCCAAATTGAAAATCCAAACCCAAATCCCATTGCCTGAGAATGTTCTTATATCATTATTTATTTATTATGTGAATTGTATGTTATGTAAGTACCTACTTATTAATTATAGATATAAGTTATGTTTTAGTATATTATGTACCTAGTATCTATAAGTAGTTAAAAGTTAGGCAGGCAATAAATCATTATTCATTCATTCATTAAAATTAGTAAAATATTTAGGCTGTTTTTTGGACGGAGTAAGGTCAACTTAGCTACTAATGAAAGAAAATGGTCCTTGACTATCCTCTCCATTATGTTTTTGATAAAATCGATTTGTAAAAAATAGGTTTGGTGTAAAACGCCCATTATCTCAGTAAATGTTAATAATTTTCAAATCAGTATATAGTTTCGAAATGTACTTTGATAAGAGTTTCATTAATAACTAGCTGTTTCTCGCGGTTTCACCCGCGTTAAATTCAAATTTCACATTTCTAAATTATAATATAGCCTATGCTCACCGCGGATACCTTCCTAACGGTGAAATAATTTTTCAAATCGGTCCAGTAGTTTCGGAGCCTCTTCAATACAAACAAACAAAAAATCAAACCTTTCCTCTTTATAATATTAGTATAGATAATAATGCTAGATAATCCACACAGCATCATTCATCACAGACCCAGGCTAAGCAGAGCTTGTGTTATGGTTGCTAGATGACTGATATACTTAATAGAATACATTGATTGATCTTTTATTATATCCAGAATAACCGGAACGAATATACATATGTAGATCATATAAATATTTGTCCTACGGCGGGAATCGACGAACCATTAACCTCCTGCGTTGCAGGCAGACCTTCACCATCCGCCGCGCAACATAGGTCGTCTATGGAATATCATAATTAAAATATCAACCACCTCCAGCAGTTTTGTTTGCTAGTGAAACCGCGAGAAACAGCTCATATTCGCTATCTAGAGGTACAGTAGATGCACAGTGTATGTTCGCCCTGGATGCGTTCACGAAGAACGGTGGCACCAACTCTTACGGGACGCGAAACGCAGGCAAGCTTGCTACTATCGCCCGCTCCCTCACGAAGTCCTCAAAGTTAACACATGTTATGTGGTAGTGTACAATGAACTACCAGATTCCGTCACAGCGATGGCAGTCCACGTTGCTTCAAAATCAGGTTGAAACGTTGGCTTGTCCAGCAGGATTTCTATTCAGTGAACGAATTACTAGATCAGTAAATTTATAATTGATTTTATTTCCGTCATCATCATCATAATAGTCCTCAGCTGGACATAGGCCTCCCCTAATGAGCGCCATAGCACCCTATCTTCAGCTTGCCGCATCCAGCATCAGCCTGCAGATCATTCGCAGGCAGATGCTGTATTTCCTTATTTTGTAATACTAAGTTTTTTATTAATTTATTTGTTTTCATTTTATAAAGTTAAATAACTGATTTAACATTACAATTTGTATTATTATTACGAACATTTGACATCAAATTTGAATTTACCAATAAATTGTATTTCTGTATTTCTAGAACTGATCCGTTTGTTTGTATCAGGCATTGTGTGACGGGATCTCTCGACGGGAAGCTCATCATCTGGGACACATACAGTGGCAACAAGGTTCAGGTGATTCCCCTTCGCTCGGCATGGGTCATGAGCGTCGCCTTCGCCCCTTCGGGAAACTTCGTTGGTGAGTCAATGGAAAATATCATCATTATCATCAGCCTATAGCAGTCCACTGCTGGGGCGTGTTCTTGAGTGGAGACCACGACTCGGTAAACGTTATGTAGGACGCCCTCCGACCAAGTGGGATGACGACCTGCGAGGGACTGCAGGTAGATGCTGGATGCGTCAAGCTGGGCGCTGTGGCGCTCATTGGGGGAGGCCTATGTCCAGCTGTGGACTAATATAGGCTGATGATTAATTAGTTATTAATGTGGAAATATGTATTTATGTGGATGTGTATTAAGCAGCATCTGCCTGCAGTCCTTCGCAGGTCGTCATCCCACCTGGCTGGAGTGCTGATTGCCATAAGAAAATATTTTTTCAATACAAAATTAATATTATTCAATATATATTTTATGAAACACAAATAAATATTTTCCATTTCTATTTACAAACAGCATGTGGCGGTATGGACAACATGTGCACCATCTACGATGTTAACAACAGGGACTCGACGGGCGCCGCGAAGATGGTCCGTGAGCTAGCTGGCTACGAGGGGTTCCTCAGCAGCTGCCGGTTCCTCGACGATACCCACATCCTCACTGGTTCCGGGGACATGAAGATGTAATAAATATTTTTAAACTTACGCGATCAGAAAACATAAATAGTATACATATATAGTTTGGGAAACTAAGTCGAGTCTTCACGTCATCCGCAATGCTTGAAAACGAAAGTTTTCAACCAGTGCGTCCTACCCGTTATGACCTACGGAGCTGAGACGTGGACACTCACGATAGGGCTGGTCCACCAGTACAAAGTCGCTCAGCGAGCTATGGAAAGAGCTATGCTCGGAGTTTCTCTCAAGGATAGGATTCGTAACGAATACATCCGACAGAGAACCAAGGTTATCGACATAGCTCAAAGAATTAGCAAGCCGAAGTGGCAGTGGGTCGGCCATATTTCGCGAAGAACCGACGGCCGCTGGGGCAAACGTGTTCTTGAGTGGAGACCGCGACTCGGTAAACGTAGTGTAGGACGCCCTCCGATCAGGTGGGATGACGACTTGCGAAAGAGTGCAGGTAGATGCTGAATGCAGCAAGCTGAAGACAGGGCGCTATAGTGCTCATTGGGGGAGGCCTTTGTCCAGCAGTGGACTGATATAGGCTGATGATGATGATGATACATATATAGTACGAGCTTTCACCCGCGTGGTGATAGATATTTTGGATAATATACAATATATCTTTATGAATTGTTCTCTATGTGTTATTCAGATATGTAAGCTATATTATTGTGAAGTTTCATCAAAATCCATTCAGTAGTGAAAGAGCAACAAACATACTTACAAACATACAGTAGGATTACAAGTCCTATTTTAACAGGTATTTATCGCGTTTATTTACTAATTTTCCCGACGTTTCAATAGGTTTACACACTGTCGTGGTCACGGGATGACTGGAGTACTACCCGTTAAAATAGTACTTGTAGTTAAATGAAGATGTAAGACTGATTCAGTTTGTGACTGTGACAATTGCGACCGATAGCGCGGGTTCGATTCCCGCCTTGAGACAATTGTTTGACCGATCTGCAGATATTTGTTCCGGGTGTTCTGGTCGTTCTCTATATATTGTAAAAAATATCTATCTAAGTAATGTATTATGTATATCAGTCATCTAGAGCCCATAACCTGGGCCGGCAAGTCCATCGAGCCGTACAGAGTGGACTACATCCTGCAGAAGCTGGGCTTCATTCACGCGCGCACCACCATCCCCAAGTGGTTTGCAGCGAGGGACGTTGGATTCTCTGGACAAGCTGCTGTCCCTGGCTCTGCTTCGGTTATAACACAAGCTCTGCTTAGTTTGGGGCTAGATGATGCTGATTGTCCAGCATTATTTTTTAAATTTTATTTTATGTTCCGCAAGATGCGTTTGGGACCTGGAGGCTGGCAAGAGGGAGATGGAGTTCGACGCACACGCGGGCGATGTCGTCACCATTTCACTATCACCAGGTACCTTATCAATAGAGAGATAGAGACATAGAGAGATAGATAATTAGTTTATTGCACACTTAAAAATAATACACAAAAATAAACAAAATAAATAAATAGAAATAAATAAATAAACAAAAAAGATAGAGTAAAATACAAAATATGTAACAATTTGGCGGTCTTATCGCTCAAGAGCGATGTCTACCAGACATCCGTAGATGGATAGGAATCATTGGATTGTACACGGGGATCGGTGGTTTGTAGTTTGTAGTTGACAGTTAAGCATTGATGCGGTTTTTTTAAATAGATAGAGTGATTCAAGAGGAAGGCGAAGCCACGGGGTGCAGCTAGTAGAAATAAAAGAAAGAAAGAAAATCAATAAGGTTTTTGCTATTATAGTACGTAAGCCCTCGCAATCGGGGTAATCTCTAAGAAATGAAATAGGGGGAGGTAGCGAGCTTAAGTCCCGTCGCAATCGTAATTTTTTCGGATATGCGCACATTTTTTATTTTTTTATTGGTTAACATTACGAGAAAGCACAGAATAATAATATAAACCTTAAATATAACAACAAATACTCTCTGTATGTGTCCTGCATCAAGGTAGGTCAGCTCAACTAAGTCTGCATTAAATTAAACAACGCTGGTTTTCTGCCATATGAAAATGAAAATGAAAATGAAAATGAAAATGAAAATGAAAATGAAAATGAAAATGAAAATGAAAATGAAAATGAAAATGAAAATGAAAATGAAAATGAAAATGAAAATGAAAATGAAAATGAAAATGAAAATGAAGTTTTATTTCTTTAAGCTTACAAATAAGCACTTAGGTCATACAGCCCTTTGCTCCAGTAGAGTCCTGTGATATCTACCTAATATTTAAGATCTAGCTCCTGTCCGTGGCTTTGCACGCTTTTACTTGATAAAAGACTGGAATTGTAATTAAAATTTACCTTTGAACAGATTCATTCAGTTGATATCTACATATGTATTTAAGTTTTAGCG
The DNA here is from genome assembly GCA_943735965.1 of Eupithecia abbreviata. Classification (NCBI taxonomy): domain Eukaryota; kingdom Metazoa; phylum Arthropoda; class Insecta; order Lepidoptera; family Geometridae; genus Eupithecia; species Eupithecia abbreviata. The sequence continues at coordinate 10,129,869 of OX030973.1, forward strand.
TAGTCATAAACACATATTTGCTTTTTTATGTTTATTTATTACTAATTAGAAAGGGATGAAGAGACACATTAGGTACAGAATTACAGATATTGCTAACTTCTTCTCGTCAAAACTACTGAACGGATCGGGCTGAAATTGTTTGTGTGTGTGTTGATATCCCACAAAACAGTTCCCGTGGGATATAAATAACCTTTCATCGTTTTCACATAAACAACGTTCCGTTCAGTAGTTTTTGCGTGAAAGAGTAACAAACATCCATACGAGTACGTACAAACTTTCGCGTTTATAATATTTTTATTAGGATATAGGCTAGGATTAGGATAAAATTATACCTACTATAAAACATAATATATGATAGGATTAAAAATATGATTTATTTTGTGCTGTCTGTCTGCGATTCAAATAAACCATCTTTCTTACTACTTTAATCTTTCTTTATAGACATGAAGCAGTACGTGACCGGCTCAGTAGACAAAACCTGCAAGCTCTGGGATGTGAGGGATGAGAAGGCGAAACAAACTTTCTTCGGCCACGAGGCCGATGTCAACAGCGTCTGTGTAAGTAGGGCTCAATTTATTTATCAGTTCTATAAAGTTGCCATTCCAAGATGGACCGCAGGCCGCAAACTGCAGCTGCAGGCTGCAAGCGACACCACTTGTTTCTATGCAATTGATTCCAAGCGCGAACCGTGCTTGGAAATAGAAGCAATCATGACCGCAGCCGCTAGCCGCAATGTCACCTGCGGTTGCAGTCTGCAGCCCATCTCGGACTTGTACCACATACATAATTTTAAAAGGTGGAATCAAAAAAAAATTTTAAATGGTTGGACAGTTCAGCTCGATCGAACTGACAATTTCACCATACAGTCAAATCACGTAAACTGCCATTGAAATCTTCGTTGGCTTCACCTACTCCGATCAATAATAGTAATAATAATCTTGAACAATTCACACAGCATTATCTAGCCCCAGGCTAAGCAGCTTGTGTTATGACTTGAGTGAGTAAATTACTATTATACCTACCTAATACAATATGATACTACATAGATAGGTATTTTTTATTATAGGTACATGTACATATAAAACATCCAGAACACCTTGAACATAAATATCTGTAGACCGTATGGTCTACGTAAGTATTTACTTACTTAATTTAGTATATATAAGGTATAATCTTGTTTCTTTTTTATGTGACTCTTCTGAGTGATTAGATATAATATAGGTAATTAGTTTATAATTTTAACTTGAAATGGTAAATTAAGCATATTATTAACTCTATTGTATATAGCCACCTAGCATTTAACTTTAAATTTATGTTGCAATACCCTTGCAGGGTGCATGTTGGACTTATATATTTTTTTTAAGAACTTTTGTACACATGTAAGCAATAAATCATTGAGTATTGAGTATAGTGTGTGTAGGTATGTCTGTGGTACCCAGAGTAGGTTATAAACCGTCATGCTTTGCATATTAGAGTTGAGTTTGTTGAAAGAAAGAGAGATAAATAAATAATGCAAGACAATTCACACAGCATTACCTATATCTATCATCATCATGTGTGTTCCGTATTCAAAAACTTCAAAATCCTTTATTTCTGTAGGCTTACATAATAATCACTTAGGCAAGTCACTATCTACCCCAAGCTAAGCATAGATTAACAGATTGAAGAACTCTCTCTCCCTTAATTATTTTAAAACTTATGCGACCAGAACACTTAATTACAAGTACTATTTAAACGGGTATTTATCGCGTTTATTTACCTATTTTTCCCGACGTTTCACCAGGTTTACACACTGTCGTGGTCACTCTCTCTTGTTCTATCTATGATGTCTAGGACTTAGGTGTTGACTAGATACTACCACCACAGAGCTGCCCGGTTTTATTTTGTCTGCAAGAAAATATGTTTAATTTATATTATCTATCTAGTACCACGCCGGCGGGCACGCCTTCGCAACGGCCTCTGAAGACAAGACAGCACGCATGTTTGACATCCGCAGCGACCAGCAACTCGGCCATTACACCCCGCCCGGGGCTGGTGGCTTCACCAGCTGTGGTCAGTATGAAATCTAACATTTATGGAAACTCGGTCGTAGCAAAAGACGAAAATGTCCAATGGGTCCACGGTTTACACACGTTATTTCTCACAGGTTAATTATTTCTATCGAATGGGAACTGAATATGGGATAAATAATATGATTCATACCTAATATGTTACATTATGCCTATGTTTAATTCCAGGCCCCATAAATCAGTTCCCATGGGATAGAAATAATTTTAAATAACGCGTGAAAAGTGTGCACGGGTCTGAGTATTAGAGTTAGGGCCCATATTTGAATAAATATTTTTGTGATGCGTGGTAGTAGTCCGAACCTGGTCTGCATGACGTCACTGTACGTACATTTACCGTTGCAGGTCTGTCCCTCAGTGGAAGGTATCTTCTCGCCGGCTCTGATGATAACGCTGTTCATTCCTGGGACACCCTCAAAGTCAAACATACTGGTAAACACAGTTTGTGATGCATTGCAGTAGTATTTGTAAACGTCCAAGGTAGGTAGTCGAAATCATCTTCATAGGTACTTAGTAGGGCGTTTCTACACCACATTGTGTAGCGTAGCTAAGGTTAGCTACGCTAGTGACACAATGTGGTGTAAAACTCAAAAGCTAATCAAAAAGGATTCGTTCGATGCGAGCGAGATTCATCTTTTTTAAGTGTTTTTAATTTTTTTATTCGTCGTCTGCAAGGCCCATTTCAAGTCGCCAAGTTTTCACAGGTTCCTTTAAAAAACTGACATAAAAATCGCGTCTTGAGACGTGCTCGATCGAGACTGATTTGATGCGTTTGAGTATTCTTAGGTAAGAGATTGTCAAACCCACGCAATAGGCTCATGCAAATTTTGTAGCTAAGCAATCCTATTGGTTTGCGTCACTCACCGCTTTTTTACAGCTCAGCTCTGGCAGTATTTTATATATTCTCTAGCTCTGGTGAAACATTGTATTTACTTAAATGTACGGTTATGTAGTTAAACAGCTAATAATAGCTTTTTGTCATAAATTGGTCTACAGGTACCCTGAACGGACACGAGAACCGAGTCACCTCAATCGCAGTGTCTCCAAACGGGGTCGCTATGACCAGCTGCTCGTGGGACCAGCAAGTCAAAGTCTGGGGCTAAGACATTGGTTTTACTAGAGGCAGACACTTCCTAATATTACTCTTCTACGGAATGGATCAAGCCAAGCCGGGGGCTTTGTATTATTACCCAAATAGTCTTACAGAAACTAAAATTAAAGTTATTGTAGCAAGGTTATATGTTTTTGAGCCTCTCTTTATTATCATTTGGTAACTAAGAGTATAGCTACACGGGCAGCTTTAAGCAGTAACCATTGACCGCTTGAAGCTAGCGATTGCATAGTCAACATCCAGTATTTTGTTAACAGACATACCCGGAACCACTCGACCAGTTGCGTTATTTGCAGTCGCAGCTTAAAACTGACTGCTTCAAGCGGCCCGTGTATCTAGCTAGATATCTTCTAAACATGTAGGCTGCCCGTGTATCTAGCGTTTAGTAAGTTCTACATATGTGTTCGTTATCTTTGCCATGTCGGTTAAGCACTCACAGCAGATTTGTATCGGTAGGTATTCTGTTTTCCTAAGATGTTTGTTACTTTTGTTAAACTACATCCCTTTACGCATAGTCAACAACCTCATGCATAACAAATACCACCTACTAATATGCAGACAAAATTATGTAAGCTTTACGTATGTATGTTTTCAATAAAATGTTTACAAACTTACTGGATTTTCCAATTGTGAGACAGCCATTTTAGCATTGTTCAGATCTTGTTCAGATGGTGCAGTTTCTTCGACTAGTAAAAAATAAGTTAAGTAGACAATGATTGTAAAGATTACTAAAATATGTTTTTCATTAAGATTTTTTTATTTTATTCTAACAATATCTTTATATTTTTTTTTCAATACAAAGTTTTACAGCCTTTTTTACCGAATCGTATACAAAGAGATAAGTGTTGCTAAAAACATATACTCTGTTCAAGCGCGACCTTTGAACATCTTTCACAGCTCAATCAAGTATATTCTACTCTGGACAAACCCTAAAGATGTACCATTTGTATATTTGGAAGAAGGAAATAAGATATTCATTAAAAAAAAGTGCAAATGGAGAAATTGTTTCGTCACAGGAAACAAGGATTATCTAGATAGCTATACGGATTTTGACGTTATAGCTTTTAACGGTCCTCAAATACCGTTCACTCGTACTTGGCCAACTAAAAGGAGCATCGGCCAAAAGTATGTGTACGCTAACATTGAGTCTGCTTCGAACTACCCTCTCCTCAATGACATGCTCAACAGCGTATTCAATTGGACGTGGACATACAAACTGAATTCTGACGCGGTTTGGGGATATTATGTCGTAAGAGATGCTAATAAAAGAGTGATAGGGCCTGCTCGTAAAATTTCCTGGATTCATCCAGACAAAATGGATCCCATCGATATTGAGTTGAAAAAACTGCTTCAGAAAAAAAAGAGGACTGCGGTGTGGTTCGCCTCTAATTGCCAAACGATAGGCGGTAGAGAACACTTTGTTCGCTCCTTACAAAAGCACCTCAGGAGGTACAACATGGATGTTGACATATACGGTGCCTGTGGCCCCCGATACTGCCCGAAAGATATGAACTCACATTGCCTCGAAATGGTACGGAGTCATTACCACTTCTACTTAGCATTTGAAAACGCTATTAGTGAAGACTATGTTACAGAGAAGGTGGTTTATCCTCTCAAGTATGACGCAGTGCCAATCGTCTATGGTGGTGCTAATTATTCTAGGTGAGTTTTATTTATTCAGTAGGTATGTAGGCAAGAGATAAAAAATGGCATTGCATCAGCAAATATCAGCTCAATCCGTTTAGAAATTTTGGCATGGAGAGCAAAAAACAAGGACATATTTTCCTCTACAATATTTGTATAATGATATGTAATCTAACTGATTTCATCAAAGAGATTTTACATATAGAGACGTTATACTCATTGTAAAGAAATAAAAACATTGCGATATTTTACTATAGCTACATACCTAGCGTCGACGTTCGAACATACAACGCCGCATGGCATTATCTCTATCACTCATAAACGTAACGCATTGCTTGTCTCGTTCGTATTGATGGCAAAGCGGCAACAGCGCGGCAGTGATTTTAGTTCGAACAGACGAGACGCCGCACGGCATATGGCCTTATCTCTGTCACTCATAATCGCAACGCACGAATTACTTGTCTCGTTCGTGTAGGTGGCAAAGCGGCAACCGCGCGGCATTGATTTTTGAGTAAAATTAAATTTATTTTATGATTTTCCATTTTAAACAGTACAAAACAAATAGAAGACATAAAAAGACACATCCTTCTTGCTTTTCACAACCGTCCCATAGTAAGTATTGCACTTTCTAAACGCGCAACATGGCATTTTAATATTTTTCATACTCCAAAATCCCGCTTCAACTTACGTCCGCGTCGCGGCCAGGAGCAAGACGGACTGAATTCAATTCAGGCACGTATCTGATTTTCGTCTTGTTAGGCAGACCTCGGCACAACGTATCTACGTATATATAACATCATTGGATTTCATACGGGCTCTTATCACACAAATTATGTTGCATAATGCATAGAAATAATAGATATTTATGTTTAGAGCCAAAACGATTAGTTTAACACACCGTATTCTTACAGATTCCTGCCTGATGGTTCTTACTTAGATGCTCGTAAACTAGGACCAATGTTACTGGCAAAGACAATGTACGAGATAATCTCAAATCCTGAGGACTACTATAAGTTTTTCCGTTGGCGGAAATACTACTCTTTTAATTTAAAAAATGAAAACCCTGATACAGACGATTATTGCAAATTCTGCGAGATCTTAAATGACCATAAAGTCTCTGATAAACATAGCTCTTATGATGATATTCAAAGTTGGTGGATGCATGGTGTGGTTCTAGACCCGCAGATCCCGCAGTAAAAACTGGAAAAAATTAAGAATAGCCTTTTTTCGTTTATATTGTTGGGCTTTGTTTATTATATTTTAAGGCATCTGGTCCTTTACTAAAATACTATTTAGAGTTAGTAATATATAAACGCAAAAATCAAAAGAAAGTTAAGTTAGGCAACGTTCCGCGTGTTCCGCATTGTAGGCCAGCCATCTAAAATATTTTAGGTCGCAAAAAATTGCACGGATCTGATTTTTGGGATGTTTTTAGGATTTATACCAATAGTGTAAAAACAAATCTGCAACTTCGAAAGACCTATGCTGCTAACTAAGTGGAGCTCGAAAATACATAGAATTTTTACAGTTTTTACTTATAACTTCTAAAAAATGCATTCTACGGTAAACTCCTCCATAAAACTTTCAAAGAAGACAATATGAACGACAATTAGAGCCTAATTTTAGATGTGTATGCTTTCAAAATCTTGAGATGCAGTAATTAAAAAATGAGCCATATTTTCCAAAAAATTTGAAGTTTGTAGTAAGCTAGTCTCTTGAGGAAATATCTAAAATCATTTTACGAGGTATGTCATCACTACATACATAGTATAAAACAAAGTCGCTTCCCGCTCTGTCTGTCCTTATGTATGCTTAGATCTCTAAAACTACGCAACGGATTTGATGCGGTTTTTTGTAATAGATAGATAGAGTGATTCAAGAGGAAGGTTTATAAACCATTTAACACATAGATTTCTACGCGGGTGAAGCCGCAGGGCGCTGCTTGTGATATATAAAGTTGTAAATCAGAACCGTGCAATTTTTGGGACCTAACGCGATTTTATTGTGCTAACATGGAACATTTTAAAACAGTTTGGACAATTTTTATTAAATTTATATTGAAAAATGTATGCGCCTTGATTTATTATAAAACCTTTACGTCTGCTATTGAATCACTATTTGATTATGTAAGGAAAACCTAGGGCCATGTACGACGTTGTGGGATTTGTCAAACCATAAAAAAGACATAAAATGATGAGCAGCTACAACAACTTAAACAACATCATACTTTTGTCTGTGGATCTCTTTATTTACCACCTTTACAGCTCATCTGTTATTCTTTGCTTTGGTACATTATGCCACAGTGGCACGGAACTCCAGATCCGTGAAGAAGCAGCTAGGTCCATTCGCATCTCTGACTCTACGTCTATCCGAAGGTACTCCATTTTGCTACCGCTGGTGGCTGCATTCCACTTCAAAGGGACCTTTATAGGTTTGTTTGGATCTCTGAAAAATGTGAAAAAATCCATGATGTTGATGTTATCATTATTAGGTAGTGATAATATGGCTGATAGTAAAGATTGGATGAAAATACATGTTTTGTTGAACCCTATATAGAATGGCATAAGAACGAACTTCACGATGCACTGGGCGACTATCGGCCTGAGGCTCAGAAGGCTGCATCTTCGATCTCTTCGGGAGATAAATTAAAAAAAAAAAAATTGTATGTCTTGCGGATAAAGGTTGTGATTGAAAATGTCATGCTGTCCCGCTTAGATAATTTACAAAAAAATTCTAACGTTGACAGCAAGACATTGTGATCTTTACCGCGACTTACAGGTATGATCTGCAAATATTTTTCCTGGGAGGAAGTTAAATGTCAATGAATAATTTATCATATTATACATATAATTTATTATGTTGTATAGTTTACCTATCCTTGTGATCTCAATCTTGGATGATTTCAATATATCAATAAGTTATAAATATCAAACAATGAATAGCAAATTACCCGCTGGTAGCAAAGTTAGTCCACAAACTGAGAATAGTTTCGCTGATAAATATGTCCTGCGCGGAGAAAGGCTTCGACAGGAAATGTATGGGGAAGAGATGCATCAGCTCGTCAGCGTGGCAAACACCTGGTAGATATTCGAAAAAATATTTGAATATGTATGTTTTTCTAGCGGGATAAGTGGCAGACCATGTCGTAGATACGCTACGCTCATAGATCTCTATTTGCAGTATGCTACGCCGTAGATATCTATGTCGTAGCGTGCTACGCTCTAGTATACCACGCACTGGTAGCTTCTCTATGATGTAGACGTTTGTAGACGTCGACGTTGCGACGTATCTCTCTACGTGGCGTATCATAGCCCTCTACGTCGTAGCATGCTACGCTGTAGATCTGTAGGTCATAGCTAGCACACTCTGTAGTGTGTACTGGTGCTTTTGGTGTTGTAACTTGCTAAGATATACTGAACATTTATTTCAATAAAAGTGTCAACCACCCATCTTCTTTTCCAGGGAGGCTAAATCTCTTACTATGTTTTTGCTTTAAATATAATAATTTCACATATGCATACAGCAATATTGAAGTATATAAAAATAAGCCCCTATTTCTCCTGGTCAATGGTATCGAAATCGGTAAAGCCGTTCTCAAGTTTCGAGTACGCTATAACTTGAGAACGGCTTTACCGATTTCATTCATCTTTTTCTAAATGTTTTCTAATAGTCTGTAGAAGGTTCTTACGTTAAAAAATGCAATTTCATATTTTATAAATTTCCACAAAGACGAAGCCGAGGAGCGCAGCTAGTATATTATATATTTAGTTTGGCTTGACAGGGTTTTGACGTTTATTTTTTAGAAGCTAACTTATCCCTTTAGGCTATGTTCTATACGAACAAAGCCACGACCAGAATATATGGATAAATGGCGTAGGCATACCATTCCTCAATTAACATTAACAACACAGTCATTTATATTCATAACAGGCGCCTCGCTTATTCACACGTAACATTTGGGCAGGTACTTAGTTTTTGTGCGTTTCAAGGTTTGTATACGGATTTGTTTGAGGAAGGCTACGATTATGTTTGGATTGCAACACAATGAGCAATCGAGACCTAAATTTAATTCCTCATACTAAGCAGTGAGTTAGTTGATTATCCTGCCAAACATCCTTGCCCAACTTAAGATGACATCAAATACTGGTTAGATTTCATAAACAATGATCTGCAACAGTAATTAGGTACTTTAAGCTTTAAAGTAACAGGAGAGCAAGAGTATTGTATATTTGTAGGAGATAATTAAAGTTGCAATAGTTTTTTTTTAAATTCTTTATTATATTTTAGGGACTTTGAGTAATTTTAATGACTATGTCAGTCCCGTATTTTAACAACAAACTGGGACTCAAAACTAAATTACATCTAAAACTAACCTAAATAATTTGACTACCGCATCTGTGGCCGCATCAGTCAGTGGTGCGGTTAATATAATTTTAATAACACCAGCATCCTAAGTGCCTACTTTCTTCACGTTTATGTTTTTTAAAGTTGTCTCTCTCTCTCCTATTACATTTGCTGGAAAAGAACTTTAGAAGGGGTTAAGCTCTTCTTTGTCATTAATTCTCTTGTTTAATGTTTTATTATTGTATATTTTATCGTGCAATAAAGAATGTTACCTACTACTACTAGTACCTACCTAGTTCAGTAAATTTTCTAGTGGAAAATGATACTAAGACAGCACGCAGGTGGTAGGATTTTGTCCCGGGCTAACACCAGGGGTAGGCTTGGTGGTAGGACGGGTAAGTAAGTAAGGTATTTGGTAGGTACAGACAGCAGCATTAATTGGTAACCGCCCAAGTTGCCCAACCCGCCCGCTAAAGTTTGCAAATCACTGTACGATTTACAAATCTTTTACTCAAATACTAAGTTAGAAGCAAAAATTGTATCAACAAGTGGGAATCGAACCAGGCATCCAATCGCTCACATAACAAGTAACGAATGCACCAAACAACTAAGCCAATGAACCAGTTTTCAAAGCATTGAAATTTTATGTTATTAGTGTTCGACAGCGGATTCTTGTTTACGGTATCTCTTTACACTGGATAAGAAAAAAAGAAGTGTTTGAGGGTAGATCTGAATATAATCGTGGTGAACAAAGAAAACGTCACTGGCCATTCTCGATTCGAGTCTTGACTTACTGGTTTTAATTACAAAACAATTGAAGAATATTGAAGGAAATTATGCATATTATTTAGTAATTTTGTGAGAACCAAGATCGCGGTTCTTTTCGGAACAGCAAATGAGTAATAAGGAGATTGCTCGTCAGCTTGGAATTACAGTAAGTTATCTACTTATTAAACTTATGTGTCATAATCATAACGAAGCAAATACCTATCTTTTTAGTAAAACCTTGTTATCTTTAACTTCATTATATATAAATAAATACCTAAGTATTGATTTGTTGTCTTACAGATTAAAACCATGCGCCTATATGTGCGTAGTTTTCAGTCCGAAGGGGATGTGAAATTGTGAATGTAAGAAGAATTGGCAGAAAACAACAGGAGTGTATACAAATCAGTGTAGCCGCCACAATAATATTGTCGACATTCAAACACGACATATTACCTGTAAGGGCAAATGGCAGAATAACGTTAGGTAAGTAATCATTCTCAATGAATCCAATTACCTTTATCAATGATTAAAAAGTTAGTACTCACACCAACTTAATAAACGTATACCAATTGATAAAATTTTTCTTTTTAGGTTATTGGGGATGGATGTCCTCTATTGGTCCTGGAGAAATAGAAGAAATAACTGGGCGCATGAATGGCGAGCAATATTTGAAAGTGTTGAAGGAAGTCATGTTACCTTCTGTGCGGATCGCGTATCCAGAGGACCAAATTTATTTTGTCCATGATAATTGTGCAGTGCATCGTACGCGAATGGTTTCTTAATGGTTGTCATCTCAAAATGACATTACTGTTATTTAAAGAAGATAGAAAATATGTAGGGTCAAATGGTTTTAAATTGGTATCCGAGTGAATTGAGGTCCAAGCATAATTTAGAGCAAGAGGTCATGAGGACCTGGGAGTTAATACGAGGTAATAATATGAGATATATGCTAATATGAGAGAATCAGAAAAAATACCAATTGACCTCACTTATTTATTTTCAAACCTACCTGATTATATAGTATTCCATGATTTACAGGAGATCCAGATTGTTTAATTCATTAGATTAGATAAGTAAACAGTAATCTAATGAAAACATGTGTTTTCTCGAGCACTAAATCGAATATAGAATATTTTTTATCAGGATAGGTAGCTATTTGTAAGTAGGCTAAATTATGAAATAAAACATGTCAGTACTAATTACGTTTTTTTGTGTCCAAAATTTATAAAAAATAAATGTAATTTTGTATACCTAAAATTGTTTTATTTTATAAATTACTTTAAATTAATAATATACAATACTATTCACATGAATACATGCCATTACATTACCAAAATTAAAAAAATTGGTAGTTAGAAAACAAAAAGACTTCTACTGTAAGGATTCGATGACGGGTATTACGGTGTGCAGTGAGATAAACTCGGTTACACTAACCACTACACCATAGTTAGTTACATGTTATAAAGTCTTGAAATTTTTGTATCGTTACTCGTGATAATAAAAATGTCAGTATTGAAAAAAAACATTAGTTAGTAGTATTTAAATTATTGAATAAACTTTATAATAAAATAAAACAAATTAAAAAGCCAAATTAACGAGAATAATGTAAACTAAAATCAATATTTTTATATTCACGGATTTGAACCTGCATGCTACTGAATGACACTATTACATATTCTGTGAGGGGGTTACCAATGAATGCTTCTGTCTGTACCTAACTTTTTGGAAATCTGGTCAACAAGCTTCTTACTTAGCGGCTAGATGATGTGGTGTAAATATTCAGCAACATTTTTCTATTTATTACTTATATAATGGTCAAAAGGACGCCCTCTTCTATGATCAAAAGGTGGCTTGCCTAATGGCCAGACTCCCCCAAAACTGAACTGAAGATGAGCGGAGAAGAGATGTACCTACGTTTTCGATTCTGTCGTAATCGATGTCCATGAGTGAAAAACTGCGATATAAAAACGTCAGCCTAAGAATATCTCCTATCGATATTAGAGGGGAAAATTGCGGAACATACAACCAAAATAAATAATAATGAATATGATAAGAATGGCTTGAGAATACTTAGTATATATGTATATACTTATATACTTAGTATATATGTATATACTTATATACTTAGTATATATGTATGTCAACGAATAAGAATATGAAGTTGGGAATACATAATAGTTAAGCTTACCATAATCTCCTTCTGGATCGCCGAAGATTTGTGAAAAGCTGTTGATAGCTTTATACGCCAGCTCGTAGAGGAAAACCGGTTGTTTGGTATAATTGAATATGTGTTCCGTGGCCTCCAAGGCTGGGTAGTTGAAGTAGTTGTCAGAATAGACCTGTAATTACACATGGGTGTCAATTCAGATGTCCCCAAATCTAAACTATACAACTAATTTAAAACACTAAATAACTTTTATAAGGATTGAAATTAAAAGTTCGACGACCAATGTAGCGCAGCGGGTGAAGGTCCGCCTACGACGCAGGTTGCGGGTTCAATTCCCGCCTTGACCAAATGCTTGTACGGTCAGCAAAAAATTTAAAAATAAAAACTGACATCCGATTCCTTACTAACTAACGAAACAGTGTAAACGCTCACAGTCCAAAGTCCATAAACGATGAACATACTGACATAAATACATACAAACGAAAAGAAGCTTATAAATAATAATAAATATAAATAAATATTGCTGGACAATTCACACAGCATTATCTAGCCCCATGGTAAGCAGAGCTTGTGTTATGGGTACTATATATCCTTTTTGGATATTTTTATTGGATATAACGTAAAACTTACCTCCAAAATGTTTTTCTTGATAGCCTCTTCACTATTATCTTTGAAATAGGCTTCTTGAATCTTTTTCGTGATAATTTCCTGGTATGGTGAGTTTTCGTAGTAAAACGTCGCCGGGGCTATTTTTTCAAAGTCTGTGAGGAATTCCTCGTATCTTGTCTCATTTGACGTTATCCCTGGCGGAAGAAAAAATTGTTGAAATTGGTTTAGTTCAGCTTAGACTTCTCTGTCAGAGCGCTAAATCGCTAACAGCTGTCTTTCTGCGTTGAAATAGAGGGCTCGTTCTAATGAGTTAAAATGATTAAACGTGTATACGATGTATATGTGTACGAGTAATTTATAATGTTATCGAAAATAAATATTTTAAAACCTACGCGATCAGACCACATTACAGTACTATTTTAACACTATACGACAGTGTGTAAACCTGTAGAAACGTCGGGAAAAATAAGTAAATAAAGGCGATAAATACCCTTTAAAATAGTACTTGTAATTATTAAGCTATCGTAATTAACATTCATTATAATTATTGATGTAATGTTTGTTATGGTATGAAGTAAGTATTTGTTTTATTTTTTCTGAAAATATCTATTGTTCCTTCATGTCCAGTCCATCCTAAGGTTACCTGGAAGAGATCTCTGTCAGCGATAAAGCTGCCCTTTATACTTCCTCTATTCGAAGTATTAATTTTCGTATTGTTTCCTGTTGTGGTATGGTTTAATAAAATCTTATCTATCTATTTATATGACCATAAATTCTCGTACTTTTCAAGACTCGTCATGAAAGTCAGGGGAAAGCCCCTGGTTATTTAAATAAGTCATCAGTCAGTTCTTGGTCATAGAAAATCCTACAGACAACAATTTTATTATATTAAGGAAAACTCGCACGTGTAAAGTCGTCATAATATGAATAATTGTTCATCTAAGGTAGGTATCGTTGGTATATAATGTGTATATGGTATACTAGCCGCCGTATGTGTATATAGTATACTAGCGGCCCGTCCCGGTTTCGCCCGGGTGGACATTTGTCCGACCGTTATTTATCAGACTTACTTAGCAAATTCGACTACCACGAAAACGTAGTATAATTTTTCAGGTTATTAAGCCTATTTAGCCTGTGACACTAAAAAAACGTGTATTGCTGTTATTCGTAAAAAAAAATATCAAACTCGGTACTGTAGATCTAGAGATTACCCCCTACAACCTCTCAAACACACAAACTTTACCTCTTTATAAAACAGTGTGTCGCTGGATAAAGTGCAACCCCAAAAGAACTAAATCAAAAATTATAGCCAAAAAAATAAAAAAATAAAAACAAAATTTAGGTAATTTTTTTATAAATTAAAATTTTGATTACTCACTAATGACTTCACGAAAAATATGATTTCTTCCAAAGTATTATAGTGGGTATATGCTGTTAAAAAGTAAAACTATAATAATGTCAAATATGTGGTAGTTACTATAAAATAAGAAATAACTCATAAAAGAGTGGCTATCATGACTTAAAGTTATTTTTATGTATTAACATCTGCTTGCAGCCCTTCGGAGGTCGTTATCCCACCTGGCCGGGAGTTGTCCTACGTTTGTCAAGTCGTGGTCAAACAAGAACACATTTACCGGCGAAGTTGGTTATAAACAAAAGTCAATCTAGAACCTTTTTCACTTACAGACAGATTTGAGACATCCCTCGTCTTTATTGAGGCCGTTGATCCAGGGCACGGCTGGTACGTCCGGCACCTCCCGAGCACTCTTCGTGAGGAAGGCTCCGGGAAGGTCCGGCTCCACTACCGCTTTGAATGGAGTCATCGGCTCGTAGTCCCATGCCTAATGAAGAGAATTTAAATGGACAATTTTAAACTTACGCGATCTGAACACATAATATAAGTATTGATACAACGGGTATTTTTCGCGTTTATTTAATTATTTTTTCCGACGTTCCAACAGATTCGTAATACACTCTATCGTGGTCATGGGATGACTTCACTAAGACTAAGTCATCGCGTGACCACGACAGAATGTAAACCTTTTGAAACGTCGGGAAAAATAGGTTGTATCAATACTTATATTAATTGAAATGGAATTGACTGCCTCCTAATAATTGCCGACCTCTGTGGCGGAAAGGTCGAAGGTCCACCTGCGACGCAGAACGTTGCGGGTTCGATTCCAGTCTGGGGAGTAATATATGTACGATCGGCAGATGTTTGTTCAGGGTTTTTATAGTAAAGTTGTGAATGTTTCTATTAAGTATATCAGTCATCTAGTACCCATAACACAAGCTCTGCTTAGCTTGGGGCTACATGATGATGTGTGAATTATTGTCCAGGATTTTTTATCAGGATGTGTTTACTTAGATTCTTTTCGTTTTCATAGCGATAAACCAACCACACTTAGATAAACTTTTAAGGAATTTAATAACATCCCAATAAATATACAGAGGTATCTGGGTAAGATTGATCTGAATATTTTCCAACGATCTTTATTGTAATCGTGCTGATCTTCACATCTTATTAAAGATTATGTTCACAACAAATGGCTTAAAATTAGGAACTCTTGCCGTTGCATGGGATGGAGCTATACGAGTATTATGCAAAAAATATAAAAAAACGCACGAACTGTTACGATCCGTTCGTGGAGTCAGTTCTAGGATAGATAGACAGATAATTATTTTATTGCACACTTAAAAATAAAAACAAGATAGAATAAAATACAAAATATGTGACAATTTTTAGCGGTCTTATCGCTCAAGAGCGATCTCTACCAGACAACCAGACTAAGATGGAAGAATGATTGATTGTAGATAGATAGAATATACTTTATTGCACAAAAAGTTGTACATAGGCGAGCATACTGCTGCATTCTCTACCTACCTGCAAACCTTTGGGTAGTGTGGACAACAGTTTAGTAGATAGTGCTATATAATAGAGATAATAAAATATACTACTCATAATGATACTAAGCTACTTATATTATACATATATATATATACCTATATAAATAATTAATATATATGACGCTGATTGTACGCTTTGTACACTAGTTTCTGCCCGTGTCTTCGCACGCGTTGGTTCTAAGTTTCGTTAAAGATTATTTCTATACCATGGAAAATTATTTATATGATAAAAATAAGTTTAGTAAGCCCTAGATTACCCGTTTGCAAAATTTCAGGCCCCGTAGTTTTGGCGTGAAGAAGAAACAAACATTCACCCATACATCCATCCAAACATCCTAACTTTCGCATTTATAACATTAGTGTGACAAAGCTCAGTACCAAAATAAAATACGTCTAAGTTTAAAAAAAACCAGTCAAACGGGAGGCCTCATTGCAGAGTGAAAAACAAACGAATAATTAAGCTAAAATTTCATGTTTCTAGGCGTATATAAAGACCAAGGCCAAGGTTCCTTAGGGTCAGCTCACACCGAAATGCGCCTCGCCTCTCCTATAACCCTAAGGTTTGCTGGAAGAAAACTCTTCCTCAGAGAATAAGCTCGCCAATGTAAATATCCTATTTATAATAATAAAGTTATATTTATGTGCGACCCGTCGGCGCTGCGAGTTTACATATATGTATATCAACAAAATTTTTATTTTTTGTGTAGTGTGCTTTGAACACTCTCTTAAGAAGTGCGCGCAGCGTCGTGTCGCGGTGTGAACTAACCCCTAGCACAGGCCGACCTATCATAATCCGGTTTCTCATATTTTCGCTGTTGCTTTGCTGAGTTTGTTCACCTGAGAACGCTAGTAAGTATTACCGTTTTACGATAAAACAAGAAATAGGAAACAAGGTACTCCTTTAAAGCCACTTAAATTCAGTAGGCCGTAATGATGATAACATGCCTATTTATTTACTAGTTTCTGCCAGCGGCTCCAATGGAGGAACGTGTTACTTACGTAGAATTGAAACTCCGTGCCAATGATGTCATAGCTGTCTTTACTGCGGAGGCAGTCAATCATTCTCTGGGAGTTTTCCTTGGGGCAACCCATGAACTCTGCTAAACGAGCTGCGTTCCTTGTTGCCTCGCCTGGTGACGCCTCAGCCCACGGGACCAGGGCTGTTCCCGACTCTGATATACCTTTGTGGAATAAACCTGTAATACACACAGCAGTTTTTATAGAGATTCTAAGAGCAGAGGCTATAATGTGGGACAGAAATCTAATCTTTTCGAAAACAAAAGTAAGCATCATCTAGACCCAAGCTAAGCAAATCTTGTGTTATGGGTACTAGATGACTGATATACTTCATACAATAGGTAAACTACATAATTTATTTTTTATTATTCATAGATAACGACCAGAACACCTGGAACAAATATCTGCGGATCGTACACACAATTGTCCCGAGGCGGGAATCGAACCCGCAATCTCCAGTAGGCGGACCTTCCCCCACTGCGCCACAGAGATCCTCATGATAATCAATGCGAAACCTTTTTGTCGTGCATAGCACCTTCGTTTGACCATATGAGATCACCTGGAGATAGACTAACAGGAACCTGATGAGATAGACAAACAGGAAGGTCTAAAAGATACCAAGTCTCGTCTTAAAGAGGTCCAGGTTATAGTTGGAAAGAAAAAGAGAAGCAGGCAGCGAGTTACAAAGCTTTAACCTTGGCACTAGACAAGAATTTTAAATCTTTATATCAGCGGCCGTTTTGGATTATCCAATACGCAATAGCGTGTTCGGCCACTTGAATTTGTAATTGGTTGGTGGTAGGTACTCTAATACACCGAATATGAGTAGAGAGAGTCCATTACCCAAAAAAACTAAACGAAACAAGCAATTGCGAATTTTGGAGAATTAAATAGGCATCCAGGTATTATTACTACGCTTTCAATTCACAGTCAGCAATTATGCTGTGTCTGGGAGAGATCGCTTCGTAGAAGATTGCGGGTACGATTCCCGCCTTGTGATAAATGTTTATACGATATACAAATATTTGTTCCCGGTGCTCTGGGTATTTCCTTTATAATATTAACATTATGTCTATGTAATGTGTTGTATTATATTAGTCATCCATCCTGATGGGTAGATAATTATTATGATTAATATAAGCTCTGCTTAGCTTGGATAGATGATGCTGAGTGGATTATCTAGCATTTTTTTTTATTAACCCGTCATAATATAGCCTCTGCCTAGCTTGGGTATAGATGTTGCCAAGTGGGTTATTAAGCATTATTAATATACATATATTACTATTATGTAGTCACCTTTACAGTTAACCTACCAGCACTACTTTTAGAAATCATATGGTAGTGGACGCTTGCACCCCCAGCACTCTCTCCGAACAGCGTCACCGATTTCTTGTCACCCCCAAAAGATCCTATAACTTTTTGTATGAACCGCAGCGCCTCTTGTTGGTCCTTCAGTCCGTTATTACCAGGACAATTTGCGTCCTGCGTCGAGAGGAATCCCAGTGGACCTGTAATAATACTTTTATTATAAATTTGCTGTTTCCCGCGTTAAATTCGAATTTCACATTTCTAAAATATAATATAGCCTATGTGCACCGGGGATAGTGTCGCTTCCCAACGGTGAAATAATTTTTCAAATCGGTCCAGTAATTTCGGAGCCTATTTAATGCAAACAATCAAAAAATCATACCCTCGAGAGTTTTTCGCACATGTTTTTCCACGATAATAAGGCTATTATGTAATCCAAGTCTAGGACCACAACTATGAAAAATTTCAACACGATCTTTTCAGTTGTAACAAACATCGAAACTTTCTTGCCCTAGGTTTTTGTGTCCGGTTCTTTGCGAGATATGGCCGGCCCACTGCCACCTCATACATATGTATAATAAGCCGAAAATGTACGATTTAGGACTTCCAAGGATCAACTTTTGTATATCCTGTAAGTATGTATATAGCTGTATACCTGTATATAGCCCCGTCGAAAATCCACTCTGTAGACAGAAGAAAGTTGTTGACTTTCCTCTGGTACATTCCCTTATTCACTTTTTATGACATCCACAAGCCGAATTTATGATAATCTAACGCCACTACTGCCACGGCAAGATGGAGAATATATAATAGACCCAAGGATCAAGGTAGGTAACCTATGAAATACAACAAAATTGCTCTGTTCACTGTTCAGCCACAGCGAGCTCTACCTGCATGAGCATCTGCAACATTGGAACGGAAAGTGTTAAGGTGCAACGAAAACTAACCAAGTCTGTAATTAATAGTAACGAGAATAACATCTCTGTCCAATATAAACTCCGGGCCGTACATGTCAGTTATCGCGCTGCCGCACATCCATCCGCCTCCATGTATGAACACCATAACTGGCAACAGTCCGCTATCACCAACCTCCTGAAAAACATGTTTATTGATAAACCTGTGAAGCTTTACCAAATTTCATAAATTTCGCGTAAATAATTTTAGTATCTCAATTTGTATAGTGTACAATAGGGATGATGACAGTTTGTTGTAGCTGGTGGGTAAAACAGATTGTCCACTATACAACGTGGACAATTTGTTGTAGGCCCATTTACCTTCCCAAATGAGTTGTTTTAAGGTACGACCGCACTATCAGCGGATCTGCGTGGCCATTTATTATTTCCGTGAAATCACATGAGATTAACGTACTATGCGTCAAGGGAACAGCGCAGCTGTTTTGGTGAGTTGGTCAAATTTTACGCGTTTTTGTTTATGTTTTTGAAATTTGTATAGTGTACTATTTGTTGTAAGCCCGAATTGTGTGTTACATACAATGTGGATAATTGTTTCAAATGTGAACAATTTGTTGTAGGGCTTAAAAAAATTCTCCACTGTACAATGTGGGCAATTAAATATATTCGCTGTTTAGTTTACTTATTGCTTCCTTATAAAAAATGCTACTTCAACGGTCACTAATTCCAGTAAAATTATGTATTACCATTTTAAGGAAGCAAATCTCCTCGCTCAGTATAGTTACGTAGTTTATTTATGACAGATAATCTTACTTCAGACCCTTGGATTAATATTATTAATATTCTCTGCCTTTGAAAAGATGCTTGATTAGGAAAACACTATTAAAAACACGTGCTACCTACTTACTTATTCAACATAGTGCTCAATACAATGCAGGTTTTATTATGAGGAAGTAGCAAATCTGACAATAGTAGACTTGAGAGTCCAGATCAGCCACGAGTGATGGTATACGGTGAGTACTGGGTGGACCCATTCCAATAGAAGCAGGTTATTAGTCTGGCTGACTGTGACTAGTGGACACACGCTCCGTCTTCTTTGCGAGCCTTTAACCTTTACCGCCAATCATTTGTTAATTTTTATGTGCAAAATAGGTATCAGTTTTGTCTGTTTTTTTTTGTTTTATCTCTACTTCTCCATACAATCCCTAACGGTGTTTCCTTCCTACACAATAAACTTATGTTATATACATTATATTTAAATTATTATGTATTATGTATAATTAAATGAAACGCGGCTTGTGCAATCGTTGACATAGGTACTGAAGGTTGGACGGCGCAAATTTAGTTTGCACGGTTTTGCCTACGAATGGACTTGGCCTAGGCCAGGGAGCGTGGATTTTGTATGAGCAAACATCTGGCCCGTGGTCCAGATTTTTGTAGTCAGACTGCACAAATTTAACTGCGCAGGTAAGACTGAGCGTTTGGTCAGGCCAATAGACGTGACGCATCATAATCTAGGACAGCTGACATTAAGCAACCAAATGGTATATTGACTATATTCAAATCTGTCTCTAACAACCACAACTGCGGTTTCACTTACATTCAGTGTTGGCGTATAAATGTTAAGGTACAAGCAGTCTTCCTGCCCCACTATTTCTTTTTGTCTTATGTACGGGTTCCTCTGAACACAGACTGGGCTCTGGTGGCTCGCGTTGAAGCTTCCCCATGGTGATACTGGTATAGGTGCCTGTCAAAAATAATTATACATTTAAAAAAGTGGTTTAGGGCAATGCTTTCAAACTTTGTATCTTAAGTTTGGTAAGAGTATACCTGCACAGATTGGTACACTTTATTTCAAAGTATTTTAATAATAAAAGCAATACACTTAATAGTACTAAAACTACACAACGAGTCGGGTTGAAATTTTGTATAGGAATAGTTATATTCTATACCATCTATACCATAAAAAGTACGTAGACTACTTTTTATCATTTCAGAAATATGTATAATCCAAGAGTATCTTCTCCCAAACATCAATCATCATTATATTACGAACATTCTGATTGACAGTCCCTGCCGAGGACCACCTAGTCATAATTATTTATTTAAAGAAGGCCTAAACTACAGCTTAAATAAATACAACAAAAAAGTACCATGAACCTAGCAATAAAAAAACTAATGAATGGCGTTCATGGCTAAATAACAGTGTGATTATTAAATACGCTGAGCAGATTAGTAATTGATAACGGATAATAAAAAAGGTTGCCTGGAAGAAATGGCTTTATCGCTGTTAGCGATAAAGCCGCCGATTGTGCCACTAGACTTAGTATTAAAAGATCCTTTATTTTTTTTATTTTTTTTTGTATTTATGGTGGAATCAAGATATATTGTATTGTATAACAAACTAGCTGCTCCCCGCGGCTTCGCCCCCGTGGAAATCTATGTGTCAAATTGTTTAAATGATAAAAATATCCTATGTTAGACTCCTGGTTCTAAGCTAGCTCTCCACCAATTTTCAGCTAAATCGGTGCAGCCGTTCTCGAGTTATAAGTGTTTTAACAAACACAACTTTATTTTATATATATAGATTAAATATTTTAGTTATACAGTCGTCGAAATTACCAAACATTCAAATTTGAACCAAATCAAATCCGTATAAAACATTTTAGTTGGTAGGTTAGTACAAACACCGGTTTTCACACCCATCGCAATAACACAATCATTAGCCTTGGAAAAATTATTAATGAATGAGGTTTTCAGGTAAATCTATGTATTTACACACTTATCTATGTATTTAAACACATATATTTGTATATAGCGTATTTTATAAAGTATAAAAAAATTAGTTTTTTTTATTTTTTTTTATTGTAGCTTTAAGTAAGTAATACCATGGTATTACATAATATCAGATAAAACAACCAAAGCCATAAGTATAATAACATTGTAAAGTCTTTAGGTAGGTAGGTATCTAGTAGGTACCCATAACACAAGCTCTGCTTAGCTCGGGGCTAAATGTGGATTGAACGGCATTATTTATTTATATATTACGTTTAATATACAGGCAGACAATTTGAAAATATGTAGTACTCGCTACTGTCCACGGCTTCCCATGCGCTTTTCTAGGATTAGGATCAGCCTATTATGTTATTTTTAAATATAAATACAAATACAAAAAATTTTGATTCGAGCTAGGTACCTCTATCCAACGTTTTAACCGGATCCGTTAAGTAGTTTTGTCGTAAAGAAATACCTAACATGCTGAGGTAATACGTCAAAACATCCAAACTTATTGTATAAATAAAATAAATAAACGTTCACATTATAATAGCATGCTGATCACAGCGGCAAATAGAATAATATAACAATACATTTATAATTAAACATCATAATAGCATAGAGATAGAGTTGATAAATAAATATGAATAGTTAAAAACTAGAAGGTAACCAAATAAATATAAACCACATAATATACAAATAAACAAAACGCATCAATATCTCTAGGCCGAGGTGCTACTAACTAACCACTTTATTTAGACAGTGGTATTGTCGCAGAATCGTCCATAATGCCCGGGATACAGGAGGCTAGTTAGTAGCAGGGCCCAGAACATTCACACGCGTGCGCGTTTATATCTTTTGTATGAAGACTATGACATAAGAAATACCATTTATTTATTTGACTATATATTATTTGACTTATATATAATAAGCAAAATAATAAATTATAGTCAGTCGTAGAATAATATATACATAGAGTCAGGTATATTATATATGTACCTTTATATATTATATATTTGTTTATTTTATTTTTTAATCGTAAATGACTTGCGTATTTGGATAATAAAAATCGTATTAGATCTACAATAATTAGATTCCACTGAAACACACTATTATGATTACTAAACTACAATCAAAGAGTATAGGGGTGCGGGGTGATTTCCAACGTCTAAGTACAATAACTACTAAAATACGAATAGGACAAGCTTACACTACACAGTTTCAAAATACTTTCGCTATATAGAGAAAGATCGTCTTCCTCCAGTAATTTATAACCTTACCTTAAACCTCAGTTCACCCACTGGTGGGACGGCGTAAGGCAGAGCTGTGAAAGCAGATATCTGCCTACCTCCTCGTGACCTCATATAATACCCGGTAACATCACCAAGGGGCGTCTGGACCAGTGGGTTGCTTTCGCCTTCCGCCAAACTTAAAAACAAATTCACTAACAACCACAAACTGATTTTATTAACTAATAATTTATAGAGCCAGTTATGCGTGACGGAGACCGCCATTGTGCCTCAACACAACCGAAATGAAAAGAACTCAGACAACTGCCGTGTTTTTATTAGTTACCTATCCAACGGACATAGGCAAATGAACTTTGTAGCTTAGCCTGCGAGTACATGTCGTCGCGGCGTCTATTCGAGCTCGTGTCTGTCTCATTCAACGGCGCGTTGTGGTTATTGCTTATTTGGCTTTTCCATCTTGATGCGGAAAATTAAAGGTTTTCCTGATATGATAGATAATAGTTATTAAATTAACCTTATGACACGACCAACTAGTTTTTTCTGCCCGCAGCTTCGTAGGCGTTTCTGGAAACTTATAAAGATTATCTCTATCCGATGAGATTTGCTTTTTGGGATGAAAATTTTGTCTTTAGGCCTAGAACTATCTGTAAGCAAAATTTCAGCCCTATCCGTTCTGTAGTTTTGGCTTGATGAATTAACAAACATCCATAATATCGCGTTTATAGAATATCATTTAATTTGCCTACATTTAGATGAAGAACTTTTCCTGGCTTTAAATAATGGCCGCGATGTCGCGAATAGACTTAGCTTTATTGAGCTAGATTGTTTGCAACAGACTATAGTTAGTTCCATCGTTTCAATAGTAAATACTAGTTCTAATTTGTTTCTATTATTGTAACTTTCTTTAATAACGAACATTTTAGGGTGGCTAACTGGCTAATCAACACAGGAATATTATTATGAACTAGCTAAGCACTTGGCTTCACCCGCGTAGAATTTTATTTACATATATAACTTATATTTTTTATGCGAAACCCTCTCTTTTACAGCCATCAGTTATCTGCGAGTTGCAGTCCCACCAACGGTCCAGTCGTTTCGGAGATTTCCTCAATCAAAGAGACAGTCAGACACGAACATTTACTTATGTGTACATTACTTTGGTGTTTTGTTTTTAACTAGGTCCTACTCTGTATATATACTAGGTATACTTTCATGATCTCTTCTGTTAATTCATACTCTATATTACTATTACTACTATTAAAGAATTAAATATTATGTCAAAAATATAAGAATTCGACGGGACTTTAATCCGCGACCTCGACTCAGTACCAGAACGCCTTCATCTCCCCAACTAAGTCACGAAATCAAGTGACCGGGCGTCGGGCGGCGGCGGCGCGTCAAATATCTTTGGGACTTCCTACAACTCTAGCGCCGTTAGTCAGTCAATTCAATTTTTATATATTTTTTTTATTAGGATAATGTCTTGCTGAACGGAATCTGCCTTCAAAAGGTCGTCGTTGACGTTTCTCTGAAGGACAGGATTCGTTACATATATTTCTCACGGAGAACCTTATCGACTTAACTCATACATTAGCAAGTGGCAGTGGGCAGTCATATTTCACGGAGAACCGACTACCACTGAGGTAAACGAGTTCTTCAGTAGAGATCGCGTCATGACAAACTCACAGAATATAGAAAATACTTCAATTGGTTATGATGCATTCACACAGCATCTGTTTTACAGGATCCGTTTTTTTCGTGTTAGCGTATGTAATTTTAGGAGCGAGTTCACACATTCGACGGTAATATGGATCCAGTAAACGTTTTTTTCGAATAGCTAAGGATCCGCAAAAAACGGTCCTGTAAAAATGGATCCGCGTGTGAACGTACGTACCTACCCTTATATGCATAGATTGTCTCGGCAAACCAGATCGTTTAAAATGATAAATAACCAAATGGCGATAGACTTTAGGATTTTATTGGCGTTGTAGCTGATTTTTATATTTCCTGTTGATAAGATGTAACATTCTATTGAGGAGAAATAATTTCCTCTTTGTGTGGTATCGTGCTGGTTTATCCGGCGCCGATGACAACGGCATATATTCCTTTTTCTCTGTGCTTGTTAACGAGGTGAAATTCAAGTTCCGCTTGCGATACGTCGCTTGTCTCTTTTCACTACTCCTCTTGTTACCCAACTCGTTCATCTTTCTTAGGATGTCACTATTCTGCTGAACGATTTTGTTAGTAGCTGTTTTAACGTGAGACAGTTCCTGATTTAATTTTGGCAAATGAACATTGTTCATGCGTTCAATTTTTTCCGAGAGTATACTGATAGCGCTCATCAGGTTTTCTTTCGAACTAGTGCTTTCTGGTAGTTTAATCGAGGGTGTGGTGGAGTGGCACAGTGAACACATCCATTGGAGGTTGCGGTCACCGCAGTCGCTTATATTATCTTTACTAATTTCTTTATTAGCTTCGTCTTTACACTTTAAATGGAACTTCGACTGGCAGATACTACATTTCAATCCATCTTTACTTCGGAGAGACTTTTGACATTTTTGGCAAATCATCCTGGAAAATGAACAAAACTATTACAGTGGATAAGTTCTGTAACTATTAACAAAATTAAGTTAGTTAGAACTGGAAGGCACCTACATAACTAAATGCACGTTTTTATAAACTCCTAAGCCTTACGGCATCTAGGTACTTACCTAGATGGCTCAGGGCCAGAGACTGCATTTTACTTACATAAAACATATTTTCGCCCATAGTATACCTATAGGTAGATACCCAAACTAGATTCAAATACCACATTATCTTAATAAGCCCTAAGAATGCTCATTATTATTTTGTTCCAAATATTTTTACTTGCTATGGTGATCCAGCAACACCAGCGACAATTTGCCATCCATTTTTAGTCAGGCAGTCCACCTGCCACCCATTATATCTATCTGGGTACCGTCCCTACCTTATTTAATAACTAATACCTAAGGTATTAGAAGCAAGGTATTATATTATACCATGCCAACTGTAGTTGCGTAGTTGGTACGCAAAGGTCCGCCTGCGACGCTGCAGGTTGCGGTTTCGATACCCGTCGCGGGACAAATTATTGAATGATCTACAGGCATAGTTCCGGGTCTGTGTGAAAGACTTGTATATCAAGTATTTGGTAGCCATAACAGAAGCTCCGCGATGCCGCCGTTTCAAATGTCTCGAAGAGTTAGAGTTATATTATAGAGTTAGTTTTGAAAGGAACTTCCACTCTCACCTGCTTCTTGATGGTTGGTTGTCCCGCCTTGTAGTTAATATAGTAGTTTTATTGTGTCCATGTAATAAAATAAATATGTACAAATTCCTACATAAAAGATAAATAAAAAAGTCTCAGAAAATGACCAAAACATCTAAGTTAAAATCATGACAGACAAAATGACAAATAAAGAATCAAGCCCAAAAGTGGACGAAGAAAATCACATTTTATCACGAAAAACAATAGTTCTCCATGAAAAAACTATAGAGTAGGTACCTACCTACCTAGCTAGCTTAAGCTGTTTATAATAAGCTGTAAAACCATTCATCCAAAGATTGTACACCCTAGGTAAGATATTAGTTAAAGACGAGGCGTGCATGTATTTACGTGGTTTTATTCTCTTTTGGGGAGGCCTCTGTAAGGTTTAGTCTGGCCTCAGACATCCTAAATGTCATTCTGAATTCAGAAACGGAAATATTCAGAATCTGACTATTCAGATTTCAGTATGTGTGTGCCACACCATTTAATTGTATGGAACTACACGAGTTCTGAATTCAGAATCTTAATATTCCTATCAGGAATTCAGAACGCTCGTCAGTATCATTATTATTGGTGGCGGTAAGCGGTAAGATTTTTATAATAAACCAGTCCATTGCTCACTTTCAGCTCGGCTTTCATTGACGTCTCATCCGATCCCCAATGGGACAAGATTAACCCAAGTCCTACAGTACCTACGTGTTAAAATGTAACTATACCAAATACGTCTTTGATGAAACTTATTTGAAAGAAAGAGGGTTAAAAAAATACTGATAAAAATTACCCAGTTTTATTCAGCTTAATATCAACCTTAAATAAGACAAAAATATTATGCTTCAGTTACGCTCATTGTACAAAAACTTTAATATGATCGTCAGTTTGACATATATAAATATCTATATTATATTAATTACTATATTAATTTTATTAAACATAATAAAAGCGATCCAGATAACTACAAAAAATAATAAAGTACATAGTTGTATAACAAAAATCCCATAAATCTTAATATATAGATTATCAAGTCTTCAACAGACATCCTAAGCACCATTTTGAGCATGTTTTTCGTTTACAAGTTAGAATGATATTTCTTGTGCGGGGCGAGGCCATCGGCCACCTGACTACCCAAGTCAGGGTGCACCTGAGTGAACATCTTGATAGCCCTCTCTTGGATAAACCCAGCGGCAGCCTTCAGGTTATCGACAATATTAGCGGCAGCACGTTTCTTTTCCTCTAGGCTGAAGACTTTGTAGTAGAGGTTCGTGGCCTGTTGGTAGTTGTCTTCGGTCTGTCCGCTGTCGTAGCGGTCGACGTCGCCGGTCACGGTGTAGCGCGGTTGCAGGCGCTGGGCGCGCGGGCACTCCTGCGGGCCCGAGAACGAGTTGGGGAAGTAGTTGGGACAGTCGTTCTGGTTCTGGAGCGCCTGCGGCCCGTCGCGTTGGTAGTTGGACACCGTCACGCGGAACGGACAGTTCACCGGGATCTGCAGGTAGTTGGCGCCCAAGCGGTGCCTGTGAGTGTCGCTGTACGAGAACAGTCGCCCTTGCAGCATCTTGTCCGGAGACGGCTCGATACCCGGCACCAGGTTTGCCGGACTGAACGCGATCTGCTCCACCTCAGAGAAGTAGTTCTTAGGATTCCTATCCAGCACTAATTTACCGACCGGAATGAGCGGGTATTCCGAATGAGGCCAGACTTTAGTCAAATCGAACGGGTTGAATTTGCAGCTCTCCCCCTGCGCCATGGTCATGACCTGGATGTAGAAGGTCCAGCTCGGGAAATCGCCTTTTCCGATGGCGTTGTAGAGGTCCCTGATGGAATAGTCGGGGTCCTGGGATGCGAGATCGCCAGCCTTAGCGACGTCCAAGTTCTTAATACCTTGGTTGGTTTTGTAATGGAACTTGACCCAGTGCGCGACGCCCTGGGCGTTAATGATCTTGAACGTGTGCGATCCGTAACCGTTCATGTGCCTGTAGCCGTCCGGAATGCCGCGGTCCCCAAACAAATACATAACCTGGTGAGCGGTCTCCTGTCTGAGCGTTATAAAGTCCCAGAACATATCAGCATCCTTGAGATGCGTAGCGGGATTTCTTTTCTGCGTGTGAATGAAACTGGGGAAGAGTGTTGGGTCTCTGATGAAGAATACGGGGGTGTTGTTCCCGACAAGATCCCAGTTTCCGTCGTCTGTGTAGAATTTGACGGCGAATCCTCTGGGATCGCGTACGGTGTCGGCTGAGCCGCTCTCTCCGCCGACGGTCGAGAAGCGTACTGCGATGGGTGTCTTCTTCCCGATGGTGTCGAAGACTTTTGCTGCGCAGTACTTGGAGATGTCGTGGGTTACTTCGAAGTAGCCGAAGGCACCAGCCCCCTTGGCGTGCACCACGCGCTCTGGGATTCGTTCGCGGTCAAAGGAAGAAATCTCATCCAAAAAGTTGACATCTTGCAACAGAGCCGGTCCATTCTTGCCGATAGTCTGGATTGCGGTCTTCACGCCCACTGGTGATCCAGATTTGGTGGTGATGAATCCAGGAGAGTCCTGGAAAGGAAACCTTTGTTAAAACAAACAGTATGAGATCGATATAATGTATTTGCACATGTACCTAGTAAACATACACTAAACAGTGCATTCTGTTTCTTGTTTTTCCTACAGTTGCAAAGTACCTACATTAATGTATGTATAGCTCTATGAATTATTATTCGTTAACGATAATATAACTCAGGACCACACATTTTTTCCATTATAAACTCGCATGCGAAGCTGTGGGTTGACATTAGTAATCAAATAAGAGCATCTATCAATCCTTCTAATATTATAAACACGAAAGTTTGTGAGGATGTATGTAAATATGTTTGTTGCTCTTTCACGCAAAAACTACTTAATGGATTTGGATAAAACTTCACAATAACATAGCTGAAATGTCTGAAAAACAGTTCATAAAGATATATTGTATATTATCCAAAATATAACGATAAGCACAATTTTCTATCACCACGCGGGCAAAGCCGCGGGGCGCTGTTAGTCAGATAATATTTAAGAATTGCCACCATTACCAGTATTAAAAGAAAACAAAGTGCTTATTGAAGTGCAATAAGCACTTTGTTTTCTTTTAATACATGTAAAGGTGAAATGTCCTTGGAATAATATTTAAATACATAGCTACTTAATAAATTCAGGGGCCAAAGATTAAGATAACAAAGGTGCAAATTAACGTAACACTAGTTTATGCCCACGGCTCCGCATGAAATAATGTAGCCAACACAACAGCACCAAATTTCTTCAAATCTCTAATTCTAAGCTGTGGGCAGAAGCTTGTTACATATAAACTTTCATGCCCTTCTACCCCTTCACAATTTGTCTATACTAAAATTACTAGCGGACCTTCCCGGCTTCGCACGGTTTTAGTACGGATCCCTAACTTTTTTGAAAATATAATAAACCATATTATGTTCACCGGGGTTAGTGTAGCTTCCCAACCGTGAAAGAATTTTTCAAATCGGTCCAGTAGTTTTGGATCCTATTCAATACAAACAAACAAACAAAAGACCAAGCATTTCCTTTTCATAATATTAGTATAGATAAAGAGGAAAGGTTTGAGTTATTGTTTGTTTGTATTGAATAGGCTTCGAAACTACTGGACTGATTTGAAAAATTCTTTCACCGTTGGAAAGCTACACTATCCGCGGTGAACATAGGCTATATTTTATGTTCAAAAAAAATTAGGGATCAAAACTCCAATAATGTAACCCTAAGTGTAAAAAAATTACCTTAATAATTCCAATACCTGTGCGAAGCCGGGACGTCCTCAGCCATTTTGTTTTGGCCAACAAGGTAACAAACAGACATATTTACTTTCGCATTTATATTATTATTCGCCAGCCAAAATCAGGAAACAATAACACAGACTTGACTCATAATAATAACTTTCATTTTGATTTTTTTAATATTTGACAGTTTGAGCTATTATTCTACAACACATACATACAATTCTGAATCAAATAATTGTTTTTCAAAAATGATGACTAAAAAGAATTATATTTATTTAAACTTTATTGCACTACTAAAGGTACAAAGGGTGGGCTTAATGCCGAGGCATTTTCTAATTTTGGATTCTTGTGTTGTGAGTTGTTTACAAATATTGTAGGATTAAATAATTTATTTTAAATTTGTGAAGGTAATTACAACATTTTGTGTTTACGAGTAAGTAAAATGCATATCAGGGCAGGATGAAATGAAAGTTTGTAAATACATAGTGATTGATATGAATGTGGTTGGTAAAACTTTCTTTAAATAAATAAATAAACAAGTAACTTGAGTTTGCATATGGATTAAGAATCAAGACATATGTATGCATATGCAGAATGCACAGGATACAAGTGATTCAGTGATAAACATACAATTTATCAATTCACTGTAACAGCATTCTAATAGTAGGTTTACATTTACCAAAGGTATATAATCAACCAGCATAGTACCTACATTCCTGATAACAATACAAAGTTCAATCAGAGTACATAACAGAACACCTCATAGGGTAGGTAGATATATATATTTAGGTATATATTTATCGAACACAGTTACACAGATAAAAGATAACTTATTGATCACCAAATAATACCTTTATCAATGTTCATAGTTGGTAAAGATAACCTTGGTACCTAGGTACCTTGTTCAACATAAATGTTCAACATAGGTATATTTTTATATGTAACCCACATTAGTAGCCAAACTACTAACACACAACCAAACATTAAATATTATTGTTCCTAAAAACAAACCATGGATATGAAACAGGATGTTTTTTACTATAGATAATTACAGAAGCTATACTAAGATTGTGTGTATTGTTAGTTTTATTACTTTGCCAGCTTAATTAGGTACTGTACAGAGAGAGAGTAGGTAACTAAACTTATAAATCATTATTTATGGCCATTATCAAATGGTCTGTACTATGTGCAGTGCAATAACCAAGGTGATAAGGGTCTGACTGGGTCTGATGCTATAAATACTACATTGAAACTACCTATGTGCATTTCAACCTCTATAATACCAGCAAGTCACCTTCATCACAGCCAAATTAAGATTCTAATGAATACCTACACTGAGAAATACGCGCAGAGCATCTATACAAACAACTATTACATATAACTTGTCAAGGGAATGCTTACAACCTGTAATAATCTGGTCCTGTTTTAGATTTCTATGTAACTAGGTAACATAATTATATCACGTGAACTAACCTTCAATGTTTTCTTGTAGCTGACCAGTTGGTCAGAAGCCGGGTCTCTTGAGGCCATTTCGTTATTACAAGTGCAACAAACACGCCTTTCTAAATAGACGACGGAGCGACACACTGGACGCGTCCGCAAACTCAAATACATACGCAGTGGACGCGAGCCTCCTTATATAGATTTTCAAGCTCTATGTGTGTAGGAATGATAAACAAGTTAATCGAGGCAAAAACGAGTGCTTGCACCCAACACAACACGACACCCAGCACTAGATAGGTACCTATATACCTAGAAACCGAACAAGCCAAGTTAAGACCACTAGGTACCTATAGTATGTAAATAAGTGGATAGTTTTAATTTTAACCCTGTTTATCTGGGTAGGTACTTTCTTTGTTGGTTCACATTTGTAACTGCCTAGTTATTCTAAGTTTGTAACAGCACAAATTCTTTATGTTCGAAGTGGAAGTTATTGTAGGTGGGTATTCACTTTGGTGGAATGTATTCAATTAAACTGAAAAAGACAACAAAACAGGGAGGTCAACAAGTTATTGCATTCTCTTTGAACAAAACAATAGGTAGGTAGTAGGTAGGTACCTACCAAAGAGAATACAATACCTACAAAAAGACCATTTTACTTGAAATATACCTACATGTACCGTACCGAATCGTAGTATGTTCATACAAAGATTTTCCCATGCCTTAGATTTAATCTATGGCATGGGAAAATCATTTTTTAATGAGGTTGGGGTAATCTATTAGATTACCCCTCACTAACTATGTATATTATATATAAACCTAACTACTATTTTTATACTGTATTTACACTCCAGTCCAGCAGTAGATGCGTAC
The DNA here is from genome assembly GCA_943735965.1 of Eupithecia abbreviata. NCBI lineage: Eukaryota > Metazoa > Arthropoda > Insecta > Lepidoptera > Geometridae > Eupithecia > Eupithecia abbreviata. Next base: position 10,162,107 of record OX030973.1, read on the forward strand.
TATGTGATATTCTATGGCGCGCGCGATACAAAAAACGAGCAATATTTCACTTTTCAAAATTCGGCAACCAGACTTCGTGACTGATTTTTCGCAACCAAACCTATACCATTGTGTTCATAATGAAATAATCTTTATTTTCATATAATTTTCATTCAATAAGCAGACCGGGGAAAATGCTCTATTGATTGACCTGTTTATAGCTGGCAACCCGAGACTTGTGACTGGAAAAGAATAGAGAAACTAACGTTTCCATATTCTATGGGCTTCGTACTTTCAATTGGTATAGAATTTATCTAATAAGCAAACCGGTGAAGGTGGTCCAAATTTTTAATTTTTAATTAATCTTATCCTGGACTGACATTTGTTAGGAAACCGATATGCAATGTATTTATTGATATAATAAATTTAATATAAAATACGTTTCATCAAATAAGCATCTCAGTGAAGGTCGTTCTTCAAGGGATCTTAGACTATACCTATCTATACTAAATACCGAATCTATAAAATTTATAAAAATGATTTGCCGGCCATGCCATTGACATTGAAATACACATTATTACCCCGATACGCTCCCTACAAAGAACAGCTTTTATGAACTGGACACTACACTGGCAGTAAAATGACAAACCAGACACATATTGCCACATTATTGCCATATAAAAGAAGTCAAAGTCAACAACAAACAGCTAGACAAAATGATTAGAAGGGTGTAAAGGGACTCCCACATCTCGCTCCCACACACGCCAACCTAACACAAAGATAGGAATAAGCACCTAACATAAGATAGGTAGGTATTACTTTGACTGCAATAGGCGGTCTTATCGCTAAGAGCGTTTTCTTCCAGGCACCCAACTCACAAAAAATATGAATAATAATAATATACAACCGTGTCCAGTTGCAGCGTTGGATCGCGAGGAGTGGAAGGAAAAAAGGGAGGCCTTTGCCCCGTTTTTTAACCCTTTGTTTTCCAAAAATGGGTTTGAAAAAAAAAATAACCTAACAATATCCCAAAAATTAGAACCGTGCAATTTTTGTGACTTTGTTTTAGAGGAATGGCATCGAGATTAACCTTGGGGCTAGGCTAGATAGGTGATGCTGTGTCGTTTGTCCAGCATTATTTATTTATAGCATTATTTATCTGCTTAATAGTAGGTACCTTAGGTACATAGTACGTAATACATATAACGTTGTCCATGCCTTATTTCATATCGATTTCTAAAAGTCCACTAAATTAAGAATAACAAGATAAGATAAGCACCCAGCAAACAACATTTAACACTACATTTATTAATCTGATAGCTGTGATAAGTCTACAATGGAATGCTTATATAAGCATTCCATTGTGGACTTATCACAGCTGTATAGGGTGTATAGGGTTCCATATTAAACTACCAGAACCCTTATAGTCGGAGATTAAATCCTGAGATATTAGTTATCTTACCCCTTTATCGAGTCTGCCCCATGTTAAATAATAAATAAATAAATAATGCTGGACAATCCATACAGCATCATTTATCCCCAAGCTAAGCAGAGCTTGTGTTTGTTTGTATTGGTAGGTACTTGATGACGATAAACTTAATACAGTAAATATTATATATATCCATAGATCTTTTTTATTATAAATAGATAACGATCAGAACACGACGAGCGATTTCAAATAATTCCTACCTAGGTACTTCCTCCAATTTTATTTAGTAAATCACATAGGTACCTAGGTGTAGATACCTTCACCTTCAAGTAAGTACTAGTACGATTTCAAGTATCAGATTATTTCTCAATTTGTTCATTTAATTTCGTCTTATTAACGATGAAAATTACCTTGAGGAATAGGTGGTACAGCTTTATATTATCTGTTATCTGTGTGGAATAGAAAGAAAGAAGATCTTTCTTTCTTTTCTTTGTGTGGAATAGGTACCTACCGTATTATTATTATATATTAAATATGAGGAAGGATATACCCGAGACTGAGCCCGAGGCAGGCAGGCAATACCTAGCATTTATTTACCCTAGGTAGCTACTAATAATAACTGTGTTATGAACTTATGAATTAGAATAAACGTGCTAAAAAATAAGTTCCGAGTCATGAGTGTAAATTGTACTAAATTTCTGAGCAACATACATATTTCATAACATTACACACAAGAAACGAATCTTGTAAGTAGATAGGTACATACATATATTAGCCTAAACAAAATAAGTACTATTTACTACGTAGGTACACGCCAAGGTCACACTGCGTATGTAAAATACCTACCGTGCGTACGTAGGTTTGATAGGTTGGTCTTCTTGGTATATTCTCTTTGGGATGGTCCCTCAAGTATACCTACCTAGAGGTCCTACCTAGGTAGGACGACTTTTTTCAATAGCCAGAAATATTTATCGTACCTACATAAAGCTGGAGAGGGCTTCACCACACGCTTGTCTACCTAACTACGGCTGTAAGAGCTGGATTAATAAAGTGGAGTTAGTCAAGCAATGTATACAAACTACCTTAGAGTATTTCAGTACGTAGGATAATTTAATTAGGGTTTTGTTCCAGTAGCTATATAACTTTATTTCCCTGGTAGGTTTTGTTTTTGTCTATTGTTTAATATGTAATTATTGTCTACGGGAGTGGCATAGTCATGTTGACTAAACTCCTTTAAATAAATGAAGAAAAAAAATGTTTTTTTCAAATGGAATCCAGGGGTAGGTTTGAAGAAGTACTTAGTATGTATGTACCTATACCTAGTAGGTACAAAATCACTTAACCATTATTAGTTACTTGTTATATTATCAACATAGCTTTAATCTCACCTATTAACACTTGTATCAGTGTCAATGAGGTCAATTTTATCTACTCAACAATTAGCTACTTAATTGTTTCAGATAAAAAATAATATCCCAAACGTATGAGTTGACATTTATAAATCTAGGACGGTTTTTTGACTAGTTTTAGCCACCCAAAGCAAATTAAAAAAAATGCATTACAATATGTTTTTTTTGGATGGATCCGAGACGTGGTCGCTGACTATAAACCTCGTGCATAAGCTCAAAGTCGCTCAGCGAGCTATGGAGAGACCTATGCTCGAAGTTTCTCTACACGATAAATATAATACAGAAATCCGCAGAATTAGCAAGCCTAAATGGCGATAGGCAGGCCATATAGCTCTTAGAATCGATAACCACTATTGGGGAGTAAAGATTCTCTAGTGGTGACCGCGATGCATAGCGAAACTGAGTGAGGGAAGACCTCCCACTCGATGGACTGACGATTATTTTAGACGAAATTTTAGATGGCTCGATTCGACTATTTCCATACATTTGGCACCTTGTAGCGCTTCTTCCGGATTCAGATAAAGATTATCTTAGTATTATCCTAGTTTGATGATGACAGTGGTAGAATAGTTTCCGTCCTTGATTCACTATTTATGGTAGGTACACGAAACCAATGTCAAATCTGTTCAAAAAGTCACTCGCTCATGGGGTGTAAGGGAGTCCCCCTTTCACACTTACGTGATGATAAATGGGGGGGAACGGGGACTCCAACGTCTCGTCTCCCAAACGAACCTAACTTGCACGTGGTACACCGGTACGTGGGTGAAAATATCAAATAATATTCTTAATGAAATAATATAAAATATTCTTCTGTAAAAATCGTCATTCCTATTCGTGATATTTTACTTACACTTATTTATAATTATAAAATACTAGCCTGCGGCTTCGCCCGCGTGGAAATCTATGTTTCAAATGGTTTATACTTCCTTGAATCATTCTATCAATTGCTGGAAAATGCATTAAAATCCGTTGAGTAGTTTAAAAGATATAAGCGAACAGACAGCGTAAGCGTATACCTACTTATAGATGTATATCAGTTATCTGGTACCGCATCATAACACAAGCTCGCCTGCTTAGCTTGGGGCTAGATAATGCTGTGTGAATGAATTGTCCATCATTATTTATTTATTTATTTATATGGCTCTAATCCAGCCCTGTTAGTGGCTAAACAAAAGGTGACGTCGTCGTCGGTCGGTGGAGCAGCAGAGCGGCGCGGCGGCGGCGCGTCGGCGGCGCGGCGCGGCGAGTGCGGGGACGCGCTGCATTTAATTATATTGCTAAACAGATCGAAATCTGCTAATAGATAAAGACCGTTTGCATCGTCGTAGTATTCGCGTTGCCATCTAAACGACAGCAGCGCCCTCATTTATCTTATCTTCTACAGATAGATTACCCTTACCCTTAGGAAGGTGATTTTATTTGTCGAAGTTCCATACGAATTTGTTTCTAGCCTCTTTTTTGCACGTGTGCAAGATAAAAACTAAATCTCGAATACTTTCTTTGAATTCTATAAAATGTCTTTAAATGACACTCTACTCATCCTAATTCCTAAGCTTGCAGGGCAGGTGCACGATGTCTGCGACAAGGCTACCCGACTTTTTAGCACATGACGTAACGCACGTTATCGACGTATATTACGCTAATCTTAGCGTAAATAACGTGGATAATGTACGTTACGTTATTTGTTTTATAGTGTAGTAGGTAGCCTTGCAGACATCACGCCCTTGCCAGAATCATCTCTCAGAATTAAGCTGTATCGTTCATGTATGGCTACACTCTATGGTAAAAGGGTATAACCATCAACAACTAAGATTATGGAAATAAAAGATCAAAAGCATTTAGGTCGGTCTGTCAAACTAAGAAAAAATGGCCGAAGTAAATAAATGGCCGCCATGTCGTTTAAATGTTGGCAGCATTGTTGACAGTATTGCCACCGAAGGCTTCTTTTAGAGACGATATAAGTATCCAGTTTTTTTGTATCTGGCCGAACCTGGATTTTCAACTGAAAACAAATCAGACCTGTTCTGTAATCAAAATGTAGTAGTAAAACAAGTAAATGCATTACATAAGTATTAATTTATGAAGTTATTTAAAAAAGTGAGTTTTTATTAACTGAGAAAATTAAATTTTTAGGGTTTTTTAAAAAGTATTTATGAGAATGTAAAGTTGGACCACCGCGAGTACTCGTAATCTTATTATTTAACTAATTTCGTTAGGTTAGGTGGTTCAACAAACCTTGTTTTAGTTTGTTTGCCAAAACCCGTTCGCAACGTTTGGTTGGCAAAACAACTAAAACAATTCACGAGGAACCAATAACTGAACCGCTGGAGTAAACTCATGAGTGGAGAATCTGACTCGGTAAACGTAGTGCAAAAGGCCTTCGTATTAAGTGCGATAATGACCTGCGAAATACTGTAGGCAGATGATGGATCCAGCAATCTGAATTCAGGGCGCTATGATGCTCGTTAGGAAAGGCATACATCCAGCAGTGCTTTTGTATGCTTCTACAACTTGGCTGGCACTACCCTGAATCACACTTGCGTCGTCAACTGCTTAACCTTTTTTCCGCTAAACAAAAACAAGGCATTGTCAAAATTCACTGGGCAGTTTAATATACCTATCATAAGTGTAGTGTAATATTACATATAATTTTATGTTATTAATGGTTTTATTTTGCTTGTATACGAGACACAGAGAGAGGGCAGAGATAAGAAGTTGGTCTTGGACCAAAATCTGTGTTCGCATCTATGCTTAAGCTATACAAAATAAAACGTCTATGTATCACAAAGGCATTAACTATTGAAATCGAATGATATCTTAGTATCACAAACTGCTTTAAGGATTTTTGTCAAATTCTATGGTTAACGTAATAAAAAAATAAGAATGAATTAGTGGCGGGGCTCTAGTGTGAGTCAACGATAAAACATTATATAAATAAATAAAAAAACCACCAAAGCTAGGATCTGGCCTGGCAGCACTGTACGGATTGACGTTTCTGACGTCATTAGCAGTTGCTTAATTGCACGCACTGACGTGACGGAGAGCAAGCAGTGAACATCAAGGAGAGGTCGTGGAGGATTTTACCATCTAGCCACCATCGCCGTTCGCCAATTACACCATGGCTGATACCGAAAAGGCGCCGCAGCCGCAGCCCCAACAGCAGCCGCAGCCGCAAGACTCACCCCAGCCGCAAGCAACCAAGCCAGCGGCCAAACAAAAGCAGGTCATTGGTAAGCGCCTCTACGCCATTTTATATTTTGAGTGCGCCGGCATTGCTGAAATAAAGCACATGGTCTGTTATTTACGGCATCCTCATTTATACTTACGAAAACGTGTAGATATTGGTAAGATAATACATGAAATAGTAAAAATATGATTGAGACGACCGACACATTGTCACATTGTGATGTTGAATATTGATTTGACCCCGTAGCTTTTTCTGTGTCACGCGGACAGATCAATAAAAACCGCGAGATGAATAAAAACTGTGCACTTACTGTCCATAAAATTATTAATTGAAATGACATCACCATTAGATTTTGGCGGTCTTTTAAAATAATGCTTATGGACCGTATTTTTTATCTACCTAGCTGATTATAATGTCCTATTTATAAGTTAGGTTATCCACCTAGCTGCATTGAAAACTTTCAACTTGAGTACCCCCACAGATTAAATAACTTACTCAATCCAGGTAGATTTCTTATTAGACTTAAAACATAATCTATAAGTAAGTATAAAAAGCCATGAAATACATTGTTATATTAATAGTACTTATTTATTTTTGCAGCTGAAAAAGTCTCGGGCACTGTCAAATGGTTTAATGTCAAGAGCGGTTATGGGTTCATCAACAGGTAATATTAACAATACTCATAAGTAATTAAATTCAGTAGTAAACATTTACATGAATTTTTGCAATAGATACTATGTCATCTATTAATATTCTGAACCCTTAAAATAATACTAGGGTTCTGCATTAGTAGAACTCATTTGAATGGAGTAATTGTTTGTGGACAGGAATGACACCAAGGAGGATGTGTTTGTGCACCAGACCGCCATCGCCCGGAACAATCCTCGCAAGGCTGTGCGTTCGGTCGGCGACGGAGAGGCGGTGGAGTTCGCCGTGGTCGCCGGGGAAAAAGGCTTTGAAGCAGCCGGCGTGACAGGTCCCGGCGGCGAGCCGGTAAAGGGCTCGCCATACGCAGCCGACAAACGCCGCGGCTACCACCGCCAATACTACCCTCGTCAAGGTGGACGAGGCGGTGAAGGCTCTCCACGCAGGGGTGGAATGGGAAGACGTGGCCCCCCGCACAACTCCGGGGGCGCACAGGGTGATGAGGGAGGAGAGGGGGGCGCCGCCCCGCCGCAGCGCAGCTACTTCCGCCGCAATTTCCGCGGAGGCAGAGGCCGCGGCGGGCCGGCTGGAGCCCTGAGCCGCGGTGGCTACCGACGCGTGCGCGCGCGCAACCCACAGACCGCACTGGGTGCGGGCGCAGCACCGGCTGACGCGCAGCCGCCGCGCCAGAACGGCGAGGGCGAGCCATCCGCGCCCACAGCGGACATGGACATGAAGCCTAAGACTTCACCCAAGCCCACTGGCACCACCATTGAGGCCACCACCAATGAGAGCCAGGCCTGATACTCACCGGTGGCCTGTTTCCACCTGCATGGCACATTCGTATTTAGTGTGAGTTATTTATAGCGTTGCCAATGCTGTGGGACAAGTCTCGTAATCCATCTGAAGAGTGTTTGCCTCTGTTTTGAGTGATAATGTGTTAGGTGGGCAATAAAACTAATGGAACTGCATAGTATCATGGATCAAAGATGTGATATTTTGAATTTTAGTAAAATATTGTATTGGTTGAAATGTCTTTTTTGGTTAAATAAGCTAGAAAAATATTTATTATTATATTATTTTAAAACGAGCAGTATGAATGCATTTTATGCAAACCAATTATAAACTATATATATCATTGTTATGAGAAATGATGGTGCAGGTTCCAGTGCCCCAAGACTTTGTGCAAGTTAATTTGTTGTATGAATAATAATAAATACAATTTGTAGTGCAGATATTAATGTAATAGCATCATTATAATTCCTTTTCAATTGTATTAATTCATATACATTTTTTATAGTTGTAGTATGTACCCCTAAGGTATGTACGCAAATAATAGAAGCAATAAACTATTTGACAATTTTAAACGGACTGTTTTTTTATACTTTGTATACATACCAACGACTCCTGAAATTAATATATAGGGTGACTAAATCCGAATCGAGTTGCTAAATCCGAAACCATGATAGTTGAAGAGAAAGGTCTTGAAAACCATGGGCACAAATTAAGAGAAAACCCAAACTGCATACTTTTTTTGAAAATATCCAAAATTCATAAGGAATTGATTTTGTCAAGTAAAAACACAGGCTAGGCTAAGTATCCTGCAAAATGTGGCCAAAAGTGGAACCAACCCACTTTCCTGTCAAAAATAAGTACACGAATAGCTTTCAAAATACATCTTATAGCAACTCGGTAAGGATCCGTGATCTGTCAATTTTCACTGAACTTCAGTCGTATCTAGGATTATACTAGCTAGGTAGTTTAAATTATTATATTGGGTTCCGACGGGAATTAAAAAAATCCCCAGATATGATTTTTTTTAGTTATCAAATAACTTATTGGCCCTGGGGAACGGTAACCTATAAAATAATATAATAAATAAATAATGCTGGGAAATCCACACAGGATCATCTAGCCCCAAGGTAAGCAGAGCTTGTGTGTTTGGGTACTAGATGACTGATATACTTAAAACAATAGATTACATAGATAGATATTTTTTATCATACATAGATAACGACCAGAACACCCGGAACATATTATATCGTAGGTAGGTAGGGTACACACAATTGTCCCGAGGCGGGAATCGATCCCGCAACCTCTTGCGTCGCAGGTGGGCCAATACACCACATCGGTCGTCATCTATACTAATATTAAAAAGAGGAAAGGTTTGATTTTTTGTTTGTTTGTATTGAATATAGGTTCCGAAACAACTGAACTGATTTGAAAAATTCATCGTTGGAAAGCTACACTATCCCCGGTGAACTAGGCTATAGGTAAAATATTCTCAAAAAATTAGGGATCCTTACTAAAACTCCAATAATGTAACCCAAGGTGTAAAAAAATTACCTAAAAATTCCTTACATCGCGTGCGCTGCGAAAACTATTGATGATAGAATAAAGTAATGTACAACTTTTTTTCACAATCAACATCTCGGGTTTGAAAATAAGGTATTATCACGATTTAAACACAATTTAACTAGGCAGGTACTTCTTAATATATGTTTGTACCTTCCTACTTATATTATACATAAATAAATAAAATAAATAATGCTGGACAATTCACACAGCATCATCTAGCCCCAAGATAAGCAGAGCTTGTGTTATGGGTACTAGATGACTGATATACATAATACAATACATTACATAGATAGATATTTTTTTATTATACATATCGTACACACAAAGGTTCCGAGGCGGGAATCGAACCCGCAACCTCCTGCGTCGCAGGTGGACCTTCGCCCACCGCGCCACATCGGTCGTCAATTGGTATTAAAGGTGTAACAGGCCCAACTCTGCACATTTAAGTTCTTTTGCACAGCACGTTTCATAAAAGAGAATTAGGTACCTGTGGTCAAATTCGGTAGGTAGAATAAAATTGATCTGCAGCTATGGCAGTCGCGAACGAAGTCGTAGGGAGTCTAGAATAATTTTATTTTATTTGGGAAATAAACAGTACCTAGCTAGGTACATAAAACTTAAAATTACGAAACTTAATCTATCTAGGTTCTAAATATGTAGGAAATTATTTTGTTTCCGATTAATTGTTTGAGCTCCGTCATCACCGCCGCCGTCGCCGGTGTTCGCCTTGACACAGTAGGTAGTTACCTACCTCTGGCAGAACTGGCGCAGGCGGTGATTGGCGGAGAGTCGGGGTGATAGAAGCAACTGAGAATTTCTCACCTCAGTATAGTGTTACCACTTGCTGGTGCCACATCCTGCCTCCGCGATTGCCATTCACAAGTTACGCGCGGTACCGTTCAGTAGTAGGACCGCGAACGCGACCTCGTTTTAGATCATTGTTTTGAACAAAGTTATTTCATTGTTCTTGCTGGGATTTGCATATCTTCGCTTACAGGTTTGATCATTTTTATTAACTACCACCGCGCTTAAACCTACCTAGTTCTAGCTAGTAAAACCCTTGTTGTACTAGGCATTATCAAAATATTTTAGAAGTGTATCGAACAAGAATCGGACGTTAGGTACAGAGGCTGTTAAGTTTGAATTAAATTTCTATGTAAGTATAGAGAAATATATTAAAACTATAATCTTAACTACGTCCCTACTAGAATATAAATCCAAAAATAATGTTTCTTCGCGACTTGAACTTGACTTGCCAGGGGGTCAGCTAACGATGAACGGTGTGAGAACGGAAGTGTAATTATTTTTCATGACTTGGTTTCATGACACGTGTTTTTCGGCATAAAAAGTCTATAATATGTTAATCCAGGTCTAGAACCACATCTCAGCAAAATTTCAGCTCGATCAGTTCAGTAAATTTAGCATGGAGAGGTAACAAACATTGGCATTTTTAATATTAATGTTCTCTTAGGAGAGCGATGAGAGAAAAAACCGTCTTTTTTATATCGTTTATGTACTGGATACTGTTGGTTAATATAAATATACGGGGCCCATCTGCGAAACTCAGCAGTTCGTAATTACTGTAGTTTTCTTACTCCTAGAGCGAAAGGGCCTTTGAAATTTTTCTGACATGTATTTTAAAGTGCCGTAAGTTGTCTTTCGTCGAAATCGTCGTGGTTGATTTGTTGTAACATTATCCTGCAAGAAAGAAAACTGAAGATAAAGGTCAAACATGAATTTAATATAAAATTATTTCTATAGGCAGGTACCTCCATCTACAGGCCTCTCCCGATCAGCGCCTTTAGCTTTTATCATAAAATATGTAATCCCCACGCTGGGAATGGGCATTGAGATCGTAGTGCGGAGGTAGAGTTGTTCTGCAGGAGGCGCTGCTACCTGCGCGCTTGTCATAACTGGGATATCCGCCAGGGGTGGCGGATATCCCAGTTATGACAACCGCGAGAAGAGATGGGGTGGTGCACTACACATACATACATAAGCCACCACAAGGCTATTGTAGGTAGGTACCATAGTAGGCGATGATAGGCATAAGCAGGTACTTACCTATGTCATCATCATCATCATCATATCAGCCGATCGTCGTCCTCTGCTGGGTATAGGCTTCCCCTTAAGATATCCACAATGACCAATTTTGCACTGCCCGCATCCGACTGCCACTAGATCGTCGGTTCATAGCGAGGGGGGCCTACCCGACTCTCTGCGACTTCCGGTGCCTACATGGTCGCCATTCAAGAGCCTTGCGGATAGGGGCCGTCGCCGTCGTCGGTCGTACGAGATATGTGAATACCAATATCCCTTAAATAACTGATTTATTTACGCTGAGTGAAATTAACAAGCATAGAGGAAAATAAGGTTTTAGAATGCCATTTTGATTAATTAATCATTTTCTTCTGTAAGATACAAACATATAAAATATTTGTTACAAAAGCAACAAGTCATCACTATTTTTTTGTTTGCATAAACATAAAAAGCATAATTCTATTACGCATGACGTGCAGCTATTTTGGAATAGAGCGTACGTACTTAGGTATTCCAATTTATAATCACTTAGGTATGTAAAATTTGATTGCTATTGTTTTAAAATATGAGAGAAATAGAGACATTATTGAATGCAAATTCTTCAAAATCGCTTCTTATCTTGAATGAAGAAACAAAACCCACAAATCTTAGTAATTGGTGGCCTACCTCTAAGTTGGGTATGGAATAATCTGTCAACACCTGCAGAGTCTGGGAGTCAGTTGGCATCAAATCCTGAAGTTGTATATTCTCTGAAGAGGAGGAGCTCGAAACCTTTAAAAAAACAAACAATAAATGAATAACATAGATAGATCATGACTCTACCTACCTTAGCTTCTATTGAATCAAACGTTTTTGTAACACTACCGCTTTATTGCTAGAGATCTTTGTACTTATTTTTTTGTTAATGATCATTCTTAGTGTCCTTTTCTCAAAATAATATTGATAGAGAAACGAATTGACAAAACGACAAAGCCTCGTTCGTGCTCTGAAACGCTTAACGAGCGTTTTAATTCTAAGAGTAGAAAAAACATAATATTTAATAATAACGTACGTAAAGTCTAGCTAGTAGCTAGCCAGTAACATAAACAATTTAAGCATGTCTGATTTAAAAACAACTATCAAAGCCTGTTGCCATGGTCCTTAACATTATGACTCTTGTGCCTTGGCCATTATCGAAGTCTGAAGTAATTGGAAGAAAACAAATAAATTCGAAAGCACAAACCGGTATCAAAGAAATCTTTCGGATTTTATCCATGCTCGTAGGTCTCATCCCCGGAGTCTCAAACAAGGGGTCGACGCATAGTCGGTTGTCTTCGTTCGCGTTAAATATGAAGAAGGAGTTTGCTACGGGCGGCAAGAAGCGCATCAGGATATGTCCAGCTGCCAGCAATGCGCACAAAACTGCTGCGCCAACGGCCACCACCGGGGCAAAGCCGAGCTTTTCGATTGGTAGGCTGCATTGCGACTTGCGCTCATCAAACCTGCACCAAGCATTTTTCTGTACGACTTGAAATCCCGAAAACAGGTTCATTTATCCTTAGGTTCTAGAAGTTTATCATCTTATTTAGCATCTATTGCTCTAGTAGCCGATATTGTAGGTGCAGGTTTGTTCTGCTATGCCTGGCTAGTAGATAATATTTATTTTGGAGGTTGAGTCGACCCAAAGGTGGTGATTGTGCAATGGCAAGACCAGAAAATTTTATATGTTAGATTAGATTATAGACTAGTGAATAAAGTTCCTACCACTCATCACCAAACGAGTTTTAGGTAGGTCAGTACATTTAATTTTACCTAAATAACTTAATGATATGAAATGGAATATTACCAGTAGATAAACAAAACTGGTTTGACTTCTGCAAGTCGCAGTGGGTCGATGTTCTTTTCTTGCTCTACAATTCAGCTTTTTGTGGACAAAATTTATTAATTGACAAAATTCTATCTTGCCCGTGTCCCGGACCACTAACTTTTGGAGTATTTGTTTATTTTATACAAAGGATTGATATACAATCGTACCTGACATCCACCCTAACAGGCACACCCAATACAAAAGAGCACCTTTTTATATCTAATATTAAAATCAGAAATTATTATACGTTAATATAATCAGTAAAAGCGGATGGCGTCGCGGACCACTTCAGATGTTTCCAGGGACCACAAGTGGTCCGCAAGCCACCGGTTAAGAAACACATGGTTTCTTAACCGTATTTTCTTTATAGGTATATAGACCTATAAAGAAAATACGACAAAGTTATTATTAATTTATTAGTATTATTAATTTCTTTATAGGTATATAGACCTATAAAGAAAATACGGTTAAGAAACTCTACATAATAATAACACACCTACCTATCATCACTATCATCATCAGATAGTCCACTGCTGGACATAGGCCTCCCCCAATGAGCGTCATAGGAAATTATATAATATACCTATACCATAGACCTATACAGATGGTCTGTCCATTAGCGCTCTTTTATTTGTCAAATTATTAGACTGTAGGCACCTATTCCTAAGGCCGACTGTACCTACTAGATTCCTCGCAGAAGGCGCGGGGCGAGAAGTGGTGGTTCTCGATGTAAAGGGGCAAAAGTGGTGTACAGGGGTATCCATCTTCTACCACCTGCGTCGATGCCGCCACCGCGCCGCTGAATACACAGGCCTTTGCTACAAGTGTTATCATCATCATCTTAGCCACAAAACGTGCACTGCTGCATGGAGATCGTAACTTTAGCTGATTCTGCAACGCCCGCATCCAGCGGTTTATCATAACGTTCACTCTCGTCCGTCCTCCTCGTGGGGGCTCACCTACACTACGCAGCCGGTCCATAATCGCCACTAAAGTGCTTTCGCCCATAACGCCCATCGATTCTGCGAGCTATGAGCAGTGGGCACTGCCTACGATACCACTACCATACTTGGGTACGATACCAGTCAGTAACACCACAGTTCTTGATGCCGTCGCACACGACTCCGGTTGTAAAGCAGTACTCCATATTCCCCACACTGCAGGTGGTCTCGTTCCATTGGGCGCACCCTCTCTTGGGTTTGATCCGAGCTGAGGTTACCGTTACTTGGTACTGCCTTGCCTTTGAAATAAAATTATTACTCTGGCACCGGTTATGCGAAAAGGTATTGTTTGTAGAGAATAAACAGTGTGGTTAATGGTTCTGATGCTGAAAAAATATAGTCATCATATTACACTCCCATGCGAGATGTCAGTGCAAATCTCGGATCCCCAAATTTATACTTAGATTTTTTTATGAAGGGGGAATTGGGAAAATATAAAATTAGCTTCGAAATTTCAAGCTAAGCGCGAAAAACTTTAGCAAAGATCGCGAGTAGTCTTTGGATTTATTAGGAACCTACTGAAACCGAAAGCTGTACCTCTTCCTACCTTTGACAGCTTTTGGCTGGAGAAAGTAGCAGCTAGTTAGACGGATTATAACGATTAAATAAGTAGTTCACGTACCTATCTGTCTGTACTTACTTTTAATAGTTCGCAACTTCGCACGAAGTCGTCAGATACACTAACTAAATAGATTGTCAAAAATCCCGAACATAGTTGAATCAGTATCAATCTTGCTGGCAAGCTAAAGGCTAGGCTAGTTCGGACGCTAAAAGTTTCTGTTACTTTATAAAACTTTAAGCGAAAATTTTAGATAGGTAGTAGTACTCTAGCGAACTCTAAGCTTTTCTGTACCTAGCTATAATGAATAGCTCTAGTAATAATGATAATCCTACCTTGATATCGGCATTGATACTGCTATTGCTCAAGAAAGTAAACCGCAGTCTTCCTTTGACGGCAGCTACAAAATACGGAGATGACGGATCTCTGTCTCCTAAGGAGTCACAGACGCGAATGCACCCTTGTTTCTTCAAAACCGTGAAGGCATCAGGGTTGGCGTCGCAGTTGACTGATATGCTCGTCGGGAACCTTATGACTACGACGATGGTAGTGTTCGCAGGCGATGTCACGATGTCCACTGCGCATCGGTAGTCCACTTGTTGCATGGTGCGAAGCACCTGGAATAATACTCTACTTTTCACACAACATCATCTCATCTTCATCGTCTCATCTTAATCAGCTCAAAGGTTATTGTTGGTCCACGGCTGGACATAGGCCTCCCCAAATGAGCGCTCTCTGATCTCTTTTTTTCAGCTTGATCTACCTACCCCGTAAGCCGAGATTGTGTGGGCACCAGACCCGCCCCTCACACAAACATTTGCTATGCAGACGGAATCGAACCCGCTAACTCTTGCATCCCGGACAAACCTTCACCCACTACTTCTTTGAGGACGTGAGGCAAAGTCCTTTATTCCGCTATATATATATATTTTTTAGAGATGTACGTACCTACCTAAAGTTCTTCTCAAGAGCAAAGGAAAACCAGTCTAACAGGCCAAGCTGTTGCGAAAGTTCGTTGCGTAATCACCCGACCAAGGAATGCCAAGTTAGGTATGACTAAAAATAATATTGTAGGTACCTACTACCTGCTTACGTAGTATGCCTACGTATAAAATAAAGGCATTCATTTCTACGGAATTTTTCAAATCCTGGATATATTTTGTAAAAAAAGGTTGTACAAAACCCGAAGCAAAGTACAGAAGTGCGAAAATATTTGTGGGTTTGACATTTTTTATTAATTGTGTAATAGATCTTTAGATCGTTTTCCAACTCACAATAACATTTTTCACTGCACATGTCACATGGGAAAAAATGTGACATGTGGGATTTATGCGCTATAGAAATTTGTGTTTTACTTTTTACTGATAACCTTGCTGTTACCTTGCCTTACCTTGTTGTTAGTGTTATCAGTTTTTGTTAAGTTTTTATTCATAAATGTCTGCTGAAATAAAATATCTCAGATTGTGAATCGTAGTAAAGGTGTCAACTCAATCATGCACAATGATTGATGCTTTTTAACAAAAGCTTGGCCTCCACCGACTTCTCAATGACTATAATAAGGCGTCTACAGTGCAACGTATTATAAATAAGGCAGTTTAGGACTGCAACCTAGAAATGGATCTATTCAATATTTTCCCAATGTCTCGATAAATTTACATATTTAACTTAGATTAAGCGTACTAGTTCCAGATAGTACACTCAATATAGAAATTTTGTATGGAGAAGGTTGAATTAAACTCAATTTAGGGGATTCTGGTGAAATAAAATTGATATTATAATATACCTGCGGAAAACACGCGGACGAAGAATAGTAGGTTATAATAACAATGCTGGACAATTCACACGGCATTATCTAGCCCCAAGCTAAACAGAACTTTTGTTTTGGGTACCGGATATCTTTTATTCATAATATTTATTTTCATAATATACATTACATAGATAGATTTGAGCTGTCTTTAAAACCCAGCGCGGATGTGGTGAGGCAGTGCCGACAGTCGGTCACGATCACCATGGCCGCGCGTAGCGCGTGCCAACCACTTTTGTTTTGTCTACAAAATTCATCATCATTATCCACTACCCATGGTATCCCACTGTTGGTTGTATGTAATGTAGGCCTCCCTTTGCTTCCGTCAATCTAATCTGCCCGCATCCACAAATGGGTTTGCGGCTTTACCTACAGCCGGCCGGTAGTTTTTTTGTTGCAACATAAGACAAACTCAATTTAGTATAATTGAAAGTTATTTTGTGGTTTAGTTTGAACTTAGTTCAGTACATGGCGCATAACTATAATACTAATTTTTATATAATACTAATAGCGCATGTTGATCCAGTTCTAGCTAAACTTAATTTAAAAATAGTGAATTTGGACCTGACTTAACCTATGCTAAAGAATTCATACATGTACCATCCAGAGCGTTACAAACGAACGTTACCTGGAGGGGAATTACCCGAATTTTCTATCTTAAACAAATATTTAAGATAGAAAATGTTATAGACAGGAAACTAAGGGACTTTTTTAAAATAAGTAATGCATTGACAGAATTTTGAAAAAACAATTTGCCTTATCCTGTAATCGAACTCTTAAAATAACACTGTATTTTTATGGCACCGATCAGTATAGTCAATCATGTGAATCATATCGTTCAAATAAACACTGCTTGTTAAAGAAACACCATGAAATTCGCAAAAAAACTGGACGCGACGGACTTAGATTGTAATTCGTAAAGCAAACTTTTCATTTTCAGATGGTTATGTACCTACCTAAAAATTGCAGTCCACTAATGGAGTGGAAACCACCTTAATTAGACCTATCACTGGTAGTGTCGGCCTATTCAATTTTGACAATTTGATTAGACAGCAATCGCCTTGGTGTACATTACATACCTAGACGACACTTTGTCAACCGTGGCAGATTAGGCAATGACTCATGCTTGTGCTTATTGTCATTATAAAGGCAGGAAATTGCCTTTTCTGGTAGCCATTACATTTTTATTTAATTTTATACCTTACCTTACCTAAAGTTTATGAAAAATGGAATTCGGGAATTTTTTAAATATGTTTTCTCTGTTCTATGACCGAATCTGAACCACTCCTGAATTGTCTTCTTTTTGATAATTTTTGTCGTTACTTTTTGATAATACTCTGTACGTATAACCTGCATAATTATAATCAATACTCAAATATCTTGTTTTATTGATTGATTGATGATTACAGTGTTCTTTGTTCATGGCCGAAATGACTCTGACAAGTGATTTGATTATCTAGGTCAATAATAGAAATGATGAGCGTTCGAACAACTGGACTGTAAGTCGACGACCCATCGTTTCTATCAGTGGCCGCCATTCCGTCAGTGTTCTATTTTTAACTGGCGAAACTAAAAACAAAAGAGGCGGAGGTTTTATGTTCGTCTGTGTGTAGGTTTTATGTGGCTGTCTTTTGGTAGGTTCGTCGATTTTTGCTCAATTAAATTTTCCGATTTAGAAAATTCTTTCGGTATGTATTGTACGGAGAATAATCCCGTGGTCCCATAAAACATTTATTCCCCAGTTATAAGTATTAGTCCAGAAAAAACCTAAAAAAGAAACCAGTGTAAATACTAAAGAATATGAAGTCTATTTTTTAGTTTTATCAACAATAAATGATCTCTACAATTTAGTAGTAGAGTGGAAATTATACTAACCAAAGTCATAGTATCAGACATACCCATTCCATAGGATATGTCGTAACGCAGCTGATGGGATGATGCGCATTCACTGCTGATATCTCGAGGCCGGTACAACAACAACAAACCGTGTCCTTTCACTTCTACAAACGTGTGAAGGCAAAATAAACATAAAATAACCATGAGCAACATCTCTGTAGGTAACTATCACCGTTGGCCTCGTCCACGGGAAATAGCTTGGTGGGATTTGTACGACGGCAATCTATGCAGCTAAGACCTGTTGACGTTTTTCGTCAATCCTCATTAGTCTAGTCATTTTAGTGTTATCTGGAAAGTTTTCCGGGAGTTTGGAAAATGGATAATTTTATACAATATATATATATATATATATATATATAAACTATATCTATATAGTTTTCGGTATGCTTTTAGCTTTGCCACCTTCTGTTCTTTGCCGCTCACGCCTGAGTAAGGTGTCGGAAAACGGTAATATTTACGACTTTTTTCAAAATATTCCATAAATATGAAGAGAACCGTAGCAAAGTAAAAATTCTGAACGAGCACATCCAAATCTATAAAATTACTACCCATTTTCAAATCGCTAGAAAAACTCTCCGGTTAACCTCCGACGACCTCTGTGGCGCGGTGGCCGAAGGTCCGCCTGCGATGCAGGAGGTCGCGAGTTAGATTCCCGCCTTGGAACAATTGTGTGTACGATCTGCAGATATTTGTTCCGCGTATTCTGGTCGTTTTCTATGTATAATAAAAAATATCTATCTATGTAATGTATTGTATTATGTATATCAGTTATCTAGTACCCATAACACAAGCTCTACTTACCATGGGGCTAGATAATGCTGTGTGAATTGTCCAGCATTATTTATTTATTATCCTATCTTCGAACCAAATGATAGAACACACACAACATTAACGTTGGTGTTCTTGTGTTCCGACACTAGCAAGGTTCGTTGTTAACCCACTTACATTCATAACTAATCGTAACTCCATTACTTCTTTGATTGTTTGTGATTTACACTTTCGATTAGAAAGAAGCCGTGAGTACCTAATTAGATTTTTGAACAGCGTTTTATTTTATGCTTTTAGTTAAAGTTTATATTTTTAGTTAGTCGCTGTTAAACTTTTAGCATTAAAAGCATGTCAACCACAAATACCACAAACCATGCCCATATCCAGTTGAAAGTGCTTTTAGTCGTACCTATTAGCGGTAATATATTAAATTACATTCTATAAGTTTTTTATAATAGCTAAATAAAGTACGTCAGCCACAAATGTGACCTATGCTAAAAGTTTTATATGAAAGGATACGTCGACGATCGATGTGGCGCGGTGGGCGAAGGTCCGCTTGCGACGCAGGAGGTTGCGGGTTCGATTCCCGCCTCGGAACAATTGTGTGTACAATCTGCAGATATTTGTTCCGGGTGTTCTGGTCGTTTTCTATATGTAATAAAAAATATCTATCTATGTAATGTATTGTATTATGTAGGTATACCAGTTATCTAGTATACGGAGTGTCGGAGGACGTCCTCCAGCCAGGTGGGATGACGACCTACGAAGGACTGCAGGATGCGGAAAGCTGAAGACAGGGTGCTATGGCGCTCATTAGGGGAGGCCTATGTCCAGCAGTGGACTGCTATAGATGATGATGATACTAACTTAAGCACAACTTCTACAAACCACGTTTTTTTATTATTTATGTTTCAGTTTATTAATACAATGCACTTCGATTATATTTTTAAGGTTATAATTTTTTTAATATTTATTTCATAATAAATAACGTTACAGTAGTTAGGTTCTTAAAATTTCAATAACTTTATTTCTGTAGGCTTACAATTTTTTTTCATAAAATTAATAAAACACACAGCATTACCTAGCCCCAAGCTAAGCAGAGCTTGTGTTATGGGTACCAGGTAGCTTGATATACATAATACAATACATAGAGATATTTTTTGTTATACATAGAAAACGACCAGAACATTCAAAACAAATTTCTGTAGATCGTACACACATTTGTCCCGGCATCGCAGGCGGACCTTCGAACAAATAATGAAATTACAAAAAAAAATTAAACAAAAAATAATATTATAAAAATGCGAAAGTTATGATGCATGAATGGATTGAATATATGTTTATTACGTCGTCACGCCAAAACTACTAAACGAATCGTGCTAAAATTGCATAGATATAGCTTTATACCTACGCCTGGAATTAGACAAACGCTACTTTTTTATCCCATGGTAATAGTTTTCATCAGTTAGAAAGAACCTTTAAATGTTTCCATAGAAAGAACGTGTGCGAAACCGCGTGTTACAAAAAAGGTGTCATTGATTTTCTCTTTAGTCCACGAATATTTGAATATTTACCTCAACTGTGTTTCAAACAAAAACCTAGCTAATTACATATAACTGTACATATGTAGAGGTATTAAAGTAAAGAGAAAATATATCCCCACAATTACACCTTATTTGTAGGTACATTTACCTATAGTAGTTTCTGCCCACGGCTTCATTATAGGTTCTTGGCTATGGAAACGTTTTACGGTTATTTCGCGAACTGATTTGTGGGTTAAAAAGTAGCCTATGAATGCAAAATTGCAGCCCAATCCGTTCAGTACCTAGTTTTGGCGTGAATAGGTAACAAACATCCTACATCTAAACAACTAAACGTCCACACATTCGCATTTAATATTATGTTTAAGTCAATTATAGTGACACCGTGGATAATTCAATGTATGTTATATGCTGACATCATTAATCAGTAGGTAGTTAAGTTACCTACAAACAGTATTCGGTTTCTGTCTACAGTAAGTTCAGTATAATTTGCAAAACTGCAGAACACATTTTTGATGATTTGATACATAAAACGCAAGCAAAATGCTATAAACGAGTACGTATTCTACTATTCGTAAGAATTTATGTAGTTTTATGTAGAACTTAACGACATCAAGTGTAACATGTGTACCTACGGTGGAACTGAATAAATGAAATGAAATGAAATTAGAACCTTAACGGATAATAACTTATAACTATATTATATCTTATGCCAGGTGGGATGACGACTTGCGACTGCAGGCAGGTAGGTGCTGGATACGGCAAGCTGAAGACAGGGCGCTAAGGCGCTCATTAGGGGAGGCCTACGCAAGCAGTGGACTATTATAGGTTGATGATGATGATGATATATATAACTAATGTATTATGTTATTCTAGATGACCCAAGAAAAGGAAGCTGAGGGTGATGGAGACAGCATGGTGTACAAAAAGGATTTCCACACAGCACTGCCTCAATTCTTGGCCGTGAGCGTCAAGAATCTACTACTTCTAGGTACGTTCTAGTCAAGTTAAGACTATCTAGAAATCTGCTCTTGCCTTTTATATATAGTTTTTAGAAATCGCGAATGTTTACATATTTGTATTCAACGTGTAGTTATTCTGTATACTGCGCAGGGCTAAGTAATACTTCAGCGCCTTTAAGCGCTTGATACTGATTGATACTATACTAATGTCAAAAGTAAATAACTAATAACTAATGTCTTTGGCATAAAACTAATAACAATAACAGAAAAAAATAGCCAGGTTATAACTAGAAAGCAAAACACAAACTTCAACAACGCCCAAACTACTGAACGGATCGTACCAATACATGTCTTTAAATATTTTCTCCACCAATATTCCTTGGTAGTTGTAACCCTTTTATAACCTACAAAACAGATCAATTTTTTTTTTTAATTTGTTATATTCGTTTGACCAAAATCTCACCTGATGGAAAGTGATGATGTGGCCGACATCACTGAGCTCTAGAAGACATCTATCTATTCAATATTGTCTTGAAGAAAACCAACTGGCCGGAAAAACAACGTTTTTAGAATCGGAGTATAGATAAATATATATTTTTATTAAATATATTATATATAATTTATTTAAATATATGTTTTCTATATATAATAAAAAAATATCTATCTATGTAATATATTGTATTATGTATATCAGTTATCTAGTACCCATAACACAAGCTCTGCTTACCATGGGGCTAGATAATGCTGTGTGAATTGTCCGGCATTATTTATTTATTTATATCTAAATAATAAAAAAGTATGGGTATTATAGTAGCACAGAATAACAATATAGTACTATAAGTAGTTAGCTCCTAACGAATGAGTGCCATAAAGGCCTTTAGCTTGCCGCATAAGCATCTGCCCTATAAATGACTTTATAGGTACATATTACTTATACTAACTCTTTGCTGCAGTCTTTCGCAGGTCGATATTTATCACACCAATGATCAAAAGCGAACGTATTTTTAACCGACGATACGAAATATAAAAGAGGAGGAGGTTCTATGTTCGGTCGGCTGTATGTATTTGTATGCATGTTCGTCAATTTCTTTGTCAATTTATAGACCGACTAGCTGCACCACGCGGCATCACCCGCGTGGAATAGTATCAAATAGTTATAGTTAATAAATAGTTATATCAAATAGTATAAACCTTCTACTTGAATCACTCTATCTATTTAAAAAACCGCATCAAAATCCGTTGCGTAGTTTTTAAGATCTGCATACATAGGGACAGACTGATATTGGGAAGCGACTTTGTTTTATACTATGTAGCGATTGGAAATCTCTTTCGCTGTTGTATGGAGAATGACCCCAAGGTGGTCCCAAAATAATATTTCCGAGGGAATATTTAATTTTGTCTCGGGTAGGCCTATGTCCAGCAGTGGATTGCTATAGGCATAGATGATGATGATTTGTCCCGAAAAACCGAAGTTGTTTTTCAGTTTTTCATCGGATTATTTTATTTAAATATATTTTAAAACGATTAAGTGCGATTGTCCTTGTTCATCTAAGTTTTTTGTCATTGACTATATTATGTACTATTCTCAGAAATGTAAATAATTATGATGTAGGTCTGAGTAGGATAAATAATTATAATAAATGTTAAATAATCTACAGATCCATAGGCCTTGCCTCACTTTCTCTCTCTCTATCTCTCTTCCATTTTTTATATTTATTTTCTTGGAGTGTCTTGACTGTCTTGGGTGTCGCAGCGGCCATTGTGATCGCCACTTTATTCATTCAGCCGTAGCGTTCATAATTCGCCACTAACCCTCGCAGCTGCTAGGGACTGTAGGATTTTCTTCGAGGTGATGTCTCGTAGCTCGTCTGGGCTATGCAGATGCTTGCCCAGATGGATGCTGCGTTTGTGCATCAGTGTTCCACACTCGCCTAGCAGATGGAGGGGCGTTTTATCAGCCTCCTCGCAGAATCTGAAGGATTATGTGTCGCTCAGCAATAGTTTGAATATGTGCTTGTTAGCGCGACCAGTGTCCAGTTAGGGCTCTTGTCCTAATGCGTAGGTTGCCTATGCTTAGCCCTAGGACTCGATTGGTATACCGCTTATCGAAGGCTTTTTTTGCTCTCTTTTTCTAACGCTTGTCATGGCAATCAGACTAATACATTTTTAATTATTGTCCCCACTAAACTGTTTGTTTATTTACAAACACAACGTTAACCTTTTAGTTTCAGTCGGCCTACAGATAAAAAGGTGGACTAGGTAGAAACGCACAGTAAACACCATTATAAAGCAATATAACACACAATTATTATCAAACATCCTCTGCAATCGTACCTTAGCCAAACTCGATGTAGAATTATTGTAAATAAACGTTTAGTTAAGTATGGGTATTCATCATCATCATCATCACCAGCCTATAGCAGTCCACTGCTGGACATAAGCCTCCCCCAATGAGCGCCATAGCGCCCTGTCTTCAGCTTGCCACATCCAGCATCTACCTGCAGTCTTTCGCAGGTCGTCATCCCACCTGGTCGGATGGGTATTACTTAAACTTAAATTCACAGTTATATCGCGTCCTTTTATTCGAAATTTACATAAGATATCGATTTGAGATCCTACCTTTAGTAAATATTGCTTACAATTATGCCTGAAACGCGAAGCCATGCAAGTGAATTTTATTTATTTGTGTCGCGGTTGATGTTCAAATTTTTGACATCAAATTTGGCCAGAGTATAGGTTTTAAAATTATATATCTGCGACGCCGGGAAGTAGGTATTATAATAATAAATATACAATGGTACATAATATATAACAATGGTTCAATCAACAGCGACAACAATAATTGTTCTTGTTGTTGCCACTCGTTAACACTTTGACTGCCAGCGACACGCATGCTGTTCTATGCATGCGAAGGCAGCAATCAGACCCGGAGTGGGAGGCACTAATCTACAAGCAGAGTCGCTGCTTTTATAGCAATGAAAGCGGTAAACAGAACTGCTAGGCAGTAAACGCCTTAAATATAATGAATTTATTTCACACCACTATGAAATGTAGGTACGGGATGACGACCTGCGAAAGACTGCAGGGAGATGCTGGATGAGAGGGCGCTATGGCACTCATTGGGCGAGGCCATTGTCCAGCAGTGGACTAAAATAGGCTGATAATGGTGATGATGATGAAACGTAAATTCATGTTTATGATGCAATGGCAATTGAAGAGAATTGCTCTCCGATAGAATTAATTTTACATATCCGTCCACTCGCACTGAGCGGTTTTCTTCCACCTTCATCATTCGTTCGCTTTAGAATACGCTACCTGCTGCTGTTTTCGGGACAATAACAAATCTTCTCTCTCTGAGAAGGTCTAGAAGATAACTGTTCACTCTTGGTTTGAAGAGACCCACCTTTTTAAGACAAGAGTGAATAATTATCTTCTAGACCTTCTCGATACATCGTAGAACACATCTTCATCACTTTCCATCAGGTGAGATTGAGGTCAAACGAAGATCTTTTGACTATAAAATAACACATTTTTCGTAAGTTACAAAGATTATGAAGACATCAACGATTAGTACCCAAAGGTTCAAAATTATAGTTAGGTTACCCACAATTCTAATCCATACTAAAATCCATTATAAAGTGGAAATAATCATTTATCTCTCTCTGTTACCTTTTAACAGCTAAACAGCTGAACAGTTTTTAATCAAGTTTGGCAGGAAAGTTATCCCGTGGAGTTATTTCGAAAGAGCGCATGCGAAGCCGCTGCTGGTAGGAACAGTAGTAGTAGTAGTAGTAATATTACACTAATATTATTAAACATGCGAAAGTTTGGATGTTTATTATCTTTTCACGCCAAAACGACTGAATGGATCTGACTGAAATTTTGCATACACGCCTAAGCCTAGGCCCTTAGCTCTAAGCCTGGAAGCAATCACAGGTATTTTTTTATCCTATAGAACAGTTCCCATGGGTAAGAAATAACCTTTTAACGTTTCCGTAGAAATAACTAGTAGGTATATAGAAGAAACTAATATAAAATCAATTAAAATTACTCGCATTTTGTAATCTAAGTACAAACTTCGTAGCATGCTCTACGCGAAACTGGTGTAGCATAGCATACAAAAGATTTCAACGCGCACGCGTTCTTGTGTTCCTTTTCTATGTAGTTTCCTTATTACTCCGGGGCCCGCTTTCATCTATGGATGATTTAGATCTTCCATAGATGAAAGAAACTCTAGATAGTGCGTATGGTGCTTTTTGCACGGAGATATTGATAGAATGGTTTTACTTTTGACACGCGTCTTTATTTTCTTTGATCATAAAATGCCAAAATTCCTTCGAGCCATTGAGCAAGAAGTTGAAGTTGAGACGATACCATTATATTTTAGTGAACCGATTAATTTAGCTGAATTCGGCACCTGAAACAGCTTATTTTTATTGCTGGCGCTTCTGAGTATCTGGCGAAGAGCATCAGCATTGCCAGCATTACCATACAGCGGGGCAATGCAGCCAGCGTCCAGGGGTCGCATCCGACTGGTATTGATATGCATGAGTTGAGCTACCTGTAGACTACCCTGGTAGACGTAGATTATTTGCAATAGTCTGCAGTTAACTCAAGTCGCTTTACAGAAAAACAATTTGCGGCGTCATTTTGGGGTTAGATAACGCTTTGTGGATTGTCCAACATCATTTATTTATTTTCCTGCTGAGGACTGCTGCGAGTACACGCACTTTCTTAGTCTCATATCATATACATACCTATAGTATGTAATTTTTTTACGCTTCTACCACGGTTATTCAGCGAAATTTTTTACAGGAACGTGTTTTATTATTACAGGCTATGGCATGACTCTGGGGTTCCCTACGATACTAATGCCAGCTGTCAGAAACCCCCCTGAAGGAGAAGTTCTATTCCTGGAGAAGTCACAAATTTCGTGGATCAGTAAGTGAATATTCTTCTTCATTTTCAAGCGTAAAGTCAAAGATCATTGTATATCTTCATGATTCTGTTGTATTTTATGTATTGATTATATTTATATTATATGTATATATTTAAGCATATGATTTAGGTTAAATAGTATTTTATTTTTAGTACTCTAGTATAGTATTTAGTATTATATTGAATAAGTAAGTTAAAATTTTATCTTTTGTCTATTTTTATTTATGCTTCTCTCTTCACTTTGTCTCTCTCTCCCATATCCCAATAAGGTTTTCTGGAAGAGAACTCTTTTTAGAGTTAAGTTCGCATTTGTAATAATTTTCTAGGATAGGTATATATAATGTTTTGTGTATGTATTTTCGTGGAAGAAGAATAAATAATAATACGTAAATTCAAACATACTATACTGTTGCTATTGGTTCACAGCGGGTTGTACCAGAGGTCTTCCTCATATATCTCAATTATTAATCTTAATAGATAAAACAAAGTCGTGTTTGTTCGAACACATAATATAACTTGAGAACGGCTGGACCGATTTTCATGGTTTTTGGTTTGTTGTATTTGTCTCTGTCCCGAATAGCAGAATAATTAAAACATTAGAAAATTTACTAAAACATAAAACAAATCATTTACTGTCAGCTATATGATGCAAAAAGCGAAATTAACAGTTGGTATGTCTGTTACCTTTTCAGGCCCTAAGGCCAGACTCCACCGGAGAAAAGATGCGTTTTAAGAGAAACGTCTCAAACGTGTTTAAACGTCTCTTCTCCGTCCTCCGCTACGCACATCTCCGCAATCCTGGTGGTATTGGCAGGAACGGACGAACATGGGCTTCTTTTAATTTATAAAATCCCGGAAAAGCGCGTGCTAATCCGCGGGCAGAAGCTGGCTATAACATTCTTACCTACTATATATTATGAATTCAAAAGTAACTGTCCGTCTGTAACCTATTTACGCCTAAACGGTTGACCGGAACCTAATGAAATTTGGCAGGTAGGTAAATGGTATCCCCGGGATAGGTACCTAACTCGTAAAGCGCGTGCAAATCTGCGGGCAGGAACTAGTATAATAATATAATATTTATCATTACAGTTTCAGAGCTATTACTTTAGAATTAAGTATTCTTTGTCAAGAACGGTTGACCTCGGTCGCTCTTTGTCTACTTTTACCGCATCTTCGCTTTGACATTATATTAGTATAGGTATATCGTCATCATTTGCAGTCTATGCTAGTCCACAGCTGGATATATGCCTCCACTGATAAGAGCCATAATCCCCACGAATGATTATGGCTCTTATCAGGAAATGCGGGTTCGGGATCGCAGATCAGTATGTTCTGCAGAGGGCGCTGCTCGCCCTGAGTATATAACACTACGTCGTCGTGCAGATACATATTACACTATCTATACATATGTATTATGAAACAAAGTCGCTTCCCGCTGTCTGTCTATCCTTAAGTATGCTTAGATCTTTAAAACTACGCAACGGATTGTGATGCAGTTTTTTTAATAGATAAAGTGATTCGAGAGGAAGGTTTATAAACCATTTAGATTACAAGCGGGCGAAGTCGCGTAGTACACATAGACCTAACTATATTTGGTCTTTTAAATTATATTTACTCTGATAAAAATGTTGAAGCAGTTTGTAATAAAACAGAGTGTTCGATAAGGTTTTGATTAACGTAACGAATTGTTTTCAAGCTATTAGTAGGCACTAAAGCCGAACGCTCACCTGTCCGCGGCACAGGAACCGCACTCGATTTTACTGAAAAATTAAATAACGCATAATAATTTTTTTTTAATTATTTAATTTTGAATTCGATTCATAGTACATATTTGCTTCACATGCTTCACTGCTCTTTGAACATGCTGTGTACACATATTTAGGGATACAGTCTAGTTTTAATTATTGTGTGCTTCTATTTAATTGTATTCTGGTTTGTGGGCCAAATACATTTATTATTATTGTTTATTTTAAGCCATTATTGTCCCACTGCTGGGCAAAGGCCTCCCTTTTCTCCTCCCACTCAAATAAATAAATATATTCGCTCGCAAGGAAGTGTTAACTTGACTTTATCAACTAGATACTGAAAGAGGTTTGAAGATTTTTGTAGAGTGGATCTAACCTGTACTACGGCTAAACTTTGTTTTGTCACCATAATTGTGTATATCTTAGAAACCTGACGCTTCAGTAAACATGCAAACATTATGTTATTGGAAAGATGTTATGTGTATAAGTTTCCTCTATCCAAATAAAAAACATTCATTGGGCGCTGCGATATTCAATATAAATTATAATATTTTAGATAAACTTTTTAAAACACGCTTTTATATCATCTAGGACCAAATTATTTGAGAAAATAAATCCAACGCACCCAAACTCGGGTTAATCGTTCCAATAGCCATCATTATGTCTCCATCATCAGACCAGCTCGAAGGTACCATGATGACATTGCATTGTCACGGAACTTACATAAGCATACCGAATTTCAGCAAAATGGAAAGCAGAAATCAATAGATCTCAATGATCATAAAAAATGGTGGTCAGATTATTGCTGGCCAATATTTACTACCCCGGTCGGTGATTGTCTTACACAAATTTAAAGTTAAACTTTTCATAATTAAAAAGACTTTAAAAATGATAAAACTTTTGAAACTATCATGGTTATTAATACTAAAGTCATTTAAAACGGCATATTTACCATGATTGGATAACTCAAAAATCAAATCATGGTAAATATCCCGTTTTAAATGACTTTAGTTTTAAAAATGATTTTTCATTAAAATTTTTGAGAATAACAAATAACAGTTTAGTATCAATCTGTGATTATCAGCTATATTACGGCATACTCGTAATATACCTAGCTAATATAGCTATCTTACTTTTGTGTTAATTTGAGTTTGTTTTGGCCTATGTTTTCTGATATTTTATTTGACCAACTTGTACAGTTTTAAATGTTGTACGATTATTTATTTACCAAGTTTTTATTATACTTAGCATAAAGACAAATAATCAAAGAATGATAGATTCATAAAAAAAAAAACTTTCACAAAAACCCTGGTATATGCAAATTTTGTTATAAAATATATTAATTGTATAAATCTTATGTTGATAATTTTATATCACGTTCGATTTGTTGATGTAGGTAGGTTAGGTAACCTAAGTATGTACATAGATTATGTATTTGCAAACAGGCTATAGGTCTCAGGCTAATTCATCGAATACATTCGCAACCCAGATTATTATATGCATCATGCTATTTATCAAATTGGCGATACATAAACCAGCGAACATGACACAATTATTAAACAATCGCCTGTATTAACTAAACCTAACTAACCACTGAAGTGCGAAATAGGGCCCGAAAAAGTATAAGAAACCAAGGTTCACATTTTGAAAATGAATAATAAACGATTTGATTATTAATAAAATGTTTAATTTATTATTAGGACTTTTTTAAATTTTTTGATGAAACCGGATTTAAATTGGGTTTATGTACTCTAGTTCTGAGAATTAGGCAGGTATCTACGTGTATGATACACCAATCGAAAGGGCAATAATACTGGATGTTTTTAAAAATTTTTGAATGTTTTAGTCTTCTCTATTTAAAAAAAAAAAAACTACATATTTCAAAAAGTAATTTAAATTTTTGAATAATGTTTAATTATTAAACACCTCCCATTTAGTCAGTTACGTGGATACAGATGATTGTTTTGGTGTTTATCGATTGAATACACATTATGCTAGGACGCAAACAAATTGTTAGGCACTAGTAACTGTCTGTTTGAACACTATGAACGAATAAGAATATGATTTTGGTAAATTTTTCAAAAATCATGGATATTATGATAAATCGGAATTCGTCGACATTGGACTAAGGTAATCTAGCCTGAATAGATGCGTAACGAGGTGACCTACCCCCCCTCACGGCTTTGCATCGACCTTCCGGACACCCTGTATATAATTTTAAAATATCTATTTATCTGCATAGATGATGCCGTGTGGATTGTCCATCATTATGTAAAAAAAAATGATGTCGTCTTAATAAATGAATTTCTATTGCCAGGAAGCAGTTGGAGATGCCCAGTACCTGCATAATGCTGTTTAGTATTCTGTATATGATTTTGTTACAGCAATATTGAACCATGCTTTCTGTTTGGTGAAACCGGCCTTAACCTTATCCTGAGTTTGAGCGCTGGGAGGTGCGATACAGTTTTCAACTTAAGCTCTTTCCAGTGTTCCGTTGTATTTTAGTGATATTATGTCTTTGTTTATTTTAAATAAATAAATTGAAAATTAGTGTATATTTCACAGGTTCCATAAACCTTATCGTGGTACCGATCGGATGCGCTCTCTCTGGTCTGGTGACCGCCCCGCTGGGCCGGCGGAGAGCGATGCAGCTCGTGAACCTACCCTTCTTCTTGGCCTGGCTCCTGTTCTACTTCTCCACTTCCACCTACCATCTGTACGCAGCGCTGGTCCTCACAGGACTGGCGGGGGGGCTTTTGGAAGCACCAGTAAGCCATTGTTTCCCACTAGTATTACGTTTTTTTACAATGCTGGACACTATTCGCATAGCATCACCTAACCCAAATCGTAAGTATACTAGTTTTTGCACGCGGTTGCGTTATTTCTATGGAAACTATCTCAGGGGAATTGTTTTATGGGATAAAAAGTATAGATTTTCAGGCTTAGAGCTGCATTCCAGCCTGATCCGTTTAGTAGTTTTGGCATGAAGCAGTAACAACCACCCATCCATCCATCTAAACATCAAAACTTTCGCAATTATAATATTAGTATGATATTCACT
The DNA here is from genome assembly GCA_943735965.1 of Eupithecia abbreviata. Taxonomy (NCBI): domain Eukaryota; kingdom Metazoa; phylum Arthropoda; class Insecta; order Lepidoptera; family Geometridae; genus Eupithecia; species Eupithecia abbreviata. The sequence goes on from OX030973.1 coordinate 10,193,278, forward strand.
ACCCAAGCTAAGCAGAGCTTGTGTTATGTGTACTACGATTTCCAATAACAATTTCCATAACCGACTTCGAAAGAATCAGGAGGTTCTATGTTCGGTTGTATAATGTCTCAAATTTTTAATTTTTTTGAACCGAGTAGAAAGTTTTTCGCATTGTATTAATAGTCGAGGCGGTCCCATAAAAAATATATTCCCGAGGGATTAGTATTTGTCCTACAAAGCTTGAAGAAACAATACGAGATTAAGGAATTCGAAGTCGGTTTTTGTTTTTTCATAGCAATCAAATAATTATAACTATTTTTATAAAAATATACCAACCAACTAGGGTCCGAATTCTACTAACTAATTCCTTTAACGACAATAGTGTCGTCAGAGAATCATTTAAAGATGAAAGAAACTCTACATAGTAAAAAAGTAAAAGTAATAAATACTTCACTAATTTTTCTATGACAATTCTACGAAACACTGAAACACACACAATTTAACTAAAAAAAAAACAGCGTTGTGATAGCTATGCACAATGGCTATCACAACACAATGCTGAGTCGGACGCCATTTTGTAGCATTTAAGATTTTTTTCCAATTAGTTAGTAGTTATGTAGTCTTTATGGTGTTGGGTAGTTAAGGAATTAGTTTAGTAAATTTGTTAACTACAAATAGTTTTTTGCTACTGAATGAAGATATTTCTATTCTATTCTAAAAATTAATGAACTTTACCCTAATATAGATCACACATTTTGTGAATAAACAAAATAGATTTTGTACTTTGCTCAGTTAATTTTACAGGCGATTCTCGCCGGTTTTCTACTAGGGCACGTCTGTATCGACATTTGCTCGGATAAATTGATAGAATGATTTCAACTTTGACACTTTTGACACTCATCCCTCCAGCTGTAGTTTCTTTTAATATACGTAAAAAGCTAAAAGGTGCCATCTACCATTCAGATACCATTACCATTATGGTGAAGTGATTCGTTTAGTGGAATTAGGGGCCAGCACTCGTACGAACACCAAAAAGGGGGATTTTACGTGAACTGGGCTACGTTATTTACGGGACGGGACCAGGTTTATTTTAAATCCTGTTGAAATTGTTACAGGTGCTGACCTACGTGGCTGAGATCACGCAGCCCCACCTTCGAGGTCTGCTGTCCGCCACCAGCTCTTTGAGCATTATCCTCGGAGTCTTCACGCAGTTCCTCTTCGGACTGTTCTTGTACTGGCGGCCCGTGGCCTTGGTCAATATCATCTTTACGGTGAGATCATCATCGATGGCATATGGTTTATAATAAATAAATAATAATTATAATCTTTATTTCAGACTACATGGGTCGATATTCACTTCAAATTAGGTACACAATATTAATTGAAAGTCACATAAATCTATAATTTTATGTTGCTAGAGATTTTTCTTTTGTTTTTGTCGTGGCGATTGTGGCGTAATAATTGACACCTTCAAATCAGCCTGTGGATGTTTTAGGATCCCACTAAGGGCTCAACTCTTTTGCGTAGTAAATGGTAGATTGTGGCGTAATAATTGACACCTTCAAATCAGCCTGTGGATGTTTTAGGATCCCACTAAGGGCTCAACTCTTTTGCGTAGTAAATGGTAGATTGTGGCGTAATAATTGACACCTTCAAATCAGCCTGTGGATGTTTTAGGATCCCACTAAGGGCTCAACTCTTTTGCGTAGTAAATGGTAGATTATGGCGTAATAATTGACACTTTCAAATCAGCCTGTGGATGTTGTAGGATCCCACTAAGGGCTCAGCTCTTTTGCGTAGTAAATGGTTATATTTTGTATCAACTAGCGCAGCGTCGCGGCTCGGTGTGAGCTGGCCTTAAGGACCTTTTCTTTGCCAGGGAAAAGGCACATTATTCCCGTGTTTTTAACGACTCCATTGTGACGACCAATCCACCTGCAAAGCGTGGTTATTATGTCAGAGAACGTTCAACTTTACGTAAGTGTGCTGACGAGGACTTCTTTTGTATGAAGCCCAAGACAAAAGTTTCTGAGCATTCGTTTAACCTACTAAGTACCTACTATTATTAAAGGAGTCCCAAGATAATAATACTCTAGAATAATTGCTTCTGTCTAGCTATTTTTGTCGTAATGCATGTACAGAGAGCTGCATCAGTAGTTGCTATGTAAAGTTTAAAGTTATGTATTTAGATAGATATAGATAGATAGAGAGACATTTATGATCCATCACAGTTACAGCACAGAACAAATGAAGTGAAAATTTTATTGGTTACAGACAGGTTAAGACTAATTAAATTACATAGATTTTATAAGACTTATAAGTAATACTTTAAGAAGTATTTGAAACCAGTTTGACACTGAAAGTGCTCGTCGCGACGACTATGATGGGCCGCTGCCATTTCGTATATGGAAAGATACAGCAGATATTACTGCTGGTTTCAGTTTCATACCAATTTATAAGAAGACAACGCCAGTAAAGCTTTCTATGTCCAGGTTGATGGAATTTTCTTTTTGCAGGTGTTAGCAGTGGTCGCCCTCTGCTTCGTGCCAGAGTCTCCTCATTGGCTGGTTTCAAAAAAACGATACAGTGACGCTAGAAAAGTGAGTTCATACAATGTTCGGTTTTCGAATAAGCTGGCTTTCTGGCACGGGCACTGAGATTAATAACACCATGGCAACTGCTCCGATTTATTTCAAACATAGATAAAGAAATTCTATATCAAGTCGCCTTTAAATCTTCAAAAAACTAAATCGAAATCGGTTCATACGTTTGGACAGGTCAGGGCGCATTTAAACCGCATCGTTTTACAGGATGCGTTGTACAGGTTCTGTTTGTTTCCATCATTTATTTTATTTATTTTTTATTTTTGTTTATTTGGAAGACAGACAGTACATAGACATTATAAAGGGTTACAATAAGGATTTACACAGACCATGGCTTTTGTAGTTAGTTTGAGCTAGTTCACACTCCCGATAGTATTCCGGATTCAGATAACTGTCATATCTCTGTCAATCTCACTGCACATGTGAGATTATGCATTGATGAAGTTTGTGTTTTACTTTTTGATAACAAGGTAACACTTGTTATTTTCTGTTAATTAAAAAATAAAGTTTTCATTACTAAAATGACTTTGTTTTAATAAATTATCTTGGATACTAAATTGGAGTACCCTTATTTTATTTTGCTTTATTTGGAAGACAAACAGTTTTACACTTGTAACAGATAACTTTAATAATAACCTACAACCATTTATGCACAATATTTACACAGCGTTCTGTTACAGAGTTTGCAATGGGTCAGAGGCTGGACGACCCCTGAGGCTGTTGAAGAAGAACTAAAGGAAATAATAGCCGTTTTCAAAAATGAAAAAGGTAAGTTTCACGGAAAATCTGTATTAAAATATGTATTCAATTTATTTTCATGACAAGTAGGTCATTTCGAGCATAAATGCCCAACCGTTGATTTGATTTGCATGAAAAATTTATAGGAGTTGTGAAATGTGCTGGTAACTTTAACTTCATCAACTGCTGGACATAGGCCGCCCTCCGACCAGGAGGGATAACGACCTGCGAAGGACTGTAGGTAGATGCTGGATGCGTCAAGCTGAAGACAGGGCGCTGTGGCGCTCATTAGGGGAGGCCTATGTCTAGAAGTGGACTAAGATAGGCTGATGATGATTTTGGTTAAAACGTGTTATATCTTTCAGTAGACACAGAAGATCCAGAGCAATCGTTTAAGGATGAAGTCTCCCTGTATTTCAAGAGAAGCTTCCTCGTGCCATACTTCCTGGTGTGCTTTAGCTTCTTCGTCGGCCACTTCAGTGGAATGACTACTTTACAGGTTGGTCACGTCAGGAGGTTGCGGGTTCGATTCCCGCTCCGGGACAAATGTTTGTACGATCGGCATCTGTTTCGGGTGCTCTGGTATAATATCTATCTATTTAATATTAAAATATGACCTGTCTAACTGCTTATTTGTAAGCCTAAAGAAATAAAAAACTTTTTATTTTCAAATGTATTGTATTAAGTATATCAGTCATCTAGTACCCATAACACATGCTCTGCTTAGCTTGGGGCTATGTGATGTGGATTGTCCAGCAATAATAATTTATTTATTTATTCAATATCGGAGGTTTTAACCTGTAAACTGGTGAATGAAGTAGGTCAACTTTTCAGAAGCGTTTCACTGCTTGGGGCTAGATGATGTTACCTACTGGCTCCATTTATAAATGACATACATATTCTGTGATATTATAAACACAGCAGGACAATACTGGATGCAACTGGCTCAGGAGAGGGAAGAACGGCAACTTTCACCTGCTTAGGGGTTCTCGAATCAAAACAATGCAACAATAAAGAACCAAGAATGCTTTAAGCATTCTTAGTGTTCCTGTAGTACCTGTTTCAGTAAGAAAACTAATAGGTACTTAATTTAATTATAAATTAAATCTTCTTCAACATAACTTATTTTCATGAACTGGTTAGATGTTGGAATACACAGGAAAGCGTTCGGTGATGATGACGCGAGTTCCATGATTTTTTTTCAGCAAAAAGTGCTTAACCCGCCTAAAGAAGTTTTCACTTAAAAAGATAGGTTTAGCAATGAAAGTATGTTGGTAGCTTTAAATTATTCTGTTTACAGACGTACGCAGTATCGATATTCCAAATGCTGGAAGCGCCTATAGACAAGTACTACGCGACATTGATTCTCGGAGTCCTGCAGATAGTGGGCACAGGTGTCTGTGTGGTACTGGTGCACTTTACCGGCAAGCGACCGCTGACGCTGGTGTCCACAGCAGGCGCAGCCGTCTGCTGTTTACTAGTCGCCTGCTATGATATTTACATTATAAACGTATGTATAATGTAAAAATATGTCGGCAAACGTAGTGTAGGACGCCCTCCGGCCAGGTGGGATGACGACCTGCGAGGGACTGCGGGCAGATGCCGGAAGCCGAAGAATGAAGACAGAGCGCTATGGCACTCATTAGGGGAGGCCTATGTCCAGCAGTGGACTAATATAGGCTGATGATGTTGATGTATAATGTAGTGTAAATAAATCCCCAATAATTCACACTTATGTTGAGTCTTTTTATACGAAACTAGCGCGCCCCGCGGCTTCGCCTGAGGGGAAATCTTTTTATCAAAATGATTATAATAATAATAAGCAAGCTCGCCACAAGCAGGGCAGCTTGTGGCGAGCTGTTGGTGAGTAGCGACACCACGGGTACCGAGTGCTCCTGGGGAAGTTCCTGGTTCTCGTCTCCGCTTGCGGAGTGGCATCCCAAGAGAACCAGATCCCCACCTCTTGCTTGCCTTCATTGGCCGGTCTGAGTGGAGTCGCGAGAGATGCATCTTAGGATGTAGACTCGGGGGTGGAAGTGTCTAATGGCGTAATAGCGAGGAAACCCGCTCACGAGCAGTCTTCGTGATGGTGAAATCGGGGCCGCACCTCTCGACACCCCTCAGTCGTTTGCGCCGATGTTGTTCCTCTCCGGTAATTTACTCCGGCTTTTTAAGGAACCCATCCAGCATTCGGCAAGCCACCGTCTGCCACTCTTCTTAACATTATGAGTGACTTGTTTATGGCAGACGTCCGCAATCTCCCCTATAGCCCGATTACCCAGTCCATCCATCCATCACAATAGCCTGGTTTTATTTCTTTCATTTTTCTTTGCAATAGTCTCTACACCTGGCGGATACCATCTTTGGGTGTATCATATTGTGCACCCGAGGATGATACCCGCTATGTGTAGCCATCGCTTTTAGATTAACTTCTCAAAGGGTGGCCTCTGTGCTGTTGGCTTCGGCCCCACGCAAGCCTTCCAAAGGACCGGGTCACTTTTTGGCCCGAGATCATGGTAAATGAGAGACATAATAGTAATAATCATTATTTCAGACCATAGAAAAGTAACAGATCTTAATCAACTTATTCTATGGTCCATAGTAATATATACCTTAAAACTAGCATACATAAAATATAAAAGGACTAAATTAATAATAACACGCTTTTTTATTATTACGTCGACAGCGTGTAGATGTAGGTACTCAGGGTGTCAGCTGTTTTCGGTGCACGGCGCGGGCGGTGCAAAATAAAAGAGCGAGGTTATAAACCTCGCTCTTTTAAAATTATATCTATTTTAAAAAAGCCACACCAAAATCCGTTGCGTAGTTTTAAAGATCTAAGCATACATAGGGACAGACAGACTGCGGGAAGTGACTTTGTATTATACAGTCTGTCTGACTTTTTCCTCAAAACTGGGGCATGCAAGATGAGAGGTAAAATGAATACCTTTAGAATAATTAGTCCTCTTACGAATAATTTTTGTACTTCTGGTTTTCAGTATGGTGTCCCGATGATAAATAGTGCGTCGGAAAACAACAACATTACGGTAAAGATGACTGCGGAGAGCATTGCGACTGAAATCTCAGAGGGCGTTTTGGTGAGTATATTATTTACATTATATTCTGTTAGTAAGAATAATATATATATAGATAGATAGATAGAAAACACTTAAATATAACATCCAAAAAGAAAAAACAATACAGGATTAAACAATAGAATAAAGGAAGTATAAGGGCGGCCTTATCGCTGAGAGGGAAGGAACAATATAGACGGCATTTTAATAAATACATGTAGGTATAGATTAAAAATGTTATTAAAATAATTAAAATTATACAATCAAAATAAGTAACTAAAAAGTAAAAAAAATCAAATCTAAAATTATAAATTAATAGGTACATAAAAATAGATTATGTATATATAAATATATAATGCTGGACAATTCACACAGCATTATCTAGCCCCATGGTAAGCAGAGCTTGTGTTATGTGTACTAGATAACTGATATACATAAATTACACAATATATTATATAGATAGATATTTTTTATTATACATAGAACACCCAGAACAAATATCTGCAGATCGTACACACAATTGTTCCGAGGCGGGAATCGAATCCGCAACCTCCTGCGTCGCAGGCGGACCTTCGCCCACCGCGCTACATCGGTCGTCAATTATGTATTACATACTTTTAAGAGCTACAAATAGTCGTAGCTCAGGCCATTAGAGTAAATAAAATGTATTTACTCTTATGGTCTGACTCTACTGCTACGACTATTAGTATTTTGTTCGCGTCGCGTTTCTCTGTGGGATGATCCTTAGCTTGGGACTAATGAAATTGTGGAACTGGAGAGTGGATTGCAATAGCTTGACAGCTTCCTAGCAAGACCGATGTAGCGCGGTGGGCGAAGGTCCGCCTGCGACGCTGAAGGTTGCGGGTTCGATTCCCGCCTCGGAACAATTGTGTGTACGATCTGCAGATATTTGTTCCGGGTATTCTGGTCGTTTTCTATATATAATAAAAAAATTACTATCTATGTAATGTATTGTATTATGTATATCAGTTATCTAGTACCCATAACACAAGCTCTGCTTACCATGGGGCTAGATAATGTTGTGTGAATTGTCCAGAATTAAAAAAAAAGAATAAACACGGGTTAAGCTGTGTACAGAAGGCAGTATTATGAACACAAAACCTCAACGAAGTAATTGATGCTTTGTATTCTTTACTGAAATCTCTAAATTTCCTTTACCTTCCAGAAAAATCCATACTCGTGGATTCCCACTACACTGCTGATGCTGTTGGCTTTAATCACGCACACGGGGATAAGGCTTTTGCCGTGGATCCTTATTGGGGAGGTAAGTCTACGTTGCTTTATGTGTTTTTTCCTTCGATGTATACCATCTTATAAAATTAACATACATTTCACGTTAATATATTCCTTTGATTTAGTTTGGTAACCCTTTAGTTTGCAAAAAAATACCCGGATTCTATAATTTAGTAGGTATAAAAAATACCCCATAAAATGTCGACATAATCGTAACTTCAAATCGAGGATTACCTTCCCTACGAGGGGTACAAGCTATAAAATAAAATATGAAGGTATTTTTTATTATTTGGAAGGTTTCATCAAGAATTTTCTCTGAGCGCCAAATATTGTCTGGAAGAGTTCGCTCTTGAGCGATAAGACCGCTAAATGTCACTTGATTATGATTGTTTCTAACAAAGTTTCCAACAGAAAAATTACAATTAATTATTAAAAAACATTAACTAGTATTTACAATTGAAACAGTTGCGCTAACTACTGGTGGACTGCAAACAATCTAGAATCAACTGATGCATGAAAGTATTTCTATAATGTTTAATTACCTACATCAGTGAAAATCCGTTTTAATTGTATGATCCGTTAATACTAAAATCATCTCGGGGGTTTTAGATTTTTTGTGCATACATAATACTATTTTATCCTATCCTACTAAAACTATATACGTGTATGTACCGGCGTTGGTTGTTTGCCCATGTTTGGGCGTGCAAAATGCCAAATCTACTGAATGAATCGAGCTGTAGTTTTGCACACACAAAGGATCTGCACCTCGAATAACATAAATATAAAATATAATAAATAATGTTGGAAAATCCACACAGCATCATCTAGCCCCAAGCCAAACAGAGCTAGTGTTATTGGTACTAGATGACTGATATACTTAAAACAATACATTACATAGATAGATTTTTTTTCACATAAATCTATTTATTCCAAAAATGCAGCGTGGCCTTATTGATAGAATATATAGCTTTTTTTAATAGGTAGAGTGATTCAAAAGGAAGATTTATAGACTATTTTAAACATATATTTCCTCGAGGGCAAAGCCTCGGGGCGGAGCTAGTTTTATACTTCCAACATTATTTATTTGGACGACCTCTGTGGCGCGGTGGGCGAAGGTCCGTTTTCGACGCGAGAGCGTCTTCGGTTGCGGGTTCGATTCCCGCCTCGAAACAATTGTGTATACGATCTGCAGATATTTGTTCCAGATGTTCTGGTCGTTATATGTTTAATATAAATATCTATCTATGTAATATATTGTATTATGTATATCACTCATCTAGTACCCATAAAACACAAGCTCTGCTTACCATGGGGCTAAACACAGGGCTAGATGATGCTGTGTGGATTGTCCAGCATTATATATACTCGTATATACGGCTGCTAAAACTATGTTATTGATTGATTTTTGACAGATATTCAGCGCAAAAACGCGTTCTGGAGGGGCAGGCCTGGCGAGTGCTGTTGGATACATCTTCGGTTTCCTCACGAACAAGATGTACATCGGTATGGTCGACTCCATGTCGATATGGGGGACTTACGGCTTGTACGGACTGATAAGGTGAGTCCTATATACAGGGTGATAGGTGGATAGATATATTTTTTATTATACATAGAAAACAATCAGAACACCCGAAACAAATATCTGCAGATCGTACAGACGTTTGTCCCTAGGCGGGAAACGAACCCACAACCTCCTGCGTCGCTGGTGGATCTTTGCCCACCGCGCCACAGAGGTCGTCGACGTATACAGGACATATACAGGGTGGAATTTGTCCAGTATTATTTCATTATTTATATGTACAGGGTGTCCGGTAATTAAACCACCACATTTAACACCACGACCAATTCCGAAAAAAAATATAAAAAATCTATCTGCAGCAGTAAAAACTAAAGAAATTAGTTTTGATACGTTTGTTCACGTCATTGGGCACTACGGCTACAAATTCAGTAATAACGAATATATTTTCTCTGGGAACAACCGTAAATAATTGGCCTTGCCATCGCGCATTACAAGATATTTCTATCTGCACTTTTTTTTTTCTTAAATATGAAAATTTGTAAAGTGTGTTATGGAGTGGTTGAGGTGTTATTTATAATTAAATAAAATAATAAATAAATAATGCTGGACAATTCACACAGCATTATCTAGCCCCATGGTAAGCAAAGCTAGTGTTATGGGTACTAGATAATTGATATACATAATTACAATATATTTACGGACGCCCTCCGACCAGGTGGGATGACGACCTGCGAAAGACTGCAGGTAGATGCTGGATGCGGCAAGCTGAAGACAGGGCGCTATGGCGCTCATTGGGGGAGGCCTATGTCCAGCAGTGGACTGCTATAGGCCGATGATGAATATATTACATAGATAGATATTTTTTATTATACATAGAAAACGACCAGAACACCCGGAACAAATATCTGCAGATTGTGCACACAATTGCTCCGAGGCGGGAATCGAACCCGCAACCTCCTGCGTCGCAGGCGGACCTTCGCCCACCGCGCCACATCGGTCGTCAATTGAAACGACAATTTAAAATAGCCAGTTTTATAATAGATGTCCCAATTGAAAATTATTTAAATTATTTACCTGGCCTTGTAGACGATGTACCTTTGCAGCTTCGTCAAAAAATGTGTATACCAGGCCTGGAACTACCTGTATGTAAAAAATTCAGCCAAATCTGTTCAATCGTTATGGCGTGAAGAGGTAACAAACATCCATCCATACAAACAACCGTCCTTCCAAACTTTCGCATTTATAATATTATAAATATATCTATCATAATGTTTTAGATCTGGAAAAGCGTGCGAAGCTTCGGGCAGAATCTAGAAATAAATAAACCAATAGGAAGATGAAAGTAACTCGTAACCTTAACCATGACTTAATTGTTTACAGTGCTGTTGGCTGTGTGGCATTCTACTACATTCTTCCCGAAACTGAAGGAAAGAAACTAAACGAGATTGAAAATCACTTTGCGGGCATCCGGAAGCTCTCTAATAAGGTTTACCGTTCTAAGGTAAGAAATTACTTCTGTCAGAAATTAATAAGGTTTTTCTAGATTAAATTCCGAGAATTCGTTGCGTAGTTTTAAGGGTCTAAGCATACAGCGGGAAGCGACTTTGTTTGATACTATGTGGATGATGATACTGCAAAAGTGACACGCCATGTCATCTGGAACTCGGTAGACAAAAATGATCGACGTTACGTCATCTTGAACTCGGGCCTGAAAAAATATCGTGGTCGTGACGTTTCGTTTTCGGCGGCGTGGAGAATCTAGACACGCAACCCAAGTTATGAAAGAACAGGAATATTTATAGAAAAATGGGACGCTACGTACCCATCTTAGTTATCTCGTACATTTACCAAACGAACAATTGTGCATTATCTAGTAAAATCTATAAATGAAAACAATGATAACACCGTGAAGCCGTCTAGAATTTAACCGGTTCCACAATACCTCTACCGATATTGGGCGTTTCTTCACTAGCGACCTGACCTAACATCCACAACTAAGTAGGCATAATATCTTTGTCGCGGAATCAAAATTTTTTTCTTCTCTGTCGTATTCTTCACTACTGAAGGTCGAGCCCGTTCTGAAAAGCTTTCACTGAGACGCTGATGGAACCGTTTCTACTCTACTCTGTCTTCAGCCTGTCACAAGATTGCAGACAAAATGCTTCCCATTGTTGCCTTAATATGGTCCAACCAGCGTGTTGGTGAGCATCTTCTTGTACTTTTCCCCTCTAACTAACATAGTAAAACCAGTTTTTCGAGGTAGTATTCGGGCGATATCAGAGGACTCATCTTTACATAGTATAAAATGAAGTCGCTTCCGCTGTCTGTTTGCTTAAATCTTTTAAACTACTCAACGGATTTTAATGCAATTTTCAGCAACAGAATGAGTGATTTAAGAGAAAGGTTTATAAACTATGGAAAACATAGCTATCAACGCGGGCGAAGCCGTGGAGCGCAGCCTAGTATTTCTATAAAACACATAATACAAACAATTTCAAAGAATTATGCGTTCACTGATGTCGGTATCGGGTCGGGTCAGCTTATCATATCCAATAACCGCTCAGTATAGTGTAATAATCTATGTTATCGTTTTGTTACAGAGACAATCGAAGAACGATATTTCAAGAATGCAAGACCTGAAAGGAACCACCAACATGTCGTATGAAGACGATGTGAAATAGCTCCCTTTCGAGGCGAGAGCACACTATGACCCGTACCTTTAAGAGGCGTTTTCTGAAAAAGAAAAGTTCTCTATTTACATACTCTAAAACTCAAACTCAGGATATCTCAGGGATGTTTCACGGCAGCATAAAGGTTGCCATTGGGATGTCATGTCAAACTATGCAAGGTTCTAATTTTTCGGGCTCAAACTCAAGCGTGATCTTTTCAGACTTGTCGATTTTCTTTTTAGCACTAAGAAAACGCCTCGTTAAGAGCTAAAGATTGATACGATACTTATTTAATTGCTTATAGTTTATCTTTATAGATAGCGCCACAAACCAAATGAATGGCGCGATTTATTAAAAAAAATACAGTAAACCCATATGTATATAAGTAAAACAATTTTTGTTATTATTGTGAACGATTAATTTATGAATATTTTATTACATAGTTATTAGGTAATAACGGTATCTACCATTGTACAGGACTAGGTTATTTGTCAATCAACAAAGTTGTTTGGCATCATTGACACATAGGACAGAGTGATTATAAACGCTTGTGATTTATGTGTATGAAAGTTAATAATAAAATATAGTTATCAACTGTATAGGCAGTATTTATTTTACTTCCTCGCGACACGTGTAGTTCAGCCATATTCTCTTAGTTAATTATTTACTATTAGAAACAACCGTGCGGAGGACTGACCACCACTGGGGTAAACGTGTTCTTGAGTGGAGACCACGACGCGGTAAGCGTGTGGGACGCCCTCCGGCCAGGTGGGATAACCTGCGAAAGATTGCAGGCAGATGCTGGATGCGTAAAACTGAAGACATGGTGCTATGGCGCTCGTTGGTGGACGCCTATGTCCAGCAGTGGACTAATATAGGCTGATGATGATGATGAATTAAATGTAATTTTGTTGTTGTGAGGCAGACGAACCAGCGTACATTTTCTCCTCAACTCTTTTCAGCATTTCTTTAATTACTAACCTTCTCTGTTCAGATAATCCTATCCAACAAACACTAAATCTAATGAAAAACTAACAAAAACTAGAACAATAACAGAAAACAACAATGTATCATGATGCATGATACCTATCTTATTACTAAAAACTAAAGCCAAGTTCAACAATTATTGCACACAAAGAGATTTAATCCAATTCGAGTTAGAAAACGGGCAAGAGACCAAATAAATAAAAGCTAAGCAGGAAAGATGTGTAAATTACGGTACATATATATAGGAAGTTCTTAAAAAATTAACAACCGTCCAGCAATTGGCGGTCTTATCCCTTGATAGAGAGATAGATAAATTCTTTAGAAACAACTTCAGATAAACACATACAAAATACAACAACTATACAGTACACAGGAATAAAACATGAAACACAATTCAATTCAATTTCAATTCAATTGATTTATTAAAAATGAACAAAGAATTATCTCTAAGATACAAAGGAACACTGGAAAGAGCATAATTCTAAAACTGTGTCGCACCTTCCAGCGCTCAAACTCAGGATAAGGTTAAGGCCGATCTCACCAAACAGAAAGCATGGTTTAATATAGCTGTAAATCTTGATTAGCAAATTAGTTAATACTTATGGCACTTTGTTAGGCGAAATCAGGTACTAGGAGATCTGACGGTAAGTATACAAAATAATACTATTAAAAAAAAACACAATTGATTATAAAAGGAAACCATAAAAAGATGAAATGAAAATATGGGTAAGAAGTCTGTGTGTGCTGCAGTATGTCAAAAAGGCCTGAGTTCAGCGTCATAGCGTCTAGCAAAAGATCTGATTTTCAGCCAGACCTATTGAGAGTAAGCAGAATGAGTTTCAGAGATCTCTAGCAGACGACCACAACTTAAAGCACCTTATATCTAAGGTTACCTATGACCTAGCTGGGATATCTAATCCGAATGAATAAAAAGTTTCTTAACCTAATTTTGTTTCAATGCTCCGATGAAACCAGAACGTGTCGTACATATAATATTTCTCATCCATTTTTTTTTTGTAATTCCTTTTTTTATACATACATTTATTTATAATGTTAGAAATACAACAAACAAACAAAGAAAAGTAGAATAAATAATATAATTAGAACTACAGTAGGTACAATTGAAACAGCTGAGCTAACTACATACTTACAAACAATCTAGAAGTAATTACTCGACTAGGATCAGTTTAGTGATCATCACAATCAATGGGAAGTCAAATATTATTGATTCTGTCTCTTATTCTATATATCAAAAGGATGTTTGCCATCACAACTATATTTAAAGAAGTAGCTTACCTACCAAGTTAATTAAGCAGCGAAAAAGTCATACGATGCAAATCCAGGATCAATTCAAAGAAATTTTAGCCACTGAGGCTAAAATGTCTTTGAATCTATGGGGCTACCACGCTATTTAACACAAAGTAACGCGCGTTATCAGCGTTATTACGGCAATTTTAGCGTGATTAACGCGTGTTAAGGCGCATTTTGTCGCGAATAACGCCTTTTCAAGAATCGATGTGTTACATAGCGTGGTAGGCCCAAAGTCTTTGGATCAAACCCACGAACTGCGTTCAGAAAGACTGACCATAAACCGGCCAAGGCGGCGGCGGCGGCGGCGGCGGCATGGCAATGCAATGACTGCTCTGGTACAAAGGAAGGAGGAGCGAATAAGCTCATAGTAGTGTAGGTAGGTCCCAGCGAAGTGCGCGCGGGGAGAGGAGCGCTTTTTGCTCGCAACGGCCGGGGAGCCCACGACATAACGTAAGTCGGAGGAGACCGCGACAACGGCTCGCCCGCCGGCACGCAGCACCGGGATTTATCCTTTGTATTTTATTCAGTTCGTCGCCTTCCTACCTCCCGGTCGTCTATCCTTTTGTAACGCTCGAAGTTTTTTGTAGCCCGTTCAACTTGGTCGTAATTATGCCAATATGATAGTGAAAAGTTATTCACATTTCGGCCGGCCGATTGACCTGTTGTTTTATTTTGTTGAAGTGTCGTAAATAAGGACTTTAGGTTATCTTTTTTTATTGTAGAATACAGTTTTTTAAATCGGGCATTATGTTTGTCTATGAGTTAATCTTCTGTTTATTTTTTCTCAATAAAATTTGGTATGCAGATGGTAACGCACCCCATGTTAAGGTAAGTTTTCTATATTGTAAATATATTATTCTAATAAAATATTCTAAAACTTAAGCGTTTGTTAAAACAACTGTTCTTTTAATTCGTTTCAAGTTGTAAACCTAGTAGTTTATTTTTATGTGCCGTAGTTCGTTTTATATGTAATACGTTTAATGTAAATACTTACCTATATCGTTCATTCTAAACGTGAGCTTAGATTATAATTTCATAGGTAGCTTACTTAGTGTAGGTACGAGATCTGGTAGTGAGATCCTGCAGGTTTACATATCTCAAATAAGTTAACTCACATCAAAGGCGGTTCAACTTCTTTCTCTATTTATATTTATTTTAGTATGCTAACTTTGCATGCACGGAATTGGCAAATATTAGGTATATTTTGCCCGTACTGAATCATTATGGCCGAAACTGAATCATCATAGCATATGGCCTATAAATCTGCGAATTATGGTTTTTGTGAGCAGTGGTATAGCGTACATAAACAATCTTTCCTAGAATATTCCCATTCAAAAAAATATGTCGTCTTTATAACGAAACCAAATTCAAAAACAGATATTTTTGATAGAAAAACAAAATAATTAAATTATTATTTCAGTAACAATGTTTGTTAATTGTCTTTCTTTTTTACGTCCGGGTAATTTAAATGTAATGCATGCAACATATTTTTTTACGTTCACATCTCTTGTCTTGATCAAAATTGTAAAAGTACTTTGATATATTATAGAATTTAATTGTAATTTATTTATTATTATTTTTATTATTTTAAGCCATTACTGTCCCACTGCTGGGCAAAGGCCTCCCTTTTCTCCTTCCACTCCTCGCGATCCAACGCGATTGATTGTAATTTAAAATCAATTAAATTTTTCACTATTTAATTGAATACATAATAGAAACTGAATACATCTGTAGTCTTCTTACGAAATATTTTATACTTAAAGCAATCCTAGCAGTCGTTTGTTTTCATTTGATATCTTTACATATAATATACGTCACATACGACTCTACGTTTAGATCTTTTAATTTACTCAACGGATTTTAATGCAGTTAACAGCAATAAATAGAGTGATTCAAGAGGAAGATAATACAGTATATACAGATAGACATGTATATATTGAAAATCGTGCGAAGCCGGAGCGGGTCGCTCGTGATTAATATATAAAAGACGAAACACTTATTTGTAACAGTTCGTGCAAGTTTTTTGTAATTGAGTGAATAAATAAGCCAAAGTTAACGATCCGATTTCCCGAGCCAGCTCAGCACGTCAGGGAGTGAAACATGTATGATGCGCGTCGCCACCTGCGAGGCCAACCCCAGCAGCGGAAGGCGTCCAGTCTGTGGTTCCGATGGACGCACCTACTCATCTCGCTGCCAGCTGCTGAAGTTGCAGTGCTCTGGGGACCCAGTAGTGGTTGCTAGGAAAGGGGCTTGTGATGGTAAGTAAATAGAACTATCTTAACCATTTGAACGTCCGAGCTTGACAGCTATAAGCTATGTATCCCGAAGTTCAAAGGTGCACTCCATAGACCTCCATGTTGCAGTCGAACCTACGTAATAAAATAAGGTTATAAAATTCTAAAACGATATCTTTCCGAAGCAGTCAGACAGGATCACCAGTATTAGCGTGAAGATGTAACACACATCCATGCAAGCATAGTATGATTGAAAATTTCAACAGCATTTGCCATTTGCCCACAGAAGACCAGTCATCCTGCCTTACTTCATTGCGGTACGCACTCAATGATCGTAACGGCAAGAGATCCACGTACATCCCTCGATGCCGCAACGATGGGACGTACGCCGCCGTACAATGTGCCGCCGGGGGCAAAGCCTCGGGCTGCTGGTGTGTCACGCCGGATGGCAAGCCACTGCCGGATACAGCAACTACCAACGGCAGGCCTGACTGCACGAGAACTGGTGAGCTTTCTCATAGCTATTATCCTGTAGGAGCTAATTGTACACAGAAGATAGATAGATAGATAGAAAATACTTTATTATACCACACACAACAGAAAATAATAGAGAAGTTGAAGTGACATGGCTCGGGCTCGGCAGCGTTTTAACTAAAGCTTCAGGCCTGCAGACTAGTTAACTGGGGTAAATTACTCTTTGTTCTCTTCCGTAATCTTGTTATCTCATAATAAGGTTTATTTTTGTCACGGCCTGCGCTGCGCCATAGGATGAGGCAGCTCGTCTTGAAAATGTCTGAGCCTGAATTTGCCAGCCCAGCTCTTAAGTCAGCCCTAAAATTAAGAGATTTCATGGTATAGTAGGTAGATCCCCTGGCAACCGATTTCTTGGGTCATGCACACCATTATACGCGCGAACTATCGTATAACGTCGACACTTGACACCACACCACTATAACTGCAAGGTTTTACGATTGCCATTGATTTATGTTACTTCGCGTAAAAGATCAGCTCAAAGTTCAAGAGGTCTCTTCGTGTAGGTTCCTATGCTATTTTATGTATAAAGGCATTGTTGCTCGTATATCATGACATTGATTTAGGATGCTACAAACACGAAATACGTAGCACCTACAGTGTATTTCCTATAAGAAGTAGGTAGCGGAAACAAATTAATAAGTTAAGCGTGGATTGCCAATACGAGTGATTAAGAGATCTATCAATCAAGAGAGATCATCATCAATTACGAGGAAAAGAAAGATAGAGATATTATTGTAGAATACCTTATCGAAGAAGCAAACATCAGGTCAAAAGTTAAGTCCGAGACTTAGGAAAGTATGGTGCCATGTTGTAAATGAACAACAAACATGTATTAAAAAAATGAGATAAAAAAAATAAAAAAATATTTCTTCAACACATCAACATTTCTTGATAAGAACAGATTTAGTCATAAGATTATTAAGGTTGAATGATCGCGTCAAGTATAAATTGAACGTTTCCAATAATTTACGTCCTATGTTTTGATAATCGATTCAAAACATCTGTTCTAATGAAAGGCGTCTTGTTTAGAAAATTCAAAATACTTCACGAGCTTTGTAAACAATGTTTCAGACGAAAGCAGATGTTTACTTGCGTTGAAATAGAACGACTTTCAGAGTTACCTAGTGGTTTTTGATGTTGTTCTGTTAGCAGACCTTTAGTTAGCTTCTTAGATCAGGCTACATGGTTTTATTTGGTTTACGTATGACAATAAACATTCGCGTGCATAAGATTTGTGTAGCAGATTTACGTATAGGTTTTTACTGCAACAACATTCGTTACAAATAGATAAGGAAATTTCCAGGATTCTGTTTATTTCCAAACTATTTCCAAGAAGTGTTTTGACGTATTTTCCCAGCATGCAAACGGCGCCAATGTTTTGTTAAGTGTCTTTCATTTGAAAATATTTCAACCGGATAGTTTACTTTATCCTAAGATCGATTCCAGAGTAAACTGTTGAAAGATTTAGATGTTAGATTAGCCATAGTGGCCATTACAGCGGTATACTCACCAATTATATCGAAATGATAAGTAAATACAACGCCATTCATGCCCTTTCGCATCGAGAGATAAGATTATTGTGCTGTTCTATGAAAAGCTTATAAACCTTATAAGAAGAAAGCTTAGACAGAACTCCTCAGCATCGTGATTTTCCTCTTTAAACATATTAAAACATTTTTGTTTAAATTGTGAATTTATTTATTTTCAACATGTGTTATTTATTAGGGAACATTATATACATTTTCCTTTGGTTATTAAAATGTCTTGATAGAGCTTCGTGCTGCAAAGCAACAAAAATAACAGGCCAACCTTCGTGTGATGGCGGGTGCTTCAGCTAGGTTTTAACTCGCGTCACACTTTATTATTTGGCATATTCCAGATAAGATATTAGTCTAATATCTAGATATTATTAAAAAAAGCAAAATATCTTTTATAATTATTTCAACTCATGAGAAATGCGTCGAGATAAGACGAGTCTGGTACCTCAAACAAACTTCTGTGGTTCTTACAAGTGTCTTGTATAATGTCGTAGATGACAGTATATGGGAATTTTTCGAAATATGTACCTTTTATTTATAAATAATGTGTGATCTGTTAGCTCTGTGCCAGGTTCATGCACTCTCGTATGGCATGAGTACATTGCAGAGAGTCAAGTCAGGGGCCCATCTCAGGAAGCCGGCAATCATCGCCCGTTCACTAAGCAGTTGCCTATTATCAAATTGTCGACACTGAGGACTGCCTACAGCGTTACTTATTGATCTAGCTAGGGGATCAGAAAGCAATGGAAATAAATAGCAGAACAACGTATCTAACCGTTTTCTAGTCGCAATTGTATGGCTAAGCTAGTTACGATCTATCAATCCGTCTTTTTCTCGTCGATAGTTATCTATCATGAATAAAATAATAAAATCATGAACAATGCAAAGGAACTAAGCAATGGCGGTGAAATTAAACAAGCACCTACACATACGTCTCATTTATATTCAATTAATTTGCTTAGCGAAAGTAATAATGCCGTGCAAAAATGTAAAGTTCCATTTATCACGCGATTCTGTTTTATCGAGACTCAGGGCTGTAGGACGTCTGCTATAGGCTACACGTTATCTGTATTTCAATCTTGAGGTCCAGTTTCGTTGTTTGCTTTCAAAACTAAGAACAATAAAACAGGCCAGTAAAGCCTCAGATTGTTCGGGTTCAAATTCGATGGCGATGTGCCTCCGCCTGCGGGTTCGATTCCCGCATTGGGGCAAATGTTTGTACGATCGGTAATTATTTGTTACGGGAGAACGTATTTTCTTTACAAATAATGTAAATACGTATAATAATATCTATGTATTGTATTGTGTTAAGTAAATCAGTGAGTACCGCTAACACAAGCTCTGCTTAGCTTGGTGCTCCAGCATTATTTATAAAATTCGCTATACCTATTATGTAACATGACAGCTGTTGAATTCGGTTTAGCGCTTAAACCGGTTCAACTTTACGGTCGGTAAAATGCGCTGAAGCGCTAAACTGATTTTATCTTATATTAAACGCGTTCAATTGCATCTTAAACGCCATCAATCGAAACGGTGAAATCGGACCCAAGTCAGAGTCAATCTGGATCAGACAAAGGGTCGGCCTACGCAGGACAACGCCTGTTATTCGCCTAATCGTCCACTTCCTCAACTGCACCTTCCACCGTCCTCTAAAACAGAATATAATCTCCATCTCATTTAGGGCGATAGCTCACCAAGCTGCGTGTGTATCTTGCCTAAATATTTGGCGAGTATCGCACCTGGGGCCTTATTCGGCTAAACTAATCGTCTAAGGTACCATTGTCATATTCACTAAGATAATTTTTTTATCGTTACAGAAGGACACAGTTTGTAATTCAATATTAGATGAAAGAAAATACAGGTGGTGGGTCGCGCGTCAAATGTGTTAAGGTTGAAATCAATCTCTCCGTGCGTATAGCACCGTACGCACTATCTAGTTTCTTTCGTCTCAGATTCTAGGTACTTGACGATTCTGCGACTATACCATTGTCATAGTAAAGCAATTGGTTAGTAGATTTGGGCTTCTCGTTAATGGGACCCGTTTTCTGGTCGCCACATCCAATTTGTAATGTTTTGAAATGATCACAACTCCGACGATCAAGACAAACGATCGGGTGGGTTAGGGGACTTTATTGACTTACCATGATATTCTCCTCGCCGTGTTTCACGAAGGCCTAAAATATTACTAATTTTATTAGAGTTTTCTAGTAAGCAATTAGTAATAGCTCTCGCTGACTACTCTCTACTCTAGGTCTCTAAGTCTGCTCTTAGTGGCTAAAGGTGTCACGTCGCTTCTGCCTTGTTGGTGAGCTGTCGCCTTGATTCTGCAATACAATCGAGACATTCAGTAAACGCGTGAATAAAGCAGCCGCCAAACGCTGCAGGTAGATCGCATGATAAGATTATGGCTCATTCAATTCATTGAAGCTGTGGAACCGCGTTTCCTTTTGGTTTTTGGGCCAACGAGGCGACTGGTTATTAAATTCAATTAAGTATAGTATAAACGATTGATCAGCCGACAGTTAAAGCTATATCACTCGATCTCAATCGGAGTAGCGAGCTTCTTGAGAAGTATGAGGAAGATTTTCAACCAAAAGCAGATTTTAAGCGCCGGATATACAAAAAATTTGTAGGGTTAAAATATGCAGACATGGGATTCATGTATGTTTAGGTATGACTCATTATTTTGAAGCTAAGATTTTTGTTTAAAAATAAACTCAGGTAGGAACGGCAAGCGTGAGACGTTAATAAAGTTGTTTTGACTGAATCCTCCGCTTAATTCTATCAACAAATGCTAATCGGGATTATTTATAACAACATATTTGAATAAAAATCACTACATAAAGGTATCTAGAACAAAATAAAATATTTTTCACTAATTGACTTTGATCTCATCAATCAAAAGGGGATCGTATGAGTGCAAGACTAACTATTTATTCAGCTGCCCAGGCAATGCACATGATGGTTTTAAATTGCTGGAGAAATAAGTCTTAGTTACTCAGTCGTGAGTTAATGTGGACACAAGGAAAGCTTTTAGTAATGTTAGCATGATTCACACGCATACTTAGCTCATTTACTAGGCTGTTACCATACCAACACATGTATCGCATAACCACTGGCACTATAGTCAGAAGACTGTATAAATCACATTATTTGAAAGCAAAGCATCATCAATTTCTCGGTTAAATCTAGTACGAGTGTCATCATGATGAAACATTTGGGTATTTACTTTTAGGTATTTTATGGAATAACCCTCAAGTTTTCCAAGTCGTTTACAGTTTGGACTGAAAATGGAAGATACGCAAAAGCTCAGTTCAGTAATTTTATACAGTATACTACACCAGCTGTTCCCATCTTATGCTACGAGATCTTTTTATATAGCTCGTTAGAATCATTATGCTTCGTATAAACTCATCCAAATAAGGAAATCAATAGGAATTAATAACCTGTTGCTACATACATTGAAACGGTTTTGAAATATCGAAAGCATTCGCTCGAAATTTCCCTAACTAAGGCACTTAGCATTCTCTATATGGCTGCTTTATATGTCTTGAATACATTAATACTGAGGGTAAAGAGGGGTGTCAGATAACTGAGAAAGAAATTATTACTAAATGTTCACTTCGATTTAGAATTCAATACATTTTATGTCTAGAAAGACATTTATGACATTTATGAATTAAAACTTAAAAATACCAGAAAAAAGCAAGGTAATTACTAAAAACTACAACACAAACTTCAACTACCTATGCATAAACTCCGCTCTTCAGTATAATAAATGTAAAATTGGAATTTGAAAACGAAAGAAAGATCAATTAAATTGATGAATGAGAGCTTTCCAAACTAAAAATTGTTTCGAGCTTCTGTGCTTTGCGTCTATGATACCAATGTCGTTAAATATTTTATTAGCCATATTCCTTGAGTTTTGGAACCCAAAAAAAAAACCCTTGTATACAAAAATATCCCGGTTTTTTGAAACGGATATTTACGCAAGCTATGTACGCAAAACACATGGACAGATCGTTGACTATGTATATCAGTTATATCTTAGGTATTGTATGTGCTACGTACAATCCTGTTTATAAGATGTCGTTATTTGGTTTATTATGAACTGGTCCTAAAGATGTTAGTTACATTGACCTCATAAAAGGATAGTAAGCTTACTTTCCTGAGGCACATAAATGTATTTGTTTCTGAAATACTGAAGAAATAGCAACCACGATGCCGCTCTCCATTGGATTCGGGATGTATGGCAATGGCAACCCTACCTACCTACAAGGTGCATTCGTATCGCGTCTCGTCTCGAATCCAAACAAGTTAGCTGTATGAAACCCGACCGTGAGCGGTAAGTGGGAATATGAAATGACGCCATTAAAATAAAAACTTCTCGGAATATGTTCACGACTAGCCGGTTAATATCGAATCTGCACTTCATTACTATTGTAATTCTAATAGGATCTAGTTTGTCCAGCCGTGCTGGCGAGCGCATCTGTCAGATGGACTTGGTATTTATTATAGCGTTGTGCGCATGTTGCAAGACATGGCGCGTGATCGTTTAGCGTCATCTAAACAATTAATTTAATGTCTTCCTTTTATAAGCCAATTTAAAAGAGGCGTTAATTTAAGTTGCATCGGATGACTAAGTGAGACATTATCAGAGGCA
This sequence comes from Eupithecia abbreviata, assembly GCA_943735965.1. NCBI lineage: Eukaryota > Metazoa > Arthropoda > Insecta > Lepidoptera > Geometridae > Eupithecia > Eupithecia abbreviata. The sequence continues at coordinate 10,216,381 of OX030973.1, forward strand.
TGCGTGTATTGACTAATTGAATGCCGTCGTCGCCGGCGGATGGAACGTTTGTCGTGCCTCGCTAGATATTACATGATTTATGTCCTTTATTTCAATATAAAGGCCTTGTTCATTTTATTTGCCAATTACTAATCCAGTCTCTTCCATTATACGATCGGCGTCGGCGCCTGCATGCTGTCAATAATCAATCTAGAGCCACTCAGACTGACCCCATTGCGATTACAAGGAATTACAAACTTTAACTGCTTGCTTATTGACTTATAGCATTATCTCTGAAACAGCACAATCTAAGTATATAAATGCAATGGACTTGTACAGTTCCAGTTTCTGCAGATGCGCAAGTGCAGTGCTATCCCGCTATTCCATAGGAGCGAGTGCTTGATTCTATTCCTTGGAAACGAACCGAATCACGCGGCTTATTGTAAAACCGAGACGGTTTAAGTGGTGTTCTAAGAAACATCGTCCATGTCAGACTGCTCGACGCCGCCGAGGCACAATGGGCCCACCTTTTTTGTCTGTCAAAGGCACAGAGAACCCGTCTTGGCCATGAGATGATAGAAAAAATGCTCCAGACATCATTTGGAAGTGTGTTCGGTTTTGCGCCTTTGATGTTTTATATTTAGACACTACCTGCTTGCAGCTTTAATGAAGTAGTTAACAAAGAGTTAAAAAGAATGTAGCAATTAAGTGGTAGATAAGTTGGCTACTTAAATATAACATAAATAGCTAATACGATCTTCTAGAAAACTCCAAGGAAACAACACTGTTTAAAGTAGATACCACCATTTTTTGTTTGTCCTATAATACAGTACCTTAAAATGAATTGATAGTCACATAAAGATGAAAAATACGCACTCGATAGTAGCATATAGCATCGAGCAGTAGGTTTCCGGTGTATTATTCGAAGGAATCACGCAAAACAATCATGCCCGTTTGTTTATACTTACATATGTACCTATTAAAGCACGTAATCAAGGAATTCAATCGAGGGCGAAAGACCTAGCTCTTTCATTCAACAATGAACCGTACTCGTAGGTATGCACTTGTTCCCATTTTCATAGCTCTTCGAGTTTTTCCTTTGTCTAATTGTGCACTCGCATTGAAATGTTTTGTGGTGGGCGCCGAAGTGTCTACGGCCACAAGTAATCGACCAAACCTGTCATGTGTTTTTTTTATATTTTTACACCACTGAGGTGCGTGTTTGAGGTGTCGGGCTTATATCGAACCGGGTGGCGGCGGCGGCTGATCGAATTTCATTCGATAGTTTTTTTTGTTTTAGCGAAAAGTTAACATGTTCTTACTACAACTTTTTAAAAGTCTTAAGTGTTTGTTGACCGCTTAAAGCTGTATATTTACATATATACCTAATAGTGCTTTGTATGATTTTGAAATAAAGGTAATACATATGTATGTTTTTGTACTTACAGAATTCCGAGCAGATAGGTTAGGTACCTATACCTACCTTCAAAGCACAAAGCAAAGTTTTCAACTAAGTACGAATCTCGCAAATTTCAGTCGTTTATTTTAGATCGGTGCCAAAGCTTCGCATCAACTCTATGATCGCATCAATAAACGCTTAGTTTATTACCGACGATTAAGCAATCTATCGATTTCAAGCAATAGGTTTTTATTAAAAACAATTAGAACAACGACTGCATGATTTGTTACCGGTTTTCGTGGTCAAATGACGTAGATACATCTCTGCCCGCCACCGGGACCGGTTAGGTAGTCGACTCTTACCCCTCTTAAGACCCAATACACACAATAAATCACTTCGATACTCACTAGCACAGACTTACACACACAAGAACGGGACCGTTTAAAATAAATTATACGTCTGGGCGATAATATGCATTTTGCTACAGGTGATAATGGAACACCTGTTGAACTCTTCTTACCAATTAGATACTGCTCCATTTGTAGGTTTAGATTATAACGTTGCCCTGGTGCAAATGTTTTTGGTTTTGGGTTTATATTTCTTTTTTTGTTGTAGAAAATTTCGAATAGTATACATTGTTTACCATATTACCTGTTCTAATGAATTTTTACTGATATTATTTATATGTGCTCACCTTATTTCAAGCACCTAGGTTTAGTGCCAAGAGAACCATACAAAACCTAGGTAGGGATAAGATAGATATATATTGTTTATTTTCATCACTTACAATAAAATTATGTCTGCTTAGTTATTAACTGTCTTGATATTTTAATTTATGGAATTAATATGATTACTAAACTTAGGTATAGGAGCATACTATTGATGTTGCGCTGAATCATAAATTTCGTTTTAAATTGCAGGTAAATCCCATACTCGGCGGAGGTCTTCGGCTCGCGGTCAGCGGAACAAAAAAAGTAAAAAAGATTTTGCAATTTAAAGACCTACTATTTTAATAATTAACATTCCTAATCGCCTTGTTTTAACCTTTGGGATTGTAACTATAGGGTGGTTCACACAAATGCGCTTTTTTTAAACGTAGCATATTATGGATTTGATAGCACTTATATTATTTAATGGGCTCTTTATAAATGCCCTTAAATGTGGATATGGGTACTGAACTGACTGACCGGGGTGTTAAGGGGCATATTGTAACGTGTTACACAGCGAGCGTTCGTGCAGTCAGCACCTACGGGGAAATAACTTAGGACTCGGTGTAACGTACCGTGTTCGCTGCTTTGTACATGTACAATGGTATATTACGCCCCGTAACACCGCTCACGTACCAGACTTTAGATTCTACTCGTCCAGGAACATTTTTGATAATTATAATCTAGGCCTGTCTAGGTTTCATACTCGTACTTGGGAGATAATTATTTCTACGAGATCAAAAACAGGAAATTACTGTAACCTGTCGTATTTAATATAATTAAAAAATAATGTTTTATAATGTGTTCAATATTATCTGTTGTTTAAAAACTGCTTGTGAACGTGTAACACCCACAGCTAAAACCATTTCGAGCTATCTACCTCTCTCTATCTGTGGCCAAGCGATTGTTTTAATAACGTTGAGCATAACAGTGTTTAATCCCATAAGTTTCAGCACAATTTAAGGGAAGTAGCCTTAAATTGTGCTAAAACGTGTCATTAGGAAAATTCGTTCAAAGGCTGGTGTGTGATGAGTACGTACTCTAAATTCAGAGCATGGCATCGTAGCAGCGTCCGCAACCCTGAGAAGAGTCATCAAAGCGCCTGTTAGGGGAGGCCTATGTCCAGCAGTGGAATAGTATGGCCTGATCTGCTAAACCAATCGTTTCACTAAAAGAATAGTACCGTCGCAGTAATCCATATAATTGATCTAGCGGTATAGGGTACTTGACCATGTGATGTGTATGATTTAGCCATATAGCGATGAACAAAACCCTCGTCCAATGTCACAGGCAACCGCTACCCCATTAATAATTTATAAACGCCTTTTTCGTAGGCTGCACCAGAGCGGACCGGGTTCTCTTCAATGGTCATCTGATTAAAATATTCACGGAGGAGTTCGTCAGGACTAGAGCTGAACTAGATGACGGGAAATTGGAGCCCAGGGCAGTGGCCAATTGGAAGTTTCGAGAATTAGACCGGGACCGTGGCGATTCGCTGCAGAAGTCGGAGTACCGAGGTCTTAGGAGACTGATAAAGAAGGTGAGCAGATCTTCGGTATTCTAGAATAAGGAATATTACGGTGCATGAAGACTGCGGATAAAACGATTGAAATAATGAAATATTCAAACCCAGACTCAGGGTTTCTTAATTTACCTGTGAGATCATGCATGAGAAATCCTGTTAAGTTTTATGATAGAAATGAAATAACAAATTGATGCTGGATTCGATAAGGGTGAATAGACGGTCACTTCGTTATAAGGTGATAAGGGTGAACAGTTTATTTTCTTTGTCAACTTCTGGTCTTTTGGACAAGAGGCTGCCATATTGGTGAACTCGTATGATCCATTGTATTTTCTTGGAAGAAAATCTAAATCAAGTCAAACTTTAGTTGCATTGCTCTAAAAAACTCAAAAACCTCACTAAACTAAAGTGTGTCTAAATATTATGCACTTAGGTAATATTAATGAAGTGTTTAAACATTTCTAAGGTCAATGATTTGCTTGTACTCGTATGTATCTCAATCCTCGAAGGAGGCTAGCGTGTGTGGGTCAATTGTCTTGGAAACACAGCGGCCGGTTTTCAATTAGACCTCGTTTGTGATAAGATAAACGTTGAGACGAAGATAAGATATGAATTAATTGGCGACTGTTTATGTATCAAGGTCTGATATGACTTTATAGTTTCTTTAAAATTATGACGCAGTGCCGCTGCGGGGAGTTTTCATATCTCGAGCTGACCCTTAGGAGATACTGATCTTCAAAATGAATTGGTTAATTCTTAGATTGTTAATCGTACTGCTAAGTATGAGCAGTATGTTTTGTAATCGCTGACCATAGTTACCATCATTTATATCTCGTATGCAGTACATTTATGAAGTACTAGTTTCTGCCCGAGGCTTCACACCCGTTCTATCTATGGAAACGTTTAAAGGTTATTACTATCCCATGTACCCATGACCTATGGGATAAAAAGTAACCCATGTTCGATTCCAGCCTCAGAGCTACATCTATAAAATTCAGTCCAATCCATTCAGTCGTTTTGGCGTGAAGAGGTAACAACATCCCTCCACCTAAACATTCAAACTATCGCATTTGTAATATTATTATATTTTTGACGACCGATGTGGCGCGGTGGGCGAGGGTCCGCCTGCGACGCAGGAGGTTGCGGGTTCGATTCCCGCCTCGGAACAATTGTGTGTACGATCTGCAGATATTTGTTTCGGGTGTTCTGGTCGTTTTCTATGTATAATAAAAAAAAAAAACTATCTATGTAATGTATTGTATTATGTATATCAGTTATCTAGTACCCATAACACAAGCTCTGCTTACCATGGGGCTAGATAATGCTGTGTAATAATAATAAAAAAAATAAAAAAATAAAAATTAGTGTGATATCTTCTACGCTTCTGGCAACAGTGGCAAGTAATCTACAAAGAATTCAAGCCTCTGGGCAACCACTCTACCGCTTAGGTACCTACTCCTGCGCCTCGGCGACACAAAGTGTCGTCTCTATGCTATACATTAGTCCTTTGGGCGGCTGATCTTATCCAAAAACCCACAATTTCTTAAAAGCTTGATCCTCCGTTATCTCACCTAATGTTTCCGTATAAACTCCAGGTGGTGAAGCCTAAGCGGTGCGCCCGCGCATGGGCCCGCGGCTGCGACGGCGACGGCGACGGTGAGATCGCGCGGGCCGAGTGGGTGGAGTGCCTGCTCGCGAACCCTGACCCACCGGCACCGGACTGTGAGCACTTTTATACTTGAACACCTTTACTTTCATATACTAAAACACTGCACTGTCTTGACTTAGATTTGAACTGCATAGATTGAAATGTTCATGGTCATTTTTTCTAGACGTATTCTAGACAAATTGATCATGAACTTTGAAAGTATTTCCTGAAAAGCGACCGATTAACACTAGGTCATATTATCATTTTGTTCTTCACATCTATTCACAATACCATTTTCGTTATAGCAGTTCAAATCTAGGAAGTGAGAAACCTAATATTTATAAGTTAAATACTACGCATATTTCATTATATTTAGCCATATCATCATGACAAATCCAGTTATTATCATGCTAAAAAGCTCATGTATTCTGTCATGCTCTAAATTAGAAATTCAAAACTGGAACTAACTTGGTTCAATAAAATAACAACGGCTCTATATGAAAATTAAATGTAATGGGAAAAAAATGGACACGACAAATTACAATTCGTACGATTATAAACTTTTAAGGAAGAAACTAAACTATAATAGATACGAGTTTATCACTAAGACAGGTAAGTGCAAAAACAATTAGCTAATAAGTACTAAAGAAATGGCTAAATTACGGTATTTTTTTTTCAATTAAAAAAAAGGTTTGAAGACTTTGTACCTAGTAACTAGGTTTCTAATTTTAATCTTTTATCTAATCGGAAAAAGGGACGTCTCTTTTATTTACTATCCCATTGGATGGTGACATTGCATGCACATGCATGGTTACAACAATATGACATGAAGGAAATAAGTCTATTCCTATTTATTGACCGTTTAGATAAAAATGCAAACGTGTGCGCAAACTTAATAATAATATATAGTCTCTCTCCGTTTCTTCATGTCGCTGAATGCAGACGACGACAGCGGACCAGAAGTTGAACCTGATTACAATGAGGAGGAGCCTCCGCCAGACCCTGGATCTTCAGGTATACCACCTAACATAAGGCTGCTTCCTCAAGCAGCAATGGCTAATGAGCTGCCAATGTACTGACATTGGCTAGTGTCGCTTGAGAAACTCGTAGAGTTCGTGCTAGTCGCTTAAGCACGTTTTGACGTTTGAACCGTAAGACATAGCTCGGTAGCTTACGTGACAGAATCATAGCATATGCAACTATAAGCCAGTATATAGTTATTCTGTGCTATTGCTCACACGATAGTAGCTGTTGTGCGGTCAGATTAAGTGACTTTTACACCAAAAGATGCTAAGCGAATGTATTTGTTAAACCCAGTATGAGAGAGAGTACGTAACGAAGCTAATGCGTGGATTCTACTATTAAGTTATGCAAAAATTTTGTTTTTTTTATTCTCTAGGACGACGTAGAGAACCAAGGTGATCGACGTACTAGCATAAATAATTATCAAGCTTTAAGTGTGGGCTGCCCTTATCTCTTTTAGAAAATGCTGGATGCTGCAAGATGAACAGGGTGATGTGGGTGGGTGTCACGCTCAGTACGACAGGCTTTTATCCAGCAGTGACTAGCTACATAATGAATAATGATACAATTAGTTAGGCACTAAACATGTGGGGCTAGTTGTAAGTTGTTGAAACATTCATTGCTTCTTTCATCGTCATCAATAGGTGCTAAAACCGTGTGTTTTACTCAGTGCTACCGGGCATCGTGAGGAACTCCTTCGCACCCGACGGAGCCGATCCGGAGAACAGACGGGATGACGAGGCCAACGACTGCTTAACTGACAGGCAGGCAGTTCTCGATGAACAAGTATGTAGTATACCATATTTACCATAGTTGTAAAAAAAATATATTGAAATTGTTGAAATTGAAATATAGATGTTCATTTTCTGAAGAGTGATCGAAATTTAACTGTCACGCTCGGATCGGTTACGCTGAATCGAACAGTTTTGGCTATCATCTCAATTGTAGTATCGTAAAGTTGTGGCCTATGTTCTTAAACCATCTCAAAGCTTAGATCGGGCGTATTTTACCAGAATGCTTATTACCCACACCTTTTTGTTATTCAGATTCGTTGCGATTTAATTATTTCGACTAATGCGATTTCTTCTACTCAAAGCCGCAGTTTATTGAGCTTTGGGTTTTTTTAAACATTCTTCATTTATTTGCTCAGCGACTATATTAATAGCGAATTAATAGCTTTTTTATATCAAATATTATTGGGTACTAACAAACATACATTATAACTGATTGACACAATTGCTTCGATTCAAATACTCTCTTTGAATCGAAGCAATTTTATCCATAAAATATTCTATATAGCAACGGCAAAAAAAATTGTTATAGATAGGAATGGAAGTGTAATAAAAAATTTCCATGCTCCACATTCAGAATACCTTGCCCACGCTATTTCTTACAAAACCATAGTTATTTCTCGTTTTATAAATATACAGAACAATGCGATTCCATTTAAAGCATGTTAAGGGGCGCACCGCAGGATTTGGTTGTCAGACTAGGCCTAGATCTCAGTAGGTACTCACGGGATCCCCGTGGTAAAAAACCCGAATTTTAAACAAAAACGAACCAACGAACAGATTATCATGTGCAAACAATATTGAGAAAAAGATATACGATAAAAAATTATAAAAGTGCACTGTTTCACACACACTCGTAATTTGGAACTCTGCGGTCTATTGAAATGGTTTATGTTTTGATTCGTAGGTTGTTAATATTCGGTTCGTCGAAGCTAGTTTCTTAATTAGTTGCGTAGTTTTCTTGTAAATATACAAGACCTAGCTCGATTTTTGCGGTTCCAAAATCGTAAGTTCTGCCTCGCTCCTATGAACGCGAAATCTTATGCCTATCCTTTTCACAAAAAGCCACATGGTGCCCTGTTAAGATCAAAAGGAGACTGCTAAACTCAAACAATGGTCAACGACACGTCCTATTTCATAAAGTTATTCATATTCAAGTATTCATGTATTCTATTGTTCAGAAAGCCGGCGACGCGGCGTTGTACGTGCCGGAATGTACGGGCGACGGGCGCTACGCGAGAGCGCAGTGCTACAGAAGCACCGGCTACTGCTGGTGCGTGCACCAGGACACGGGGAAGCCTATACCGGGGTCTAGTGTCAAGGACCGCAGACCGGATTGTGACGCGGCGCCCCAGCATGCTAGCCCTATGAGAGGTACACACTCTTGAATGAGAACCAGCTGTTCATAGTTACCCAGGATGCTAACAGTAACTAATTCCGCTTAAAATTACCTCGAGCAGTATTTCTGAGAGGTAAATCACATGGAATCATCGACTGATAACAATAATTATTTACCTATAAGAAATATTTACCCAAAATCTTCGAGCCTAGGCTCATGATAAAAATAAAATACATTAAAATATCATCAATTACAATAACACTGCAACGTCCCACTGTAGGGAAAAGACCTCCCCGCGATCCTTCAGTGGAATCCACGCTCTACCAAAGGTATCCAGTTCTTCGTGCCATCGTTTCTAAAATACTCATCTTCCTACTAGTTTGTCTGAAAATTGGAATAAAACAGCAGAGGAACTTCCTACATACACTTACTGCCTTCCAGGTTGTCCGGAGCCTATGAAGACGCATTTCCTTCGCGAACTGATGAGCTTCTTCGCCACCAAGATGACTTCCACGAGTAACGGCACAGGTCCAGGGTAAGTGGTGGATATTTGAGTGACAACTGTTTTAAAATAAACATTCAAGGGGAATAAAATAGCTATGCAATCTGCAGACTGTTGCCAACACTTTGGAGATAGCTTAATCGTGATCGGTAGCGTCCCCAAGAAGCTGAAGAAATCTATCTTGAATGTGAGGGGGTTAACTACGAACTTTATTTGTGTTGGAATAAAACTAACGTCTAGAATCGCAATCACCCAAAAGAGACATAGGTACCATATCGAGATATGGGATGAGATGAACGTTCTCACAACACATATGAGGTTCGTAGTTAACTACTCCACATTCATGATGAATGCCATGCTACGATATTGTTTAGTGAATAAAACTTTAAATAATTTGAGTTACTACAGCGCATCGATTTGAAATCCGCGCGCAACCTAAGTGATAAATTGTCCAATTTCGTGTCGATTGGTCTGTGGCGTGGAGCTTCCAAACGGATATATAAATTTTGATGACATTTATATTTGTTGAGAGTTAAGCTTAGTCTGCTGAATAACGGTGAAGGTACCACTGTTCTTTTGAGAAGAAACCTAGTTCAGAGATAAATTTTATGGTCTGTTTTATGGCTGTCAAATTTATGTAAAATTTGTTGGTGATGAATCATAAGGTCACATGTTATATACCTATTCTGGCAGTGGTAGTGAGGTACTACGATAGTTTCAAAACCACAGTTCCACCTGCAAATTAGGGGCATCATTAGTTGCGAAACCAGACAGTGTTCGATTTTCCAATACAATATTTAAATTTGCATACTTTTACAGGGAAATGGTAAAATGGGGCGCATCAAAAGAAGAGCAAGCAGCCACATGGACATTCGTAATGTTAGACAAGGATAAAAATAAAGCTCTGGAAAGGCGGGAATGGAAGGCGTATCATCAGCTGATCTCCAACGTGGAACCATTGAAGCGATGCGGGAGGAAACTCCCGCGGTACTGCGATGTCAATCACGACACCAAGATCAGTATTACAGAGTGGATGGCGTGTTTGGAGGTCACGCAAGCGTCCCTGGGGGCTAGTAGTAAGTAGATATACATCTTATCCCTACTTATAAGTAGGTACTTACTCACACATCTATTGTTGAACGTACCATCCCCAAACCACAATGTTTTGCCACAATTACCACGTGTGGCTAATGTGATGAAATGATAAGAACCAAGCCGCTAATTATAATGTTTTGCAATATGTCTAGCAGTAGACTTGGCTGTGGACTTGACTTATTTATAGGATAAAAAGTAGCCTTTGTTTGATTTCAGGCGGCAAAATTTCAGCCCGATACATTAAGTAGTTTTAGGGCGAAGAAGTAGAGAGAACAAACATCCTTAAAAAATTCGTATTTCGGTATATGTATCATTAGAAATGCGAAAGTTCTAAAAATCTTATTGGCTAATAGTTAGACTACCTTAAGGCCTTTCATAGCACACAATCCTTGACAAAATTCATATTTTTTATCATTTAAAAAAAATGGGTCACTCTACATCTTATACATATTATCTAATATCGGTGCTGCTACTTCGTTACGAAAAATATCTGAAGTTAAATAGGTTATGATCGTTAAGCGCGGAAGGGCTAGTCTATTATGTATACATCTAGTATCTAGTATGTATACACCAGTATAATAATCGAGGTTTTAGTTATTACTCACCTCTAGTCCGGTGTAGAGAATTCATTTTCTAATTCATCTATTTTTTTTCAGCTGAAGTCTCAAAAGCGCCTTTTAACCCAAGGAGGAAAGGTCCAAACCCACTCGAATCAATTCTAAAGGCTGATGATTAGATATCCTGAAACTAAACTATTCAGAAGAGTGCCCCATGCACATTGGGGAAATAATTAAAAATTGCAGAAAAGAAAAATAGATATCGTTCATGGAAAAAACGTTACACCCGATAACACTGTCTTGATTGGATGTCACTCGTTAGTAACACTCTTTCAAAATACTGTCGTAATTGCCGTTGTTTGATGCTGCAAATGCTAGGTGCACTAATTAGTGAGGGCCACTTGTTTTCCGACTGAAATTTTGTTTGGTTAAAACCATAGAAATCTATATTATTCAAATAGGTACCAATCTATGCAGGTTAGAACTAAACTCGTCGCGAGCTATTTGTTGGTTTTTCTAAGACTGTAATATCGTATGCGTTAAGAAGTTCTGTTCCACCGCTGTGCACGCAGTGCACGGCCACGCCACGCCATTTTAGCTGCGTGGATTCGCTTGTATGAAAACCTGGGTCTATAGGTATGGGTATAAAGGTAACGTGTACCGCATGCATAGCGTTGACAGCATTGAGCTGCGTGGGTGCCATGTTCGAGAAAGCCACGCGTGTAGCACTGACGTATGTAAACTCGTATTCGTGCGTAGTGTGTTCCTAGGTTGCAGTGGACGTTATCAAATATATTTTTTGCTAAGTAAAGCTAGAGAAACGTGCGTGTAGCCTCTGTACGTGGCGGTGGGACAGCGTCTTAATTTCTGAATAGTTAGAGTTTCCATAGTTTCGTATATAAAGAATCCCTATTTGAGGACTACACATTTCAAGTAAACACTCTCCTAAACAAGTTTGATACTCATTATCGGATTTACTATAATGGCCCTAGAATAAGTAAAAAATGAGAAAAACTAAATATTCGTTTCTGATTTCAATCATAACATCGAGTTTCTGTAAGATCCTCATAGCATAGGTAATTATATATGTAAGTGTAGTTAAGTGTTTCTTTAGTCCACAAAAAGCAAAATATCTTCAATAAATTAGATAATCCTTATTCTGTTTTGTCGCGAAATCTGCTTTTACTGAAAAATAACTCTAAGCGAGCCGAAAGTTAATATTCAAACACTTTATTGTACTATTTTTGTTGTATTAACCATAGGCACAGATAATAACTATAGGATACTAATTGATAACATAAAATAAAAATGCTTTATTGTGCGTGACTATATGTTATAAGGTTTATTTATTAAATACAATTTAGGCTGGAAATCAGTTATTACCTAGTCTCCTAATTTGTATTATTTAGATTAGACACAAGATAAGCTGCTTATATTTAAGAATAATGCAGATTTGCATTCAATAGTACTGCCACTAAAATATATACATATTTAAAGGGGCTATTGAATATAATGGTAATAAAACAAAACCTAAAATAATATAAAGAAAATAAAATATTACACAACAAACAAAATCGAATGTAAAAGTGATGTTTTTCAAGGTCTTTACAAACGCCGTACCATATAACCAAGCTTATTATTAATAATTTTAATAAGTTAGCAGAATCAAGCGCGTATTAAATGTCGTCGTGCATAATAATATTTGTTATTAGTAGGTACCAATTACATCCAGTGAATTAATCTTCACTTGATGTAATTGGTACCTACTAATAATAAAATATATAATTTATAAACTAAAGAATAGTGCTATTTGTAATGTTTATAAACGTGTCGATAACATTCTAACATTCTACGAGCCAGGATCATATCTTTTTAAAACAATGGTTGCCGGGACATTAGAATTGTATTATCACCAGGAAAATCTATAAAATAGGCAGATAAATTTATTTTTTTCTACAAAAGGAGCTTAGGGCGCATATACTGTAAGATGTGTAGATGCATTACACTGGAACTGTGAAATATTTAAGTAGGATATTTTCAAAATAAAAATAAACTTATGTGATATTTCTTCATTAAAGCTGAATAAAGTTACTAAATGCACTACCGTTGTTTGACTTGATAGTTTTAAAACCATCGTCTAAACTGTTTTTACAACACAATAATATTATACAGCTCTATGTAGCATTCGTTCGTTTAAACCAACCCTGTATTCAACTAAAATGGAGTTCTAAACCCTATAGAACGAGATAAATCGAAATACACCCTAAGTAAATTACTCGTACATATTTATGTATGTACTTTACAGTTGACTGTAAGTATACGGCTTAAAATTATGAGTTCCTACTACTAATTTCAGTTTATTTGACTATATAGTCATTGACTGGGTCACATAATACACTGAACTTCAGTGAGTGACCAATGAGAACATAACCATATTTTCACAAGTTATACGTCCCACGTGACAAATTCTAGTTTACATTACTATGTAATTTTTATATTATATATTAACAAACATGTGTTGTATCGGCAGTATTGACTTATACAAAGTGCAACTTTATAGGTGTAAGAGGAATAAGGGTGAGGCGGTCACTGCACGTTATGAGAATTATTTCTTGCAAAAACTTTTGAAACAATTTTTTTTTATCGATTTGTAAGAATTCTTGATAGACAACGTGCACGAATCACCTATTTACAGATACGCCTTTACACCCATGTAGTAACACATGTACAATTTTGTATCAGTTTTACAATTTACTTACTAACAATTTTGACTGAGTTATTGAAACAGTCACCGACGCCCTGAAAGGACTAGGAATTTGTAAGAAGCTGTGCCGATTTGGTAGAAAAGTAAAGTTATTTAACAACACTCAAATATTTCGCAGTTCTTTTTAGCTATCGTTAACAAAAACTTAGTTTACTTTCTGTACCAAGAGAATATCATATTTAGGCTTGATTTATTTTTATCTGATCAACAGATTAATTTACAATTATAGTATATCAAAAATAGAAGTTCCTTACCCCCCCGTACCCTACACGATTCACACAAACAAAATTATAAGAAAACTAGTAATTAGCCGGACCATTGCTAAGGACAGTTCGTTTGTACTCATCAACAGTGTCTGTTAGTATCCTTTGGAATATGCTTTCGAAGACGAGGTTTTTGACAACGGCTTCGTCTTTGTGAAGGGACGTCCACTCGGGCTCGACTCGTTGCCATTCCGTGAATAGTACATCGTCGATGTGATCCGATCGTCTGTTGCTTATACCTGCAATGTTATATTACGTATGAATACAGATGATTATATACATTACTCAGACACACTCCATTACCCACACACACAAGCACCCACCCTTCCACACACACACACACAAATGCATACAGGATCACGCATGATCTGAATCATTTGTACACAACTTTTAACGATGTGATTTTTAATTATTGTAATGTAAAATTAAAGTAAGGTTGACTCTATGATTTTTTGGGTTGTTTTTCTGTATTATATAATGATTTCTAATTTTAATATTAAATTTAAATATGGGTACTCTATTGCATTGGGTGTTCCCTTAAAAATAGAGGTACGTTTGTAAATAAATAAAAATAAAAAACTTTTTAACTCTTAGCAAGGTTTTAAAAATAGGTAGGTATACTAGGTATGTACTATCCACAGAAATTATATTCTGTGGTAGGTTACATTAAAAACTTAATTACGTAACTCAATCTACTTTTATATTCGATTTATTTTGGATAAGCCAAAATAAATCAATGGATTCCCTAACACAGGTATTTCTTTTACTTGTTATATTATTCTATATTTAGTTATTATTTTGTATATATTTTAGTAGCCTGCCTTTTTGTGTTGTGCGGCGGTGGGGTTGGACGTGTGAGCTACAACCTTTACAGGTGGAAATGAGAAGGGCTAAAGTAACTGTATTTTAATACTCTACCCATAAGGCTAAACTAATAAAAAAAAGGATTAATACATAGAAGAGTCTTATACGTCTATCTGATCAGACAATAGTTTACTTTAAAACACATTTCATGAAAAAAAAAATATGTCGCGTTACTATTACTACAAGTCTGAGGGTACGTTAACACAGCGGATCCGTTTATACAGGAACGTTTCTTACGTATCCTTGTACTAGATACAATCGTTTACTGTATCCGGAATACTGTCGGGTGTGTCGCTCCTGTAACTAAAGCAGCAAAACTCAACGTAGAACGTTTGTATACAAAGCTCATTCTTAACCTAAAATTAGCTGTGGTGCCGCGTCGTCGATATATACGCAATTTACATTACTTTTTGATTTGAGATCCTTCCTTCAATAAATTATGCTTAAATTTTTCACTGAAACTCGACGCCAAGCAATTGACTTTTATTTATTTGTGATTTGGTTTGTTAACATACATACATACGTCGAGTTTGGAATAAATTTGTGTATAAATACGCCATCATGAGAACAAGGATCCTGTAAAACGGATTGAAAGCGCCCTTAGATAAGATGCGCCCACAGAAACGATGCATGTATGGTGAGAACGAAGACTGGAGTGCTGACTGCTGAGGTGACGGCCCGCTTACTTATAGAATAGAAATGAGAATGACGTCATCGTTCATCCTGCTCAGTTCGAATCCGATCAGAGAGGGACAGCATGAGATGACGTCATTCTTAATCCCAGCTTTAAATAAGCGGGTTATACACGTGTATGGAGTAAGAATAGTTAGAGTTACCACAAATAACGGTTGGCTTCGCTCCGGCCAGCACTTGATTCAAGTCGGCCTTTGTATCCTCAGCCAGTTTCTCGCGGTTCACCGATGGTTTAGGCGGCGCTAGGTTGCACGCGTCCCAAGGCAAGTCGCTTTCCTCTTGTCTCGTCCTTTCTAATGCTTCGTTGCAGAAGTCCTGGACAAAGCTGGAAAGAGAATAAAAAATTCTATGTTTTATCTATTCAATTAGTTCATGATCTTTTTAGTTATCTAGATCGGGCCAAAATACCCATTAAGAATCTGTAGCAAAAGGGTATTCTAGCTACTAATCCTCAACAGCATATAGTGGTCCACTACTGGACGCAGGCCTCCTCTCAGAAGCGCCTTAATGGCTTTTATCTCATGAGGGTAATGACCAAAATCTACGCTGGGCATGTGGGTTTTGTTTTCCAGGAAGCGCTGCTACCCGCCACCCGTTATATGTCCGTTAGAAGCTTCTTACGATACCCGCGGGAAGAGTTGGGGCGGTGCAAATTCTAAGCCAGCGCCACAGTGCATATAGTTACTAATGGTCCTGTGTTACTCATCTTAATTATTTATCTCATTCATTACTCACGCATCGAAAGGTTCCTTAAGCTCTGTGTAGTCTTGCACTTCCATGTTCATATACTTGTCGATTCTGGCCATTGTGACGTCATCTAGTTTGAACTGGCGAGGCGGCGCGGGGGGTGTGTAAGGCGGCGGCGGCTTGTCCGGAATCTTGCGGACTACCATGCACTGCTGCTGCTCTAGTTCTTTTATCTGGAAGAAGGGAACTAGTTAAACAAAAAATTAAAAAATCCATCGAGTAAACGGTGTCCGGTGCGCGCTACAAAATACTCGATAGAAATATCTCGAAATATCTCTCTGTGATATATGAAACAAATGCATGACAAACAGTCGTCGAGAATTGTACCCCGACTGGGGCCGAAATCTGCCAAGCTGTGTTGATTTCGTGAAAGAGATAGTCGTCTACATAGATCATCGACCCGTATTTCCACGCTATCTGACATGGAGCATGTCAATCTTTCCGTGCATATAGGCTATATGCACGGAAAGATTGACATATACTACACGAACTTTTTTTAACTATTGACGATTCTGCGACAAATCTATTGTCACAGTTAAAATATGTTTTTTGGGTGCTGTTGGTTGTTTTTAGCTTCGCTTTTAGCGTACGCTTGTACCACGATACTCTAGCGACACTCACTTTTATTTATATTTTGGATGGATGCTAGATTAATAGAGAGGATATTATACGATATACCCAGCCCGCAGTGAGCGCTCAAGGGAATAAATATCTTAATTCAATTAGGAACTGCCAGCCAAGCAAGTCGATTACACCAATATTTGTGCAAAATCTAAGGTATACCAAAGTACTGTACTGAGCTCCTCGATACAGTATTATGGCTTAAACTTACCTCTTTTTCAATAGCTAACTGCTGCTTTCTCAGTTCTTCTGCTTCGCTGAGAGTCTCTGAATTCTGTTCGTCTGAATCGTTATCTGTAAAAAAATACAGCATATTTGAGTGCTCAGTTAATAAAGGTTCACGAATTGTCGTAAAGATTGTATACCAAAACAACGGTTCGATGTTGGTAATGAAGGAGGAAAGATCTTTGTTTGCCCTGTAGTAATGCTGACATTTAGATTAGGTACCTATGAAGGCCGTTTTCTCGTGGTCCCACTATTTTGTCCCACTAGTAGGACCACGAGGGAGACCAGTTTCTGTTCGTCCTACTATAAAAATACTACGACGATGTAGATGGATAGATAGAAGACATAATTATTATTGAGAGAAAAAGTGGGATAGTCCTTTTATTTAAACTATTACTACAGAACCTTGCTTTTCTCGCCGTAGATAAACTCAATAAAAATAGACGAATCTCACATTTGACAGCAATTTTTCAGCTTTTTTTAAATCATGTCAATAACAAACGCTAAACAAACAATATTTTTATTGAGCTACGGTGAGGAAAGCAAGGTTCTGTAGTAATAGTTTAAATAAAAGGACTATTCCACTTTTTCTCTCAATAAAAATTATGTCTTCTATCTATCTATATACCTACAGGTATTTTTATAGTAGGACGAACAGAAACTGGTCTCCCTCGTGGTCCTACTAGTGGAGCAAAATAGTGGGACCACGAGAAAACGGCCATAAGTCAAAATCCACCCTCATATTAGGTTTTAATGCAAAATATACTCGGGTTTTTCTGCTCAATTCTTACGCTCTAATAGCTGAACCGCAGAAGAGACGATCTCGAGATCCAAAAGAAACTTGGCAGGGACATTATTATATCCTGACGCAGAAGGGGTTACTTCTTATGCTAGAGAAAACACGTGCGAAGTCGCGGCGTGAAGCTGGTAAGAATGATTTTAGTCTTAACTTACTTGAGAATGTGTTATTCGTAGATGTGCTGGCTGAGGTATTTACAGGATGCCACATCGGAACATCTGTAGAGACATCCGATGCGGCCTCCCCTGCTGGCACCGGCAGCGGGCCAGTCGGGCTGATCACAAAAGCTTCACTTTCCACATTCTCATATACTTCACAATCACAAGGTTCAACGACTTGTATACTTTCCATATTTTCTGTAGCAATCACTTCACATTCACAAGGCTCGTTTATTATTATATCTTCCTCAGGGAGAACGGTAACTTTATCGATATTCAAGTCGTTATCTATTAATGTGTCGGTAGACTTGCTTTCTGTCTGATGTTCAAAAATTTCAGAAGTTTCGGCCTGAACTACCGCGTTTTTCAGTTCACAAATGGAGATTTTGAAGTCCGATTCTTCCGATGATTTACTGTCATATTTTCTTTGCAGCACTTTGTAGTACTGATCGAACTCATCGAGCAAACTTCGCGCCGTCGATGGAGTGCTCGACGTATCACTCTCGCGATTCTTCAAGTTATCTATGAGGGCATGCACTTGCTCAGTTTCCCTGTTGTTCAAGATCTGCTGCGAGTTACACGAGTCCACTATGTTCTTTAGTGCGGGTTCGTTGACCTCGTACTGCTTCCCACCGCTGAATATACGCGGGAGGGACAGGTTGTGGAATAGAATGTTGAGGTACCCTCCATCCACTATTATGAAGTTTTCGTCCGCTGTGTTTGTCGATTCTTCGACGAGTGTGGTGTCACCCGTTTGATTCTTTTTCTCAGCGCTTACAGTCCGTTTAGTACTAACAGGCTCGGGTGAGATCTGTTCTGTCGAGTTTCTTCTCGATGTGGTGCTGTCCTCGCAGCTGCTGCTCGAGAGGTCGAAGCATTTGAGTGGCGAGGCGCGGTCGGCAGATGCGCTTCGCTTGACTATCTTCTTTCCTAGTACATTTGTGTCGACGTCAACGTTGTTCTTCAGCTTGAGTTCTAGATCTTTCTTGGTCTTCATGAGTGTCTGTTTCCGTTTGTCGGAGAGTGTAAGCAACGCCCGGCGCATGCGTTGCATCTCTCCGCATTCGTGCTGCAGCTTCAACAGGGCGCCACGCTGTTTCTTCTTCAGCGCAGAGATATCCGTATTGTCCTGCTTCTTCTTTTTCTCAAGATACAGTATCTGTGACTTGGTAAAGTTTTTCAAAGCATCCTCCCGCCTCTTCAATACGAATAAGAGATTCTTTGCTCGCCTTTGCTCATCGCGGATGAGAATGTTGAGCTGTAATAACGTACACCTATATTAATTAAAGTATGAACGAATATTAAACGTAACATTTCTTCTGAGTTGTAAATGGTTATGAGATGAAAGTACCTCATAGCTTAATGCATTAATGTGGAATGACGCGCGAAGATGCGCAATGAATAAAGTATTGAAACTGTTAGTCAAAATATTTACAAATCAAAGAATAACACTTACCAGAAAAAGATTCTTGGATGCCATTGTTTCACTATCATTGGCGATCGAGTCATTTCTGAAGTTGGATATGAAATTTTCGTATCCGAAACTGTTTGTATTTTCTACTAAGTCTGAGTCAGTGACCACTTCGTCAATATTATCGCCACTGACGTATTTCTTTGTGAGTGACCTCTCTAAATACAAGAGAGATTCAAAAAACGAATCTATAAAATTGAGTTCTCTTTGGAACTGATCACAGATGTAATCGCTCTGCATTATACCATTATTAACTCTTATTGTACTAATTATCTCAGACGGCTTCATCAATTGATTACCAACAGGGGCATAAGAACAATCGACCGTCTTTATATTGTTTACGCGATTCTTGTAATGTTTGGTGCGTTTTCTGTTATTGTCTATTATTTGAGCGACCTTGGTTTCAGAGTCTTCGCTCTGCATCTCTTTCTTATAAACTGATACTACATTAATAGGATACGACATAGGACTAGGTGTTTGATTAGAATAAGCGTCGTCGTTATTACCAACAACTTGTAAGTCAAACTTCTGCTTGGTTGTGTAGGTTAATGTGGCTCTGCTGATGATGTACGAAGAGCTCCCAAGATTCGGCTCAACGGATACGTCTTCTCCGCTTCTGAATTCATTCTGAAGCGGAAAAGACGATGTTGATGATGAGATGTTTGTTAAAGATTTACTACGAGATTCACCATCAGATTCAGTCTTAGTTAATGTGACATTCGGTATATCAAGACTATCGAAGGTTTCCTTTATTAGTTCAGTCTGTACGTCTGTGCTTTGTAGATATTTGTAAATGATGCGCGGTTCCGGCTCCATAGTTGTGCTTGAATTTACTTTCGGCACGGGCGAGTCGGTACTGATATTTACATCCTTTTGAATAATTCGTTTAGTGGTGGAAAGACATCGCGGGGTCGTCGCATATGAAGACGGAGATATAGAAACATCTTCTAAAGGAACATGTATCACATTGTTAGTTTTGAAACTAAAGTCTTTCAGAGAAATCGCTGGGTTTCTACTTTTATGATCCGGTTTTGTTAATTTTGACAAATTAACTTTTTCTCTGGGCTTCTTTACAATGTTCATTCTGGACTTCTTTACAGTTTCATTATCAATTAATTTAGATTTTATAAGTAATATTTCTTTTTCGCTATTAGTTTGAGGCACAGTATTTTTGTAAATATTGCTTCTGGCTGATTTGGAAGACGGGATATCTACAATCACAAAGACATAATTTAGTTCCAAAACAGGCTTATTTCATATAATTCATTAATATAATTTGACATAGCTACTTTGCTATGTCAAATTATATACAGCCTTTATTATACCCATTCCAGCTAATTTATTAAACCACATGATCAAACTCGGTGGTGCAGCGGGCAAAGGACCGCATGCGACGCAGGTGGCGGATTCGATTCCGCCTCGGGACAAATATTTGTACTATCTGCAGATATTATTCCGGCTGTTCTGGTTGCTACTCTGCATGCTGTGCTTGACAAATAAAAAAACATAAAATAAACATACCTTTTCCCCTTATAGTATTTGGTTTATTATTCTCAGTTGATATATTTGATGATTTTCTTCTATTATTAAATTTAGGTTTTGGCTCTTTTGCTTCAAATGTGTTGCTGAATTTGGCACTTGGTTTTGATTCCCTGGAATCTGAAAGTGTTAAATATTAATAAAGCTAATGGAAAAATACAAATTGGGTTAAGTGATTCAGATCAGAATCTTAAGGGCTAAGTTAATGTTATACAAGCAATCAGCCGCTAGTCCAACCCTGAAGTATACATGTTTTGTACATTTGCACAACTCCCCGACTACTAATTAAATTAAATTAAACATTAAATTCGTTTATTGATTCAGACTTATTATATATCCATATTGTGATTTATTATAGAATTTAAAAATTACTAATACTATTGTAACTTAATACTATTGTTTTGCTAATAAATGTTTCCACATAGTTTTAAAAAAATATTTTTAGTTTCTTATTTATTTGGATTGATATGATGGAGCTTAATTTACTATCTACTCTGTATTTCTTATTATTATTCAACTCACAATCTACATTTTTACTAAATATCAAAAAAATTAAGTCACAATTTTTTACATTAATTACCAGATTGCATCCAACAAAAAGGCATGTCAATTTTTTTATTATTTTTTTTATAAAATATAAACTTATGTTTTAGTAAAGCACTATACTGCTGGCCACGCTATGATGGTCTAACTAAATTTATTAAGCTTGCTATGGTCTCGCTCGGCCTTCAAACTTGGTCTTCATTGCAGCCCTTGCTGTCCACACAATAAAAGCAACGACGTCTCGGCCTCGGCTCTCGGCCTTCATTGAAGCTTGTCCAAATGTCCATCAAGGGTTGCAATGCTGACCGCGCTGTGATGGCCTGGACGCTACGCTGCGCTTTCAGCCATCATCATCGCGACCAGCAACCAATATTCCTGACCTCGTCAGAAATATACTATTACAAGCCAATCATTACAACTAAAACTACCTATGTATCTATATATTTGATAAAATATAGCCAAACCAATAATACACATACATTTTGATGCGATATTACTATAGCTGGTATTTTTATTACGGGCAGAATTAAAGTCTTTGACATCAAATTTGGGTGTAATGAGTTTTGCTGTTGTTGCCCTAGAAACGTTTTGTACGGAACAAAATCTTCCAACTTTAGCTGAAAAATAATGCAAAAAACATGATTATATTTTTACTTTCTGTATATAATATTTACATTTACTTTATATATATATATTATTTTAAATAATAATAAAATTATACTACCTACTTTTGTGCTCCAATTCTAATTGGACGCCCTTATATTATTGTTTTTTTACCATGTGTTCTTACAAAAACATAAAAAAAATTGCTGAGTCAAAAATAATAATAAATAAATGATGCTGGACAATTCACACATAACTAGCCCCAAGCTAAGCAGAGCTTGAGTTATGGGTACCTGATTACTGATATACATAATACACATTACATAGATACATTTTTTTAGTTTTATTTATAGTTGGTATGATACAAGTAAAACAAATTAATAAAATGGAATAAAAGCTTCTGCTTGCAGCTTATCTCACGTGTGGTGGATCTCGCAAATTGGGGGAAGGAAAAGCACTAGCTTTTCTTTCTTACCTTAACAGTTCCGTAAGATGGAACGGACTGCTTATATATATATTGATATAATTTATCGACAAGATTACATGTTTTTTGGGTTGAAGAGCCTTAAAACGTAAATTAGGTTAGTCCGTTACGCACACGAGCACAGCGGTGTCTTTGTGTTGTTTTCGTGAAGCTGTATGGTTTCTGATACTGCATTATCTTATACCAGAAAGTTTATTTTCTTTTTTACCTTTGTTCATTAAAGCGTTATTACTTTTACTTTATTTTCCATACCAAATTTCTTTTTAATCTCGCAAATAAACATGAATATTGACTCAAAAAATACTTACTGATTTGACTAATGTACTTAGTTATGCTTAGCGTTTGGTGCGCACACGGGTTTTTTATACTTCAGATATTATTAAAAAACGCTTTTTTCAATCCTATCCCACTCTGAGCATAACAGGGTTTTTGATAAATTGATCTTTTCAGTGTAGAGAAGAACAAAACATATAAAGCGCTGCTAAAACTCAGCTCCCACATGCCTATACCTCAAATAGTACGGACCACACGCTGTTTACGTGACGACTGCTAGCAGAAAGCTCATAGTTTGCTCACGGTCGGCAAGGACCCATTATCAATCGCATATCAAGGCGTAAAACCAACGAGCAACTTAATCAAGCAAGCTCGCATGTCGCGCAGCTGCTATGCTGTCTCTGTAAAACATTTTTGACTTTTTTTACTTGTTTTGGGCTATAACGAATACATTTTTGTGCTTTATTTACGGTAGCGGTACGGTAGTAGTTTAAACAAGGAATCACTAAAAATTTGTCGAACTTGTATTGATTATGTATTTTAGTAACATTTTACTTCTTTTACTGATTATTCTAAGAAATTTCATTATGTTGTCAATAAAAAGATAACGAATATGCTTGTTTTATTAAAAAAGTGACTTTCATAACTAGATATGAGGGATTTGAGACAATTGAAAATAAGGACCGGGATAGAGTCCCCTCATGTGGATAGACAAAAAAGACGCCTTTTTCAGTCAGTGTTGCTTCCTAATTTATTTTAGAATTGGTAAAGTAGCTCTAGAGATAAGTATATGTACATATATATTGTAGACTCCTAAGAGATTTTGTAGATTGGTATGTCTGCAATAAAATCTTACTCACAGGGCCTATAGTTATTCGGTGATCAATGAAGCTGTGCCGAAATATTGAAAAACTTAAAAATCGAATCATGATAAATATCTCGTTATAAATGACTTTTGAATCAAGACTTCTTTCAGACTCTAACAGTTTTGGATTTGACCATCCATTCCCATCTCAAGAAGCCACCCTATATAAGGATGGTCTCCACCAAAGTGAAGACCCCTCCTCTTCACTTTGGTGGAGACCATCCTTATAGATGATGTGTTTTGGTGGATATAAAACTATTATCATCTTTGCTTTGGACATCTATGCACTTCTCCTCTTTGGTTGTGGTTTGGGCTGTTACTGATTCCATACATACATTGTCCTTTCATGGAACTTAGAAATTGCTGCAAATTATGTACCTAAACACATAAAAAAACTATAATTGATTGAGTCCAGACTATAGTATGTATTATATTGCGTAACTAATATTAAGTATTGTATCTGTAATTTAAAATTGTTAATTTATATTGTGTGTATATGTAGGGGCAAATAAATGATATGTCTATGTCTAATATTATTGTTAGCATTTATTGATGTAAGGATTTGAAATTGACAAGGACAGTACAAATACAAAAATCTTATAGGCTCTCTAGGCTTATGGTATAATAAAGGGCTGACTACCACAAAAGTTAGTACCTGTATATTTGAGTTCCATCAAAAATTTACAGAGCAACTGTAAATTTTGTATAAAATTATTAGTACTAACACAATATAAGGATCAGCAACAAAGTTAATTTTAGGTTATGTCATGGACTTACTTGGTAAATCAGGAAAGATTGTGGGTAGTTGTCATCAGCATCTTTATCCAAGTACCCACATATATCTCATTATTTATTTATGAAAGCACTCACAAATAGGGTAGTTATTTAATACACCACATACCTTCCCCCATAGTCACTTTATCATTATTTAATGAACTTGCCAATGTTCTATGTTCCTAACTGATTTACTGTCCTTGCAACATGTTGCCTGTGCATGTTACTACGACTTGACTTAGTATGCCTAGCACATCACGGGTTTCATTGCAAGGGCAGGATTTCTGCAGTGATTTATAAAATAAC
This sequence comes from Eupithecia abbreviata, assembly GCA_943735965.1. NCBI lineage: Eukaryota > Metazoa > Arthropoda > Insecta > Lepidoptera > Geometridae > Eupithecia > Eupithecia abbreviata. Next base: position 10,240,935 of record OX030973.1, read on the forward strand.
CTCTAATTAAAGATTTACCTATATCTGATACTCTCCACAAAACATTTTGTATAGGTACTTACAGAATCTAGGCTTCACATCATGTTCATCATCTTCAGTGATAGTGACAATCTTTCTGTTAGTTAGATTACCAGATATTTTTCGGTTTGGTAAGTCAACTTCAGCAGTCATTGTTTTAGCGGTATTGGGCTCATGGAATGTGATGAAGCGGCGAGCTCGGGGCTGCGAAGTGTAGCTTTGACGAGGCCAAAGTCCTATAAAATAGACATAGAGGTACATTATCAAACTCTTTTCTTTCATAGAATCTAGTAGGTATTGAATTAATAAAATGATTTTATGAGCAAGATGCTTTTAAAGTATCTAATAAACAAACAAAGCTATGTCTTAAGAATTGGGTTTCTTTGAACTGTAACTTGTCTTAGTTTAGGTTATGCTAGGTATATTATATAGCTTGAATGTGATATGCACATTTTATCTAAAAACTTATAAGGTACATAAAGAAGTAGAGCATACAACATCATTAATCCATACCTTTTGAGTCCAAGTCAAATTCTGGAAGTTTTGTGTATTTTATTACAGTGTTTTTCTGTTGCAGTGGCAATGGAAATTCAGGATTCTCAGATTTCGCTAGCAAATCACTGTAAGAATCGGCATCACTGAGGGCTAGAGCATTGGATGGCGTAGCATCCATAGTTGTTATTGTTCACAAATTGTTTCTTCATTCGCGAAGGAGTTAGATCTTACCATTTCCTACGCCGTCACTACTAACGAATAGCAGTATCGGCGCTTAAGTTTGTAAAATAGTTTTAGTGAATTCACATTTTTAATTTTATGAAGTTTGCTGTTTTGTATGTATTTTTATTTTTTTGTAGTGAGTGACTGACTCTATGGTGTCTGATAGAATTAAGACGAAGTTGGTTCTGTTCTGGGGTTTCTACTAGTCTGTGGTACAGACAGTATCCGAAACGTAGTCCCAGAAAATATTTAGTTCGTCCGAACAGTAATTATGTAAATATTTTTGCTTTGTTCTAGAATATTGAACGAAATAGACCGATATTACTTTACTCTTTTGAATATACAATGAGTTTATTAAGAACGCACACTAAAATCTGAGGGAAAGACTACGTCAAAGAGTATAAGGATACGCTATAAGGGTAAATTTTTAAAGGAGAGGTGGTGATTTCTGTCGTCCAGGTTCGATTCGATCCACATGTTCATAACGCGCCGTCGTCGTCGTCGTCAGTTGGATCGCTAGATAGATAAATTGGTAGTTCTCTATGTTGCTAGGTTTGGACAAGCGTTAAAAAACCAAATTAATTATCTAAATATCGCTTATACAGGACGTCGCACAGCCATGGCACATGGAGGGAGAGTACCTAAAAAATATTGTAGATAGAACGTTTTACTGAAAATGGACTATTTTTAATTTTAAAAACATTTTAAACTGCATTCAAAGATTTTTGAGTAATCACTTGTCTGAACCGGGAATCGAACCCGCCAAATTGTAAAACAACACCAAAAAAATACAATATTTAAGGTACTTTCACTCCATGTGGCATGGCTGTGGGACGCCCTGTATATAAAGTTAAGTACACTTATAATGTTTCCGTAACATTGAAAATAAAAACGACGTAGAAGAAAACAACCTAGGTCCAATTATAATAGGAGCAGAATTTGACACAACCTTAAAATTAATAAAAACGAGAAAGCAGCAGGAGATGATGGAATCTTTATTGAAATGCTGATATATGTTAGTAATAATCTCCTGCTTAACGAAATGGACACAAATACCTTATTATATTTACAAGTTAGGACAAATACCAGAAAACTTTAAAATTGCCGAGACCGTTGCGTCTGTCATTTATCTAAAATTTGCTGTTTTTGCTATAATTACAATTTGCAACATACAGATAAGTATCACGTTGTTTGGCTTTGAGTTTGACCACCCAATAATTTGATCATCTAGCAGATCGTTGGAAAGGGTTATAATTATAAATCAAGAACTGTTTTTTTTTCAGAGTGATAATTTTGAAGCTAGAGTGGTGACAAAGTATGTATAATGATTTGTTTGTTTAATTTTGATTTAGTAAAAATAGCACCATTACTTAAATTGTCGGTATGGTGCCTAAATATGTGAACAAATGTAAAATATTGTTAAAATATCAATGTTTAATAACATTTTATATTTTTGAAAGAACATGGAAACTAAGTTTTTATACATTGTTTTTACATCAGAGAGAAGCTAAAATTTTTCAAAAAAATAAAACTTAACACTAAACAAAGGATGTCTAGCAAATTAATGAATATTTAAAAGCGTTCTTAAGAGGATTACTATTATCTTAAACACTTTATTAAAAAAATGACACTATTGCTTCAACTGTGGGCATTGTGCTTATAATGACAAATAAATAATCAAATTATATACAATACAAAATCATAATTCCCGAACGCTTCATATTTTTAGATTTTTCTATTTTTGTCTTTGCCCCCTTGCACACGAACCTTAAAGTTTAACCAGTCAATATGGGACATTCTGTATATTATACTGAAATCTTACGACCACAAAAACCAGATGGCGTTGCAAATTGTGTTGGCAAGAAAACCCTAGAGAAGAGACGACACTCCTCCCCTTTACCTTATATGTTACTTTACTCTATGGTATATGTACCTAATGTCAGTCCAGTCTAGATTATAGTGATCTGTGGTCCAGTCAGGCCTTTGTTTACGAAATGAATAGTACACTTAGTCAATCGCGAGTGAAAAAAAAACCTGTAGAAGTGTATTATTTATAGCGCGAAGTGGTCTCAAAAGTTATTGCTAAAAGTGTAGTGTTTTGGGATAAAATTGCACGGAAGACAATGTATTCTAGAAGTTTTAGTGACCTGCATTTCTGAGTGTTTGTTTGTACAAGGATCTGACTTTCATCATCACAGACGAAATAAGTAAGTATGAGACAATTTCAGAAGTTAGAAGTCATGTAATCAGTTAGCCATTTTATTCAGTCATCTGGAAATTGGATGGAATACACAGTAGGTTAGGACATAAATTTTGTCTATCTTACTCACACCTTGCGTGACAGAGATAGATGATATCCCTGTAGCTATACTGTTTCAATAGAATCTATCTATCTACCCTCCAATAAACATGCAGACCAAAACGCGCGCAATACAAAGCTCAGTCTCCTTCTGGAGCTTGCACTGGCAGTATCTGTTGCACCGTGCTGCAGGATGCCGGTCCCTGCAAATCGCGATTTTGTCACTATGGGTGCTGTTCTGAGTGAAATAAATAACAATATCAATGAATATAATAATGGAGATATAAATAATGATACCAGTGAAATGAATGAAACTATTGCACAGCGAGTAATTAAACGACGAAAGAAATTAAAAATTACTAACTCAAATAAAATGGGTGACAAACATCATACAGAAGTATTGTGTGAAATTACTTTTCCAATTGTAAGAACTGAAAGTGATTCTGAGAAATTGTGAGTATTTTCTATATCTACAAAAGTTGATTGAAGACGATTTACATGTATTTATTGCAGTTTTGGCTGATTTATGGATTGGTATGCAAAGCTAAACAGAGAGTTAAGTAGATATAATATAAAAAAATATCTATGTAATGTATTGTATTAAGTATATCAGTCATCTAGTACCTATAACACAAGCTCTGCTTAGCTTGGGGCTAGATTATGATGCTGTGTGGATTGTCCAGCATTATTTATAAATACAAAAATAAACTGTGTTGCTGAGTATATTTTAATGAACTTAATAATTCAATTATTTGATTGTAATTTTCTTAGTTTAAACTAAAAACTTCTTTGACATAATTATCCTACAAATAAGACGAACTCGGTATAAACAAATCACATTAAATACCTACGTGGTTTTCATAGACAATAATAAAAAAAACTTGTGATATGTACATTTAACTTCTCCATTACAGTCAATATCAAAGTCTCCTGATAAGTTTCTATTTTGTTAACAGAATCTATGAAATGGCGGTCAAAAAGCATGGATTGGTGACTAACAACAGCAACCAGCTGGATCTGGAGGCGCTTGCCCTCTACATCCAGCTGATGAACGAGCAGCCCGGCTACCTGCCGCCTATTCCAGACCTGGTCAAAAACTGCCAGGATATTGTCAAATGTCTCGGTAAGTGATTCATACATTGTAAAGTTAACAGGGAGTTCCATTCAACAATACATATGTTGAAACGTCACTCAGCCATCTCGGCGAATGAAATTATTTAGGTATTTCAAAGAAATCGGCCATTTAGCGTTTCTTCAACAATTCTACGATCCAGCAGCGACACATAAAAAACCGAAATGAAGGGCGTGGTAATTAACCTGCATTGATTTGACCTCCATGTTCATCCATTGTATTCTAAACTAGCTGTGCATTTTCGCCTAAAATTTCACTTATATATTTGCGCCAAGGCGTCGTGGCAGAGTAGACGTTCTAAAAAAATAAATTCAGTCCAAATGATCTTAGTAATTAAATAACCCGGCGTGACAGATAATTTTCTGTCCAGCCGTCCTTATACCCGGGATACACGAGGCTAGTTTTTCAAGCTAGGATAGCAAGCCTCTTGCATCCTGGGCATTAGTAGTTGAGACTATTTGCAAGTGAGGCGCTAACGAGTTGACAGCTACTGCGCTCCACTTCGCTACACATCGGTGCAACTTCGAGAGTTTTCGTCGCGGATAACACGGATAGCAACAAATCCTCCTACTGGAAGTGACCAGAGTGGAAATCGTTTTGGATCGACACGATACTTGTAAGGTGAAAAAGAACTGTTAGGTACCTTATTAAATTTTACTCAATACTGAAATCAAATCTATAACATAACCTATAATCCGGACACGGCAAAAAGCATTTTGCGTAATAAGAAGTCCATAAAAACGAAGAGCAATATAATTTACTCGGATTAAACACCTCACCAGCAATATTACCTAAACGAAGTACAAAAAGAGCTTGAAAGCCGAATCAAGACAGGGGAAAACTTAAGCATATAATATATAATATGAAAGGAATATCCAAAATTATAGAAACACCACCGCCGCCAAAAAACTAAAAACTTAATACATTATAACTAATAACGTATATACATTATATACATAATATACATTATATGTAGTGGTGAAGATAATGATTTTATTTCATTCAGCACTACATATAATAACATTGACATAGACGTGGCGAAATTACCTAAAGATTTAAAACAAGCAAAAATAATTTTAATGTAAATAATGTTTACATTAAAAAAAGACTAAAATTTTATTTGTTCAATAATCGTTAGATACCATAGATTTCATGCCACTAGATCCAGCGGTCGCTAGATCTTTGTTTTTTTCTCAAACAAATGTTTCTTTCTCGGGCGTCGTCATACCTTATTTACGTCTACCCACAATTTTTTGTCATTTTAATATGGCCGTCATTACTTACGTGTCGATACTACCCACATTATTTTTGTGTTATTTTAAAATGGCCGTTATTACTTACGTCTCGAAGAGTCTGCGATAAAAATTTAGTGTCTATCGAAACGAGGAATATAACGTAGGACTACGTTTACTGCGGTAAAAGCCCAAAGTTGTTTTACGTTGAATTTTTATACGTGTCTGTGAAATACAATGACTTTCGTAGCCCGCTCGTCCGGCAACGAGGAACGGCGATGGGAGACGCTGCGGTTCGTCGAGGAGTTTCTACTCCGTGTTGTCAATACAGTGGATGAAGAGGCGCGCACAGCCATCCAGAATGGTGTAATTGACAAGTTCTACTCATATATTTCTGACCCACGTAAGTATCAAATGAAATGTCCATAGGCTGCGGTAAAACAATTCCATCAGGCGCGACATGCTAGTTTGTCACTTTCGCGTTGGTACGAGTACGATTGTGGTGGTAGTGCCGTTGCCATACAAAATAAAACTGCTGCTAGGTTGCTGGCTGAACTGCTAGGTCTTGCTGAAGATTTCAAGCCCTTCAAATCCTTGTAGTTTCATCATTGCCTGTCCGTCAAAAAATTATTTTGTATCCAATGAAGTATTATTGCTACTAAAGTACTTTGTAACCTATCGAGTGATGTCTCGTTAAATAGGTATATATAGAAACTATATTAAAGATTATAAAATAAACATTATGTTAATTTACGAGATAGTAAGTCTATCTATGATAATAATTTATAGATGTAGTACATAATTTGACTTGTCTAAGTGCCTATTTTGTAAGCCAAATTAAAAAATATGATTTGAATTTGTCAGGATTGATTCGGACACCTTTACAGTGCGTGTTGATAATAATTGATCTTGTTTTTAATTGACTTCAAAAAATATTTTGTAGTTCTATATTTGGCTGTATGTATGTTTTTCTTTATGTAGGTATGTTTGTCAATTACCTACTCCGTTAATTATGGACCGTTTTGGATGATTTTTTAGAGAGTATCTAGATAGTATACAATATCCCGAGGGATTCGTTTCGGCCCACAAAACTTAAAAAGGACTGTAAGGATTTGAAGAAAATTTTTAGTTTTATCAAACATACAAAATATAATTGATTAATTTATTTTCTCTAGATTAGGATTAGTTCGTACGAACGTACTACGTAGTAAAATATTATAGAAATTATTTTTGATTGATATTTTCATACCACCAAGGTGGCAATCAAGCATGTGGCCATGTTGGAAAGCGTGTACCACAACCTATAGACATCGGATGCTCTTCAAATGTCTGAATTAATCAACTCATAAAGACATTTCCGAATATTGTAAAACTTAATAATTGTCGTATAGAATCGGATGCGGACGTGGCAACTTCAATATGTCTCGTCGTATTTGACTCACCGAGCTTGGAATCTTGTATAACGACAACTCGCTGGATGGTGCATAAAGGAGAGGATGGGCCGGGCGCCGCTGGGCTCCGGGCCTCATTATCATGCCTCTTTTCCTGGCTTGTTGCGAACCCGCCCCAAGGGTCGCCTCTACTCGGAGATTGGATCATAGCTTTCATCAAGGCTATGGAGGTAGGAACCACGACCAATTGAAGTTAATAAGTAATACAGTAGAATTCATATATAACGACTTCGCTTATAACAACTAATCGGTTTTAGCGACGATAATCTTTACTCAAGTTAGGTTTCGTAGATAGGTACTAAGAAAATATAACCGTTTAGTGCGACTCCGGTTTAAGCGACCAACTGCTTATAGCGACCATTATTTATGATAATACGTCCGGTTAAAACGACACACGCGCAATGTTTTGTTTACCTATGCACTCGCACCCCCGCCCCGCGCGCTTCACCTCCTTATTGGCGCGCGTAAATCACAGTTCGTGTTTGTCACCTGTTATGACAAGTTCATAAAGCTCGACAAAATGAGTTCAGTGAAGCGAAAGTGTTTTACAATTGAAGAAAAAAGTGCAATATTACATCGATTGGAAGCCGGTGAATCAAATGCAACCCTCGCAAAGGAGTTTGGCGTATCTCATTCTACAATATCCACAATAAAAAAGAATAAAGATAAGATTGAGCCGCTATTTAATGCCAATGTTTTGAAATGCAAACGTGTAAGGACGTCTACTCATGAGCAGGTGGATAAGGCATTGTTACAGTGGTTCAAACTTCAGCGCGACCGGGGAATACCTGTTAATGGACCCTTGCTACAAGAGAAAGCAAACTTTTTTGCTAGACAGTTAGACATGCAAAGTTTCACGTGTTCCATGAGTTGGATAAACCGTTTTAAAGTAAGACACAACATCGTTAGTGGTAAGATTGCTGGCAAATCTTTGTCAGTTCAACAAAGTGATGTAACCGATTGGCTAGAAAAAGTTTGTCTTACTTTACATGCACAATTTACAGATGATGAAATTTTTAATGCAGATGAGACCGGGCTATTTTATAAATTAACCCCGGACAAGACGTTGAAATTTAGAGGTGAAAAATGTAAAGGAGGAAAATTATCAAAGGAGAGAATAACTGTGATGGTGGCAGCCAACATGAGTGGTACAGTTAAAAAAAAACTTCTCGTAATCGGAAAATCTCAACGCCCCAGATGTTTTAAAAATGTACGACATTTGCCAGTGGATTATGAAAGCAATCGAAGAGCCTGGATGACTGCTGACATTTTTACTAAATGGGTTCGTGCTTGGGATCGTGAACTTACAAAAAAGAACAAGAAAATCCTGCTATTAGTTGACAACTGTCCTGCACATCCCCACATAGCAGACTTAAAAAGCATAACTCTGGTGTTTCTGTCTCCAAACACGACATCAGTGTTGCAACCCATGGATCAAGGGATTATTCGAGCTTTGAAAACACATTTTCGTAAAAACCTTGTCCTGAAAATGATCCAGCTTCTAGATGGCTGCCGAAGCACTAGTTTTGAGTACCCAAAGATTAATGTTCTTGATGGTATACTAATGATTCAAGATGCCTGGACCCAACTCAAGCAAGGCACGATTTTTAACTGTTACAAACACGCTGGTTTTGTCCGAAGCAACGTAGAATGTACCATAACTTCAAACGCAGATGATTTTAACGAAGAAGACGACGTACCGCTGAGTGTTTGGGCAAGGGCTATTAATGGGCATCAGTTACCCATAACAAATGAGGACTTTGAACAATACGCGTTTGTCGATGATGCTGTCGCCACTTGTGAAGAACCGTCTGATGAAAACATTGTGGAAAATATCATCGCCAACGACATGAATAGCAAAGATAGCGACGGCGATGATAGCGAACCAGAGGAGATTCATCCGACTTTGAGTGTGTCTGAGGCGTTGAAAGCTGCAGAAACACTCAGTGTATTTGTTCAGACTAACTTTGATGATGATCTTATGAAAACAATGATGTCACGAATTCACAATGCCGTACGAAGTTCTTACTACCGAACAAAAGTTTGTCAAAAACAAACTCAAATAACAGACTTTTTACGTTAGTAACACAGAGCTATGTCTGTAGTGATTGTGTATTTTATTTACATATTTGTATTACAGTACATTATGTACCTATGTTTGTAATTTTTAATGTTTAAGAACTATCAAAATAAAGCATTTGTGATTTCTATGAAATGTTTTATTTAACTAAATAGGAAAACCAAAATTATATTATAATAATATGTAAGTATTCGTAAGTTATGTATGTACAAGTTAAGTTATGTACTTAAGAAATAATCCGTCCGTTTTGTGCGTCGTCCGGTTAGTACGACATAGTATCGCCGGTCCCTTGAAGGTCGTTATATCCGGATTCTACTGTAGTAATCTTATTATTATTATTGGGTTACGAATTACAATTGAATCTTCTCGGTAATAAAATACGTTTGTACCTCATATTGTTCTTGAATACGGGTGTGTATGTGGTTTGCATTTTTCACGTTTCCAAGAGTACTGAGAGACTGTAAGTTCTAAATTTTAAAACACTGACTGGAAATATAATAATTACTAATCTTTTTAAAACCCTACTTTTTGAGTCATTACCGTCAGTATAATTATTTATGTTATTGTACAGGAGAAACAGTGCTACGACATCTTGATAGATGTTTCCGTGAACAACGTGGAACGCCTGTTTTGTGCCATGAATAAGCCTGAAACGCTGCGGCAGTCGGGCGCAGATGTTATTTTCCATGTTCTCTTATCACTGAGGCAGTCGTATGATGCTTTTGCCAAGGTATGTTTCATAAATGCTTTTTTTTATTGTGCTCATAGCATTTGAAGACTCGTTCACTCGCCTTGGTATACACAACCTGATATACGTATACGAGTAAAGATATACCCATTTTGTTTCCAACAGAAACAATTCGCGAATCTCTTTATTCGCTGTCAGTCCAGATATAGATTTTCAGTCGGCAACTGTATAAGATGTTCCAAAACAGCTTATTAGAAAACGTAGCGTTTTCTAATAAGTCTACACATATTTGATATCTGAATACAATTATTTAGTCCCACTACAACGTAAGTGCCCACAACAACATAAAACATAGGTAACTATGCAGTCCGCTTTGTCTACAGATATCGAAGCATGTAGGCCCAGTGCTTACGAACTTGGCCTCAGATAGCGGCCAGTTCAGTCGTCAGCTGCTTCAGAACACCGTGGATATCCTCGCAGCGACGGCCGAGTATCTCATCAAGAACTACAGAGGCGTTGATAATATCTCCTTCAACGATAAATACGGCGATGTGGTAAGTCAATTTCATTGTTTCTTAGTTATAAATAAATAAATAATGCTGGACAATCCACACAGCATCATCTAGCCCAAGCTAAGCAGAACTTGTGTTAAGAGTACTACATAGGTGACTAATAACTTAATACAATAGATTACATAGATAGATATTTTTTACTATACATAGATAACGACTTTTACTATACAAGAATACCCGGAACAAATATCTGCAGATCGTACACACAATTGTCCCGCGGCGGATAAGGATATGCTATATTCATCATCAGCACATGCATATGTGTCCACTGCTGACTACCTCCCCCAAACAAATAAACTACATGCAGGCATTATAATTTGATGAAGGAAGACGGATTCACGTTGCCCGTGAGATTGTGCGGCCAGAGCGCGACCGCTATTCAACCCAATAATTTTAGTGTTTGTAAAAAACTAAAAACCTAATTCATATTCCTGATAATTACTCGGTGTATCTAAAAATTGGGTTTAGAAGTTTCAACCAGAGACACATCTTTAGCCCAAGTGCAATTTTTCTATTGGCGGCATCTAGTGATGTTAGTTAGAAAGCTAGGTTAGGTATGACATTTTCAAAGACGAGAGGTAAATATTTTGTAAACTTTGAAACTGAATATTTAAGTTTCTCTGTTGGAATAATGAAAATGTTTCAGTAATAGTGGTAAACTTATTAAGTCGCTGCCTGTCAAAAACAGCTCTTTATCTGGAAAGGAACGGCCACGATATTCGAAATCATGCAATCTTAGATTCAGTTTTAAACCATCAAATATCCTTTGTTTTGATCGGAAAAAAAAATATGTTGTAGTTGGATATATACTATAGAGCATTCTACGGTTCAAAACACGATATTTATCACTTCACCTGATGATAAAAAATCTCAAAAAAAGGTAAGTTTTTATTTGGTTTCTTGTTGTACTTCAAGTGTACAAATGTTGTACTCTCAAAAAATATGCCAGAAAATAGGCAACGAAGTTTAGAAGGGCATTCTCCGGTTAGTTTTTCTCAAAACAATTTTGTATTTTTTTAAAACGAATAATTATAGAATATAAGTACTCCGCGCTCAAGCGGCCTGCTTCAGTAGCCCGCCTAGCCTTGTTGAGGTAGACCCTGTCCGTGGCACCCTGTATAGTAAAGCCCTAGAACCTTTTTATTTAATCGAGTACCTAGTAGGTAGTTAATTACTGTTCACTTGATGTTTTTTTAAACGTGCCCTTGTATCTTGGCATCGATGAGCTGCAAAGTTAATAATGTACTGAACAAAAATTATCATACAGTTGCGCTACTGTTATGTCTGTACGCTACCCTCCTTTTGTTGACTGTTTTAGGTAGTTGATAGTAAATAAGTATATGTAGTATATAATAATGTAGTATATATAATAGTATATAACCTTATTTCTATTTTAAGATTCCGTAGTTTTGGTCTGGATACTTTTTTTATTTATTTGCCATTTTTAAATTCTTTCTTAAACGGTAAATCGATCGATTCACGGGGGTTACTGGGAGCCGGCAAGAGCGACACAGGTCCTACCTCAACAAGGCCCGGCGAGCTACTGAAGCAGGCCGCTTGAGCGCGGAGTACTTATATTCTATAATTATTCGTTATAAAAAAATACAAAATTCTTTTGAGAAAAACTAACCGGAGAATGCCCTTTTAAACTTCGTTGCCTATTTTCTGGCATATTTTTTGAGAGTACAACGTTTATACACTTGAAGTACAACAAGAAACCAAATAAAAACTAACCTTTTTTCGAGATTTTTTATCATCAGGTGAAGTGATAAATATCGTGTTTTGAACCGTAGAATGCTCTATAGTATATATCCAACTACAACCTTTTTTTTTTCCGATCAAAACAAACAATATTTGATGGTTTAAAACTGAATCTAAGATTGCATGATTTCGAATATCGTGGCCTTAAGGGTGCCGGAGCGCCCGCGCCGTTCCGAAAGTTTGCCAACTGGCGGCGGCGGCCGGCGGGCGGCGGGTTTTGCGAATACGCTGTCAGTCCGCCCGGAGGCGTCCGTACGGTCAGAAGGCTGTATCTCATGATAATCTCATTAGGTTTGTTAACTGGCCTAACTAGAAAAAATCGTGATTTGGCAAGTTTTGCTCGACTTGCAATCGCAGTTGTATCTCTTGAACCGTAACAGGTAGATACTAAAGTGTCTAACATGAAGACTCGACTTTTTGGTATTTCAAATACAAAAAACATACATTTCATTCGAATTCATTTTTGAAAATGGAACTGACTGAATGCGCCTTCTTGGTGATTGTTGCATGTTTTTCACTCGTGTGAATTTTCCTCCGTGGTAATACGGCGGGAAATAATTTTATTCTATCTGTGGCGTTCGAAATCATGTGAATATTATTTGAACAGTTTCGACAATTTGTGAAGTGAGTTGTGCAAACTTTCTGCATTTTACATGTAGTGTTTTTTACTCGAGCCAAAACCACCCATTATAACTCGTTCTTGTCATCTTCCCTCTCTACGCTCGAAAGTATAACAACCTCGTCTAATGGAATAGTCCCTTGTTAAAAACTATACTATTACAACTACAAATCATAAAAATAGAATAAACGGAGACAAAGGCGGTCCTCATACAAGAAATTATTCACCTACTTTGTGCTCTGCTGGGTCATCCCAGCAGTAGAACAAAGTAGGTGAACTACTACTATAGGCTGATGATGATGACATCATCAGCCTATAGTAGTCCACTGCTGGACATAAGCCTTCCCTAATAAGCGCTATAGCGCCCTAGCGCCCTGTCTTCAGCTTGCCGCATCCAGCGTCTGCCTGCAGTCCTTCGCAGGTCGTCATCCCACCTGACCTGTGAAAGACTGCAGGGAGATGCTGGATGCGTCAAGCTGAAGACAGTGCGCTATGGCGCTCATTGGGCCATAGCGCCCTATGTTATGCTAGTCCAGCTGTGGTCTAGCATAGGCTGATGATGATAATGCTCGCCTGCTGTGTACCAGTACTCGAAGAGTCCAGATCGCCTTGCCAGCTGCAGCGTCTCCTAAGCCTGCCTCGGCCAAATATTTAAAGATATATTCCAAGAGGTTTACTATAAGCCCGAAAAAATTTAAATCACCTATTCTGAAGGCTGTTAGCGAAAGGATTTAATTATTAAAGCGTGAGGCGCAAGGGCTGTTTATCGATTTGAAATTGAATAATGTCGCGTTTGAGGCACTCTTGCAGCGACGCGATGCCGCAGCTTCGAATCAAATTTTAATTAACGAAAATTACCTAATGTGTTAGCGGGATCTGCTACCAACAGAGATAACCTCAGGTATGTATATAGTACATTTAATCTTCTTGGTAAGGCCGTTTGCCTTTGATTTGACACAAATAGATCATTTTACCCTAACGAAGCTGCATGTACTGAAAGCCATAGAGATATTTTGGTAGGTTTACCCAGTATATGAAGTCTATTATGCACTCGGGCTCCCAATACTCTGCGTAGGTAGACAGACAGGGATATCACATTTCAAATTGCAGCAGATAGGGATGGTCTGTTGTGCGCGCTACTATGCGGACATTATGTCGAATAAATAGCTGGTTTTTACTGATTGTCTTGTTTTTTATGTATGATCCTTAGAACATATTATTTTAATTTTAAGTAGGTAGGTACCTACTAAGTAAGATAACTATTTATAATAAATTTATCATATCCTATACTAAATTGTATCAGGAAACGGTAAATCGTAGGATTTTTTTTTATTTACTGATATGAGTTAGTCGACAAATTTATAAAAATACGACGATTTTTAGGCCTTTACCAACATTTGGCACATACAAAGATTTACCAGTGATGGTCGGTAAAGAATCATGGATTTTAAAAGATAATCTTGAAAGAGAATGCTCTTTCAATGTGTTCCTCTGCCCAAGTAATTTATGATAATAGGTTGATTTTATAAACAACACATTAGCAAAGCGGCACCCCCATAAAACTATTCACCTCCTTCATAAAAAACTTATCGACATCGATGCCGACAATATCCCATCACTAGTCAGATCGACAGGTTGCGAGAAAATGGTTTCTGCCCCTGTTTGACCCCCGAACAATGAATATTCACTTAAATTATTTTACGGGTAAACAATTGCTAATCGATGGTATATTATGCAGGAATTAATATTAGTTATTAGTCTTGTTTCGCGGCCTTCGTTTTTTATTCCGCCTTCTAAACAGAGGTTAGTTCGAATTTCGAACTCCTTACGGATTTTCATAGAAAAAATCACACATATTTTCATGTTCCAAAATCAAATTCATTACATCAATATCCCACAAATCCTTTGATTCAAGTTCATTATTGCCAAGAAACTACTGAATTTGAATTTGGAACCTAAAAATATGTATGTAAATGTTTACCAAGGAGACTTTAACTAAGAGATCTCATTCTAGTCAATCGAATAAGATCTCTTATGATATAAGATCTCTGATCATCTTAAAGTCTCCTTGGTAAAAATTTACATACATACGTATTTTTAGGTTACAAATTCAAACTCATTAGTTCCTTTGGCAATGATGAAATTGAATTTGGAACACGTTTACCTTTTTTAGTTATCATAGCTAAACTCACTTGATTCCGTTTATAGAGCTACATGACGAATAAAGTGCGTCTTAATACCGCAGAGTGTTAAAAATCCGTCTTAATTCATTCTAGCGCTGGCCGTTCGGTGCATAACTAAATTTCCGCAGGGAATGTACTGATTTGTAATCTGCAAGCTCGTATTGATCCATCAAATTGAGTTGTCCAAATGCACCTATTCGCTTCACTGGAGGTTCCATCTACGCGGAAGAGCTATTGTTAGTGCGTAGAACATCGTGTCAAAGGTGTGGTCACAAGGAGACGTGGGGGTGCTGTTTCCGGAGCTAAGATATTTTTAATTTTAATGGAAAAGCTGTAGTTGTTTATCGTTGAGTACTGATTTTAAAGCGAAGGCTGAAAGTAAGTGGACCGTCTGATGAGTATATTTCTCTGATTACCAATCTATAGTAATGGACTAAATAAACGAATTATGACGGTTTAATGTGTGTCGATCTCCTCCTGCGGACACCAATCTCATAAAAGTTCGCGCAACAGGAGCTACCGATATCTGGTGCCATGGCGGTCGCGACGTTAAAATCGATCCCCTAACTCAGCCTCTAGATGTGTCTTAAAATCCGTTTAGGAGCTACCAGAGAAAGGGCCGTAGCTTCCTCATGTATCTGTATTACCTCCACTGCGATCACCAATACACCTGCCAAGCGTGTTGATTATATGGCTCCCTCATCCCCTAGATGCACGATCGGTGGATGCGTATTGTATGACTGCCTCAGGACTTTCTGTAAATAGTGTGTGTAGTAATTCAAGAAATAAATAATGGTGGACATTCCACACAGTATCATCTAGCATATACATAGATAACGACCAGAACACCCGGAACAAATGTCTTCAGATCGTCCACACAATTGTTCCGAGGCGGGGAATCGAAACCGCAACCATTGCGGGCACCTTTGCCCACCGCGCCACAGAGGTGGTCGATGATGTATCTGGCCTTGCTGTAAATAGTTTGTGTAGAAAAACCAGAACATGATAAATTAATGTATTTGTCCTAGAACCTTTGCCTGGAACAACACATGGCGTCCCGCGGCTGCGATCTCCTCAAGACCGCGCCATGGCCGACCTCCGAGGTTTGTGTGCCTCTGGAGCCTCAGACCATCAAACCGGCGCCGGCAACCAATAAAATGGGACTGATGAACCTGGGCAACACGTGCTATATGAACAGCGTGATGCAAGCGCTGCTCGTCACTCGCCGGTGAGTTATGTTCAATATAATTATCGATCGATATATTGTGTACCTTATTTCAGGCATTATTTTTAAATAACGTTTACGCTGCCCAGAGTTTTAGGGTGCGCCACGGCTACAATCAGTGATAGATCTACATTTGCGTCGTGAGCATTTAAAGTGTTAAATCTAATGTTGACTTGTTGAGACTAGCCGTCGTTTTATGTTATTCACGAAAGTTATGTCATTTCAATCATTCAAATGTGCAGACTTTTGAAAAAAAAAAACACGTTAAAATATCTAAATGACGTTTACTTTATCCAAATAATCATATATCGAATGGCATTTATCTGTCTTAAAATAATTGCAAACATACTTGGCTTACGGAGGTTCTTTGAAGGATAGGATTCGTAACGAATACATCCGACAGAGAACCAAAGTTATCGACATAGCTGTAGCATAGCTCTAAAAATTAGCAAGCTGAAGTGGCAGTGGGCCGGCCATATATCGCGAAGAACAGACAACCGCTGGGGTAACACGTAAAACGTGTTCTTATGTGGAGACCACGACTCGGTAAACGTAGTGTAAGGTGGAGACAGGTCGAAAAAATCCAGCAGTGGACTAACATAGGCTAATGCTGATGATGATGATGACCATGAACCATAGTTGGGTTCAGCTATATTTGTTGATTTGCTGGAGTGCCGTCGGTACCCAAATTACGAACAAATGTATCATTTTTCATCATATATTCGGATTTTTCGATGTTGTTATATTTGTATTGGTTTTATTTCCCTCCCGCTCGTTAAAATGGATTCTTTTTATACAGTTCTTAATGCCGTCATACAATAATACTGTTTTTGCACCAGAGCTTTTCCTGAAATTACGATGGGTCCAATTAACTCATCCGCTCGTCTCGAATTTCTCCAGCGGATTTACATTTATTTTTCAATAAACTTGCCGTCTAGTCGAGCGGATGACAGTTCAGAAAACAAGCACTGCAACGCAGTTCTATATCCTTTACAATCTTGTCCTGATTTAATCTTAGAAAAAAAAAACCTAAAATAGTCCTGCTTTTATCTTGAGTAATAATTAGAAATTCCGCGAGCACTACGTACCCAGTAAATAAAGCGTTTATGCCACCCCTTAAATCCTTATTATGACGTTGAAGTAAGTTCAACGAACGTATAGTTAGAACTTTATTTGAGTTCCTACAAAATACACAGTTTTAATATTAAATTTCAAAACCCCGTAGAATGTAATAGGTGATAGGTGTGGAAAGCGAGTATGTAAATACTGCAATATAAGATATTTCCTAGAACCCAGACTCAAAGGACCCTTTCAAATATTAATAAATAGAGACACCGGGGCTTTTAAGCTTTTTAGACTCGAAGCTCTCTTGATGCATATTGAATGTGCTTGCAAAGATTATGTTGCAAGCAAACTACAGTACATAATACCAGCAAAATACAGTCAATTAATTATAGTTTTATGACATGACTAAGTACGAGTAAGCCCTATGAGCAAATAAGTTAAATTTAATTTTTCAAGTAAGTCAATTATAATTTTTATGGTAAATAAAGTATTCTTAACCTAAATACAATCTATTCTAACGAGTGCTTGTTTAGTTTTCTTATTTTCTGTACTCTTTTAATGTAACTAACTAGTAAGAAAACAAAAATCTAACATTATTCAATTTAATTTTTATTTAGATGAAAACAAACTGCTTATACAACTTAAATAAGTAGAATCATTGGTGGTTTAACTGAAGCATCACAGTTTTCACTTATAGTACTTAAATATGCTTAAACTAAAATTTATATCTAATATACCTAGTACGAACAAGTAGTTTATTAATAACCAAATTCATTCGTTTAAGTTATATCGATGAAGACCATTATAAATATGAGTCAGGCGATACCAAGTTAGTGAGCTTCGGTATCCAGTGCATCATGCATCTATTTTATTAAAATGCCTCCCTCGTCTCCCGACGCTACCCCCTTGACTACCCCCTTTACTATTTATTGACCTCTCTCTTGCATTTTACATGTACGTACATAATGTCACGGTCGGTGCGTGTCAAATCCACCGCTCTGGGTCTGTTCCTGTGTTTGTTTTATATAAAACGCCCACGGTTTTACACGGTTATCTCTCTGCAAATATTATTGAAATGTACTAAAATAATGCAGGTATATATATATATATATATATATTATGAAGTAATTTTTTTTGTTTATGACATTATTAGTGAGTAGGTTATTATTTTTAGTTTATATTTTTAGTTCGATTTTGAAAAGTCCTGTGTGATCTTATTTAAATTAAATTAGAAAATAAATTTGTTTTTTTTTGTAATAGAATTAGACATCTGTCATCCTTATTCCAATTATGTAGTTCGTGACCTTATGAGGTCGTTACCCCTTCCTACAATTTATATAAAGTGCAAATATAAACATACACGGAGTTCGTAACGAATACATCGAAAGAGAACCAAAGTTAAATTCCGACATAGCTCAAATAATTATAAGTGGCAGTGGGCCGGCCATATCTCACGAAGAACCGACAACTGCTGGGTAAACGTGTTCTTGAGTGAAGACCGCGACTCGGCAAACGTAGTGTAGGACGCCCTCCAGCCAGTTCGGATGACGATCTGCGGAAGACTGCGGGCAGATGCAGGATTCGGCAAGCGCTATGAAACTAAATAGGATAAGCTCATCATCATCATCATCATCATCAGCCTATAGCAGTCCACTGCTGGACATAGGCCTCCTCCAATGAGCGCCATAGCGCCCTGTCTTCAGCTTGCCGCATCCAGCATCTACCTGCAGTCTTTCGCAGGTCATCATCCCACCTGGTCGGAGGGCATCCTACACTACGTTTGCCGAGTCGTGGTCTCCACTCAAGAACACGTTTGCCCCATCCGCCGTCGGTTCTTCGCGAGATATGGCCGGCCCACTGCCACTTCAGCTTGCTAATTCTTTGAGCTATGTCGATAACCTTGGTTCTCTGTCGGATGTATTCGTTATGAATCCTATCCTTCAGAGAAACTCCGAGCATAGCTCTTTCCATAGCTCGCTGAGCGACTGGTGGACCAGCCCTATCGTGAGTGTCCACGTCTCAGCTCCGTAGGTCATAACGGGTAGGACGCACTGATTGAAAACTTTCGTTTTCAAGCATTGTGGTATGGATGACGTGAAGACTTGACGTAGTTTCCCAAATGCTGCCAGCCCAGCTGGATCCTCCTTTTGGCCTCCTTCTCGAAACTGTTTTTACCCAACTGCAGAATCTGCCCAAGGTAAGTGTACTCGGAAACAGTTTCGAGAAGGTGACCATGTACGACCACCGGCCTTGGATCAATGTGACCATTGATCATGACTTTGGTTTTATCCAAATTCATGCCAAGACCGATACATCGGGAGGCTGAAGCTAGGCCGTCCAGCATCTGGTTCAGTTCCTCAAGCGACTCCGCCATTAAGACTATGTCATCAGCGAATCGCAGGTGTGAGATGTACTCGCCGTTTATATTAATGCCCTTTCCTTTCCAGTCCAGCAACCTAAACATATCTTCCAATGCGCACGTGAACTGTTTCGGGGATATGACATCCCCCTGCCTCACTCCTCTGCGCAATTGGATGGGTTTAGACTGCTGACCCTGTACTTGGACACTCATGGTGGCGGCCTCGTAGAGACATCTCAGCACCTGGATAAACAATAGTCTACTTGGCATCGCTGTAAGGAATCCAGAACATCCCAGGTTTCGACGGAGTCAAATGCCTTCTCATAGTCCACAAAAGCCAGACACAGGGGCTGATTATACTCTTCGGACTTCTGTATAATCTGCCTCACTGTGTGTATGTGGTCTATGGTGCCATATCCTCCGCGGAATTCGTCGAGTCTCCTAGCGAGTCGGTTCGTGACCACTCGTGATAACAGCTTATAGACTTGGCTCAAGAGTGAGATGGGTCTGTAATTCTTAAGAAGGGTTTTATCTCCCTTCTTAAAAAAGAGCACCACCAAACTCCCGCTCTACGCCTTTGGAGTTCTCCCGGTTCCGTAGCTCCTGTATTACAGGGGCTCCTCCGGCTTTAAGAAGCCCTGAAGTAATACCGTCCTCGCCAGGGGCTTTTCCATTTTTAAGCTGCCGTCGAGCTAACACGATCTCGTCTTGACTGGTTTCAGGCAGTTCGTCGGTATAGTGGCGTGTCAGGGTGGCTCTGGAATGTTGGTCATCTCGTCGGTAACGAGGGGCATGTGCAGCGTATAATCGGCCATAGAAATCCTCTATCTCGGCGGATATCTCCGGGTTTGACAATACGGTCCTCCCGTCGTGCGTTTTAAGCTTTGTCAGGTGGCTGGCCAAGCTGCTGAGTGAATACTTTGGACCCTCGGTTTCGCTCTATCGCCTCTTGAATGAGGCGCGTGTTGAAGCTCCGAAGGTCGTGCCGTACCATCTACGCAATCCGCTTGTTCAGGTCTGACCTCTCTGACAAAGTCGCCTGGGTGGTCTCCCGTCTTTTTGTCATCAGCCCAAGAGTCTCATCCGAGAGTTTGGACTTCTTGCCAGTACGCTGCTTTCGACAGAATTTGATGCCCTCGTCCCTCAACGTTTCAACCAGATTGTGTAGGGTCTCGTCAGCGTCATCAGTGGGTTCCAACTTCCAAGGCAACAAATCTATTCCCGAGAAGCTGCTGAAACTTCTCGGTGCCCGCCATGATTTGGATTGGGTCAGGTCGGAGCGTGGACTTCATCAGACGGTTTCTTTCAAGCTTCAAGTTGATATTCAGAGAGCCTCGGAGGAGTCGGTGATCAGATCCGGTATTGAACCTGTTGATCACAGAGACATCTCTGAATATGTGCTTGCTATCCGTCATGATGAAGTCGATCTCATTTTTAGTCACAGTGTCGGGGCTTTGCCATGTCCACTTCCTTTGAGGCTGTTTCTTAAAGAAAGAGATCATCAAGAACAGCCCCTCCTTCTCAAGGAAGTTGACAAACATTTGATTTGTGATTCCTGACTCCATAACCATGCGGGCCTATTCGGAATTCGTTGCCAGTCTGGGTTCCCACCTTGCCGTTAAAGTCCCCCATAACAACGTTGAAGTGGGCCTTAGTGGTGTTATGTAAGGCTTTGGATATGTCTTCATACATATCCTCCACTTCATCATCCAAGTGTGCCGAGGTCGGTGCATAGACCTGGATGACCTTCATGCTGTACCGCTTGGACAGCCGAAGGATCGGGTACGCTACCCTGGTCGACACACTGGAGATTTCGTGGACGTTGCTAGAGAGGGCCTTATTGACGAGGAAGCCTACGCCACCCTGGGATGTTTTATCACCTTCGCGAAAGTAGAGAAGATGGCCCGAGTCTAGGGTTACGGTGTCCTCCCCCTCTCTACGGACTTCACATAACCCCAGAACATGCCATTTGATGTTCTCTAACTCCACTTCCAACTGCGCTAGATGATGGTCGAGCCTCAGAGTGGGTAATAGGAGAAGCTAATGTCCAGCATTGGACTAATATAGTCGGATGATAATGTAATGTAAACCAACGGCGGAGGAAATGAATGATGCATTGTAAAGATTATATTTCACGGGAAATATAAAATAGTAGAACTCAAGAGTTTTCAGTAAGTTTCTATTCGAAGTCCTGAGCAAGTTACAAACTTTTTAAAACTTGTTTCACGGCACTTTCCTAGAAATCTTGTCGAAGTTCTGCTACACGAATTGTCGAAGATGATCAGTAATAAATTAATTAGTGACAACATAGCACCTACAACGATGAAACTTTGTTACAAAAACTAAGAAACAACACACCCGTGTGTTGTTTCAACTAGAGACACGGAAGGTTTTGTAAGATTTTTGTGTTCTAAACATTGATAAAAATACTAATACTTACCTAGGTACATGTCTGACCTCTTACATAAACAATGATTATGTAACACCATTATGATACAAACGCCTGCAAAAACATCGCATACATTTTGCATTTACATTCGGACGGTATTTTGATGGAAAAACACATAAAAATGTTTTCATATAAAATATGACTGGTTATAAGATCACTTATTTTCCCGCAAAACAAAGTCTCATTGACAGATCTTTGGTATTGTTGGATTTTATTACCTTAATTAATAGAAGCGCATTCACATACATTGTGTCTTATGTTAGTCTATGCATTATCGATTTTGCCTTGGCTATTTATTTTTTGTTTTGAATTTATTTATTTTAATGTTGTATGATTTTTTGGCTTTTTTATTTGTTTTTTTTTTATGTTGCCGCTTGCGTGAAATTGTCTGTCTATATCCTGTAGATTAAGTATGAACTAGCTTCTTACTGCGGCTTCGAGCGTTCAGTAGTTTTAGTATTATCTTTTTACAAACAAACATTTCACCTTTTATTTTTTTTCTTATTATAATATTAGTAGGGTTTTAATAGTATTTGTAAGATTTTTTGCTTTTTTATTTTTTCGTAGTTTGCCGCTCGTTTGCCTTAGCCAGCACAATCAATAACTAGTGACCTATTATTTTATGATGCCCTCGCTCCTATTAGCCCGTACAGTCAATAACTAGGTGTTATTTATACGTAGTCGCTCACTCGCATTATCCAGCACGATCAATAACTAGTTGCATATTATTTATATTATGCCGTACGCTCGCATTAGCCTGCACGATAAATAACTGTTTGCATTTATTTATATTATGCCGCACGCTCGCATTAGCCTGCACGATCAATAACTAGTTATTACTTATATGTTTTTGTTTCATTGGACATTCTTCGATAAAGTATTTCAGGCTAGATTACCTTAGTCCAATGTCGACGAATTTCATATGCTTATTCGTTCATAGTATTCAAACAGACCAGTTACTAGTGCCTAACAATTTGTTTGCGTCCTAGCATAATGTGTATTCAATCGATAAACACCAAAACAATCTGCTCTAGTTCTGAGAATTAGGCAGGTATCTACGTGTATGATACACCAATCGAAAGGGCAATAATACTGGATGTTTTTAAAAATGATTGAATGTTTTAGTCTTCTCTATTTAAAAAAAAAGAACTATTTCAAAAAGTAATTTTAATTTTTGAATAGTGTTTCATTATTAAACACCTCCCATTTAGTCAGTTATGTGGATACAGATGATTGTTTTGGTGTTTATCGATTGAATACACATTATGCTAGGACGCAAACAAATTGTTAGGCACTAGTAACTGTCTGTTTGAACACTATGAACGAATAAGCATATGATTTTGGTAAATTTTTCAAAAATCATGGATATTATGATAAATAGGAGTTCGTCGACATTGGACTAAGGTAATCTAGCCTGAATAGATGCGTAACGAGGTGACCTACACCCCCCCCCCCCCCCCCTCACGGCTTTGCATCGACCTTCCGGACACTAATATGTGTGTAACGTGTGTTTTGTTCCGAATGCGAGTTTTTAAAAATGAATTGTCCTTATTCACTATCGAAACAGGAAATAGTTTACGTTTGAAGTAAACGATTTCCGGTTTCCCTGTGACAGAGACATAGGTACCAAATCGTGATTAACCCTGCAATTAAAAAAGTATAAGTACTGAATTTAAAGTTCAGTTTGTTTGTATTTCAAACATTGATAAAGTTTTCCTCTGTTGAAAGTTTTTCGTGATCGTTTCGAGTTAGCGCACGATAAATATTTTTTCGTTTTTAATTTATTATGCAAAGAAGAAAACTAGCAGAAAAGTAATTTGCAGCAAATCGTAAACCATTTTCCATTCAATGTGGAGCTCCTCATGATTTTAAATTCATCGTCATGTGAGAAATACTACTGAAATACAGTTATATATTTTTTTCTGTGGCTTCCCCTATCAAAACGTTTTGCTAATAGGCGCATACTGCTGCTATGTTGCATGAAGGTTCTCATGTTTTATTTGCCACTTTGTATATGTTTGAAAAACATCAAACTCACTGTTTTATAATCAATGGGCATCCGAGTGGGTTCCCCTGTCAAAGCGTGTCTGGTGATCAACAACCACCCTAGACTTAAATTATTCATCGGAGTTAGCGAAGCGAACGAAGATATTAGTGACAGCTTAGCCGATTTGGATGTTTGGGGAAATAGTCACTTAGAGGATAACTGCCCAACTGGTGATCCAAAGCGCGTGATATTTGATAGGTGTACTTTACATATTAGACTTGTGGAATGGGTTGGTAGCTAAATGAGGTAAATTCAGTTGAAGTTTTTTTAAGGTGAGAAGAGTCCAAAAAGTAACAAAATAATCAATTAAATCAAACGGGGTCTAGCGAGAAAGAGATGTTCATGTGCGTTTAAAATGTCTTTAATTGTTTTCTAGCGTCTGCAATGTGTTTTTTGACAATTCAAACGGATATTAGACAGAAAATAATCGATAAAAATCGGAAAAATTAGGATAAGTTAGCTGTCATGTTGGCGCTTTATGCTTATTTTTAGTTTAAAAAAAAACTATTTTTCGACTACCTCTATGACGCGGTAGGCCGTCTGCGACGCAGGAGGTTGCGGGTTCGATTCCCGCCTCGTGATAAATGTTTGTACGGTCTGCAGATGAATGTTGAGAGAATAAAAACGGTGTGTCATTTCGAAAACTTTCTAAAGTAAATTAAAAGATATGAAAACAATGCATTTTATTCATCATAATTATGTAACATGATGAACATTTACTGCTTAAGATTTACACATTCGATATCTAAATAGACTATCTTACTATTTCATTTTGTCAACTGTGCGCCGGAATAACTTGTCTACAAATATTCTATCACCATAATCGACTCGCACACGGACGGTTCCGTACCATCGTAGACTATTATTATTATATATACTATTTCGCAAGGGGAACCCTGAAAACGAATTTAAAAAGAAATTAATAGCAAAAGTCATCATGACGCTGTCACCAATACAAGTTCTGACCGCGCCCGACGTTTCTTAATTTCAGTTATCGGTACTCAACTTGGTATGGAAATTGGATACCTTAATTACATACATATTTAGAAAGATAGAAATTATTTATTAGACACAAACACAACACACAAACTAATTTACTTACACGAATTCGTACTTACTTATTTACGTTATTTGTTGTTATAGCGTATATACATATAATGACAAAAAACAACAATTATCTCAATTTGTTTGTTTTTTTTTTCAAATTGTCTGCCTATTACGGTTCAAGAAAGGCTGTATCCTCGACAAAATTAGAGCAAAAATTGACAAAAATTATGGTTTTTGGCCCTTTTGGTATTAAATTATAATATTTATTAATTGCAACCCGCTGACTGACGGACGGACCGTGGAGACTTAGTAATAGGGTCTGTTTTCTTCTTGGGTACGGAACCCTAAAAATGAATAATATTATAACGCGACGCGACGGCATGAGCGGAAATGAGACATTTTAAAAATAAACTAACAATTTTACAAGGGTGGCGGGCGCGTTTGAGCCTCGCGATGTCGTTGGGATCTGATGATAAAGTCCGGGCCCGCGTTGCGGAATCTCCGAAAAGAAAACTTAAATAACTTCGTTAATATTGGTGGATTTAAATCAATTAAAAAACAAAATGCTCAAAAAGTTATAGCACAAACGGTCCTATACCTAAAAATCTAACATTAGGTCGTATCTATTGGGTTATTTTATAAATAAAAAAGAAAAACGTAGAAGGCGGACAATGCTCCTATTTTTATATTGAATATTAATTTTGTGTGTAGTTGCTGAGGAAAATTGAGATGTGTTACTCATTGCAACGGTAAAATAGGACTTTATGCATCCCAATCAGATTCTTCTCACTACAAAGTTCTACTTTACACCTAGAACTTATTTCCAAAAGCTATTTTAAGACCAGCTTTGTCTAGTACCTTGATTCTACGGATCTCCATAATTCGGATTAAATTGAAAATGCCGTGTTAGGGATTCAATTCTGTGCTAGACGGATCATAAACTTCATCAGTCGAGAGTCAAGACCTATCAAGCGTCTCGTTAAGATGGTGCCCTTGCCATGCGGAGGTACGAGTAGTATCCGGTTTAGGCTGCGTTGTTCAAAGACAGCATTTAATACTTATTAAACGCTAGTACGCAAGTACTCGCTACTTCTTCTACTACTCGGAATTTTAGAAACAATTTAAGAACGTTTGATACAAACAAAGGCTTTTTCAATAATTCCCACACGAGCATATTTATTAACGTTGAAATATTAGACCCTAACTTGGACCCCGCTATCTCCTTATACCTCCAATTTCGTCTGACGTCATTGCTCTATAACCACCGGGGTATTGAAACGTATCAATCGATACCTCATGTGTTGAAACCAGCCTAGTAATTTTAGCGTATGTGGGAATATAACATCGGCTAAATACTAACATGCATACATAGAGTGCCCACCTCATAACACTCCGTTGGAATTTGGATAACTCACACAGCATAATGCAAATTCAATGAATTGTCCAGCATTATCTACTCCCAAGCTAAGCAGAGTTTGTGTTATGGGTACCAGATAAGTGATATACATAATAACAATACATTACATACATAAATAGATATTTTAACTATACATAAAAAACAAAAATTATTCTTATTTCCGAGGCATTTTTTGGCATTTTGTTTTTATACCGTCATTAAAAAAAAAAAATACTTGAGAATAATCACGACTAGCTACAACAATTTTGCTGATATATTCGACAATTCTTAATAGATTTTGATGACTCTTTCATTGTTGGAGCTTGAGGAATTAATATGTGCGCCGTGCAACGTATCTAAACCATCGTCATGTAAAAAAAATAGTCTTATGGCAACAAGAGTTCTTTCAATTCACATCACACTTAATTGAACTCGAATTTTAACTCCACCAACACTCGATTCGTAAAATTAGATCACGCTATCGAAGTGTGTTCCTTCCAAACTCATTTATGATCTTGTAAAAAAAACATTTTCCTAATAATAATAAAATGCAAGTGTTCAAAATGAACATTTTCAATATTTAGGAATTTGAAGTCGGTGTATAGTTAAATACGCCATGTATCTTGTCCCCGTCAGTTGTCCTTGGACAAATTATTTATACACTACATTTTACCTCCTTATAGTACATACTATTTGTAGAAAAAAATTACGTTGAAAGAATAATCCTTAAAACACTTAAAACGAATGCCTGTAAGGTATGTTGGAATAAAGTTCCGTAACGCAACGAAGTTGCTGGCAATCTCATTCCGAAACGAACCTCTTCGAATCTCTTAAAGAGCAAATTAATTAAATACTCTATGCTCATAACTTACCAGACTCACTTAGAAAGAGTTTCTCAAAGAACGTGCACCGACGTTAGTAATAAGTGCATATTCTCTGACTGTGCATTTTAACTTATGACTAACAGGTAAACCTAATTCAATAGAGTAATGAGTTTGAAGTTACTTCAGACGTTTCAAACTCTACTGCACGGTAATGAAACGTTTTCCTAATTTCGCTGATGAATATAACTACAGGGTGGGCCAAAAGAAGTCATCCGATGTTGTTTGGCTCTCTTTTTTTTTCTAAAAGAAAAACTTCGATTCTGTTTTTTGATTATGTTTATTTGAACCTTTAGAATTGTATTGGTCAAGTCGAGAAGATGATATCGGCTAAATGGGCGCCGTCACAATTAATTATCATACGGGCTCGTTTTATGCCATTTTTCATCACTTCAGCGAGAACTTCGGGCGACAGATTCTCGCACTCGTGATGAATGTTGTCCTTGAGGGCTTCCAGAGTCGGGCTTGTTCACGTAAACACGGGACTTCAAAAAACCCCACAAAAAAAGTCTAAAACGGTTAAATCGGGCGATCTTGCGGGCCAGTGCAAATCGCCAAAACGAGAGATGAGGCGACCCGGGAACGCCGCCTTCAGAATATCGGTTGCGCAGTGTGTGCCGTTGCTCCGTCCTGTTGGAACCACATGTCCTGCAGTCCTAATTCATCCAATTGCGGCAGAAAAAACTCGGTCAACATGGCCCTATAGCGCGCACCGTCCACTGTTGTCGTTTGGCCAGCGGCGTTCTCGAAAAAAAATGGCCCGATGACTCCTCCAGCGTGAACAGCACACCATGCAGTCACTTTGAGCGGGTGTAATGGCTCCTCGTGCATTACTCGTGGATTTTCGGTGCCCCAGAAGCGATAGTTTTGCTTGTTCACGTACCCGCTGAGGTGGAAATGAGCCTCATCGCTCATTATGATTTTGGTCGAAAAATCGCGCTGCGCCAACACCACAGACGAATTGTTACGCAAAAAAATAGACACAATTATTCCGCGTTCTTGGGGAGTATATCGCTCCATGGCTTGTTCACTGGTATTCTGCATCTGTCTAGTCCACAAATGTCAAAACAGATTTGACATTGGCGGCCATTTGCAAAAATGAGAGCATCTTCTAGTAGGGTGATTTCTTTTGGTCCACCTAGTATATTAGATATAGATATATAATATATAACTATATAGATGTTTGTAAACAACTCGCAACACAATCAAATTTTTCTGTCTGCACATTCCTCGACAAGCACTAGTGCTTATTTTGCGACTTGCGCTTGACCCTAGCATACCAAATATTATCGCCTTGGCGTCGAGTTTGACATATAATTGTAGGATAGTTCTCAAATTGACAAGTAGTGAAAATCCTGTCACAAAAATAGAATAAATGACTTTATTTCTTGATTGACTTGTCTAATCGCCAATTACTATGTAAGAAAACAACGCATTCATGGAGGTATATCAGTTTTAGTCAGAAATAATATTAAATGTAAACATAACCACAGTATCGATGCGTTAACTGTAGAGTACGCATGTGAATTAGCGTCATTGGACGAAGCACTCCTTACGATTCATTATGGATCATCGGCATGTATAGAACAGGGTTATGTGATTTTACGATAATGTTTGAGGTATTTAAAAAGCTCTTTGAATTACTATACAGCGCCGCAAAAATAAAAATTATTATTATGGGAGATTGGAATGTGGATTTTCTACTTAACATACCAAAGAAAAAAGATCTGACAGATTTAATGTTAATTAATGGTTTCAGGAACATAGTTGACTTCCCCACTAGAATTACACATGATTCTGCTACTTCTATTGACTGCGTATTAACAAACATCCAACCTCATGCCATTTCCGTAACGCCTTTGGCAACAGTTCTATCGGACCACGATGCCCAAGAATACTACATAGTACAGTGTTTCCTAAAGTATTTTTTTATATACAAATTTGTTCATAAAATAGTGTAAACCTAATAAGCTACGGAGGTAGAGAGCACCTGCGTCTACATCACAAGTCTAGAACTTAGTTAGAGCAAGGTCGAAACTAAGAAGTGAAATAGGTCTACAGTATATATTACTTTGTTTTGTTTATTACTTTTGTTTTGTTTTTAAGACCTTTTTTGAATAAATAAATATTATTATTATTATGTCTCTCATTCACCATGATCTCGGGCCATAAAGTGAACCGGTCCTTTGGAAGGCTTGCGTGGGGCCGAAGCCGAAGCACAGATGCCCTTTGAGAAGTTAATCTAAAGGCGATGGCTACACATAGCGGGTATCATCCTCGGGTGCACAATATGATACACCCAAAGATGGTATCCGCCAGGTGTAGAGACTATTGCAAAGAAAAATGAAAGAAATAAATCCAGGCTATTGTGATGGATTGATGGACTGGGTAATCGGGCTATAGGGCAGATTGCGGACGTCTGCCATAAACAAGTCAATCATAATGTTAAGAAGAGTGGCAGATTATTATTATTATTATTAAGTAGCTAAAGTAGAACTCCTTAAGCACCGTACTGAAATATTCAGATACATAAAATATTTAGCAATTATGATAATAATACTTTTATGACATTTATGAATAAATTAATATGGCAATTCAATATTTTCTTTCCTAGTAAATTAAAACGAATTAAAAATAATAATAAATGCCCTTTGATAAGTGAAAAAAAAAAAAAAAATACAAAATTACATTAATGACTTATATATATTTCAGCGACAGTATCCCGAATTAATAACTAAAAATGGACTTATTAATACAAAAATTCAAAATAGATATAAACTTGTTCAAAAAGAAAAATATAAATAAATATAATAAACTATATGTAGAGAACCGCATTTTAAATTCTAAGAATCCTAAAAAAGAGAAACGAATCAAGCAATTAAAGAGTGGGAATGGGATCTTAGAGATGACATATCAAATAAACAAATTAAATCAGACCGCATTGCAGATTATGTAAATGACTATTTCATTTCAATTGGCACTGAACTTCAAATATCAAATGAACCAAACAAACTAAACGCTATATTATTTTTAAGGAAACACTTCACAAAACTAAATTAGTTGTCATATCACTGTATAAATAAGGTAGCATTGATAAAATTTGCGAAAAAGAAAATTGATAAATCTAATACGAAGGATTTGTAAGACCTAACGGGCACCTTCGTGTATCAGTTATTGCCCTATTTAGGCGACCATTTAGTTTTCCTAATAAATGGCGTTCTTTCTTCAAATTGTTATCCAGAGTGTCTTAAAATAGTAAGAATAACACCCCTTTTTAAAGGAAAAGGAGAAAGGTATAATATTCAGAACTATAGACCTATTGCAATAGTGCCAACTATATCAAAACTTATTGAATGTGTTCTGTCTGACTCTATTGTAAATCATTTAGTTAAAAACAAAATTTTATCAGATAGTCAACATGCTTATAGAGCTGGTAGATCCACAATAACAGCCACTCAACGCTTTATAGAAAAGGTCATGAGTCATCTTGAAGAAAAGAAAAACGTAGCAGGCGTGTTCCTAGACTTATCAAAAGCATTTGATTCCGTAAATCATGAGCTATTGATAGAAGAACTAAAGGTGTACGGACTGGTTGGCAATAGTTTAGATCTCATTAAATCGTTTTTAAAAACCAGACGGCAGACGTAAAAGTAAATGGAAAACGAGTGAGATCGGCTCCCAAATACTCTACCATAGGAATTCCCCAGGGGTCCGCATTAGGAAATACCTTATTCTTGGCGTTCTTAAACGACATGGTTTATTTAAATATTAAGGGTGAGATCATTCAGTACGGAGACGATACCACCGTAGTTTTAGCAGCAGAAAGCAGTGAAATTTTTATAAGCCACATAAAGGACACAATCGCTAAATTAAGCAGTTGGTTTCAAATGAATGGCTTAAAACTAAATGAAAATAAAACGGACATAATATTTTTTTCAACGACTATACAAACAATACATAGTATACCAATTATCTGACGGGAACACCTTAATTAGTTCGAAATTAGTAAAAATGTTAGGCTTTGAGTTAGATCCACTGTTGTCTTGGAAGCAACATATTTTATTGACTCAACATGCAAAAAGATGGCTAAAGGAATTTACGCACTTAAACAGCTTCGACCTATTACTACATCAAACGCACTAAAGGACATATATTATGCATATGTATATTCACTCTATAATGTCATATGGCATTATTTTATTCGGGAGCTCAACAGATTATGAAAGAGTACTGAAATTGCAAAAGCGTGCCATAAGAGTGTTATTAAAAGCTAAATATAGACATTCATGTCGTGATCATTTTAAAAACCTTCGCATACTTATTTCAGTAGCAGTATACATAATGGAGGTCATTAAGTACGTCAGGCTACATTTAGGTGATTACACCTTAAGAGGAGGTCCTAGTAAACGCACTGCGCGAAATATAATGATGCTTGAGCCCATCCAGCATCGACTAAATATGCAAAAAAAGCTACCTAAAATAATGGGTCAACAACTACACTTGCGAGCTATAAACTGGAATCACTTCATCGCTGGTTTCTGCAGACCATATTTTACAGTTTCCATGGAATAAACTGCAGATTGGTGTATACGATTTGAAAAGAAATTTTGTTAGCTTTCGAATGGTATAAAAATTATTTAAATTTAATTAAGTTTCCTACCTTCATTTAGTGAATTATTACAATAGGTCGAAGTTGTGGATGTTTAAATTAATAAGAAGTAATATGAAAATATCAATTTTTTATTTAAAATCTTTGTTATTTCCCGCTTAATATTTTGTATTGCCCCCCTGGCCCTAATGACTGCTTGTAAACGGTTTTTCATTGACCTAATGAGTTTCCTGATGGAATCCTGTGGAATTTCCTGCCACTCTTCGATAAGAGCAGTTTTTAGGTCTTCTATTGACGCCGGAGCTGGAGATCTTCCTCGTACCCGCCTTTTCAGCTCGTCCCCCCCGTGTTCGATAGGGTTCATGTCAGGGCTGACGGCTGGCCAGTCTATTGTGGGAATCCCGACTTCTTCCAGGTACTGTCTAGTCGCACGAGCGGTGTGGCAGCGGGCATTGTCGTGCATTAGCAGGAAATTTTCGCCAATAAACCCGGCGTAAGGGAGTACATGGCCCAGCAGAATGTCGTTGATATACCTTTCTGCGGTTAGTCCTCCTCCCCGACCTCCACCGGGTACGAATACCAGCTCCGTTTTAGCTTCAATTGAAATCCCCGCCCACATCATACAAGACCCACCCCCATATGCCACTGTTTCCGCTATACAGCATTGTGCGTATCGCTCTCCCGGTCTCCTGTAGACTCTCCGTCGACGGTCGCTGCCATGCAGGCACATCCTAGTCTCGTCCGCGAACAAAACTCGGCTCCATTGCTGTATATCCCAATCTAAGTGATCACGAGCAAACTGAAGTCGGGCTTGTCGGTGGGCTGTAGACAATTTGGGTCCCGTTGCTGGCCTTTTTGGGTCAAGTTAGCTTCTTTGAGTCTTCGCCTCACCGTCCACTCGCTGACAGTTCTCCCTCGAACTTCCCCGAGCTCCCGCTGGACGTCAACGCCGGTTAGATATCGATTTCGGAGAGAAGTGCTGACAATAAATCGGTCATCTCTCGCCGAAGTGCATTGCTGTCGTCCAGATCCTGGTCTTCGGACTAAGTTTCCAGTCTCTCTAAACCTCTTGTATACTTTGGAGACACAGGACTGGCTCAGATGAAGCTGTCGAGCGATAGTACGCTGAGAGAACCCTTGCTGGATTAGGGTGACGATTTGAGCGGCTTCTATTGGTGTGGTTTCCATTTTCTTGTAATTCCAGTATTTTGAGTGACTTGATATATTGGACTGATGACAAAATTGTATAAATTCCCAGTTTTTATAGGGATTCAGGAGTTTGAAAAAATTGATGTTTCGTTCCAAAAATGTATGTCTATTGTTTTCACGTTCCATGACATATGATGAACATTTTTTTCACTATGATATCGAAAGAGTTTGAAAGCTAATAAAATTATCTTTAAAATAATATACCACAACCTACAGTTTATTCCATGGAAACTGTAAAATATGGTCTGCAGAAACCAGCGATGAAGTGATTCCAGTTTATAGCTCGCAAGTGTATATAATAGGCTCCCTTTAGAGTTGAAGCTTATTAAAAATGAAAATAGTTTCATCCAAGAGCTAAAAAATCTTTTAATCAATAAAACGCTGTATAGAATCAAAGAGTTTTTAGAAAACGATTACAGTAAATATAAAATAAAATCAGACATCCCCGTAACATCACCTAGCCGAGAGTAACGTTAACTTTTATAATTTTAAGAATATAACATAATTATGTTTCCCATACATCAAAATTGTATATTACCTGTTTTGACGAGTCGTATCCTTAGCATAATCAAGGTATATATATATATTATATTATACACTTTTATGTAAGAATTATGACAATAAAGAAATCTGAATCTGAATTGCTTATTTACAAAATTGTAACTAGAAAGTGGATTTTAGGTTCAGTTTGGGGGCCATGTTTCCTGACATGTATCTTGAGTTTAGGAGTATACCAACTAATTTGAGTGCCCACGAACGCATAATTGTAGATTAGGAGAACATCTAGCCGGAGCGCGCCCTTGTGGTGGCTGCATCTCTGATCTAGGCAGTGAATGCATTATAGAATATACACACCGAACCCGTGGGTTGGTCCGGACATTTTAGTATATGAATATTGTAGGCAGCTATATTATTCCGTTAGTTAAAGCCGGCACGCCGAATTTGGTAGACCGCATAGTCATACAAAGGACGTACGGCGAAATGCCCGAGTGTTTAAAGCTTGACAACTAGTGTTATTCACAGATTCAGCAGTTACGTTATGCTACACATGACAGAGCACCCTTACTGGGAGATCGCGGCCATGCTGTTTGGAAAGCTGGTGCATTCCATCGGCGACAAACTGGACTCGCGCGTGTTCTTTGAAACTATGCGCCCGTCTTACTTCAGTCGCAACCACCAGCAGGACAGCTCTGAGTTTTTAGGGTGAGTGCGCTTATTGTTTTCATTTTCATCGAGATCGTTTTCGAAAACTTATGGTCCTGCTCTGTCTGTCCTTTTTTCTCCTCTTAAATATCTCAGAAACTAGCGCAGTTATTAACTTTAAATGTAATTTTTTATATCAAATTAAAATATTCTTTAAAATGTTTATGTCAAATTTAATAAAGTACGACAAGGTGAAGCGGGCTATCAATTAAAAGGTATCTATCCGTTTGAACATTTATTTTCTAGACAGTTTTTTAAATATTTTTGTAAAAGCTCGAGAAATTACTATTATCCCTTCCCTCCGTCTCCTAAGTTTGACATACATATATGTATAGAAAAAGTGTAAGTAGAACAATTTACAAAAATGGTCAGGGGGGACAATTTTCAAAAGAGGGTTCTACCTCACCGAGTGGGGTATCAAATGTAAGGTATATTTTTTCGTAAATTTCAAAATTAAAAAATACAAATAATACAAAATATAATTTTTATACCTAAAAACAAAAAAAAAATACCTCCGATCTGTGTCTTTTTTGTACTGTTCCTCTAATTATGTCCATGAGTGTAGTTATTGATAGATTTCATAATTTTTGAAATAATTTGAAACTTAGAACCATGAAATAGAAATAACCTAAAACGGTTCCATATAATGGAATTTAATATCAAGAAGTGCTCAGTAATGACCTTTGGGCGAATATGTCACCCAATACTCTTTGACTACACTTTACATGGTGACGTAATTCCCTCCTACTTTGTTCAACCACTGTCAAGGACTTGGGGGTCATATTCGACCAAAGGCTTACTTTCCATGATCATATCACTATAGTTGCTAAGGAATCCTTCCAGAGACTTGGGTTCATCTTAAGAAATGCTCGCGAATTCCGAAGCGAGCATGTTTTGAGGCTACTGTTTTCTACTCTGGTTAGAAGCAAGCTTGAGTCAAGCTCTTGTATATGGAATCCTTACGAATCCACCTACGCGCTCCTCTTGGAAAAAGTACAGAAAGCGTTCCTAAGGTTCCTATATAAGCATAACCAGGGATACTACCCTTTTATGTACCCGACAAATTTCCTACTTGGGTTTCTTGGATTTAACTCTCTCCAAACGCGTAGAGCCCATGATCAGCTGACGACAGTCATCAAAGTTTTTCGTGGTATTTTCGACTCGCCTGATTTGGTGAATGAGTCACTTCGACTGTATGTACCCGAAAACTACCTGCGGGGCAGGAATCATAGGCTCTTCGCTCCGCCTCCCTGCCGCACGGTCGCGCGCGTCCGCTCTCCCATACCCAGGACCCTCGAAGCCCTAAACAGACTCCTGGTGGCCTTTCCGGATACCGACATTTTTGCGGACGAGTGGAGAAGTCTAATGCTTATATGTTTAACTTTTTGTGAATGCTATTTTTGACATTGTTTTAATCTCAAAAAAATTATTTTGACCAATTTTTGACTTACCTATATTTCATTCTTAATTTTATGTTGACTCTTCAATAATTTGAATTTATAATTGACATTATTGATTATTTGATTTTATTTTAACTGTATTTATAACATGTGTTCTTTACTTTTATATTATACCTCTGTAATTAGTATAATTGGCCTAAGGTCGTTCTGATTACATTAAATAAATAAATAAAATAAATATACGCAACGCGTGCGAAGCCGCGGGCAGAACTACAAAATACTCGTATGCCATCGAAGTGGGGTAATCAATCGCCTTTCAACTAACAAGGTAAATTTTAGCCTTCGTCTCCGACATGAATTTATCGATAACTTTAACACGAACGTCAATTTACTTTGACAATCGATTTCAAAAGGAGATGTCATATTCGAATGTATGTACTTTTTCTATGTTCGTTCGTCGATCGATTTATCAGTCAATTATAGACAAATTTTAAAATGTATACGCTATTATTCTTAATTTTTCGCAATTTCAAAATTCTCCCCTCCAACTCCCGAAGTATGCAGAGTAACATAGAAGTTTGCGAAAATTTTCAAGATTTCATATTATTAACTAAATTAGTATAAATTTATCCTTGGTCTGCCCAAACCAAACCAATGATCCAGTTGCACAGGGAGAAATATTGAGGCTAAATATTGTGTACTACTGCAGTCCGTGCATCAGTAGTGCTAGATGTGGGTGTAGGAAGGCCATGCATTCTACCATTTGCCACGGAAGTTGCTTGGGGCTGGTGATGCTGTGTGGATTGTCCAGTGTTATTTATTTATTTATTTTATCTAAAGAAATAAGCTGAATTTTTGTACAGACCTTTATTGAAGCATTACAAATGTTGTCTCAAAAATCACATGCCAACGTGTGAGCTTCCTGAGTTAGATATTCAAGGTCAAAGGTTGACCCCTTTTTTTAGATGACTGTACTATTTGTCGTTTTCTTGCTACAAAAACATTATCTTAGCTCACCCAAATGCGCTATGACTTTCTATTACGGCAATATGTTTAACATAGTCCCTTAAATAAACGTCATGATCACGATAAAATGTGAAAATTTGCCGAAGGGTTTACCTTCGGCAAATTTTCACACTTTATCTTCAAATAATCTTTCAGATACCTCTTCGTGCTACTACAATCTTACGAGCATATCGTTGACAAGGACCATGATTATTCCAAGCATCCAGTCTTAAGCCGCTCTACTCAATGGAGAGGTGCTGGTAACCATAATAGGTAATGCACTTTTAAAAATCCATGCTCCAAAACTGCACTTTATCTTTCATGTAACATTAATTTACAGCAAGTGATTATCCTATTGGCTGAAAAAGGTGAAAGGTTCAAATCGAATGAGAACTCTTGGTGTCAGTTTTGTCGTTCAATATTTCCGTACATATTTTGAGGTTCGAAATTCAAAACTTGTTACTCCCAAGGGAATATTGAAATTGATTAAATTAAATTTAGAATGAATTTGGAATCATGACATTTTTTTCCAGGAGATTTCTACAATGAGTTTGTCTTTGAAATTTTAACTAACAGAAGGCGGAAAAAACGAATGCTTCCCGGCATTCGTTTTATCCACACGTAACCGAACTTTTTCAATTTTCTCACATAATAGACATTCTAGTCTATATTAAATCACACAATAAAATATTAATACAAATACAGGAGAAGCTGCTCTTACGAGATTTATATATGTACATATTTATATATATATAGCATCCTCAATTGCGTAGGTCTAACTACCAAGGGAGTATTAATCCTGTACCTACTGTACCTGTCTTTGCACGTACAGTTCGGGATAAACGTAAGCTTTGGTTTTTTTTTCTGATGACGGCTCTTTAACCATCATCGCTGGCTCAATGGCTCAACAACCTACATGAAAATATTTCTTACAAACTTGATCATTGCGGTGCAAAAGCTTACTTTGTAATCTACTAAATCTAGGTTAAAACGTAATCGTACGTAACGTTATCTCTTATTAAAACAGAAACAACACAAATTAATAAAGTAATTAAAAAGTACACCTCAAACAGGCGCGCTGCGCTTGACAGGCTTTGACCGTAACATTGTTTAGTGTTCATTTTATGTTTGTGCATTTCAGCGATAGCGAGAGCTCCCCTTCGGGCTCAAACTGGCGTGCGATTTCCCCTCGACCCGGAGGCAGTGGAGGTATGTACAACTTTTACATACGCAAATAATGTTTTTAAACAAATCACGAAACAAACATTTTAGTTTTTGCGACGAGTTGAAATACCTATACCACAGCAGTACCTATACCACGACTTTATTTTCTGTTTGGTATATGCACGACCACGACTCTGTAAACGTAGTGTAGGACGCCCTCCGACCAGGTGGGATGACGAACTGCGAAAGACTGCAGGTAGTTGCTGGATGCGTATAATATAAAATTTTGAGCAACAATAACAAAACAGATTACAACTTATTCGTTAACAAAATCGATTGTCATAAAAAAATCGAATCGGTAAAATATTAGAACATGAATATTCGATTGTCAGTCGAACTACCACACATTAAATAGTTTAAAGGAATAGGTAAATGGACTTTTTAACTACGGGCACGATACAGTCAGTCGATTATTTTTTAAATACATTCATAATTCATCCTCAAAGTAGTCGTTATTATATTAAACTAGTAGGAAACTCGGTTACCGTACATGAAAAGCGACTGAATTTTATGGACTTAGTCAGCATTTTTTAATTAAACTGGTAAAAGTAGTTGTAATGTAGAGGCCGCAGCCTTCCTTAGGCCTCCGTCGCAGTTTTTTGTGTAGCAGTCTTTCAACATAAATTCTGAATGCCAACATTTACTACACTATAAATTATAGGTATTGGTTTCTATTAGATATATGGAAATTTATCAAAATTATGTGAAATTTCTGCATTATAAAAGTTGTACCTCAGGAACTTCCAATCCGTAACGTTTAAGTATCGCTGGTATTCGATATTCCAGAGACGGTGTATTTAGGATGCCTTTCGAGAAGTTGGTGTTTACGTACGGTGTATTTAGGATGCCTTTCGAGAAGTTGGTGTTTACGTACGGTGTATTTAGGATGCCTTTCGAGAAGTTGGTGTGTGTTTACGTATCATATACCTAAGTTTCAGGCAAAGCACAGCGATTGTTGTCTACGGTTGAATAAACAAAAAATACATCGCGTAGTCATTTATGCGTAAATTATTTAAATTAAATGAATAAATATCAAATACTAGTTAGACGACCGATGTGGCGCGGTGGGCGAATGTCCGCCTGCGACGCAGGAGGTTGCGGGTTCGATTCCCGCCTCGGAACAATTGTGTGTACGATCTGCAGATATTTGTTCCGGGTGTTCTGGTCGTTTTCTATGTATAATAAAAAATATCTATCTATGTAATGTATTGTATTATGTATATCAGTTATCTAGTACCTATAACACAAGCTCTGCTTACCATAGGGCTAGATAATGATGTGTGAATTGTCCAGCATTATTTATTTATTATTTATTATTAGTTTCTGCCCACGATTTCACATGCTTTGTTTCTATGGAAACGTAGATTATTTTCTATCCCATGGAAACTAATTTATGGGATCAAACGATTTATTCCACGTCTAGACCTACATCTTCGCCTAAAATTTCATACCGATCTGTTCAGTAGTTTTGGCGTGACGAATTAAAAAACACACATCCAAACATTCGCATTTATAATATGCATTTATATTAATATTAGTGTGATGTGATTTTGCACATTCGATGACGATGTGACACAATTTGTCTCTAGTCTACCAGAGACAACTTTCGCTGTTCTTGGCCTACAGTGAAAATTAAAACCTTTAGGATTGCTAGAATTTCGTAGAAGGCATTATGGCAGTAGACGCAATCCTTTTCTAGTCAAGTTCTTGGAAAAAATAACCGAGCAATAAATGGTTTGCGATGACATTAAACTTGGTTATGAATCTTCGTATTTATGAATCTTTGAAAAATTTAAGTAAACTGAAGACAGACAAATAAAAATAAAAGTTAATTAAAGTTTCTTTGGATTTTAGTAATAACCAGGCGATTGGATTTGACAGGAGTTTTCACACGTAATTTTTGATTTTGTATTGTAATTTCCCGGCGGGAGCTGTTGATATTACCTTTCAAAGACGACCCTTGGGCATTCAGACAGCATCCGTTTTATTCGCAACAATGGTTAGTTTATTTTATTGAATACTAATTTCTGCCCGTGACTTCGAACGCATTGTTTATATAGAAACGTTTAAAGGTTATTTATATCCCATGGGAACTGTTCGATGCAAAATTTCAGCCAGATCCGTTCTGTAGTTTTGGCGTGAACAAACATTAATTCGTCTCTAAACATTCGCATTAATTATTTTATTTTATTTTTATTTTTACAATCTTAGGAAAACTTACAGCTAGATAAAGATTAGATACAAGAATATTTAAGTTAAGGCCAATTACAAGTTTCCACAAATAATTTGAAAAAAAAGCAACAATTTAGAAAAGATTAACAGAAAGTAGACGATTTATATTATTAATTTAAAAGAAGGTTACACAAGAGAAAAATAAATGTTTTAATGAAAATAAATGAAAACTGACTTCAATTAGCAAAGAAATTATTTCCTAGTAGGCGCTTAAGCTGAACAGAAGTATTGAAAAATATATCAAAATTTTAGTGCCTTCGCACACAAACTAAAATTTGAACTATTCCTAACACATTATTTTACGTTTAGGAATGTAACTTTCAGGACCATCTCATTTTTGGTCCTATATTTTACAGTTGTCTGATATTAATTTTGCACTTAGTGTATCTAAGCATACAATATGGACAGACACACAGCGGGAAATGACTTTGTTTTACACTATTTAGTGATAGTGTACTTTTTGTAGGTGTATCTAGGTAATGTATAAGAAATACAGTGGTACCCAAGCAGGGCGTTGACGTGATTTTCAATCACATACTAGTTAAATTGCAAGTTTTTAATAAAAATAAATTATTTCAGGCTCGACGTCAAGCGGCAAGCGCATCTGTGTAACTGACCACGACTATGCTTCGAATAAGCGCATGCGCGTCGACAGGCGGTTTTGCTACGTGGACAGCATTTTCGGAGGGGTGCTGATGACTCGGGTCCAATGTGTGACCTGCAAGTACACCTCGGTGAACCGTGACGTGTTCCGGGACCTGTCACTTGCCTTTCCCGAGAAAAATGAGCATAGTGTGCAGGTAACGAAATAAATTTCTTTATTATACAGTTGAGGTCATATAATTAAGAATCGTGATGGGATTTACACACACTTTTCCTGAGAGAGCCACGAAAACACAAACTCATAACACACCAAGACAGCCCATGACGCAAAATGGTGCAAGGGGGCACCCGACGCCCCTTCTGGCTGGGCAGTGGATGCGTTAAACTGAAAGCACCCCTGTCCGCACCGTAAGAGCAAAGCGGGCTTTTTATAACAAGTCTGAAAAGTACTTACCTCCAAAAAGTAATGAGATTCGAACAAAAATAACAAGGTAAAATTATGCCAAGTTTCATCTCTTAACACTTCCGCCGTAATAATTTTTGAGATTCCGATAAGAGGCAGCCGTTTTACTATCTATCACTATGAAGTTGTCAAATCATTCGAAAGTAATCTTAACTAATTACACCTTAAGTTTTCCACCTTTTTATGGTGGAGGGGTAGCTTTTACGAGACGAAACTTTGCATAATTTTACTTTTTTATTGTTATTGTTTGTATTATCATTATGATAAGATGTCTACATAATCCTACTATTATCCTTTGTTTGTATAAAATTTTAGATACAGGTAGTTCCAGGCCCGGAACTGATTATCTCATAAATCAGTTCCCATGGGATAGAAATAACTATGAAACGTTTCCATAGAAACAAAGCGTGCGAGGCCGCGGGCTGAAACTATACTTGACGACCTACGTGGCGCGCCGGGCGAAGGTCTTTGCCCGGCGCAGGAGGTTCCAAGTTCGATTCCCGCCACGGGACAATTATACGTGCGATCTGCAGATATTTGTTCAGGGTGTTCCGGGTATTAGTTCTATGTATAATAAAAAATATTTGTCTATGTAGTGTACATAATGTATTAAGTATATCAGTCATCTAGCGCCCAGAACACGAGGCTAGATGATGCTGTGTGAATTGTCCAACATTATTATTATCACCACTACATAGTATAAAACAAAGTCGCTTCCCGCTGTCTGTCTGTCCCTATGTATGCTTAAAACTTTACGCAACGGATTTTGATGCGGTTTTCTTTAATGGATAGAGTGATTCAAGAGGAAGGTTTATAAACCATTTGACATATAGATATCCACGCGGGCGAAGCCATGGGGCGCAGCTAGTTATAATTATAATAAACCTTTACAGAGTTTGCTCGAGTATTTCTGTCAGAAGGAAGTTATAACCGGTGACAACCGCTACCGGTGTCCCGACTGTGGGATACTGCGGGACGCGGAGAGCACTGTCATCATCGAAACAGCGCCTAAGATTCTCATTATTGTGCTGAAGCACTTCAAGTAAGTTGCTAGCTAGTTGATCTATTGATATCCTGTAGATTGTTTGCAACAGTCTGCAGTTAGTTCAAGTCTTTTAATTGCAAATACTAGTTCTTATTGGCTTCTTTTTTATTGTAAGTTTGTTTATTGATATAACTCAAAGAATTAGCAAGCTAGTGTGAACGCCCTCCAGCCGGTGGGATGACGATCTGCGAAAGACTGCAGGCAGTTTCTGGATAAGGCAAACTTAAAGACAGTGCGCTATGGCGCTCATTTGGGCAGGCCTATGTCCAGTAGTGAACTATTATAGGTTGATGATGATGATGAATACATTTTGACGAGATATAAAGTAAAGCCTATAGATGGAGTGGAAGAAAAATACATGTTGGGCCGACCCTACCCATACTCCGGCATTTCTCAAGATCCAATGTTTGTAAACAACTCACAATACAAGCAATAGCTATTAGAATGTAACAATTGTGGTTCGAGGTTGAAAAATACTGGTCAGCATTATGCATTCCACGAAATAAATCAAATCGATTAGTGCAAACTTTGGTAAAAAAAATCAACAAGAATGCAATTTAACGTTAAGTAAGGGGTTGTTGAACATATCTTAAGCTTACCATATGCACTTTCTTCTCACTTTCCCAATCCCACACTACTCCAGCTGAAAATATAGAATTAAGATCATTATTAATCAATGACTCTTCTAGGTTTGAATCAAAGCTGCAAGTACAATCGAAGCTGTTCCACAACATGCACTACAATGATACCATAAAACTACCCGTGGTTGGCAATCGAAATGACACCATTCACGGCTACACTTTATATGCGGCGGTCGTCCACTCCGGGCCTACACTCGACTCTGGGCATTATTACACATTGGCCAAGGTAATTCATCATCCCCACCACCAGCGAGACTGCTGTCAGTGGGAATCAATTTTCCCACTATGGTGCGCGTGGCGTGGAGATTATGCCAAAACTCCCTTGTTAAGGGGGGCCATGTAAAGACAAGGGAGTCTTGCCCCCCTTTACAGGGGAGTTTTGCCATAATCACTATATCGTATAGTAATGTAACGTAAATAAAGACTGTTAAACGAAGAAGAAGCGACAAGTAACGTAAATTAAGCATAAAAACACGCGGCAACAGTGAATTTTTGGTTACATTAGGGCATTTTGTTTACAAACATTACATCGAGTTTAGCTAGTGTATCGTTACAATTACTTTACACTACTCGACAAACAAAAATACAATACACTTGGTCGTATTACATTGTACTCGTCTTTACAACGTAAAAAAAAAATCAATTTTTTTTTTCATTTATTGTCACTTATGTAATTCCAGGACGAAGGTTCCTGGTACGAATTCAATGACGACGAAGTGAGATCCGTTGCGGAGACTCAAATAAACGAGCTCAAGCGGCCAAGCACGCCTTACATCCTATTCTACCGGCGAGACGACGTCGAGATGGGGGCTGCGCCCTCGCAGGACGAGCTCCCGTTTAAGATCCAGGAACACATCATCGCTCAAAACAAACACTACCTGGACTCCCTGAGACCCTGACGTCTCAGACAACTCCCTCGCGTGCAATACTACCCGAATTCACGTTGAGATATTCCGCCTGCTTTGCTAAAACTGTTTAAAGGTGATATGCCAAGACATTTAACGGACTAGTCAACAGACGTTTAGTGCGGATTTCAAAGGTATTTTATTGTTGTTATTTAATTTCCCAATTGCACCCAATTATTGGCACTTTAGATCGAGTTCGGCTAGTGTAGATAAAAAAAACTCGCATCGTCATCGAATGCGTAAACTATTTGTATTAATACCGCGGTGCCAACAATTGGGATGGTGCTAAAGTTCGGTTGGAATAACCAAACCTAATTCTGCAATAAATTGACTTAAAGCTGAACGTGTGTGAACACACGTTTGATACTTGTTATGTAGAACATATAATATGTGTGTACTATAGCAATATATTGTACTACTTATTGCTGAATGTCTTTTACTAGGTGTA
Source organism: Eupithecia abbreviata (assembly GCA_943735965.1). Lineage (NCBI taxonomy): Eukaryota > Metazoa > Arthropoda > Insecta > Lepidoptera > Geometridae > Eupithecia > Eupithecia abbreviata. Next base: position 10,285,143 of record OX030973.1, read on the forward strand.
CAAATGACTTTGGGAGGTTTACCCTATTCAGCGATGACTGAACCTGCAATATAACATATAATGTATCTGCTAGTTAGGTAGAGCCAATGTAGGCGATTGTATAGTTATATCGGTAAATATGTTTTTCTTCTAGATATTTGTTATAAGGTATTTAATCTTGCTCTGTAAAAATAGCACATTCGTTTACCTAAAACTTAAGCTACTTTTCGTCACACAGTATAAGAGTTAGTTTCAGCAGAATTTACAAATCTGCTGGTCAGAATAACTTTATTTGCTAAAATTAGGTATAAGGTTTTTTCTGTTTATATTGAGGGGTTCATATTTTTTATTTTTTATTTTTATCTTGTTGAATGTATATATCATCGTTATATTACGTACTAAGTAATAATTGTTGAGGTATTACGTGTACATTCGATGGTTTAATAGCCATTACTTATACCTATATTAAGAATGTAAAGTAGGTAACTAAATTAGTGTCTGTATTTCCTACTAGTATATTCAACACGACATGTATCCTTCCGGGACATGGCTGTTCACGTGACGTATAGGTATCTAAAATCGATTTTGGAACACAGTTTAAATTGCTAGTCGATTTTAGATTTACTTAGACAAGTCAAATATAAGATCCAAATGATCAAATTTAAAAATTTTTGGTAACAATTATATGTTTTGTAAAACGGGACACTTATTCCGTTTGTATATAATTTTTTTTTTTTTTTTGTTTACGTTGTGTTTTAACCTAAACAAGAAAAATACACAATTCACAGCGAATAACCGCTCAACTATGTATTTTTCAAATTTGTCGTTAGTGTAAGAGTATGTGATTATTATATGATTACTTTGTAAGGACATTTTCAAAGCTTTTTTCGACTACGCCGCTATTATGTCGAGATATATTCAAAGACTTACTACAAAATCGTTAAGGATAGAAAAAAATCCTTTGTGCCGCAGACAGATAGCAGTGCAATGAGAACATATTTTTCACGGTAGTCACTAAAGTAACGGAAAATGTACTTCAACGTCGGTTTTTGTTTAATAAAAATTGAAAAAAATATTTTGGAGTTTTATTTCCTTTCGTTATTGCATCTACCCATTATTTAACAATGACTCTTGCTATATACCTACCAAAAAACTACTAGGTATAACACATTTGTAGGAAGAATTAAAGGAAACAGCTTACGTTTTTAGGCCCTTAGCACCATATCCGCCGCGAAATCATAGCGGAACTTGCTTTGCGGTTCCGCTATGATTTCGTATTTAGTACATTTGCCGCCATTCGAGTAGCGGAATAAAATTGTCGAACTGCTACAAGCAAAATATGTACATTAAAAACAAGCAGCAAATAGCGGGCTGAGCGCGAAGATGTAGCTGGCACCAGAAAAGATCGATGAAATCGCGCGAGAAAGACAGAATCATAATCAAATCTACATTAGAACTGGCGATCTGTTTCTCTTGTCGGACAAATCATAGCAAAATTACAGCAGTTCCACTGCTATGATTTCGCAACAGAAATATGCTACGGGCCTAAAGATTTAATTTTAATAATAAAATATTCGCTTAATAGACAATTGACTTATCTACTACCATAATTACAAATTAGTCTTATCACACTGGCGAATTGCGATCGATTTGCTGCGTTGTCGGCACGGCGCCCTGGCGCGGCGAGCTCAGTGCGTGCCTGTAGCGTCGTCGCAGCGTGCTCGCTGCACAATCGCATCGCTTAGAAATCGCGTGCAAAGTCTGATAAGGCTCTAGTGCCGGTGGTCTCTGTCCGGCCCAGTACTAGACTTTAATAAATTTAGGTACTTAGCATATTAATAATGTAGGTCCACTTATGCGGCCTACATTCTAAAGATCCGAAAGTGTCTACAATCCTATTAGTTTTCCACCCAAGTTGTTCAGTTTCTCTGTGGCCGCACGCGTTATTTTACTGAAGATCTTTCCGGGCACCTGAAAAAGATAAAAAGGAACATCGAATAAAAAAAAAATATAAAATACTTTATTTCACACATAGGTAATATGTTAGAGATTATGCTACAATTGACGGTCCTATCGTCCAAGAGCGATTACTCCCAGTAAACCTTGAATTAAATTTATATAGTAGGAAGAAGATAGGTAGCAAATTTCTTCAGACTTCATCACGAACATACCTCTATGCCCTCTGTTAAAAGAGCCTCCCGCAAACAAAGGCTTTAATCAACATTCTTAGATATGTAAACGCAGTGGAAGTGTTAAAAATAGACGGTAACGGCTGCCGTTCCTCTGGTAGGATCTCATCCTTTCAACTCGGTAAATACGTACCTCCAAAACAGTGTTGACGAGGTTGGAAACACTGGAAGCGCCACCGACCACAGCTTGTCCTGCGCTGTAGAATTTATCACCGGTGTTCCCGTATTTCTCTTCCTCGCTTATTGTGTCGACGATCGGCTTGGGCTGGTAAAAAGAAAAAATAATTAAACCCGATTACGATGTCTCCAGACAACCACAAGAAGTCATTTTGAAGAGGCTGACGACCTAGAAGGTGAAATTAAAGCTTTGAAATTAAAATCGGAGCAGCATCAGTTGATGCTGCTCCGATCTTATTCCGAATGACGTAAGTTTTATCTTAGTGTTTACTATAAAGGTAGATTTCAATTTTGCCTTGATGATATCCACTATAACATTAACATTAACCGGTAGCAAGTTCCAAAGTGGTAGGTAGGTACCAGTATGTTCCCTACGTTTCTGATATCTGTGGTACCTACTATAATGAGGTGACGCGATTAGCTTTTGTTTTTTCATACAATTAAGGCTGACGTCACAAAATCAGGCATAGAAGAATTTCCATTCGAAAAACAAAAGGGTATCGAGTTAGCTTTTAAAAATGTACATAGAGGCTGATGTTAGAGAGTGATTTTTCTAGATATGGGATGTAGGTAGGTACTAGGTGTTCATTATATTACATACAAAATCATTACCGCTAATGATGAATGATGTTTCTGTGAAATCCTAGTAGATAATGTAGGTAGGTAGGTAACTTCTTAAATAGGCCCGTAGGGGCTTACCTGAAATAATCCAGCGACTATGTTTTGTATGTTTTCTTTGATAGACAGAGCCTTGCTGCCAAATCCCTCAGTTTCCTGTACTGCACTCTCTATCTTTGTTACGGGGTGTGCAAAGGGACCGCTGATGAAGCCAGCCTGTAAGAAAATCATTTGAACTTACACAATGAAAAGAAAACAAAGATTGAAGTGAACAAAAACACTAAGTGATTACTTTATTTATGCAATTTGAAATTAGTGACGTGTCCTTCCGTTCCTTTAGACCTTGCAGGACGCAAGGTCTAAAGGAAATAAAGACCATTGATGTTTGACGTGCTGGACAAAGGGCACCATAAAAGCAGAAGGTTACTGTGGTCGCCGGATTAGCCCTCTTTTTCTATGTTACTTTCGTTTTTTTAAATTCCAGAAGGCTTACTTTGAAACGAGAAAGAGAAAAATGAAAAATAAGTATTGGGGACTTCCTACCTACTAATGGAGCAAAATGAATAAATAAAATATATATTTATGACATGTACGTATACCCATGTAATAATACCTAGGTATTACCACTATTACCTACGGTGGTGGTGATAGAAACGTGATCGATTTCTCGTCGAACAAAAATATAATACCTACTAAACGAAATATATTTTTAATACGAATAAAGTAACGATAATGAAAGAAAAGATTCGATGACAGAATTCATAGTAACGAACGTCCATCCGTTCATCCATTTCCGTGGCGATCTCTGTGGCGCGGTGGGCGAAGGTCCGGCTGTGACGCAGCAGGAGGTGCGGATTCGATTCCCGCCTCGGGACAAATGTTTGAACGATCTGTAGATATTTCGGGTATTCTGGTCGTCTTCTATGTATAGTAGAAAATATCTATCTTTATAATGTACTTATAGTATTATGTATATCAGTTATCTAGTACCCATAATACAGCTCTGTCTCAGGACTAAAACTGGAAGACATGTCCTTTTTGCCGCGTTTTTACGGTCTGTGAAGATAGGTCATGATTTTTATGGATGGTGTGAATTGTCCAGCATTATTTATTTATCTAAACTTTGGACTTAATAATATTAGTACGATACCACAGCCATACCTTTGATTCAAAAGTATCGTCTAAGAAGTTGGAAGCTGCTTGGAGTTTGTGCGAGATGAAATTACCCTCGAGCACTGGATCTCCCCCTGGATGATTCTCCGGGACAATGCTTCGGGCATACGCAGTGTCGTAGGCCAGAGGCATACTGTCGGCAACCTCTGGCATGTCCTGGGGCTGGTGGTAGACCGGCAGGTCGATGCGAATTGGCTCGTCGATAGGGAAGCCAAGGCAGGCAGTCCAGAAAGCGGTCAGATAGATGGTTTTGTAGGCAGTCACTGAAATTGTTAGTATTGACGAAGTGTTTATTTGATTTCCATGACATGTTACCTACACTATACTAAGTGTGCTACACTACGTTTGCCAAGTTGCGGTCTCCACTCGAGAACTAGTTTACACCAGCAGTTGTCGGTTGTTCGCGAAATATGGACAGTCACTTCAATTTGGTAATTCTTAGAGCTATGTCGATAACTATTTTGTTCTTCTGACGGATGTATTCGTTACGAATCCTATCCTATGACTTTGGTTTTATCCAAATACACGCCAAGACCAGCATCGTGCATGCATCGCGAAGATGTGGCTGGGCCGTCCAGCATGTGGCATCCAAAGGTTGCCTGGAAGAAATCGCTGTTAGTGCTAAGGCCGCTGATTGTGCCCTAGTGGCGCAATCGGCTTAGTTAGTATTAAGATCCATTATATATTTTTTTATTGGTGGTGCAATAGAGATATATTATATTATATTGTATTGTATGTCATTCAGCTCCTCTAGCGTCTCAAAAAACTAACCTCAAAACTATGTCATCAGCGAATCGCAGGTGTGGGATGTAATCGCCGTTTATGTACGAGTAAATGCCCTACCTTTCTAGTCCAGCGTCTCCAACGAGCTCTTGAACAGTTTCTGGATATAACATCACCTTGTATTACTCCTCTGCGCAGGTGGATGGGCTAAGACTGCTGGCCCTGTACTTAGATAGGTACCTACTCATGGCCCCTTAGAAAGGTATCTACTCATGGCCTCTTAGGTTTATCTCGACACCTCGATATAACGATCTAGGTACTTGACATCGCTGTAAGGATTCCAGAACAGCCCAGGCTTCGAGGGAACCAAAGGCTTTTTCATACGTCCACAAAGGCCAGACACAGGGGGCTGGTAATGTAATTTGGTACCTAACCTACTACTCAAGGCCATAATATTATTTATTATCTAGTTACTTTAAATATCACCGGTTTAAAATATTTCTAAATTAGCTTCATTTTGATTTTGTGACTGAGATAGATCAACGACTGTTGTTGTTAAAGGCACCAAATATAAATAATCTAGCTTTAGTTTAGTTTGTATATTTTATAAATTCAACATGGCCTGGGTGTGGGAGTGTACCAATATCAATCTATATAGTCTACTTGGTAATACTCGTAATAACTTCACATTTATTCAGGCCATTATCAAAGCAATTACAAACGCAACGTATTTGAGTGACGTAGCTATGCCAAAATTTAAAAGAATTATTAGTCGCAATAGATGATTTGTTTTATCTGAACAACGTACTTTCTTGCCCTTTCTTATTCTGTTCCGGCGTGAAATCGCGAGCATTAGGAGACAAGGAAGGCCCAGTATTGAGAAAACAACGGCTTACAATAAATATATGTACATATGTATGTATATCTATTCTAATATTATAAAGAGGAAAGGTTGAATTTTTTTGTTTGTTTGTTTGTACTGAATAGGCTCCGAAACTACTGGACCGATTTGAAAAAATTTTTCACCGTTGGGAAGCTACACTATCCCCGGTGAACATAAGCTATATTATATTTTCAAAAAAGTTAGGGATCCGTACTCAAACCGTGCGAAGCCGGGAAGGTCCGCTAGTGAATTAATATAACGCACACTGATCCCCATGTCCAATCAAACGATCCTATCCATCCACGGTTATTTGGTAGAGATCACTCTTGAGCAATAAGACCGCTAAATTGTCACTTATTTGTAATTTTTTATCTTGTATTTTTTATTTTTATGTGTGCTATAAAAGAAATATCTATCTATAAGTATAATAATACGTACAATAACTAAGTCACTATGGTAGGTAATATATATTATAAATAATAAAATATGAAATGCTTACTTTTGGGAGGTTCAATTTGCTGGTGCGGTTGTATTCGATGCGCGCGCGTCGATTACTGCTGTTGCGTCGGAGCCACTTTCACAACTTACGTCATGGGCCTTGGCACTAGCCTCGTGTGTCCCACTACCAGTCCTCTACACTTGAAACTTACTTGTATCTGAGGAACTGGGCAAGATTTTTAGGCTGTTGGTATTGGCGACGGCGCGGCGGCCGGCGGCGCGGGCGGCGCGTTGCCATTTCTGTTGGCGGCCCTAGTTGCGCAGCAGCGGGTGAATATCTGCCTGCGACGCAGTTGCGGGTTCAGTTACTGCCACGAGTTTAATGTTTACATGTTCTCCGGACATTTGTCTTGTACAAAGATCAACAGGAATATCAACTGATTTAATCTACATAAATTATGAAATAAAACGAGGCAAGATAGGAAGAAATGGAATAAGGTCTTTGCCCAGCAGTGGGATAGTAACGGCTCTTTAAGATAAAGTTTTTGTTTTTTTTTACTCTAGAAAAGACAGAAAGTACCTATTTTAAATGGTGAATAACATGACAACAAAAAGAGATAGACTCATAATTTTTGGAGGGTTTGTGAATTATGCAATTTAATACAACATGCAAAAAAGTACACCTCAATAACCCAGTTTTAAAGTTACAGATCATAAATAAAATAAAAAATAGTTTTTTTTGCAAATTTCTAAAAAAAACTATGTTTTTAATAGGCTTATGTACCGACATTGTATTTTTTCTTAGCTAGGTTGACTATCTAGCTTTCAAATGAGACTACTTTGAATAAAATACACCGATTACTCAAAAAGAAACGAAGGAAAAACCAGATGAAGTAGTTTTCATTAAAAAATTTATTAAATCAGCTTTTTTTTTAAATAGGTAACATATAATTTTTTATTTTTTGTTTTTATCGATAAATAGTGTATCCGCACATCTCGTTTGATCAAGGTTCGACAATACACATTGTATAATCCATTAATCTCTGCGATATTCATAGGCTGTATGATAGCGGCAACGCAGCCTTTTCTGTCGACGACGACCTCGGCGGTGCAGCGGGTAAAGGTTCGCCTGCGACGTACCTACAAGTGCTCGATTCCCCTCGCAGGCCATAATGTTTGCATAATGCGTACGCTCATGTTTGCAAGATGCAAACAAAACGATCAAAAAAAGTCGTGTAGATAAAGGATGGGACTGAAAAATGACGAACTGCGGAAGCCTGCTTCAGATGCTGGATGCGGCAGTGTGCTTTGTTATGGCGCTCTTTAAGGGAGGCCTAATGTATGTGCAGCCGAGGACTAAAATAATATCACTCTAGATGATTACATTACGGATATTAGCGGGTTACCTACGAACCTATTAGTGCTCAGAGAGAAGCGGAACGCTCCCGTCTAAATCGGCATTCACCTTGAAGAATACATTCGTTAAAGGATGAAACGTCGGTGTGCTTCTAACACAAATAACGTTTGTCGTTAAACCGCTTACATTCGTAATGAATGCGTTTAACTGCGATAGTTACGTAAATAAATAAATAATGTTGGACAATTCACACAGAGATTTAGCCCCAAACTAGGCAGAGCTTGTGTTATGGGTACTAGACGAATACTTAATACAATAAATTACATAGATAGATATCTTTTTATTATACATAGATAACGACCAGAACACCCGCGACAAATATCTGTAGATTGTACAAAAAATTGTCCCGAGGCTGGAAAAGTACCCGCAACATCCTGCGTTATTCAGGCGAACCTTCGCCCACCGCGCCACAAAGGTCGTCAACTTCAGTAAAATACTAGTATTGAGATGATGGTAAAGACTTATGTAAAAACCACGCATTAAAATAGGACACTAATACATATGATTTAGGCGCGGAGTGCCGACTTTCGCACATCTATAGGTCCTTTTTACTTCAATTAATTGCTATAGGTAGAATTTGATGAGAATACAGAAAGGCCTTGAACCTTCTGTGGGAGCACATACGACCTAGTGGCCTAGCGTATTGTTTTCCGATCGACGAGGTTAGGTACTGTATATATACTGTGTTGGTAGGTATCTAGAGATTACCTTATGTCTTACCATACCTAATAGTTAACTAAGTATTTGTTACCAGTTGTTACCACATAATGTGGCAAATTGGCCATTATGCTAATATGTAACCAACCAACGATGCCGTTATTTAAATAATGTTGTGAAATTCTTTTATAAGACGGCTCAAGGCTCAGTAATCACACTCCAACGTCTCCAACCCAGGGTCGGTCAGGGCGGCCCGGGTCCAGACCATCCTTCCTGGGCTTGTAACTTGTAAGGAGCCACCCGAGATAGTGTCAGAGTAGACGCCGCCGGCCGACCTTTGATTTGCGCCCCGCGGCTTCGCCCGCGTTGATTTTTATAAACCTTTCTCTTGAATCACTAACTATTTTAAAAAACGCATCAAAATCCGTTGCGTAGTTTTAAAGATCTAAGCATACATAGGGACAGACAGACAGCGGGAAGCGACTTTGTTTTAAATTATGTAGTGAAGCTACCAACCTATGTAAATACTAGAAATGTAGGTAGGTAAGGAAAAACACAATAGGTAAAGAAGCATATCCTGATAATTATGCATAGTCAATATGAAATACAACCAAATCATGGCAACGAGTCCCATAGTGGTATACATGACCAAAAGTGCTTCAACTGATAAAGCTTGCACAAGTTCGCAATTATATTTATCTAAAAAGCACGCAACAGATGGGTACATCATGCCACCAAGTGCAAAACTCACGAACGCAAACGTGATCCATTTCGCGACCCCAACTTTCTTTGAAGAAGCTGTAAACACGCCTAATAATAAAAGAGTATTAGCGGTTAGGAGTAAAATCGATGACATTCCGCTGCACATAAGTATCACTTTTTTCTCGCTTTTGCTAAATTTAATTTTCTTTTTAGCTAGCATTTTTTCCACCATTGCATACATTATGATGATTGTCAAAAGTATACCGCCTATTCCAAGTCCTATGGCAGCGATTATAAAACACCCAAATCTCAGAGGAAACCCGAAAAAATTTTGCAATTCTGGCATCGCCATGTTTAGCGTTCTATAAAGATCACAAATCAAATTTCAGGTATGTTTTTATATTAAAAAAAATGGTATTTATCAGAGCGAATAAAAAATGAGCATTATAGGCAATAATAGCTTTGACATAGTTATTGATGATGATGATTCTTTGTTAGTATGACAACTCAACTGTGTCTGGTTTGTATTCTCTTTGAGCTTTGATTGATAGGTAGTTTTTAGGGATCCATATCCAAAGGGTAGATACCATCCGGACACTGCTATAGCTAAGACCAAGGAGTTGTATGCTAATACTCAATAAATAAATACTCAGCTGTCCATGCGGGATGCATCTCGTAAGCTGTATAGTCATATTGCCGCTTTGTTGGGCTACATGTATCATGTCATGAGACATAAAAATATATTTAAAAAATACTTGTTTTTTTAATATATTTTTATGTCTCAAATAATAAATGAAAATATACTCACAGGCACAATTAACCGCCCACTTTGTCTATCTTTCAGTTTACAGTTATCGTCAAATAAGGACCATATTTGATGGAAGATATTTTAAAAGCAACCATCCTACATAATATTATGAACGCGAATGTTTGTGAGGATGTATGTAAGTATGTTTGTTGCTCTTTCACGCAAAAATTACTCAAGGGATTTTGATGAAATTTCACAATAATATAGCTTACTTATCAGAATAACACATAGGCTACAATTCATAGGTATATTGTATATTATCCAAAATATCTATCACCACGTCGGTAAAACCGCGGGGCGCAGCAACTTAGAAATAAATAAAATTACAAAGCACGTAGAGAAATCCGTTTATTAACCCGGGAACGGTGACCTACATTATATGTCTGTGGGAGCGGGTGACTTGAAAAAATCGAATAACTTTTTTCTCTGTTACTGATTTTCGTCGCGATTTCGAATAGCTGCCTAGGGCATGCAAAACCGGTTTTCGGTTTTGCTGAAAACCGGAAAACCGGACTAAATTTCAGATTTTTTGAAAACCTGTTTTGAGAGACAAAACCGGTGCCAACTCCGGTTTTCCCATTAATGAATTAAATCTTGATTTTAATCCACTTCTTTCGAATGCACTCAAGAAATATGTAATTTTGAGTCATCAAATATATCCGAATGCAACATATGCCCACCTATACTCCTCCTTCCGCGACCCCCGCACCCGCGACGCGATTCCTGCGTTCCGCCTGCCTGCGTTGTTGCCCAAATACACTTGCCGGGAGTGCACGTGCACAGCGATAACGTTAAGATGATAACTATGTTTTGTAAGGGGTGTTCCAGAATGTTTTTCGTTTTTTATTTGAGTATAATGCGCCAACCACAACTGTTGTGCAGTGGGCTCAAGCGCTTGGTAGACTTTTTTAGTTTGTTAGCCATTAAATTATTAACGGAATGCAGTGCGCATTTTGCGTGCAAGTGTTTTATAGAAACATCGATTCGTACACTCTGTTTGACGTCTCTACATGATACATTTCAATTTAACATCATCACCAGCCTATATCAGTCCACTGCTGGAGATAGGCCTCCCCCAATGAGCGCCATAGCGCCCTGTCTTCAGCTTGCCGCATCCAGAATCTACCTGCAGTCTTTCGCAAGTCGTCATCCCACCTGGTCGGAGGGCGTCCTACACTACGTTTACCGAGTCGCGGTCTCCACTCAAGAACACGTTTGCCCCAGCGGCCGTCGGTTCTTCGCGAAAAATGGCCAGCCCACTGCCACTTCAGCTTGCTTATTTTTTGAGCTATGTCGATAACCTTGGTTCTCTGTCGGATGTATTCGTTACGAATCCTATCCTTCAGAGAAACTCCGAGCATAGCTCTTTCCATAGCTCGCTGAACGACTACAAGAAATTGCCAAGTGCAAATTTAATCAAGCATTGAGTGAGCAAGTTTAATATACAATGCCGGATTAATCAATTGGGTGCTTGAAGACTTCGAGAAGGAGCATGAATGTCGACCACGTATGCCAGTGTGTTATGAACAACCATGACAATCACTATGATTACGCGCAGCTTCGTTTAATTTGAATGAATCCGCGCTTCGTCGCATTATTCACAAAGATTAACATTTTAACCCATATAAAATTGTAAATGTTCAAGCAATTAGGCCGGTGAACCTCATTGAATGACTTAAATTCTGTAAGACAGTGAGAAATTGTTTTAGGAATTACAATATCGTCTGACTCTCCAGCAAATCGATTATTACATAAATGGTCATGTTAACAAACAAAACTCCACCCAGGGCTGCCAGTTATCCGATAGAACTGCATCAGAAATCACTAAAACTTTAAATTGAAATGTGTCCTGTAGAGATGTCGAACAGTTGTGTAAGAATAGTGGTTTTTATTAAACGCTCGCATGCAAAATATGCGCTGCACTCCCGCGATGTGTTCCATGACTATTAAACTGCAAAAGCCCATCAAGCGATTGAGACCACCCCCTGTTGTTTGTGGTGACGCATAATACTTAAATCAAAAACGAAAAACATTATGAGACACCCTTTATGTTTAAAAAATATTATTCTTTATTCTTACTTGTTGTTGATTTGATCTCAGTTAATTAAAGTTTATTTTTAAGTTCATGTTAACTAATCAATTAATGTGGTCTACTTAGTAGGCATAAATGGTTGATTAAAAATAGGTAAATCATAAAATTTGTAGTATTTGTAGGTTTTGTGGGTATCTAAGAATATCGTTTTCTTCTTCAAAATCTACTATACAAAAAATAAAAAAAGGTGCTAGCACCGGTTTCCGGTTTTGGGCCCTCAAAACCGAAATTCCAAACCGGTTTTCAAAACCTTCCGGTTTTTTGCTCGCCCTAGCTGCCTCATTTCCTCCCCTTTGGTCAGTTCTCCCCGCGACTTCGGAGTAGGTCCAGGTTCCTGAGTTTTGGTGAACCAGGTGTGGTACACCGGGGTCACCGAATATGTAAGTGAAATAGACCTAGTTGAATTATTTATAATTAGTTTTTTGTCTGGTTTATGTACATTTTTTACTTACTTTTGATATAGTTTAATAGCATTATCCTATAACCAGTAAGTTTATGGCATGATTTTATCAATTTTATCGAAATTGTACAAAATTATTCTATCTTGTTCCAAATATAAACGTTGTTACAGCATATCGTACGAAAGGGAACAGCATCGTCTAGAATCACTTGTCCATGAACTGCTTGATGACGACAGACCATCAATGTCTTCGGACAGTGAAGCTGGAAGTAATATCGAACCAGCAAATCCTTCACCAGATGATAATACAGAACTCAGGCAGCGAAGAGGAGCTAAGTGACCGAGAAATGAAGAATAGTGGTTTTCAAAGTTTTTTTTATAATTTTTTGTTAGTAGGATGTCATATTTTGTTTATTATAAGTAAGTTCCTCGAGTTTAGAAACTGAAAAGACTGAACTAATTTCAAAAATAATGTTGGTAGATGTGTTTTTAAATTTTTGTAAAAGCTATGTCTAAAAAGTTGCTAAATTTATAGGTTCTATATGAAGTTGTCTAATCATAAGAAAAAGTAAATAAACGAGGTTGTAATTCATGAAATATAGTTGTTTTTATGTCAGTTAATTTATAATTACCGAAAAAAAAATAACAATTAATTAAAGGTTTTGAAAAATCTTCCATTGAAAACCCCGGTGCGTGGGACCGGGGTCACCGAAGTTGTAAGTTAAATCGACGTCACCGTTGGCGGGTTAAAAAAATATGCCATAAAATCAATATTGCAAAAAATTGCAAGAAAATGTTATGCGTTTAATTTTGTCAAAAATCTAACTATTAAAAAAAATATATAATGGGTGTTTCCACCTTGGGCCCTAATGACTTATTGAAGCCGGATTGTAAAATCCATCCATGATGTCTTGAATGTCCGACTGAAGGATATCCACTCCTCTACCGCAGCCGTCTTGATCTCTCCTAGGGCTAGTCCTAGGGTCGTAGGGACCCGTACGGTACTCTTCTTACTCCAGGGGTCGGATACGTCTTTTTGTCCCAAATGTGCTCAATCGGGTTCAGATCGGGACTGCGTACCGGTCATGGCAAAATTTGAATCCCGACCTCATCGAGGTATTGAGCGACAAATCTTGCGGTATGGCAACGAAGTTCTCACCGATAAACCATGCGAAAGCTATGACGTGGTCTTGAAGACTTCCTCGTATAATTGAGCGTTCATACTGGTTCTATCAAACACCATATGATCGGTACGAGCCTCGTAAGAGATGCCTCAGAGACAAACAGCAGAGGCTTAGTACCTAATAGGATTATTACTAAGCCCTCAATATTTTTTTATGTATTTTATTTTGTGTTGGGACCCACGCATCCAAATACAAACGCTTTGACGTGTTTAGTAGGTGCCTATAGAATATTATGACCGCTGTATGAAAGCCACCTGCTCTCCCCTACTGTTAGATCTTGTGTCTACAATGTTAGAAATGGAATCCTTAGTGTGCGAGACTGACTTGCACTTGGCCCGTTTTAAGGTTACGTACCTATCTGCTTTTTGAATTTGACTGACTTGACTGCTTTGTTCTATGAGAAACAAAAATTCTATTGTTTATCAGTATCATATACGAGAAAAGAGTATTGTAATAGACTAGTCCAATTCAATCAATGAAAAAAAAAACATGATTGGTTTCATGATCTGTTCATGCAAAAAAAAATAGCTTACTATTCTCAGGCTACGCTCTGATCAGTGGTTCAGTCCACAAAGTACTTTTCTACATAGGGGAAAATGGTTCAGTCAGAAGGCTGTGGGTTGTCTACAGCGAGCACATATCCAATAGAAAGGAAATACTTTCCTTCCAATTTCGAAACCTCTTAGTGATTTGTCACTAATTTAAATCAACACTCGCTCGCGCTAAAACAGTACCTACAGCGCCAACAGCGGATCTGTGTACTTATCCGTATAGTTACGAAATTTATTCAGGTTTCATACATATACGTTCTATACGTACGAAAATGGCTTGTTGTTCTAAACGGTGGTGGTGTGGCAAAAACAGCAAGAAATCGAACTACAAAACATATGACGTTTCATCGGAAAGTACTAGTAAACACACAATTTAAAAATTTACAATCATTAATGCACGGCTCAAGTAAAACTTGTCGCTTAGCTATGCGTCTCGCTTTTACATAGTTGCAATGCCTATAACGTCATCTCATTCAATCATTACTAGTGCTGTGCTGATATATGCATAAGAAAATAATGTATCGGTCGTATCGACACTCCCGATACAAAAAGAAGTAGGTAGGTACCTAATATAAATTTATCAATTCGATTATGTTTTAGTTGATCAGTGTAAGTTTTATAAAAACTCATGGTTTTTATTAATATTCTACTATGGTATAAAGCTAGATTACGCAGAGCCATATTGCTTAATTTTTTATGGGGGTTGTGTAGAGGGGGACAAGTGATTTTGAACGCATAGAAAATTTTGCTCCTCCTGCCCCCCCAGAACCCCTCTTTATCTCTATGGCATTAATGACAAGGCACTGGACCTTATGCAATCATATTTATCTCATAGAGTTCAAAAAGCACAAAAATAAGGGTTAGCCTTGTAATGTTCACAATAGAAATACAAGAAACAAGAACAAGTTTACACATACCGACCATCACTATGATGATTACACAAGGTAGGGAAATCATTTATGGGCAATAGCGTGCGCTTCTTTAATAAGCTTCCATCCTAAGCCACTAAGCTCCCTATTCGTAAATTTAAACAATAGGTACATAATATGAAATCTCATCAAGAAAGCTTTCTACTCCATAATTTATCACATCAATGATGTTAATGCGTCCTGTACACGTTGGGCCAATGCGTTGGACCAACGTGTAGAGACCTACTTGGCGCATGTTGGAAGCTGGCGGCCAACGTTGGCTCGCAAACCGACTTGTGTCGGTTTTTCGTGCTCACATCAAAGGATCATGGCGCGCTCCGCAAACAGTGTTCACACGTTGGCACATTGGCCCAACGCATTGGCCGAACGTGTACAGGACGCATAATGCTTGGCCAGATTTCGCTCAGTTTCGCACCGACATTAGTATGTAGGTACATAAGTAATTTAATGTTGTGCGTAGCTTTACTTAAATATTGACATGTATCGAATCACATTATGATTATAGACTTATAAAAAATATGCAAATAACCATGTATACGACATATAAGAGATATCATCATACTAGTGGTTTATTTTCACTTCTTCCACTAGTGGACAAAAAATTTAAGTGAAAAACAAAAGTTGTTTCAAACAGGCACCCTGCTAGAGCACGGCAATATTATGGTATGCTATGTGGCATAAACTTAATCTAATTATTCTAGGCACACCTACGATTAAATATTAAGTCAGGAAATCTAATTCAGATCAAATTTCAAAAAGTGGCCCTACTTCAAACCAAAACGATGTATGATTCAAACTATGAAACTACTAGTACCACTACACAGGTTACAAACAGACATGCTTGGTGATTGGTTTAAATTCAGAACGAAAGCAGGCATTGGTTCGTGCGTGCTTCAATGGTTGCTATGACAACTAAACCCTCATTTTTGAGTAGCTCCATGTGCGGACGGCCTAAGTTGTCATAGCAACCGTTGCAGCGCGCGAGATCCCGTCTTGGCGGCGTGGACGGTGTATGCAATAAGGGGATCGGATCAATTTAATAATAAAACGATATTATTATACGATATGTTTTGGTATATTTTTTTATATTGGCATACTTTTACAATTTGATGTACTGTACGTATATGTCCCGCGAAATATAATTCGTTTATTAAGTTTGTGTCTACAAATCATTAAAGGAGAATCTTTCTTCGCAATGTAAGTAGTGAAGATGGATTCTAAGATATTCAACGATTATACATTTTATCAATAAAATGTAATGGTTGTTATTTGTTTGGTGACTGTTTTTAGTGGGCTCAGAATGTCTTCTTTATCAATTATTTTAGAAAAACACAGTGTTGATATTACTGTTTTATTAATAAAACAGTTGAGACTTATTGTACAAACTGGTACTGCAGTTTTGTGTAACATGGTAGGTATACATCATTTTAATGATTTATAAAAATCTTTTTCGTCAAAATGAATGGAGCATACTGCTGGTTTTCACAGGCAACCAGTCATACTCTTGTCTTTCTAGCTTTACTGCAGCTATCCACTTATTTTGCCGAGTAGAATCGGCAGGGAAACTAAAAGAAAACAAAAAAAGCTAAATACATGTTAGAAAAATATCAAAATTTTATCGATTTACCTTTTAATATTTCATTAAGAAGAAAAATTTACCTTCTATATTAGGTCAAAAATTGATTGACTTCATGTTGCATAATATTGACCATCTCGGTTTGATGACGTATTTGAATATAGTTTATAATCTTGCTACTACTTACTAGTAAAAGTGATCCCTGGACATTTAAATCGTGTATGGCTCCTGCACCACTTCACAACACAGACGGCATGATTCTCACAGCTATTCATAATGATAAAAACGAAAACGTTCGCAAAGATTTGACGTGTGCTCGCTTGCAAGATCAATGTCCGTCTGATGACGCGCTGGACACGACTTTTAAGCCTCGCCTACTTGGACACGACTTTTGTTGGGTCATTTTCTTAACGCAGTTACATTTCCTGACTTATTATTTATTCGTAGAGGCACACTTATACTTATTATTATTATAGACTTATTTTAATTATTTCGCGGAGGATATGCCACCATAGATTGCCCACATTCACATAGTGAGTGAGGAGGCAGATTATAAAGAAGTCCGAAGAGTATAATCAGTCCCCTGTGTCTGGCTTTTTCTACGTCAGTGTCACTCACTACGCTAATGCTCATGAAATAAGAAGTTGAGTAAGTAAAGTAAAAGGGTAAATAAAGATGTAGATTAGATTTGCGCATGCGCGTTGCGCGACCTAATAAGTGTTTTAATCAGTGTTTTTCGATAAAAAGTGGTTTTATTAAATTTGATGTTTTTCTCTCCTAAAAGTATATAACATCATAGATCTCTTTCATTGCGCCGTTACACTACGTCATATTCGTTCTCTATTTCTATCAGTAATTTTAACCGCTTAGTCCACGCACTGAATCCAAAAGGCGAACGGTGCGGTGCCCAATTCAATATGGGTCGCATAAACAACTCGTTTCTTTGGGGAATAATTTTTGCCTCAGCGACATGGAGTGTTGTGTTGTACTTGTATTGGCTTCTGAACATGACCGGTAAGTACAATTTACTGTCGGACAAATAATCCACAGTTGGTTGTGAATGTGCTTTGTGCCTACAAACTGTTGAATGTGTTACATGATTTTCAAAACCTTGAAACATACCCATTCACCGACTTATTGTTTTTTTCTTGTTTGCTATTTATTTATGTTGCCAATGAGTGAAGAGCCATTATCATAATAAGAATAACTTATTATGAATAGTGAGATAACATAATCTGATGGTTTTAGGACATACACCATATCATAAGGAAGACATACTTCAATACAAACTGGCAGACACCGCAGCAAAGAATTATATTAAGAACAAACATAAATCCATTGCAGCTCACAAGGACTTGATGAATGACAGTCCAAGAGTTGAAAAATACAGCGGAAACATTTGGAAGTACCACAGAGCCAATTTTGAATTAGATAGGAAAAAGAAGTCCAAAGAGAAATATATTAGAAACATGGTTGGAGACAATGTGGCTAAGCCTGATAAAAGCCTTGGTCAGTAACTCTTTTGCTCCTTACTCTCAGTACCTTTACAATCCAATGTAGAAACTCTGTTACCCTTTATAACATTCTCTCCTGAGTACATGTAACCTGAGTGCTACTCAATCTTGCTCGTTCTTTACCCTTAACACCTGCCGCACAATCTTGGGACATCACACCCCTATGTGTTGTATGGTTCAAGTCCCATAACAATTACTTTATAGATATAGTTATTTCATACATATTAGAACTGCTCATACTGTCAACTTTGTCAAACAGATCTTAGTAGTGACCATAGTTAAATTTTAATAAGAATTTTTGTTTTGTTCCGTTACTTTTAATTTCTTAGCAGTAAGCTCAGCTTGTAATTCTTGTCGTCAGGTGTCTAAACTACTACACCGTAACTCATTTCTGTTTATTATTATTATTTTATTGTATAACTGTGTAGTGACTCTACCTAGACCTATTTCATATTTAAATACCTTCTTCTCTTTTGCTCTCATTGCATGTTCGTTTATTTTTATGTATAATATATATATTGTAGATGCAGTGGTCTATGTTTAGAATATCTTTTAACTTTATTGTTTAATGTATTTATACAGCTATACTAGTGTAATTTAGTTGTTTCCCATAGTAAATAAATGAAAGGAAATTATCCACATTTTTAAAGTATTATCATGAATTCTGAATCTTCTCCATAGAGTCCTTAGATGAAATAAACACTTAATATTGCATGCAGTGCTATTCTCACAGGGAGATTGATAGAATGGTTTCAACCTTGACACATTTCACAAGTCCAGATCATCAGTAGTTCCTTTCATCTAAGGTAGAATGGCAAAATGTCTCATTCTGCAATACCATTGTCATAGTGAATGGATTAGTGCAGCAGAATAAGGCCTCAGATGGTTTGAGGTCTGCAAACAAATGCAGAATAAGAATGGATTATAAAAGCTTGCTCAGTCATCAATCGCTGCTTGAGTTATGTTTTTCTACAGCAAAAGTGTTACTCAAGCATAGATATAAGACTTATGAGCATAGTTTTATTATATGTGACATAGTTACAACATGATAAAAATTCGTACTATAACATTGTGCTTGTTTAATTTACAGAAAGTCAGTATGGTCTGATACACAATGCAGAAGACATAAGGATCCGTGATAAAGGATTCTCCATGCATGCATTCAATACACTCATTTCACAGCGAATCGGTAATCAAAGGGACTTGCCTGATACAAGAAATGAACAGTAAGTTTTGATAATAATTTAAAATTACTTACTATTTACAGTTATAAAAAATGCGTATATATATGCTTAAATATAAGCCAAATGCTTATACCTCGGGAATAACATTTTTATGGGACCACCAATTATGCTCAATACAATACAGTGAAAAAGATTTTTCGAATGAAAAATCGACGAACATGAATAAAAAAAATACACACAATCGAACATAGAACCTTCTCCTATTGGTGAATAGAAGGTACGACTGTTTGTATGTCATGTTTATGCATGTTCGTCGATTTTCCTTCTGCCACCGCTGATGGGTGGACTTTGTGGGTTCTGTAATCCCAGATGATGATGTTTAAGTTAAATTATGGTCAGCAGAATAATTAAAATTTATTTTTCTAGATGCCGAAACAAGCAGTTCCCAGCAAAACTACCCAACACGTCAATTATTATCTGTTTTTACAATGAGCATTTTGAAACACTCATGAGGTCTATCCACTCAATATTAGAGAGAACAGACCAACAGCACCTCAAAGAAATAATTCTTGTGGACGATCACAGCGACCTAGAAAACCTTCACGAGAATGTTCAAAAAGCAGTGAACGCATTAAATAATAAAATGCACAGGGAGTATGATATGCTGGAAACGAATAACATCGATGACGTCGACAATATAGTGGACTACATAAACGATGACAATAATATAGACAAGAAAACAACGGACAAAAACTATGAGAAGTATTCTAAGTACGGGTTCAGTTTGAGGCTTTTGAGAACTACAAAGAGGGAAGGTTTGATCAGGGCGAGGTTATATGGTGCCGATAACAGTGTGGGAAGTGTAAGTATTTCTTAAAAACCAAAAGTATTTTATCCTACTAACATTATAATGGTGAAAGTTTGGTAAAGATGAAGAGAGAAAGGAATCTCTGTGTATTGGCTTTAGCCCAACCTGATACACAAACAGAGTCTACCTGTGGTTTAAACAAGTAAATAGTGAGCTATGACTCGCATCAGCTTTATATCCATCAGTAGAAAAGTTAGGCTGATGGTGTTGTTAACAGTTTGTTTTTCTTTTTCAGGTTTTAGTGTTCCTGGACTCGCATATAGAAGTCAATGTTAATTGGCTGCCCCCACTGCTTATACGGCTAGCAGAAGGCGTTGATGGCATGAATGTTAGGTACGTTACTCTATCAGCATCATCATTGGGTTCAAAGGGTCACCACAAGTCATATTCAATAGGAAAATACTAGTAAACTACTTATACTTGATAATAATATTAAAAATTAGTTTGGGTATTTATCACGTAACTTGTGTTTTGGATTCCCCATGTAATCGTTAATATGCTAACAAATCGCGATTTGTTAACAATATAATAATTATTAATGCTGTAGCTCTTAGTACATCCAGTCGCTCCATGACCACGATCGCTGTAACGCGATGGAAACGTAGGGGAAAAAACGAAACTCGATAAATACCCGATAAATTAATCTTTATTATTTTCGTATTACAGGTACTCCCGGCGAGCCGTAACGCCGATCATTGACGTGATCAGTGCTGATACATTCGAGTACAACGCCAGTCCGCTGGTCAGAGGAGGCTTCAACTGGGGCTTACACTTCAAATGGGATTCGTTACCTCCTGACACATTCATAGGTAAATAACATTAACTCAAAACTAAGTTCAACAGAACCAAGTTCAGCTTGATCGACTTCACCAATCGCTGAAATTGGTTCGGTTAAACTAAGTTTTAGCAGCGATCGGTGAACTCGATCAAACTGAACTTGCTTCTGGTAAACTAAATTTTGGCAATTGGATCAACTTAATGTCGGTGCAATGCGCTGAACTCGTTTAAAGCTAAACTGAGTTTTTCTTATAATGAACGCGTTCTATTGCAACGTGAACTCTTCGTTTACAATAGTGAAATTGGACCTTAGGGATTATAAGTGTTACTTTAATAACTTTAAACAACTCAAGCCTTCAATTCTTTCATACATTTTTACCCGGATAAAATGTATAGTACTTATATGTATGTTAGTTTCGTTAATAAGCCACAACCTATAAATGTCTGAACAGATTTGGATTTATGAAGTATCGTTAGGCGTGTCATTCACCTTAAGCGCCTTAGAGTCCATCACATCATCTCGTGTGACACTGGCTATATATTTTTATTAAAAAAATTAGATATACCACCGACTTAATTTTTTTATTGTTTTATTTTTGATTATCCCAATTCGTCTCGCTTCTGGACAAAGGCCTACCCCTAATCTTTCCACTCGGTGCGGTCACGCCCGTTTAATGCGGTGCCATTGCTTTTGATTCGTATTTTTTTTCGTTTTTTCCTTCCCTCTAACTGTTAACTTATAAATATAGCAACCCCAATATGTATGTATATTTGCTAATAAACTGATAGATAGGTAATACTTTTATTAATCACCTTACAAAATACAAAACAGATTGTATTTAAATAAACAGAAAGAGTAATAACACTAATGAGGTATATATTTCTTTCAGATAAAAACTACACAAAGCCGCTTAAATCGCCGACTATGGCTGGAGGGCTTTTCGCAATCTATAGAGACTATTTCAACGACATCGGCAAATACGACTCGGCGATGAATCTATGGGGGGGAGAGAACTTGGAAATATCGTTCAGGGTATGTATATATTCTTAAATTTACCAAGTTTATTGCTACAAATAGGTTGTCTATAATGTTTGTATTTGAGTTTATCTATTCCACTATATTTTTAAATGTTTCAACAGATTTAGAAGCTTATCGTATCATAAGAATCTTTAGAGTAAGAAGCCTTGTGTGAAACTCCCTGGCACAGTTACTCACTTTATACTAGAAGAAATAATCACATTCAACATATGACGATGACGAGGTCATTTGACGACCGATGTGGCGCGGTGGGCGAAGGTCCGCCTGCGACGCAGGAGGTTGCGGGTTCGATACCCGCCTCGGAACAATTGTGTGTACGATCTGCAGATATTTGTTCCGGGTGTTCTGGTCGTTTTCTATGTATAATAAAAAATATATATCTATGTAATATATTGTATTATGTATATCAGTTATCTAATACCCATAACACAAGCTCTGCTTACCATGGGGCTAGATAATGCTGTGTGAATTGTCCAGCATTATTTATTATTATTATATTATTACTTATATATAAAACGTAATTTATTTGGATGTAATGTTTGGAAATAAAAGAGGCTATATTATTATTCACTCATCTATTACAAATTCTCGTAGAGAATACATTTTTTACTATAGAAAATACTTATAAAACTATTCTACAGTAAAAAAATATATCAAAACGGTAGATCACCGACCGAGGAAGCTAGGTTCAAGCGGCCGGTGACTAGGGCTGCAGAGAAAGGAACTTCCTAATAATGCGTGCCGAATCCATGAGTCGGAAGTACAGGAGCCAGCTGATAAGTTTTATCGTTGTAATGTATAGACAATTGGTATAATGTTTCTACTGCCATTGGCCCAGTGAACCTCGAAATCATGGCCCCCAGTTGTCTTGCGTAACTTTAGTTCTGCTTTCGAGCTCAATCCGAGTCTCGGTCACACTTTATGTAGTTGCTACCGTTTTATGTGTATAAAATGAGTGTTGTTTTCCAGGCGACTTCTGGTCCTTGATCCAACTTATTATTATTATACCTCAGATATGGATGTGCGGCGGTACAATAGAGATAATGCCGTGTAGCCGCGTCGGCCACGTGTTCCGCAAACGGCGTCCCTACGGCATGGGCCAGGACCAGACTGCCTACAACTCTATGCGGATGGCGCGAGTCTGGATGGACGAATACGTGGTGAGGACATATGCTTCCATTTAAAATCAAATACATAGAATATACGACCGACGTGGCGCGGTGGGCGAAGGTCCGCCTCGGGTTCGATTCCCGCCTCGGAACTTATTGTGTGTACGATCTGCAGATATTTGTTCCGGGTGTTCTGGTTGTTTTCTATGTATAATAAAAATATATATATCTAGGTAATGTATTGTATTATGTATATCAGTTATCTAGTACCCATTACACAAGCTCTGCTTAGCTTGGGTCTAGATGATGCTGTGTGGATTGTCCAGCATTATTTATTTAAATATTCATACATAGAATATGCATACATATAATCAAAGATATTTATGTTAACGATGACATTTATAAATGAAAACTTAACAATAACTGATAACATTAACAGAAAACATCAGGTAACAGCAGGGTAATCAATAAACACACAATTCAACAATGCCTAATCTTACATGTGCGAATAATGTTAAAATATGTATTTGAATATGAACGAATATTAAATAAATAACTAATGAAAGCTTTTAAAACCAAAAACTGTTTCGAGCTTCTTTGCTTCGATGATATTTTCCACGTCTTCAATGTCACGTTTTCATGTCTATAAATATTTTCCACCAATATTCCTTGGGTTTTATAAACCCCTTTATATAAAAAATCCAGGTTTTTTAATCGGAGTATAGAGATAATCACTTTATCAAAGATAAATACAGAGCAAAACGAGCTGACGGCGGTCGTGGCGGTTGCCACAGCTCGGTTTGATGCTTCTGCTTCTGGCAAGCACCGGAAGAAGGGCAGAAGTAGTTTTCTGTGTATTTAACACGATGTGTGATTATGCAAAATATATTGTTCCGGGAGGCATGGGTATTGGGTAGCAGTGGAAGTATCTGCGCTGACGGAATAACATGTATAAGGATAACGACGTGCACACTATAGCTAAGAATTATTTGTTGTCTGTTCACATAGGTAAGAATAAGGCTATAATAGCATATATTATAGCATATTATTAACATTTTAGCAGCTTACAGTGTAAGAATGAGAGGGAGATGAGACTTAATTTTTTTACTTCATTTAAAGCGGCACGCTTTTTTGTTGTTGTTGGCCATGTATGCAAAATGGCCTTGGCATTATACCCACTATTTATTTAATTTTTCAAAAGGCGTGAAATAGTGTTAATAAATAAAAAAAAATGATTTTTTAAATAATTTTTATTGTTTTTTTATTCCAGGATAAAGTAATATTAACGAACCCATCAGCAGCGCACGTTGAGACTGGAGACTTATCGGAAAGGAAGGCTCTTCGGAAGCGTCTTAGCTGCAAGCCATTTAAATGGTATCTGGACGAGATCTACCCTGAACTTGAGGAGAACGCGTCTGCTGCCCTGAAGAAGAAGATCGATTCGATCAACGAGAAGCACCAACCTTGGCATTCTAGGTAAATATCTATGCTCGAGACTCTTTTCTTCACTGATTTGCTAGATAGAGTACTCGCGGCTCAGCTGTAAGCTTTTCAAACACTGAATATTTGTAAACTTACGCGATTAGAACACATAATTACAAGTACTATTTTAACGGGTATTTATGAAAATAGGTAAATAAACGCGATAAATAATACCCGTTAAAATAGTACTTGTAATTATGTATTCAAACACTGCTTCGCCAGCTCGAGAGTTCACGGCTTAGCTGCATTTGAAATGGTACCTGTACGAGATCTACCCTGAACTTAAAGAGAAGCGTCTCAAGCCTGCAAAAAGAAGGTCGCTTTGCTTAACGTCGAACAACAACATTCTAAGTAATCTACACGCTTCGCTTTTGGCTCTATTCTCGACTCTATGCATCGCTAGCTCGGGATTTAATATCGGCAAATTCACAAAAACAACATTGCTCTTATGTTAAACCAATAGCTATTTTCAACAGACGGAAAGCAATAGGTTTAGTTTCTGAATTCGGCTGTGTGTTTCTTATGTGTTACTCGATATTTTAGCCAATTATTATCCAATTTTTATAATGTTTTAGTTTTTTGTAGACAAATGATCCCAAGATGGTCTCATAAAAGTTTTATTACCGAGTTTTATTTACTTTTTGTCCCGTAATTTTTTCAGGAATTTCTAGTAGTAGGAAATTCTACTACTATAGTTCTAGGTTTTTAGTTTTACCGTAAAAAAAACATCAAATTATGTTGACACAATCTTGTTTGTTATTTTCAGGAAGCGGAACTATACAGACTCTTTCCAAATCCGGCTGAAGAACACATCATATTGCATTCAAAGCGCACGGGACATCAAGTACAAAGGCAGTCGACTCCAACTCGCCAGTTGTATTAGAACGATCAACCAGGTAACTACCTCCACAACACATACATGTCCACTGCTGAACTTGCAAAGTAAAAATGTATTGCATCAAATTCCTGTAAATGAGGTACATAGGTGGTGTATGTTTAAATATGACACAATGTATTTCTACCGTTGTGGCGTGCAAAAACTGGTTACAATTGTCACTTAATTTAAATTTATACCGAAATAAATCGAATATAATAATTAATAAAATCAAAATAAATAAGATAAATAATTAAAAACGAGAGATGTCATTTACTTAAATCTAAAAAATGTTTGTCCGTCATGAAATAATTTCCTTTTTTCCACCTTCCAAAGTGCCTTTTATCTTTCTTCGAAATAGTGTGAGTGGTAGTTCTCTCAGTGATTTTGGCAGTTTATTGTAAATAGAAGGGGCCATGCAGAAGATACTCTTGCGCATCAAAGCAGTACGTGAGTTCGGCATGCAGACTTTATATTTGATCACTTTTAACACTTTGACTGCGGTTTTTTTTCGACGACTGCGATCTTTTTTTTTACCTAAAAAATTGGTGCTGCCACTCTACACAGCGGTTGTGTTGCGCCGCAAATGCGTTTCGTTCGAAAAATATTACGGCTGTGCTGAGTCACAAAGATCTATATTTTCTTAGCCGCTGCGCTAGTGTGGATTTACGCATATTAGTCACTTGTAGAAAACTCATACCGTGCGTTTTCAGCACTCAAAGTGTTAAAAAAACACTCATCCAGATCCATACTAATATTATAAAAGTGAATGTAATCCTATCTGTTACCTTTTTGACTTAAACGGCTGCACGGATCGGATCCTGACGAAATTTTTCAGGGTGGTAGCTGGTAACCCATGGGACGTAGGCTACTTAAAAAGCGCATGCGAAGCCGCGGGCAGAAATAAGTTGTTTATCTTCACTACATAAAACAAATAGTATAAAACAAAGTCGCTTCCCACTGTCTGTCTGTCCCTATGCTTAGTTTTGATGCGGTTTTTTTAATTAGATAGGGTGTTTCAAGAGGATGGCTTATAAACCATTTGCCACATAGATTAGGAGCGCATTTAGTTGCTAATAATATTGTTGGTTGTGCCTTTAAAGACTTATTTTTGTTACAGATGTGGTTTGAAACAGACCACCACGAGCTAATTCTTGGCCGCACTCTATGCCTGGACGCTTCCAATAACGTCACTCCTATGCTAGCCAAATGCCATGAGCTAGGTCGTTCGCAAGAGTGGAAACACAAGAGCGGTGTAAGTATACCAAGTTATAATTCTCGGAAGTACGCGCGAGTGGCTGTGCAGGCGCAGTAATGTGATAGAGGGACGCAGAACGTCGACACAGACGGCGAGGGGATCCCAATACTCTACTAATATTATAAAGAATACACGAATCGAACGCCATGTGCTAGTGAAGTGCTACGTTCCTACACGAACACATGCACGTTGCCGCTCGAAAGTTGCCGTTCGGAAATACTGTATAACTCTGAAGAAAGCGCTTTCTAAGTCGTATGTTTAGAGGCCATGGGCATAAATTTTGACCAATGTGTGTTCCGCTAGTTTTATTCATTGTAGACAATAATAAAAAATAATAATAAATGTTTTATTTCCCAAAGAATAGGCTTACAAAGTACATTAATTATTATTAGGAGTAGGTATTATTCTCGAATAGCTCCTTGCTCTAAGTTTTCATTTGTTTACAGATACACATGCTTATTCTCTCGGCTCTATCAGAATATTGAATGAACTTAATTACTTACTGAGATATAGTAATAATAAACAGATAAGACAGTAAAAGTATAAGAAATAAATGGGTATTATGTTGGGGTAAAAATGCTCCATGCATTCCTTATGATCTAAAAGTTATTTACAAGACTAATGACTTAACCCTTAATAGGGAAAATCTGCTTACCACCTCAGGTTTTTAATATAGATGTGTATAAGATGAATGCTAACTTCTAATAGACGTGAAAACGCTATAAAGCTTTTTTTTTCTTTTTCCAGGCGGGCGTTGGGGGCAGTCCAATCTACAACACTGCAGCGGGCATGTGCCTCGGC
Source organism: Eupithecia abbreviata (assembly GCA_943735965.1). Lineage (NCBI taxonomy): Eukaryota > Metazoa > Arthropoda > Insecta > Lepidoptera > Geometridae > Eupithecia > Eupithecia abbreviata. The sequence goes on from OX030973.1 coordinate 10,312,545, forward strand.
GTCGACCGACCCTACCGCAACGAACAAGTTATCATGGTGATTTGCAACAACCAATCTACCAACCAATGGGAATTCCTAAGGTCGTAAAGCATATATTACCCTAGTGTGAAAAAAGTATCAAAACAACAAAATGTTACAAAAATTCTTAGTTTTTAGGACTTATAAACATTCCGATGTAGTTTTACTTATACAAATAAATGTTATTATCTTCAGTAGTTCGTGGACTTGCCAGATGAGCACAATATTTTCACAATTCCATGAAAACAGTATCACCAATTTTAAAAATGATTTTAAGTAAAAACATACATTACGTTATAACATTATCTGCAGTACATTTTACTATTATGAGTTACGAGCCCTGAGACTTGTTGACGGTAAGAAGATGTGATCGTGGCGTCTTATTTTTAGGGTTCCGTACCAAAAGGGTAAAATGGACCCTATTACTGAAACTCCGCTGTCCGTCCGTCCGTCTGTCACCAGGCTTTCAGAAGACAACAGTTGAAATATTCACAGATGATGTTGATGATTTCTGTTGCCGCTATAACAACAAATATTAAAAATAGGACCAAATAAATATATAAGGGGGCTCCCATACCGCAAACGTGATATTTTTTGCTCGCTTTTGCTCGATATTGATAACAGCAACTGGTAGACGCTTAAAATATTTACAGAAGATTTAGTATGATTATATATTATCTTTAATTCACTTTAAAAATAGATAATTAAAATAAAATAAATATTAAAGGCTCCCGTACAACAGACATGATTTTTTTATTGAAGTTTTAATAGATAATACTACGGAAACCTATGTCCGCGAGCTTTTTTATGGGATTCGCTTACCGCACGATAAGAAAATCCTGCAATCTTCCAAATCCTATGGAAAAATGAGACTTCACGATCACGTCGCGATACTATAGTCAAACAAACTCCGGCTCTGGTAAATTATGGTATGGTTTTTCGACCACTGTGGGTATTATAAACCTTACTATTTTATTTCTAAGTATATTTTTCCTTTTTCTCATCGGCACGAGTGACCTATGATGATTAGTTGCTTACTCGTTTTTTATAATTTTATCCGTCCAATTTGAAATGTTGTTTATTTTATATAGTACATTAGTTTTTATAAAGAATCTTTGTATTTTGTTACCCATTTACATAAGTACATGCCCCGGGTAATATTTTCAATTACCTACGGTCTATATTTTGCTCACATATTAAGCGATTTTTGTATATTTTGATTATGATAATGGAATCGATTATTTTCGCGCAAAACCTTTATAAAAGATCAAAAATCCTTGAATAACGTTTATTTTTTCGATCATGAAAAAGCGTCGGCCACATTACTCTTTGACTGCGGCGATCTTTTTCGACTGCGATCTTTTTTTTAACCTAAGCCATTCGTGCTGCCGCTATACACAGCGGTTGTGTTGCGCCGCACATGCGTTTCGTTCGAAAAACATTACGCTGCGCTTGTGTAGATTTACGCATATTAGTCACTTGTAGAAAACACATACGGTGTGATTCAGCAATAGACGTGTTAAGCCCAGTTTAGGATTTATGCAAACATAATCCGCACCATTATCCCCGTGATTATTTTTATAATTTCCGTCCAGTTTTTGAGATTATACCTATGGTACATTCCATTTTTTAAAGTATTTACGTGTCCATTATAATCAGGATTATTGGTAACCTATAGGTAGAGTAATATGGTAATATCCCTGTAAAACCAATTGTAGTTGTGATGTAAAATAAGAAGTCAATGTATAGGAACTTGTAATCGATGTTCTGTCTCGCTCTGTTTCAATACTTGGCAGTATTTTCTATTTCATTGGTGGAATAGTATTTTTACCATAACTATAAAACTATAAATAGTTATGGTACTTACCTACCTTAACAAAAGTATTATAGTGCATACCTTAACTTCTTCGATTTAATCTCTTGTAAGATCGAATTCATGCTAATCTTTAACCATACAATATTTTTAACATTACTGTTTTCGATCGTGCTAAACAGATTTAAATAAGTAAATATACATACAAATATGTTACAAAACGAATAAATCGAATATTTTAATCATTATACATACGAATACTCATAATTTTTTTAGGTATTTTATATTGGTGTACCCAATATTATATTAGTAAATAGTAATAGAAAATTTCGTGTTAGTTGCTTGAAATACACGATAATTATAAAAAATATATTCCACAAAAAACATGCAATATAATAAATATGTAAATTTATTTCTGTGGGTAATACTAACATACATATGAAACGAATACTGTGTAACTTTAAAAGACCTGAACGAACATTATTATTATTATTGTAACCCATAATGTGTTTATGTTGCTTTATGTAGTTTAATTTACCTAAATTATTTTAACTAGTTAAGTTCATAGGTTTTTATCTATTAGAGAGCTAAATTATAGTTATTTTGAATCTCATTAGAATACTCATATATTATATCGATCTTTGCATTTGTCGGGCAGCATTAGAGATCGTCGATCTTAATCCCATTCTTTAAGTCTGTGTAGCCGAAATCAGTTGTGTGTGTTGGTATTAAGATGTGTTTAAAAAACTCGAAACTCTCAAATTATAATAAAGCTGTTGTGAAAATTGGTGACTGACCGAATTTGTAATCGCCAAAATTTAGGGTTTTACCTACTTATTTTTATATACTAATATATATACTATACGTATATATTTGATGATAAATAATCCTATTTTTATACCCTGTATGTGCTAGTTTTATGTAAGTATATCGAATATTTCGCTTTCTATGTCACAAGTGACATTTTGTAATTGGTTTACCTATATTATATGTTAAGTGTAACGTTACTTCTCACTCCGAATAATTTTGGGTCATTCTTGCATATCACGCTGGGCCTAACAAAAAGTCTACATTCTAACTCCTTTTTCTATTACATAATTATATCTTATCATCACTACATAGTATAAAACAAATTTGTTTCCCGCTGTCTGTCTGTCCCTATGTATGCTTATGATTATGATCTTGCAAAATACGGATTTTAAAGCGGTTTTTTTAATAGATAGTGTGATTCAAGAGGAAAGTTTATTAACTATTTGACATATAGATTTCCACGCGGGCGAAACCGCGAGGCGCAGCTGGTATCTTATAAATCTTACCTATATCCATCTTGTCATTACTACTACTATCGTGAATATTATGTTTTATATGCTTGATCTGACTGCTATCAATGGCCCACTAATTATTATTTAAATAAGTATATTTTGTACCTATTACTAAAGTTTTCTCCTTGTATGTGTCAACTTGTCAAGTAAATAAGTTAATTATATATGTTATAATGTATTATTAGTTACTAGCTGATTATAATTAGGTACTTAAAAAGTGTGATTTTGTTCAGTTATGCCGAAATAAACAATGCAACATCATAATACCATATTGTAGTAGTTTAAAGGAATTATAATTTTGTTATAAGTACACAAAAAATATCTTTAAAAGTCCTGAAACAACGCAAATTGATTTGTATATTTTTTATAACTTTAAATTTGATTCACAGAGATAGGTTTAATATTTTATAAATAAGGTTTATTGTTGTAACAAATTTTAAATAAAACTACGAATATCACAAATTGTTTTTAAATTAATGTTCCCTGTAATGTACCTATTCACCAATTAATAGTTATAGTTTGACCGAAACCGCTGTACCGCGCCTGAAATATGCGAGCGGTGAGATGGGGGGAAAATATGGGCCGCTCCGATCCATCGTATGCCGTCAACGCGTACTCTTGCTCGTTTTTCCTCGCCCCGCACCTCGCCGCACTTTCCATCTGCTCTTTCTTATTTTAAGAATTCATTTTTACCAGTGTAAGAACAGCAAACAATCAATAAGTTACTATTACGTTGATATGTTTAACGTATGACTAAGCGGTTACGGATAAACCGAATTACGGTTTATGTTTTATTGCCATAAACATATTATGTAGGTGAATGAAATAAAAATACTCAAAGCTCTCTCATTATGAAATTAGAAAATACCTACATTTAGCTTTTTTTTTACGGCGCGTACCCAGGCGGTCACCCATCCAAGTACTGACCGCGCCCGACATTGCTTTACTTCTGTAATCGGACGTTTGCAAATGTTGGTAACGTATAGTATCAGGATTTTAATGAAACTTTACAATAATATAGCTTATACATCAGAAGAACACATAGGCTACAATTTATAAAGATATATTGTATATTATCCAAAATATCTATCACCACGCGGGTGAAACCGCGGGGCGCAGCTAGTTAAATTATATTTAGTGCCTAGAATAATTAGAACAACTCGTTAGATTATAAGTATACGCCACCTAGCTAAATATTTCCGCGCCTTAGCGGGGTGCATGTTTGAAATATTTTATCTATAAAAATATTAAGTGTTAGCTGCGCCCCACGGTTTCACCCGCGTGGTGATAGATATTTTGGATAATATACAATACATCTTTATGAATAAAGCCTATGTGTTATTCTGATATATAAGATATATTATTGTGAAGTTCATCAAAATCCATTCGGTAGTTTTTGCGTGAAAAGAGCAACAAACAGACACACATCCTCACAAACTTTCGCGTTTATATATAGTATATATAGTAGTAGGATATTTTAATAATAATTGAAGGGTGAAGTAAAAACGTGTGTTCGTCATAAAATGTATGTGGTAGAAGCCTCGACAGTTCATTATCGGGCATTACAGAGATCATGACATTTGTTAATTTGTGTTTAATTTATTATATTCCCAGAAATATATAAAATAGTAAGGTCATATATAAAGCAACTAAAAAACTAAGCTCTGTTTACCGAAAGTGAAATAACCCGGTGTAAAATATATTTTCTGCGTTCTAATCATCGATCATGACGACAGGAGAGAGACGGACACACGGACAACAAAGTGATGTGTTAGTTCAGAAGTGGACCTGTACGGGCTAATGATGATGATGTAATGTATTATATTATGTATCGCAGTCATTTAGTATCGTAACACAAGCTCTGCTAGGCTTGGGGCTAAATGATGCTGATAGGTTTGTACGATATATATCTGAAAAGACTAAGTAAAATATAAAATAACCTGAATTAAACTCAATCAGAAATGTTTTATTGTTAAAATGGTTTTGTAGTTGAGGGCACAGAATCCTTAGTAAAAGTTGCGCATTATCTTAAGTTAGCATATAAAGCTTTCAGTTCCTTTCATGCATTTAGCGCCTTGAAGCGCCTCTATCGGATGAAGGACTACTTTTAGTTTGATATTGTTTGTATACATAGTTGCATACGATCTCAGATTCTCAGTTATAGTGTTTGAATGGTTTCGAGTATTTGACACAGGCTATTTATACACATTACATTTTATGTCTCATTATTTTTTGCACGTGTAAGCGAGATCGTCTATCAAGATAAAAATGCCTTTCTCCATATTCGTATTTCGCTCACGCATTCTAAGCATCCCCTATTATACTCTCATATAGGTCGAATGCTACACAAGTACAGTTTCAAGTTATACGGACATAGTGTAGTGTAGACAATTGATTGTGTAGCTGGCTACGCCGTAGCCGTTCCGTAGCACTTGATCAACGTAGCAATGCTACGAGGCTACGATTGCTACGACGATTTGATTTGCTACGAAGGTCGAATGCTACACAAGTATAGTTTCAAGTTATACGGACATAGTGTAGTGTAGACAATTGATTGTGTAGCTGGCTACGCCGTAGCCGTTCCGTAGCACTTGATCAACGTAGCAATGCCACGAGGCTACGATTGCGATGATTTGATTTGCTACGAAGCGGTTAAGGCACGCATCCGTTGCGGTGAACCTAATGCACTTATTGTTGTACCTAAGGTAAAACCACACTATAGGTAAGCCTTGTCTTGTATCACCAAGAGTTAGGAGTTAACCGCAACCTCAAATTAATAAATAACCTTCAATTTTTTTTAATATACTGGTGAAGGCCTGATTTCAACTAAATTAAATTATTTAGGTACCAGTATACGTTTTATAAAATATTATAAAAATTTGATTAAAATTTTCATTTAAGCCAGTTGTCCTCAACCTATTGAGCTCAAAGGCTATACCCGTGTAAGGGAACAAAATATGCCCCTGACGTTATCAGCCAATTAATATATCCTATGTATTGGTAATAATGCTAGTTATTAATCTGCCAAGTTTTATGTCATAATTATTGATAGTTTCCTTGAAAGTTCACTTGAAAGTTTTTTTAATTTTTCTAAATATTTTGAAAACTACTGATCAGTTTCTTTTGTGATTAACGTATGTTGTTAATGGCTTGAAGAGGAATAAATTCGCAAAAAACAAGACGTCTCTAGGTCAACATTAACTTGAACATTTTTTTTTTGACACTTGTGACTCAGCGACACTTACCATTTTTTTTACACTGATGTGTCATCTCTTTCCGTACAAATATATATTGGTCTGAAATCAATCGGCTTGGAGCAACGTGGTGATTTTTTAATAAACTTTAGGTGCCTAATCATAATAAGAGCAGTATTGAAAGAGGTTTCAATAAAACTATGATTGGTAGATTATTGAAAGAGGTTTGTTGCCTGTACCTTTGATGAATTAATGCTGGCAGGTTATTACAATACCTTGAAATCCCGAGAAAACATTTTTTTTAAAGAAAATGTCATCGCTTCTTTTGTTTTATAAAATTAGACATTTCTCCCTTTGCTTCGATGTTAAATACGAACTAAAGATGAATAAAATATTTTATTCGAGACGTTCGCCAAAAAGTCGTATTTGTCAGTTTATGGGAAAATACAAAATATATTTGAAGAACATCTCAACTTGGAATTACATTGGAATTGCGATGTAAATTTTTATGAAGTTTATTTAGCACAGACATTTGCCATTGGTGATGTTATTTGTGCATCTTTTTGTCGAACAAAAGCTAACCGCAAAGGTGTCGCAATAGCTGAATATCATACCGACAGTGATTCAACCTCCGATGATGAAAATGGAGACCCTAGCTTTTCTGTGGCATTACAAACTCCCAGTGACGAAGAGTATGTAGAATTACCATTGCAACGAACAATAGCTACTCATCGATATTGTTTTATTTGTTCTAAAGAATCCAATATACAAAGCGTACCAAAAAAAGCTAGATTGCAGGTTTATACAACGAAAAATATTTACATTCCCACTGGCAACAGATGTTGCCCCTCCCATTTAATAAATGATAGATTTTACGAAGAAGATTTAAATAAGATAACAGTTCATTCGAGTAAGGCCAAACTAAAAGTAACAGAAATAACAGAAATGTTCAAGACTTTGTCCATTGATGTTACCATGACTCAGATAGGTAAAATCGAGAAAAAATGCTTGCCTAATAATCAATTGACAATTTTTACTGGTTATTCTTATGAACAGATAGAGGAATTGGAAAAGGAATTGGTAACATTACGAAACAGCTCTGAGCGATCGACACTACAAGCCATTGTGATATTTTTGGTAAAATTGCGTACAGGCTCTAGTAATACATTGATTTTTTCCATGTTACAATTACAACGAGAGCAAATGGTTTCAGACTACGGTTCCTGCGTCCTTAATGCGATATTCTCCCTTCAGATGATCATCAGTTTGGAATAGATACTCATTGCAGGCAATGGCTGATTGACTGTCATACCACGGACATCGCTAAAAAAATATTTAACGCTTATGATTGTCTAATACTTATTTGTGATGGTACGTACGCATATCACCAAAAAAGCGATAACAACGAGTACCAAAGAAAATCGTTCTCCGGACAAAAGAAAAAACATCTATGTAAACCATTTACCGTTTGTGCGACTGATGGATTTGTAATTGATATGTTGGGACCGTTTCATGCCAATGAAAACGATGCATTAATCTTGCGAAAAGTTATTGATACAATGAGTAACATTTTACAACCAGGTGATATTTTCGTATTAGACAGGGGTTTTAAAGATGTAGTTGCACTCTTGGAAGCGAAAGGCTATCGGGTGATGATGCCATCGATCAAAGGACAACGCAAACAATTAAGCACCACGGAAGCAAACCAATCCCGATACGTAACAAAAGTTCGCTGGGTTGTGGAAGCTGTGCAGTGCATTACAAGGATGTTTTAACGTGTGCAAGTATTTGAAATTATTGTTTTTTGTCTTAAGTGTAGGCACAAACTTAATTAAAATATTTAATAAATGATGATTATGTTTTTATTGACTAAACCCTTTTTAGCGGTTGTTAAGAATGAAATAGGGTTATTTAGTGATAGTTAACTCTATTTCGTGAATAGTATGAATAGTGATTTGACCCCAAAACAGTATGTATTACAAGTAAGCTTTAGAACGTTTTCAAACAATGCGTCCTACTCGTCATGACTGTCATGAAGGGAAGGAAGTACTGATGAAAACATTGTCCACGTCTCAGTTCGGTAGAGCTGAGGCGTGGCGAGACACTCACCGTAGTGGTGGTCTACAAGTTCAAAGTCAATCAGCGAGCTATGGAGAGAGCTATGCTCGGAGTCTCTCTGAAGGATAGGTAATAAATACCTCCAATAGAGAACCAAAGTTATCGACAGTGCTCAAGAAATTTGCAAGCTGAAGTGGCAGTGGGCCCGCCATATATCGCGAAAAACCGACAAACGACAACCGCTGGGGTAAATGTTCTTGAGTGGAAACCGCAACTCGGCAAACATGGTGTAGGTAGGACACCCTTCGGCTAGATAAGGGGGCCCCTTATCTAGCCGAAGGGTGTCCTACCATGTCCAGCTGTGGTACCCATAACATAAGCTCTGCTTAACAGGGGTAGCCCCAAGTTAAGCAGAGCTTGTTATGTGTACAAGATAACTGATATAGATACGATTATCACAGTGCATTACAAGGATGGTAATTTTTTATATTATATTAGCTGCACCTCGCGGTTTCGCTTGCGTGGAAATCTATGTGTCATAATATGTCATATGTCATGTAATAGTTTATAAACATTCCTTGTGAATCACTCTATCTATTAAAAAAAACGCATCAAAATCCGTTGCGTAGTTTTAAAGATCTAAGCATACATAGGGACAGACAGACAGAGGGAAGCGACTTTGTTTTATACCATGTATAGTGAAAGAAAAAACTCAGAACAACCAGAAAATTTTCGTTGATCATATAAACATTCAACGTAGCATGCTACGGCGTAGAGGGCTACGATGCCGTAGAGAGATACGATATCGCAAACGTAGCGAAGCCACCAGTGCGTGGTATACGAGCGTAGCAAGTGGATATTTTCGACATATCCCGCTGGAAAATCTCACGTAACTAAATATTCATATCTACTAGCATCCTACTTGATACCTTTTATTGTACCACACAAAATTGAAAACAATACAGAAATAAATACTTAGAATAGATATTTAAGTTTAAGTAATAACATAGTGACTAGCCCAGCCAACTTAGTTCCAAAAATTTATGAGAAAACGAGTTTTCGTCGTGAATTTTTATTCGTGAAATAGGAAAAAGCTATTTTCTGAAAAAATCGCCTAGCCCAAACCGCTGAACCAAGAAAGCTGAAATTCGTATTTAGAATTTGGTAATAATTATATTTTCCTAGATTGAAGTGAATTTCATAGTCAACATACTTAACTTACACCATTCTAAGCCCTTGACTTGACTATGTATAGGAATTATTCAGGGTCAGTATATTTTCTCCCACTTCTCTATTCTGTTCCTTCCTACCTGCTTTATGTAAGTATTTAAATGTTAATCTTTCTACAGACCTTGTGTGTTAAACTGGGCATATTGAGATGTGCAAACTACCAAACATTATCGTTATCAACATTATCGAAATAATATTATTATTTCATACTGAATGTTATAAAAATGAAAGTAGTATCTAATTCTGTCCGTCTTTCTGTTACCTTTTCACCCATAAGCGGCCGAGTAGATCTCAATGAAATTAGACAGGGATGTATCTCGGGGAAGGACATAATCTACCTACAATATCGTGTCTGGTTGGACACTTTTCTGCCAGTGTCAAGTAATGGAAAATTACGAGTATCGTTTGATATTTTCTCCAAAGACTAGTTCGTTATCTTAACCTAAACGGCACATAACTCGTTATCTAGGTTGGTACACCATGCTAGATAGCGAACTGGGCCCTGATGAAACAAACAAACAATCTTCAAAATTTGATAACTCAGATAATTTACAAGTCAGTTGTCAATTTTAATTTCAATGTAGCTACACTAGCGCCATCTCTCTGACTGCCACGACGACCGACCTGCCACTACCTAGTTAGCAAATGGTTTATGTTTATGTGGTAGCTAGCTAACCCAGCAACTTCGTTCCGCCTTAGAATCAGAGATGGCGGTGCATCCAAAAAATTATGAAACTACGAATTTTCTTCATAACTTTTTATTCGTTCTTTAACACATACATATGAACAAGTGATTTTCTGGTAACAACACGCCTAACCCAAAACACTTGAGCTAGAATAGCCAAGTACCTTTTCTACACAACCTAATGATAAGAAGGGATTTTGTAAAAATTATGTTTTTTGTAACACTTTAACGGGTTGATAGCTCGTCTGATAAATCGGCGTCATTATCGTTGGGGTACCTCAGGGGGTCAGTACTGACGCCTGTAGTTTATCTGTGCAGACACGATATGCTAGTATCCCGTATTATTGGGTACACAGACGACAGCACCGTGGTGGACGCCAAGGCCAGTCCGAACGAGATACAGGCAAAAAAAAGCATGCAACAATTTTATCGTTTGAATTTGACTCTGAAACAATCTCAGATTGGGGCGAAGCCGATCTGGTAAACTTCAATGCCTCAAAAACGCAAGCCTACATCTTATCTTCAAAAAAGTTGTTTGTCCAGGTAGTTACCTGTTTTCCGAGATGTACCGGTACCTGCCTATAAAATATCAACTGAAGCTCCTCGGAGTCAACTTTGGAGCCTCCATCGAGTCAAAGGTTAAAACAGCAGCTATGAAGCTAGGAATCCTTAACAGGAACAACATAACAAGGTTAAGTGGTACATCACCCCTGGTCAGCATCTATCCATCCTTATCTACCATCCTTTTGCCATAAGGTTAGGTGCGGCCAAGAAGCAGCTTGCAGCCGTAGACTTGAAAAATTAAGAGCCTTCAGACTCATCTACGAGAAGTGCCTTGCAGAAACTAATGTCCAAAGTCTCGAACACCGCCGGAATGTCGCATGGCTCATTTATTGAACACATTACGGAGAAAGCTCAAAGGAATTTAATGACCTGATCCCAGCATCATATTTTGTGATCAGGAAACTTTTAAAAATGTCTCGGAGTAGTTTGTCAAAATCAATCATCATGCCTATTAATGTTTAACCTACGGCCTTCGATTTTTATCAATCGCCGGTTACCAGAAAGAGTAGCTGGGCATAGATAGATACTCGTAGAGTCCTACCTGCCTGAACTTATTAGGGAGAAGGTACCTAGGTAGAAATAGTTAAATAAAACACTTGTTTGATATGTTATACAACATTTATTATTCATTAACATTGTTTTTTTAAATACCGCATAAAAAGAAGGCTTTTTGCCTTAGTCTTTAAAAATTGTTTACAGAGTTGATTTCATTTATAGAGCGGAAATGAAGAAAACATACATTTAAAATTACACACGAATAACGGGTTAGATATACTAACCAGTACAATTATAGAATGCTAATACATCGAAATTACAATTATAACAACTCTTAATCCAATACATACTAAACATAAATGAGCCAAAAATTACAATAAATGTAAAATGATTATAAAAGCAGGTATGATAGAGGTGCCTGTCCACCGAAATACAATGGATAACGTTAACATGTTTAGGAAAATACAATAAAATAACATGTCGATATGCTTTAAGTATCCTACCTTCCTTCATTCTTACTGCCAGTGCCATTTATATTTCCACTGGTAACATTTACCTAGTGTTTCACCATTTAACAAGCTCCGAAGAACATCTTAAATAATTTATACAAATTTACTTACATTCTTTCTTTAATATCAAGGAAATAAACGAAAATATTCAATCGATGTGCAAAACGATTGAGACAAGTTTATATTAAAACGATGTTTATATAACTACTCTAGGCCGAAACCATTAGGATTAGATTTATTTTCAAAACATGCTGATAATTATTATATATTGTCTTTACACGAATACAACATTGACCGCTTTCGTATAGAATAGGTGCTTATGCTCGCGGTCCAGTAAAAGATGAAACTGACCGAATGCCTGGAAAATCCACTAGTTTGTTTAACTGGTGTTATTTTCCAGTTGGCAAGACCGCGATTAGTGATATAAGTCTATCCCAAGCAGCCAATGCATGAGCCGACACTGGCAATTTAAACACCGTGTTTATGAAACTTGGTCCCACCACTTAACAAAGGGGCCTTCCCAAAAGCTTAAGAAGTCAGCGCTCAGGACATAAAAACCCCTGTATTGTGATAGCGTGACGAAGCCTAAGACCCCTCTTACAACACACCTTTATAGATATAGGTAAACTACAAATACATATTATATGAAGTATTAAATCATTTTCAAGAAAATCCAGATGATATGAATGAAGTTACAATTGATAAAGTACTTACTACAAATATTTTAAAATTACTGACGGAAAGAAATGTTAATTACTCGAATGCTAATGGGTCGAAATCACATACAACATACATTATAGGAAGAGTCAGAAAGTAACACCGAACGTGACACGTAACACTTTAATTATATATGAATTAACCTAATATCTATTTTAGAAACTAACATAACACTAGTGTATAATGAAACGCTGTTTTATTAATTATTGATGCCTTATTAATGTATATATGGAAGGATATGTGCGACTCACTGCGTAATATGTTATTATTAGACAAGGGAATCATAACTTTGATCGATGTTCATGGAAAATTACGCAAAATCTTAAAAATTTAAAATGTCATATTGAACACGAGTTATAATTTCTTAACATTTAGCTTCTTGTAAATGAATAAATAAATAACGATGAGAGATACGTTTTATTTTGTTCGTTTTTAGACAATATATGTAGATGAACAATAAGTTATACCTGTAACCTAAAAATAATTAGATCTAAACGACATCAAGTTTACCTATCAACATGTATCTACCTATGCCTAAATTGAAAAAAAAAATGCATAACTGAATACTTTTAATGTATCTAAGTTCTACACATAAAATTGAGTCGCACGAAACTATATGGGGCTAAGAAAAGTGAAGTTGAATGCCTATACTAAGTATCTGATATACAGACTTTGCTTTAACTATTTCGTTGTTTCAAAACCGCGCGCTTACAATAAGCCTATATTATACAGTTAAATAAATACACATACAATAGATATACAGTTAAATATTAAAATGGAATGTGACCCATCCCTTAAATGAATTCAACCGAGTAATTACATTTAGAACCTATTTTTCCTTAACTTACTTGTTTTCTTTAGAAAGTGTTCAAGCGATAGTTTTTACCTACATAGCATCGCATTATGGTTGTGTGATATAATATGTTATATAACTAAGTAGGCCAAATTCTCCTAACTTCCCAAAACACTTAAATCAGATAAGATAGAAACCTTTGATACCAAAAAAAAAATACCTAACTAAAACTTCCAAAACATTTTCTTCTCCATTTGCCCGACAAATAAAGATTTCAAAAAAATGGTCGGCGTAAATATTTGATTTATTTATCAAGTTAACTTCAAAGGTACATTTATAATAAAATTCAAATTGTCCCAATGGGCAACACATGGCTAGGACTTTTTATTAAAAAAATATATTTTTATATAAGTACTAAAACATAAGATAACTTTGCAACTGAAATAAAAAAATAAATAATAATAACATCGAATAAAAAAAGCATAACGCTAACCTAGCTAAAGCTAATCTTATCCTAATGGGCCTAGTGTCCATGCCCTTATTGGGTCGTTAAGCCTAATATTTTTCATATCCATGCCCCTATTGGGTCTTGGAGCCTTATACCTAGTGCCCGTTCCGGGTCTTGTTATACCTAGTCATTAAACCTACTTATAGAGATTTTACAGTCCTTAGAACTATTTATCGTTAAGTCATTTTCTGTATAAGTCATAATAGTCCTGAGTTATATCCTATAGTAGCTATTTTATTGCGGATAATGAAGGAAAATTGGAAAACTTCAGGACATATTACAAGTAATACGTCTATCTACATATTTACACTAGACATGAAAATAAAATATAGATATTTATCCAGGGCGTCCCCGACAATTTAGCGGGCGACTATGTACATCTTAGCAATATGTCCATCCTCGCACCGAATTCCGTATACTATGGAGTTGATTTACGACCACCAAAGTTATTACAATTCACTGTCATTGCATTCATTACACGTGTTGCAAGTTTCATTGACAAAGATGAGAATTTGTTATTGTAGAAGTGCACAGAGTACACGCGAATACATCTTGATGGAATTCATTATTTTGCTCAAATGGCGTAACCGCATCAAAACCTTTTCTACTGTAACTCAAGGTTGCTTAGCGAAGATTAGCGACGAAACAAATAAATATATTCAACGTCCATGTCTAGACTTAACCTACATTACTCTATGAACCAAAACGTCGACGGTTATAACAGAAAATAATAAGAGAAACTGAAAAGAATGCCTACTTATGCTATTTTGCGCGGCGGAAAGCGTTGCAAACTATGTCAGATCGCGTGCGCAATGTCACATTGTGTGGTAACGTCCCGAAGCAGACAGGACAAGTTAAAATACCATACAAATGTACTCATAGGCGCATGTATCCTACTCGACGTTTTGCACAAGTCAAAATGCAGGTCGAACAATGTGATCTTCTAGATATTCTTTAGAGAGTTTGTAAAAGAACTACCTAGTTACTAGTTCAGTCTAACACTGTCGTTAACTCTGCAATGAAACGTATGCCCGTCCTTTCTACGAAGCCAACGTCCAAGTCATTTTGTTATAGCGATTGGAACTAAAAATAAACTTAAATAGCTGCTCAGACCTTTAGATAGGCTTTACAGTGTACTTCTTACGCAAAATCTAGGCTCTAGGTTTCAGGCTAGATTTCGGTAGATATTCCGACAAACTATAGATCTGGCGCCTACCTAACAAAATACATTGGACTTGGCTTAGCTACAGACAAAGCATCACCCACCAGATTCCTGCGCAGTGGTGGTATCTTCAGTCATTAGGAATTCGTTACAAACAGTTCGCGCTGCATTATTGTTTCTATGGAATAAGAAATATGGCATTCCATTATCTTTGTGTAACTGACTTTTGATAGAGAAATAGGTGTTAGCACTCAGGTCTTATTGAGTGCCATTTAAGGGCGCTTTACACTGGTAGTGCGGCAGGGTAGCCAAGTTAACCTAAAACATATCTAAATTCTAGCTCCGATATGTTAAAAAAAAATCACAAAGACAAGTATTCGAGCTGAAATTCACTTTTTTGAGTCCAGGCTAGAATATAAAATATGTTATTAAGCTATCTCAGGCAGGACTATTCCACTGCAAGTATAAAGTGCATTTTCATGAGTTTGTACTGCTTGTGGCGGTATCCTTACTGATTGTACCTAAGCTCTCACATGTCTGGAATTCGTTAGATGAGACGTTGTGTTTATTCTAGCTATAGCCCGTACCGTGACTTCTTTCACATTGAAATCTCTAAGTGACATTTCCATATGAAAGAATGTAGTATACGACCCGCGAACGCAGTAACTTGTGGACTGCCACCACCCTATGCAGCCAGAGCATTTAAATTTTTTTTACAAAACTAAGTAAATTACGAATGCGTAGGTATAAAGAAGTGATGGAGAATACGAAAGGTATTCGAAAAAAATATTGAAAGGGAACAAATAAAACGTAGGAAAACAATTAATTAATCGTAAGAAGTAGGTACTAAGTCAGATGTTAAATGATACTATATCAAATAAATAAAATAATAAAACAAACTTCCAGAATGTAACAAAAATATTCCTAAAGCTTGACTAAACTTGAAATAATGCAGTTATCGAAGCAATTGTCAGTAAAAAAAAATCATAGGTATCCAATAAACTATAAAATATAATAATAAATTGTAAATAATATAAAATAATTCGTATATAAACAATAAAGTAAATGAAATAGTAAGTGCCCATGAGATTAAAAAAACACTCGAGTCCTAATAACTCCTAATACCGGCTCCGACCATAAGGGGTGGTATACACGAGGGGATCGCATTGCAAGTCCACAAATCCCTACCTTTCGTCGTACCGTAGGCCTCCAACACATCGTTATTATTTACACGCATGTTGGAGGCCTATCGTGCCTTAACTAATTAATTTCCAGCCCCGCAGCTATTAATATTAGCCTCAACTCTAAACAGATTTCACAATTTACCAGAAAGATGTTGCTCATGAAACAATGAACTCTGTTAAATACAAGTCAAGTCAAACTTTTCAAACTATCATGGTTATTAAAAACAAACAAACAAAAAGTATAACTTAATTTTGAGAGCATTGCGATCTTGCTTACCTGTTTAATAAAATTAAGCAGTAATGGTTTCCGTGTTGTAAAGTTTTTGGCTGTTCTTATTAGCTACGGAACTCCAAACTAATGCTATGCTAACATTTACTACGTGAAACTACTGATTTTATTGCTTCTGGAACACATAAAAAATGTACAATTTACTAAAACATAGCTTATAATAACAAACGGCCGATATTGTTGCAATTTTGTCTAACCTAAAAACTACACGTGTTTGTAAACTTGGTGTGAGGGTAGTCAGCAAAGAATAAAAATTGAAAAATGGTTGTTTTTTTTAAATATAGGGAAAAATAACTAGTTTTTACCTAATAAACAACAACATATATAGCTATAAAAAGCTCTTAAATAAAATAAGTAATAAACTGCAAACATAACATATTACAATTACGTTCTATAGGAATATAAAGAAGTATAAAGCAGTCCTAACTCACAGAAAAATATCTCAAATCAAAAAATTTACTAAGGAACTATTAATTAAGCTCATCACACCAATTCTACAAGTTGGGGCTCCGGAATAACCATATTGGGAGTGAGATTGTTCACAACACACAATATAGTAAATATTATAACAACAGTACCTAAATACTTCTAAGCTAACTATTGTTTGGAAAACTTTTTTAATTAATAATCAATAACCTCCCCGAGTGAGCAAGCCTTATAATAGAATTTAACAGTAATTTAAACGACTCTGTTCCTGAGAGCTAAATGGTATAACGAAAGTTGTCCTTGTGTTATTTTAATTCACTAAATTCCTGTATATTCTTTTATTGTGTTTTTACTCACGAGAAATATTGGCGGTACGGTATTGACTTTTACTTCTCTTAGGTGGTTTTAGAATTGAATAATAAGAAAATATGCTTGGAATTAGAAATATACTGAGGAGTCGAACACTCTCAAGGAACTGAGTGAGAGTACACTAATATTAAAATCTCACTCCCAACTCTACGTCTAGAAGTAAAAGCATGTTGATCTACATATCCTTAATTAATCGTCAACCATAAAATATATTGAATCTCTGTAGAATTATGTACAGTTTACCGTGTTCAATAAATTTTGCCTTTGACACTTAACCTATCTAGTCTAGAGTAACCCCATAAACGAAGGGTTACATCATTGTTAAAATACGAAGAACTTAGACCTAAACAAGAATAGTAATATTCACAGAAAGGCGTTAGAAAAATATATAAACTCCTAATTACAATTTTTCTTAAAGCATATTTAGGTTTGTTTTGTTTTTTATGTTTTTTTTTTCTTTTTTTAGCCATGTGCTGTTTTTAAATTATACGGTGTGACTTAATAAAATTGAAAAAATACTAAAGTATACATTACAATGCACACCATATTAATATTAACTACTGTCGGATTTCTAAAAAAAAAGTTCTGCCTGAGTCATCATTTGTGACTGGGGCAGAACGATCCTAGTTATAGAAACCCACCATCAGCGGGTTCCAGGACCGGCTGATGGCTGGACTTGGAGGACCCCGACTTGACGACACCCTTTGAGGAGCTGGTTAACCATTTGCCAGTCCTCTCGTAGGTCGTTTTTTACAAAACTAACGAAATGGAGAAGATAAATATTTTTTAAGTTTATCTAGTAAAGTATGATTTCATAGTAAAGTATGGTTACCTATAAATAAAAAGAGCAAGCTTCGGGTGTGTGGTCCCATTGATGGACCACATGCAAATTTAGAAATCAAATAAGAATCCAGTAGTTACCACGAGGTCCCTCAATGATTCGCACACTAGATTCGGTTCTATGGTAGGCCTTTGACTTTTATGGAGAATAAAAACCGTTTGAAATGTTTTCTGCGTAAAAAAATATGATGTTAGTGGTGATTAAAAAGAACAAGCATTAGGTGCTCATTCCCATTGAGGGTCCACATAACAATTATAGGAATCATATCTTAAAACAGCGATGTGAACCCTTAATAGGAATGCACACTAAAGTTGGTTCTATGGTAGGCCTGTGCAAGGCCTTTATTATAAAAAAATCGATATCATGACAATCCAACAATGCGATGCGTGAAGTATTAATGTATTTAGTAATTTTTTTTGTCGCTACTATAATAAATTAAAGTTGATAAGAAGCTTTTTTCCTGATTGGGTATTATGACAAATTTTTTGATTCCGTTGTTAAAATTATTTATTTGATTATATATTACGGCAATTCTATTTTAAATAATAATTTAGAATATCATTTGTAATATCAACGAGAAATATTAAATCTTGATAAAACTTTCAAGTTTAGCTAAATAAGTTTTTGAGCTTGCTACAAAACAGTAATTTCTCATAGCGACTGACAATTTTACAGTCTTTGGAAAAAAATACGTTACTACTAAGCGTATAAAGTGTGCCTAACATCAATCAGTGAAAAGATAGCACGAAAAATTATAGTATTAGGTACACCGAAGAGTTATTAAGATAGAGCTAATATCGATTGACAACATCAAATTTGGACGAGGTTACATGGGGACTACTCTTTATTTGATTATACACTTATTGAAAATGTGATGGATCCGAACTAAATTCGAAGATCCTGATAATACGGTTATGACAATTATGCAATTCTATTTTACTGAAATTAAAACATCCATGTAACTAGAACTACTTACGGCCACAAGGTTAGACCGCGTTACGCGAACTTACAAAACATTAATTCGGGTGGCTTTCCCCGGAAATGTAAACTAGACTAAATATCACCCGTTGACCGCTCCGTCGAAGCAGCCGCTTTACTAAAATCTCTCTCTTAAAATTACCTCCACAGTGCCTACATTTCCGGAAGCGGCCTAACCTCATCTTACATTAATGTGCTCGACCGAAGAAAACAAGAAGCACAGGGGGCGGTCTCGCCCTAGAGGTGCTTACCCTATGAAGTATACGATATCTTATACATTATATTAAAATACATATAAGGTTTGATAAAAAAATATAGGATCATTGTTAGGAATTAGGAGTAGATTTAACTCTAAGCCCGCTAGCCGTCCGCCCTGGGATCTCAGCGATGTCGGCGACCGGCTGCGGGGGGCCACTACTTGAAGATGCAATCAGAAACGAACGCCTGCGACAGCGAATAGCTGGCAGGTGCACTTTCTATCGCCCAATGAAGTAGCGCCGAAATATGCCGTAGAGGCGGTGATAGTGAAAGAACTGGGGAGCGCTAGGCGAAACGTGATGGGGAGGGGATGACACGGGACCGAGGTGTGGACCCGCACAATCACAAGGTCGCACCGCCGCAGTCAAAAATACAATTATATAAATATGAAGATTCCTGAAGAGCGTTCTATGCTGAAGCTGATCAGAAACCTAACGAAAGCCCGAAGGTCTTTCAGCCCTTACTCATCTAAAACAGTAGCCCGGACAACCTGCTTCTCCAAATATATAAGGGAGTTGCTTTGGCGCCGGGCTGCGAAGCGGCACGTCTTTAGCGTGCTTTCTCTAAACCTAGTTACACAAATACTGATTATTAATACTGAAGGTCGTCTAGAAGTGCAGCGTGGGATAGCTCGAGATATATATATTGATTTGAATGTTTATAACAAGCGAAAGCGTGGGCAACTCATATAGAGTAGAGCAAGAGACAAAGTTTGACATGAATGATGATAGGGCTTTTGCTGAGGCTTTTCTAGTTGAATCTGACACGTGATTAACATGAATTGTAATTTTTTTAAAGCTGAGTTCAATATTCTGAGTTACCCACGGAAAGTCAAGCTGTTCTAAGGGCCTGTACGCATGGGGCGCGTTGGTCACAATAAAACAAAAAATAAAAATTACGTCCTGTATGCTCGTATAAACCATACCCGAAAATAATTAATCGCCTACAATAATGTGGCTGTAACAGAGAGAAAAACACAAAAGACGGCTTCCAAGATGCTTTAACAAATATAAGCTTCCAAAGTTTTATGAGGACAATCATGTCACATCAACACTTTATAAAAGTAAAAAATATAGCGCCACATACCCAGTGGGTAACATAAACAATAAAAACTAGTCAATCGATACATAATGATGCAAGACCAACGAAGCGAAGGTTTCATATCGTAAATACGTAAAAGACATAACGCCTGATGCATACCTATGTACTTAATATGATAAAATATATACTTATAGCTATAACATACTGATGCGACTCAGTTCAGCGATGGATCGCTGGCTGGTATCCATGGCTCATGCGGTCGAGGAAGCGGTGCAGGTCGTTGAACCGGGGCCGGTGCGCGGGCTCACGCCGCCAGCATTCGTGCATGAGGTCGTACAGCTCGCGACGGCAGCGCGGCGCGGGCGCACACGGGACGCGCGCGTTGCGACCGCCGCAGCGCCACTCGCTCGCGTTCGCTACCACCTGTTGGCAAAGGTTCGGATTAGATATTTTTTTAATGATGCTGGATAATCTACACAGCATCATCTAACCCCAAGCTAAGCAGGAGCTTGTTTTATAGATGGTGCTGTGTAGATCACCAACCCGTTTGCCTTGCGAAGCGTGGTGATGTGATTATGGCAAACCGACTCGTTTGGAGGGAGCATGTTCAAGTGAAAATTAAAAATGATTGCATATACCTAAAGATCCACTCACCTGATCGTCATTCATCTCCTCGTATGGCTTGACAGAGCAGAAAGTCAGTATCTCCCATACAGTCACTCCAAACGCCCAAACGTCGCTGGCCGGCGAAAACATCCCCTTTAAAAAACACTCGAATTAAAATGGGAAATTTCAAAGCAAATTTAAAACTCACAATTTGAAAGGGATGGATTCTTTAGTCTGCATATTTTGAGGGATCAAGAGCTCTCTAGTTCATAATTCAACGTTTCATCGAAGTGGAAACAAAACAAAGGTTTCGCTTAAAATGCTTATTTTGGCAAACTATGTTACTTTAAGTGTGTATTTTATTAATAATATTATAGAATTTTAGTTCTTTGTTAATGAAATCGTAATTAAATCAAAAGGATTTGATGCGGTTTTTTTAAATAGATAGAGTGATTTCATTTTTATAATTGAAACAGTAATGATTACTGTTTCAATTATAAAAATGAAATCACTCTATCTATTTAAAAAAACCGCATCAAATCCGTTGCGTAGTTTTAAAGATCTAAGCATAAGGACAGACAGACAGCGGGTAGCGACTTTGTTTTATACTATATAGTTACTTACAATCAAAAGACTTTCCCAAGCCATCCAGCGTAGCGGCACCTGTGTCCCATCGGGCATGATATGGTAATCCCCCAAGAACTCCTCACAAAACATAGCGTAGTCTGAAACTTTCACTACGAGATCTTCACTCACTGTCACATTCCTGTGGAAGAATACATGTAATCAACAAACTGTTTCTGCTTCACGTATAATATCTATAGAGCCTTCAAGCTTGTCGCACACCTGAAAAGCACCTGAGCAGCACAGCATAAAAATGTTCATTCAAATATGGGCCTTTAACTCGTGACATTTAGATGTATTTTATGATAGTTTATTTATTATTATTATTATGTTGATGGCATCAGATGACAGACAGCTCGCAGTTCACTAGTCTGAAGCTTGTGGGAAGCTATCTTGTTACTATAAAATGTAGGTACCTAAAGATGACGAGTTTTTGAGCTGGGTAGTAGCGGTATTGCAATAATGTGCGAAGAGCTTATTAGGGGAGGCCCATGTCCAGCATTAGACTAGTGGCTGTAGATCTGATGCGCTCTCTATAATATCTTATGTGGTGCCGTCGAATCATCATAAGTCTTTCAAAAAGGCTTAGGCTTTTCAGATCGTGATTACGTATGGCAATTCGGGAGCAACAGTCTGCTTAAAAACCTTATAATGATAGGGTAAGGTACACTCACCTGGCTGCTAAGTCGCGATGTACCAACTCGAATGACTCCAGATACTTCATGCCTGCTGCTATCTGACAGCATATGTGAATCAAACTCGAATAGCTGTGTAAAAGAAACATATATTGTTATCTCCGTATTCAATGATCGCAGTTCTAAAAGATATATTTTAAGTATATGTATTATTTCTATGTGCTTTACAGAGAGACAAAGTGTACATATGTTTACTAAGGTAAATCCTGGCGCCACTTGAGCGAAGGAAGCTACGAGCAGTGTAAAAAAAACATTGATAGAGCAAAATTTTAATAACTGTTGTTAAATGTTGCCTTTAAAGTATACATATTTTATAGCAACCAAGTCCTAATCAGAAAAACAGTCACTCTGTAGTTTTAGTGTATATTTTTACTCACTTCAATTTCTTCTCGCGGCGGAGAATCGTAGAAAGAGAAGCGGCTTCCCCGCGGTCCAAGGCTGCGCATGGGGGCTCTAGCAGACTCAAACCTAACACCCTGGCTAGTTGAGGGTGTTTCAAGCCAGCTCCCCATGTAGCCTCGCGGGCAAATGCCGCTCTGTAACAAGAACACACATAAACACCATACCCTTAGCTTAATTAGGTATTTATTTATAGTCATGGGACCATAAAAACTACTATCTAGACCCTTTTTTTAATAGTCGTGTATGAAAAGTTTGGCCATCGGTCCTCGAGTGATCGTACCAAGTAGAAGAATTTTAGAAAGGCTTTTACACAGCATATGAAGTAAAAACAACCGGCGGTCTTAGCCAATGAAACAACTCCTTTAATTCAGCCCGTAGATGTGACCAAACAACGGAACCTACCAGACGAAGTAGCTTCCTTCTGTGTAATTTGACCCCTTCACTACGGTCACCAATCATCTGCCCAGCGTGGTGATAACCTCTAAATCCCCCTTGTTTAGGGGAGACTGGGTAGCAATGGATTGGTGAATTGATGAGAAAAAATACTCACTTGACGTCGTTATGGCAGCCCCGCCACAGAGTCTTGACAACAACAATGCGGCGGCGGCCTACTCCGGGACTGTCTTCGTCGCTCAGCTCTTCGATTCCGTCGGTCTCGCATATTTGGAGCTGAGGACAATACTCCTTATTTCAAACACTTTTAGTCTATTTTTGTATATATAAAGTTATGCCGATTTCAGGGGAGTAATCGGTGTGCCCTAAGTACCAGAAAATCACAAGCTTATTTGAGATACAGAGATTTTATTCGAGATTCGCTGGTAAAATGAAATGGACCTAGTTCTTTCATGTTTATAACACCCCAGTAGTTAGTATTTTTTTTAAATAGTAATAGGTAACGACAATGACATTCTACTAAAACAGCACAACTTTGTTGGTAGGGTTTCTTCACGCCTATTACCAGGGTTAAGCTTGATGTTAGGCCGAGTCGGTATTTGTAACAGTCGACGTTTTTTGTATTGGATGATAGATGAAAGTTTCAAGTCCAGACATATGTAGTCTTAACTGTACAGAAAATGTACCTTAACCAACAAGCAGCACCGCGAAGTAAAGTAAATACAAAAATTTTTAATGCGCGCGTAGCCAACATAAAAATATATTTAAAAGATAAAGGTTGTAAAGAATTTACATTTTTATTTCGAGGCGCACGCTAAGCTTCGAGAAAATAGTTCTTAAGCGTATAAAATAGTAAGGGTGGATGTAGAAAGTCCCGTGTATTTTGCCGAAGCCTACTTTGGCCCAGTTTGTGAAGTTTGCGGAGCGTGGAGAATGGTTTTGCGCCTGGAGGATTTGCAGACCTTGCCCGGAATCAGCCTTGTTTAGGTTGCAGGTAAATATCGGCATAATTATGCGCTCGACTTGCTGAATTTCTTATTATTTGTAAGATAACTTGGATTTCATTACAGTTTTTCGATAAACGGAAAATAGATTGGCAATACATCGTAGCTACAACTTTTGTGTATCGCCTGGTTTTATGGTGCTGTTACTTTGGCAGAGTCCTCAGAAACAAAGCTAGAGACGGCAGTTTGTATTGTAAGAGAACAAGAGTGAGTCAAGTCTCGTCACAACTCGCCAAACATTACCGAGTATAAAAACCAGATCAACTTTAAATATAACAAAATCTATTTGGAATTCTTTTGCGCAGAATCCTTTGAAAAGTTTCGAACATAGCTTCGCTTGAAGCTTGAAATTTGAAGTATTATGTAGTCAGTGGGTGTTCGGCTCAGTTTTTCACCGTTAGTGTGGTTGCGATAACTATATTTGGGATTCAGATCACATCATTCTAATCCACAGAGTGAGCTTAAGTTCCGAATATTATTGTTATACTTTATATAAAATGCCTAATACATAATAATTATTTCTGCTATGTAGGTCGTTTTGAGGTCGTACGGTTTGGAGATAGTATTGATGATCGTGACAAATTTTTGTATGGGATTTGCGAAGTTCCCTATCCGGATGATAATTGCGCTGTACCAAATCTAAACAACGACCTCTACCGCGGTGGGCAAAGGTCCGCCTGTGACGCAGGAGGTGGCGACTATGGCGAGTTCGATTCCTGCGTCTCGGGACAATTGTGTGTACAATCTTCAGATATTTACTCCGGGTGCTCCGGTCGTTATCTACATATGTATAATACAAAAAATCTATCTATGTCATCTAGTACCCATAACACAAGCTCTGCTAAGCTTGGGGCTAGATGATGCTGTGTAGATTGTCCAGCATTATTTATTTATTTATATTCCATAGAAACGGGAGACGTGACGATGACGTCGTGGTGCTATTAGTCAACAGGACTCTGGGTAAGCGTTCGTTTCTAAAACAAGTATAGTTATTCTAATATTTCTGAGTGAAAGAACACACACAGACCATATAACTAGTGGAAACGAGAGAGTGTGGGTCGGATGAATGAAAATGAAAATGGTTTGTTTAAATATCGATTTTTTTATAGAAGATCTATTTAAAATAATCTAGTCTTAAATACAACTGACAATAGTAAACGACAGTTAATCTATAAATAAAAAAATAAGATATCACCGTAACAAACGCAGACAAAACCTATAGAAAAATAATATTTTTAAAGAGCACTTTATTTTTACTTACCATGATAAAATATCAAAAAGATCCCTACGAGAATAAAAACAAAAAATATCTATTGTTCCATTTGCATCATTCTGATGGAATTAAAGTATCAACTGTTTGTTTAGAGTAGCTAGTATGAGTTTGCACACTGCTGAACGAAAATAGTATTAATTTAATCATGCTGATAGGTCAAATTATTCAAAAGTTAAAGTGCTAAAATGCAACTCATCACTCAAAATTATTCGAGATCTATAATCGATTTAATAAGAAACTATTGAATCACTGTCATACTACGAGAAGTGGTTCCTCTCTATCTGGTAGGGGTACTGCACGCTAAATGTGTGAAATTAAACTTTTATACTTTTCGTGAACTATACACAACTTATACTAAGGCTTCAAGCGGGCCAGCCGTAGTATTGTCAACAAGCAATTCGACGAAAGCTTTTCAAAATCTTACAACACAGCAATGCTTTTCAATGTCTGAAGTAGACATGAGTGCACTCTCAAAAGACTATTACAAGATTCAATCTTGCCAAGAACTTCGCGTACTTTATCCCAAACTAGCTGCTCCCCGCGGCTTCGCCCCCGTAGAAATCTATGTGTCAAATTGTTTAAATAATAAAGTCCTATGTTAGACTCCTGGTTCTAAGCTACCTCTCTACCAATTTTCAAATAAATCGGTCCAGCCGTTCTCGTGTTATAAGTGTTGTAACAAACACGACTTTCTTTTATATATATAAGATATGTATGTATATTGTACTTTTTTACTAGCTTACGCCTGCGGCTTCACCCCCGTTTTACCATGATAAATAGGTGGTGTATGTTATTAGAGGTCTAGGACGACCGTGCAACAATTCAGCTCGATCCATACACACGTTAGAATTTATGATTTCTCAAGTGATTCAACGAAATAATTGTACACCCTCTCACCTACCGTAACAGAGAATACAAAATAATATTTTTTTATTAAGCAAACACAAAAGTCTAAAGGAAAGTAGATCCAGCCAAAAAAAACACATGGCTGTGTGATGATGACGCTGATGATTCATTGTTAATGGCAATTGTGTCTGGTTGGTCACTTTTCTGCCAGTGTCAAGTAATGGAAAATAATTGTAAAATTTTAAATAATAAATAGTAAAATAAATAATGCTGGACAATCCACACAGCATTATCTAGCCCCATGGTAAACAAAGCTTGTGTTATGGGTACTAGATAACTGATATACATAATACAATATATTACATAGATAGATATTTTTTTATTATACATAGAAAACGACCAGAACACCCGGAACAAATATCTGCAGATCGTACACACAATTGTTCCGAGGCGGGAATCGAACCCGCAACATCCTGCGTCGCAGGCGGACCTTCGCCCACCGCGCCACATCTGTCGTCAAAATAAATGAGTTATCAAATTATAAACATGGTTTTATATTTTCACCAGAGCCTAGTTCGTTATCTAGCAGGATATACCATGTGCAGGTAAAGCTGGGTTGGGAGACGAGATATTGGAGTCCCCTTTGCACCACACATGGCCACGTGTGTCATGAATGACTCATGAGCATTCTATGTGCAAGACCTCCTCAATGTGAAAGTCAAATTGTGATAAAAATGTCTTGATAATATGCAGGGGCTGAATGCCACTCACTTATATCACTAAATAAATCGCTACTCTATAACAATAGTATCGTCTCAGAATGACAGATGTTGGCATTTTAACTTTGATGAAAGACAGGTGCGTCGACCACTGGGGGCCTAAGCCACGAACCCGAAACTATAATAAATAAATAAATAAATAATGCTGGACAATTCACACAGCATTATCTAGCCCCATGGTAAGCAGAGCTTGTGTTATGGGTACTAGATAACTGATATACATAATACAATACATTACATAGATAGATATTTTTTATTATACAAGAAAACGACCAGAACACCCGAAACAAATATCTGCAGATCAGATGCAGATACACACATTTGTTCTGAGGCGGGAATCGAACCCGCAACCTCATGCGTCGCAGGCGGACCGTCGCCCACCGCGCCACATCGGTCGTCAACTATAGATGGAGGGACGCGAGTCAAAAGTGTCAAGGTACCAATCTATAAATTTCTATGTGCAAATAGCACCGTAAAACTACCTAAAGTTTCTTACATTTGTGACGATACCATTCTCATTAGTAAAGCGATTGGTTATCAAAATTCGGCACCAGTAGCTTTGGAGATCTTTAGCAACAAGCACCTGATACATACATCTTCATTAGGCTACACAAGATAAATGTATATTCTAACGGGCAATTAAGACGATTTCAAATGAGTTATGCAACTCATTTGAAATTTTTGTAGAAGCGTAGAATTATCAAAAAAATATTCAAACAAATTGACAAACATATTCTTTCACAGGTTTACTACAAAATATTAAAATATCTATCTAGACGATAAAAAACTTGCGACGAATTTTGCTCCAACTCGAGAACTAACAAACTAACAAGGTAAAGGTTTCTTGTTTGATTCTTTACTTTAACCTCAAGAAGATTGAAAAAGTCAAAATAATCACTTTATTTCCTCGGTTTCACTTATGTAATTTGACATTAATGGAAATAGCTAGTACGTATTATATATCAATAATAAGCGCTATCACGCTATCACAGCACAAGATTTCGCAACACCGGTCAACACCGGTGAGCACGTAGGATTAAGTATGTTTGGGGACTCGAAATGTCTCATGGTACTTAATATTAAATTTCTGGTATGTGCCTACTATAAATAAATGAGTAATAGTCCCAAGCTAAGCAGAACTCGTGTTCTGGGTACTAGATGACTGATATACATTAAACATTACATAGATAGATTTTTTAATAAATATATAGAAATACCCAGAGCATCCGAAACCAATATTAGCAGATCGTACAAACATATGTCCCAAGACGCCCGCCCCGCTCTATGTGTCGTCGAACCATGTCTATAATACCTAAATAATTAGAAAAAAATTACTTCAGCTTTACAAATATGGAGATAGAAGAGCATTTTTTACATTATATACTAATGTAAAAAATGCTCTTCTATCTCCATATTTGTAAAGCTGAAGTAATTTTTTTCTAATTATTTGTTTTCATTCCGTTATAAAAGTTTGCCCACCATTTTTCATCACAACATTGTTATGCTTTCATCAAGATTATACCTGGCCAGTAAAATAAGACTGTTATTCTACTCCGACTCTGTTTATGGTAATCAATGAAAACGGATGAAAGTAAACAGGTAAACGAGGGTATGAAAGAAATATCATATAAATTGAAGACTTGTTTTTGTGTAATAGGTCTAGGAAATATTGATGTGCTCTTGATAATAGGATTTAAATAAGAGTCTGCCTCTCATTTAAATCCTATTATCACTCAGAGAGCTTTGGAAGAAGCAATGCTCAGAGTTTCTCCGAAAGATATCGGATAGGATTCGTGATGAATACATCCAACAGATAACCAAAGTTATCGACATAGCTCAAAGCAACAGCAAGCTGAAGTGGCAGTGGGCCGACCGTTTCTCGCAAATAACTATCAAATGCCGGGGTAAACGTTTTCTTGTGGGACTTGTCGGTGTAGGATGCCCTTCTGCTAGGTGGGATGATGATCTACGAAAGACTGCAGGTAGATGATGATGATGACCACCAAAGGGCTCTGTCTCTTGCCGCATTCAGGGCAAGCAGAAGACAGGGCTCTTTGGCTGTCATCAGGGCCTGCGTAAGAATTAGCAAGCTGAAGTGGCAGTGGGCCGGCTATATCTCGCGAAGACCCGACGGCCGCTGGGGCAAACGTGTTCTTAAGTGGAGACTACGACTTGGTAAAGGTAGTATAGGACGCCCTTCGACCAGGTGGGATGACGACCTGCGAAAGACTACAGGTAGATGCTGGATGCGGCAAGCTGAAGACAAGGCACTATGGCGCTCATTGGAGGAGGCCTATGTCCAGCAGTGGACTGCTATAGGCTGATGATGATGATGAGGGCTTACGTCCTGCAGTGGACTAATACAGGCTGATGATGAAAGTTATGACTGTCGTTAGTACTGCATAGTCACAGTTATTGAAACAGTTTGTAGCAACTTGTAGATGCACTGCGGGCGTAGACCCGAGTCCTACAATTTTACATTAGCCTCGATAATATTTATGGCTGCGGCAAATGTTTTTTGCTCGTACGTACATACGGGCGAATATCAAATGTTGGGTATCCATTGTGTAGTACATAATGGATGCGTACAAATATACAAATACATATAATAGCTAGGTCGTAATCTGCTTTGTACAGCATACCGATTGGTGGGACATATCGATTGGCTATTTTTGGTTTGCCTTGTATTTGGTTATTGGAGTTTTTTTGCTTTTGGTGTCGTCGGTTTACACGCAATATCCCGATCAAAGTAGCCTAAGCCTGAGTAGTTATTCCAGAATGAGAATTATATATTTATTTTTTATTTTTAGCACAACCTATTATTAATCTACATATTACTCATTCTTTTCCAACTTTTCACAATCTTCTCTGAGATAATATACAAATTCAATTACATTTGGTTAATGAGATACAAAGATAGATAGAAAACACTTTATTATACCACACAAAACAGAAAACAATATAGAAATAAATACTAAGAATAAAGGTAGTAAGGGCGGCTCTTCCAGGCAAGCTTAGGATGGACTGCACATGAAAGAACAATATACCTATACAGTGACAGTGTCACTTTAATAAATATTTAGATTAAAAAATGGAAACAAATACTTTCACTACATACCGTCGTACCTACATTACACACATTATAATAAATTAACATAAGATAAGGCTATCAAAATTATGGATAAATAATGCTGATGCAGCAGTTCTTTGAAGATAGGGACTGATTTAGTTGAATGAGCTAGGTTCTAAGCTATTTGCTACCTGTGGAAACACTATAAATATATGTACATCATTTAGCAATCGAAATTTCTAAAATAACTAACGTTTGCATCATGTTTCAGCCCACAACTGTACCCTATACTATAAGTCTCTTGTTTGTAATAAAGATTTTGTATTTGTATTTGTTTGAATCAAATAATTGTTTTTGACGTGACTTTTACCATTATCTTGTTTGTATGTATTTTATAAAATGTATGTATTCTCCTTTTTACCCATGAATGAATGTTGGAATGGCGTTCGGTTCACTGTGCACACGATAATTATTTTTTTATAGTCACCATTAGCATAAACTCATAAAGCACTTTATCTCCCCTTTACATTTTTTCTGTTCCATTACGAGTTATTAATTATGATTTATTGATGTTTTATTAGAATAATAAAGGCACGAGATTTTTTTGAGCGTAAGGTTTTTTGGTGGTCGGACTCATTTCTAACTCCTGACGCAACATGAGGGATATAGGGTGTAAAAAAATAGTAATACGGCCCTATAATATTATGTCTATCATATCGTGGGTTCGAAACCGATCAAACCATTTCCAATGATTTTGAGACTGGATCCAAAGTGTTCTTATATTGTATTTATTCCTAAAACACCTTTGTACATATATATTATGCAATAAAATATACTTTACTTTAATTTACATTGTTCTCATGTAATAATGGTATTTATCATTCTTGACTTTCGTTTTATTTAGCAAAATTTATGTTAAGATAATATAAAAAAACAGTTAACACATAATACATAGGTACTAGTATTCTTAAATATGTTTTGTTTGCCATCTTATACTTTAATTCGTTTTTTTTATGAACTGAATAGGTGCCTATTAGACAAGTTAGATAAAGGTCAAGTGAAAGTAGGAAAGGGAAAGAGTAATACAATTGGTTTGTGAGGACTCATCAAAGAGAGCGGACATCCGTTTCCATAGGGTTGCGATGGCTCTACACTTCCTGCTACACTAAAATTATCCGGTAACCGGTCAATGTGGGCCGTCTTACCCACATTGACGGCCATGCGCCATTTGTCCAGCCATGGCGGCAGGACGTCTAGCATCGGTAACCAGTATTTCCTAGTTAGTGTAATGATCCCTACATTTCCCACTAATATTATGGGGCAGGTAATTGTTACCGTGCTTTGTATATTTAGCAACGTAGGTAAGTATTTATTACGTAACTTAGTCAGCAAAATACTTGAGCCTGTAACCTACACAAAGGATGTTTCATGAAGTGTTTGTTACTGTGTCGTCTTACTTACGTATATGACTTAAGGGTACACAAGTCGACGGCGCGAACTCGATAGGCGAGGAAAATGTAAATGTATGCTACACAGTAAATACATAATGCTTGTTAGGGGTTGCTTGCCTAATGAGCGCCATAGCGTCCTATCTTCAGCTTGCCGCATCCAGCATCTGCCTGCATTCTTTAGCAAGTCGTCATCCCACCTAGCCGGAGGGCGTCCTACACTACGTTTGCCGAGTCACGGACTCCACTCAAGAACACGTTTACCTCAGCGGTTGTCGGTTCTTCGCGATACATGGCCAGCCCACTGCCTGAAGTAGTAGTGTGCAGTGGTTGCTAATTCTTTTAGCTACGTCGGTAAATTTGGTTGTCTGTCGGATGATTTCGTTACGAATACTACTTCATATTGTATTCTTAAATAATTGAGAATTTGGTCGTACCTAGTAAAGTTTTCAACCTCAGGCACGTAAACTGTACCTAAGTTCGTGCTAGCGCTAAGTAACAGAGCACTAACCTCTTTCCACTAGCAGTTTAATGTTGTTTTAAATTTAATCTAACTTACTGCCTATCCACATATTGAGTGGGACGGCCGTTATAATGAAAATATGAAAAATAAACACCGTGCGCTATTATGACCCGAGTGCGAGGGGTGGGGTGCTAGCAGATTGCATTTCCTTGCTACGGCAAGCAATCAATTTTTATGGTATTTATGTAGAACAATGGAGGAAACATGTCAGCGACAGCAGTGCAGTTTTGAAATAAATCAAAGTAACTTTAAAATATGTTTTATTTAAAACTCTCTACACAAGTCTTACGTTCACAAATATTTTACGATCTAGTTTATTCTTATTTATCAATGTATCAGATTTCAGAAATTGCAAAATTTATTTCAATAACCATACTCAGACGAGTCATATTTTATAATATAATTATTAAATCAAATAAGGAAGGTGGTTTATTTTATCTAAGTATTGAATTTTTTGTATACTTAAGGAAGATGTGAAAAAGAAACAATTAGTAGAGAATATATTAATACTCACCCACTAGTTCATTTATTTATAATTTATGCGTGGGTAAAATAACCACACGGAACCGGACATTTTACACCTAGAGATAATAAATGAAAGAGCGACGCAGAAGGTTATTGGTCGTTTTCTATGTATAATAAAAAATATCTATCTATGTTAAGTATTGTATTATATATGTATCTAGTACCCATAACACAAGCTCTGCTTACCTTGGGGCTCGATAATGCTATGTGAATTGTCCGGAATTATTTATTTATATTTTAAAGTATCTACCAATTACCTAAGCAAAGATTTTCGAGAATGGTTGGGGCGAAAAGTCTCTGGCCTGACTTTGTTTATTCATCTTTCTTGGGGAGTGGCAATGATCCTCCAACCTCCTAGCCAAATTTTGGCCACAGCAGCAAGCAATAAAAAACCTATCTATTAGGTACTTGAGTTAGTTGCTAGGTGTTTTATGACCGAACAAACTTCGATTGCCGTCATGCTAAAGATGAACCTTCCTGGGTTGGCATGGCAAACCAATTAAGATGAAATTAAGATGAAGCCTACGTGATAAGCTTGGTATTGGCTCGATCGAATAGGTAATGGCATCAGACACCCGAAGCCAGCCAATTATCTTGTTTGCAGGCACCCTAGTACGGTTTAACTACGAAAGGATTAAAGTACAGTCGATGGGGTTGCAGGCTTTAGTAGGTAATTGATTGGTTTCCGTCTGTAAAAATATTCAGTAAGTACTTTTTTAAGGAAACTTACTTTCATTTCTTAGATTAGGTTCGTATCGGTAATTTATTTTGTATCTTGTATATTTCACATTTTCGAAAACCTTGTTTTTACGAACCAATGTAATGATATGATTCACAACTTTCAGGCATGCCATATATCTACTGAAAGACCATTAGGTACAAATATTGACAGATTATAGGTAAATCATGATGGTTCAAGAAGTATTAATCCTTCATGGATAATCATTATAATGATACAATGGGGTGATTGATTACGATCCAACTACGGAACGCTTTCGACTAGTAGTGACCAGTTGAGCTACGTGTAGATTGTTTGCAACAGTTGTTTCTATTATTTGGTTTGAACAAATTTCTAATTCATTCATAATTGTTATGAATATAGTTGCAAAAATGTGTTTTCGTAGTATCAATCAAGTTTTGACGATCTGTATGTTGCGGTAGGTCACGGTTCGCCTGACCTTGAGGTTTCGGGTTCGATTCCCGCCCCGGAACAAATGTTTATACTATCCAAAATTTTTTGTTTCGGATCGTCTTCTACGTTTAATAAAATAATATCTATCTATGTAATACAATATTGTATTAACACTTTGACTGCTGAAATCACACGGTATGTGTTTTCTACAAGTGACTAATGCGCGTAAATCCACAATAGCGCAGCGGCTGAGAAAATACAGATCTGTGTGACTCAGCACAGCCGTAATATTTTTCGAACGAAACGCATGTGCGGCGAAACACAACCGCTGTGTGGAGCGGCAGCACGAATTTTTTAAGGTTAAAAAAAGATCGCAGTCGTCGAAAAAAAATCGCAGTCAAAGTGTTAAGTATATCAGTTATCTAGTAGGTACCCATAACACAAGCTCTGCTTAGCTTGTGACTGGATGATGCTGTGCGGATTGTCCAGAATTATCATCACTACATAGTATAAATACAAAGTTGCTTCAATGCAATTCAATTCAATTTATTTTAATTCAGCTTCACAAAATACATGTTACAGCCATAGAGAGTTAAGAGTAATGCAAGACATATATAATTACAAAACTATAAATAAAGCATTTTATTGGAAGGGACACATCCTGCGTTTACAGACGCATGGCATTATGAATATGCGTCCAGTGCTTCATAAAAGCGCAGTCCGTGTCCAGCCTTCCAGCTATAACGTTCAGATAGCTTCCCACAGTCTCTCTGTCCCTATCTCTGTTTTCTGTGCTTAAATCTTTAAAACTATGCAACGGATTTTGATGAGTTTTTTTTAATAATATAATATAATATTATATTATCCTATATATTGATCAATGGTTTATAAATAATTTGACACATAGATATCCAAGCGGGCGGTGCCAAGGGGCGCAACTAGTTTATTTTGACAACCGATGTGGCGCGGGGGGCGAAGGTCCGCCTGCGACGCAGGAGGTTGCGGGTTCGATTCCCGCCTCGGAAAAATTGTGTGTACGATCTGCAGATATTTGTTCCGGGTGTTCTGGTCGTTTTCTATGTATAATAAAAAAAATATCTATTTATGTAATATATTGTATTATGTATATCAGTTATCTAGTACCCATAACACAAGCTTTGCTTACCATGGGGCTAGATAATGCTGTGTGGATTGTCCAGCATTATTTATTTTTAAAAAAGAGACAAAAAAAAAGATAATAATAGAAATAATATTTACAAAACAAAGCCAAAACTCGTCTCAACGTCAAATTTACTGTTCTTCTTTAATGAAGTATTATACACAAAAGTCTGATATCATATCTACCTATCAGCACTCAAACGCCCACTCCCCACAAGAGGCTTTTACCATAATTACCCTACTACCCTTGGGAGGAGGATTCGTGACCGCAGAGGACGTGTTAAAAATATACAGAAGGAAGCTGCTGTCCTCTGGGAGGTGGGAGAATATTCAGAAATATACTTTCTTTTTTCCAAAATCATCACACTGTACATGAAAACTTAAATAATAAAAAACAACGAGGTAACAACAAGGTTATCACTTACAACTAAAACACAAACTTCAACAACCAAGCAGCCAGAACGAGAGATCAATTAAATCCCTATTAGTATAAAACAAAGTCGCTTCCCGCTGTCTGTCTGCCCTATGTATGCTTAGATCTTTAAAACTACGCAACTGATTTTGATCCGGTTTTTTTAAATAGAAAGAGTGATTCAAGAGGAAGATTTATAAACCATTTGACATAGAGATTTACACGTGGTCGAAGCTGCGGGGCGCAGGTAGTGATGAATAAAAGCTTTCAAAATTAAAAATCGTTTCGGCCTTCTAAGCTTTGGTTTGATATACATATATGTTGTTAAATGTTTTCTAGCATTGGGTTTTGTACCCTCTTTGTGGGAATATAAAAAAAACTGTTTTTTTAACGGAGTATAGGTACTCGTCCGAAACCCGACAAACGAAACCTATGCTGCCTATATAATTATACTGGCTATTATGGCTAGTTTCAAAATTGTAGATGTTACTCAAAGCTGACGTTGCAGTATTCCGGCTTGAAAGTCATATGATTATACTGCCAGCTTATGGCTAGTTTCAAAATTGTAGATGTTACTCAAAACTGACGTTGCAGTATTCCGGCTTGAAAGTCATATGATTATACTGCCAGCTTATGGCTAGTTTCAAAATTGTAGATGTTACTCAAAACTGACGTTGCAGTATTCCGGCTTGAAAGTAATATAATTATACTGCCAGCTTATGGCTAGTTTCAAAATTGTAGATGTTACTCAAAACTGACGTTGCAGTATTCCGGCTTGAAAGTAATATAATTATACTGCCAGCTTATGGCTAGTTTCAAAATTGTAGATGTTACTCAAAACTGACGTTGCAGTATTCCGGCTTGAAAGTCTGGGTCCGTCATAAATAACGGCGAAAAATATTGAAACGTGCCGAAATTAAAAAGAAAGGACGGGGTGCTCCATCATTCAAAAGGCAGTTACCGATGTAATGGTCGCTGGAAAATTGAAAAATCGATCATGATATTTACAGTCCGTAAGTGCGGGTGTGATAATCAGTATAACATGAATACTACCCTTAAATGGAAATCATCGTAAGCGAATTTTATGTGATTTTACAGCAGGCGATTTTTATTGTGATTTGTATGTAGTTAAGTACGATTATAAAATAAAAAATGTAAACTATGTTTGACAATATTGTTCTGTTATTGTCAGAATATTGTTTAGTTGATTACTTTGCAAAAAATATGTGCTGGCAATTAGCACTAAATAAATAAATAAATAATTGACGACCGATGTGGTGCGGTGGGCGAAGGTTCGCCTGCGACGCAGGAGGTTTGCGGGTTCGATTCCCGCCTCGGAACAATTGTGTGTACGATCTGCAGATATTTGTTCCGGGTGTTCTGGTTTCTATGTATAATAAAAATATTTATCTATGTAATGTATTGTATAATGTATATCAGTTATCTAGCACCCATAACACGAGCTCTGCTTACCATGGGGCTAGATAATGCTGTGTGAATTGTCCAGCATTATTTATTTATTTATTATAATTATGCATCATCGGCATCATCTAGCCCCAAGCTAAGCCGAGCTTTTGTTATTGATACTAGATGAATGTTAAACTTAATACAATAGATAGATATTTTTTATTATTGATAGATAACGACCAGAACACCCGAAAATCTATAGTACTTTAAAATATTTCATACGTTTCAATTTAATGTAAAGGGTATTTATTAGTGACCGAACGGTTCAATGCACAGAGGTTTGTTAATGGAAGATAATGTTTTTCCGTATCAGGGTCGACATCGAAAATGGAGTTGATGCCATGTAATTACATTTCGGAACACTGATGTCACCGCTAGTTTATATTACATTAGGGCTCTATGATGCTCGTATTTTAAATGCAGGGTGATATTAAATGTTCGGCTATTTAAATAACCTTTAAAAGGCTTTCAAGTTAATGAGTTTAACCAGCTTTAGCCGCAGCAGTTAATAGCAACACTGCGCTGTGATATTATGATTTATTAGGCACCAACTATTTCTGGATAGATATTGAATATACATATAGAGATAACTCAAGCTTCAGCCACGTTGTAACAATTGATTGTTAAAAGCTTATCATTATCTTTCTCTGTTAGTATGTATGTATCTATTAAGTATATGTATTATATGTAAGTATAGAATTTAGGTTAAATAGTATTTTTGTTTAGTATTTTATTATAGTATTTAGTAGTATGTATAGAATTTAGCAGTATATATAGTACTTAGTAGTATATTGAATAAGTTAAAATTTAATCTTCTGTCTATTTATAATTTTATTTATGCACATATACCCACTTCTCTCTTTACTTTATCTCTCTCTCCCAATAAGGTTTGCTGGAAGAGAACTCTTTTTACGGTTAAGTTCACCTTTGTATTAATTTTCTAGAATAGGTTTTATATATAGTTTATCGTGCAAAAAGTATAAAATAAAATAAAATAAAAAGTAGATAAGATACACGTGGAGGACCAATCTTGCAACTGGATTTTAGACCAGTTATCCTCAACCGATTGAGCTGAAATTTGGCATACATATGTATTGAGGACAATGCAATCTTGTGGTAATCTTACTGGCATGATGATGGAGACAGAAGGTAGCCATAGGCACTTCTAAACGAATCGATGTATTCAGCATAGGGTGATAACAAATATTAGGATGTTTTAATAAAATCAATAAATAAATGTTATTTTACTGTGAAGGTTTATTGTATGGCCATATCCTTTGTACCTTGTAGTGTGGTTCACCTGTGGATCGTAACACGTAACGCGATTAGGAACAAACTAGATTACATTTTCGGTTCTCGGTCCGTCGCTCGGTAGCGAGCGTATTAAGCTATGGCAGGACCTCATAATAAATAATTTTGTATTAATAATAGTTGTTATTTCCATCTCTTTCTTCTTTAAATAAAAAACAAACAAATCTATAATTATTATTTAAGTCCCAATGCCCAAAGCTTCCGTAATGTAGAAAAGCAATCGACCGATACGAGAGATTATCGTTCATCAGACTTATTACCTATGTCATCTGTGAGCCTTAATAATCGGATTCAATAAGAATTTGTGAGGATTAGTTCTGAACTTTTGCAATTAACTGAGCGGCTATCCACAAGATTAGGTGGACCAAAGAGGGCTA
This sequence comes from Eupithecia abbreviata, assembly GCA_943735965.1. Lineage (NCBI taxonomy): Eukaryota > Metazoa > Arthropoda > Insecta > Lepidoptera > Geometridae > Eupithecia > Eupithecia abbreviata. Next base: position 10,351,044 of record OX030973.1, read on the forward strand.
ATCTGAGGGTGCAAACAGTGGGAGTTACACAGGTGTCGTTGTTGCGCTGAGGGTCGCGCTAGACACCGCGTTATTTGCGATTGGCTGGAGGGTTAGCGATTAGCTAAAAAGTTATTTGTGATTAGTTTGAAATCGAAATGGAGCAAATATCAAAGTGCTTTATTTCCTTTAGGACTCTTGAGCACATCACAAAGTTCAAATTACATAAGTACAACGAGGAAATAAAGTTATCACTTAAACCTTTATCTTGTTAGGTTGTTCGTTTTAGAGTTGGAACAAATCTCGTCACAAGCTTTTTTATCGTCTTGATAATCCGATATTTTGTAACAAGCCAAAGGATGTGTTTGACAATTCTTGAATCGCATTTGGATCTTTGTTGTAGTGCGTATGCTATACATTTCCATTTAAAAGATACATTTATCTTGTGTAACCTAGAACTCACCGACTCAACTCAACACAGTTTTGTAGGCACATACTACTAAGTAAGCGGTCAAGGTTTTTTGGGATACTGCTTCCAACATCGTGTTTTATCCTCCGGAGTACGACAAAATTACTTTGACCAGACCTCTCCCTAGGTAGGCCCAAAAAGTCTAGCTACTAGCAAACTATTAACTTAGCTTTTACTAAAACTTGAAATCCAAGAGGTATACAAGTTACCACCTAGTTATACAACAATAAATTCATTTATCATTTATCGTTTACAAGTGTACCTACCTATAACCACAGAATATCTTTATAGAGCAAGAATAGTACATACAATAACCTTCGTACTTAAATCATGGGATTGAGAATTACATAATCTCTCATCCGCGCAGATCAGTTTCCAACTGGACAGCATAAGTGATGACCACTTCCTTAATCCCATTCTATGAGTTGGTTGGATATACCTACATATAACACGAATATCTCTAAGTCCATGCACCGAGAAGGGTAAATTTTAACATCACTTAAACCGACCACGGTGCCAAAGAATGGAATAATCTAGTCCATAGAGTTAGGCATGAGTAAGGCCCTGTGTACTCCATTATTCTGTTTAATGGAGCTCAGTGATTCAACTTAAGAGCACTATCAAACTGGCCATGCAAGCAAGTCCAAAGCGAGACGAGTGTGTAGCGAGTTCACCACGAGTTCGCAGCGACGTAAACGCCGCCGCGCCGCCGCCGCCGCCGCGGGCTATCAGTGATTTCGCTGCGATTACCTCACTCGTTACGAACGCAAGCGATCTCGATACGCCTTCGCTTTGATTTCGCTTGCAAATCGCCAGTGTGATAACGCCCGAAGTACTCAAGGTGCTAAATAATAGTAAATAATGGTAGTCATAGGTATGGTTGAGAATAAGGTTATATCAGTAGACACAGAATAACTTCATATGGTATTTATAAGGGTTTTGTGTTGACATAAGGTTCAAAAAATGAGTTCAAACCATATTCATGTTAAGCCTCCATGGTATTTGAAGAAAAATAATTATTACTCTGGGAAAAAAATCCTTCATAATTTTGACAGACAAAATAAAATAAAACTAAAAATATTTAGATCGACAAAATTTCCTACATTTCTTGTTAACAAAAAAAAATGGCAACCTGCGATTTAAGCCCTATGTTTTAAATATTCACATATACAAGTGATTAACATTCCGATACAAAAATATTAGTTTTATATTCACCACCAACTTATCGGTTAACTCAAGCAAGCAACAACTACCTACCTAAAACCACTACGATGGATGACCTTGTAACCAGCATAAAGAAAAGGCTATCCGTGGACAACCTGGTTGAAATGATGAAAGATGGTAAACATAATTATTTAGAAGTACCTAGCTTCTTCTGATAGTGATATCATCATATTCTATGATAATGATATCATAACCATTCTTTCTTCAACCTAACAGCATGTCGTATCAGTGTAGGTATAGGTTCCTATTACATATTTTCAATCACTACATAGTATAAAACAAAGACACTTTCCTTTGTCTGTTTGTCCCTATGTATGCTTACATCTTTAACACTTTGACTGCGGTTTTTTTTCGACGACTGCGATCTTTTTTTTTTACGTAAAAAATTCGTGCTGCCGCTCTACACAGCGGTTGCGTTGTGCCGCACATGCGTTTCGTTTGAAAAATATGACAGCTCTGCTGAGTCACAAAGATCTGTATTTTCTCAGCCGCTGCGCTAGTGTGGATTTACGGATATTAATCACTTGTAGAAAACTCATACCGTGCGTTTTCAGCACTCAAAGTGTTAAAACTACGCAACGGATTTTGATGCGGTTTTATTTAATATATAAAGTAATTCAAAGGAAGGTTTATAAACCATTTGATACATAGATTTCCACGCAGGCGAAGCTGCGGACGCAGCTAGTCTTACATAAGAATAAAAAAAAAACTATACGAACAAGATATCAAACTTGTGAATATTAGAGTATTTTCATCGTGCGTAAAGTTTTCTTGGGTGTGATAAAATCACCTTCTGACCACCGTACCACCGACCACCAGTGGTATGGTAGGTAATTATTTTTCCCTACGATACCACCGTTAGTGCTGAGACACATTGCGATTACCTTTATTTTCAAATTGTCGCTCTTTCTAATCGTCACCCTTTCAAATCATCAGAGCATAGTCAAGTGTAATGTAGATTAGAATTTTGCTTTTCAAATTGATTGTTTAAAAAAAAAAACTTAGAGTAGTATTGCATAGGTAAATAGTTTGACAGCTGTAAAATTGACACTTCCTGTCAAAATGACAATTACTGTCACATATGACAGGAACTGTCACAAAACTGTGGACTTATTATTAGTATATAATGTCTTGTAATAATTTGGCATTAAAAATTAAAGAGAATACAATAACTACATTTGAAAATATACTAAAAGATTATTTTATCATTGTGAAAATATTTTGAAAAAAATATTAAATATTTCTATTTAATTTAGACAGTTTCTGTCATATCTGATAGAATTACATCTGATAGAAAACAATTCTCGCCTTTCATTTGAGCCAGGGACTGAAAGTCTAGCACGAGCAGTTTCCGAGATATGACAGTTTTAATTTTGACAGCTGTCATGAAAAATGTAGATTTTGTTGTATTTCATTGTAGCAAAGAACTGAAAGTCTAGCACGAATAGTTTCCGAGATATGACTGTTTTAACTTGTATGTGTATGTGTGCCACAGTTTGGTGAAAGTAATTGTCATTTTGACAGTAGGTAAGTGTCAATTTGACAGATGATTCCTGTGCAGTTCTAATCTGTACGTTTTTTGAGAACAGTCAATTTGAAACGTTGAAAAACACGAGACGGTCATTTCGGGGAGACGTAATGTCACATCACTATTAATTGGTGGTATTGGTGGTATCGTAGGGAAAAATAATAACCCACCGTACCACTGGAGCTATGGTCGGTGGTACGGTGGGTCAGAAGCGATAAAATCCTATCTCAATCTCGCACTCAGGATTTTAGCAACTCCGTCGTTTCGATCATGAGTTATTTTAGTATCCAGAGCTGTGCTGAGGATTCAATGACACCCGTGACGTAAGGCACTGCTTTACGCAATCGGTGCATAATCTATCAAATCTGAAAAAGCTTAATCTTAATACATTTTGCAGCAAAAGTTATCGAAGGCGAAAAAGAAGAACAGAATGTTAGAAAGAGTTTGGAAAATGTAAATACAGACGAGTTGATCAACGTTAATGATCTAGCTACGAAACTGAGTTCCCTTACATCTAAAGGATTGTCCACGAGTTCAGTGCTTGACCCAAAGAAGACCAGAGAAATTGAAAAAAATGTAGAAATTCAGAGACATGAACCTGTACAAGATTATCCCTTGCCGCAAGGACAAACGTCGAGCAATACTGTGGTCGAATCAGAAAGCGAACCCGAAAAGCGTAAATTAGAAAAAGGATTTGATGAAGATGATTATTTCAGTTCTTTCTTAGAATGAAATGAGTACCATTTTACGAGTACTTTTATAATAACAAAGAGCCGCAATGTAAAAAATACCAGAAACCGAATAGTTTTATTAAATTATTATTTGCAAGTATTCCATATGTACCTATTATTTAAGTAGTAGTTTGTTAAATTACAATGAAAGTCCCTAAAATTATGAAGAAGAAAAACCGGACCACTGCCATCATCACACTTTAAGCCATGCGTGGTGTTTATGGCGTATTCCCTTGTTGGGGAAAGTATATTCAGAGATAAACGTATGTGCTGATGAAGATTGTTGTCAAGCTATGTAATGTACTGAATTAAGTTTATCAGTCGTCTAGTACCTATAACACAAGCTCTGCTTACCTTGGGGCTAGACGATGCTGTGTAGATTGTTCAGCATTATTTATTTATTAGTACTAGTACTTACATTCCCATGAGGTCCCTCTCCAAGAAAGGTTATCGGTTTCATGCGCCCCCGCGGAAAGTCGAGCAGGGGCGCCACGCCGTTTGGGGGCTCGGCCTCAGGTAACTTGATGGAGGTAAAGAGCCCTGGGACTGGGCGCTCTCGGCGAAGGGGCCTCTCATCCGGGTACGTCTGAAAGAATATAGGTTTTCAGGATGCTTCTTTTGAGTCCACTGGACATAGGCCTCCCCCAATGACCTGCAGTCTTTCGCAGGTCATCATCCCACCAGGTAGGAGGGCGTCCTACACCACGTTTACCGAGTTATGGTCTCCACTCAAGAACACGTTTGATCGCGAGATTGGCCGGCCCACTGCCACTTCAGCTTGCTGATTCTTAGAGCTATGTCGCTTCTTTTACCAATGGCATATCTGTTCCGCTGGTGATTAAACGAGGTTCGACTGTACGTATGTTTTTTGTAAGTTTATTGATTGGAATTCAATATTGTGGACTGATATTGTATAAAAGTTTTATTCTCTTATATATTTGTCCCGATAAATGCGGTCTCAATGTTATGGAATTAGTAGATTTATTATCGTTTTTTCATTAAAACAATTATGTTTCTATGGCAATCACTTGCTACTTATAACTTATAGTTGCTCCTTCAATAATGGTGGACTGATAATGTATAAATTTTGTCCTGTTAAAATGCGGTCTCAATTATGTTTCTATGTCAATCATTTGCCACGTATTCCCAATAGTTATATTTCCCTACCTGTTCCATACCTTACGCTTCTAAACTGTTGATTTCACGTGCCATGGCCTGAGACCTGAATCGGCTTACTTCCACTGCCCTAGTCAAAGCTAACTCCAGTTCGGAGTTTGAGTAATGAACTGCTATAAATATTTAACGTTTCTTGACTTCGCAATTTGTGACTTCAATTTGTTACTCAGTAAATCACCAGTTTCTGAGACAAGGTGAGGTAGATTGAGTTTTTTTGTTGATCAAAACAGATACTTCTGGTTTAAGCGGGAACCAAAGGCTAGTGAGATTTTGGCGCAGCGTTTCAGAATTTCCATACAGCGGAGCAATGCAGCAAGCGTCTTTGGAACCAACTCTTACGTTTGGTATTGTAATAGAACAATTTACCTACCTCTACATTAATTGAAACAGTCTGCGGTTTCACCCGCGTATATCTTTATAAATTGTAGCCTATGTGTTATTCTGATGTATAAGCTGTATTATTGTAAAGTTTCATTAAAATCCATTCAGTATTTTTAACGTGAAAGAGTAACAAACATCCATCCATACTTACAAACTTTCGCGTTTATAATATTAGTAGGATAGTTTTATTCAGTGGCAAAAATTTTAATAATACGTACGGCAAACAGAAAACCCCCAGTTACAGCTTCATGATAAAACGAAACAGCGTTTGCTGATATTTTTCTCTGCGAATTCAGAACGAGAGTTGTTTACGTATTCTTGACTGTGCTTTCCGGTAAAAGTCCGAAAGAGGAAAAAAAAGAAAAATTTGAATGTATTTATTACATACAGCAAAACCAAAGCAAGGGAAAAATGTGCACGCACATTTTTCCCTTAGTATTTTATGCATTTAAAACACAAAAAATAAAATGAGCAACTAAAATGTGATTTGCAGACATCTATAATATCATCTATAATACCTTGTACTGTATTTGTCTGTTGATTGAGCAGAAAATACAATTCAAAACGCACTTTGTCTCGGTTTAAAACAAAAGGTTAATCTGGCTCTCGAGCCACTGAACGCCTAACTACCTACGTTGCTATCTGCTATCATAATCTACCTTGTAAGATACTTACTATATCGTCAGCATAATTGCACATGATCTCATATTTTGCATACTAGTGTAGCAAAGTTGGCCCGTTGCCCGATCTGGCCAAACAGGGCTCAAATTAAAATCTATAATTCTTCAATTTAGCATTCACAAGCTTAGAAGCAATCTGATTTGAATTATTTGTAAGGAGAGATTTCGAAGTTGTTATGATTGGTTTTGAATTCCGACGTCAAAGACATTGATTACTGCAGCCAAATGATTTTGTATAGGTAAAAGTAGGTTCGGTTTGAATGGCTCAATAGCCCATTCAGCTATTCTGGTTATTGAAATGCTTCTAATAACCCAACCTGAATGAATATATAGACCCGCATCGAAGGTCGGTAGGTACACCCTACGCAGGTTTATCCAGAATTACGTGACCGGAAGCATAAAGGAGATTCCAGGTAATCACGTAGGTACCACGATGGTGTTAACAACCAAAATTGCTTTGCCAATTTCAAAAACTCATATTCATATCAATTCAGACGTCACCCAAACTTTTTACAGCAGGTTTGTTGTTCTTCTGGCCTGATTCCAAAAAATCATCAACAAATACAGAGCTAGCTGTACAGATATTCATCATCCACAAGGGCTAGGTAACGCTATATCCTAAGGACCTACCTAGTCGTTTATTAGAAATCATTCCTTCAATAAATATTCGTTATAATTATAATTTTTATCTTCACTCCAAGCATGTTAATTCTGGATTATTTTGCTCGATTTTTTATATAAGTCGCAGCTTTAAGCCCGACCACACCAAACAAAATAGCATTGGTTTCCTCTAAAACCGAAGACGCACCAAAACATATCACCAAAGATTATTACCGATCAGTAAACGAGTAGTTATCCCAATACAACATATTCGATATTATGAGCCAGTAAATAACCTGGCGGGCTTAATTGCTATTCCCCTCCTTCTGAGACTAGAGTAATTTATACGGTGCGATGAAATATAGACGACGTGCAAGTGTGTACTGATAATGCAGTAATTGTGGACTATAATAGAGCATGTGATAACGCGGATCTAAGCTGATTGGCTGGACTTAGGTTGGTCTGCTTTTAATTTGAAATCCTGTAATTTCAGCCGGTCGAATCGAGATTTTGTGTTTTTTTCAGTTTGTTTAAGATTAGCATGTGAGACAATTCTACTAACAAAAACAGATATATCATCTACATTAAAACCACCACGCTAAGCTAAACGAGTAAACCCACAAGCAGCTCAAATTATTAAAAACTCATATGAGCTGCTCGTACATAGCGACTTAAATTGAATCCGTCTATCCCATAAACCCAAAAACCGCAGTAAAACGCTTACAAAACACCGGGTCTTATATCGTACTCATTTATCATTTCGCAAACGGTCGCATAATTCCTCTAATGAGTAAAATCCAAGCATACCTTGGGCATTGCCATTAATATCACAAACCCAAGTCTCCCCTTTAGTGTCATGTTGCTGTGTAGTTGGGCTTTTGTTTCGAGTTTACTGGCCGACTCCCCTCGCACCTCATTGTACCAAACTATTTATGACTGCAAACTCGCTGCTTTCAGATATTGCATACCTGTCGAGAAATGTCCACGGGTTTAATAATTTCAAACTTTTCCTCTGATGTTCATTTTTATTGCATTCTGAGCGATACTGGGGACCTATTTTAATTCGCCAACATGAATTTCGTGTTTCGTTTCGGCCAACTCTTTGGTGTACTCTAGTTAGAGTACAAATTCGCACAAAAAAAACGAAACGAAACAATCGATTTTGGTGAATTAAATAGCCCGTCAGATAGGTATTGCAGCAAGAGCATGTTATAATGTTGTTCATTTAATATTCCATGGTGATTTAACAAGTAATGAAGAGGACACAGAAATGAGCGGAGAAAGAATAAAGCACTGAAATTTTATTATAAGCTTTAAACGTGAAACGAGGTGCAGTTGATTGCTTTCTGGTTTGTTGATTGATATATTATCGGGAACCATATGATACTTGAAATGTAACTTAGGCTGCAAAATAATACGCGTTTTCTCTCAGATCTAATCAGAACATTTTCAATCAAAAGTACTTTCTCGTTTAACTTATGTGGTCTAAGATTTAAAGTTCACTGAATTTGTATTTCGATTGTTACTAGGCGCTTGAAGAAATGAGAAATAGATCTTTAAAACTACGCAACGGATTTTGATGCGATTTTTAAATAGATAGATTGATTCAGGAGGTAGGTTTATAAACCATTTGACGCATAGATTTAAACGCAGGCGATCCCAAACCAATACGCAAAATAAATAAAAATCAAGGAAATATAATCACTCCCAATAAAAGTTCCCATGGAGTAGTTCATAACAAGTCTTCCTACTGAATATTTTATAACTCAAGTGAATGAGATGGCTGTAAGTTATTACCAGTATGTCGTTGTGGATGTGCCTTGTGTGCTATAAAATATTATTTCGTATGTTGCTTTGTTTCCCTCGTCCCTTTCAGAATCTCGGCTGTAGAATTCTTTTACATAGGTCAATACTTTACGTGGGGCTTGCTCTGTCGTGTGGCGCAAATCCCCGAGTTATACGTGTGTTCCCAGCGAATCCCCTCTAATTAATTATAACTTCTCGCTCGAGTGTGCTTTTGTTGAAATTTATGATGAGCCCAATGTAGCTCAATAATCTGGGACAGGCTGGCCGCGACCTCGTTCGCAGTAATGTCCTGGCCCGCGCCAGCTCCACAACAATGTCATTAAATATTAAGCACCACCGAGTCTCAGGTGCTCTCCACTGAAATGCATTAATTAAGATCGTCGGTAAAAACCGTGTAGTGGCGCACTAATTAGCTTAGTTACCCCATTTGCTCTGTTTCTACTTCACCGTTTTGCGACACACGCTCCATTGTGCAAACGCAAAACACGACAAATAGCACTCGCGCTCTTCGATCTTGTGTCAAAATATCGCAACTTTTAATAACAAAGGCGATTTACCTCACGTCGCGAGGTTAATACAAAACCCCCGAAATAGCTTTAGTATTTTATCGTGCGGGAAAAGAAAAGATTTGGAACACAAAGGAGCAACCCTAAAGGTAATCCTTGAGTGGGCAGCGAGCATGCGTCGTTTGGGCGAACTCCCGTGTCATTATAAAATACGGGCACTGTGTGGATTCACTTTGAGAAATGGTGGGCGGGCGGCACACCTGGGCCCGCGCCGCGCTTCTGCCTCCACTCACTACACACAGCCGTTCCGTCTTTTTGCCGCTACTTTGTAAACTCAGAGTTATAGAATGCTCTAAAGTGGATGGAACGCGGTGCGTATACGAAATTACTATTTGCACGTGCCTCGGGGAAAACTTTAATTGAATAACTTTTAAGGTGTTTCGATTGTTTAGTAAATGTTTATGAGAGCCTTGAAACGCTTAGAAAGTTTGATGTACAGAAATCTTGAGTCTTTGTATTCGATGTTGTTTTCTGCAGATAAATACAGACATACTACCTCAGAGTACTCTGACAAACATTCGGTAAAATTAATAATAGGGGCTCGTATTACAATTTAATTTAGTACTCAAAGACATTCCACTCGTTTTATGACATAAGTATGCAAACAAAATTACTAAGGCATCTTATTACATGAGTAAATTAACACAGTATGTAGAAATTTTTCACGCATTTATTTCGATCTAGTGAAGTTTACTATTGAGATGGATCCAAATTTGAGAGGCCACTAGTAAGAAAATTACGTGCAAATCCAGCGTTCAGGTAAATAAGTACCTCGCCAACTTTCCTAAAGGATCATATCTTATTATTTTACTTCAGATGCGCCTCGTGGTTTCATAAATGATTTATAATGGTGTTCTGAAGTGATAAAGTAACTTTCTTATTATGGACTGAGCTTTGCACTCTGCAGGAAGCACTAGGGAAAACTTACGAACTTAGGTACCATTTAGCATCAGTTCCATTCTATGCCGCACCTATAGATTGATGGTGTATCTCACGTGTATCTCTTTTGAAATGACAGAATATTTAACTTATAACTTGCTAAGCAGTAGGTAGGTAGCAACGTCTTCGTTTAGGCTCCTACCCTATCAGAAACATAAAAGTTTCGTTAATTATGTAGCTATCAGTTAAATTTCCTCCCAAGCAAGTCGACTGCCGAAGTTTACTGATTGGAAAGACACTTTGCAAAACTTTGTATTGCTTTTGCATTAAAATAAGTCTTTAGTATTAACGGATAGCCAGGAAGAAAATTGATCGAAATGGCTCCGTATTGTCCTTGTCAAGCCTCTATCTTAATAATTTCAGGTACGGCCAAAGGTTGTTAAGTGCTTTTGTGTGATGATAGCATATTGTTCAGTTACTTTTAGTACATCTTGTCTAATATGAGGTGATATTATACGTTTCAGTTTATTAAGCTTTCTTTATTCACTTCTTTTCATTCTATGAATTTTTCATACACTTTCCTTTTAGAAAATGTTACATGAGGCAACTACATTTACCACGAAGACAGAAAACATACGTGTGTACACACATTCTCTACAGAGAGTTCAGAAGGTGAATGAAAAGATGACGACATCCTTATAATTTTAATGATGCTTTTTGTAGAGCGTATAGTCACCACCGCCTAAAATAACTATACAGATGAAGATTCCAAAACCACTGAAACCGCTAGACCACATCATTCCTAAGCCCGCTAAACCCGCTCGACTCCAGAATCCGCTGAACTTTCGATGAGCAAGAACGCTAATTTCATCTTCTCTATGAAGTGTCAGGATGTGCGTTCGATTTCAATCGGAAGTTTCAGGTTCTAATCGTTGTTAGTTAAAAGAAAATTTGTATTTAGTTTTTGTTCAGCGCTTTCTGGAGGCGAGCTAGTTGGTCGGCTTAGAATTGATGTGATTTAGCGGTTTCTGTGTTTTGTATGTATGGAGTTTAGAATATTCATTTGTTCAACTCTATGAGGTGGTGACTGTACCAAGACTTGGCCTTTTTAATAAGAGCCCCAGGAGATATGCGACGGGAGTAGAGTAAAAATCGCTGTAATTAACGGAACGGAGCTAAACGGTGCATAACATAAATTCTATACGTACAAATGCAGAGTGGGGTTGCTTATTTAGAGCACCAATAACAACTGGCTTGTATTATCTTTGAACCTGCAGAGTCAACCTGGGCCTGGTTCAGCTGAAAATGGCTGATTATTTATGGCCGCTGAGGTTTAAAACGAAATTTTACGACATATTTAGTAATATAGAGCTGTTTGTAGTAATAGCGTTAAAGTTTCCGGAGAGTCCTTATGGTGTTGTTAGTTTTACACAAATTTATTAATAGGCAAATTCCGTCGAATAATTAGGATGCACCTGTTTGCGCACAATCTTGTGTACTATAATTTGTCCTGCGTACAAGGCTAGTGTTCTTTGAAACTGGCCTCCATGGCCGAAATTTGGCTAGGAAGGCGTTATCATCAGTAAAAAAGTTATTTACGGAATGGCAAAGTAAATTACTTGAGATTTTCAAAGTTTTTACTCTATATTTTGGCAGATCATGTTACCTTTTTTATCACACGTCCACACAAAGTACTCACATAATCCATAGTCCATTATTACTTTCCATCTACATTTACGCTCAAAACTTTTCTCGTTATGTGGCAGTGTCCAAAACAAAAATACAAACCAGCTAATACCAGCTAACGTACCGTCTACTCTTACTTAACTTATACGAGTGTTTCTGTCGAGTACATTAGGAGGTACAAGAATACCTTTGGTTGGTACTAACTAGGACTGTAATCTCTTGATGCTTTCTCATAACTTTCCTATTTACTAGTAAAGTGTAAACAAACCATTAAGTAAGGGTTTTTGTGTTATGGAATCGTAGGAGCGGAGAACGGAGTAATATGTTTCGATTACGGTCCACATTTATATTGATAAATATGGCGTCGGGTCCCATCTCCCTCCGAACACCTCTTTGTTTCATTTCCTCGTTTATTTTACATGCTCAAATATGACGAAGTTAATTAAAACGTTGAAAAATGCTCTGGTATTATCCTTTTGTTAAGAAGGATTAATCTCAATTGAGTGTTGATTCAATAATTATTGCGGTATCATCGAGTCTTCAGTTTTTCTGTTACTTTTTGATGATTCTTTTTCTGTAGCTCAAGCCTAAAAATAATTAACTGCTTCCTTTCGACCTGTGCTTTCGATATTATTATCTAGGTGCCGTATATTTTCCATGTAATCAAGTATCCATAGTTAAGGTAGAAGTGACTAAATGAATTTCTGAAGCTCTGGTAACTTTGTCTCGACGACTCGTGGCGACCTGTGTGGCGCGGTGGGCGATGGTCCACCTGCGACTCAGGAGCTTGCGGTTTCAATTCCCGCCTCGGGACAATTGTATGTAAGATCTGCAGAATTTTTTCCGGGTGTTCTGGTCGTTATCTATGTATAATAAAAAATATCTATCTATGTAATCTAATTATATAAAGTATATCAGTCATCTAGTACCCATAACACAAGCTCTGCTTAGCCTGTGGCTAGATGATGCTATGTGGTTTGTCCAATATTATTCATTTATTCATTTACTTTAAATTAACCATAATCCACTTGCATACCGTTTATTATTTTTCTGATCAAAGACCAGCTACGATAAGAACCTTTTTCCCATACTCAGATACTACAGATTTATCTAACTAGCCTACCTTGATCCGAGTCTATTTCGTAAAACATATTGCTGTCTGTTACGTACTATGTTTAGATTGCGTACAATTTCATAACTGGTCATGTTAGATAATAACTTTAAGAATAGCGAATGTTCTCTAAGAAATACGAAGATTAATCTAACTCTCACTTTAAAAACAATTTTCCTATATTTTATGCCTGAAGTAAGAAACAGCTTATAAAAATAAACTTTATTTGAATTCCTATCCCATAATATCCCTTTTTTGCGGATGATAATAGTAGAAAACCAACGTCTTAAAAAAAAGTTTATAATTACTCCATTATCGCCCTTTGCTCGTGGTCCGTTTCATGTTTCACATAATATGGGTGGATCACAGGAGAAAATAATATCCCTTGGTCCACCAGAAACTCCAAATGCCGTTTATATAATTTTTACCAAAATTATTATAAGTAAACTAGCTGCGCCCCGCGGCTTCGCCCGCGTTGAAATCTATGTGCCAAATGGTTTATAAGCTTTCATCACTCTATAAAAAAAAACCGTATCAAAATCCGTTGCGTAGTTTTAAAGACCTAACCATACAGACAGCTAGAAGCTTGTTGAAGAACTTTGTTTTATACTATTTATACTATGTAGTGAAGCACGATGAATATCCGCTGTTACTACAAATCATCAACAAGCCAAGAAGTTTATTGATACATTTGTGTTCATAGTTCAAAGCCAGCAGTTTCACCTAAATCACTTTGAAACTTGTAGCGCGGATAGCTTTGAGATCAAATAGGCACGGGCTTATGGTAGAACTACATTATTTAGCCGTGTTGAGTCGTGACGTGACGCTTCAGGAGCAGTTACCTACTATATTAAGAATAGTTCGAAACACATTATTGTATTCTCAACACCTCTACATAATATTATTACTACTATTCTCTCAAGCTTCATGAAAATATGCAACGCTATTTATTTTTCTATTATATGTCAAAAATGTCCCTTTATATCCAGTTTTACAGTGACCAATATTTACTACGATTTATACCTCATTTAATAGTACCTACAATAATTAAAAAATCTAAGAAACTGCACTGATATCAATACGAGGCTAGGATTGGTTGATAGTACTAATTATTGTGCGTTAATAAAACCGATCTGCTTCTGACGCGTCACGACAGAACACGACACAATAGTGTGTTTCTACCTTTATGGTTGCGGCTCGTCTACTCAAACTAATTGTTGATATTTGTCGAAACTTACTGACTGCTAACATTTGAGTAATGCTTGCTTTGGGAGCCCCTGGGATTGTTCAGTTTAGCGTGACAAGTACCACGAGAGCCCTTCGTCCAGCAGTCGACTACACGATTGATGATGATCTTATAGCATCGTTGTGACAAAACAGTTTGGTATTTTCATTAAATTATTTGAGTAGTTGACAACTCTGTTTGCAATAAGCGCTGCCTGCGCTTTTTTCTGCCAGTTTCAAACCCTGCGGCTCATTGCGAAATGCAAACAAGTTGGACTGGTTCATGCCGACTCATTTGTTTATTTTAAAGTACATTTTCCACCCTAAAAGCAAATTGCAATAAATTTAATGGATATTTTCGAAAGACTTTTACGGACAACCCATATATATGTATATATGTACATACTATAATAGAGATCCAAATTTCCGTTTACCGATGTAAAGAACGAAAAAATGATTTACTTCTGATGAAAATAATAGTATCTACAGATAAAACGTAACGTGTTTTGGTAACAACACGTTACGTTTTAAAAATCATCTCTTTGTGTACTTCCATACAATAACACATTTGTGTTTTTAGGTATACAAACGCGCGTATGGGTGTGCCGATAAAAGCGCGCGCTTCATAGGTACTCCATAGTCACCTGATCCCACCACCCCCCACACCAGGACAAGCAGACATACGGCACATTACCACCCCTAATTGGTGGATATACTACTCTACTCTACTCGCACTAAACAGTTTTCCTCCACCTACATCATTCGTACCCCTGGGGTTTGCTTACACGCTCCCTGCTACTGCTTTTTTAGGTCAAGTACAACCTGGATGTCTTCTAGCTAAGAATTATTGGTATCTTTGGTATCTTCTAGACCTTCGTGATACGTTGTCGGCCACATCTTCACTTTCCATGAGATAAGATTGTAGTTAACTATTCGACGGTCTATTGACTTTGTGCTCGCTGATTGACTTTAAAATATATTAGGTACCTGAAAACTAGATACCTAGATTACCCTATCTGTGGTAATGTGCCCTACGGTTTAATTTTGTTAAGATTTAGTGATTGAATGAGCTTTTATTCAACTACTCAAACGTTCGAAAAGAAAATGGCTTAAGTTTATACTGACATTAATTCGACAAGTACTTACGAATTCAAAGTCATTAAAATATTTACCAGTGAATTCGGACTGATAAAAGTAAACTAATGATCTTTTCATTATTCCCGCCGAAAGTTACGAAAGTTTTGCGATATCTCACCGAGCTCAGTGAGGTTTATTTAAGTGGTTCTCGATAGTTCGAAGGAATTTATTCCGATGGAATGGAATTATGACAGTCCCATTACACCGCGTCGTTCGGAAACGAGAAGCTTTGAACTGTTCCGATAAATATTGTTATTTTATTTTTCTGTACACCTGCGGAGAGTTTGTGATTGTTTTCTGAACAATGTCACCTTTAGTCATGTTTTGACAGAGTTAATGACAATCTGTTTTATCATTGTATGATATTTACAATTTGCCTGTGATGGTTGATGATCCTTTGTATAATGGCAGTTTGTCTGGTTCCACACTTTTCTGCCAGTATCAAGTAATGGAAAATTATCTGAGTTATCAAATTATGAAGATTGTATGATATTTTCAACAGGGCCTGGTTCGTAATAGTCCACGGAAGACCAGCGCTATGGTACGATCTGCTCTACCATAGCACATGCTGAGTGGAGACTGATTTTGTCAGTTTCTATCTTCTGTTAATCGAAGTTTAATTTATAATAGTCTCTGTTCTGACAAAATAACAAATCTTGTTTACATTACTTTACTAATATCTATGATGGACGAAGCAAAAAAAAATTTCATAGCTGCGTCTTTTTTTCGCTCGATGGTATTGACTACCTTCGTTTGTCTACAATTAATATTTTTTTCTTTTTCATCTCACTAATTACGTGCTAGTCCCATTTTGACTTAGAACGATATCACGACAGACACCATAGCTGAATTCTGAATTAAGCAAACTTCTTCTTTTATTATACCGACTATCGTACTATGCGATGATAGCAGGAAGTTGTTAGATTGTCTATTCTCTGGCTACGTAAGAAGCTTTGATTGCTTCTTACGTAGCCAGAGAATAGACAGGAAGTTGTTTGATTGTCTATTCTCTGGATATGTAAGAAGCTTTGATTGCTTCTTACGTAGCCAGAGAATAGACAGGAAGTTGTTAGATTGTCTATTCTCTGGCTACGTAAGAAGCTTTGATTGCTTCTTACGTAGCCAGAGAATAGACAGGAAGTTGTTAGATTGTCTATTCTCTGGCTACGTAAGAAGCTTTGATTGCTTCTTACGTAGCCAGAGAATAGACAGGAAGTTGTTAGATTGTCTATTCTCTGGCTACGTAAGAAGCTTTGATTGCTTCTTACGTAGCCAGAGAATAGACAGGAAGTTGTTAGATTGTCTATTCTCTGGCTACGTAAGAAGCTTTGATTGCTTCTTACGTAGCCAGAGAATAGACAATCTAATAACTTCCTGCTTTCTTTTGCCGAATAAACGTTTTTTCAGAAATTTCATTGGCTAATTAAAGAAGATCAGCGTCAGCGGTGAAAAAAAAGGCTGAAAGTGGCGAATGGAGGGAATAAAAAACAACCAAGTTGACGATCTGTGGCGTGGTGCGACGCAGGAGGTTATTAGTTCGATTCCCGCCTCGGGACAATTTTGTGTACGATCTGCAGTTATTTGCTCTGGTTGATATCTATGTATAATAAAAAAAAAATATCTATCTATGTAATCTATTGTATTAAGTATTATCCGTCATCTAGTACCCTTAACACAAGCTCTGTTTAGCTTGGGGCTAGATGATGCTGTGTGAATTGTCAAATTTTTTTCTATTTATTTATGTAACCTTCAGGAACCTTAAGGAATTTTACAGTATAAATTATCTCCAACAGCAGCGGCCTAATCATGTAATCCATGACTTTTTTTATTTTATATATTTATCTTCAATAATTACGCCACCGTCAGCTTTAATACGTACCGATCCTATCCATTCAAAGGGATAGGATCGGAAAAACGCTATTAGCGATAAGGCCGCCAATTGTGCCACTAGACTTAGTATTAAGATCCATTATTATTGTATTTTTTGTATTGATGGTGGTATTTGTATTGTAATTGTATTGTAAAGCGCGCGAAATGCCATCATCTGATGGATTCACACTTCACAGCACACGCACTACGTAATGTCAACACTTAGAGTAGTACGGAAGCATCGAGCAGAGATGATATTCATTCAGTCTGATTACTCGCAATCCATCTTGTATTTCATTGTCATGAGAAATACAAATTTTCTATCTACCTACATAGTATATGATGCGCGTCGCGGCAATTTATGTCGACTTTATTATCGCTCTTTTTGGTGCTAAATCCTACTAATAATAAAAACGCGCAAGTTTGCGAGGATATTTGTTGTTCTTTCACGCAAAAACTACTGAATGGATTTTAATGAAACTTCTCAATAATATAGCTTATATATTAGAATAACACATAGGCTAGAATTTAAAAAGATATATATTGTATATTATCCAAAATATCTATCACCACGCGGTTGAAACCGCGAGGCGCATCTAGTTAAATGCGTATCGTAGCCCGACATAACCAGATTAATATATTGATAATTGATATTTGTATATAGGGTACCTATATATCTAATCTAAGTAAGGGTTCAGGTTGTTCTAAATCAATAACATTGATAGGTATATTTAGGTACCTATCTTTGTCTACCTTAGAATTTATTATTTGCACCAAACAACAGCACATTGATTGCTTGTATGTGTACGTACATAGGTCTAAATTATGCATTGTAGAAAAACAAAGAATGATTTATTCAAATCATTTTTCTTCGATTTCCTATATATGTATATAGCAACATATTATTTTTATAAGAATCATGTAAGTAAGACCGGCCTCGGGTCCAAAAAAAATCCCGAGAACACTTATCGTAACACCAACATAATTTTACATGCGTTTCATTATTTTTCAATTCCAGCCATAGCACCAAAGCGAATCACCTCATAGATAATGCATTATAAAGTCTTGCTTGCTAAACTTACTCGCATTGCCTTCAGTTATTCCGTGATAATGGCGCATGAAACTGTGCTGAAATATTGGAAAACTCAATAGTCAAATTATGGTAAATATCAAGTTTTAAATCACTTAAGTGTAAATAACCATGATAGTTTCAAAAGTTTTGTTATAATGTTGTTCATATCAGGTTAAACACACCTCTTCTGCGAAAGCATAGTAGCGAAACCGCAGTAGATATCACGACAGTGGTTCGCTACGGGCCTTAGGTTAATCATTTCATAGACCTACGTTCTGGAGTACCAATACCGATGATTGCTAGTTAATTTGTCAATGGTTCACGCATCGCTTTGAGTACTCTCCACCTGAAGCCGGTCCGCTTATAAATGATTGTTTGTATGCATTCGACAGTTTTGTGATCGGCAGCCCTACTGGTATTGAGTGTGCCCTTACCATTCTGAATTTGCAGGTAAATGTTGAATGATTTTCATTTTTAACCCTCGATAGATGTACAAGTCCCGTTATGAAAGTTTGTTTATTGATCGGTCTATACTTTAGTAACGTTTTTTATAAAAACTATGGAATAAAGTTAAAGCAAGCTTTCAAAATACAGGTCTAAGTTCGACGAGTCCGTTTGAGTTTTTGTGTAAATATATATATATATCAAATGTTTATTGGACCATCTCGGGATCTTTCGCCGTACAATTTTCGAAATCCGTCCATAATTCATAGAGAACTAATCGACAAACATAAGAAAATATACATACAGCAGAAACTGTACTTCTTTATTAGTCAGGTAATAAAGTAATGTACTGTAACGCAGATCCGCTTATTATTCATGAGCACGAGGAGATTGCATGTACTTAGCACCATTCTCGCATATCATATTAAATTCAATAAGTTGATTACATAGTAAACTGGCTGAGATGCTACTAAATTGATAGCAAATTGGTTGGTAAATTGGTAATTGGAACTGCGCTATTATGCACGATTATCTAGATACGCAGTTGAGTAAATGTTATAATATAACGACTAAAATAAGACTTGCATTAAATATTTTGATATTTTTATACAATGAAGCATTCGCTCATCCTGGTTGCAAGTTAGAATTACTAAAACACTAAAGGCGCGGTATTTTTAATGTGTTTACGACTAGGTAATGTGTGAGCTCATTTCATAATGATTTAAACAATATAAACTATTCCATAGCTACTATAACGAAGATTTCAATAATCGTCTTTTATCCACGCGCAATTATCACGCGAGATTACCCAGAAGTGCATTCACAAACATGCACATTTTTCGAAATGGCCCCCACAGGCAAAGGTTCTCAAAAAATCTAATCAATAAATAAAATAGGTACAGAATTAGGCATATTTCACTATTATATTATATACAAATATTACTTTTGTCTGATTTGTCACAAAATAACTGAACTAGTGATGAGTGAATAGGTATGTGTGTTTGTACCAACTAAGATTATAATCCAAGCGTACCTATTAGTTTGAAGTAGGTACTTAAATAAAAATTATGATTATGAAAAGAGAAATTGTTTTCAATTTATTATTCCGAAGCTGGGTGTTTTTAATTGACAAGACGATCAATTCGATCCTTATTGTTTCCAGAAAGTTCCAAATATCCAAACGCCGCCGTTGTGATCGTTTCGCGTAATGGATAAACAATGTACGTCTGAATTGAAGCTTCAATTAATGCTATAAATATTTGAACAATGGCGACGATAATTCTGAATTAATCTATTCATTAATATTAAATACCGCCTGTCACAGTCACAGGCCTAAAGGCCTGTGCTCAGTGAAGTTTGTAAACTGATAAGAAATACCTACGACTGGTGATGGGGAGTTACACTTGAGATTGGTTACAGTTATAGAGTAATCGCCATATCGCTGGCTTAATTTTCAAACTTCGTATTTCATTTATCAAATTTTACAGGGGCAGAGAAAAACAGTATATTTAAAAACTGACAATAAAACACAGACTAAGAGCATATTTTACGTATAAATTTTAATTGTGCTTGCGTTTGTAGTTATTATGTATGACTTAATATATACGCATTATAAAATGAATAAAGTTACGTATACCTAGGTACTTCTTTAAATTATATGATGGACTTATGAAGTTTTATTAGAGATACAAGGTTTGGTATCTCTGCCTATGTAATAAATAGTTTTGTTTTGGATGGATTTACCCATTACTACTAAAATAAACTTCTTGGTTTATATTTCCAAAATTCTGTTTATTTTAGGTCCATAAAGAAAAATTAACCTGTTCTAATATCTGCACCCGTCACTGTAAACAATGATTTCTTCTTGACCTTTTTACAATAATTTTTGTGTTGAATATTTTTATGGAACAGGTTATGATTGTTGAGAATTCATTTGCAATCAATTTCTCTAACACTAGTAATCTTTTTTCTCCTTGATATTGTATAGTGTGGACATCAATTTGGTTTTGTACCAATTTAGGTTTGTACCAAGGTAGTATATTGAGGATACCGCTTTATAACAAAACCAAATTAGTTTTTATATTAGACTCAATAAAACTGACTGTAAATCCATGGTCAGAACTAAATGATTACATTCTTTGTCCTTTTGATTTACATTTCTAGCTTCTTTTCAATGTGTTCTTTGTAATAATTGTAAGTAATGTTATGAGTGAAAAAAAAACCTCTACCTCCTTGCTATCTGTCAGTGGCAGAAATGAGCACAGAAGTGACGTAGATCAGCAACAAAACTAATCACAAATAGGAATACGAGTGATCGTAACGACATTTTCCACTAAATAACATAAAAATCAATCATTCGAAAATTTAAGAGTAATAGGTATATAAAAAAACGTTTTTTTGCAGGTAAAAAACCCATATTACAAAAATTACAGTTTATAAATATGAAATTAACTATAAAATTAATGCAAATTTAATGAAATTACGAGTATCTAATATAGAATTAATAAATATAATTATAATTAAGTTCATGCTTTGTTTTCGGCAGCAATGTTATCAGTAATAACGTAAGTAAAATACCTATAGTTCAGAGTTTTCTCCTGTTTTACCTATACTTTTTATTGCTGAGCACAACTTACTGGCAACGGCTTTTTATGCGTAGTTATCAGCAAATGGACATTATTTTGTCTTTAAGGGTTTTGTCACAGAATAACTCAATAGAACAGTTTTCGTACAGAACCAAAACCCAGGGTTTCGCGCTCCTTCTATCCGTCTTGAATTTGTCAGCGACCGAATAACTTGCATATTTTATTTGTTTTTTGTAGGATAATGAAATATGTGTGTAAAGTTCTTTTAATCTAAGTTTAATTTATAAGAGTCTCTGTTCTGATAAAATAAAAATCTTCTAAAGTACGAATAACATGTACCTACATCAGGAATGTTTTAAGTCAAAAGCAAATTTTTAAGACAAACAAATGAATCTAACGGACGGCTACAGTTAAAGCCATTGTGAAAAATCAAAAATTGGTTTAAACCAGCCCTATTTTTGGCGAAGTCCGCAAAATTTCTGCTAACTTTGACTGACACTATTAGGCCGTGTAAACAATTAGCGATTCCTAAACGGGTAAGCCATGGTAAACCGTATCGGGCTCAGTGACAGCTGCCAAATTGGCTGACTCCGATATAGGTCACATCAGGGTTGTCATTTGTCGTGGTTTACCTACACGCTGTCATCGCTCTGCTGCAGGTGCTTTACGATAGCTTGGTAAGCTAAGCTGTTGTAATTTTGAGTAGCCATAGTGGGAAAAAGCTCACAAAACTGTAGGATAGGTCCTTTCTATCTTAGTAGCTGCGCCCCGCGGCTTCGCCCTCAAATAGTTTATAAACATTCCTCTTGATCACACTATCTATTTAAAAAAATCGCATCAAAATCCGTTCCGTAGTTTTATATATCTCAGCATACATAGGGAAAGGCACAGCGGGAATCGACTTTGTTTTTTACTATGTAGTGTAATAATATTATAGTAGTATATTATACTAGCTAGTATCTACAGTCGAGTTTGTACAATAAATAATAGCTCTATTTTATTTCGAATTGTTTACATTTTATATTGTAATTTTCCTTAAATCTATTTTTTTATTAATGAAGCAAAACCTTTTGAGTCTAGTCTTACACGTGATCGCTTATGAAGCGTGCGTTTGTGCGTATCTAGCTCAATTTCTTTCAATTTACTTAGGATTCAGAAGAAGCTATGTGAAACTGCCGATAATTATTGAATTAGCTTTTTGCTTTAGATTCAGACCTAAGTCAAATGGCAAATATAAACCTAAACTGAATACTTATCGGTCAAAGAGAACACCTAGAATGCAAAACGTCCCAGAATAAAATAAGATCACGTACTCACTACTACTACTCAGCCGACAACGCCGTTTAATTGTATCTACGAGGAAAATATTCTTTGAAATCTCTGCTACAAAGTTACCCAGTGGTTGCTCCGAGCTTAAACGCAATGCACAAGAATGATTCGCGGACGTCTTTTAAACTTTTGCCATGGCCAGCTGTCGCGGACAGGCTTTGCTAAGGGTTGGCAGTTTCATTTCCCTAATCAAAAACTGTTACCACAAAATAAATATTATGAGAAAGGAAGAGACGTTTAGACGTTTTTTGGGACTTTTTGTTAAATGTTTAATGCACGACGAAAACCAAAAACAATGTCGAGTAATGAATCCACACAGCATCATCTAGCCCCAAGCTAATCAGATCGTGTGTTATGGGTACTTGATGACTGATATACTTATAGTATATGTAATAAATGCGGATTCTTAATATACAGGATGGTTTTTTGAGAAGGGCGGTGATGGCCAAGTCCTAAACCTTAGAGAAAAGTTGTGAAAGGAATGCCCTTGGTTTATAAAAAAACAAACAAAAAAAGCATATTTAGTTTTTTTTAATTCGTTACCTTTTTATACATGTGGTTTGTGTCACCTTGTTTTTGTTTGATGGATTATGCCTATATCAAATTTTACACCTCCCTGTGAAAGGTTTTCGAGTACCCTATTTTATTTAGCAAAGCTATATCTTGAGAACCGAAGAGGAAAAAGTGGCAACCCTAGCCGTGGTTATCTTGAAAGTTTTGCGTCCATTTGCTCACGGTTACAGTAATCTAGTTATCCTCAGTAACACTGTTGCTGTGTGCTTTATATGCGTCATCGAATCACAGAGGTTTCATGAGCGACTTAGCACTGTTTGTCCGGCTGATTTGGTTCGGCAATTACTGATGATTCGATCCCATTCGTTGGTTTATGACGGTAGGGGCATAATTGGTGCTCAGTTGACTGAGTGCTGAATATTTGGATCATTAATAATTACCAAATCATCATCATCAGCCGGTATTTAGGCCCCGCTAATGAGCGACATGGCATCTAATACCAAATAAATAAATAAAAATAAACTTAATAATGGTGGACAAACCATACAGCATCATTTAGCTCCAAGTTAAGCAGAGCTTGTGTTATGTTTATGTTGATGACTGATATTTAATTGTAATGCGAGTCAAGTGTAGTGTCGTCTGGGGATAGTTGGACCTAAATCGTGTCAATTGACATAAGGTTAGCGATGTAGATACGGTTTCGTGATTAGAGTAAGACAGCGAAAGATTTCAGCCTTGGTCGTCAGTCAACCAGTAACCTACACACAAGCCAACCACTGCCCGTTGACTCCTACTGCTTACAAAGTCCTATAGCATAGTCTACCTACTGAAGTCAAATAGGTTTACAATTTCGGGAAACACCCAAAACGCTCAATTTATTTTGATGTGCTAGCCGCAACTATCTATAATTGGGTCACAAATGGTAATGCCTTATATGTTTTATGTTGTGTATGTAATAGTGTATCCTCTGTTCGTATTTAAATCAATAAATAAATAATACAACAGTAAGTTTAATTATAACCTCAGCGTGTGATGTACCGATAACAGCGTTTACAGTAACTTTAGCAGAAAACCAGAAAGCAATGTCAATAAGAGTATAATAACAGCGTCCTATCCGATGTCCTAACTAACGCAGAGGAACTCAGGTCGCGTCATCATTAATTAATTATATCCCACCGCTGGAAAGCAGGTCTCATTTACCCAGTGTAATCAAGCGAATTAATTAAATACTTCCTCGGCGTATTGTGAAAAATTCAATTAATATTAACGTCGCAGTGAATGATGCTCGTTAAGAATTAACGTTCAATTGGTATGTTTTACGCACCGCGCGACTTTGCCGCTTGGGAAATCAGCGCCCGGGAGGGGAAACATCGACTTAGAAAGCAGGTTTGGAGCCTACCACACAGTTACCGGCTCAGAGTGGTACAGAGAGTGCCTTACAAACGGAGTACAAACAAAAAACTGTCATCATCATCAGTCTATGTTAGTCCACTGCTGGACATAGGCCTCCCCTAATGAGCGCCATACCGCCATGCCTTTAGCTTGATGCAACCAGCATCTCCCTGCAGTCTTTCGCAGGTCGTCATCCCACCTGGTCGGAGTGCGTCCTACACTACGTTTACCGCCCTGTGGTCTCCACTCAAGTGAGCCAAGTCATGGTGAGTTTTGACTCTGTATTGTACGGGCTGTAAAATTAAACCAAAGACGTTTGTGATGGCTCGGCCGGCACGTAGATAGTGCAATGATTTTAACGTATGTCAAAATCAACCGGAGGGTAGAAATTATGTTTATATTTTAGACTACCTGTTACCAGTGTAAATTCGTCCGAGTAAAAGAGGGCAAATACTTTTTACTTTTGTATCGAGTAATTTAATAGGTATATCAAGAAGGAAAGTTTTTCGCTGGATGTATTTCCTTGTTGAACAATATTTTAGTCTATAAGGTGTATCTAGTATAATATATGCGAAAGTTTAGATGGATGGATGGATGTTTGTGACTTATGCACGTCAAAACTACTGCCCGGATCAGGCTGAAATTTTGCAAAGATGTAGCTATAGCCTGGAATCAAACATATGCTAAAAAGTTACTATGGGATAGAAAAAACACATTTAAACGTTTCCATATAAACCACGCGTGAGTAGTCACGGGCAGAAACTAGTTACTTTTATACATTATGATTTTAAGCTTGTTATAATCTCATCCCATAATGGGATGAGATTATATTCATTCGTCTAATTTGTTTCTTTGTACACTTCCTCCATCTGTTCTATCGCTTCTCTTTTATACCAAAGGTTTTGCTGTAAGAAAACTCTTTGTTAGGGTTAAGCTCGCCTATGTACATATCTATTTTAGTTAAGTTATTTTTAAGTTTTTAGTGTACAATAAAGAATTACAAGAATTGTTTTATGTACTGGTGATATGTAGTATATCCATCATTGTAAACTAGAAAAAAACAATTACCATGAAAATTAGCAGGATAACGTTAATTGTATACAATTTAAACTTTAAGTGAGGTGTATTACAAAATCTTTCAACTGGCTTCTTCTAAGATAATTGTAGTTTCAAGGTTAATAAAAGTGTTCGAAGTTGACTACCTATATCTATATATATAAAAGAAAGTCGTGTTTGTTACAACACTTATAACTCGAGCGGCTGGACCGATTTAGCTGAAAATTGGTGGAGAGGTAGCTTAGAACCAGGAGTCTATAGGATACTTTTTATCATTTAAACAATTTGACACATAGATTTCCACGGGGGCGAAGCCGCGGGGAGCAGCTAGTAGTTAATATTGACCTGCCAAGCTTGACTATAGAGATAGACTTCAATTGTGGGCAAAACCCGTACCTAATCTCGCGCAAACTCCAAGTCAAGCTACTAAGTAAACAAAAGCAGGGCTCACAATAGCATGATGGGGCAGGCACCTCCACATTACCCATGCGACCTGTGTATAGTCGACTCCAAAAGGAATGAGTAATTTTAGTAACATTAGTTAATAAAATTACTCGAAAAAACGAATGAGTAATTTTAGTAACATTAGTTACTAAAATTACTCATTAAATTAGTAACATTAGTTACTAAAATTACTCATTAAAATTACTCCGGTTACGGTAGAGCAGTTCAGAGCTTCTTTTCCTGTCATGCAGAATTCCGTCGTCTTGCGGGCGACTCGTAAACTATAATTTCATGTACGTTTTTCTTGTCACGCGAGCCTCACTGACGTAGAACGTGGATTGCCTGGAAAAATAATAGGTTTCAGGTCGCTCGAACGCGGACCGGTTGGCCAGGATACAATAGCGAGCCCTCGCGGCGCATAAGCGTATGAAGTTATTTTTAAAAGTAATTATTTCGTAAGTTGTTTTCATGGTAATCTATTGGTTTACGAGGCGCACGCCAACAAAGCTCCCAGTCTTCTAGATTTTTTTCAACATCTTCTTTGCAACATTTTGTTATAGAAAACTGCTTTGATATTTCAAGGAGCCAGGGCCTGGTTAGACAGGGGGGGGGGGGGGGGGATGCACTATACACTCCCATGCGAGATGGAGATCCCGGTGCCCCATAGTATTAGAATTAGCGGTAATAGAAATAACTTGACACAGTGAATTATCAACTACGAAATTAGCTAGGACGTAGCTCGAGCTGCCTAGAGACCGCGGTTGGAACGAGCTTGGATACGTTTGGATTTAGCTCGGTTTTAGCTAACCTTTTAGTTATTTATCAGCCATTATACTAAAGCTCATTTTAGATACAAATTTGTGTTTGGATGTATTTAACCTTGTTTTTCAAGGTAACCTATATCTTAAAAAACCTCAGTTTTAAATCCCTATATCGACCGGCAGCGGTAAGGACGAAGTAAGGACTCTGTTTAACTTGCAAGAGTAAACATCATATTGTAATTTCACCAGCAAATAGTTGAGCGGAAAAGACCGAGCGAGCAAAAAGCTTTGAAATAACTCTCCACTTATGTACTCATCTCTCATTTTTTTTTTTGCGGGGAAATCAACACACTTATTGGTATAAATGTAATCTGTCAGTTTAAAGAAGTCCGTTCCGCTTCCCTCTCATTACCCTTTCGCGGTGGCAACCTGGCTTGAGACAAACGACAAAGCAACTCAAAGTGAGTAGAGTTTCACAAAAAGTGATTACAAGTTGGTACCTTTTGAAAACTATTACGTCGCTGAAGTTTCATAGTTTCCGAGCTCCTCTCGTAATAATATCTCTGCGTGTGACTGTACTGTTGCGGTTGTTTGAACGTGTCACTACTTAATGACGCTGCTTTGGGCATCCTTTGTCATGGCCCAACATAGTCCCTACACAACCGTATAATATGTAGTATCCTAGCGGTCTCAGACGAACTTCACTAACAAGCATCATGCAAATAACCTCAACTTCGGAAGATACCGAGTACATCTTTCGCTGCAACTTCGTCGTCTAATGATGCGTACATACACGTATCAGTTGCTGTGCGAAAAATGCTCGGAACTTCGAGTAATTGGTAGTCTTTATAAAAACAACTTTGGCAGGCAGTTAGGCACCTATTGTGACGTCAAAAGTACATCTACAGCTCGGGGCTGTATATTGCGAACAGTGTGTACAGTTTTATTTTGTTTAAAATGGAATAAAACCTTTTATTGATTTTAAGTGCTCAGTATGTTATAGAAAACAGGTATTTAATAGGTGCTTTATAAAGCACTTACGAGTTTAGCACACTAATAAACTCAATCTATTTTAAAGATAGATTCTATCTAATGGACAATCGAATGGGCAGGTCTAGAGCAGACGTAAACTAAATTGCCCAGGGCTGGATTTAGGTATAAATAAAGAAATAAGATCTCTTGTTTAGAACTGGGTGTTGAAATTTGTGATTAGTCCCGCAGTATTCGTGGCTTGAAATTGTCAATAAGCGAAAATCATGTTACTAATATGCAAATGGAATAGAAGGACAAGGTAATTATGATAGATATGATTATATTTGTTGCGGTCGAAATCACTTGAAATATAGGCATTAAAAGTAATAAAAAGCGATATAGAGACGTAAAAGAAGCTTGCAATATATTACTGAAGATAGGTTTGATTGTTTCATCTTATCACAATAGAAGTGAAAAGTACTGTTTTCACTCGGACTAAAACCACCTATTATGACTCAGACTTGACATACTCCTTTAGGTACTACATACGGAGTATAACAATACCCTACTAATATTATAAACGCGAAAGTTTGTAAGTATGGATGGATGTATGGATGTTTGTTACTCTTTCACGTAAAAACTACTGAATGGATTTTAATGAAACTTTACAATAATATAGCTAAGACAGAATAACACATAGGCTACAATTTATAAAGATATATTTTACATTATCCAAAATACCTATCACTACGCGGGTGAAACCGTGGGGCGCAGCTAGTCATATATAATGGGGTGGTTTAGTCCCTTGTAAAAAGTATATATCAATAAGAAATACTACATTAAAGAAAAGATCTTTAAAAAAAATATTAGGTACTGCACATTGTGCGCTTACTAGCAAAGGAAAAAAGATGTTCAGATTTTACCATTAGAGTCAACTATAGACTCACAAGTAATCATATTCCATTTTTGATAGTACGAGGGTTGCAAATTTTTTGAATTAGGTGATGTGACTGAAACATAATGACGTTGTACTTGAACTTACACGAAAATTTGTCCCTGTCCCAAATACTCAAAACGGCGTTAACTGAAATGTGAACCCCATTTGTTTAATTCAATAGGTTAGCATTCTATTATAATAATTCCTAACGTGAAGTGAACTGACGTTCTTGAATAATGAATGCAGTTGGAATCGGGTCGGTACGTGCAAACTTCATTGCATATGTAACTAGGGCTTGCTTTGGCTAGCTTTATTTATACCTGCTACTGGTATAGAAACAATAAAAGCTTGGAAACAAGCCTACCTTCTAATTTTATAAAAGTAGAATAGTGGTCGTGTTATGCCGTTGTTATAACGTTTTTCCCTATTTTTCATCGAATTATTTAGCTTCAGGAAAAATAATGTAAGTTTTATATGAATACTAGCTGCTCCCCGCGGCTTCGCCCCCGTGGAAATCTATGTGTCAAATTGTTTAAATGATAAAAAGTTATGTTAGACTCCTGGTTCTAAGCTACCTCTCCACCAATTTTCAGCTAAATCGGTCCAGCCGTTCTCGAGTTATAAGTGTTGTAACAAACACGACTTTCTTTTATATATATAGATTAAGATTTTGTTGTTTATTTTTAAAATGGAAGAATTGTGACGTATTAAAGCTGCACGTTGCTTGATTTATACATGTGAAATGTAACACAGACTTACACAATAAAATAGTTGGTAAGCACATAAAACTAAAAACGAATTATCTGAAATATTTTTTTGTGAAAAAAATAACTAAGAACTTAATAACTGACTTCTTCTACAATATTTGCAAAGTTTTTACGGGTGTAAATACTGTAGAAGTAAATTTACGGGACAAATAGTAATGCCTCGAGGCTAAAACTTTTATGGAACCTCGGGATTATATTAGAGAATAAAATGGAATAGCATTTGGTGGATATATTGATTAGCATAACATATTGCCGAATTGAGAACCTCCTCCTTTTTCGTCGATTGAAAAGTCTGAAGTATTTATGTGGTTTCCTACAATAAGAAAAATAATTGGTGTGCAAAGATGTAGTTCTGGACCTGTAATAACATTAGGCTATTATCCGGGAGAGTGTGCGAAGCCGCAGGCAACAGCTAGTGGAGCTTATATGAGGTACTTACATGGTGTATAATGTCGGTGGCAGCGTAGAAGCTCTCATGGGGATCGGAGCGTTTCATCATATACGGTCGTGGAAACGATGGGTCCTCGCATATTTCTGTTGAAAACAAAATTCATGTTAAACTACAGTATATGTATATAGGTACTAACGTAGTTTTCAGAAGGTTATTATTACAAAATAATACGAGATAATGACAAAAATGCTAAGCCATTTAATTTGTTTGGGTTAAGTCTAAGTGCATATTTTCTGTAGCAACTTATAGGACATTTATTCTCTGTTATAACAACCGTTTATTCAACTTGCCCAGTTAGTTTGTGCAGGACAAATTTTTTAACTGAATTTTAGACTAGTTGTCATGAACCGAATGAACTGAAATTTGGCATATTTATGTAAGTTGCAATGTTGGCAATGCGAAATGAATGGTACTAAGAAGATGTACATCCCAAAAAAAAAGATGTACCCTATCGAGTTAAGGTTCTTGGATTATTTTCTTCCCAAGCACTTTGATCCAAGACGATAGAAGGGCATGTTTTTTAAAAAAACGTTCTTATATATGTATACAAAATCTATATGATGAATTAAAAGCAGGATTTCAAGGGAATAAAAAAACCATAGCTCCGCAACCGTGACTTATAAGACTACCAGGTAAATGTAGGCCATGACCCCACAAAATAGAAAAAAGAAAGAAAAAAACAAAAAAAACACAAAAAAACAAAAAATATACAAACCAAGTGAAGCAAAAAAAAATAAACATTGAGAAGGGGGAAAAAAAAATATATTCCCACAAAACCCAAGGACTGAGGGGTCGTCACCCCTCGAGTTGACGCCGGGGTAATGAGGCCAAGCCTCGAGGCCCCTCTCTGTGCCCCCACCAGGGCCGGAATGAAATTTATTGATGACCCCACAACCCCACGAAAACTATATCAGTCCTGTATATTTCTTTTGAAAATGGCGATTTGCAATCTATTCCAGCAACACATTCTCGATGAAGTATCCTTTCAAACAAAAAACTAAATCAGAATCGATTCATCTGATTTTCATTGGAAATAGCTGGACAGGAATAAGTATTTTAAAGAAAAAGAGTAGTCGTTAAATTGGCGACTACATTTCCCAAGGTATATTCTGTTACAGGGTCACAAAGCACATAAAGCTAGTGTAGCACCCTCCCAAATAATTAGATCAAGATTAGAGGTGGCCGAGCTCTTGGTAACGTACTATATCCCTTAAGACCACCACTCTATGGCGCTGTTTTCATACAAACTATCGTAATTTGTAGTTTTTGAAGGATTGCGCTTATCACTA
This sequence comes from Eupithecia abbreviata, assembly GCA_943735965.1. Lineage (NCBI taxonomy): Eukaryota > Metazoa > Arthropoda > Insecta > Lepidoptera > Geometridae > Eupithecia > Eupithecia abbreviata. The sequence continues at coordinate 10,382,102 of OX030973.1, forward strand.
CATAGTATATAACTAAGTCGCTTTCCGCTGTCTGTCTGTTCTTATGTATGCTCAGATCTTCAAAACTACGCAACGGTTTTTTTTATTCTGTAGAGTGATTCAAGAGAAAGGTCTTTAAACCGTTTGACACATACTAATTAAGTATATTTACACGCGGGCGAAGCCGCGGGGCGCAGCTAGTAATATTATATAACTTTTATTTATTTAAATTATTTTAAAAAGTCCCAAAAATGTCTCAATTCTAGTAGGTCCTGTCTTAGGCTACATTTTGAATATAAGTTTCATGCAAATTCTTTCCCGATGGATAGGTAAAAAAAAAACAAATTGAAATCAAAACTATCCAAACTACTTATGTATTAAAACTGCTTCAACTACCGAGCCTTCCGTTGAGTATAAAGCTCGAAAACCTGTTCACTATTTTCTCTAGCGCCTTCACATCGGCCTTAGGGGGCCATTATCCACCGCTCAGGGCCCTTATTCACTATGACCGACAAAAATACGCCACAATAAGCAAAAAAAGTCCGTCTCTACATCAAGACAAAAGTACCTGCGCAGAATGCGATTGTAACGTCATTTCATGATAGATGACGTCATTTTATGACAGATAACGACATTCTCAATTCTGTTCTTTAAGTACGCATATAAAAAAATCACATGTTTTATTCTCCTTTTCAAAGTTAACCCTCATGTGTCAGTTCGAAATGCTTGCATGTACCTATTATAATATATTGTCAATAACAAAAAAGTCAAGTCTATTTATAATTGCGTGCGGACTGCGAACTGATTATTTTTTGTTTTGAGCTCAAAACACATTGATGCCTATGTACAAATCTTTTTTATTTAAGTGATTTTTAAGTTTTGTGTGTGTATAATAAAGAATTACAGAATTTCAGAACATTTTTGCTTGCTCTGCGCGTTATGTTCGCGTTTTTAGCGTGAAATGAGAGAATAAGGTCTCCGGGCCAGGGGTATCATCTTTTCAATATGGCCCTGAACAATAGCCACCTTTCTTCCGGACGTCCGGCATTCGTAACGAGCGTGCTATCTCCTTTTCACTCCAGGCGCTACGATTTTATAAAAAAATATTTAACGATTGCAAGAGTTGGTATTACGAGAAATATTTAGTCGGATTTTTTTGCTACATAGATTACCATTATTACCATATTATTAGGTAATACGTTACAAACCTGCGAAAGACTGCAGGTAGATGCTAGATGCGGCAAGCTGAAGACAGAGCGCTATGGCGCTCATTCGGGGAGGCCTATGTCCAGCAGTGGACTGCTATAGGCTGATGATGATGGTGAAGTTACAAACCTTAAATTTATTTTTCTGTCAATTCAAGCCTTTACAAAAAACGTTCTCAACAGAGTGGTTAGTATTGGTTTGGCTAATAACAAAAAAAAAGCGTTTTCTAACCGCCGCTACCGCTAACCTGTCAAAGTTAAAATTGGAAGACTAAGGCAATATGCAACCAGAACTTTGGTTAAAGAAACTGACAACTTTTTAATATTTTTCGTACAAACTTAGTAAATTTCTTCTTCTTAGTAAACAGCTCGTTGCGAGTTGCCAGTTGCCGCAATAGTTGCTTTTTCTGCATCGCTGCGTAAATGGAACGAATCAATCTCAATCTTTCGAAAATTAAAATTCAAAGCTCTAAGGACTCAGATCATAGGCGATTAATGTGGCGCGCTGGGCGAAGGTCCGCCTGCGACGCAGAAGGTTGCGGTTTGGTTCCCGCTTTTGAATTTATAATTTCAAAATAATTTTTAAAAAGTCTTCTAGTGTATTTTATTTCCTCGTTTATTATTTTATGTTTATTATAAGAATATCCTTAGTTTTCACATAGTTTCTTTTCAGTACAATATTATCAGTCAATTAAGGCTTACTGTTTCCCACGATACAGGCCCGTCCTAGTGTGAGCATACTTCCTGAGTAACATTTGTGGATGTACTAAGAACCCCTTGCGTTAATTTAAATTTATATTGTATATGAAACAATAAACATATTTTTATTTTATTAGAAGATGTCTTAACCTTCAAAACTGCTGGCACTTTCTGTCCAATAAACAAATTATGTTCTGAGAAGCACGTCTACAGCGGTGTTTACCAGTGTCGGCAATTCTGCTAATGGTAATTCTGTTAGATGACAGTCTCGAACGTTTTCATGTCAATCCTATGACACGAACTTTAAGTTCTAATTTCCAATTATGTTTAATTTGTTCTCAATCTACTTTCTAGCTACGAAAGCACATTGCACTCATTTTAACCCGCGATATTCCGCGATAGTAGGTGACCTCCTTTAAAATGCTTCTTTTTCCGGCATTCTAGCAAAAAATAGCTACTTACCTATTTAATTCTAGGGTGGTAGTTAAGGAAATCATTAGGCCGTATCGTGCTGGAGTGTTCCTAAGTAAACAGAAAAGGGGGAAAGTAACAATCTGGGTGCAAGAGTAGGTACTTTGGATGGTAACGAGTGGACGACTGCGCGTCGAGTGTGGCGGGGCCAACTAGCAGTGGCAACACCAGCAGTTTTATGGAATTATGTATACAATGAACCGTGTCGACATAATTTTAAAGTTCGAATTTTTATACACTATGTTGTTTTTTTGTTCAGCGTTGGATCGCGAGGAGTGGAAGGAGAAAATGGGTGATTTTTTACACCTTGGTAACCACGTTATATTATTGGAGTTTTAGTAAGAATCCCTTACTTTTTGAAAATATAATATAGCCTATGTTCACCGGGGATAGTATAGCTTCCCAACGGTGAAAGAAATCGGTCCGGTAGTTTTGGAGCCTATTCATTACAAACAAACAAACAAAATGTCAAACCTTTCCTCTTTATAACATTACAAAAGAGTTTCCATACAGTAAATTGTTATCAAACCTTTGTTGTCAAAAGAGCGTTGCTAGGCAACCACGTTTATTTAGAAAAAATGGCGTATTGATATGCAAGGAATTTTATAGGTACATTTTTCACACATTGGGTTGCATTGTTGGAGTTTTAGTAAGGATCCCTTACTTTTTTGAAAATATAATATAGCCTATGTTCACCACGGATACTTAGGCTTCCTAACGGTGATAGAATTTTTCAAATCGGTCCAGTAGTTTCGAAGCCTATTCGTTACAAACAAACAAAAAATCAAACTTTACCTCTTTATAATATTAGTATAGATATGTATTAAAAATCATAGTTTTATTAGAGTTTGACGACCTCCGTTGCACGTCTTCATTTTCCACCTTTGATTGTTAATGGGCTGAGTTAACATAGATCTTAAAAAAAATTGTGACATATTACGAAGGTCTAGAAGACGAAGGCAGGTAGTCTTCGACTTTCGTGATAATCGTCGGCCTCGTCGGCAATTTCCATCAGGCGAGATTGTGGTCAGACGAACCCTAACGAAGCTATATATTATATAAAACTGAACGTATTTCTTCTGCTTTACAGATTTCAAATGTTTTCTTAAACTTCTTAGAAGGTCTTTCATTTAAAAAATTAAGAAAATAACTATTTTTCAAATTTCCACACAACACAGTCGCGGGGCCCAGCTAGTTTGAAATAAAAAAATGTTTCAGGAGATTTCACATAAAAGAAATCTAATCAAGCTTAGTTTTTATTAACCTCGAACGTTAATTGTTGTTTTGTGTTGTTTAAGCTTAGCGCTAAGCTCAACAATATTAAATCAGAGTTCAGTAGTTATAACAATAGCAGCTTAGCCATGCTTTGTGGTCATGGCATATAAAGACTCATTTGCACTGAACAACAAACGAGACTTAAATCTACGTGTTATAGGTTTGATTACCTAACTATGTATATAATCAAGTTATTATTCATTTATACATTCGATATGGACTAAAATTTAAGATAATTACTGTCCAGAAAATAAAATGTTAATGTTGTACTCTTAAGAAAGGTTCTTAAAAGGCCTTCTACACGATTATTTATTAGGATACACTACCCGTCTTTTGATGGATTTGCAGGAGATATTTCTGGATAGGTAAAAAAAATATCAATTCAGACATTTTCTGGGACTGCTTGCAACAAACGTCTATCCAACTATCTATCTACACTTCTAAACTTTTGCGTTTACAATATTAGTGTGATTGGATAGTATATGACAACACTCATTCATTCATAGTGGTAAAGATTTGTTGTTGTTATATTTTATTTAGTTTATTTGTTAAATCCATGTATTTGTATGGAAGAGCCGGACATCCGTGCACAAGTATACTTACATACTTAAATGGATGACCTAACAACTGTCTAGCATGTAAAGAAACATATTTTTATACAAATAAACAATTTTCATATTTAAAATTTTTTTCGAGCTGAAGAAATAGAGTGCACCAATGTTTACGATCTATAATTATTTTCAGTGCACATACCGTTCCCGTTTTTGTAGTGCCTCAGGGATGTTTGCTCAGAATCAAACTGACTGGCTATCACGCCGTCATTCGGAAGAAAACAGCATCCCTGATGAGCAGGACGAGGGCGAGTCACAACAGCATCCTACAACGTATGTCCCCTATATGGACACATTTTGTCCAACGTGTTGCTCCAGCGTGTCGATATAGCAGCACATGATTTAGTCTTAATTATTATTTAGTTTATTGTAAGATAATTTGTATACTTTTGAACTTAATTTTGTATAATTTTATTTGTGACCCTAATCTAATTTAATTTTATTCCCATTCTTATTTATTCAATGTATTAATGTTTTATTATGATTTAATTAATGTTATAATGTTTAATTGAATGTATGCTATGGATTTTATTATCTGAGATAAATAAATACAATACAATACAATACATACTAGTCACCGTTGAAACTGTTGCTGAAAATTTGGATAGGACGACATTATAATTTTGCTAGCTGTGTGATCAAACCCTTACCTAATTTCAATTGTAACGCGCTGGGTATTTGTAGGCACACCTGCTAATATACATACTTACTTCATTAGCGACAATCCCCGCTATAATATTAAGCCCCCGATAAATATTACCCAACGCTGTTAGGGTTGTAGCCACGCCTAAATATGTAGGTACCTATTAATGTATGCTGCTTCTTAATTATGAATTATCGCCTTAGAGAAAGTATATCGCGTTTATATTTGTACACCCAAAAATATTTGAAATTGAGTATACCTATTTATAACTTTAAAAAAAATACTAGTTTCCGCTCGCGGCTTCGCACGCGTTGTTTCTATGGAAACGTTTTAAGGTTATTTATTGCAAAGAATTATATGTTTGCAATTTTATCCCGATCTGATCAGTAGTTTTGACGTAAAGAAGTTACAAACATCCTTCCATCCATACATCTAAACATCCAAACTTTTACAATAATATCAGTGTGATAATTCTAGACAATCCACAAAGCATCATCTAGCCCCATAACCCAAGCTCTGCTTAAGCTTGGGTTATGGGTACTAGATAACTGATATACTACCTACACTTGTATTACATTGTTATTTTTAATATATAAAGTAAACACCCAAAACACCGGAAACTTATTTGCAGATCGTAGTCACATTTTCCCGAGGCGGGAATCGAACCCTCACGCACTTAAACCCTCGGTGCAGCGCCACTGAGGTCGTAATTATTGATCGTACAGAGCAAATAACAAATGACGTTCAGCACGTGACGTCCGTCATCGCGCATCATTGTTTTGTTTCTTGCGTTGACACCACCACACAGTTTTTCACAGCTTCGGTAGTGTCATCTTTTCAATAGGTATGAACGATCCTTTATGTAAAAATGATCTGAACAAATAATTTTATTTCTTAATTTCTTGCATATAGGCTGGTGAACTGAACGTTGTCTGGATAAAACAACACAAATTGAGGATGTTAGTAACGTCAAGGATACTTAATCCGCCCAGGCCTGACCCTAATTGTAAATAATACCTCGCAACAAATGAACAAACTACTCTGTATTTTTTGCCCCCCAACCAAGGGTAGCAACCCCTCTGTGGTTCAAGTACAAACCGGTATAATATTGATGTTGGACGAATTTCGCTTTTTCTTTTATACGTGAAATATTTGATGCTTGCCTGCAGGGTATTTGGTCCGAGCTAATTAAGTTCGAAATTGTTTCCAAAGGGCCCGTTTCTAAATTGAAAAACATTTGGTTTTTTTGCCGAGGTCGGTTCGAGTGTGAAAGTTTTTAGCTTGTTAACGTTTATGCAAATAGTTGAAACGAGAACTCGGTGCAAAAACTAACAGTTTGGATGGGTTTGTAAATACCAAGCAATATTTTGCAATATTCCCAATAGTTTTACAGACAAAACTTCTTCAGTTTGTGGTTAGTTTGCGCCGGCACCGAAATACTTTCGAAAACTGTTGCGAAACACTTTTCCGGTAAAAATTTTGGAGGCAGTACCCCTACATTTTTGTTCTTCTATTTTTGGTTAAAATAGTTTCCATCTCATTAATTCTTGTACCTATGTATATACCGAGGCCTAACAATTAATCAGTGATGAGATTGCTGTCAAATGTTTTCCATATCTCTATACCAAAAAGAAGAAAGAAGAATGTTGAAGTTTGTAAAAATCCAAGAAATAAGCATTTTTGTATGGTCAGAGGAGAATGGTATTTCAGTCTGTGAACTTTTAATCATATACACTTCATCGTTTCGAATTTTCTAAATAAATACTCGTGTTGTATGTATGTATATATCTTTTTCATTTCCAACTTAGTAGTGTCAACAGTTACGATATATGGTACTCACCATTGTATTCGTTCTGATCGTGGGAGTCGCGCTTGTCACGGCGGCCCAGGGTTTCCCTCCAGATGTTGTATGGCTCCCTGTAATCTTCATCCACCACGGCTGGCCTGGTAACCAATAAATTGTGTAAAGTATTAAGTTTAATATTTAAAATACGACGTTTTAAGGCACTCGGAGAAGGTAGAGCAGATAACTTAAGCTCTACCTCCACTAAATATGGGAATATCTTTCTCTGTCAGGCTCAAATTGATTAAGTCGCACTTTATTATGTTAAGGTTATTAGATTACGTGAAAGAGTAAGGTATGGCCATTATATTTAATCTTGGGGTGCGATTTAACTAAGCAGTGAATAATAGTAGATTATTTACTGTTTTCAATTGAATGTTTGTACATAAATAAATAAATAATAAATAATGCTGGACAATCCACGCAGCATTATCTAGCCCCATGGTAAGCAAAGCTTGTGTTATGGGTACTACATAGATAACTGATATATATAATACAATACATTACATAGATAGATATTTTTTATTATACATAGAAAACGACCAGAACACCCGGAACAAATATCTGCAGATCGTACACACAATTGTTCCGAGGCGGGAATCGAACACGCAACCTCCTGCGTCACAGGCGGACCATCGCCCACCGCGCCACATCGGTCGTCAAAAACATGAAATAGACATCGAAACTGTTCGTAATTTATTGATTTAGATCAGTTTTTAATGACTATTTTGAGAAGAAAATGGAGTACTGTTTTCTACTCTCTGTGCCTAACAATATAGGTTGAGATTTAGTGTGTACACAGGTCGATCTATTTCTTATCTCTTTATCTTAAATTAAGTCATACCGCTGGCCTATTTATTTACGTTCAAGATTTGATGCCATCCAAACTATTATAACAAACACACTTGAACAAAAAGTTGGACTATAGTACACTAACCCTTCTAGCTGAATTGCTGGAAGGGTTAGCGTGCTATAGTCCAATAGGCCTTAGATCTACCATATGAATAAAGGTTAAAGTTTGCATTAAATCGATGATGCATGCGACTCAAGTCCTCCAACCTCCATATCTCGCAAGCCCCCAGAGATTTTATCGACGTCCTTCTATTTTATCACAATAAACTCCTATCAAAGACTAAAAATAGCCTGTAAGAGCTAAAATTTACGTGTAATTTTGAACCATTGTGGTTCAAAATTACACGTAATTTTTTTCAACGAGGATAGTTGAACAAAACCCCGTCATTTTAAGGTTCTTTGATCATGAAAATTGACATAGTTTGTCTTGTCATGTCAATTAGAGATAAGCCGATATTAATATAGCAATGAAAGATGGTACAGAAATAACCCTTATTTTGAGATATTTTAACACTATCTACAGGAAGTTCAAATTAGTATTGGAGTAGATACTGCTGTTTGTATTGTACGAAAATATTTATTAAGCATCGTCAGTAATTTATTTGATTCTCGGCGTCCGGCTTAGACGATAATAGAGTGTAAGCAAATAAATACATACCTATAATCTTACCTAAAAACCTCTCCTAGCTTCGACAAGTTGCTAAGAATCGTTTGCTTTCTTCTGTTGGTTTTATATAAGTGTGAGAAAAAACTGTCAAGCAACTGATTATGATAAGTAAATCTATAACAATGCTATTATGGTTTGGTATGTTGTGGTGCGTCAGATACACATTACTAAAGCGACACAACGCACAATAATTACAAGTTTCTAGCATTACATCTGGCGGTAGGTATAAAAAACTACCTTTATGTTATACGATAAGTTTCTGTCGCGCCATAACACACTACACCACACTAGTGTGGTTCAAGCTCAAAGGGGTAAGACACAAACACCGCGTAAAGTGTTTGTGTTTACAGTAAAACGGATCGGAGCCATTCACGCACTATCGATCGCGCCGAAGCCTATTCATAATTCACAAGACCTCCAAACATTCAATTACATTTTTCCCCCAGTTCCTAGATCCTTCACTGATAAACAATTCATATGTATTACGAGCAACTGTAGTAAAGTTCTCGTGTGCTTGAATATTTGCTAAGGTGAGGGTGACCCGAGATGTATCTGTGCTGGACCAGAAGGGTGGTTCTTCGGTGGACTGTTCAAGCGGAATTTTACAAATAATACTGCAATAACTGAAGAGCCTATGCTCGGAGTTTTTGTGAAGGATAGTAACGAATATACCGGACAAAGAACCAAAGTTATCGAGATAGCTCAAAGAAAATATAGCAATCTGAAGGGGCTGTGGGCCAGCCATATTTCGCGAAGAACCGGCAACCGCTGGGGTAAAAGTGTGCTTGAGTGGAGACCGCGACTCGGTAATTGTTGTGTAGGACGCCCTCCGGCCTGGTGAGATGAGGATCTGCGAAATACTGCAGATGTGGGATGCGTCAAGCTAAAATCAGGGCGCTATGGCACTCATTAGTAGAGGCCTATGTCCAGATGTGACCTATAATATAGGCTGATGATGACGATGAAAGAACTACAGATGGAGGGACGCTGGTACAGTGACGTTCATAAATAGTTTTAGTCCCTTTTAAGTTTGAAGTAAATTCTTCAAATACAGAAATATTACATAATATATATACATAGTATATATATCATTTCAGTAAAATGAAGACAGCAAGCTGTTTTAAATAAAAGCAACTCAAGTTATTCTAGACGTAATATTAAATCAGAACTAATATAATTACGTCACTTGTCATATCATATTATCGATGAACGCCATTGTTCCTCCGTTCTTTTTTGTAGATTATGTATCTACAAAAAAGAACGTAGGAACAATGGCGATAAGGACAGACGATGGGCAAAAAGTGAGAAACTACAAATCTAAATATACTTACTCTTTTCGTATATTCGAAAATGAACTGCTCCAAACCATTTGCCGTGTTTTGTGATGCTTGTTACGATTTTAAAGAACCTTCTGAAGATATCTTCTAAACCAGTAAAACGTAAACGGGAGTAAATGAAGGAAAATGCGCACGTTCAAAATATTATTTTATCAAAATTAAACTAACCTCTATTCAAAAATTACGAAATTAGTTCGAAAATGTATGTAAAACAAAATTTCCTAAACCTCTTCCTTTTTTAAAGCCAGATAAGTACATGTACGATTTAAAAAAATAGTTCTTTTGCGACAGCTCATTCTTGCGTAGAGGCATAGTCATTATTATTGGTATAAGTTATCAACAGCATCTGAAATATACTCTAGTATAATATTTATATAAAAAAAATTACGATTAACTGAATACAAATAACCTGCGTACTTCTAAGATAGAACTAAGAATGAAACACAACAAAGACACGCATGTGAGATGACGTCATTCTCAATCCTATTCTTTAAGTACGCAGCTTATACGTTATAATTCCTGAAATGCACACAAATTTATTAGTCAAAGCTCTAAAGACGTTTCAACAATAATTAGGGCTAACACGAATAAACTCAAGCAAAGCTTAGTCGTGTTCTAGAACATCCGACCAGTATCCTTAGGGAGATATGAACCAAGAACCAAGAGCTTTAACTAATTGGTCTATATAGTAGAAGCACAAGGACTAGTCACCTCCATGCGTTAAAATATGCGAGCTACGAGAGGAGAAATATCAGACAAAATTCTGAGATAAGATTCTATTTAAGAAAAAGAAATGCGTATATGTATATTTATTTTTCGGCTGACAGGAGTTGACTTGCTCTTGCACGAGTGAAAGTAGAAAAAAAAACTCACCGAAGCATATGTATCGGCGGACAGTTGGCAAGCGCCAATGCCAGTCGCGGCGCACGGCGGTTGTTCCTTGAGTTTGCATTACTTCTCATAGACCGCGACGGGCAGAAAGGCTTCTTCAACAATTCTGGGATCCTCCTACGAGTCTTCTTAGTAAGTAGCATGGCAGTGCACGCGACAAAAGCGCCGCCTCCGACCAAAGCGCTACAAGCCACTCCGACGGACACTTTCATTGAAGAGTTACGCTTCTTACGGGACGATGGGGTGAAGTCAGAGCGGTAGTACTCGTCTAAGAATTCCGCGGAACCATTGATGACCGTTGGTACTGTGGGAAGAAAGAGATTATAAGTTTTTATCTAACAACTGCACATTCTGGACGAAAGGGTCTCTTACAGATCTCTTATTCACATAGCGAGAGTGTAAATTTTACAGACATGACACGACTCATAAATAACTTATACAGGTTTGATTCTACATTGACCAATAATTCTGCGAATTTAATTTATTTTCCTTCCGAACCTTTGAAAAGCTCTTAAGGTCATAATTAATTTGCACGATAGATTTATCAATAGGTACCTACCTGCTCAGGCTCGTCCTATATTTCGATATATATCTCAAATCATTTTGATATTAATTAGGCTATTGGTAATTCGTTTATTTTCATACAAAACTGTAACGTGCCACTGGTTAAAATAAGATCTGAACTCTCATGATAGGCCTAACCAAATTACCTGGGGGTAGCCCACTTACGCTACCCTCTGCTGACATCCTACATTTAACTTTAAATCCTAGGCTTATGTGATATAGTGAATTTTGAACGGTTATTGTGAATGCAATCTTGATACTTCCATGTGGATTGTGGATCCTACGAGTAGACAACGTGATATGTGGTTGATGCACGGTCTAGCGGGCTCAAAATTAAATTAATTTCGGGACCGGATTATTGAACACCTGCCTTTTACCTGACAGGTTTCGATACTCTGGTATATCTCATACGGGTCCGATTGTATAGCAATCAAGATCGATTTCGGAATATTTAAGTACCTACGGAATTCGGGATGCTTTCATCCTGAACAGCAGATTTATAGAATTTTGCACGATTTGCGCTACGCTCAGAGTTGCTATAAAGTTTGAGACCGAGTTGAACTAACTAGTTGGTTACGATCTAATAGTTTGGTCGTGCGGAAAAACGCAAGATTGACCATTTAACGGAAGTTAACTAATGTGCAGGGTTTTTCGGGTAGCTTTTGATATGTTACTAAATATATAATTTTTGCCTGATATGATTATTGTTACATAATTGTTGTTGTAAGTACCAAAAATTGTTTGATTGCCCGAAGTATATATAAGTAGGTACTTAACCATAAGATGTTTTCTCAGATAAGTGTAATGTTTTTAATTTCTTTTCAGAAATAAATGTTCTTTATACCTAAGATTAAAAGAACGTTGGCAATATATTATTTGAGGATTCAGGTTTTGCCTAAATCAGCGAAAAATCCGAAAAAATTAGGTGCATTATTTGATTTTTTTTTGTATTAGAAGAAAGTAAATGTTTTCTGTCTAATAGTACGAATAAATAAAAGGCTTCTAAACAATATTTTATGGCTTATAACGCTAAATTGCGTACAGGGACGCAGAAGTGGCAGCTGCGGTTTTTCGAAACTCAAAGGTATCACGATCTACTTCAAAACATATGACAAAAGACGACCAAAATTAGGTCATTGACAAAAGTCAGTGACGTTTGTTCTCCGTTCTAGAATGCGACGGCTAGATAGTGCAACTACATAGAACATTTGAATTTAATTTAAATTCGTTTCAATATGCATACAGAGCCGCAGTGAGCCGCAGAAAGCTTACGGACAATGAAGGGAAATGAATAGGTGTCGAGCACAAGGCTAATTGTGGCCCACAATAGAAGTTAGACGCCTTTGAATCGCGTTCCACTGAGCTTGATAGTCAGCTTGACAATAAGATTATGCTTCTTGCTGATTCAGAGCCCGGGTGCTTTGTTGGCTGTTATCTTTTCAGTGGTTGGTTTTCCAAAACTATGATTTATTGTAAGACAGTTTTGTCTGTAAAATGTTCAATACAAACGCTAACTTTTTTAGTGGCGGTTTAGGTAAAGACTTTTTCGAATATCTAGGTTCTGGTAAAAAATCCTAAATAACTTATTCCCATGTTAAAATTTCATACAGATTATTTTAAATAATGAATATAAGAGAATTGCTGGAATGTTGCTCTCCATCTACTCCCAAAACTAGTTCATCGTAGCTTAGTTCCTTCATAGAATATATAAAGTTTGAGCCAGCTTTACTAATAAACTCGCAACGTTTTAATTCACGATTTTCAGCGCAATCTGTATATCCTCCGCTTCATTACCAGTACAATTAGAAATTAGTGTAGAATTAACTGACTTTTGGCACATACTCGCTATTGCACTGGCAGAGGGCCATTCTCACTTAGGTAGAGTTCTTGCAGTCTAAATTTGTGCAGTATTTTTATACGCACTAGAGAACTAACTATCGGCTATTTTCTCGCTCAAGAAACGTACAGATGTACATTCCGTGTAAACAAAAGAGATGCATATACAAAAAGTTGATCGCTAACTGTTCACACTGCCGGCGTGTACTCGCTTCACTAATTTGTCGCTGGGCGACAAGAGCCAGGAAAATAACACTCGCTCAGCGATAAAAAACTCACGCCGAGCGGTCATTTCTCTACAATAAGGACTGTCGTTTGGCCCGGCCACCACGAGCGAGTGATAGCCGAGCTACACAACTATCGGAACTACGTACTCGCTCCCCGCTTCACGGCGACTCGTTTCTACATTCTAGCACTGCTCGCTACTCGTCCATCGTTCCCGGTGAGACAACTGCCTAAACTCGCCGACCCACCCCGTTACAAAACACCGTCGGATGTCAACAATATTCATACATGGAAATGTCACAAACCACCGCGTGTCTGCCGTTTGGGGACATAATTTTTTTTTTTAATTTAAACAATTAAAAATTAACAAGATTTTTTTGTTTCTCGCAACGTAGAAGACTCTTTTTCTACGTTGCGACAAACAAAAAAGTCTTGTTAATTTATATATAATTGTTGAGGTTATTTGTTTGATGATACTTTTACAAACCTCCTATAAATTATAAATCTAGATTATAGTTACTGAAAAATCTAAATAGATTTCTTAAATTCCATTCCGAAAAATTTGAACATTGCACAACCACGTAGAAAAAAGTAGGTGGATACCTTCTTTTATTAATGCTCCCAGACGTACGTACATTTTCATTCTCGCTAATTCCGTATTCACAGCCCTTTCACATGTATTACGCTACCTATTTACTAATGGATTCCGTGTGCCGAATTTTTCGAGGGTTTTCGTCCGTCGAATACGGAGTAATATGACAACATGCACATATTATGCCGTCTTTGACTATTGACACGACATTCGCGATGTTGATGCTTCTCTTGGCGCTTGGGAAATAATATCGAGCGGGGATATTTAACATGTGTTGACGTTGCTCACGGAAAGTGCAGTTTTATTGATAATTGCAAGGACATTGGAAAAAAAACGTTCCAGGTTAATTAAAATTTAAATTTGTAGCTGTTTATGCAGGTATTGCAAATTTAAAAAAGAAAATTGAGCTTATACAATGTCAAATTTTATAAGTGCACTCTATAAATTAGGGCTTGAAAGAAGATTTTGGTAGGAACAGCTTAGCCGTTGTAAAGCAAGTGGGGTCATCGGCCCGTCAAAGGTGAAGGTTTTACTGCGGTTGTAGAGAATACTTACGTTGATTAAAAACTTACGACGTTATCGATAAAAAGGTATACGGTTCTCTTTTGCGGTTTGATAAAAGATAAGTCATCTCGAAAATGTGAAAGCGAATAAGAATTTTTCGTTCATTATTTTGTTGGTCTTGACATGATATTTGTCCGATACCAACCTGATTTAAGGCGTTGGAGAAATATTGCTTTGCATGCGGTATTTAATAACCTAGTTGCTTAGAGACAACGGCATCGGTATCCACTTGATAATAATTCTAAAATTGTTTTTACAGGGTGTACTTGAATTTGTTTTATCTTTAGGGATTAAAATTATGAAAGTAGAGTTTTTCATCCAACCATCGTATTTTATTAAAATAACAACTAATTTCAATAGCTGTTGCGCGAATAAGTAATTTTGGTAATGAATTGGATGAAAACAGCGTTCGCTGTAAAAACGTTTACAAAGCCTGGTTGATGCAATATTGTGTAAAGAGAACCTATCTGTACGTAGGAAAACTTGTTTTCGATAACTAAATGTGTACGCTTTTGAGCCTGTCGTCAGAATTTTTGAGGTTTCGCTAACACGATTAAAAATACCTGTATTGTTTGTGGGTCGATGTTTTTAAAGTGGCTTTCAAAGTTGTTATTAGCCGTGTGCTATTAGCGGTTGGTAGTTTGTACCTTCTATAGATATGGTGTTTATTACGAAATTCCACCAATACGTATTTTATAGTTATTCTATGACGATACAAATAAGGTTTTTTGGCAGTGTCCATACATAGAATAATGCTTCAATATTCACCAAATATCCCCCGTTAACTAGTGTAAAGTGGTATCCCGGATTTGGTTTACGTAAAATGATACCTAACGATATTAGTATGGGTTCCTACTTGCGGGATTAGGATAAACGTTGAGTCGACAGTATGTGCCTTCTAATTAGGTGACGGCGGCGCTATGAAATCGTGAGCACGTACCGCGGTAGTGCAATCAAAATGTAATTTTACCCTCCAAATATTTAACGTAACATCGTTCCAATTACCGAGAGTCTACCCAACAATTTCAACCCAATTTAAATAACAGACCATAGACAAACACACCCACTCTTCCAATACTTTTCCAATTTTTAAAATGGACCTAGTTATTACATGTTTCTTATCGGGTATTTATCGTGTACCTTTTTTGTTTATTTTCAACAACGTTTACGATTACCTACGCAATAAATACCCGATAACAATCTTTAATATTTTAAATAATCGTGAAAGTTTAAAACTGTTTCTTTTCTGATTTATTTTATAGACTCAAGAAATATATTTTTTACTACAAGAAAGACTATTTGCAGCTGAGTTATAACAGTGGTTTGCCCGGGGCAAATCCTCTACTTGATAGATTGGTACAGTTTTTAAAATTTGTGGAACATTTTAGTATGAACCCCATTTTAGTATTTCCTTTTGAAAAGTTTCAATGGTAGTTTATTTCTATGGGGAATTGTTCTGCAGCATGAGTCAAAATTAATTTTAGAATTCGTGGATAAAGATCGACATCGGGCGGTGGGTAATGGCGCCGGAAGAATCCGGGAGCTAAGTAATCCAGATCAAAGACTCTTTAATTACAACTTCTTCGTTTGACTGAGGCGATTTATCACTCCAGTGGCGATACCCTCAAAAGAGCTGTGGATTAATTAGAGAAAGATAAAATTTGTGAAATAGCCGCGGGCTCACGAGTGCCCCGAACAGATAAGGGTTCGATGAGGAGTAATGGATCTATTAGCGAGGTTCCGCCCGCCGATTTTTGTTCGAAACAAACATTACCCAATCGCTTATGTTTTTTCCGTTATTTAATCGAAAGAATAATTTATTTGCAGAAAACATCAGATTCAATAAACTGTTGGAATCCTGAGTCCGGGTCGAGGGTATTTATCTCTGGAATTGAACGTTGATTCGAACTGCGAACTCAGCAATCTGCCAATGTATTTCAAACAAATTATCTGCTGTTTGCGCTGTTTTATTTCTTTTTTAAGTAAGGGCATTAAATCCTCGATCGTCATGTGTATTTAGGTGTCTACGTTACTTTAATTTAGAAATATCTTGTGTTCATTTACTTTATGCGACTGCGGGACATTCAAAAAATTATTTCGTAGGTTCACATACTAATTGAAGTGCACAGTGAAACAGGTGAACTACTCGTTTCTCACGTCACGATGCATATAAAATCATGCCCACAATTAGCTGTTGTCTTTTGTTCTCAGATGAACTGCAAATTGTATTCAACAATGACAATAGACACAGACAAGTAGAGCTTATGGAGTAAACTCACCGGTCTTAAAGGTGACTTCGCTGAGAAGAATCCATTCATGCTGGAAGTAGAGCTTCAGCATAATATGCTTGGCAGTACGGTTCTCCAGATCTACATGCACAAAGCGGGCGTGTTCTGAAACCCTATCTTGTTTGGGTTCATAGGCGATGCAATCTTCTTGCCAACGCTCTCCTTCTAGAGAGAAGTATACTTCCACTTCTTTGAAGAGCTGCAAAATTTATATAATTTTACTGCCAAAAGCCTATATTTAAAAATGTCTATACTTAATGTATTTTTAACTTCAAAGATAAAATAATCCGATTCTATTATCTTTCTGGTCAAAACGATTTACTAAGGATAATGTGATGACTAAAAAAACTTTCTCTATTTTAGCTAATGA
Organism: Eupithecia abbreviata; assembly: GCA_943735965.1. Taxonomy (NCBI): domain Eukaryota; kingdom Metazoa; phylum Arthropoda; class Insecta; order Lepidoptera; family Geometridae; genus Eupithecia; species Eupithecia abbreviata. Next base: position 10,399,014 of record OX030973.1, read on the forward strand.
TAGAAAGTTGCCTGAGGGGCTTGAGAAGGGAAATTGACCCTACAAACTCATTTATTAATAAAAAATACCTGTACATCCTTTGTGAACATATTGTTGGTGTGAATATCAATATGATAGAACAGCCTGGTGTCAGTAAAGTTGAAGGTGAGTTTGACACCATCCTCAGTAAGAGTAGTCCGGTTCCATCCAAGCCAGCGACTCCCTGCAAATAGAGTTACTTGAAATTCAACGTTAGATGTTATAAGAAATTAGGTTCAGATAGACCACAATAGATATGTTTTGGCCTAGATAGTTCACCCCAACCAAAAGCTATACGTCGTTGACTTGGCTTACTCTCTGTCTACCTTGGTTGACGTATTGCATCTTTTGTTTTGAGTGGTCGAGAGAGTGGAGCTTTTGCCTGTATTTTTACTTACCTGTGGTATCCAGGATGTCTGCCAATTCAAAATCGTTAGGGCCGTACAATGAATCAGTTATCTGCCCCAGCCCATCAATAGCTATCCACTTGTTAGTCATGTTTCCATCGTAAGCGAGGTCCGTAAATACCGCACCTCCTGTCATAGCTTGCATTTCACATCCTCGAGGAGCCGAGTATGCGATTATGCCCTCTGGAGAAATAACACAGAATAAGTACATTCGTCAAAAGGCGCAATATTCGCTTTTCGCCATGCGCTATGCGCTTGGGCGAATATACATTCGCTTCAAAGCTAGTTCTTCGCAAATGCGTAAGTAAAATAACACGGCAAGGTTACTCCGCACCGTGCTAGGGTGGAGATGTGTGTTCTGAATTCAAACTGACTATTATCATTGTTTTTCAGCTTTTTCACCATATATAAAATAACTGTGACGAATGTAACTGTCAAATCTCAGCTAAATTGGATTTTTGAATGGACCCGAATTTATTTTTAAATATATATTACTTATTGACAAAAGAGGCACGAAGTTAAGAAAATTATACTTAAAACTTTTGGAACTATCATGGTTCTACACTTGCGAGCTATAAACTGGAATCACTTCATCGCTGGTTTCTGCAGACCATATTTTACAGTTTCCATGGAATAAACTGTAGGTGTGGTATATTATTTTAAAGATAATTTTATTAGCTTTCAAACTCTTTCGATATCATAGCGAAAAAAATGTTCATCATATGTCATGGAACGTGAAAACAATAGACATCAATTTTTGGAACGAAACATCAATTTTTTCAAACTCCTGAATCCCTATAAAAACTGGGAATTTATACAATTTTGTCATCAGTCCAATATATCACGTCACTCAAAATACTGGAATTACAATAAAATGGAAACCACACCAATAGAAGCCGCTCAAATCGTCACCCTAATCCAGCAAGGGTTCTCTCAGCGTACTATCCCTCGACAGCTTCATCTGAGCCAGTCCTGTGTCTCCAAAGTCTACAAGAGGTTTAGAGAGACTGGAAACTTAGTCCGAAGACCAGGATCTGGACGACAGCGATGCACTTCGGCGAGAGATGACCGATTTATTGTCAGCACTTCTCTCCGAAATCGACATCTAACCGGCGTTGACGTCCAGCGGGAGCTCGGAGAAGTTCGAGGGAGAACTGTCAGCGAGTGGACAGTGAGGCGAAGACTCAAAGAAGCTAACTTGACCCCAAAAAGGCCAGCAATGGGACCCAAATTGTCTACAGCCCACCGACAAGCCCGACTTCAGTTTGCTCGTGATCACTTAGATTGGGATATACAGCAATGGAGCCGAGTTTTGTTCGCGGACGAGACTAGGATGTGCCTGCATGGCAGCAACCGTCGACGGAGAGTCTACAGGAGACCGGGAGAGCGATACGCACAATGCTGTATAGCGGAAACAGTGGCATATGGGGGTGGGTCTTGTATGATGTGTTTTCAAATGGTATACACCAATCTGCAGTTTATTCCATGGAAACTGTAAAATATGGTCTGCAGAAACCAGCGATGAAGTGATTCCAGTTTATAGCTCGCAAGTGTAGTAGTTCCGTGATCATGGTGTATGATGCCGAAATATTGGAAAACTCAAAAATCTAATCATGTTTCATCATGTTGTAAATTAAATTAGTTTTAAGCTACATTAAGAACGCTTATCACCACCCTAGCTAAGCCCTAGCCTCTGGTATCGGAGATAGAGCATGATGCAAAGTGATCTCAATTAATATATACATACGTTTCCATTTGCATCCGAAGAGCTCGACGCGCATACACGCAGTTCTAGGATGAGCAGCATATGGGAAGAAGCGTACTTTCGATGCAATGAAAGGTGCTTCTAATGTTGACTTATTCGGTGTGTACGTATTAGTATTTCCGGGTATGAGCTGAAAATTACGGAATATTCAGCTTTCCTGTTCAAATAATCAAGTTAAACTTAATGAGTCATGGAATTCTAGTTAAACCACACGTTAACAGATTAGGATGGAACCTAGTCAAAGTTATGGTAGTAAAAGTTACTTCAGATTTCTGGAACGACCCTCGGTTTGCGTAGTGGGATGAAACCTTGATAAAATGAATCTCCCGTCAGTCTTGTTTGAGTTTAGACGACCCATGTGGCGCGGTGGGCGAAGGTCCGCCTGCGACGCAGGAGGTTGCGGGTTCGATTCCCGCCTCGGAACAATTGTGTGTACGATCTGCAGATATGTATTTGTTCCGGGTGTTCTGGTCGTTTCTATGTATAATAAAAAAATATCTATCTATGTAATATATTGTATCATGTATATCAGTTATCTAGTACCCACAACACAAGCTCTGCTTACCATGGGGCTAGATAATGCTGTGTGAATTGTCCAGCATTATTTATTTATTTATTTTATTTTATAGTTTGAAAAGGTCCCATCCCATTCTGCTCACGCGCGTCACATAGGATTATTACGATTCGTAGGTCATTGCTGTTGGTTGGTCGAATGCTTTAACTACAAGGTACTAATAAAAATATTACTGCGTAAATAGAAAAGATGAAGTGAAAGTACATATTCCTTCACATCGTCCATGCGGATATGAAATAATTTTTTTTTATTTAAGCCCAATCCAAAAGTCAAACAACAAACTATTTTTAACAGTACAGAACAAAAACATTACAATGTTTTTTGGTTATTATTGCTTAAAGCAATTTCTCCCAGACAACACTAGGATGTAATTGCAGCGGTAAGCGTAAAACCATTATGGTTTCGAAACTACCATTGCGTCTAGACTTGAGATGATAAAACGGACGGCGCATTATTACCTCAAACTTCAAGAGGTCATTATCGTAAGCGGACAACAGATGTAACTCTATTTGAATTTATTTTTTACTTCTCTTGCTCAAGACGTGTGTTATAATAGCGTGGCTAGCGGGAGTAAAATTCGAATTTATGCCCTAGTGCTTCAAGTATTTTTCATTTTAATTTTTGTCTGTTACACGTGTACGAATGGTATAGTAGATTGTTTTACAAGGGACTAAACCATCCCATTATATACGAGGTTGTTATACTTCCGAGCGTAGCGAGGGAGGATGACAAGACCGAGTTATAATGGGTGGTTTTGGCCCGAGTAAAACACTCTACTTTTCACTTCAATTGCGAGAAAATATAATAAATAATAAATATAAAAATTTAAATGAATATCTATATTATATTTCGCATTCTACCGTGAAGGGAAGAATCAACCTTCATAAAACATCACCAAGCCGGTTCCATTTTCAAAAAAAAAGATTGACGGAGCACCAAGAAGTCGAGTTTTTATGTAAGAGAACGAATGCTTTGTACAGGCTGATGATTTTAGACAAAAATTAAAAAGAAAAAATACTTTTTAGCCCGAGGTATTAAACTCGAGTTTTTGGCCCGCTAAGCTACACTATTATGATACACTTTTTGAGCAAGAGAAGTGAAAATCCTTTTAAAATAATTAAGATACTACGTAAGAGGTAAAGCCACAGCTTGTTTATATATAATAAAATTTGCTAAATAGTATAATATGCTTGTTTTGTCCTTTTTCAACCTAGGTTTGAAAAATAACGAAGAAAGCTAGTTCAACAAAAAACTGATAGCTTTTGTCAACTCTAATTTTCCTTAAAGTTTTAAATGCGTTCATTGTGTGAAAAGAGAAAAGAAAGAAACACAATGACGACTCTGGATATAGGTAGAAAAGGGTGCATCAGCCCTCATTAATCGCTTTGTGTTTATCCACTTTGGTGGTACAAAGTGTATTACTACAGCGGCGGTATAAATACCGGTAGCCTCACTGCAGAAAATGAATGCGCGCTCGAATATGTACTTTTTGTTATCATGCTAAAGATTGACAAATAGCGCTTTTCAGAGGATGCCTACGACCAGCTATGGATAACTATTGGCTTGATGTGATTAAAGCCAGTATATTTCATAGGGTTCCCCCTTCTAACGGTCGCGTATTTGTTCACTTACATAAAGCAATGTCATCATAAGATTGATAAAAGAAACTAGTTAGTAACAGTGATTTGCAATTCCTATGTAAATAGATTTTTTCTGATAAAGGCTACAGGTATATGTAAGTGAATGAAACGAAATGGAATATCAATTTCCGATATATTTTCTTAAAGGGTTATATATTCTCTCGTATGTTTGTTTTACCAATGTTTGTTTTACGTTATTGTATCTCTGATCAAAAGAATATTCGGAAACGCGGACCATTTTCGAATGCTTTGATTCAATTCTTTTGTGCCATTTTGTATTCTTTATGTCAGTTAGGAATATTTCTGAACAAAATCTCTTCCTCAGATGATTTCCTGTTTTTATAGAACGTGAAATATGAATATGTCAATACTTGTTGCGTTCGTTCCTTGAAGTGACACTAAAAAAAAGACACGCATTTTGTTTTATTTTATTTTCACAATGTTCAGGAAATTAACAGCTAACTTAATGAATGGCACAAAAAGCTACTGAAATTAATACTAAACAAAGTTAAAGGACGACTATTTGACAAATCATTGGCATAATCCCCCAATTAAACACAGAATGGATATTGCCTACATATTTATTAAATGGGATTGGTGACGTCATCTGTCATGCTCAGTTCAAATCCGATCTGAGAGAAGGTAATAAGGTTTTAATCTGGTCTCCAATATATAGGTTTAGCCTAGTGTGGAAACGCAGGAAAACTGTAGCTACGTTATGTAGAGTATTAATTGTCATAGAATTTATTGTTAATATCATAAATATACTCGTGTATATATATATTTTTTCTTTTTTTTTTCAAATGGACACATTCATCAAAATTACTCAAACGAGATTAAAACAAACATTTAATGTGGAACGTCTCTCAAACAAACGATACAGCTTCTGAATAAACTTGTGAAATTTAAACCTATTAGGCTTTCTCCTAAATCACTACTCTAGAAATAAGATCAAGAAGACAACTTCATCTCTACCTAGTAAACATAGGGCCCTTACTCTGATAACAGGGCAGCGTGTAACCTCCCCAAAGTCCCTTATTCGGAGTAACTCGAGCATTTCACCAGAAACCTTACTAACTTTCTGATGTAAAGGAAAACTTTGGGGGTACTGATTTGTGCGAAATTGTTAAGTAAATTAAGTAAGTAGATCACGGTTATTTTGATACGTTTGCACAGAGGGGCATAGTGGTTACACCCACCAGTTAGCTTGATTGCGTTCGTTTGGGTTAATTAATTAGTTTTTAATGACCCGCGAACGGTTCTGCGATTAATTCCCTTAGAACTGAACTTGTTCTTGGAATTTCAGTCTGGGCTATTTAAACCTACTTACTATGTAACTCGTAGATACAAATATGGGTCCAAAAGTGTGTATATTGTATGAGTGTGATAAATAAATAAATAATACTGGACAATTCACAAATCATCTTCTAGCTTCAAGCTAAGCAGAGCTTGTGTTAAGGGTACTAAATAACTGATGTACATAATACATTTAACTACATAAATACATGTATAGTTTTGATAAAACATAAAACATCCAGAATACCCTGAACAAATATTTGCAGATCGAACAAACATTTGTCCTAAAATGAGTGTCATCTGGTATCCAAACACAAGCTATGCTTGTTTTTAGGCAGATGATGGTGTGTCAAAATATTATAATATATGTTTAAAGATATTTTATTCTCAAAAAAGATACAGTCACTTACATGAGAATAGCTATTTAACTTAGAGTAAACAAAAATACATACAAAAAAAATACAAAAATCTTTATTTGAAACAAAAGACTTTAGTATAGGGTACTGTTGTGGGCTGACTACCGCAAAAGTTAAAAAAAACTGTATAGCGGAGTCAGCACCTTCCTCCGCAAACAAAATAAATAGGTATGTTTCTTTAAAGAAATAAAAAAAGAGAAATAAGTGTGTAGTGTGTGGTGTGTCTTTGGAGTGTGTGTGTGTGTGAGTGTGTGGTGTGAATAGGTATGTGAGAGTGTGGTGTGAGTAGGTATGTGAGAGTGTGGTGCTCCTGAGGACACCGGTCTCATGAGAGTCCGGGCAACAAGAGTTACCGCTGTAAACAATTTGTATATGTAAATATAAGGTGTTCGATCTATGTATGGGTAAGTTATTAATTACATATTGCACAAATTAATTTAAAAGATAGGTTACAACAAAATAGGAAAAGATTACACATTACAAATTAGATTAGATTAAAGTAAACTTTCTCGGAATTAACAATATTATAGTATTGGCCAATTTTCTAGAACAAAAGTAGCAAGTTCAGTTTTAAAGGTATCAATTGAGCATCATTTTTCAAAATTTCAGGTAGTTTAATAAAAAGTAGTGCTCCTTCATAAGTAAACATTTTTTTCAATATAGGTATTTAATTAATCTTATTGTATGTTTTCATTGAATAAAAAACTAAGTATCAAAAAGATTTGATTGCATAGTTTTCGATTAAAAAGAATATTAAAGATTTTCTGGTGAAATGAGAGAACAGTAGCTAACAAAATTAATATTTCTTGAGAATAAGTTTGATGAAGTTTTAACATAATTCTGAGTTAGAGAGTTTTTTAAGTTGGTTTAGTGTAATTGGATTGAGTGAAAAAATATTAAACGATGTAATAAGCCATACTATAAGTAAGAAAGGTTTTTGACCTTACTTTTTGAAACTGTTATTCACCGAAAACGTTGAGTTATGGATTTAACTTTTAAATTACTATAGATTACCGATTACGGACTTAGGGGTAATTTTAACGTTTGTCAAACCAAGTCCAGTTTGAACCGGATCAATGTCCATTTTAAGATGAACTCAGTTCAATGCGCTAAACTGAGTTAATTTTATCTTGATCGCGTTCAATTGCAACGGTGAAATTAGACTTTAGGTTCTTTTTGTAAATAGTGGTAGAGTATCCCTCATAAACAAAAGAAGTTCGAAACAGTTGAGAGTTTCCTTGACATATAAAACGTAAATCAGAATAACAGCCAAAATACTTACAGTGCTTCCATTGAAATCCTTGTAACGAACCCAGTGGCCCAGAGCTTCCCTCCAATACTCGACGGAGTAGCTCTCAACAAATTCAACCCCCACTGAGTTGGCGAACCGCCCCTGGCTTTCGGTCGCGGTGATTAGGTATTCACCACGAAGGTCTATCTCCAGGTATTGGCGACTCTTTGGAGTGATGAGCCCGTTAGGACACCACGCCCCGCCGCGTATCTCCGTCCGAATGCTGCGTCAAACACTTTGATTAAATTCTGCTTAATAGAAGGCATAGTTACATTTAGAAACAGGATCAAAGAACGAGATTTGGAGTCTGATGTGAAATGACGTAGATAGGGTATTGCAAAACCCTATAACAAATTATTATTAATAATAAATTATTATAATGTGATACGAAAACATGAAAGGGTTTTTTTTAAGATGTAGCTTAGTTTGGTACGTTTGAAAACCCTAAAAATTTACCAACGATTTATAATTGTTTGAAAAGTTGTATGATACAAAGTTCAAACTTTCAGGAACGTCTTTGTGGGTTCTTTTCTGGCTAAATTGGTAACCTTCTGTTATATTAGGTACTTGTTGAACTCGAAACTTTATAAATTTCAGGTGAAGCCCCGGAAGCATTCATTGAAAGAAATCCAATTTACGAAATAAGTGACGACACTACTCGTAACTAAAAGTGCACTCGTCTCTACAACTTTGCTCATTTTTTAAACCGCTGAGACTAATGTTTGTTCGTTCAGAAAATTGCAACATCGAGCTGAGACACTCGGCATTTATAAATACCCGCTTAAGGCACGTTTGCGCATAAGCAAACAAAATTAGCGTAATAGTCTCAGCAAATAGACTAAAACGTTTCTGTGTTTCGTTTGTCAACAGAGGTGGGGACTCAGTTGGTCGGCCATTCCATTTGAATATCTACGGCGCGATCTCATCGGCGCGCCACTCGCTCCACAACGAACAAAGCGCGCTAAACGTTGAATTAACTAGTATTCGCAAATCACCTCTGACCCTATGTAAAGTGGCTCGCTTGATAAGGCTTCGGCACATCTAGCCGTACTTACATCTTGTTATCTTCAGCAGTCGAGCCCGAAAGGCTTTTGTAGGATCAAGATCGCTCAGAATTCATATGAAAATTTAATTTTCTGTTAGTGAATTTCGCAAAGTGTAGACGAGTTCGGTCTATTGTTTCTCGCCGGCTTATGCGGGCTCAAGGCCCGAATGTGGGACCCTCTGTTAATTGTTTGAGCTAAGTGTGAGCATTCTGCGGTCCCGGGATCCACAATTATTGTTACAACTTGGCCGTATCATAGCGCGCATTGTTGTGAACAATGCTTGCCTAAAGACGCTTATCGATTAGGGAGCCATTTGCCGAAAATTTGTCGAAGATGTGCTTGTTTATAGTAATATGACAATGTGGTGACTTATGTTATCTGATATGTTGTCTTCACCTAGTTATCGGCACATTGAACCCTTAGCGGAGAGTTGTGTAACGAATCTTTTGTATTTGTAGAGAAGGTTCAAATTACCTATTGTGCTAGTAAAGTCAGGCAATAAGGTCCCTTTGTTTGAAATTATTATTGTAATTGGCTGTTGAATTAAGCAATTCTATTTTGTGAGCGGTTTTGGCGATAAGCTATTCCACTCGTGTTTATATTTCGCTATTGGTGATGTGAAAACACCTCTGATTACTGTTATATAATAATCCACTCATAAATTTAGTGTAAATCCAGGGAGACGCAATAATTTGTATATCAAAACACAGCACCTGATACATAAAGAGGAAACCCAAATCCTTTCTTGAAATAGTTCACAAATTTGTAGGAATCTTGTAGATTTATGTTCAACATTGTAGGTTATGCAAGTCTGTGTCTGCAAAGCGATAAATTCCAAAGTTCTTAAGTCGCTCCAGCTGATGCCAGGACAAGTTGAAATAGTTGCACTTGACTCACTACATTAACTCGTAATCAAAAATGAGCTTTCTACCACCGTTTCAAGTTTCAGTAGTTTAACTGCAATCTGTTAATTCTTTATCAGAGATTGGTGCATTCGGGAGATGATTTATTGACATACATATTAAAGTTTTACAGACATTAATGAGTTAATATGTTCCTGAATATAGTTCAAAACTATGTTGTGATTTACATATGTCTCAATTATTCGGAGGAAGCTCATGTTCTGTACTGGGCGAGGCTGATATTATAGATGCAGATTATAGGATAAACCTATATCCTTATACAAGAACGCCGCGCCATGACAATATTAGTCTATTAATTAGCTTTATCTGAGATTTTTATGTAGGGACTCTTTATGGATATTTAAGTGTAAAATCTGTCATTGAAAAACCAGCTTACAGCTGTTTCACTAAGGTTCACAATAGTAGACTCACCGAGAGCTGAGAGGCGAGACACTCTGGTCATAGTTGGAGCTGGAGGTAAGGGACTCGTTGGAGATTCGCCCACTCTCCATGCCGAGGGCGACTCCACACGTCCCCAGGTCCGCTGTGGACAAAGAATAATACGGGTTAGGTAAATAAATAAAGTATTACCAGTTTATAAACAATAAAAAATACAAATAACGAATAAAAACAAATTAGAATAAGCTTTTACGATCGCAGCAGTGGTGTTTGAAATACACAGAAGGAAGCTACAACTCTACCAACATTTACTTATATTATGATATTTATTTATCAAAGCTTCTAGTCGAATTGATACCCTGGCGTAGCGCATCAGCATTGCCATGCCATACAGCGAGACAATGCAGCCAGCTTCTTAGGGATACTTCCGACTGATATTGATATAGATTCTAATAAATGTGTTAGCAACAGTCTGAGGTTGGCTCAATTGTTTCAATTGTAAATACTAAATTTGTTTCTATTATTTGATTGTTTCTTGCTTTGTACCTAATTCATTATACTTAAAATATTATGTGATTTTAAATAATTTGTATTAGTCCAGGTTCTACATACATAAGCGAATACTACATTTAGTAGACTACAAAATACATGGTATCGTATGTATGTATATAATGAATTAGACGAAAGTAGCACTCAACGTTGCATAGGTAAAATGTTTGTTACCAATCCCCAGCAAATTACAGAACAAGGTCATATAAAGCCAATGTTGCCAGCGTGTATATTTTTTTTTATTATCAGAAAATGAAAGTCCGGAATTATCCATATCATCTTGATCACCGAGATCGAGATCGGACCCGATTTTGATGAAATATTCATAAAGCGAGGTCAATATAAACTTCCTCATTGGTTGTTTGGTTGTGAATAAAACTTGTGACTAAGTATTATGTTATTAAATAGGACAGCGACGGGTCATTCTCTGTCCGAATTCACCCATCGAAAAATAGAACAGTTTTGTTCCACACTGCGGTCCAAATCGACTCTTTACAAAAAGTTCTTAGAGATTTGCTTCGCGGTGCAATAGGACCCATTCAAAAAAGCTCTTCGCGTTGGTTATCATTGACATTAAATTGATTAATACTTCTGGCAAAACATCAATTAATATTTAATAATCCGATTAATTTTTCCAAGAACCTTGTCTTAGTAAGTAGGGAAATTCGATTCTACTATCGACGACCGATGTGGCAGTGGGCGAAGGTCCACCTGCGACGCAGGAGGTTGCGGGTTCGATTCCCAATTGTGTGTACGATCTTTAGATATTTGTTCCGGGTGTTCTGGTCGTTATCTATGTATAATAAAAAAATATCTATCTATGTAATATATTGTATTATGTATATCAGTTATCTAGTACCCATAACACAAACTTTGCTTACCACGGGGCTAGATAATGCTGTGTGAACTGTCCAGCATTATTTTATTTTTTATTTATTTATTTTAATATGATGCTTTAGATTAAATCTCTAATGTTATATGTTTAATAAACTGAAAACTTATAAAACACACCAATTCCCCACTACTACTATCGTTATAAAAATCGAAATATCTATTTTAATTTATAAGATTTGTCTAACGGTACCACGGAAATATAGAATACAAAACAAATTTTATGACGGATACGGCGAAACCAAAAGGATTCCTTAAGTGACTTGAACGGAACACTAAAAAGTTAAATTCCAGGGATCGTAAGTCGATGTATGGCCACGGTACGCGCTTGTAGCGCCGTGGGCAAAAATTTTTCCAATCAATCACCATCGAGAGAAAATCGAAATAAATCTCGAAGGAAGAAAGAATATTTACTTGAGTAAATTGGCAAAAAATAATACAGCTGTCATAGGCGTTTATCAATAAATAACATCAAGAATTGTTTATCTAACGGGAAAAACCAATTGCGAGACATTCTAAGAAAAGTCTATAATAATTATTAGATGATATCTAATGATTCATGATATTATAACCAAAAAGTTACACTCAAATAGTAAAACAAATAAGAACTAGTATTTACAGTTGAAATTAATATGATATTTATTTAACAAAATCCACAGCCCTTAATTATTATAACAAACATGCTTAAAATCTAAAGTTATGGCCAAAAACGGACTTACTTTTTAAAAGATTTTTTTTTATTAGCTAGACATTCAGGTGTAACATATGTACTCTTATAATAAATAGTTCTCAGAATATAACCTTATTTCCTATACTTACATAACAAAAAATATAATAATAATAATATAATATAAAAAATAATTACCTACATATTAAGTTAAAACTAAGTACTAAATACTAGCATCCTCTTCCATTATTTTAATTACTTCATTTCTAAACATTCTCTTGTCGCTGTGAAAAATATCTGCTTTGTTGAACTCTTTGTTATAATTATTCTGTAACCTATTCACTATAGAATACTGTGCATAGTTCGTAAATGATTGTGACACAGACAATTTAGCATCAATATGCCTGGTGCGAAACTTTGGTGTAGAAAAACGCAATACTCTACTGGTAAGTTCTGGACAGTCAAGATTCCCCTTTGCACAGACCATGGACAAATATCATATTTAACATAGATCGTTGTTTTTGGAGGCTCATTAGATTGTGATATGTACAGGACTCAACATAGTTTTCAGAGTAATAGTGTTGTTTAAAATTAATGTATTTAATAAATTATCTATAGGAAAAGCAGAAAAAATTAAGTCTAGTGTATTATTACTAGCATTTTTAATTGAATTATATTGCGAAAGGCCTATACAACTAAAATACGATAGCAGATCTGACGCGGCAGTCTGTACATCAACGGAGCCCCTCTTAACGATCTTAGGGTCTTCGGAAGCCCAATCTATACAAGGTAAATTAAAATTTCCACCCACTATAAATATATCATTGGGGTGCTTTTCATGTACATAATTAATTTCAGGGCATAACAAATTTCAATTAAGGAAGAAATCCTTATCATTAGGGGGGATATAAGTTAGGGCAATATGAATGTTCTTACTACTACCAGTACATCTGGCTGGTATAGTGACCCATACGCATTCCGGGTCATCACATTCCCATTCTGGTCTGTGTCGTGCCTGTAGTTCGGGTCGACACAAGACCATAACCCCACCACCCAATGTCTTACGATCGTTTCGAAAAATATTATATATACTATCACACAATTCCGCGTCAAATATTCCATCGTGCAGCCATGATTCGGTTATCATTAATATGTCCGAGTCACTGACTAAAACATTATTATAAAATACATCAACTTTTGTCATATTGAATATCACCGGCCTCGATATACACGCAAAGTGTTTTTCTAGCCATCGGATATTTTTGTGGAACAATATAATTATCTTAAGTAATTATATATATCGAATTAACTCTGATATTGAATTTCACTGACATTGACATTGACGCCAGGGAAATTTTGAGCCATCGGATCGTTCGGTGGAAAAATACATAATTCCTTTTTAGAGTATTAATTATTGTGAAGGCAGTATCATCTTCAGAATCCGTTCATACGGGTAAAAAACAGGCATATTCTCAGCAGTAGTCAGATAAATTGCTGCCTGCTGGTAAGATAAAAAAAAGTGTTGACTTTCAGGTGAGATGAGATTTTTAAATCTTGTTTTCGTTTCGTATCAAAAGGACATTAAAGCAGAACGCCCTATATCCAGAACGTCCTAAAAGCCAAACGGCATATTAGCATACCGTACAATTAGCAACATGACCTAGTAGCAAATGGGACTAATGTCAAAATGACACATTAGCTTCAGCTAATGTGTCCTAGTACATTTCAATACAAATTAAATAAACACAACATTAATGAACATAAATCTTTAATCTATAGATTTTGTATATTTTATACAAATGTTACTATACTAGTAATCAATAATCATGGAATATAATTATTTTTAAATTTTTATACTTAAGAACCACCAAGGTGTCATAACAAGCGTGCGGCTCGATGCTGATGAAAAGCGTTTACCGTAGCTGGAAGATTTTTGACCAACCTTAACACAACATTATATAAGTATAACAAACAGACAAAAGGCTAAAGGATTTTGAGACAGTACACTAAAATTCGAGACCTCAATTCTCCGATGCTGTTGATCTACTTTCTATACATACACCACAGTTTTTAAAATTGCAAAGCAAACTTGTTGTCTTGTTAATTCAAAACTGCGGACGATGCCGGAACGGCTAAGTTAACTAACTAATGCTACACAAGTGTTTATTTTTTACAACAGAAATGCAACAGCAAACCCTTTTAATTTAAAATAAAATATCGGGTAGATGTTTGATTTAAAAATAAATTTCCTGTTTCTGTTTTCAACAATATTTTAGATTAAAATGTTTGTCGGAACATTTCAGGTAGCTGGAGGGTGTAAAAATAAACCAAATAAACTGTAATAGCCGGCCTGGCCTGAAGCTGCTAATATTGTTATAGCTCTCAAATAAAACAGAACCCGTTTAACGTAAATATTTTAGCGATTGTGAACCTTAATTCTACCGCGATCAAGATATTGGGGTTCGTGATTAGAAGCGAAGGTTGCCAACGTTAGGTTTTGATAATAATAAAGGTTAATTTACTTAGTTTTCTCCTGAGGAAATGGAATATCAAAAAGGAAATCGTTGTTTTCCTAGCCCATTTGTTTATGCATTTCTTTGCGTACAGCGTGACATGCAAACTGGCGTACTTGCGTTGAGTGTGTAAGAAACGTATGGAACAAGCAGAGCAGCGGTGCGCTGTGCTTAATTTTACGCCAAGAGTACGACACTTTTTTATTTGGCAGCGCAACACGTGCGGGGCGAGGCACTGTCGTCGCTCCGCAGCTACTGCGGTTCCGATGCGGTACCCACGGAAAATTTATGTACCGCGGAGCGTGCAAGTCTAGTCCCCTACCCAGTAGCCCCTCGTGAAACATTGGCCGCGAGGTATTTTAGTAAAATACGCGCTCTATTGCGGAACACATTCCCGAAAGCAGCTCGGCCTGCCCACACACGCAGCTTTGGATAGAAAACGACTGCGAATAAACAAAGGTTAAGGCGCTCGCACGCAAGCCCACCGGGACCTGCCCCGCTCAAATATTAAGTTTCCTAAGAATTTTAAATGAAGGGCATTAGGCGCGGCGTCTCGGTAGAATTAAATATTAATAAAGCTATCCGAACCAAGTTGGCGGAAGGCTGAAAACAATGAATTTTTAATAGTGATTCTCCTTTGCGACGGGCAATTAATGTAATGAGGTAGCAAGTTTAGCTCGCCCCCGGGTCTCCAAAGTGAAGTTAATTTCCTCGAGGATATCTTAGTGAATTAAATTTTAAAATCTTCTAATTATGTTTTTTCATCCGTCCATAATTTCTCAGAGGAAAATTCATAAAACTAGAGGAAAAAATCCAGTTCTAAATCAACTATATCATTTTAATTAAAACTTGTCTTCGTGGATAAATGGCTTATAATAACTTCGTTTGAAATAACTTTATCCGAGTTCCAATTTGAGAGGAGTTATATTAACGGTAGCAGAAGATTTAGCTTACATTTTTGGATGGCGAGCCTCTGCAATAAACCCGGTTTATGACTTGGGAACTACGTGTCGCACAACTCGCGCGATTACGCACAATCTCTCACGAGAAGCCCTAAAAGCACTTTATTGCACTTCGCTAAGAATCCAAATAGCAAAAAATAATCACTGGATAAAAGTTTTCCAATGTAGAATAAAACCGGAATGGGAACTATTCATGAACTTTCTGTACCTACGTTTCGAGGAGATCCGATTTGAACATTCAAATTTAAATTTCGACGTTCGATTTGACAGTGACTTGACTTGCGAGTTGCATGCAAAGAGGTTTCTACTTCCGATCTCGTTCTTAGGCTTCTACCTTTACTACTAATTTCTACCTGGTTTCTGCTGTTTCAACAATTAAGGTTGTACCGAGGTTTTATTCATATACGTTGTTGGTGTAATTTATCACACGTTGGGAGGATTATGTGCACATCGCTCACAAGACTGTTTGTCAGATTAAAGCTCGCTGCGACTAACTTGTCGTACACTTGATTAGCGGTAAGTAATGAATTTGGGGATGTGTCTTGAGATAAATGTCTTTTTCTTTTATTTGGTAAAACAGTTCTGCGGAATCTTTAGCTAATAAGTGAGTTTATTTGTGTTGTCATATGTTGAAATAATCCATTATATACTGATTAAGGGAGGTAAGTACATGAATATTTGTTTGCTTTGGAGAAAATCATCTTAGACTCAAGTCACAGCTAAAAGATCCAACCAAAACGACTACGTTTGTAGCAATAAGTCTGTAAACGCATTAGATATCTTTCATCACACCCTGATATTCATTTACAATTATCAATCGCAAACTCATTGAAAGATAAGAGCAATCTAGACTCTATTGACATGGGAAGTAATTCCTACGGTTAATGGTCCAGTTAAGCGTAGGAAATGACGAATACATTTGCACGGAAGGCAAAGTGCCAATCAAGTCATATAACGGATGATTCATTTATCTGGACAGACGACCATGATGTCGTGGAATTGCATAAATTCCTTTGAGGCGCTTTCTCACTTCCTTCACGTTCTGAACATCTACTGCTGAACATTCATCCCCAAACTGGTTATGCCATAATCACCGCTTGGCAGGCAGATTGATGCAGTGGAGGTGCTGGGGAAGCTGCTGTCTTTCTTCTGATAGGTTCCTTTAGTCGGTTCTTACGATATCCACGAGTTGATTGGAGGCATCGATTCTAAATCAGCGACCGCCGCAGCCGTTTCGTTTATGTTACCCTAGTAGTTAAGTAATCTTGTGATGGAATATAACATGAGGACATCACTATTTTTGGTATAGTTTCGACTAAATATACCCCAGGGGTAGGCCTAGTAGTGGGGCGGAACCACATTATGTAGGTAGAGATATAATAATTCCATGAAATAGTGCGTATAAGAAGGTTTTTAGGTTTAATCCTTGGCAGGGTAATGTTGTATTTTCTATTGACGGCATTAGATGGCAGTGAGCTCACGAATTCATTTGTGAATCACTTATTTAAAGCTATGTCATTTCTGACAAAATTAGAACGTTTTATCAAATAAACAACTGCGGTTTGTTACCTCTTTACGCCAAAACTACTGAACGGATTAGGCAGAAATTTTGCAGAGGTAGTTCTAAACTTGAAATAACGGTAGATAAATAGGCTTACTTTTATCCACTGAATACCACGTGAACTAGCGCGTTCAGAAAAAATAATTACAAAGATCTCGTTCAGTTTTGGATCGCCTCTACATAAAAAGAAACAAACTGCCTTTACATCTTCTTTTGTTTCTTGAGGCAAAGAATAATGAGTCGCTTATTACGTAGACTAGCTTCGCATCGTGCTTAACTTTACTGTTCCGGCATAAGGTTGCATTAGGTATCCTGCAGGGGCTATTTACGAGGCTAAAGAGGTCCTATGTCTTAGGCCAGGTCAATATCTAATTAGGAAACTGCTTTTTCTTATGCGTATTCTGACCTCTCGAAGTCATAGGCAGTAAGAGTATATTTTTGCCATGGCTGCCGGCTCAGAAATCGACTTTTAATCACACGAATGTACTAAAAGGCGAAGAGGAAGCAGCTTCCTTCCGTTTATATTTAACACCTCCATTACAATCACAAATCCGTCTGCCATTCGTGTTGATAATGGTAAGGCGGCGTCATATTTGGCGACGATCGTACGAGCAAACGATGTGATTTCAACGTGCGACAAGATTAAACTTACCCATTTATTTAGTGTCTTAATTGGTCACGCGTTGTCGCGTGAACCCTGACATAGATATCCGGCATCTGGTATTTTGCGTTCGATAGCCAATTAGGACAATACTTTAACCTTACGAATGATGTAGGCGGCACATGAGTGTATTAATGGCGTCGTTTGGCGAAAGTCTATGTTCAGCTGTCAACGTATCCCGGCTAATTGTGAAGTCAGTGTGAATCAGTAGATTGTATGAATCAGTAGATTAATAATCAGTAGATTAATAATAAATAATTAGTAAGTGTGAATCAGTAGATTGTGAATCAGTAGATCTACTTAATGCTCAAAGAATTTGCCGTGGCCCTGCAGTGGGACTCTACATGTTCGTAATAATAATAAGATGCTCAAAGCAAGCGTACTACTGTCCAGCAACCACAGTGCCTTTGTCATCACTTCACCTCAACTGCCTTTATTTGTCTACTGCTGGACGCAGGGTTCCTCCTGTTAAATGCCTTATGGCTTTTATCATGGGGGTAATGCCCATAATCCCCACGCTGGGCGTGCGGGTAGGGGATCGCAGTTCGGTAGTAAATCTTTCTGTAGCAGGCGCTGCTGCTCGCCTCTGGTGGAATAAGCAACCGTTTGCGCCGGTTCTATATTAAGACCTTATAATAATGTACATCTACGTTTAAGTATTTAGATAAGCAGAACCATTATGCAAACTTGCGGCATATTAACATTGGTATGCGTCCAATTGGCGCACTAATGGCATTCTCATATGCACTAATGCATTTTAGATTTATGGTTATACATTGCATTACACAGCCAGTAAAGTACCATAAGTCCTATGAATACGGTTTAAATTGCTACGATGCTGTATTTTATTTTGAAATGAAAGTTCATAATTAGTAATTTATGTAGAAATGTTTATTTATCATTACGCAATTCAGAGAACTTTGCTAACTTCTCCGACTGAATTATAGAAACCGCTTTAGTGTTAGCTATAGATGCATAAGACATCGCTTTTTAGTCATAGTTTGATTCGAGTATTATTCAAAATTGTTTTACAAATCACTTCCAAAGACCTACAGGAAAATCTACGATAAAACCATATTCACAAAACAGATTTCGAGAGCAGCATGGAAAGGCAAAAATGCCACAACTCACGGCATTTGCGCGAAATAACAAAATATTGGCAGTACAGATTGATCTCATAGCAAGCCCACGCTGAAAAGAATTGTGCATTTGAAAGCAAACAGGATGAGCCTGAATGCCGCTTCTTTGTATATATTTTAGGAGCTTAGAGCCCTTGCACGCGACAGCTGTTGCGGTAGTCCGACAATATATATTTGTGAAAGGCTGAAATTGGAACTGCATTGGGCTGTCAGTTGCTTTTGGCAGTGGTCGGGTCAACCGCGACAGGTCAGTTAATGAAGATTTGGAATGACTGGAGCGATAAGCGCGACTGTTATAACTATTATGATGGCTTTGTATGTAGACTTATCGTGATTGGTGAAGTGAACTACGCACCCTGGCGCCGCTTAAAACCAAGGTCATGTCAATGCAGCAGCTTAGCCAGTAGCCTACTGTGTTTAAACAACCTATAGAGGTTTTTATGCTTTGTATATTTCTTTCTTCCTCTCAGTTGTCAGTTTAAGCAAATATATATTTGGTGTTTGACTAAGTTTTAATTGACTTTACGTAAGCTATTAGTAAGCTATTATATATTAGTGGAATTCGGACCGACCTGTGATAATTCTCGAATTTCTGCAATGCTTATCCAACTTTTCATGTTTTTAGATGGGCTATAACTGTTCTTTATAACTCAGAATGACGCGTACGTACTTAGAGCATTGTGTAATGAGTAATGACTAATGACCGAGAGCCATATTTACCTTTGGATCATATTATGATCTAAAGGTGGGTATGGCACTCAGTATGTCAGCTATTTCACTTGTACCTACGTACAAAGTTATGTACTACACTTTATTTTAAGATTGAAACCCGAAGAATGTAATATTTCTGTCAAACTCCTATGAGTGTTAATATAAGAAATTATGTATATTATGTATATGTATATTCTTTAAAAAAAATACAATACAAAATACTTTTGTAACAACTGTTTTGAAATGGTTGTGACTCAAATTATATAATATTTTTAGATAACTGAAACCCGAGTGCACTGCACAATGGTAGCTTGGAGGTCAGAATCATGGAGCTCCATGGTCAGGATAATACCTACCTCTTGGACACCAAGAACGTGAAGGACTTCGGCACAGCCCAACAGTATCGCGGCGCTAGCGGGTTCTTTCTTTTTTGTATATAGATACATATATACTCACATGCACAATAAACCGCCCACCTATATTTATCGTCAACCTGATTGCTTATGTTAACTGTGGTTTATCGAATGTTTTGTTTTTTGTTAAATGGGTACTTTAGCAATAAACTAAACATTTATAACCTCATTTCGATGAATAAACTCGTGTCACCGAAGCCTTTTTGGAATGAAGTCGTTGAAATCTGTTTGAAATTGTTCCAGTTACGTCTGTGTAATTTCTCGTTCTTTTCAGCCATCGTGTGCGAATGTTGTATAGGTAAGTTTTTATGATACGAATCTTGTATGTTTTAGCATCACAGCGTCATGTGCAAAGACTCAGAGTTACAAGTACATTACAGATTATCTGGAGTATGCTTTACGCCGGTTAACTTTAGCGGTAGGCGTTCAAAGTGTGGAATAAACAATATTATACTTTGTTCGGCTTTTGTTGTTGACGTGTTGTCTTTAGAATATAGCTTAAATAAAAAAAATATCTCTGTGGTACCTTCCTATTGTATTCAGTTATATTTTTGTTTTTTTGTTTTATAGTTTATCTTTTAGGTTAGTAGCTTTGTATTGCATGCAATGTATTAAGTTTGTATTTTTTTTTTTTCTTGTTTTTGATACTTCTCCATCTGTTTGTTAGTGATGTACCAACTCTTAGTTTGCTTATATCTTTTTCTCCATCCATAGGTTGCCTGGGAGAAATCGCTGTCAGCGATAAGGCCGCCTATTGTACTTTTAATATATAATGTTTAGATATAAACGATGTCTATAGATATAAACGATCGGTCACGAAGTTGCGAAGCTTCTAAGCTTCCGCTATTCGTGACGTCGTTTGGGGGAGGCCTATGTTCAGCAATGGACTTACAAGGGCTGGTTTTTGGTTAAACTTAACTGCATCGGGCTCCTGTAACATTAGGTATCATATCGATATTATCGACTGAGTCATATATATATTATTACATCGAATTAAGTAGACACAGTATATTATTGCAAAGATTAATATGTGAACGAAATTATAAAATTCAGCGAGAAAGTGCGAAGAGTATATATATATATACATTACTATGACGATTTTTATTTAGTTTATGAGAGTGAGGGAAAATGAAAAATGAAAAGTTTTTTATTTCTTTAAGCTTACAAATAAGCACTTAGACAGGTCATATAGAAATAAAGAGAGTGCTCTGTGTTTGTGCACACTTGTGCACTATAATATGTCCTGCGCAACTGGCTAGTCTAAGTTGAGAGTGTCCGCCGCGCCGTGGCCGAAATTTGTTTAGAAGGTCATCATCATCATCATCATCTAATTTTAAAAAAGGTTTTGTTCTCATTTACAGTCGTCTAAAATTACTCTACAAACATTTTCCATTCCCTGTAGGTAGATACTATCTATAGGAATTCAATTTGGTGCTTCGCACAAAATATTCCGACTAGTGCCTTCATATACAGGAAATTCTGCAATATAGGCACGTTTCAATTCCCTTTATTTCGCCAAGTAAATGCTCGTACACTGCAGTAAAAGAATGTTACTGCAACTGCGATACCGAACTTAGATTGGGATCATAAACATCACGATATTCATGTATTTTCGTCATGATCTATTCGTTTCAACGGCTGTGTTGTGATGGCTATTCTTTTTTGCATTATTAGCTTCCTATACTCCGGCCAAAATCAAGACAAGTGTTTGCAAACATATTTTTTTATGACGTTGCCACCATACCATAAAAATCTAGTTCTTTTTGTTGATTATTTACAGAGTTATTTCTACTATTGTCCATACCATATTATAATGACATGATCAGCTGACGACAGTCATCTAAGTTTTTCGTGGTATTTTCGACTCGCCTGATTTGGTGAATGAGTCACTTCGACTGTATGTACCCGAAAACTACCTGCGGGGCAGGAATCATAGGCTCTTCGCTCCGCCTGCCTGCCGCACGGTCGCGCGCGCCCGCTCTCCCATACCCAGGGCCCTCGAAGCCCTAAACAGACTCCTGGTGGCCTTTCCGGATACCGACATTTTTGCGGACGAGTGGAGAAGTCTAATGCTTATATGTTTAACTTTTTGTGAATGCTATTTTTGACATTGTTTTAATCTCAAAAAAATTATTTTGACCTATTTTTGACTTACCTATATTTCATTCTTAATTTTATGTTGACTCTTCAATAATTTGAATTTATAATTGACATTATTGATTATTTGATTTTATTTTAACTGTATTTATAACATGTGTTCTTTACTTTTATATTATACTTCTGTAATTAGTATAATTGGCCTAAGGTCGTTCTGATTAAATTAAATAAATAAAAGAAGAGATGTATTATTGTTTAAGACCACATACGCGAAAGGGTCGAGAAAATTATATATACTCTAAATATAGTATAAAACAAAATCGCTTCCCGCTGTTTGTCTGTCCCTATGTATGCTTACAACTACGCAACGGATTTTGATGCAGTTTTTTTAATATATAGAGTGATTCAAGGAGTAGGTTTATATACTATTTGCCAGATAGATTTTTACGTGGACAAAGCCGCGGGGCGCATCTA
Source organism: Eupithecia abbreviata (assembly GCA_943735965.1). Lineage (NCBI taxonomy): Eukaryota > Metazoa > Arthropoda > Insecta > Lepidoptera > Geometridae > Eupithecia > Eupithecia abbreviata. The sequence goes on from OX030973.1 coordinate 10,421,406, forward strand.
TTTTATACTAATTGTGAATACTTTTAATTGGCTGTCCTTATACGTATATATTTTATTATTTTTTGTTTTGTTATGTTTAGCCAAAGTTTCCCTAAAAGAAATAAATTATAACAAAGAGAAACCTACCTACAGTCTAAACTACTTTAATTCCAGCTTATCCCTGCTCCAAAATAGTGAATGCATAGTCGGCTTATCATTACGACGAAATATGTTAACAAGAAAACCACATTAACAGGTAACCGTTTAACATATCCTGAACACAAAATGCGGCGGGCAGCTTACCCGTTTCAGACTTAGGTAAGATATTAATGATGTGGCTCGGGGGTTGCTCTGACTGGCAACCCCCGAGCCACATCGTTGGGGATGCCAGCCGAAGAAGTGGGGGTTTGGCTCGTTACCCCTAGAAATTCTAGCGAGAGGTAGGAACGGTTTAGTTATAAGCCGTAGGTGAGTATTGCCTTTATCTTCAATTTAAAGAAAAAGCGCTATGTTATATAGAAATCTGTTAGGAAAATTTGAATGGACCTGCCAAGTATGGTAACTTACCATTCATCATCATCAACCTATGTTACTCCACTTCTCGAGATAGGCATCACCTAATGAGCGTCTGAGCACCCTGTCTTCAGCTAGACGCATGTGCAGTGTTTTGCAGGTCGTCATCTTCCCTAGTCAGAGGACGTCCTACACCACGATTGCCAAGTCGTGGTCTTCGCTTAAGAACACGTTTAACCCGGAACTTAACATTAGTAGAACGAAACTGGTGTGACGAAAATGGTAGCTCGAACATTTTGACACGTCGTCGTCACTTAGATTATAAAAAAAGACATGAATTTCTTATAATATTTAAACTTTCTCGAAGTCTAAGCTCATACGCGCAACTAGCTATGTTGGTTTTGGCTATGCCCCCCTTCTGTGCCATTGAGGCTGTAGAATATATAACTACTTGTTTGCAAACTTGCAAGTAGTCTGCCTCGCTCTGGTGGTTGATATTGCCAAGCGTAAGAGCAAGACAGAAAACTGGAAACAGGGTTATTGGACCAGCCCTAAGTGTTTTGGGTTGATGAATTTTTAAAACAACTCAAAGATATAAAGGTGGGGCACTTGCCACCCTAGTATGATTAATACGGACGGTCGGGCTATCTGGTTACTTACATTGAATTTGAAATGAGTATAGTCAAGAATGATTTACGCGGCATTAATTTAGCATTTAGCGAAAAAGTTATCTCTAGTTATGATAGATGATGGAAGCACTGCGCTTAAGGATTGATGGAGAAGGCAAAAACCTAAATGACCTACGAGTAAAACGAGATTTTCCAAAGGTCTCCCGTGAGCTTTGAGAATTCAACCAAATCCGTGAGACGAGACGCCTTTTCCCAGCGTCTCACGTGACACTAGACAAAGTTATATTTTCATAGATAATATGCTATGACTTTTAGTCGTGATTCAACAATAAACCATACTTCTTTGTGATTAAATAAAAACATAATCAGGTATAAAATTATACGAAAAATGATTTAATTTAGCTTCTTTCTCTTCTTCTTTCTTCTATGGACGAAGCTATATCTTTTGGAAGTCGAGAGATAGAGTAGTCGAATCGATTCGTTTAGAATTAAGGATTAGCCATGTTGTCCACTGTCTACTATCAAATCACCAGATTAACCCGGGGGACATATAATAATATGGTAGGGTTTGTGTAAGGCGTATTTCAGATTTTCCGGTACGAAAACAGCGACGCAGCGTGTGTTTTCTCAGTAATCACCCCCCTTGAGGCTGTTTGAAGATTTGATAACTTTTTAAATGTTACCAGCAAGCGTGAAAGTGCACCCTTTCCGCCGAAGTTAAGGTAATTTATTGTTTCGAGAAACATTACAGAGGGTAGAGACCACAAAACAGCTTTGCTTTTTGAATTATATGGTTTCGACTTACCTTCCTTACATTCTATCTATTCGGATATAACCAATAGAGTAGTCATATGGTTTAAAAAAAAACGAGGTTACTTAGACCTTTTGCTTTACGGATGAACCACTCCGTATTTTTTGAAAGCGTTAACAAGATTACCTTACGAAAAGTTTAAGATTACCTAAATGAAGGTACCTACTACATACAATACTCCTTCAGTAAATCATAAAATCTTTAGTCTAAAAGCTTTAATAGAGTCAATAAAATAACAAGATTTGGTCAAATGGCATAATCAAAAAATTTCTCATTTATAACCGGTGGCTGCCATAATGCATTGGAATAGGCAGAAAGTAGGAAAGGTATTTTTTCCAGATTTATTTCCGTAATTTACAAAAAAGAAGCTCAATGTATGAAAACTTTGTCCGTGTAATATTATTTGAGCTTTATATCAGCTGGCAACAAACATCTTTTTGTTGTTTTTACTCCACTTGGGTAACTTGGAAGTTTGAAAGTAAATTTAGATTATCTGATTTTTATGACTAAGGCGCTGCGCAATGTTATACATATTTTGGGCTGTAAAAGGCAGAAATTGGTAAAATTATGCAATAAATTTATTATATAATTATGTTGGATACACATACCATGTACCCCAAAGTACGAAAAATGACCAAATACAAATTTAGATTGTGTTGTGGGTACTAGATTATTGTTGGTATTTAATTTAATACCTATACATAGAAAACACCCAGAACACCCGGTACAAACAACAGGTGATCGCACAAACATTTGTCCCGGGATTTCGATTCGCGTCGAAACCGCAACCCCCATCGTCGCAGGCGGAACTTCACCCGTTGCGCCACAGATGTCGTTGGCAATGTAGGTAATTTTGTAAAAGGCACAATTCCTCACAACTCTTGGAAGCAAGCTGACAATATAAAACTTCATTGAACTTCATACTTAAAGTTTATGCCACATACAAACAATAGCAGGAAAAGGTAACACAATAAAAGCTAACACAATAAAACCATTTGCGCAAATGGCGCATCTTATACCTACCTAAGTAATCTAGGTCGAAATAAACCTCCATATAGAGAACTAACCGGGTTTCTTTGAATATAATACAATAGGAACAGAAGCGAACACTAATGTAAGTGCCTTTTTATTCAAGTGTTTTAGAGAACCGAACTTATCGGTTATTACCTAATAATGGTAGGTAATTTTGCTGTCCCGTGAGTAATTTTTATAACTATTTACATAATAGGTACTACCACTATAGGTACTTACTATTTACATCTATAAGTTTTTGTATCTAATAAAGATTTTATATATTTGTATTTTGCAATAGGTACTACCACACAGGAGTTTTATATATCACTGCTAATAATGTCAACCTATCGAACATAATAAAATATACGTTCATGGATTTGCTTGTAAAAGTAAAGTAAAAAATCATTTATTTCTTTAGGCTTACAAAATAAGCACTTAGACAAGTCATATTTTATACATTAAATTATTATCAAATAAAATTATTTTACTGTTCACTTCAATTTTTTGTCCACTAGTGTTGTAGTCAAGATATAAAATAAAATATGTTTAAGATAAAATGTATACTAATTGAAGAAATTATTTAAATTGAAATGAACTGTAAATTGTCTAAACAGTAAAAAAAATAATAAAAGTTTACAGGTTACGAAATACACCGACCTTGTTTTATACGATCGGGTAGTAGGTAGGATAGTAGGAATACCTACTACCGTACTAATAAAACGGCGGAGGTGGTGCCGTTGTTGTAAAGGCGTTTGGTCGAAGACAACGAAAAAGCTACAGAACGAAACAAAATTAAATTTGGCACACCTAAAGATTCTGGTGGCCTGAAATAAGACATAAATAGGCAATTGCTAGCGTAGTTAATCCTACTAATATTATAAACGCGATGGTTTGTAATTGAATGCATGATTGTAAAAACACCCCTCAGACCAAATGCAAACGTTTCGGGAAATCAATAAACTATCTGGTGTAAAAAAACTGTTCTAAAGACATTTATTTTTATATGTAATTAAATAAAGTAAATCAAAAGAGACCGCATGTTAATTTTTTTATACATAAATACATTTTTTTATACATCCTATTCGTTTTTTTTTATTTTTTTTGAAAAATTCGGATTATGTGTGTTTTTACAATCAAAGTCCAATTTTTATGTATGTTTAATAATGTTTTATGTGCATTCTTAACCTAAAAAACGAAGCTATTACTTATAAAAATGCACTTATTAATCTAATTCGTCATTTTCGATATGATCAGTTATAGGCCATTCCAAAATTTCGTTCCATAACTTTATTTTTTCTTCTTCTGGCACAAACTCAACGCACTTTTTCAGGTCTGCCATTTTCTTGGAGTTGATGCTCAGCTGCTTTGTTTCGTATGCTTCTTGTGGTAGTGGTACCACAATCTGTGGCCTCATTTTCAGCAAGAATGTATTTTCTACCATCCCATCAATATATTCTATCGTTTTTACAGGAACATCGTTTCCTACCTTTTTAAAGGTTAGGTGATGGAACTTGGAGATGCTGAAGTTTACCTTCTCCGTTCTCGGTACACGTCGGTCTTTTGTTTTAAGCGACAATGTAGTCTTTTTGTAACATTGAACCCACCACTTTTTGAATTCGATCACTTCTTCTCAGCTTTTACCAAGTGAACTGTGAAAAAATCACTCTGCCTACTCGATGCTATGATTAATTCCACCAGTTCATGTATGCTGTACAACCTTTCTTTGCGACGAAGGCTTCGTTTAATAATCCTGATTGCTCTATCACACGGCAGTCAAGCTATCAGTTTTCAGGTATTGACATAAGGTTAATTGTAAAAACCCGCCTAATCCAGGATAAGGTAGGTTTTTATGCTCATCGAAATTTTGGTGCCCCTAACTTTGCGCGAAAGAACTATGACCGAGCTGTGTTTTTACGCTCAATCGATCCGTCTTGATATACGGATCATTTTTCCACCATAAAAAGGAATTCGAAAAAAGTGGTCTGAGGGGTGTTTTTACAATCATGCATCCAAGTATTGATGGATGGATGTTTGTTACTCTTTCACGTAAAAACTACAAATGGATTGTAATTAAAATTTACAATAAGATAGCTTAAACATCAGAATAACACACTACAATTTATAAGGATATTGTATATTATCCAAAATATCTATCACCACGCGGGTGAAACCGCGGGGCCCAGCTAGTATATTATAATTTGATGTTTTTTTATTTATAAATAAAATTTTGTGGAACGCCGAACATAAAACCTCCTTTTTTAAAGTCGATTAAAAAGATAGTATTAAAAGTATATTATGAAATTGTTCGAAAAAAAAAACAAATTGATCTCCTACTCTTGATGTGGATATCTTTAGTCGATCTGGACCTCGCTGAAGTGCATCCAATAAACGACAAAGCTATAATGATTCTTCACAGAATGGACGAGTCTTTCATGTAGTTTTAAGTGCCTTTCGAACAAAAAGCTTTTATTGTTTTAAAGAACGAGAAGATGAGCTTTTTGTTCATATTTGGTTTCGATTTCTTCTCATTTCCGCACCATTTTAGAAAAAAGATAACACATTTAAACATTTTCCGACGACCGATTTGGCGCGGCGAGTCAAGGTTCGCTTGTGACGCAGGAGGGTTCGATTCCCGCATTGGGAAAAATGTTTGTACGATCTGCAAATATTTGTTCCTGGTGTTCGATGTATAATAAAAAATCTATCTATATAATATATGGTTTTATGTAAATCAGTCATCTAGTACCATTTCACAAGCTCTCCTTAGCTTGGGGCTAGATAATGGTGTATAGATTGTCCAGCATTATATCATCATCATCATCAGTCTATGTTAGTCCACTGCTGGACATATGCCTCCCCTAATGAGCGCCATAGCAGCCTGTCAGCTTGACGCATTCAGAATCTCTCTGCGGTCTTTCGCAGTTTGTCACTTGGTCGGAGGGCTTTATACACTACGTTCACCGAGTCCTGGTCTCCACTCAAGAACACGTTTACCATTACCGTTACGTTTGGTTCTTCGCGAGATATGACCGACCCACTGCCACTTCAGCTGATTCTTAGAGCTATACCTATAGGTATGTCGATAACTTTGCTTCTCATTACTATATCTTTTAGCTATTCATCAATTTGGATAATGTGTTAAAATGTAATGAAGCTGTGCATAGCCCTTCTTCTATGGAGCACTAAACGTGCTATTGACAGTTCAACTATAATAGAATAACGCATAACCGGAGCAGCTAAACTCTAGAGAGGTTCGGAGTCCATTGATCGGTATTCGGCACCGGAAATTGACGGCCAGATTTATAGCTTTGTAGACTGCAAATGGCGACCTACCTAGTACATTCAGATCAAGGCACAAAGGAGGAATGAGCCTACAAATAACTAGGTTTTATCTTTCACCTGTGACGCCTGCTATGTGACGCTTTTTGTCGTATTTGTAGAGTTGGTGAGTGTCTATTGTCTGTATTTGTATTATGTATATCAGCTAGTACCTATAACGCAAGCTCTGCTTAGCTTTGGGTTGGTGTGTGGATTGTCCAATATTATGTTTTATTATTTATATTTCCTAGCACGGCCACACCAATTACGTTCAATTGAAGCGAAGATTTTTTTTGGTCATATTTCACCGTTGCAGTTTAACGCGACCAATAAGATTGCAGCTTAGCGCCTTAACCGAGTCATTGAGGATTTTACGGAGTAAAAGTTGATCTGGATCAAGTTAAACCTATCAAGTTTAATATATGAACACTTGCATTTTGCCTCGCTAAACTGAATTAAATAACTGACATATCACACAATGTCAAACATTACGAAAAACAGTGACAAAACTACTGAAAGGATTGAGCTGAAATTTTGCATACAGGTAGTTCCAGGTTCAGAATAAAACATAGGCTACTTTTAATCCCTTATATAAAGTTCCCATGGGATATAAATAATCTTAAAACGTTTCCATAGAAACAACGCGTGCGAAGCCGAGGGCAGAAACTTTTTAAATATAAAGTAAAAAGACTATTTATTTAGATAAATGTCGTTTTATCCAAAGAGTGTTTGCTTACACCCAGTGCGTTACGTGCAATTGCTCGCCAAGAACTAAACTTCTCCGTAACTCATTAGCTTCTTTAAGCTTTATGAGGTGATAAGCTTTTACGCGAAGTTGTAAAACCAGCTCTGAGTCAGATAATTATTCGGTTCGTTTTTGTAGAACACAAACGAAAAGTGCAACTGAAAATCCCAACTGCCGTAGTATAGTCGATACGCAGGTTCCGCATTGCGTTGCCTATTTATTATTCATAGGAAATCTAATATGAGAGATGCGGAAACAAACTTACTTACCATCATGCCAGAAGTCGACTGATGTAGGTGTCTTACCAACATGGCTAAGGAAATTATGTTTGTTCACTAAGGCATGAAGATGCCGAGTTTTGGTAGCTGACCGTCGAAGTTCGAAAGCAGTTGAGGCTGTTTCCACATCAAATGACTGAGAGATGTTAACAGATAGGTAGAATGCCTATGACGAAGTCATGTTGAAGAAGAGCTAGGCTACTCAGTCGCTGCATAAGCGACTGAATCTTGTTCAAACTGTTAAGAGTTGACAGTGAATAATAATAATAATTATCTTTAATTTCTGAAATTCTTTAATATAACATTACATTATTAGTAAAATAATATATGTATGTAAATTTGAATGCGTTAAATGTTAAGTAAGTACAGCAGAATACAGCGGTCGAACCTTGTGGGTATCACTGCTAGAAGTGGACAGTGAAAGGGTTAAATGGTTAGTAGGTAGAGAAGCATGTTATGCAGCCACTAATGTTTATGTTTTCTGAATTCCTTGTATCCTTCCTCGAAATCTATGTTGGAGTTATATGTGATACCTCTATGCTTCAAAATTATACGAGTGGGAAGAGTGGGTAAAAGAGAAAATAATTATAGGCATTTTTACGGCCATACAAAAACTAAATGCCCTAATTGTAAACCTCATCATCGTCATTATCATCAGCCTATATTAGTCCACTGTTGGACATAGGCCTCCCCAATGAGCGCCATAGCGCCCTGTCTTCAGCTTGACGCATCCAGCATCTACCTGCAGTCTTTCGCAGGTCGTCATCCCACCTGGTCGGAGGGCGTCCTACACTACGTTTACCGAGTCGTGGTCTCCATTCAAGAACACGTTTGCCCCAGCGGCCGTCGGTTCTTCGCGAGATATGGCCGGCCCACTGCCAGTTCAGCTTGTTAATTCTCAGAGCTATGTCGATAACTTTGGTTCTCTGTCGGATGTATTCGTTGCGAATCCTATCCTTCAGAGAAACTCCGAGCATAGCTCTTTCCATAGCTCGCTGAGCGACTTTGAACTGGTGGACCAGCCCTATCGTGAGTGTCCACCTAATTGTAAACCTAATTATGTTTTTTTAGGTCAGTACTTTTCGCCAATTTTTTACCCCACTGCACACGAAAGAAAGCTGTTTTAGACCAATATTATCATACTCCGTATATTTATCCCACTTGAGAATATTTATTAAGAGTATTAAGAATGTAATTAACGTTCTCGGTGCCTTCCTGGCTTTGATGAGTGATAGCAATTACCGTTTTTAATATTTACTCGTTAAAACGTTGCGTTATATTTGTCTTTTGTCTATTTAATTACCAGCCCCGAGGTTTTCCATTGTTATCTAAATAATTAAAAATAACAACCGTTAGGCTTGATATTATGATTTTATAAAGGGATTCCTGCGTAATATTACAAATGCAAAATATGCGAAGGCAGATGATGGCCTCCTCCGACTTTTCGGCCACGGTGGCCAGTCGTAACGGAGACTAGGACATATAAATAAATAATGCTGGACAATCCACACAGCATCATCTAGCCCTGCTGTTATGGGTACTAGATGACTGATATATGTTTTATTATACATAGATAACGACCAGTACACCCGGAACAAATATCTGCAGATCGTACACATAATTGTCCTCTCAAACTGGCAACATCTAGTGCCGTAGGAGGACCTTCGCCCACCGTGCTACAGAGGTCGTTATTAAAATTGCCTAAATGGAAATAATGAAAACACAGAAGCACTCTGTATTTCCACACTCTCATAATCAAAAAAACATATAATGTTCCGACATAGAAGAATTGAAACAAATTATTAACTTGCTTTATTGTTTGGTTGCCTGGGAGAAATTGCTTTATACGGTTAGTACGTTAAATGCCCTTCTTTAAGATTAAGTTTAATTAGACAGCTACTTACTATTTAATAAAGGATTATAAAACCATATGTTATCTCTTTTAAACGTATCTATTTTGAAACTATCATGGTTAATTGACGACCGATGTGGCACGGTGGGCGAAGGTCCGCCTGCGACGCAGGAGGTTGCGGGTACGATTCCCGCCTCGGAACAATTGTGTGTACGATCTGCAGATATTTGTTCCGGGTGTTCTGGTCGTTTTCTATGTATAATAAAAAATATCTATCTATGTAATTATATTGTATTATGTATATCAGTCATCTAGTACCCATAACACAAGCTCTGCTTAGCTTGGGGCTAGATGATGTTGTGTGAATTGTCCAGCATTTTTTTTTATTAAGTATTTTTTTTTATAACACTAAATCATCTATAACGGGATATTTACCATGATATGATTTTTGAGTAATTTCTTCATGGCGCATGAAACTGTGCTAAAATATTTAATAAATTACTAAAAATAATGACATCTGTATTTATATTGTATATAAACAAAAATAATGAAAAATACGATAGAACATTGCAAAAGAAAGCGCGCATAGGTTAACAACTGCTATATTGCAACAAAAGTGCCTTTAAGTTCAACAAAGCTCTACTCAAGTATCGTTGCGAGCTTTCAGAGCCTTAAATTAAATTTACAAGAAAAAACTAGTTACAACGGGAAATTGGCGAAGACATTGATAAATTGTTCCTGCTAGAGGTTTACTCGCGAATACTTCACTCACACTCCGGAATGTGGCGTATGCGTTCGAATAATTGTTAGGGATTGCCACAAAACCCCTACATACATAGAACAATTAACTCTTTCTATGCTTTAACAAGAACCAAGGTTATCGACATAGCTCAAAGAATTAGCAAGCTGAAGTGGCAGTGGGCCGGCCATATCTCGCGAAGAACCGACGGCCGATGGGGCAAACGTGTTCTTGAGTGGAGACCACGACTCGGTAAACGTAGTGTAGGACGCCCTCCGACCAGGTGGGATGACGACCTGCGAAAGACTGCAGGTAGATGCTGGATGCGGCAAGCTGAAGACAGGGCGCTATGGCGCTCATTGGGGGAGGCCTATGTCCAGCAGTGGACTGCTATAGGCTGATGATGATGATGATGATGATGATGCTTTAACACCGGATTTATTTTATCAGAGATATTATTGTATTTCTGGTGTTTAGCTTTTACATCTATCTATATAAAACAGAAAGTCGTGTTAGTTACACTATTTATAATTCAAGAACGGCTGAACCGATATGGCTGATAATTGGTGGGGAGGTGGACAAAGGATACTTTTTATCATTTAAACGATTTGACATACATTTCCACGGAGGCGAAGCCACAGGGCGCTATATAAGTTAAACACTGTAAAATACACAGCAAAATGTTTTGCTAAGCTACGAACTTGAGAACGGCTGGACCAATCAGGCTTTTTCTTAAACATGTCTTGATATTCGATAAATGTTTTTATGATAAAATTGTTTTCAAAAACTCCTTGAAATAAGAATAACCTCCCAATCAAAGTCTATCGGGCAGCAGCTAGTTTTGAATAATTGTTGGTAAATGATTGGTCCATTCCTGTTTAGAACAAAATATATAATGTATTAAGTACATCGGTTATCCATAACACAAGCTATGTTTACTTTGGGGATAGTTGATGCTGTGTGGTTTCTCCATTATTTATTTATTTTATGAATATGTTCACACGTGTATTTGTCTTAGATCACGTCAAAACGAATGTAGTTCTTCTGAGACAAAATGGACACATAAATTTATGGACCTCTAGTAAATAAATGCTTACTATTCTACGTGAAGGCCCGTAATCATATACCCAAAGAATATTTGGTATCTTAGAGGCTACAGCAAAAGTTTTTATAGCAGAGCTATAGACAAACAATATATTCTTACACAAAGTAGAAAATGGGCCGAGTCATAAAAAGGCAGGACCCTTATTTCACGCTTTTTGCCTCGTAATTTCGTACGCATCAAAACTATCGCATACAATTTGTATAAAAATCTACCAAGTGTATAAATTCTTTGATGGATGAACGAGGAATATAGACATAGACATTCATTTATTTGCTGCTGCAGTACAAAACATAAACAAAGTAGGTATGACATTTTGAATAAAAATAACTTAATTAACTTATAACGAGAAAAACTAAATATCAAAATAAGAGACAGATGTGTGTTACAAAAAACCACTATGATCACAGGACCCTGGGAGGCGTACGATTACAGTAAGGTACGGAATGTGCGGTACTGGATACTTATTGGTTATCCTACTAATATTATAAACGCGAAAGTTTGTAAGTATGGATGGATTGATGGATGTTAGTTACTCTTTCACGTAAAAACTACTGAATGGATTTTAATGAAACCTTACAATAATATAGCTTATACATCAGAATAATACATAGACTACAATTTATAAAGATATATAGTACCTATATTATCCAAAATATCTATAACCACGCGGGTGCAACCGCGGGGCGCAGCTACTATTTGTATATTTACATCGACGCTCATTATGACGAATAAATCTATTTATTTCTCTCATTGTTACAGGGCACTACAATGCCTTAAAACAGCTATAAAACAATAAATTATAACAAAACTACATGACAGGTCAAAACAACGTTTCAACGTTATTTCATAATTTAATATCATTCCTAAAATTGTGGTCGTAAAATACTCCTTAATGTCATAACAGGCGCGCTCTTCCTATGAGGTGCTTCTCGACGAGACTGCTAAAAGTTATTTCGTTAAAATTGGTAACGGCTTTTTCCGAGCGACGTACTTTTTGTGCGAGACGTACTCTACTCACTCTCCATATCTCACAAAAAGTATTTCCAACGCCTCACGAAAGACAGCATTAATTACAATTAACGCTTCTGCACCTTTCGAAAACATAGGAAAACTCAAAAATCAAATAATTGTAATTATCCCGTTATACTGACTTCCAATGGTGAATAAATACAAATATAATAATACATTATTAAAATTTTTCAATAGTGACTTTCCTTCAAAAGATGAAATAATAAGATAGGTATACTACATTTTCAAAAACAGCTTTATAAATGTCAATCACTGTCATTACTCATTAGTGACAGTAATTCCCACAAACGCAGGTATCAGTATAGTATGTTACCATTTCAATAGCAGTGAATATGAACAGGTATTTTCAACAAATCCTCTCGTAGGGAGCTTATGAGGCCATCAAACTTTATAAGAGGATTGGCAGAGCAAAGGCTTGCAACATAAATTTACATTTCACCATTCATTGATGGAAACGATGAATAGCGTTTATGGTTAAAGCGACTTGTTTTACAATTTGGATCATAGTGGCGCGATGCCAAAGCCGCATGCTCATTATAGGTCGGTAACGAATTTACATTGTGGTCTCTGAAAAATTACTTGTTCTAAGTTTAAACATTTTAGTCCACAGGTGGCCATAAGGACTCACTAAAGGAGCGCTATAGCGCTCTGCCCTCACCTTGCCGTATCCAGCAACTGCCAATAGATTTTCGCAGCTCGTCATCGCATCTGGCAACTGGGTTTCCTAATTACTAAGAAATTTAATAATATTTCAAATGTTTTTCCTAATTACGTTTAAACAGTCGCGGTCTCAACTCAAGATCGTTTATCTCAACGATTGTCGGTTCTACGAAATATATGGCCGGCCCACTGTCAATTCAGCTAACTAATTCTTTGAGGTATGTCGATAAAGCTTCTCTGCCGGATAGTTTCATTATGAATCCTTCAGAGAAACCCTTAGCTCTTTCTACAAGAGCTTGTTCTTGGTTTATCCTTGTTTATTACTAGTCACACCCCTTACTTCCCCACCGCCCTTTACATTAACAATGGGAATTTATTTAATTATTGTTTTATTACGGCTACTGGCATTTCGGGTGTCATTACGTTTCACGGCTGTCATGTTCAGAGGGTTCTGTACTCGTAAAATGAAACAGGAACTTTTATTTTATAAAATGATGCTAAGGTTTCGCACACTGTAAGGGATTTTTGGTAATTAGAAACGTATTTAGTGGGCACATACGAAATCTTTATTATGGTTAATCATTCGTCTTACTTTTTAAAACCTTAGCGTTACAATCAGGTTTTAACGCTTACGTTCAAACCTTCAAGTCGTTTTATGCATCGATTATGAAGATTTTACATTTAAAATGGCCAGAAAAAGTCTGTAGACAATATCTCATATTACTAGCATCCCACTATAGAAATTTGACAGTTGAAAAGCACCTCCATTCAGACCCTCGTTTTCATGAAATTACTTCGGAATTGCTATTTGACATCAAACTTGGAATCTTCACATAAATAATCTATTGAGTTGACTTTATTTTGTTAGGAAAATCTATCTAACGTATTTTATTAAGCTTTTATTTCTGCCAACAAAGATTACTTAATTTTTAACTTTACCCTACAAATCTGTTTGAAAGCCCGTTAAAAGCGATAAAAATTAAAGCACGAAAAATGAGAAATCGCTTTTCACGATGGCCCGTCTATCTAATAAACCTAATATTGGTTCGATACGCGCTCAAGAGGCGTGAAATGACGGCCCACTCGGCGCCCGCAGCGGGAGACACAATCACCACTCGAGCTTGACCTTCCTTGTTTTTATTTTACTCAACAAGAAATCACCACCCCCATTGACACGGTCTCCTTCGCAGATCTCCTTTAGCTGGTCGTACATTTCGTAACACCCTACTTTACATAAAGAACTGATAAAGTGTAAACTTTTTTTCAGTGTATTTTAATCGAGTATACATTTATTTGTTTTCAAACGTTTTACTGGCCGAAATGAATTTGGTGGTGCAGGGTTTGGCACAAGCCGATGGCTGTTTGCCAATAAGTCGGATATGATCAACTGCTTTTCCGGAGTGGATCACTTCGGTTTGGGAAGGTGTATATTCTACGGCGGATCAGCGCATTCTGCCGATACTGGACAGTTACTTTCTCAAATTAGCCTCACCCGTCGCGAGGGTAAACAATTTAAATGTCTTCACGTACCGGAAAGGGGCCCTGCTATTTCTCTGGTCCCTTGCTAAACTATTCGCCTTAAAGCGGGTGGTAAGGCAACGCTACGCCTTGATATGCCCCAAACATACTTGTCGCACAAACTATTCAAGGTTTTGTGGGGACTTTAGGGCAGGTATCGATTACTAGTGGTCATTTACGAAACTACTCCACTTTGCCTTGGATGGAATGCAGCGCGTAACTTTCTTAAGCTCATGTTAAAACCACAGAGTATTTTATTCACGAGCATCGATTCGAACAAGTTTAAGCTTTCTGAAACTGGGTTAAATTTAAAGCCCCTTCTTGCTTCAATAATTTGATTGCTACCAGAAAACTACGCGAAACATTTTGTTTCGCAACAAAGTTTTTGGTTCTGCGTAATTGTAACATCGCAACATTCTTTTTAATATTTTAGAAGCGATAGTAAGGTACATTATGTTTAACTAACGGCCGGCTATTCTTTGTTGTAACTTCACTTGATCCTACTCGAGGACACTACAGTTAAATTAAAGTGAATTATAAATTATTGCATATATTACATATTATATTTAAATATGACACAAAGTATGTATATCTACAGTTGCGTCGTGCAAAAAATTACATTTATCTAATTGAATGTATGATAAATAAATCAAATTACTACTACTAATATTTTTTGTCATTTGTCTTATTGTTACCTACTGGAAAATTATAAAACTCTAAATTCTTCATTATACACATGATTGTTAATTAGCTATAATTCTGTAGATATACTTAAAGTAGGTAGGTATTAAAAATTGTTTGGTTGTTCGAAGTTTACTCAAAATACTTAGCTTAAGATGTTTTCTCAGATAAGTGAAATGTAATTTCTTTTGAGAAAATAAATATTCTTTAAACCGAAATTGGAAACGAATAGTTGATATTAAGGTATTTTATTTCACAGAATTTTTTTAAACTTCGACATACAAAAAAGCAAATACCGCATGAAAATTTAACTAAAGTAAGCTTTAATATGGATCGTGGGTAAAATATCCTTGCAATTCTATTCTACCCACTAAACAGGGGAATATAAAAGTTTAGCCGAACTTTTGTGTATGGCTACGTACACAAAAGTGCGTATAGTTCAAGTATGATTGATGTTGTTTATAGAGGTAGGACAGTGTTCTATCGCGAATCATTATCGAGACTATAACAATCTGCCTTGATATAATAGTACTAATCTGCCTTGATATAATAGTACTTTTGTTTTGATTTTTAACATTTAAACTTGCTATTTGACTGTCTGTTTAAAATATCCATGTATAAAATGTAAATCCGTCATTGGTCGTAGGAAAAACATATTATTTTAAGTATATCTAGAATAAGGACTGTGGATTTTGTTAAATAAATAAATAAATAAATAAATAACGATGAAGTGATGTGGCGGACTATGGCCCCCTATGGTGTAAGAAGTTGCAGCTTCCATTTCCACCTGGGTACAAATGTTTGTATGATCTGCCGATATTTGTTCCAATATTCAGTGTAATGTATTGTATTATCCTACTAAAATTATAAACTTAAAAGTTTGTGAGGATGTATGTAAGTAGGTTTGTTGCTCTTTCACGCAAAAACTGAATGGATTTTGATGAAACTTCACACTTACTTAACAGAATAACACATAAAACCGCGGGACGCAGCTAGTATATTATATATCAGTCATCTAGTACCCACACAAACTTTGCTTAGCTTGGGGCTAGATGATACTGTGTGGATTGTCCAGCATTATTTATTGGAGGTATTGATAGATAATATAATAATACTAACCTGGTATTAACGAAAACACCGCTCTCTATATGATTCACTGTTCTTCTCGTTTGTTCAAAAGTGTTTGATCAATGCAGGTGACAAATAAACTATTCAGATAAAAATGTGTTTCGTTTCTTATTGCTCTTTAAATAGAGTTAATGGCACAAGTTGTTGGAAACCTCCAATATTGCGCTGTTATTGGAAGCTCATGGATCGACGAAATCCTGGCTAATGGTCCGTAAGCACAAAAGCTAAGAAAGTAGACGAAGCCTAATCTCGCCTTTATGACGTTAATAATAGGGTCTTAACAGGTTTATAATAGGTATGATTATTTGTAGATTACAATTTTAAATGTTTAAGACATTGTTGGAGTTATAAAATAGTAAATAGGAAGTTTATATGTTGATTTTCATTTCAGAAATTAAATGAATATTAGTAAGGTTTTTTTATAGGCTGCAGATATTTCAGTCAGAACAAAACAAGACTGGCCAAGTGTGAGAGAGATTTGCACGCTGAGGGTTCTTAAAATACCGTTTTGAAGGTTTTTAGTATGGAGGTATCAGGTTAAATGTTCAATAGACTTTTGATCCTCCTAATCGGTAAAAGTAAACTGTAAAGGAGTCATAGACATCGTTATCATCATCAATTTATAATACACAACGGATTTTGGGCAGATGGGTCATCATCTCCTATAATAGTCCACTGCTGGACATAGGCCTCCTCTAATGAGCGCCAGAGCGCCCTGTTTTCAGCTTGCCGCATCCAGCATCTGCCTGCAGTCTTTCGCAGGTTGGTCAAGGCCGGAATGCATCGTACACTACGTTTGGAAGTCGCGTTGTCCACGTTTACACCTGCTCGCGGTCGTCGGTTCTTCGTGATATATGGCCGGCCTACTGCCACTTCAGATTGACAATTCTTAGGCTGATGAGGTGAGGGGTTCAAAATATACGAAAGAAGAAATCTGTTGCCAGCCTCCTTGTGTTCTGGCTTCCATCAGTCCGCTCTTAAAACATCTACAGGTTGCCATTCTTACACCGCGACCGCAACGCAGCGCTATTAGAATAACACTTTGAGTGCTGAAAACGCACGGTATGAGTTTTCTCCAAGTGACTAATATGCGTAAATCCACACTAGTGCAGCGGCTGAGAAAATATAATCTTTTTGACTCATTAGAGCTGTAATATTTTTCGAACGAAACGCATGTGCGGCGCAACACAACCGCTGTGTAGAGCGGCAGCACGAATTTTTTAGGTAAAAAAAAGATCGCAGTCGTCGAAAAAAAACCGCAGTCAAAGTGATAAAACAACTATATATTACTCACTGTGATCAAACGTGCGCGGATCAATCGTCGTCGTAGTGACTGGCGTCGTAAAATCATCCTCATCTTCGTACGACTCAGTGGTCGTCGTAGTCTTTTTCTTCTTCTTTTTGCGTTCCGATCGCCGCGGCGGGTGGGTGACCACGGGTCGGCCGGTGGTCACCCTGGTAGTGGCTACGGTGGTGCTTTCAGTCTTGGGGCCGGGCTCGGCTAGAACTAATGCCACCAGTGACACAGCTGTCAGCCGTATCACCAGTGGCACTAAGCGCCGCATGGTGCCTGTGGACAAGAAATAGCTTTTGTTAGGAAATGGGTTTAATTGCTCGATTTATTCTGTTATTCTTTTGAATAACAGAACGAATTGGACGATAAGCAGTGTCTTCGGTTAAGTTTGACGCGATGATGTACGAAAACTTCTGTCAAAAACGTCCATTGTTGATTACCTCTGTGGCGCAGTGGGCGAAGGTCCACCTGCAACGCAGGAGGTTGCAGGTTCGATTCCCGTCTCGGAACAATGGTGTGTACGATCTCCAGATATTTATTTCGTTGTGGTTATCTATGTATAATAAAAATATATATCTATGTAATATATTGTTAAGATTTTTAATTATTAAGACTGACCACAAGCTGTGCTTAACTTAGGGCTAAATGATGCTGTGTGGATTGTACTGTACAGCATTATTTATTTATTTATGTACATGTTCTATAATTATCTCATAATTATGGGAACACTGCTCTAAGCTATAGTGAAAGTATCTTTATCGTGGTTGTTTGATTGCTCTATGTTTTCTGGAACCACGTTCAATGGGCAAAGTACTATACCTTAAGGCTTAAAGGAACCAAGCAAGGAAATGAGAATCCTGATGAATCGTATAATTAAACTTAGACCTGTGTTAGTTGAATTTTAAGCTACTTTTCATATAATATTTAATAATTGTAACGAGATAATTTGATTGTGTTGAAAAAACTAAAAACCGACTTCAAATCCCTTCGTTTTACAAATTTTTTTTTATTTCACGGGATAAATACGTCGAATCTACAAGAATAAATTTTATGGGATTACCTCGGTTTTATCCTCTATACGTGTGCAGGGCGCTATGGCACTCATTGGGGGAGGCCTATGTCCAGCAGTGGACTGCTATAGGCTGATGATGATGATTATGTTACGTGTGCAAAAGAATTATCCAAATCGGTACATTGAAGGTAAAATCGACGAATATAGAACCTCCTTTGAACTCAATGAATAAAAATTGTACGGATTCATAATATAAAGCTCGATACTGGTATACTGCATCGACGTTCGATGTACACACATAGGTCAGAACGGTAAAATAACCACAAACGGAAATCACAGAATTCCACCGCATTTGCGGTCAAATATCGAAGCAATATGTCCAACGGAATTCAGTTTTCGTCATACGAGATTGTGTTCGTGTTAGAGGTTGGCAGTTTCCAGTTTACTCGTCCTGTTGCTTGGGAATAACACAAAGACGCTTTTGCATTAATTAGGGGAAGCCTATGTCCAACAATTCACGTTTATAGGTGGATGATGATGGGATCTGTGGACATATTTTCCATCAATTCGTTTTTATCGATTAACGACTAAGTTCGTGAAACCCAGGAAGAATCTCGTAATCCCAATCAATACCAAGAAGGGATCCACGGCTGAAGGAAGATTTAAAGAAATAACTCGCAGCTCACGGAAAATGTAGTCAAGCTGACAGGTGACCTCAATGCGCTCGATTAGTAAAGTGTGGAAACCAAATTTTCCGCGGCGGCTACAAGTCTCAACTGAGAGCGTAAGCGGGCTAACTACGAACCTAGTTTGTGTTGTAAGAACACCAACCCTTAACAAGGGAGTCCCTTGTTAAGCCGGATGGTGTTCTTCGAAGAAGAAGTCCCTTTAAGGGACTTCTTCAGGGTAAATGCGGTTCGAGCCGCGCGCGTTCCGTATCTCTGCGAACACTTTATGTATTTAGTCTTTTACTACTAGTATTAAAGCAGTAGTTAAACTTTATAGATCTTACTTTACTTATTTATTAATAAATCAGCTAGCTCAGCCTATGCCCATCTTGATGAAGTTGGTACCTACTAATTGTTTTTATTACCATTATGTGAAAACATTACATTAAACATAGCATACAGCGTTATATGCGCAGAAATACATCAAAATAATAATATAGAATATATTATTTATAATAAAACTTGGTCAGGTCATAAGTTTCAGCTATTATTTCACACATCACAACTTGAAATATTTTTCGCCCACGCTATCAACGAATTTGTGTAATACCTAAGTACCAAGGCGGCTAATGTTCTACGGGTCAGAGAATCACTGTAAATTCTTTATGGCATTCAATCCACCTAGCTCGCCAAATGGAGTTTCCCTGTAAGAAGGCGTCACTCTTGAAAATGTGGTGTAGTAAGAACCCCTAAAATATTAAGCTAATGCTACCGAGGGGGGTATTGGGTGGTTTAGTGGCAAGTAATAGGTTTCTGGGAACATATACATTTTCAAAGTAACATAATGTGGCAGATGATGATTTTATGTACAGCTTCTATGTATAATAAACGAATCCAAAAGTTATGAGAGAATGTTAAGCTTCCGAAAATAACGTCGAGGATAGAGCGAAGTGGAGTAGATGAATGAAGAAAGCTTATCTCTTCTCACCACCATATGGAATAACTATGTAGCTAGGTAAAGAGAAAGGAGAAAGGTAGGAGAGAGAGAGAGAGATAATAGATGCACCGAAGAAGAAATAACAGTGCTCTTTTTTTAATAACAAATCACTACATGGTATAAAACAAAATCCCGCTCTCTGTCTGTCCCTATGTACATATGCTTAGATCTTTAAAACTACGCAACAGATTTTGGTGCGTGAGTGTGAGTGTGATTCAAGGGGAAGGTTTATAAACTATTTGAAACATAGATTTCCACGAGGGCGAAGCCGCAAGGCGCAGCTAGTAAACTATAAATTGAGAAATGAAGGTAACATTCCGATCAGAATTTGTGCAATGTAGCCTTTTGAAATGCTTTATAGCATGCTCCCAGCGGCGTTTCCTGGAATCCTGAATGCATAGCTACTACACATCAAAGTAAATTCCCGGCGCATCGCGATCGGCTGTTAGAATACTGTTTTATGGCAGCCATCAACAAACTTATGTGTGTGCCTGACTGAGCTTTATCGGAATTTACCTGAGTGCATACCCTTGCATGAATAGCGCATACCGACTATTCATACCCCGGCGGAGATGGCAGCAATTAAAGTTTTTGAAACACTTTGATCGATATTCTTCCGTTTATCTTCCTTGATTTCACAAAGGAAGGAAATTCAGGCAGTTTCTATTCAGCAGCATTCTAAACGAGTTAGATGAAACACACTCGACGATTCTGCCAGCACTCTGAAAGCTCGATAAGGGTACTCGATAATGGTTCTTGGATTCTGAGCTCAGGACACACTTTTATATTTTTACAAGTTTCCGCTCGAAGCTTTTCTTGATACAGTCTGGTGAAATAAGACGAGTATTTTGTTGTACGTGTTACGACACGAAGAAAAAATGTTACTGTTACTGTTCAACGACCACATATGTTACATGTGTTTTACATGGTAGACAGTTTAGGTAGTCTTGATCTCAGGCTAAATGAATGTATCTACTAGATCTCGACCACCGTTTGATGAGATATATTATATCCCAAACAACATTTCCTGTTTTTGAACTTGCGCTACAATATTTTTTTTTCCAATGTGTTCAAAATTTACCTTCAGCTTATTATCTGGCTATTGCTGATAGATAAAGTTCAGTCCAGTCCAGTTATAAGTTATAAATTTTACAATAATATATTTTGGTGCCTGTTCATTTGCAAAACTTATTACGAAAAGAACCGTTATGGACCGTTCTACTAGCTTGCTTGTTATATTTAAGAGCAAATATAACAAGCTGTTCAAAACAAGACAGTTTTATTTGGGAGAGTGCCAAAAAAGTCAACGCGCCGCCTATTGTGGGGTGTGCATATTTCCTCACGAGAGAACTGTCCAAAATGCTTCCAAAACAATGAATTTAATACCATATTTCCTGGTGTATTAGCTCCATTTTTGTGCAATCGTGCTGTATTTTCCTGGCATTTATGCTAGAAACCCCATAGAAGGGAATTTATTAATACTTGTTGTATTCTTTAAACGTATTGCCTCGCGAAGAAAACATTATCTGACGGAAGTAGAGCTCCATTCGTTTGTGATTTGCATTCGATAATTTTACTTTACAAACCTTGGTCACACAAATAATCAAAATAAGAAACAAAACAAAACCAAGTAGATTTAGTATGAGTAGATTTAGTATGATTAGAGATAGCGTGAATTTTCTGGCTAAATAATTACAAAAGCAATAATAGGCCTCGGTAGTTTCACACGGAGAGGTTAGAAGATGCCAATAGCATATTAAGTCTATTTTTATGCCAATAGTAAGTGATCGATTGGTAACTATGTATATTATTCTATAAACTATCTCACATAAAGCTAATTTCTATAAATAGCTACACACTAAAGTAGGTACATAATTTGAATATACGTACTACAATGTGTTTCGTCATTTTGCGCGAAGCGAGTAATTACGATTGGAAACCGTTTTGCTTCACGAAGGAAGAATACTAATACATCGAATACTACAAAATAGCAGCTCAGCTAGATTGTTTGTTCGAGTCACGTGGAAAGCAGCTTGGTACAATATATTTATTTCAAAGCGCGTGGTAAGAATATTTTAGAATACCAAAATCGAAACATGATAGACATCCCAGAACGGAACATAAAACGTGCGAAAAACCTTGAGATTGAAGATTGAAACCCAAAATCGCAAGCGAAATAATACTCGCTTACGATTTTGGGCGTCTTCACTGGTGCGGTTATAATAATGTGTGTATAATGGGGAAGACGGAAGTGAAAAAACCACCATTCTTGCCCTAGAAATACCTCGTGGATGCATACCTGCAATTGCTACGAAAAACTGGCAGACTGCAAAGGACAAAACAAATTGGCGGCTTCTTCTATCGGAAGCTCAGACCCACTTCGGTTTACTGAGCCAGCGAAGTGCTTTGTTTTCGTGCTAATCTTGGTTGAGTTGAGCTTTATACAGCACAGCTGTGGCAATATTTCATTTAAACGCCGCTTAAAGCATTTCAATGATGATGCAAGCAAGACAAGTAATGGGTATGGTTTCTTATCGACAATCTGTCAATTTAGAAGGAAAATGGAACGCAAATATGAGTTTGTAAATCTATGCAATAAATCTGGTCTACGGATAGATCATCATTTAAATAAAATATCGCTAATGTATCCAGAACCCTTCTTCAAAAGGACGCGAACCGATGTCCACTGCGGTTTGTCATCCTTTAATTTACAAAAGCGCTTTTGCTTTTGGACTTTGGCATTTGATGGGGGTCCGAGTTTTTATCAAAAGATTTGGCTGTGTATTTTCATGAGTATAAAAGTTTCTGGCTGCGGGTTCACAAGTACACAAACCTTTTTCTACGCTGTGACCGGCGGGTAATCTCTGGTTTTAAAATCCCCGTCTCTAAGATAAGAGCGTGACCGAGACCCTATTGTACCAGCATCCGGTTGATCGAGCACCACTGCGCAGGTGGTCGACAAATGAATTTTCCCAGCTCTAGGAAATTGATTTTCATTCACTAGGAGAAAATTGCCAGCTTTCCTCCATTTTGTAAGGAGCGACTTTGCTCTTGAACCTAGGATCAGCTGGGTTGATTAATCAAGGTGTCGAGAAAGTAAACTAAAGTCAGGATCAAATTGCTGAACGAATCAGAAAAATGCCGAAGTAATATCTGAAAGGTTTAACCAAATGGGTTCTATAAACACACGATATACCGAGAACCTTTCGGAAATGCTTGATTAATTTCGTGGCAGTAACGCGTTTCAAACAAAACCAATATTTTCACTTCCTTTACGTTAAAAAAAACTCTTTGCTATATTCCCTCTCATTTTGATACCTATTCAATATTCGGCGGCGGTATTGAATTATACCTGCCGAAATAAATTTTACATGGTAGGCTCGTTTTAATTAAAAAGTTTCTGTAGATTAATTTATTTCATTAGCTGGATGTGTAGAAATTCTCATGAATTAGGATAAGAATTAGGTATTTTTTGTTAGGTATCCATTTTCTCTAAAGAAAAAATGGCACAAGTACGTAGATAGATTTTTAACGATTTTGGCGATTGTTATAGTTGTTGTCCTTTGCATACGGGATGTCTTTTTGTCTTTTTTTTTTCATTTTGGCGTTGTTTTCGGCGAAACATCGCATCGGTACACAATTTTCCGTTCATAATATTAGAAGGACAGACCTTTTAACCACGTCTCACCTGATGTGTCTCCCAGAGCGACGAAACTAGTTTCTATGGCAACGTACATATCCCTTAAGCTGCCTATAAGGGTACGGAGCTACGTAACTTACCCACGAGTTCGCGTGCCACACACCCCTTTTGCCGAATTTATGACGTCATCGTGCTTTTGAATAGGTTAACCATAAAAATAGGCGTACTGTGGCCAGAAACTTTGGCAATAAAATGCAAATGACGACATTCGTGTGGCTCTTACATTTCGACTCTTGGTCTAGACGCGAAATGATATTCTCTAAGTGAATGCTGAATTGTAAGTTGTTTTCTATTAGTTAAAACTTTATTAGTTTAGGATTTATACCTTTTGTTCTTATTTTGTTTGCTTTAAGATACAATACGAGTATATAAAATGATTGAACATAGTGACCAACTGAGCCAATTTTCTTGCAGCAAGCGACCGAAATCGCTATTATATAAGTACTATATTTCGCCTTATTTTTTAGAAATAAAGGGATTATTATTAAAAAAAGAAAGACTGCAATTACAGCATTTTGAAAAATTACTAGCTGTATCCCGTAATTGAACCCTCTAGTATTCAAAAATAACACATTATTGTGTTTTAGTTAATATCATTCTACCCACACAATGAGTTAAGACAAGGAAACACAAAACTCATAAATTGTGCCCTTACCATTTATTATGAAGTATCTACAGGATGTTACAGTTATTATTACAGTAATTAGCATACCGGGGGAGGCACGGCACTTAGATGCCGTATCGGATTTCCATTCTACGGGAAAATGGAGCATTTTAAAGGAAATTGATGCATTCGTAGATTATTTAATGGAATAATTGGAAACCCTAATGATCATACTTCATCAACATTATCATTAGCAAGTGTAGTCACCAGGCGATTCCTTTATTTCCATAAGACATATTTTATAGACATTTAGAAAAAAACCCTACTTTTAACCTTATTTTAACCAACCATCCAAATACTTAGTAGGATTCAAACTGCTGCTATGTTTGTTGTGTTTTTTCCCGACCATCGTTTTACCTATAGGAAAAGTAATCAAAAAAAAACTCTGCATTTTTTTTATAAACGAACTCTGCTAACATAAGTCTTATATTGTGAAGAAAAATACCTAGCCGTATTTATTTATCCTAGCAAAGCCGTCCAATATCTATAGCAATTATACAAGCTTAACAAATGGACGGATCTATTCGATATGGCATTCTGCTATCAATCATTTTACGTAAAAAGAAAAAAGCCTCCGAATCGTTCAAATTGTTTTTGCAACATACTGCATGTTGGGCTTAGGGCATGATAGATTTGGAGAAAAAAATATGTTTGTGGAATTAACTGGTTATCACATCAGTTTCTTTTCTTTGCATCTCTTAACAAAATGTAACTTTATTCGTTTATTTAATGGTTTGTAAGTTTTTATGTAGGAGGTATTCTTCAGAACTACTCTGTCAAGTTTGATTTTGAAATTTGTGTCGGAACAAATGCTTGCCTTGAAAACTCACAAGTAAACTGTGAATGACGTAAACTAAGTTTTATACCACGTGAGCAAAGCCAGGTAATTGTATAATATCTACGGCTAGTGTTTATAATAATGTTAGCCAAGTCGTCGCCAATGTTTTTCGTGACGACAGATTTGAGATAACCTGCACGTAAAGTCAAAACTTTCAGAAGTGCATTATAGTCCATTATTTTTGACGACCGATGTGGCGCGGTGGGCGAAGGTCCGCCTGCGACGCAGGAGGTTGCGGGTTCGATTCCCGCCTCGGAACAATTGTGTGTACGATTTGCAGATATTTGTTTCGGGTGTTCTGGTCGTTTTCTATGTATAATAAAAAATATCTCATCTATTTAATGTATTGTATTATGTATATCAGTTATCTAGTACCCATAACACAAGCTCTGCTTATCATGGGGCTATAATGCGATAATGTTGTGTGAATTGTCCAGCATTATTTATTTATTTATTTATACCTATATACCATGGGGCTAGATAATGCTGTGTGAATTGTCCAGCATTATTTATATAAAATAAATATAAATATAAAATCAAAAAAATAAATAAATATAAAATGAACTTCTGAAAGTTTTGTATGGCGTTGATGGTGATCGTGACCTATGGGTATCAAAGTAATAAATGTGTAAGGATATAAAGTTGTAAATAGTATGCACCGCAAATGTAACTTTATATCTAGGAAACGACGGTGCATATTGACAAATTTCAATGCTAAGATATTTTGGTTAATCTAAAAGCGTATTATTAAAATTATCTTGAGAAACTCTATAGTTTGAGTAGACTCAACGTTTACAAACGGGTGTGTAGGTGGACCTATTTGTAAAATACAAATTGAAGTAGAAGACCCTAACTCTTTATATTTATTTTTCAATCCTGTTTTTTGTATTTTTAAATAATTTTCCGAAATGTTAACTGTTTTCCCCTACATTTTTTTTTGAACATGTTTTCGATTGTTCTTTTTATTTGGTTTTGGTCCCAGATATATCCTCCATCTATTGAAGGCATTATTCATTTAAAAAAACCAGTAAATAATTTTAGTTATTCAATTGCCGAGAAAGAATGAAATAAAGAAGGAAAGAAAGAAGATAATTTTATTTGCCCAAAAAACAGGTTTCGACAAAATAACACATTAAAATAGTAAAACACAGCAAACATAAAATTAAATTAAATAAACCGAGAGAAATATAAAAAAATAAAAAATTCAAACCTTACCATATGATGCTACATATGTTACCAATGATGCACCTACATACATTAATATGACGACCGATGTGGCGCGGTGGGCGAAGGTCCGCCTGCGACGCATGAGGTTGCGGGTTCGATTCCCGCCTCGGAACAAATGTATGTACGATCTGCAGATATTTGTATCGGGTGTTCTGTTCGTTTTCTATGTATAATAAAAAATATCTATCTATGTAATGTATTGTATTATGTATATCAGTTATCTAGTACCCATAACACAAGCTCTGCTTACCATGGGGCTAGATAATGCTGTGTGAAATGTCCAGCAATAAAAAAAAAAAAAAAAAAAAATGGCCTAAACCTTACCTAACTACATAGAGATAAACGAAATATTTATAGTTTTATGTAGATATCCACTATGCAAAACTCATGATTGATATCGGCACATTGTAGGAGACAACGGTGTCAATATTCATTAAAGATAAAACATGCCTCCCTTTGTCAGTACAAAAGTATAATGGAGAATCATAATGTATGAAGGTGCACAGATTTATATGAAATGAAATGAAATGAAAGTTTATTTCTTTAGGCTTACAAATAAGCACTTAGACAAGTCATATTTTATACTATTCATTAGTATATTGTTGTTCACTTCAATTTTTTGTCCACCAGTGGAAGAAGTGAGAAGAAACCACTAGTATGTTCATAACTTATGTGTCTAGTACATATGATTTGCTTATCTGTAATTTGTTAGATTTTGAGTTGGAGCAAAACTCGTTCCAAGCTTTTTTATCATCTAGATAATCTGATATTTTGTAATAAGTCTTTTTACAAAGAATATGCTTCACAATTTTTTTAAATTTATTTTTATTATTTATTTATAATAACGTACCTCATAACATCAGAAACTGTTTATCAATGCACGTTTTTAGGAAAAAATTAAAATCACATATTTATGATATAATTTGTTAATTATACGGAACACAATATCATAGTAAAATACTTAAACTAATAGATAACTATGGATAACATTACTAGCATGTAATTAGTTAAGATAGTAAGCTTATTGTATATTTGTCATTTAAGTGAACTTTGTTCTTTTGAGAAATAAAATTCTTTAACACTTTGACTGCGGTTTTTTTTCGACGACTGCGAATTTTTTTTTTACCTAAAAAATATGTGCTGCCGCTCTACACAGCGGTTGTGTTGCGCCGCACATGCGTTTCGTTCGAAAAATATTACAGCTCTGCTGAGTCACAAAGATCTGTATTTTCTCAGCCGCTGCGCTAGTGTGGATTTACGCATATTAGTCACTTGTAGAAAACTCATACCGTGCGTTTTCAGCACTCAAAGTGTACTGATACTGAATGGTGAATATCAAAATATATACATATAATAAATAAAAAAATGCTGGACAATTCACATAGCATTATCTAGCCCCATGATAAGCAGAGCTAGTGTTATGGGTACTTGATAACTGATGTACATAATACAATACATTAAATAGATAGATATTTTTATTGTACCTCTACATAGAAAACGACCAGAACACCCGGAACAAATATCTGCAGATCGTATACACAATTGTTCTCAGGCGGGAATCGAACCCGCAACCTCCTGCGTCGCAGGCGGACCTTCGCCCACCGCGCCACATCAGTCGTCATATGTATATTGTAAAGATTTGTAAAGATTCTAATTAAGTCAGATATTAAAATTTTACGTCTGATATGCAGGGGACGTGCGACATTTGATTTGCAGGTAGCTAGAAAGGTTTCTTAGTACCTTTGGAATAACAAATAACTTCTAAATACAATGAAGTATAATAGATATTTGATCTGATTTGATTATTTAAATGAGATCGCTTCAGGTGATAAGGCCGCTCATTGTACATGTCGCTTTCTTTTTGTTATGATCTGTATCTGGTGAACAATAAAGTATTTTTGTATTGTATTGATATTACAATACAATACAATACAAATACGCTTCATTGCACATCATACAGAAAATAATAAACAAACAAAGATACAGATGCACAATGGGCGGCCTTATCGCAAAGAGCGATTTCTTCCAGGCAACCAGGTAGCTATAGTATGGGTATAGACGGTGGCGTATTATAGACATAAATACAAAACATGTACAAATACATAACTACTTATTTATACGTTAATGGAAATAAATACTGATTATAGACACTATTATACATAAATGATATTGTTATTAACACATATGTATATAAACCAAGTCGATTGGTATAATTGTGAGTGTAATAACTGTCTAACTGACTGTAAATAATTATATACATTATATATTGAAGATGTTCCCAATTCCTTTTTTTTGAGGAGGGGATTTCTTAATAGATTTTGATCATTCGTTATTGTGTTAAGGTTGATTTGAAGAAGTCCTATAAAAGTTTGATTCTCGAGGAATTTATATTTGCTTCGTTCGTACGTATTTTTATCTTTGTACGTATCTATAACATCACCACAAATTGGTAAATTTTAAAACGCCATCGAAGTGTAAGGAACTTCGAAGGCGCGATAAAAAATTTCACATTATACTAGTTAAGAATTTGAAGTCAGTCTATAGTTTTTAAAATCACGCTCAATATATATTATATACGCCTATAAACACACAGCTGCCTTGGTACTATTCACGATTCTATCCATTCATGGTTATCTGGTAGTGATCGCTCTTTGGCGATAAGACTGACAATTGTAACTTAGTATTTAAGATATTATTGTACATAGTTTCTCATATATTAAGTGTGCAATAAAAGTATTTTTCTATCTATCTATAAATCTAAATGATTACCCAATAATTAAATTTTAAATTTTAAAAGACGGAATACTAAAAATTTTTGTAGCATACAATGTGCTACGAAATGTGCTACGAAATGTGCTACGACATGTGCTACGAAATGTGCTACGAAATGTGCTACGAATCTACGGAGCTACGGATGCGGAACATCGTAGAAAGTGCTACGGAAATCATACGTGTACCTTATTATGCTAAAGCAGAGAATTTTGTATGTAATATGGATGGAGGCATTTTTGCTTTAAAAGAAGGTTTAACACATTGTAGTAAAAACAAAGATAAGGCATTGGTAACGGACTGCAGCTCAATGAGTTACATAGTTACGAGAGGTACATGTGTTAACCACATGTAACTGTGGATTAGACTCGCTGGGATTAAATAACCAGTAAAGGAACAATTTGTATTGTTCTATTAAGTAACTTTTTATTGATAAATAAACAATAGGGGCAAGTGCGGGACATGAGGACACTTATTTTCAGAATTAGGAATATTTTTTTCTAATATCCGGATTTGTAGTTTCTGTAATTTTTTATTTTAACACATTACTTAGCAATAATCAGCATTTCCTAAAAGCTGATTGTTTATTTTATTAATTAAATATGGTAATTATTACTATGAATTTTAGTAGCAATAAGTCTTAAAAAAAATGTCTATAGCTTCAACACTTATGCTGTACATAAACATTGTAATTGAAGACACCTAGTGATGGTTCATATTTATTGCAAAATCATCATATCATCATTATCAGCCTATATTAGTCCATTTGAGAGCCCATTGCTGGACATTGGTCTCCCGTAATGAGTGCCAAAGCGCCTATTTTCAGTTTGCCGCGACTAGCATCTGCTAATGTCGAGCATCTGTTTATTGAATATTACTAAACAAAAGGTATAGACTTTTTTTGACGATCAATCTGGTGCGACGGGCGAAGGACCGCCTGCAACGCAGGAGGTTGCGAGTGCTATTCCCGCCTCAGGAAAAATATTTGTACGATCTGCCAATACATATTTATTCCGTGTGTTTGATTTCCTATTATAATAATATATATGTTATGTTATTAAGAATATCAGTCAACTTAATACTAACACAAGCTCTGCTTAGCTTTGGGCTAGATGGACTGTGTGGATTGTCCAGCATGATCAATTATTATTCACTTTAAAAACAGCTTTAAAAAAGTTTATATTTTTTCTATTATTATAGGCATACTTATTTCATTTCATTTATTCAGTTCCACCGTAGGTACACATGTTACACTTGATGTCGGTCAGTTGTACATAAAAATAATATAATAATTTTATTATAAAACACACATAGATAGATAGATAGATAGACAATACTTTTATTGCACACTTAAAAATAAAACAAACAAGGTAAACAATAATAATACAAGATATGTGACAATTTGGCGGTCTTATCGCTCAAGAGCGATCTCTACCAATCAACCGTGAACACATTTTGATACAGGAAACACCATAAGGGATTGTTTTAGAAAAAGCAGACAGACATGCCTTCTTTAAAAATTTGATATAACATTCATAGATAATATTTATCACAGTAAAATAATAATAAATTTAAAAGCATAACAGCAATTTTCATAAAAGTTTTGCATGGATTATGTCACTATCTTCATCGTTGTCATATCAAGCATGACACGCAAACGAAACCTTCACCCTCCACCGGATAACTTTCAAAGTTTTCTCTGCGTGTTTTTGGCACACAAGAAGTAAGCTCTGATACCAAAAACTTATTTTATCATTTCGTTTTTGTCTTAAGAATATTAGATACAAGTTGATTCGATAAATTCATTTCATTTCATTTCATTCGATTTTGAAAGTAAACATTTATTTACGGGTAGACACATATTTTCATGCGTAATAATTCAGTCACATACTAATAAGCAAAATTACCGCGAATTTATAAATATCTTTACTTTCGTTCATTAAATAAAAACTTGTAGAAAAATATGTTTTCTTTTATACCTCTTTTGTACTCGTGGCTACCGGATTGATGCTTATTATTGCAAGAAAACCAAGTATAAAGAAAAAAAAAGTTCTGTTCTTCTTCACACCAAAACAATTGAACGTTTTATTCGATCAAATAGTGCCCATGGAATAGAAATACCCTTTAAACGGTTCCATAGACACAACGCATGTGAAGCCGCGGGCACAAATATACATCCGAATATTTGGATTTATAGATGGATATAAGGATGGATGTATATTACTTCTTCACGCCAAAACTTCTGAACAAATAGGGCTGAAATTTTGTATACAGGTTATTATCGCATAAATTAGTTCCCAACGGAAAGAAGTAAAAAAACAAATGAAAAATTTAAAGTTAAAGCAAAGTTATCGACATAGCTCTGAGAATTAGCAAGCTGAAGAAGCAGTGGGCCGGCCATATCTCGCGAAGAACTGACGGCCGCTGGGGCAAACGTGTTCTTGAGTGGAGACCACGACTCGGTAAAAGTAGTGTAGGACGCCCTCCGACCAGGTGGGATGACGACCTGCGAAAGACTGCAGGTAGATGCTGGATACGTCAAGCTGAAGACAGGGCGCTATGGCGCTCATTGGGGGAGGCCTATGTCCAGCAGTGGACTAATATAGTCTGATGATGATGATGGATAGAAGTAAAATTAAAACTTTGCCATCAAAACAACGCGTGCAAAGCCGTCGGCAGAAACTAGTATATTATTAAAAGTAAATTTAAGATTGTACAATCTGTTAGCTAAGCCTAAGCTGTGAACATTTGCAAGATTACCATTTCCATACAAATTCGTTAAGGAAGAGTCAAACATGAGTATCTTCAACCTGTTGAAAGCCGTCGTTGCCACACACACATTATGAACCGTTTGCTCCATTAGCCTCAGGAATATTCCGAATAACATCCTGTATTTTGTGGTAATGGTTGAGTCGTATAACGCAATTATACTCGGTTCCGGAATCAAAATATTTTAGGTCAGCAAAGACATTTCATTTCAAACTTAACGAAATCCTTAACGATAACAGAAAAATAAAAAAGTAAGTGCAAAGTTATCGCTCAAGACAAAAATTTTACTTAGTTTAACCACGCATAGCACACAATCGGTTTAAATTTGAGTTTGTAAACGTACGACAGATGAATGAAAGCTTTGAAAGCCAATCATTATTTTTACCTTTAAAATTATTTAGGATTCCCGACAATACACAATACAATGTACGTTCATAATATTTGTGTATACATTTTACATTTTTCGAGTTCATCCATCTGTTAGCTATCAAATGTTTTTTCGGCACTTTGTTTATTTACAATTCAAAAAATCCTTTCATGAAGCAGTGCTGCAAATAGATTCAAGCCGATTTCACCGTAAGCTGACAGTCTATTGTTTATTCATTCTAAGCTTAACAATATTCAAGCAAATATAGACCCAAATCGGTGGAAGCTAAGGTTGCAAGTTGCAAGGAAGGGAGTATGAACTATGCCCTTGTGTATTATATTTTGGAAACAGAATACGATATTAGGACATCAAAGAGCTGTTTGCTTTCGAAGGGAATTGCTGGATCGATTACGATCTCGGGGAGCTATGAATTTCATATCATTTAGTGATAATATGAATAAATATGTGAATACTCTTATTAATACTGAATGATTTTGCAGAATATCTTTTCAGATACTGTGCAAATATTATAAATGATTTCATAATTCCAAAAATTGCATATTTTTTTCCAGAATTTACAAATTTAAGCTTAT
Source organism: Eupithecia abbreviata (assembly GCA_943735965.1). Lineage (NCBI taxonomy): Eukaryota > Metazoa > Arthropoda > Insecta > Lepidoptera > Geometridae > Eupithecia > Eupithecia abbreviata. Next base: position 10,454,303 of record OX030973.1, read on the forward strand.
TACGTTTGGTGCTTTTTTGTGAACTGGTAACAAACATACATCCATCAAAACCTATGCATTTATAATATTAGTGGGCCGATGTGTTGCGATAAGTACAGCAGATTAGAATAACCTCTTCTTTCGTACATTATTGGTAGGATTTCTTTTCCGAATGCTGATTTATACAAAATCTTTTCCTCAAGATAACTGCGGAAAACATGAAGTAATTAAGCTGAAAGGAGCTCCATGATTTGAGATGTATTCCCTCACAATTTAGATCAATAAGCCACCTGCTGAGCTCGAAAAATGCTTTTGCTTAGTCGGTACAGTCAGGTTAAAAAGCCAATAGGGTTTGAAGATGTTGGTATGGTGATGGCCTATAACCAGCCATCACTTTGTTTGGTTTTCAAACTCACGGCATAATTTAAGTTATGTATTTGGATAGAGGATACTTAAAAATAATATTTTATTTTATTTTTTTGCTTTATTTGGAAGACAAACAGTTTTACACACTTTACAGATAACTTAAATAAAAACTAATAACCATTTATGTGTCCTCGCATATAGTCAAATATATAGCATAATGTCCCAGAGTGTTTCAACAGTGGACGTATGCAAGCGAGGCGTAATTCGAGGATCGGCGAGTCGTATCGAGTATTATCACGTTTTACTGGAGTCATATAAAATCAGTGGAATAAAATTTTTCGTAAAAAATAAAATTATATTTTAAACAAACATTTCACGTCTTGGTGTGAGATGACCCTTAGGCTTTTGGTAGTCAAACTTGTCAAATAAAATACTTTGTGTATTTTATTTGACAGTGATGTGAAGATGTGATTTTTATTTTAGTATCATCTGAGATCACTCTACGTGGGGACGACTTATTATAAATCTGCGGTCATCATTGTGGTACTTATTTCATCCTTTATTGAATGATAAAACGGATTTCGACGAGTCAAACGCTTTAATTTTGAGATTATCATGAATTTAAGAGTGATCGAATATTCTTAGAAGTTAGAGTTAAGTTCATCGAAGGTGTCTTCAATAAAATACAATACTGTGAAATGTTAAAGAACAAAAATAAACTGAAAACTTTTGGTAAGTCTTGTTGAATGCCTCGTAGTCATGATTTCAGTCTATTTTTACAAACATAAGTGTGTTGCTTCTTGCCAGTGACTGTACCCACGTTTCATCTCTGCGGGTAGGTAATTAAGTGAGAGACTTCAAAAGACCCTTCTGAGAATATAACAAGGAATATGAAAAACAGGCAGGACCCACCCAAAGTTAATTAACAATATATTTTTCAACAATTAAAAAGTTTCATTAGGTCTATTCTTTCACAAAGTTGTTTTATGCAAAATGGTTCTGTGTTTAATGTTTTTATTAGAATCTTCTATAATAGGCATGTAGCCAATGTTGTGGATTATAGAACTTTGTTCTTCTACTGGTTGTAATATAAACTTTTAAAAGTTACTTCTTTTAACTTCTTTTACCATATAACACGAAGATTTGCATAATAAATTTCTACCTGCATGCAGTCTTTCTGTTTGATAACGAAAGAATATCTCTTAATTATTACGTATTAAAATTTCAAACATAACATTTTTAAATAAACCCCTATTCCCATGTGAAAATTTCACGCCGATTTTATTTTCCCACTTCGCCTTAAAATGGAAAATTTGGTGTGTTTTTGTTAAAATAACGGTAATGCAATATGACGGAGAACTAAACATTCTAAAGCTGCATTTAACTTTCATAAGATACGTTTTTTGACCAAGTGTTAATAGGCTGTCTAAAATTGAATGCCGTATTATTGCAGGTTAGAAAATAAACAAAACTTGGTTTTATACTAAAACTTTTTAACGGAATTAGTATTCTTATAAAGGTTTGTTTATCGGATCGGTAGATAAGTAATTTTAAATTCTAATATTATTGAGGTGTTGATGAGTTTTTATTCATTTTGAATTTTTTATACAAAAGGATATTGCATACTAAATCAAAATAAAGATAAAGATAAAGATAAAGATTTTTTATTTGCCAAAAACATGTGTTTGTAAGGTTACAGGTAATAGGTATACATTTCGTGGTTCAACATGCTTGACCGTTAGTCGGTATGCAAAGATATTTGAGAGAATGACATGCACTAGTTTAACATGAATTAAAATTTATCATTAAAAAAATCGTCAATACTGTAGTAACAGTTACAAATTAACAACATATTTAGTTTCTTTCTAAAGAGTACACCATTTAGCTCTTTCAACTGATTAGGTAGCTTATTAAAAATTAGTAGTAGGTAGTTAAAGCTAGAAGTAAACCTGTGAAATCTAATGTATATCTCTATGATAAATAAAACTTTAGCCTAAGACAATCTGTACGAAAAAAACAGTGAACTCATTGAAGATTCACTTGGGTTACAAAGATGATGATGAATGATGATGAAGAAGAATGGTTGAATATTTGATGAGTGCGGTGAAATTTGCCCTTCTGCAAACAAACTGAGCACTGTACTCGTAAAAGTAAAGCAAAACAATTAGTTTGCCAATGTCAAACACCAGAACAAGCAATCCCAGCAAGTTGCTTCTGAATTTCTGATGGTCTTGCTGAGGTAACCTCGAAAAAGGTCCGAGTTCGACCCATCTATGTGTAATTAAGGTCCCAGTGCGTCAACTCTACTGTGATGTGGGTTCAAAAACAACGCAAACCAACGCACGTAACTGTAATACACTCAAGAACAAGAGAAAGGTAATTAATTAGAATTATGACTCATAAGTTTATGTTTGGACAGGGATTCTGTCTGAAGCGGGAATATGTTTGTGAGCTTGAACTTTACATTTAAAGTAACAGTGCACCACGCCAGACAAAAAGCTGTAGGCTTAAATACTTGATGTTTTCACTAATTATCCGAACAAACAAGTGGAATTCGAATCCTTTTATGTATCTGACAGGAGCTAACAACTTACACAGTAGTACAGCGATCCTAAAACAAAGTTAGATTAACTCTGCCGTTTGTTAGGAGCAAAAGGCGGCCGAGTTGATCCTTTCTCAAAAACGAACTCACCGTCTTTGACTATAAAAAAACTTGTGATTCGAAGCTTCTGCTAGCACAAATAGCAAAACGACAATTGAACTCGAATTTCACAAGAATTATCTGGAAAATTGGAAGGAGATTCGCTCCAATGCAATGTTAAGGTAAGTAAACTGATTTAAAAACGTCGCCACATGACGTATCGTAGCGTACGCTTAACGATTACCTATTTGATCAAATAGAAAAGTCCCAGCGATAACCGACAATCTGAGATCATTCAATAAACCCTCGTACCCTCCATAATTCTGTTTATTAGATCGTTTCCCGGCAAACGTTATTTATCGAGAATTTTTCTCGCTGTTCTCATTTAAATCAAGTCTGCAGTTTACACTTGATTGCACTTGTTCGCTATCTATTAGTAACGATTGACTTGACAAGTAGATCGATGAATGGCGGCAAGAATAATATACAGTAGTTAGGTAGTCTTTATGGTGTTGGGTGATTAAGGAATTAGTTTAGTAAATTTGTTAAAACTACAAATAAAGATTCTATTCATTTCAATTTTTTTTTTAATAACATATAATTTAATATATTTACCTGATGGATTTACGCACTTTATTTGCAAAAAAAAAAAAAAATATCTTTTTAGAGTTTTGCCAATGAAGAATTATAGTTACTAATATGTTTCTTTGTAATAAGCTAACAGTACTCGTAAATAGACACGCTGAAGAATTCTTGCCCAAATTATCAAAGACAGTTGTTACCTGGTCATAAAAATCTGCTATGAAAATGTCCTAAGGTAAGTGTGCAAAAGAAATAAACAACAAATACGGTTCAAATCTGCGTTTGAATCTATTCGGCTGGCTAATTCCGCTTGGAAGAACTGCACGCAGACAATATAGAATGGAAGTGGAAGTGTTATCCAGATAGCATGTTCAGCGAGCACCAACACGGCGTGAATGCATGGCGGTATACAAACGCGAAAGGCATTCCCCATTTTCCTTGAGGCTCCCTATTTTTGTCGGGCATTCACATGGGACCAGAGTGGTACACGATTTTTAACTTAACTCACAGGTGAGCTCTAATGCATAGCGCTCCGGTGGATCGTTCTTGCTCATAAATTTTGCTGCACTCAAATTCATTAATTAGGGCTGAGTGCAAGTTTCAGAGGTCTGTTTAAAATGAAGACGCAAATAAAATTTTGTTCATAGAGATTTGTCACAACGGATATTGTTTTCATGTTTCTAAAGATATTGATTTTAATTTTTTTAGAGTTTTAGGCTACGCTTGTGTAAACATTCCTTTTTTAATCGACTGAATTTAGTAATTGAAATAGCTTTTGATTAAAATTTTGTTGAAATCAACGCGCGTATTCAATATAGTATCATTTTCATGGAAGTAGAAAAACACAAAAGGAAACAACTCGCGTTTAACTATCGATTTAAAAATACGCAACGGGACAAAGGGAAACACGTCCATGAAGTCGAGCCATCATGGATACTTAAGTACTGTTAGTTGTCATACAAAGTGCATAATGGAACATAGTGTATTCTACCGAAATACACAATTAACACTTTGACTGCGGTTTTTTTTCGACGACTGCGATCTTTTTTTTAACCTAAAAAATTCGTGCTGCCGCTCTACACAGCGGTTGTGTTGCGCCGCACATGCGTTTCGTTCGAAAAATATTACAGCTCTGCTGAGTCACACAGATCTGTATTTTCTCAGCCGCTGCGCTAGTGTGGATTTACGGATATTAGTCACTTGTAGAAAACTCATACCGTGCGTTTTCAGCACTCAAAGTGTTAAGGTATTTTGTGAACTGAAAAGACATTAATCTGCTCATTCGGAATATTGTTCTTTTTATTTACAAACTTAAAGTTTCGTTCGCTACTTTATAATTATCAGGGAGCTAATCGAATGAGCGATACAATAATGTGGCAATTGTGCATAAAGAGCACTTATTTTGGAAGGGAAAGCGGGGAATTTATACTGGTTGAATTCAGTGAGCAGCTTAATATGCAGAGATGCATCAGCGTGACATGATGCGACACCAACACCACCGACCGAGCTCATGTTAGAGCTGCTGGCTCAATCAAGACCTAAGAGTTTATCGGGAAAATAGCTTCAGCCAGTCTCGTCGATGTAGCTTGAAATTGAAACGCTAAATCTGAGCTTATATTCAGGTGGTATCCAGGCAAGCAAAGGCGCCCTGAATAGGTGAGATAGCGAAAGTCCAAAAGAATGGACGGGCTGTGACGAAAATACATCAAATAGTTTTTTGATGTTGCTGAAAATAGCCAAAGAACTTGGACCGTGGGAAATAATAGTTATATTATTAATGTTTTCACAATTCACATAGCATTATCTAGCTAGACCAAAGCTTATCAGAGTTTGTATTTTGGGTACTAGATAAAACAATACACTATTATATATAGAAATTTTGATTGTGATTATAAACATAAATTATCCAGCAAACCCTGAACGAATCGTACATCTGCTGATCGAACAAACATTTCTCCCGAGTTGGGAATCGAATCCGCAACCTGCATCGCAAGAAGATCAGTGCCCGCCGCGCCGCAGAGTACATCAAAACAAGTTTGCATAAATAAAGATAAGGGGCTTAAATCAGAAACTTAAAGCAGTATTTCCACTAACAAAATATTTTTATGTTGGATTGTAGCCTCAACGCACATCGGAACGTACATACCTTTCATAAGAAACGTGCTTTAAAATAATTACCACGCGTGGCATGTGGATTGATTATTATAAGATACAGGTGTTGAAAAATTCCCTTTGTCAGGGTGTCTACGGGCTGATGGATATATTCCGACCAACACCGCAACAGCACGCCGCAACAGCGCGGCGTGCTGTTGCGGATTTGTTACAGCAGTTAAAAGTGACATGGCGGTTCTGCAAGTTCTGTCCAGCGATGTCATCACACACGCTCTTGATTGCGGACAGTTAGCCGCCCATAATAAGTGTTGTGTCCATAAGAGGTGCTCCTGCATTTAATTGTCTGGCCGAACTTCTGGTCAAACTGCTTGTCAGCAGACACGGTTATCGCATTAACAAATTTTGCTCCATTTGCACTGCTTGCGTTAGTTGAAGCCTTAACTTATGGTAAGAGGTAACTAATTATGACATGTCAAGAGTTACTTTCTCAGAATTTTTCAGTTTTAGGACAGTTTCGCTTGATTGAATTCTTCTATATAGCATAAACACTTAGATAAAATTAAACCTAATTTAAAGAAGCTAAATAACAAATATGTAATGCTGGACAAAGAATACAGACAGAACACTATCTGCAGATTGAACAAAAATAGGCACTCATTGGTTTAATTTTGAAAAGATATTATATATAACTAGCTGCGCCCCGCGGCTTCGCCCCCGTGGTTTAAATGATAAAAAGTATTCTATGTCTCGCCGTAAAAACCATCCTTGAACTTCAACGAACATTTTAAAAAAAGATTTGGCCAAATTGGTCCAGGCGTTGTTGAGTTATGCGCTTACCAACACATTTTGCGATTCATTTTTATATTATAGATTATACGGACCGCAGTACCCATGTATTTAGTACGTACTTATGCTTCACGTACAGGCATTAATATTCGCAACCGTATACAACATAAATTACAACAGACAAATACCTTGGGCCATGTGAAATGATCCGCTTCGACGAGACAATAGGGAAGAGCAAGGCCTCCATCAATATGATGGTTCCGAGGCGCGCGTGCCAAAAACCCCTTTGTCGAATTCATTAATTTACTTAATGAGCTAAACGCATAATGAAGCTTTGTTTCAGCTACTAAGCTGCGGCAAGCCATCCTATTGTGACGAAGAAAATTGCACGCTCGAGTTAGCTAAGCTGTTCTTTATAGAGCCTGGCAAAATAACACGCTTTTACAAGGTTTACGTAAATTTAAATTATCTCATGCATTATAATGCAGGAAACTATTTTAAGTTGCCTCTTCGTGACCACCGCTGCTAAATAAAGTTCCGCAGTTTCTGTTTAAATAGTAGAGCGGTGAAGCAACACAATCAACTTTCCAAAGTTAAATGCATCGTGAAAGTGAACAAATGATTTCTGTTGTCGTTTGGTTCGCGTCTTATTGAATTATTGTAAGTCGGGACGTGACTTTGCGCGCCGTGAGCGGGCCATCGAGTTCTGGGTGTTTGCTCGATTTTCGTACGTGTGTGGCGAACTTTAATCGATTCTTGAATGATTCTTGTCGCTCCGGGGCCGCACCCGTGCGTGTTCTTCATCTTACGTTTGTTCTATCAATTATCCGCGCTTTCCAGTCTTGCAAAAACTCCCCTAACTGCCTAAAAACCATTCCCATTCGTGACGCAAAACATCTGTAGAAATCCACTTGAAATATAAACAGAAAAATGAATTATCTTATGAATTTAATCTTCAGTGTCCTCATTCTTGAGACACAATAAGTAAAAGGGTACTTTTCAGGCACCTTGGTTCTAAAAAAATGAGGTAATGGAACGTGAATAACAATTCGGCCCTCGGGGGCAAGATCGGGGGTGGCGGGGGATAGATTGATGGTATCCGTTTGTAGCATCTGTCGTTTAAGTGAACATCGATTATAGTACACCTTGGCATTCTTTGTTTGGTAAGCAACATTTGGCTCGAGTCATCAGTCACGGGTGTGCTCGGGGATTAATTTCGCAATATAAACAAATGACATGCTGATATTCCCCTCACAAGGGGCCGTCGGCGTCTCTCTCAATGAAAAAGTACTCCAGTTCCTATCAGGAGATGCGAGCTTTTATCATTTTGTAAGAGTTTTTGTGAATAATTTGATAAATGAAGTATGACTTTGACGATTGATGTAAAATGCGACTGTATTTCAAAGGAATTTGTTGGGTAGAAAAGGTTTTTTAGGGAGTTCTTTTTTAATAACGCACCACCTCAAATGTTTAACTAGCAGTTTTTAGGAAAATGCTTCACTACCTAGAGTTCCCTTCATCAGCAGGATACAGTTATCTAAAGTGGTTTTTAAAAGCAAATATTAAAAATTGTTGTTACAAGAAGCGTGCTAAAGGTAATTATTATATGGACGCTTGAATCGATTAAACTAAGTACAACATGAAGCGAATGTCAAAACCCCTTGATTGTACGGAAATCAATTTTAAAACATTGATTTTGTATTATTTTTTGATGAGCATCAAATGCTTAGGTTTCTAGTTATAGGAGTCGAAAGACGATCTTGTATCCCCACAGATGCACAGATCACCACAGTCATATCCGGGAAAGCATTTGGCGTCGAGTCGACCGCACACTGTGTGAAGTCGTCTACCCGCGCAACTTGGAAGATTTACTGTTCTCTCGGAATTAATTCATTCAAGTACTTTGGATTATTAAAAATTCTTGCTTCCGCTTGTCTGATACTTCTCGCTTCTCGACGAGCTTACACGAAAGATGTGTATGTGATAGGAATCGCGAAGAGGCGTTTTGATAATTATAACATGGCGGTTTATAAGAACAAAATACATAGTGACGTAACTTGTGATTTTATCAGTTTTGATATTGTAAAACGCTGCCGAATCAACAGAAGATAATTATTCTAAGTGCAAAATACCACCACATACACATTTTAACACTGGCTTTCAAAAATCGATTCTCTGAAGAAAAATATTTACTTTGGCCGACCAAATGAAAAATACATAAATTTCATTAATAAATATAATCTTGTTGTTTGCCGTTCATCAGCTTAAAAACAAAGCACGACCAACACGCTCCACAAACAAAATTCAAAAAGAGGATTGCGTACAGTTGTGTTGACGGGGTGGACTTTTTTTACACGCTTATACGCACACGGTCGTTTACACAGACACCTTTTGTAGTTATCTGTACATGGCTAGGGTACACATCAGGTAACACTGCATGTCCGTTTTGTGTTTACATGTACCTTTATCAACACAAGCTACTAAAAGCCCTGAATTGCCGACGTTTTGTTACAGAACTGTGTTTGTTTAAATGAAACACAAAAAAATACTGTGCGGAGTAATTTAATTAACCTTTCTTTCTCCTGGGTTTGTTTTCCGAATGAAAAAGACAGAAGTGCAATTGTGCGATTTATATTGTTTTTTTTACATAACCTACACGAGCAAACATACCTAGTTGTAGTATATGAAGAGTAAATTGTAATTTGTCGCTTATAAAATATCATATTAATACATCTCAGAGTGAGATTGCGGTCAGACGAAGGTCTCGTTTGACCGCAATCTCACTCGATGATAAGTGACGACATGACTGAAGATGTATCACGAAGGTCCAAAACACCTATTTACTCCCGTCTTAAAGAAACCCAGCTTGTAGTTAGCTTGAAAACTGAAGGCCGGTAGCGAGTCATAAATTGATCCCTTTGACTTATTTCACGACTTTTCTACATCTCGCATAGTTTCGGATTTGAACATCCGTTTCCATCTCAAAAAGCCACTCTGTAAAACTTAGCACTTCTCATAATTAATATGTCATCAAAGCATGACACTGAAGACTAAAGACGTTGCGCGTTGCAGAGAGATAAAAATTGTATATAAAATTGCATAACTCCAGACTCCATGAACAGACTGTTTGTGAGATATATTTTTTCGCCTCTGATTCTATGAAGCTGGTGGTTACAGTGTAAGAATAGACCCCCTCTAACTCAGCCCGAGGATTTCTTATTAGGCGACTGCGGGAAACCTAACAGAGGAAGGACAGTAGCTTTCTTTTGTTTTTATGAATGTCGCAATGACGCATTACCCATAAGCTAAACTGACGTTGTGTACTTATGGGTACTGATGCACCTTTATAAAAACTAGCGGACCGTCCCGGCTTCGCACGGTTTTTCGTATTTATTATTTTTGTTATTCATAATTTATTTGCGGCCGTTTATTTCTTAGCATTGACTTCCCGTACCCGTACCCCAGTGACGCCTATATCGCATAGTTATTGTTAGCCGAGTGTGAGCCACGCGACTTTTTTGTAATACTTACATTTTGAACTCGTGATATCTTTCGAATGGAATGTCCGAATTGAATAATTCAAGTTATATTTAAGGTATTGAAGTCTTAAATATGAAGTAATTTATTTTGATAAGGATTAATACCATAGTTCAAATAAAGAGCCTTTTCTAGCGGCGGCATTATAATTACATTTTTAAAATAAAAAATATCTATCTATGTAATGTATTGTATTATGTATATCAGTCATCTAGTACCCATAACACAAACTCTGCTTAGCTTGGGGCTAGATGATGCTGTGTGAATTGTCCAGCATTATATTTTTTTTTATTATTATTATCTAATAAGGATATTATTTTATGATAGTCACACGTACTCAGTACTTCCTGGGTACGTATGAAACACATTTCCTTTCTCATTGGGAAAAAGACAGCTACCAAGTCAAAGGCTTATTCATTCGACTATACCTGTTATTCCAGGCTTCGATAGTAAATACGGATTAAAGGATTGGCAGGAGTGGTTTTAAGCTTATCGGGTTACTGCTATACGAGAAAAGAAGGAAATTTTCGCGAATTGTGAAAATGACTTCGCAATATTCCGTCCAATAAGTAATTTAATAATTAGTATCGAAGTATTTTTTTTACTATTTGTAGTATGTATAAGGAACTTCCTTCAAATAACAAAGTCTTTATTTTACAAAAAAGATGTATTAGAATTATTTTAAATATTGATACAATGGTTAGTTGCAGGACCTATTTCATAGAGGGAAAGATCTTAACTTTCATATGTATTTATATATTAGAAGCATGTATATTTGTAAAGAAGAATAACCACTTATTTGACACCCATACTCGCCCACGAAACCTTAGACCACATAACAAACTTTCAATACCCTTTTCTAGACTTCACATGTATCATTCTGGCCCCCATGCCATGTGTGTAAAAATATATAATAATCTTACGAAAAACATTCGAGAAGAAGATAACTTGCTCCAATTTAAAAGCAAATTGAAGCATTTTTTACTAGAAAAATGCTTTTATAGCCTCGAAGAATATTTTGAAAAATAGAAACCTACTATTAATTGATGTTCCTTGTTCTCTAGCCCTGTTTTAGTTGTAGTAGTGTAGTAGTTTTAGTTTTAGTAGGTATTAAGCTTTTAGTATATATAAGGTATAATCTTGTTTCTTTTTTATGTGACTCTTCTGAGTGATTAGATATAATATAATTGGTTTATAATTTTAACTTGAAATGGTAAATTAAGCATATTATTAACTCTATTGTATATAGCCACCTAGCATTTAACTTTAAATTTATGTTGCAATACCCTTGCAGGGTGCATGTTGGACTTATATTATTTTTTAAGAACTTTTGTACACATGTAAGCAATAAATCATTGAGTATTGAGTATTCAATTTGTCCCATTAATCTTATAAAGATGGAAGGTTTTGAAGATTGTGTGTTGTCACCAGACAAAGTCTAGGACTTGCAATGCCAAATACATGCAAACTTTTCATCCTAAAGAGCAGCAGAAATTAATCTAGATTCTGTTTTATTATATTCATGACAAATATAACACGGATTCAAATAAGTTTTTACTAAACAAAAAAGAAGTTGAAGTTTTTACTATAAACCCTAATGAGATTCGTGTATACATATTCACAATTATTATTTTTCAGCTTCGAAATTCATCTAACCAATAGAACAATGTCTTTCATTTCAACGTGATTATTTCCATCGATTCATTCAGCATCTTTAAAAGAAGCTTAATAGTTGTATTCGAAAGTAGATAGAGCCTAAGAACCTTTGCTATTTTCATTCCTTAGATGATCTGGTTATTCCAGACTACATAGCAGATAAGCCGTTACATACAAGGATAACATAATAAAATTCTGTCTCAAAAGCAATTCTTAGCTCAACTATCCTAAGCCTGCTTAACCACATCAAAGCACAGATATATTTGAAATATTATTCCTACACGTTGGAATAATGTTGAATATCCAAGCGCGTTTTATTTATTTTTTTGCGTATTTTCGATACCATGTATAATCCTACCAAAGTATCGTCCCCCGCTTACCTGTTCTGTGCATCTAACTAAAGCAATAATACCAACAAAAACCTTCGGGGACGAAAATAGGCTTTATGAGATTATAAGGGACACGTAGAGGTAACCCTTGATATGATATTGCAGGAATTGTCGTCTGGCGAGGAAGTTTGGGTAGCTGTAGGATTTCATCGCATTACGCCTAGAATTATGCTGTTGAAGCTTTGGAGGTAACAAAAAATATTATCTTTTCACAACTATGTATTGTTGAGATTTTACACAATTTATTGTTTTTTTCATCACATCAAAAGCATGGCACAGGTCAACGCCTGAACATATTTCTCCCCAGATAAGCGACATATTTTTGACGACCGATGTGGCGCGGTGGGCGATGGTCCGCCTGCGACGCAGGAGGTTGCGGGTTCGATTCCCGCCTCGGAACAATTGTGTGTACGATCTGCAGATATTTGTTCCGGGTGTTCTGGTCGTTTTCTATGTATAATAAAAAATATCTATCTATGTAATGTATTGTATTATGTATATCAGTTATCTAGTACCCATACCACAAGCTTTGCTTACCATGGGGCTAGATAATGATGTGTGGATTGTCCAGCATTATTTATTTATTACAATTAAAAATTATACATACAATAATATTAGATCTTACCTCTTGGCTTTACTTCTATAAAATAATTTTATAAAAGAAATATAACTGTAAATTCTCTCAAAATAAAAAAAATATACTTTTATGTGTAGATGTAACAGATGCTAAAAAGTGAGTTTTTCCTTGAAAACCAGGATCAAAGCAAAGCTGTAGACAAGTTTTTATAATCTGATGCAAAAACATTACAACGAAATATGTAGTAGCTAGCTACCAGGCACGAGATTTTCTCTCGTCGCTGGTAAAATATTGCTACATCATTAATTTTTATTTTATTCAACGCCATAACTCCAACCATACACCAGTTGTTCGAAAAGATTATTTACATTTTTCCCATTGATGGTAAAGGGAGTATTCGAAAAAAAATTGAAATAAAATCTTGTTGGAAAAAGACATTTCCTTTCATATGAACAATACACAATACAATATAGCTTTATTGTACCATCAAATACAAAGAAAATAATAAAAATAAAGGATCTTACTACTAACTAAATCTAGTGGCACAATCGGCGGCCTTATCGCTAAAAGCGATTTCTTCCAGGCAACCTTTGGTTGGATAGGATCGGTACGTATTAAAGCTGACGGTGGCGTAATTATTTAGGATAATTATATATAAAATAATTAATATTTATATTAAGAACATACATATATAAAAATGAGCATAAATACACAAAAAACAAGAACAATTAACATAATAACATAGAAAATAAAAACAAAAATTAGGAAAACTTATCAAGAGTGGTCAGATAGTGTTGATGAACCATAATATTGAAGATAGGAAGGGATTTCGCTTGACGGACAGAAACGGGAAGCATTAGATAACATTTTTCAATAATGCATTTCTTTGCGAAGATTAAACTGTATCAGTAACCAAATCCGTTGGTGCAAAATACTCTTATAGGGTGTATTATTTTGTCACAATCTGTTCCATTTCCAGAAAAACATATCAACACATAAAAACATAAATATATTTTGTTTTCTCATATATCGTAGTTTTTTAATTAGGTAATCCAATCCCACCGCATAAAGACACCCGTATAGTACTGTCTAAATCAGCCAACATTTGATATCTCAGGAGAGTCAATATGGATAAACCATTCTGAATATGGAATATTCAAGATTATGCACAGGTATGCGTTTGGTTATGTACAGATGAGCCTACCCTGCTGTAATATGAAGCCGCAAAGCTTATCCACCAGGTTTAACATTAGACTTCCAGTAGCAATAATGAAAATTTGTCTATTAGTCACAATACACACATATATGCACACAGTGTATACACTAGTGTCATTATTTGACATAACTAAGTGCTCCTTTGGGTTCAATAACTTAAATGTCATGCAACTTTCCTTTAAATTAAGTATGTTTATTTAAGTTTTTCATAATTTCGAAAGAAGCGCTGAATACAATACACCCACGATCACAATCAAAAACACAAGCCGAATCTAAATGAATATAAAGGTAGCATTCCGTTCTTAGCGACCGCGACGCGCGTCCGCGACTGGGTCGCGCGACCTACTCTCTCTTTCTCCAACAATCCACCCAGATATTATGACCACGAGCTTTGTATGTAAAGGTTTTTTTATATAAAATTTCATTAAAATAAGTCAACTATTGAAACGAGAAAGGCTCAGAGTGAGCAAAGAATGACACAAACAATAGTCATCATACACCAGGTTCGGGTTAACCCATCTAAATTCCTAATGAACTTTTCATCATGTCATCATCCACAAACGCCACGAAATTATCCATGAGTCAATATATTTTTGTGTTTTTAACAAAGAATTACGGTGATATAAAGCATATTTTATATCACCGTAATTCAAAACTAATTGAAATTTCTTAATTGACGAAGAAGAGGTCGATTACAGACGCTAAATGCTTTTATTGTTGCTTAGTCTGCAATCCCTTGAGATAAACTACTGCTAGATCCATAATAATACCCAACTCAAGCAGCGCTCCAATTAAAAGACAAATCAAATTGCAGCGCGATGATATCAAATATAATTCAGGGACAGTTCAACGAGAGCAGCTAGAGTACTGTCTAAAATTTTTATACTTAAAAACCCCTTTCACCACACACCATTATGATGTATAACCTACACAACCTGACGTGTAACCTACGTCATAACAGTGTGTGTAAAGTGAATCTAACCACATCAAATTCGTCGCCAAGTTGATAAAACACTGTCGGTTGCCTACAATATTCATAAAAATAAATGTCACATAGAAATGTAGCAGCAATCCAACGCGCTGTGTTTGGTGGGTTTGGTGTATTGGATCCAAGAACCATAATCATAACAAAATAAGAAGAACTCTATTAGAAATTACTCTGACACTGATAATGATACCTATATATATATAAATAAATAATACTGAACAATTCACACTGCATCATTTAGCCTCAAGCTAAGCAAAGCTTGTGTTATGGATACTATAGGTATAGATAGCTAAAATACAAACAGATTTCAAGGATATAATATTTTTTATACACTTGCTGTGTAACAATGTATCCATATCAAACAAATGCGCCGAGGCGGGAATCGAACCCGCAATCTCCTGCGCCTCGGAGGTCGTAAATTATAAGAATACTAATATGGCCAAAGTTTGATGTGATGACGATTTAGTTTATAGTACTAAAGATATTTTGATTAGACAATATCAAATGAAAGATTCGGTTTAAGTTAACTTGGCTCGGTTGCATCGAGCTAGAACCTGTCAAACCACTGTTAAAACCTTAGATAAGTAAATTTACCCGTGATCAAATTTTCAGCCTTAAGCGGGTCTCAGCATGATTTAAACCAAACTACTAAAAGCTGTGACAATAAGAGTTTCACTGAGTGCTTTTACCGGATTCAGTTCACATCTTGAGATATTATTCTTAAGCAAGTCTCCCTAGTATTCCCTAAAGTGTCTATACAAAGATGACGGCTGATTGGGGAAAGTGGGTGATGCAAATAGGGGTTATAGCTTTTAAAACATGGTTATTAACACAAAATTCACTTATAATGGAATATTTATCATGATATGATTTTTGAGTTCCAATATTCCGGCACAGTATCATGCACCTTTTAAATATATGCAGCTTCGATCATGGATCATGGCGCATGAAACTGTGAAACTGAAATATTGGAAAACTCAAAAATCTAATCATGATAAATATCCCATTATAAGTGACTTTTGTGTTAATAACCATGTTTTAAAAGCTGTTAAAAAATATACCGTTAAAAAGGGGTTATACTAACTTGTTAATTTGAATTATATGTTAATCTATATCTGTGGCATTGTGTCTCTCAAGTCTTGATAGAATTTGTATTAGTTAAGTTTTGTTTAACGCTGGCTGCCCAGCCTTGGCTGTGCGACCCAGACGGGCGTGACGGCACTTTAAGGGCATGTTCGTCGTGGGCCATGAAAGTGTTACCTACACTAAGTATACAGGGTGGCTTTTTGAGATGGGTGTAGATGGTCAAATCTGGAACCGTAATCTGAGTTTCAGTAAAGTCGTGCAATCATGAGCACAATTTGTGAGAAAACTAAATCTACATATTTAGATTTTTGAATATTTTTCTTTTGCTGGTAGTATTTTATTTTCTCATCAATTGAGCCCATGATTTCTTTCACTTTCTTTGATTTTCGTAGTTTAGTTGTAATGTTTTATTTTTGAATTTTCAGGTAGTAAAAGATATAAATAGTAGATATATAAAAATTAATAGAGTCAATTGGGACGGTCCGAAAATTGTAGTTTTTGCAATTTCTACTTGAATGAACCAACTGCGAAACTCTGAGCTGTGCTTTAGCGCACTTGTGAACGGTAGGTAAGTACATACTACTCTTTTATTGGCCATTACGAAACACCTATTCCACCAACGCGTTAAAATAATAATAAACTAGGTTAATGAATGCGTTAATTTTGACAGCTATGAGCTCTGAATCCGGGAATTTGTATTTACTTACTATTCGTTTTTTACAATAAGGGTGGATTTATAACTATTTAGTGATTATTTAGTTATAAACTAGGTCAAATCCACAGCAGAGCATGAGGTCTGGTAAAGGGAATGTAAGTGCTAGTTACTGACCGCGGCTTTGCAGCTAATTTTATGGTATTATTGACGATATATTGTGAGGAGGGCATTGTAGCTTAAACGTGTAATTTAATGATTTAACCGTAATGCCAAGAATTCTATTTGGACAAAGCTTCTACTAATAGAGCCATAAAGATGATAGAGGCTGATCAATCTCAACGTTCCGTGGCTTTACAACTGGGATATTCGCGAAGGGCTATCCAAAACCTTTGGAACTGGTATCAGGAAACAGGAAATGTATCCCGGCGTCATGGCTCTCGAAGAATTCGTGCGACAGGTACGAGTACGTGCGACTTTCAGCGCGACGTGACCGTACTATGACAGCGCGCGCATTACAAAACTTATAACTCCGGATAGTCCTAGTAGCTTCGTGTGCGTATGGAGGATTGGCGTAAGGTGCTTTTTACAAATGAGTGTAAGGTAATGTTTTCTAGTGACCATCGACGCATGAGAGTGAGGCGTAGAAACGGATAAAGATTTTCTGATCCTTGCATTCAACAACCTGAAAGGTACGTTGATACCATCTGGGGCAGGTTCAGCTTATATGGTAAAACTAGACTTTGGAACTAGATTATTTATTAATATTTTTTTTTTCTATAGATGTGCTCGTTATGGAAAGCCGTGTATACAAAGTAAGACAAAGACTTGAGTAATCGCCTCTAACGCAATATGTCGTGTTTCTTGGATTATTTATTTAGAAATAAGCATGCGAGCCTGGGTGGGTCTGGCACCTGTCACATTTGGGCAATCGAGTCTCCAATATAGAAGATGAGGGTATTCTAAACGAACGGGTTCGAAGGGAACCCGTTTTATGTTAGATATTGTTGGTCTCAAATACTTTTTTCAGATAAATTAACGAAATATTTGTCAGGACCATCAGTAAAATATTTTTGACAGAGGTCGATAAAATAGACTTCAATCAACACTGTTTCGCAAATCAGCAAAAACCAGAACATAATATTTAAACTATCATTTTATGATTCATCAACTCAACTTGCGTCATTAATGTTTAGTTGATGCCATTTTTTAAAATGTCTAAGGCAAATGCCATTCTAAAGTTATTATCTGACGCATAAAACTAAATTGTGAACCCACATGGTAAATCATATCACGTCCAGGGCACAATTCAAATAAATATTTAAGCCCCTAACAAAGAATAGTGCTTTCAATAGAATACATCGGATCAACGCATGTCCGTTAAACAATATTTAAATCCTGTTACAGTTCAGTAGTAAACAATTTACAGAAGATCGCAATACAATGTTTAATTTGCTTTATCAGTCTCGTAGCCCCGCTACGCGGCCGTAAGCACGGACGGGCATAAACTCACCATGTTTGTATACGCCCTTCAAAGGCTTGGGTTCGAACAAATAACTGGGAAATGAATTGTTACTATAATTATCAAGTACATCAAGATGGACATAAAAAACAGAGTGAGAAATAATAAAAGCGGTGGAATAAGACAAAGATAGTTACAATCAAACTATATTAACCAATTAAATTAAAAGTTGCCAACAATCTACAAGTATCTTAACTGATCCGTACCAATACCACATAGAAGCGTCTCCAAGACGCTGGCTGCATTGTCCCGCTGTATGGCAATGCTGATGCGCTGCGCCATATACTCACCAGTTCTCGGATCACGCGTCGTTTCGGATCAGATATTATTTAAAAACGCGAAGAGCCTCGGTACCCCGCGGGCCTAGAATCTCGAAGCTACTCGTAACTATAGCATGTTAATCTTACAAGACGTCAGATCTACATCTTCCAGCTGAGGGAATAAAACATTTAAACTCTGTTCAGTGTTCAAAGGCTTTCAAACCATTTAACGCATGACAAGTTAGAAGAAAGGTAAGCCAACCGCGGTAGTAAAGCATCAAGTTTTAAGGCCCCGACTCCACCAAAGCGGAGATGTACATGTCCGTAGCGGAGGCAAGAATAAACGTTTTCAGCTAGGATGTCTCCACTGAAACAGTGTAGAGATGCGTACTGACTAGACTGGTGCGGAGATGTGTGCTGGCTAAAGAGGAGATGTTTGCTGGTTAGAATGGCTGAGCTGCGTGCGGCAAGCGTCGGATGTTTGTTGAGATGAATGCACTAGTGAGGCACAGGTCACATCTCCGCTCATCTCTTCTCGTTTCCGCTGCGTGACGTCGCCAGCACAGCTCACATCTTTGCTACTATCTTTCTTTGTTTCTTCGCATACACATAATTTTGATACATCTCCTATTGATGGTCTCTTAAACCATATCTCTTCCCCCAGCTTCGCTTTAGTGGAGTCTGGCCCTAAATGCTTTTCGATTGCGTAACTTAGTTGCCTTTCAACGGCTAAACTAACTTCAATTACTTATGAAAGTGCCTCTAGCTCATCCTACTAAGTATTTAGTACATATAATTTTTATCCACTAAATAGGTAAACTTATGAGACTGAATGTCATTTTAACTCTAAGTCATTAAAAGTTAAGTGAAAAGTAAAAGTAAAGTTAATTATATTATTTAAAAGTAAAGTACATTTTAACTTTAAGTTATTAAAACTTTAAGTCACGTTTTAACTCACCGTATTTGTAACAAAAGTTGTACACATTATATAAAAAACAGAGGCAAGAAGGTGAGAGATTTAACGCAGAAACTAACAGACAGACAAATGTTATTAAATAAATAAATAAATAATGCTGGACAATCCACACAGCATAATCTAGCCCAAACTAAGCAGAGCTTGTGTTATGAGTACCAGAGAACTGATATACTTAATACAATAGATTAGATAGATAGATATTTTTTTATTAACGACTGGAACGAATAGCCACAGATCGTACAAACAATTGCCGCCTCCAGCCTTGCCAGCGGACCTAAGCCCAACCCCCACAGAGGTGTTTTATGAATTTTTACTAGCGTAGTAGAACTGTACGTATACTATACCTGTTTCTAATCTTTCTTGCAATAAACGAAATCAACATTTTTGCCTAAAAGGGCAGGTGCTTAAATCTTTAATTATTGAGGCTACCCGGCGAAATGGTACATTAGAGATTAGGGTATAACAACGAAGGATTTATAAATTTAAGGTAAAAAGTTAGATATTTAGCTTCATTTTCATATTTTTTTTAACTTAAACTTAGTCAGTAAGTTAACAAATTTTATCAGTTTGGGATCTACGAGTACCTACCTAAATAAGTTTTGTAACTTATGTAAGTTTAGGTAGATAAAAATATACGTTTTGTCGTTCAGTGTCGGTAAACGTAGTGTAGGACGCCCTCCGACCAGGTGGGATGACGACCTGCGAAAGACTGCAGGTAGATGCTGGATGCGTCAAGCTGAAGACAGGGCGCTATGGCGCTCATTGGGGGAGGCCTATGTCCAGCAGTGGACTAATATAGGCTGATGATGATGATGATGATGATGTTGACATACAAATCTTTCTATAATTAGTGCTTAAGTAACTTACTAACTTTTGTTCTTTATCATAGAAAGCAAAAAACTCATTATCATATAAAGGTTATAGAAAGGCTAGTGGTTACGCACTGCATCTAATCTGTGTCCGTGAAAATACGTTTTGAAATAGTCATGGAAATATTTGGTAAAAAATAACAAAGAGCATGGGCTAATGATGATGTAACATTATACTGCCAAAACCTAGTCGTTATTTTGTTTTGTTGCAAAAACAACAGTCGTTAGCGTTAACATTTTGACTTATTAGGCTTGTACACACGCAATATTTGGTTCTAACATGATTTCTTAGTAGAAATAACTTTTTAGACCAAGTACGAACACGAATTCGGCCACGACGGGTACTAGCCAGGTGTAGGAGATATAGTATAGTGCACAAGTGTGCGCGCAAACACAGGGGCACTCTATTCCCTCACTCTCCTAATCCGATGGGGAAGCAGACCGATACGACCGGGGAGAAGTTAAGATAAATGGATCTGAACAATAGAGTTAGAAACAAAATCGGTATTCTAGATATTGCTGTACTTGGTACTCTTTAATCATATTTATGGTTAAGCAATGCTTGAAATTTCGAAACAGCATCTAGTCATAAACTATTGCTTAATTCGTCAGGTACCTACATAAATAGCTGCTCCAGAACCCAATGCGCTCAGCATTAGGCCATTTGCCATACATAGTATAAATAAGCGTAGATTTAAGTCTATTGTGTATAAGTAGTTTTCAGGTAAAAAGCAATATTTTCTTTATTTATTTCCTTCTACTCGAGCGGACTTTTGCTCATTGCACCACATAGGGGGTGCGTTTTCAATTAATAAATATTTACCTTTTATTAAATATTTCGACTATTGTTAGGAAACACCAAAGAGGGGCAGGCCGTAGCAAGTGAACGCACAATTTGTCTGCCTGTTCCAGCCCTTAGCTATTACAATAGACCCAGTTTCTCTTACTTACCTAATTAGAGGGCCGAGAAGTTCCGGGTTCGCCTCAGGCGGTACACGGTAACCGTAATGATACCTACATACTTATACACATTATTTCATAACAAGAACCTACAAAACAAAGGTATACCAGTAGATATATATTTCTGTTTATTTTGAGGACATTTTGATACCGATGATGTTAAAAAAAAATCAGCATTATGGATATTAAGAGAAACAACAACAGACTCTTTCAATAATGCTTTATTATTGACAAGAATATTCCTTATGGTCAACTTATAGTCTTTATAACGAACTATAATCGTTTATTTTCGCACATACGAATACTTTTGCCTTGAAGCTCTTTTCGGATCGAGATGAATTATTTTGCGTAGCGTGACAGCGATCGAATAGTTTCATGCTAACCTACATATTTATTTATAGTAGTAGATACTATTTGACTGTAGTTTTCGTATAATTTTCGAAATATTTTACATTTTAGACGACATTTTTTTCATTAAGATATTGTGCAAAGCTATACCAGCCACTCATAGATGATAGAACCACTAATAATCTGTAAAAATACCCAATTATTCCGTGTTTTCGTGTAAGTAATTGACTAAACCTTTGATAGTAACCTCTAACGGGTATTTTGTTTCAGAAACGAGGCCATCCAAACCCATGCAGTGGTTTTTGCGTGAACCCGGAGCTCCAAAACTCATGACAAACAAACTCACTTTCACCCTCTAATCGATTATTATAAGAGCTGAACTAACACTGACTCTGTATGTAGAAAAAGGTTAAAAGACTGTGCTGTCATGATAGACACGATATAGGCTATATTTTCAAATGCTACAACGCGTGCAAAGTCACGGCCCCTGTTAAATCTAAATCCACATTGGCTCAAAAAGTATTGAGTATATTTTAATTATATTATAATTTTATATTTAATTATAATTTATATTTTAATTATTTTAATGAAAGGAAATTACCCAAATGCCGTACACAATCTGGTAAGTAACACACACACATTTATGCAGTGATTCAAATGTCTTTAATTACCTGAAAACTGGGTCGCGCTGGTTTGGAGCTTTCGCAATTTTATATAAAATCCGCTAAGTCCTTACGAGATGAAATTCCAGAGCTCATAACTTAGCCCTATTATTGTAGTTTCTAGCAACATGCGGCTTGAAAATTTTCATATATGTAGTTTAGTTAATACGAATCGTAGACTGCACAACGAAATACCTATATTTAAAATAAACAGCTGTAAAGCTGTTAAAGTATTTTATATAGGAACTTGGAGAATAGCGATTTTTGTTACAGATTATATGGGAAAAGAAAATCATAAAATTTCGTTGTAATATGTAGTTGAGAAAGTCCAGATAAATTCGTTGTAATATCAATCGTAAAATCAGACCGTATAACCTTGTTTAAAATATTTACAATGAACATAAAAATAACGTAAAATATTTTTTTTTCAGGCTTTTGAATGTTTTAAATGTATTAAAACTGGATTTGTACCAATCCGTGTTCACCAATCATAAAATTAATTTTCATTAGGTACTTACGTTTCGAATATTGGAATTTTTAAAACCATTCCAGAAATTAATTTAGAGCATCCCGCTTCTACGTATCTGATTTCGTAACCGCCACATCAGCGTTTCTACCAAAGTAATAGCTTTATGAGTTTTCCTCAGCTTTTAGCCGAATACCTTGCCGTAACGAGCGAAATTAAATTATTGTGTCCGCGGAGCTCGCAGGTGGGCAAAAATTGAAATGCCTGCATTTCCTTTCCCTCCCCCATCTCAACATTTTTTATTAACCACAAGTTTCAGAACAATATCGCTTCTCGAGTTTTCGTGACAGCGAAATACGAGGGCGAAAAATTGGATGTCGCGAACAGCGAGCAAATTAAAACATTTTAATATGGGGTTGAATAACGCGTTTAAATTTTATTGAATTGGGGTAACATTAGACTGTTTTCCGGTCGGGCGCGCGGAACCGTTTCCGTCGGTCCAAATCCTATAAACACACTTAAAAAGCCACAAAGGTACGCAATAACGTTATGTTACCTTACGGTAAACCGAAAACAATTCATTTCTGGGAGTCGCCCCCCTCCCGTCACGTAGTCCCCCCCTATCACTCGAGGAGCCGCGAAATGCTAGCCGATCCGTAAAAAGCAATTCTACCCGCGCCGTTTGCCTTTTTCACCGTACATTTAATGTGAGTGAACCAATGTTATAGTTATTCTGGCTTTAAAACATTGCTCATTGATACTTTGCAAGCCATCCATCAGCATAGATTCTAGATAAGGCGAGTTATGGCTTAGTCTACTTCTCAGTTTACCAAGTTAATATACCCAGTTACAGCAAAATTAAGGTCGCCTTTTACTTGTTATTTTATAAAAATAAAAAGTTAACTAGGTACGAATATTTCTAATGATGTTACTTTCGTATTTAAAGATATTTTTTCGGGAGTAAGCTTATCATAAAAATACATCTTACCTGGATATTTATCGTTATAGCTAATGAGCTAAAATCTTCAAATAAACCTGTGTTCAGATTGTTACGCTACTTACCCATACGAGTGAACGGAGAAAAAATATTTTAACACAAAAGGAGTTGAATTTTTCAAGCAAAATTATTATTTTTCTGTATTCTTTAGATTAAGTTTGGAGATCAAAAACCATCGATGTATTATTTTGTTATACGTCAGATTTATTTTAACAGTTTGTTTTGATGGTTATTTGATGCTAGATTCTGTCCGCGACTTCGCGTGCTTATTTTCGATATTCGTTCACATTGATCAATATTAAATAAATTTCAGTAAATTTTTTCGTTTTTCATAACATAAAATTTACATTACACAAATTTTCGGCTCTATAATATTAATAAGAATTAACAATTATAATAATATCTAAATGTATTTATATAAAATATTAAAGGTTTTGTATGTTAGTTTAACTTAAAAATGTAAAACTTATTGCTTCTTATTCTATGCCAAGCTGTCAGAAATTGAACACCCAAATTGGTACGTAGTTCCTAAGTTTTTTGAATGGCATAGTCATGCTCAACCTTATTAAAGAAACAAATGCCAAAACTTGGTCATTTTTCTTTTATTTCTGTGGCCGGCAACGCGACAAAAAGTACCCTCCCTAATAATAAACGGCGGAGGAGAAAATTACATTACCAACATTATTTCGTATTAGTTACTGGACTAATGGATCCACATTTATTTCAACGATAGAAAATTTATACTAAATGGACGCAAAAAGTTATATACTACTGATTCAAATGAGAATTTTAAGCTGTGTTTTTATTTTATAATATAAAATTTTGCCCATTAGTAAGGATAATGTACATATTTAATTTGAGCCTTGTTTTAGCGTAAGACTAGTTGCGTTCTATATGAGATGTATTTTTAGACCAGTTGCGTTTTTGGCGAGAAGCGTTTTAGACCATTTTGCACTAAGACCAGCGGTTTTTCGACCACTTGCTAACTAGACCATTTGTGCTTTAGACCAGTTTGTACTAAGACCTAACTAAATGATGCTAACCCAAACAAAAGTTGCCTATTTTTGATTCCAGACTTAGGGTATCTATGCAAAAATTTAGCACGCTGCAGGAGTTTAGTCATGAAGATGTAACAAACATCCATTCATATATACATCGATACATCCATCCAAACTTTCGCATTTTTAATATAAGTTGATACTCCTGGATTTTCCATGCATCCCTCAATCTCTCAGTTATGCCTACATTCCGTGGGCATTCAGAAAAAAGTGCCATCATTAAAGGAGAGAGCTTTTTCTTGTATCATTATTTTTATGATTATGCCATTTGCCAGAAGTGAGTCGAGTCACAGATCGAAATAAATAGTTTTGTTCGGGAGTTCTGTTATGAAAATGGTCGGTAGGTATTATAGTTACGAAGATATGCTTTTTTGGGTTTATAGTGTGACTGCCATAAGTAGTTTTACGTACAAAACTCTAAATAGGTCTTGCTCTTTAATAAAGATACTTTTTGTTTATATTCGTTTTGGTTAGTATATTAATTTTTTTTATTATTTGCTCCTTCCTGACTCTATGTGTTTAGTTCGTCTGTGTAGGATTCGAATTACATATTCTTTTAGTTGACAAATTCATATTTTTATTTGCAATCCTAGATAAACCTCGGCCCTAATAAATTGCACAATATTTATTTACACAGCAATGTTACACTTTATACACAAGGAATATGCCAAGCCACGTTTTCCTTGAGATATGCTGAAGGGAAAAGCTCCGATATGGCCAAAGTTTACTTACCTGAGCAACGTTTTTAAACGAAATAGGTATAACCACATCGTAACGTATCTACCTGACTTCAACTTTATAGAGATGTACCTAAGGTTGAAAATTTAAAAAAACCTGCTGATATCTACTGTTGAATATGAAACGAAAATAAATAATTAAAATAATTTTTATCGAGCAGATTTTATCGTATGCTTACGCAATTTTTTATTAAGCTTTTACATATATATTTTAATATAAACGGACTGGTTCCTATGTAAGTCTGCTCTCAATTGTATAATTGTAAAATAATAGAAATAACTGTATTTTACAGAATTCCCTCAAAAAGAAACAGATAAACATCAAGAAAATATCACTTTATTAGAAAACTAGAGGACCTTCCCGGCTTCGCACGTTTTAAGTACGGATCCTTAACTTTTTTGAAAATATAATATAGCCTATATTTACCGGGGATAGTGTAGCTTTCTAACGGTGAATTTTTCAAATCGCTGCAGTAGTTTCGGAGCCGAGTAGTAGCGGAGAGAGTATTCATTACAATCAAACAAACAAAAAATCAAACCTTTCCTCTTTTTAATATTAGTATAGATATTGTCATTGTTTTGAAATTGAACGTATTTTCTACAAAGAAATACATTAATGTTGTTATTCTAAACAAGCTCCTTAATTAATACCTATAATCACAAAAAAATAAACATTCAGCTGGAATTAAATGAACCCAAATCTTTTACCCAGTATTTTATTTGCAGGAACAAACACGATATTCCCCAACCGTAAAGTAGGAAAAAGTCGTCTCATTTATTTCCCTCTCGGCGATAAGACCGCATCCATTGTGCTCCTGCCGTCACCTGTCAGAATTCACAACATACGCCGAAACGAGTATAAATTGATTTAATTTCTTTCCAACCCAGAGAAAATACGGCGTAAACTGATCTGTGATATCACACGACCGGAATTATTTATGTGCACTGTTAGTTGTAAAACTTTGACCTGGTTTAAACGAGTTTAATTCAAACAGTTCAGGTGAAGAGAGCGTTCGCGAGAAGAGACCTAGGTATCAAGATAAGGAGTACGAAGCACGGGAACTTTGCCAGAATAAAGAAAATGTAAATTTATTGTACACATTTTCTACCCCGTCACAGCAAACTTCACTTGATTGATGGAAAGAGAAGGTATTAGCGGCAGGGATCTAACACAATTTTTTGGTTGTTTGCAGATGATTTTGTCGAACTCGCGTTGTTTAAATCGTTTTCATAATTTCAGCAATGGTAGAGTTAGACACAGGACTTCTTTAGTAAATTATTAAAAGCGCAAATTTCTTACTGGGGGCCTTCTTTGGTTCTTTTCTTATGCAGTTGCAAATTACGGCCGCAAAGCTCAAACGTGTAGCAACTTCACGCTTACTTAGAAAAGGGCTCTTTTCGGACGAATGTT
The DNA here is from genome assembly GCA_943735965.1 of Eupithecia abbreviata. Taxonomy (NCBI): domain Eukaryota; kingdom Metazoa; phylum Arthropoda; class Insecta; order Lepidoptera; family Geometridae; genus Eupithecia; species Eupithecia abbreviata. Next base: position 10,481,135 of record OX030973.1, read on the forward strand.
AGGTACGACTTTGGCTTTCTTATTTATGATTACCGTTTATTATTATTTATTACATTGTAAGAACCGAAATCTGAATGTCAAATAGTATAAAAATATACTAACATCATTCCAAAGTTAAAAAGCAGCTCAATTTCATACGAAATTTCCGTTTTCGATTAGAGTACGGGTCGGACGTAATAAAACCGAAATTTCGTAATGAAAGTAGGTCTTACATAAAAACAAAAAAAGGATCACGCCAGGTTTGAGTAATTTACCTATCTTGAACTAGCACTATGCATGCAAAGCAATTTACACTTTTCTACAACGGAATATCGGATAAAGTGATTTATTTCTAACGGAGATGATATTCCACTCGCGACCGCACGTCTCTTGAGTGGACAATGACGTAGCCGTCTCGGCATTTGTCAGTTATTTCCCGTCCGATACAATAAAGGAATAACGTAAGAAATAGGATCGTCTCTTTCGGAAAACTATTCGTTTATGTGTAATTCATTGTTTTTGTCATTCGATTTTAAAAAGATAATTCATTTGTAGTTCTTCTTAATAATAAGGTTGTGTTTACACCTTTAATCGGGAGGCACTTGCTGAATGGTGGCAATAGCTGGTTTTTTAAAAATATCCGGATTCGTCCCACTGCTGGGTAAATGTCTCCCCAAAACTTTCCAATCAGTGGGGTCACGTGCTGTGGCGTAAGCAAAAAAAAAATAACCTTATGGTATATGTATTTTATTCTATTGTGCTATGGCTATTTGTATCAAAAAAAAAACAAAACAAAAAAAATAATGCTGGACAATTCACACAGCATTATCTAGCCCCATGGTAAGCAGAGCTTGTGTTATGGGTACTAGATAACTGATATACATAATACAATATATTACATAGATAGATATTTTTTATTATACATAGAAAACGACCAGAACACCCGGAACAAATATCTGCAGATCGTACACACAATTGTTCCGAGGCGGGAATCGAACCCGCAACCTCCTGCGTCGCAGGCAGACCTTCGCCCACCGCGCCACATCGGTCGTCAAAAGTATCAAAGTATCATCTTTGTATTCCGAAACAGATCCTGTCAGTCCTAATTTAACAATTACCTTTGAATCGTAATAGTACAATAGCTTGTGTCCGACATCGCGTGACAATTGCGTCCATGTAGATACGGAAAGATATCTATAAAATATTTTTATTACCTCGCTAGTGGCCAATCGTAACCATTAGGTAGGGGCGAGTTTATCTAACGCAGAGGCAAGCGTACCACTTTAATTAAAGAAACTTTGTGTAGTTAAATATTTTATACAAACGGTTTCAGTAGGACTATTTATGAATCTTAAATGTGTTTTAAGTTTGTTTCTTTACGAATTTTAGCTGTAAAAACTATCGTAATTTAAGTACTTTAGTAGCCATTTTAATTGCTCGTTTTATTAATTGTTTTATGGTAATTTAGTTTAATATTGTATCTTTCGCTATGTTATTTGTATGTGGGTGTTATTAGTACCAAATAAACGTTTTATCTATCTATCTATCTAATTTGTTGACACGCTTAAATCATTACGGATTTAAGCGTGTCGCCTAACCTCCTTTTCTTTTTTATTGTGAGGAAATCCATCATGGATATCTTCCATCCCCGGTGGAAGATTATGTCAGACTCCTACTGAGTAACTTAACCTTATTTGTGTTTAGTCCAAGGGAGGAGACGTTGGTGTTCATCCAACACAAATAAGGTTCGTAGTTCACCCGCTTACATCCGTAATAATTTTTAGTTATGTTTGACTTTATCATCATCATCAGCCTATTTTCGTCCACAGCTGGACATAGGCCTCCACACGCTGTAGCGACCTGTCCTCAGCCTACAGTCTGGATGAGTTTTGTTGTGGTGAAATTTGATAATATTATAATATTAAAAAACTTTTGGTACGATTACCAAGGAAGATTTCAACCGACTTATTTTTTTTATATATTACCTAGCTAAGCTGTATTTACAAATGTGTCACATACACACACATTTATAGATATAGCATATAAGAAATATTGCTATAAATAAATAACTGAACTGAACTGCCTTTCCTCTGGTAGTTTCCTTCTTAGTCGAGTCTTTCGACATCCATGGGCTGAGTCGGGGTCGATTCCTACGCCGCGATAGCCACTAAATACTTTTGTTAATTAAAAACGATATTCAAATGTAGCCTATGTAAATATGAGTCAATGCTTGTGCTTCATCACCAAATCAGCACAACTGCTTGTATTTTATCTACTGATATGTAAATTTTTAGATTCATAGTGTTTTGGATCAATATAATGAGTCTTGTAATGTTTGAAATATTTTTTTTTTCATGAGCTTAGATTCCTTAGAGAAGTAAGAATATCAAAACTACATTGTAACTGTTGCAATATTCCAGTCTCAGCACAAATAAATCCCTCGTATTTGAGCAGGAATATTGAAAACTATAAAATGTTCGAACAAGGCGTCACGGGTACACATACACCTACCTCCCTGAAGACTTTAGGCTGCCTTTGGCTAGTAATGCATATTGAAAACTCCAAAGGTGATCTGAAGCATTCAATATAATTACTTTATTAGAATGACACCGGCGAGCATTTTCTCGTAGCGCAATAAGTTGAAAGACTTTTGTCTTCCTACTTCTTGTGAGTCTGGAGACTCTACTTCTTTTAACACTTTGACTGCGGTTTTTTTTCGACGACTGCGATCTTTTTTTTTACCTAAAAAATTCGTGCTGCCGCTCTACACAGCGGTTGTGTTGCGCCGCACATGTGTTTCGTTCGAAATATATTACAGCTCTGCTGAGTCACAAAGATCTGTATTTTCTCAGCCGCTGCGCTAGTGTGGATTTACGCATATTAGTCACTTGTAGAAAACTCATACCGTGCGTTTTCAGCACTCAAAGTGTTAACTAGCTTTTGTCAGTTGCATTTCATACAAAAATGCCCCCATCCTGAACCCCTGTACAATCTCACTGGCGCTCAAGTTCTGTAACATATTACATGTATATTTAATACATGCCATACACAACGCAACAACGGTAGCAGGGATCGTATAAATATTTTACAGCATTCCCGGTTGTAACGTTCAATTCTTCTGACGGACAGATGTAACATTTTGTTATCTTAAAATAGCATTTTGAATGTTTTAGTCGCTTACATAAGGAAAAACGTCAGGTCGTGGAACGACCTTTAGTTAGGTACCTGTAGACATGCAAGGAGAAAGTAGCGAAGACGGCCGATAGAAGTTTATGGGGAAATACGCATGTAATGGAAAGGAAAATATTGTGACACACCATTTACTTATGGATGTTGATAATCACTACATAGTATAAAACAAAGTCTCTTCCCGCTGTATGTCTGTACCTAGCATTTAAAACTACGCAACGTAGAATGATTCATGAGAAACGTTTATATTATTATGTATATAATCGACCATTGTGGCGCGGTGGGCGAAGGTCCGCTTGCGACGCAGGAGGTTGCGGGTTCGATTCCCGCCTCGGAACAATTGTGTGTACGATCTGCAGATATTTACGCTGGGTGTTCTGGTCGTTTTCTATGTATAATAAAAAATATCTATCTATGTAATGTATTGTATTGTGTATATCAGTTATCTAGTACCCATAACACAAGCTCTGCTTACCATGGGGCTAGATAATGATGTGTGAATTGTCCAGCATTATTTATTTATTTATTATTAATACATGCATTCACAACCGTGCAAAGCCGGGGCAGGTCGGTAGTTAAGAATAATAAAAAAATGATTTTATTAAACAAGCCTTTAGCCTTTTTGGGTAGTTCTGTCTCAATACTGGATAGATCAAATGACGCTATTCAGGAATAATTAAAGTTTCAAACACGATCATCCAGAACCGTTTACACCTACTGCACTCAGGATAAATAGAGCAATCAATAAGCCTGCGATTGGCCCAGGAACTTAGCCGTATCTGGTTCTAAATAGGCAAACCAATTTGTGTACAACCGAACACAGTCTCCAGTAGGTACATAGTAATATGATATTTCAAAATAAGGAAACTATGAAATGTATCGTGAAGAGACTTGTCAAGATAAAGAAGCTATTGGATCACTGTCATACTACGAAAAGGAGTTCTTCTCAGTATCCAGTAGAGACATTGCAAGACGCTTAATGTATGGAATAATATGTATTTTTTTTTAAGTTATCAGCATACACTTACACGTACATTTATATATGCACAACCTATACTAAGGCAGATAAGACCAGATTTCAAATTTCTAGGACATTGCTCGAAAGTAAGTCGCTATGATGATTTTTTTTATCAGAGAAGTTAGTTCTACATAAAACGATTTTTGTATCATTATTAAATACAGTATTTCACCAAGATCACGCCGTATTTCGTAATCGACTGTACAACCTATCACTAACTCTATACACAGTTTAACAGAACAGTAATTATCGTTTAGGCGGCAATAACCAAAGCAAGATGGCGTAAACTGTAAATTATTATTGCTAGTGTTTTGGGATACGCTCTGTTGGAGCCTCTATGGCATGTGGAATGTCAGGGCGGGATGGGACTTGGATAGTTTGCATGCTTTATGAGGTATCTCATGTCACGGGGTAAGGGTTTCTGTGTCAGGTCACTGGAGATATTAAAATTATCCAAATAATTGACGGTTTTGATGAAAACTTCATTGAATTTTTAGTTTAAATATGTAATCATAAATATGTTTTTTGTGACTCTTGAACAAACATTTTTTTTTTTCATTCAAAATAAATTAGACCAATTTAAATTTTTTTAAGGTATTTAAGCCAGTGTACAGTACCGACAGTATATAACAATCTAAGTTAGAAAGTTCAGTTACATTAGCAAATTCTGCTCGTAATTACGAAAATGAGTACAATGCTTTAACGACTCACCGCCTAAAACATAATGCACTCTTCAAACCTCCAGCTCTATTAGCGAGAATATAGACGTGATGAGCAGATCATATCATATTGCGGGCAGGCCATAAAACCAGCAGTGTTCGTTGTAAACAAAGTTTTCAACAGTAATTATATAAAACCCTGTGGTTAGATGACGTGTGCTGGATGAGGGACGACATTAATCATTGCCAAGGAGCGTTATCTCGTGTACACCCGACAACTAAGGCAGAGATGTGGACACAGACGTGCGACAAATGAAAGGATCGGAGAGGACGACTCACTCTCAGCTATCAGACGCAGGTTGTTGCCACCACTTTGTGAACTGAACATTTTCTGGACAGTGAACAAAATTGAACTATCACATTTGGATCGGTTACGCTGAGTTGTATTTACTCGGCTGTAGTCGTCATTAGCTGTCATCAATCGTATTTTCTAACTAGAAAGGAACGTAGGTATGGTTTAAGTTTTCACCTATGTGGGGTTAAAGCTCAAAATCTTTATTAATCCAATCAGCGAGCGCTTCCGCCACTAAACGACAGGCGACTACTAATGGGTAAAATACAACGCCAGCCTGACCCGTCAAAAAATGGCATGAAATACAATAATGATCTCTGCCCCATCTCATAATACGTTAACTTGAAAGGCGCTATTGTATGCATGAATTTATGCTAGCCGTATTTTTGTTTGCCAAAAAATTGCTGCCGGATAATTAAACTCCAAAACTGGACTCCATTTTCTGCCATAATTCCCATGAAAGCTTACAAAAACGCCAATTCTCTGTTTCCGTCTTTGCAAACTTGTAAGCTTCAGGACATCCCTCTCCGTATACCCAACAACATAAGTTATACGTTCTGTCAAACACGAGGAGGCACTGTCGTCTTGCCTAAGTACCGGGTTTATTTACGTTATTTAATGTGTTTAGAGTACATTATTCTCTAGGGTATGGCACTGAAATGTTTCAACACTATTTTGCGACTGTTTAATGTTTTGTTTTGATTATCTTGCCTTTGACACTGCGTAATAATGAATCCATTTGGGAGAGTGGTCTATAAGCTAAACTATAATGTACATGAGAAGATACCTTGAGCCTGAGCATTTATATAAAAAATTATAAACGAACCGTGCGAGCAGAATATCTGCCACGATCTAAGAAAAACAACGGCACCAAAAAATGACATGATACTTTTTGCTGGGGTTAAACGATAACAGCGCGGCTGTCGTTAAATCAAGGGGTATCGCCATGAATATGCAAATACAGCGTTCGTGCTAACGATTAATGCCGATTTGCTGTGCCGGATAAAAGATTCGATGGCTTTTTATTTTACTAACCTACAGTTGTACAATACATCCATCCTACTAATATTATAAAGACGAAAGTTTGTGCCGTTGTGAAAATTTTTAGCCGAAGACAAAGCCAAAACTACTGAATGGATCGGATTGAAATTTTACACAATAAAGCTTTGGACCTAGAATAACATGCGTAGAAACGTGAATAACATGCGTAGGTACTATGTATATAGATAGATAGAAAATTCTTTATTGCACTTGAACTATAAACTATGTACAGTAATAACTTAAAAATTAAGTACAATTGGCGGTCTTATCGCTCAAGAGCGATCTCTACCAGACATATATAGGCATAACGTATATATAGGCTATTCAGTACATGGAATAGCACATAGGCTACTTTTTACTACAAAAACGCGTTCGAGCCGGGTTTAGAAGCCAGTCATCAATAATGTGTGAAATACTTAATAAGATAATTAAAAGCGAGGTATAGACAGCACTTTCTTACAATTTTAGATAAATAAAGTGAAAACTCTCGCTATTTCCTTTTTGGCCTTTTCGTGTATTGCAGAAATTTCACGTAATTGTCTGTGACGAGATGTAATAAAGACTACTTCTACTTCTTTCATATTATTTGGGCGGGGCTGATGATGGTAAAATATGTTTGATAGCCGTGCTATATATGTATATTCTTATCATTATTTGAAATAATATATTCAAAGTTTCTAAGCACAGGTACATTCATTTCTATACAATCTACGCCTACAGGCATGCCAATGCAATCGTGCCTGCATATCTTTCTGAATTGGTATCGATTACTCAACTAGGGTAGTTGAGGATCTATCAAACAATAGGGAACGGCAGGAATCTAACCTATACGGCGGTGTCAGTAATGAAAAACTTCGTGCTAGGTCCTGTGATGAACTTAATTTAACTTAGCTGTGCAGGAGAACGTGAAAGAAAACAAGCCAGCCGAAATCCGTGAAACGAAATAAGGTTGAGTTATAGCTAACAATCAACGGATGTTACAATATGTTACAAAATATATGTGTACATAGTTGAAAGCGTTCTGGACCTCGATAGGGGTAGGTATTATATTTCAATAGTAATAAAATTGAGTGTTCTTATTTGATTCAAGTGTTCATATTGAAGTATCATAATACGTGTTCAGAACACTTATGTCTTTGCGTTTTTATATTAAGGCTGTTATCTTAATTCAATGTTTTTTTTTTACATAAACGAGAAGATTTTGTGTTGTACAGGATATAAATTGCTTTATAAATAAATAATGCTGCAATGCAAATACAAACGTCTAGATTTAAACTACCTAGACTCTGGCTTCAAATACCTACTAAATAATAATTCGATCAAAACATAATACAGGACATCAGACATTTGGAGCATGATCTGTAAACACGGCCGACGCGTGACGAGAATTTCTCTAGCAAGATATATTTGCTTAATTAATCGATACGAAGATCTACAGCTACTTATATGTAAAGCTAACAATTAGGATGCATGCTGACCAGTTGAAAGTTGATTTAAGCTTTGAATCTTTGGGTGGATTACGATTAGGTAATCAGTAACCAGTTCGTGTAGGACCAGCTTTAATCCGCGGCTTTTGTTATGTGGTCCGTGTGAGAGGAATTGCTTAAGCAAGACCTATTTGTAAATTGCCTATTAGTCACTACTTAGTGGCTACAAATATCTACCAGCGTACGGTAGAACAATGTAGAGAGGGAATATAGGTCTTATTATTATTTAAAAATTTACAAATCGCATGATAAAATCAGAAACGTCCAAAATCCTGCGGCAACGTTGTTGCACCATTCCACTTTGATCCACTGAGTTATCCGTTAATGGATTAGGTATCAGTTTTTACACTGTTCATCAATGGATATTTGGATTAAAATAGCATGGCAGCGGTAAATAACTGTGAAGATACATGAAGCTTAAATACATATTGATGAAAGTTTAAATATACATATGTACTTTTATTTAAAAAAAAAAGGATATTGAAACCTATGAGTTGCATACGAAATAAAATGGTTAGGTTAGTTGAGAGATTGTACTTAAAGAGATACACTTCTTCCTCAATACAAATCTTTGTTTAGGGTCGCGTGAAATTCTCAGAACAGAGAAATATGGGTTAAATTCAATCGGTGCTGAATGTTTTGGTGTCGAAAGTGGAATTCTTGTATTTATTTGATCTAGAACTGTGAGAATAATTTAGACTATAATATGGATCAAAGAAGATATTATGATATGCTGATATGTAACGATGTTTAAACCTGCAACGTAGATAATAAATAGCAGCGCTAAAACACTTCCACTAAACCTAATACTACAAACATCTTTAGCAATGGTCAAAATGACATATTGGACAGTATTTAAGCTGGCTCGTCAAGCTTAAGCTCGTCAATAATCATAACTCGACCAACTCTACTAAAATCTTACTTGTAATCTCAATCGGTTACAAAACACGTAATTGTGTGAAAGACACAGACATGGTTCAGAAAGTAGATAAATGCAGTAACGAGGTGAGGAAATATACATGTTGGGCCGACCCCATCTCGCGTGGAAAATGAACTATTGACTCTAAACAAAAGGTTTCGAATATATTTTTCTCATGTTAACCGATCCTTAAATACGCCTGATGCAAAACGACCTTCATGATCCCATTGGCCACATCGTCATTTAATAAGGGTTAAAAAAAATTACGAAGATGTGAGATTTAGATAAACAGATGATGTCCTCTACATGTACGCGAGTTAACCAACTGAATTTGTATGGACCACGCTCATATTCTTACCTCTTCTATGCTTTATAGGCGTTACTTCATGTCCCATGAGATTTGTTTGCGTCCATATGCCAAACAAAGGTCTGCTGAGAACTAAATAAATACCGGACAAGTCTCGGTGAATCATTGAGATGTTTGCTAAAGATTAAGATCACGTCGCAGCGGTTCTAAGTTATCCTTCTGGGTGTATTTATGGTTATTCCGAGCTTTAATACGTTACGAATACCTCCGAAATGACCGTGTAGACACGCTCGCATACACTCTCACCTTCCACTTGCTAATGTAATTGTTTATTATCCAATTGTTTGAAATATTCTCTCGGTTCTCGCTGATTGCTTATGGTATTGTGTTTTATGAAATTATGAGTCTTAAGAGTTTGTAATATGGACTAAGTTATCTGAAATAACAACCTAATTCATTTATTCATTGGGAGGAATCAGTTTATGCTTGCAGTGAAAACTTTGTAAGTATTTTGATTTGTTTTATTTTAATGTCTGAAACAACGTATAGTTAAATTAATTTTCTTCCTTTTATTTCCTTTGCTTCACTTGCTAATTAAATTTCTCTTGTTGTTTATTTGCTAGGCAATTTCACACATTATCAGTCCCAAGCAGTTTGTATTCTGGATATCAGATGGCTATTATACGATAAAATAACAAAGTCTGAGAATTTTAAGTAAGACAAGTATGTCGCGGCTTCAATAGAGAAACTCGCTCTAAAAATAAACTGTTGTACCAGAAACTAGTTCTATAGGTCACGCTTTTCAATGGCGCATCGGAATCACATCGCTAGGCTATCAGAAGCCTACGATCCCCGTCTTGAACCTAATAACCTAGTTAAAACTTACGGCTACGGCTGTGTAGATTTTTGTAGTTAACTGCTCCAATTACATACCTGAAACAAAAAGGTTTAACTTATTAGGTTCGGTTACTTGTTGGCCAAATTATAGTGGGCACTAGTTGATTCTTGTCTGTTAAATCTGCAAATCTAGCTAAAGAGCATTATGTGATGATGATGATTCAGCCAATAGGCTGATTGTACATTATTTTGCTTACGTCTATAATCAGCCTGTTGGCTCTTTTTTCTATATTTTTCGTTTCAACCACAGATCCGTATAGTAAATTGAATGTTTAATTCCTATAACGAGCGTTTTATTTAAATCGGTTGCTGTGAGAGGAATCATTTAATTTACATTTGTGGGTAGTGCAGTCGCGTAATGCATGGTTTTATCTATTCGTTTTATTTGTCCGGCATCGGATAAAACCTCTGATACCTATTTGTACTCAAATAAAAAGAATTATTTCGCTGTAACTGCATTTTTGTTCAGCGGGAACTTAGGCAAGAAGGAGTAATTTGTGAAAATTATACGTTATTGAAGTTTGTGTCTTAGTTTTTAGTGAGTTCCTTGATTTCGTTTCTGCTTGATGTTTTCTGTTATTGATATACGAGTAAGAAGAATACGCGTTGCCAGATTGTCGGTAACCACAGGGTTACAGATAATGAAATAGTAAGATTGATTAACAGTTCTATATAATGTTTATTTTTGTTTAAAGAAAGGGCAAATTGATCAACATTCTCCGCAAATTTTCGTCACGGGCCAAATGTGTAAGAAAAGAGTGGCGCTATCTAGTTTTAAAATAAGAACTAAACATTCCTTGCAATTTGTGAAACAAGCAGAAATGGCACCTACAACAGAGAAATAGCAAAAGATCTTGTTACAAACCCTCTGTACCAAAAGGGTCGGTCCTTGAGCACTGCCTAATAATTAAAATATACAGAGAACAATGATACGTTTCGCCTTGCTCAATGTTTATAGACGACCTACGGGAACCCTTTGTGTTCCAATTTGCAAGGGGCCCGAGGACTTTGCACGGAGGGTAAGGTACCCAAACACAGGAACTCAAGTGGCGGCCTTAGTAATCAAACAGCTGTTTAACCCATTATTCGCTCTGTATTAAGTAAAAAAACTTCTTAAATATGTCAAAAAGATCCGTTCCCTTCCAAAATGTTAGAAAACATGTCATATTGAAGAAAAACTAATATAAAGGCAATAGTGTGTTTTTTCATAGGATAAATGTAATACTTGTTAGCAGAAAAACGAACTGTAATATTTGGGCCGAAATTTCACACGTATGAAGATCTTGACCTTGAATGATAAATAATTAATAAACGTAGATAATAATAGAATATAAGAACAATCGGAGTTATCTGGGTATTTTAAATGTATAATAAAAAATATCTATCTAATGATATAGTATTAAGTATACCTATCAGTTATCTAGTATCCTTAATAAAAGCTCTGGTTTGTTTGGGGCTTCATATCATAATAGGTAACTGTCTTTCCCGAAAAATGTGAGGAAACACGGTCAAGACCTAGGGACCATTATAAATGGTCCTTTAGTTAGGTACTAATATATCTACGTCAACTCAGATCCTATCATCTTGTAATTTTTTCGTGCTAGATCAATATCTTCCCGTGAATTGTTTCGTTTATCTTCCACTAGTTTATGCCCGTGGCTTCGCATGCGATGTTTTTATGGAAACGGTTATATGTTTCTTATGGAAACTGATTTATGGGATAAAAAGTAGCCTTTGTTTTATTCGAAGCTTAGAACTACTTGTACGAAAATTTCAGTCTAAACTATTTAGTAGTTTTGGCATGAATGAAGAGGTAACAAACAAAAATCCATCCATCCAAGCTTTTGCATTTATAATATTAGTTTCCGCACGCGGGATTGCACGGATTGTCTATATGGAAACGTTTAACGTACGTTCTTGGGAACTATTTTATGCATTTATGATACTAGCCAATGTTTGATTCCAGGCTTATAGCTACATCTATCCAAAATCCCAACCCGATTCGTTCAGTAGTTACAAAAATCCATCCCAACCATCCAATCTTTGGCATTTATCATATTTAGTGTGATTCCAGGTCCAGGAACAGACTGTTTTAGAATATAGACTGATACCGACTCGCTTTTCCGTATCACCACAATAAACAAAAGAATAAAGCAGAAAGTAGTTTCCCGGGCCAACATTACGGCATATTATTGCCAAATAAATCGCAATAAAGAAAGCCCAAAATGACCGCAACTCTCTAACGTAAGTGACGGTACAATGATCCCTTACGGAATAGTTCCCGGTTCAAATTTCATCTCCCAGGCGATGAGAAATAGCAGTTATGCTGAAAGTTTCCAGAATTGGGCCAACTAGTAAAATCTGAGCGGAGCCGTGGGCTGGTGTTAGTTCCTAATTTATTTTGGGAAAGTTTGGGCACTCTCTGCAACCTATCAATTTTATGTATGATTGGAGAGGTGTCTTTTCACATTCTCTGCTTTCATATACACATACTTTACATAGAATAAAGTGGTATTGGAATGATCTACGAATACCCACCACCGAAGCTTACCAGTACGTCTAAAAAGAGTTTGAATAAAAAAAATAAAAAAACTTTTATTTATTGTATTCCATTGATTTCAAGCATTTGACCACCATCACTTTAGAAAGCGAATATATCTCAAATGGAGCACGTATTAACAGAATAAACTTATTCATTTATTCGAGATACTAAAAGGGAAAATCTTTTGAGAACCTAACTCTAGCGCTTATTTGCCACATAATTAGCACTCGTGCTTCCAAAATGCAACTAAATTATATGTGATACCCAAAAAGTTGCAACTATGCAAAACTCAATTTTGCATTGATCTAAACAAACACCTAGGTTAAATAAAAGTAGATATATAATATCTATTAACAGCCTGCTATTACGAACACGAGTAAGAAAATGTGATTAAAATTCGAAATTTCTGACGATTTTGCTTTAAAAATTGTATCCAAGATTTTGTATTATCACTAGTTTCTGCTTGCAGCTTCGCGTGCGTTGTTTAAGGTTATTTCATCCCACCGATTTATGGGATAAAAAGATAGCCTATGTATTATACCAGGGCTAGAACTAGTACCGTATGTAAAATTTCTTCTGATCGTTCAGTTGTTTTGCGTAAAAAGGTCACAAACATCAAAACATCCAAAGTTTTGGATTTATAATATTTAAGAGAAATTGAAACAACTTTAACGGTTTTCATCAAACATAGCTAAGAACACTCTTGATCCAATAACAAGTCGTTCAGAAAAAAGTATATCGTAATCAAGTACCTAACTGGTTTGGTACTAACAAAACAATACCAACACACGTTTACCCTATAACACCCCTCTGTTCGCATCGCGGATTGAAATTACAGTACGCACGTACCTACCTATAACAATATAGATACGTAAGTATTAATTCATCGTAAGTACCTGGATTACGGTGCATTCCACGGTACGTGATTCAGTGCCAAAGGGGTAACGTGTTCAAATCCCGAGTGTAGACCAATATTTGCATACGTGGGTGACGAGTTGGTAGTATTTGTTTGGGTGTGTACTTCCTGTTGACACCCAACTGTTTCGTGGGTATGCTTGTAACACTTGACGTCACTTAGGTAAAATAGGGTGAAATGGGGTAAATCACCGCTATAAATTAACTAGTACTTTCGTTTGGAATACGCTACCTGCTGCTGTTTTTGCGGCCATTACCACCTTAGTCTCTTCATAATAAAGTTCACATTCTTGATACATTGTTGGCTACATGATCGCTTACCATCAAGCGCGATTGTGTGGTCAAACGACGATTGATAGGTAATCCAGGTTAAAGGAGGGATTTCATCACTAGAATCACATTAGTGTTTACAATTTGATTATATTCAAAGAAAATATATGAGATTTAACTCAACACACATCGCATTTCGTCGCGTCGCGTAGCGTTCCAATAGTATGTGGAGCCCTTAAGAATAATTTATTGTTTTAACTGTTCATTTGACTTATGAATTACTTATAAATTGCTAAACAGTTTTTCTTTTCGGACATACAATATCGAGAATTCGTTAAAACGATTGCACTTATTTATTTCTAGCTATATCATCTGATGTTTATTAGTAAGCAAGGTATCAATGATATGATGAGAAACATTAAAACGTCATATGAGACAGGCCAAAAAAGTCAAATTACCTCGCCAAAATGATTCTCCGACTCATAGCCCTCGTTCCCCCGCAAATCCAAACAGTACCAGTGTAATACAATTTTATCAAAAATTACCTCGGTACACTGCACGTGCTATGGTCGTAAAGGTGTCTGCCTCCACCTGCCCTCTTTACCCCCATTCCCCCCCTGTGAGTGACCTTACATTACACGGTAGAGAGGGGAAGCACTCGGTTTGTAAAGACCGCTGTTTTGAAAATGTGTTTTTTCTGAAATGGTTTTGGTTCGAGAATGAAATGACCTCGTTTTAGTTCTGCTGCAAAATGCATAGGTACCAAGAACTGGGCTTTGCAGTTTGTATACGCCTTATTCAGAAATCATAATACTCTATTATTATGTTTTCTAAGAAAAAGGTTATTTTTAATCTAATTTATAATAATTATTATTTTATATGATTTGATTCATGCCTATAAACAAATGTTTTTACGATCGACAGATAATTTGTGTTGGTCTGTTTTATGTATGCTTATTAAAAAAATATATTTATATTCTCCACGGCCATTTTGTGAGAGATTTCATTGATCTCGAGGGAGAGTAACTCGAGATCTATGAAATCTCTTACAAAATTAATTATGCTTAGCGTTATGCCTAATCTACAAAGTTCGGGTTCCGTTTCATTGAGAACGGAACCCTAAAAAGATCAACTTTAAGCAGCTCTCTGCTCACCACACGACTAAGTGTATACCCAATGTAGGTAAACAATGTTTTGTGTTTCTAACGTTGCGCTTTTGTGCGGATGGACTTACCCTCAGAGCATCCCTACCGCGGCAGACTGTTAGAATATTTAACAGATTTTAATAACAAACCATGTTTACTGGCAACCGAATTCTCGTAAATCAAGTTTATTTGGTTAATCTCTAGCCTCTGAGACAAGCGCCGTTATGTTCATTATTTATAGCAAAGTTTCTGTTTTAATTTTAAAATATGTATTTGTGTTTTGTTTTATTTTGCTGAGTCATCGAAATATGAGATGTTATACGAGCATAATCGACTGGAAAAGGGAACAAGTTCTCGTGTAGGTTTCATTTGATTCACTAAGATGTTGAGGAGATGACTTATTTGAGTTGCTTTAAGGCCCGCATTATGAAAACATGCAGCCTTTGATTTAGTAACGCTTTTCTATGACAGAAGTGTTACTCAAGCATAGTTCAATGACTGAGCATTCTTTCATAACACGGGCATCAGTCTACCAAAAAGAGCCGTTTGGCATGGTTCAAACCATGCTAAGATCACTTTTTGTTTTGTTAAATCTTCGCACTATTGTATATTACTTTTTGTGGTTATGACTTTTCTTTTAAAGACAGTGCAAGATATCGAAAACTACTCCTAACTTTTAAATATGAAACAGTTTTATTTAAATATAAATAAAACTAACACAAACAGTTTTATTTGACGACCGATGTGGCGCGGTGGGCGAAGGTCCGCCTGCGATGCAGGAGGTTGCGGGTTCAATTCCCGCCTCGGAACAATTGTGTGTACGATCTGCAGATATTTGTTCCGGGTGTTCTGGTTGTTTTCTATGTATAATAAAAAATATCTATCTATGTAATATATTGTATTATGTATATCAGTTATCTGGTACCCACAACACAAGCTCTGCTTACCATGGGGCTAGATAATGCTGTGTGAATTTTCCAGCATTATTATTATTATTTTTTTTTTATCATCATCGTTAACCGTCGTTAACACACAAGCTCTGATTAGCTTGGAGCTAGGTGTTGAGAATTTTGGATAATATCTAAACCTTCAATCATAGGATAAATACAATCCAAATGAGTTGGAATAAATAAATAAATAATGCTGGACAATTCACACAGCATTATCTAGCCTCATGTTAAGCAGAGCTCGTGTGGGTAGATAACTGATGCACATGGTATGTGCATTTTTACGCTTTGAAATCTGTACTTTTATGTATGCAATAAAATATGCTTTATTTTATGTAGGTATCTAACACATAAGCACAACGAGTAATCAATATTTTTTATGAATAGTTTGAAAAGTAGCAGTGAGTTGATGACGCTGTGGTCTTTATCGATATGAATAACAGAGGTATAAGTTACCCGTCCAATAAAACCAGAACAAAAGTTAATGCACTATTAAGCTCAAACTTGTCTTCAATTGAGCAATCCCAGTCAAAACTAATCCACTTTAAACAACAGATCGAACGTTATAAACAGCGAAGTTTAAGCTCTTAACACGATTCGCAGTAATGTGAACTGCCGTGATTCATAGGAATTCCCAAATGGGAGTTGAAAAAAACGTAAAACAAACGGGTAATTAACAGCGAGGCAGTCAACTAAGCCGGGTATTGTGGACGAAACGGACGACGAAATAAAACGGCGACAGGGACGAAGTTAGAGTGCTGAAGTGCCATTCAGCCAAAGGGCAGTGGGGCAAAGTAGTAAAGTCCGAAATCATGCCTCAGGAAAGATTCGTGTCCCACTTCCAAAATACGACTACCGAAAATAGCAATCAAGTTTTGATACGTTAGATATGTAACCAATAATTGGCGACCGATATGGCGCGGAGGGCGAAGGTCCGCCTGCGACGCAGGAGGTTGCAGGTTCGATTCCCGCCTCGGAACAATTGTGTGTACGATCTGCAGATATTTTTTCCGGGTATTCTGGTTGTTTTCTATGTATAATAAAAAAATATCTATCTATGTAATGTATTGTATTATGTATGTATATCAGTTATCTAGTACCTATAACACAAGCTCTGCTTACCATGGGGCTAGCCATAATACAATACATTACATAGATAGTTTATTTTTATTATACATACTATAATGCTGTGTGAATTGTCCAGCATTATTTATTTATTATTTATAAAAAAAAAACTACATTATTGCGATTTTCAGTTAGGATATTTGGCAACGAAGCACGTATTACTACTGAAGTGACTCTGGCGACTTTACTTTATATGATTTTAACTATTTTTTATGACAAAAATTATTACAAAACTTCTAAAGTACTAACTGTTTCCGTAAAAAAAAACTAAATTATAAAGTCAGATCATGATTTATTTTCATGTCCAATCTATTTGATCTGTTTAGTACTTTCGGAGATAATAAGTAACAAACACAAATCTTTGCTTTTATAAATAAACTAGTTGTAAGGTGTGCGGAACGTCACAGCACGGCTCGCTTCGCTCGCCGTGCTGTGACGTTCCCCTTGGTCTCGGAATTTTCCGTAGGAGACTTTTAGCTCCCCTATACGATTCCGTAAAAAAAAACATACCTTCCCATCCACCATCAAGGCGAACAATTATGTCAATCAGTGAGTCAGTGGTAATCCAGCTTTATTTTACTTTTATAAATAAACTAGTTGTTAGGTGTGCGCGAGCTGCAAGCAGCTCGCGGCGGTTATGTGTAACAGTAATTTTTTATTAAGACTTCTTTTTCGTACCTTTGATTATTTTGTTTGAAATCGATAGCCATGAGAAAATTTTGCGATGAAAAAATGTTAGCCGTCTTTGATTTGGAAATGGACATCTTTTTCGTAATCTACGTATGCGAGTTATTCGAAAACGATACCCATATTATGTGGGTGCTCGTCTTAAGGCGAGTATAAACTGCGATATAGAGATGTCAGCCATCTTGAATTTGGAAATGGAAATTTTTTTCGTAGTCGACGTATGCGAGTTGATCGAAAACGATATCTATATTAGTGGGTGTGCCATCACACAGCGCGGCTCGCTTCGCTCGCCTTGCTGTATGGCGGTGGTCGCATTGACGCACGACTCTGCTCCTGCTGCCACACAGCAAGGCTCGCTTCGCTCGCCTTGCTGTGCGACAGCTGTCGCATCAGGTCAGGAAGCGCGGCTCGCTTCGCTCGCCTTGCTGTGTGACGATGGTCGCAGTTCGATCGCATTGTGGCTCGCTTCGCTCGCCACAATGCTCCCCCGGTTTATAGTTGAGGGGGGTCTTGGGGGGTCATTGGGGTCGTATCGAATTCGAAATCCTCACCCCCAGGTTAGTCAAAAACGATACCCATATCAGATTTTTTGGTTG
This sequence comes from Eupithecia abbreviata, assembly GCA_943735965.1. Classification (NCBI taxonomy): domain Eukaryota; kingdom Metazoa; phylum Arthropoda; class Insecta; order Lepidoptera; family Geometridae; genus Eupithecia; species Eupithecia abbreviata. Next base: position 10,499,210 of record OX030973.1, read on the forward strand.
GGGGAGGGGGAACAGGGGGGCTGGGGGCGTGAAGGGTCACGGCACGGCTCGCTTCGCTCACCGTGCCGTTCCCCTTGGTAGCATTGCGGCTCGCTTCGCTCGCCGCAATGCTCCCCCGGGTTATAGTTGAGGGGGTCTTGGGGGGTCATTGGGGGGTCACAGCACGGCTCGCTTCGCTCGCCGTGCTGTTCCCCTTGGTCGCATCGGATTCGAAATCCTCACCCCCAAGTTAGTCAAAAACGATACCCATATCAGATTTTTTGGTTGGGGGAGGGGGTGCAGGGGGGCTGGGGGCGTGGGGGGTCACGGCACGGCTCGCTTCGCTCACCGTGCCGTTCCCCTTGGTCGCATTGCGGCTCGCTTCGCTCGCCGCAATGCTCCCCCGGGTTATAGTTGAGGGGGTCTTGGGGGGTCATTGGGGGGTCACAGCACGGCTCGCTTCGCTCGCCGTGCTGTTCCCCTTGGTCGCATCGGATTCGAAATCCTCACCCCCAAGTTAGTCAAAAACGATACCCATATCAGATTTTTTGGTTGGGGGAGGGGGTACAGGGGGGCTGGGGGCGTGGGGGGTCACGGCATGGCTCGCTTCGCTCACCGTGCCGTTCCCCTTGGTCGCATCGCGGCTCGCTTCGCTCGCCGCAATGCTCCCCCGGGTTATAGTTGAGAGGGTCTTGGGGGGTCTTGGGGGGTCACAGCAACACAGTTCCCCGCGGTCGCATCGCAGCTCGCTTCGCTCGCCGCGATGCTCCACCCGAAAAAAAAGGTCAAAAATAGGCCAATTTTCGGTTTTTCCTAAAAAAAGGGGGTCTGGGGGGCAAAAAGGGGCAATTTTTTTTTCTCATTCAAAACCACTTGTCCTCCTCTACAAGACTGTGAAAAAAAAACTCTTCCAAGTCTATCTGTTTTGGAGATGGAAAGGGGGGGCAAAAAAGGGGGTTAAAGGGGGGGTCCAATTTTTTTTTGTTCCAAAACGAAGTAAAACCCTCTATACGACCCCGCAATCAGAACCCCTCTATCGCGACGCATCCGGTAGCACACTCAAAAGGGGGGTCCTGGGGGCAGGGGGGGGGCAAAATTTTCTATGCAATCGAAATCACTTGTCCCCCTCTATACAACCCCCATAAAAAAATTAAGAAATATGGCTCCACGTAGGAGCCCCCCCTGAGGGGGCGGGTCTTGGGGGGGCAAATCTCAAAAAGTCGGAATTTTCCCTAGGAGACTTTTACCTCCCCTATACGATTCCGTAAAAAAAAACATACCTTTCCATCCACCATCAAGGCGAACAATTATGTCAATCAGTCAGTGAATCAGTGAATCAGTGAATCAGTGAATCAGTGAGTGGTAATTTAGCTTTATATATATAACTAGTTGTTAGATGTGCGCGAGCTGCAAGCAGCTCGCGGCGGTTATGTGTAACAGTAATTTTTTATTAAGACTTCCTTTTCGTACCTTTGATTATTTTGTTTTAAATCGATAGCCATAAGAAAATTTTGCGATGAAAAAATGTTAGCCATCTTTGATTTGGAAATGGACATCTTTTTCGTAATCTACGTATGCGAGTTATTCGAAAACGATACCCATATTATGTGGGTGCTCGTCTCAAGGCGAGTATAAACTGCGATATAGAGATGTCAGCCATCTTGAATTTGGAAATGGACCTTTTTTTCGTAGTCGACGTATGCGAGTTGATCGAAAACGATATCTATATTAGTGGGTGTGCCATCACACAGCGCGGCTCGCTTCGCTCGCCTTGCTGTATGGCGGTGGTCGCATTGACGCACGACTCTGCTCCTGCTGCCACACAGCAAGGCTCGCTTCGCTCGCCTTGCTGTGCGACAGCTATCGCATCAGGTCAGGAAGCGCGGCACGCTTCGCTCGCCTTGCTGTGTGACGATGGTCGCAATTCGATCGCATTGTGGCTCGCTTCGCTCGCCACAATGCTACCCTGGGTTAAGGGTGAGGGGGTCTTGGGGGGGTTACCCGCGGTCATATCGCGGGTAACCCCCCCAAGTACAGGGGGTACAGGGGGGCTGGGGACGTGGGGGGTCAAGGCACGGCTCGCTTCGCTCACCGTGACGTTCCCCTTGGTCGCATTGCGGCTCGCTTCGCTCGCCGCAATGCTCCCCCGGGTTATAGTTGAGGGGGTCTTGGGGGTCATTGGAGGGTCACAGCACGGCTCGCTTCGCTCGCCGTGCTGTTCCCCTTGGTCGCATCGAATTCGAAATCCTCACCCCCAAGTTAGTCAAAAACGATACCCATATCAGATTTTTTGGTTGGGGGAGGGGGTACAGGGGGGCTGGGGGCGTGGGGAGTCACGGCACGGCTCGCTTCGCTCACCGTGCCGTTCCCCTTGGTCGCATTGCGGCTCCCTTCGCTCGCCGCAATGCTCCCCCGGGTTATAGTTGAGGGGGTCTTGGGGGGTCATTGGGGGGTCACAGCACGGCTCGCTTCGCTCGCCGTGCTGTTCCCCTTGGTCGCATCGAATTCGAAATCCTCACCCCCAAGTTAGTCAAAAACGATACCCATATCAGATTTTTTGGTTGGGGGAGGGGGTACAGGGGGGCTGGGTGCGTGGGGGAGGGTCACGGCACGGCTCGCTTCGCTCACCGTGCCGTTCCCCTTGGTCGCATTGCGGCTCGCTTCGCTCGCCGCAATGCTCCCTCGGGTTATAGTTGAGGGGGTCTTGGGGGGTCATTGGGGGGGGGGGTCACAGCACGGCTCGCTTCGCTCACCGTGCCGTTCCCCGCGGTCGCATCGCGGCTCGCTTCGCTCGCCGCGATGCTCCACCCGAAAAAAAAGGTCAAAAATAGGCCAATTTTCGGTTTTTCCTAAAAAAAGGGGGTCTGGGGAGCAAAAGGGGGCAATTTTTTTTTTGTCGTTCGAAACCATTTGTCCTCCTCTACAAGACTGTGGAAAAAAATTTCTTCCAAACCTATCCGTTTTGGAGATGGAAAGGGGGGGCAAATAAGGGGGTCAAAGAAGGGGTTCCAATTTTTTTTCTTCCAAAACGAAGAGAAACCCTCTATACGACCCCGCAATCAGAACCCCTCTATCGCGACGGCATCTGGTAGCACACTCAAAAGCGGGGTCCTGGGGGCAGGGGGGGGGCAAAATTTTCTATGCAATCAAAATCACTCGTCCCCCTCTATACAACCCCCATAAAAAAATTAAGAAATATGGCTCCACGTAGGAGCCCCCCCTGAGGGGGGGGTCTTGGGGGGGCAAATCTCAAAAAGTCGGAATTTTCCCTAGGAGACTTTTACCTCCCCTATACGATTCCGTAAAAAAAAACATACCTTTCCATCCACCATCAAGGCGAACAATTATGTCAATCAGTCAGTGAATCAGTGAATCAGTGAATCAGTGAATCAGTGAATCAGTGAGTGGTAATTTAGCTTTATATATTATAACTAGTTGTTGGATGTGCGCGAGCTGCAAGCAGCTCGCGGCGGTTATGTGTAACAGTTATTTTTTATGAAGACTTCCTTTTCGTACCTTTGATTATTTTGTTTGAAATCGATAGCCATGAGAAAATTTTGCGATGAAAAAATGTTAGCCATCTTTGATTTGGAAATGGACATCTTTTTCGTAATCTACGTATGCGAGTTATTCGAAAACGATACCCATATTATGTGGGTGCTCGTCTTAAGGCGAGTATAAACTGCGATATAGAGATGTCAGCCATCTTGAATTTGGAAATGGACATTTTTTTCGTAGTCGACGTATGCGAGTTGATCGAAAACGATATCTATATTAGTGGGTGTGCCATCACACAGCGCGGCTCGCTTCGCTCGCCTTGCTGTATGGCGGTGGTCGCATTGACGCACGACTCTGCTCCTGCTGCCACACAGCAAGGCTCGCTTCGCTCGCCTTGCTGAGCGACAGCTGTCGCATCAGGTCAGGAAGCGCGGCTCGCTTCGCTCGCCTTGCTGTGTAACAATGGTCGCAATTCGATCGCATTGTGGCTCGCTTCGCTCGCCACAATGCTACCCTGGGATAAGGGTGAGGGGGTCTTGGGGGGTTACCCGCAGTCATATCGCGGCTCGCTTCGCTCGCCGCAATGCTCCCCCGGGTTATAGTTGAGGGGGTCTTGGGGGGTCATTGGGGGGTCACAGCACGGCTCGCTTCGCTCGCCGTGCTGTTCCCCTTGGTCGCATCGAATTCGAAATCCTCACCCCCAAGTTAGTCAAAAACGATACCCATATCAGATTTTTTGGTTGGGGGAGGGGGTACAGGGGGGCTGGGGACGTGGAGGGTCACGGCACGGCTCGCTTCGCTCACCGTGCCGTTCCCCTTGGTCGCATTGCGGCTCGCTTCGCTCGCCGCAATGCTCCCCCGGGTTATTGTTGAGGGGGTCTTGGGGGGTCATTGGGGGGTCACAGCATGGCTCGCTTCGCTCGCCGTGCTGTTCCCCTTGGTCGCATCGGATTCGAAATCCTCAACCCCAAGTTAGTCAAAAACGATACCCATATCAGATTTTTTGGTTGGGGGAGGGGGTACAGGGGGGCTGGGGGCGTGGGGGGTCACGGCACGGCTCGCTTCGCTCACCGTGCCGTTCCCGTCAGCCATCTTGAATTTGGAAATGGACATTTTTTTCGTAGTCGACGTATGCGAGTTGATCGAAAACGATATCTATATTAGTGGGTGTGCCATCACACAGCGCGGCTCGCTTCGCTCGCCTTGCTGTATGGCGGTGGTCGCATTGATAACGACTCTGCTCCTGCTGCCACACAGCAAGGCTCGCTTCGCTCGCCTTGCTGAGCGACAGCTGTCGCATCAGGTCAGGAAGCGCGGCTCGCTTCGCTCGCCTTGCTGTGTAACAATGGTCGCAATTCGATCGCATTGTGGCTCGCTTCGCTCGCCACAATGCTACCCTGGGATAAGGGTGAGGGGGTCTTGGGGGGTTACCCGCAGTCATATCGCGGCTCGCTTCGCTCGCCGCAATGCTCCCCCGGGTTATAGTTGAGGGGGTCTTGGGGGGTCATTGGGGGGTCACAGCACGGCTCGCTTCGCTCGCCGTGCTGTTCCCCTTGGTCGCATCGAATTCGAAATCCTCACCCCCAAGTTAGTCAAAAACGATACCCATATCAGATTTTTTGGTTGGGGGAGGGGGTACAGGGGGGCTGGGGACGTGGAGGGTCACGGCACGGCTCGCTTCGCTCACCGTGCCGTTCCCCTTGGTCGCATTGCGGCTCGCTTCGCTCGCCGCAATGCTCCCCCGGGTTATTGTTGAGGGGGTCTTGGGGGGTCATTGGGGGGTCAGAGCATGGCTCGCTTCGCTCGCCGTGCTGTTCCCCTTGGTCGCATCGGATTCGAAATCCTCAACCCCAAGTTAGTCAAAAACGATACCCATATCAGATTTTTTGGTTGGGGGAGGGGGTACAGGGGGGCTGGGGGCGTGGGGGGTCACGGCACGGCTCGCTTCGCTCACCGTGCCGTTCCCCTTGGTCGCATTGCGGCTCGCTTCGCTCGCCGCAATGCTCCCCCGGATTATAGTTGAGGGGGTCTTGGGGGGTCATTGGGGGGTCACAGCACGGCTCGCTTCGCTCGCCGTGCTGTTCCCCTTGGTCGTATCGAATTCGAAATCCTCACCCCCAGGTTAGTCAAAAACGATACCCATATCAGATTTTTTGGTTGGGGGAGGGGGTACAGGGGGGCTGGGGACGTGGGGGGTCACGGCACGGCTCGCTTCGCTCACCGTGCCGTTCCCCTTGGTCGCATTGCGGCTCGCTTTGCTCGCCGCAATGCTCCCCCGGGTTATTGTTGAGGGGGTCTTGGAGGGTCATTGGGGGTCATTGGGGGGTCACAGCACGGCTCGCTTCGCTCGCCGTGCTGTTCCCCTTGGTCGCATCGGATTTGAAATCCTCGACCCCAAGTTAGTCAAAAACGATACCCATATCAGATTTTTTGGTTGGGGGAGGGGGTACAGGGGGGCTGGGGGCGTGGGGGGTCACGGCAGCCGTTCCCCTTGGTCGCATTGCGGCTCGCTTCGCTCGCCGCAATGCTCCCCCGGGTTATAGTTGAGGGGGACTTGGGGGGTCACAGCACGGCTCGCTTCGCTCGCCGTGCTGTTCCCCTTGGTCGTATCGAATTCGAAATCCTCACCCCCAGGTTAGTCAAAAACGATACCCATATCAGATTTTTTGGTTGGGGGAGGGGGTACAGGGGGGCTGGGGACGTGGGGGGTCACGGCACGGCTCGCTTCGCTCACCGTGCCGTTCCCCTTGGTCGCATTGCGGCTCGCTTCGCTCGCCGCAATGCTCCCCCGGGTTATAGTTGAGGGGGTCTTGGGGGGTCTTGGGGGGTCACAGCACGGCTCGCTTCGCTCGCCGTGCTGTTCCCCCCGGTCGCGTCCCGAAAAAAAAGGTCAAAAATAGGCCAATTTTCGGTTTTTCCTAAAAAAGGGGGTCTGGGGGGCAAAAGGGGGCAATTTTTTTTTGTCATTCAAAACCATTTGTCCTCCTCTACAAGACTGTGAAAAAAAAATTCTTCCAAGTCTATCCGTTTTGGAGATGGAAAGGGGGGGCAAAAAAGGGGGTTAAAGGGGGGGTCCAATTTTTTTTTCTTCCAAAACGAAGAGTAACCCTCTATACGACCCCGCAATCAGAACCCCTCTATCGCGACGGCATCTGGTAGCACACTCAAAAGGGGGGTCCTGGGGGCAGGGGGGGGGGGCAAAATTTTCTATGCAATCAAAATCACTTGTCCCTCTCTATACAACCCCCATAAAAAAATTAAGCAATATGGCTCCACGTAGGAGCCCCCCCTGAGGGGGGGGTCTTGGGGGGGCAAATCTCAAAAAGTCGGAATTTTCCCTAGGGGACTTTTACCTCCCCTATACGATACCGTAAAAAAAAACATACCTTCCCATCCACCATCAAGGCGAACAATTATGTCAATAAGTCAGTCAATCAGTCAGTCAGTCAGTCAGTGAGTGGTAATCTAGCTTTATATATTATAACTAGTTGTTAGATGTGCGCGAGCTGCAAGCAGCTCGCGAGGGTTGTGTATAGGTATTGAGTTTTTTTTCATTGTATTCCCCTTGTCGTAACCTACACCTTGTATTATTTTGTTTGAAATCGATAGCCATGAGAAAATTTTGCGATGAAAAAATGTCAGCCATCTTGGATTTGAAAATGGACATCTTTCTCGTAATCTACGAGTTCAAGTTACTCGAAAACGATACCCATGTCAGATTTTTTAATTGGGGAGGAAGTTCAGGGGAGCTGGGGGCGCGTGGGGGGGTCACGGCACGGCTCGCTTCGCTCGCCGTGCCGTTCCCCTTGGTTGCATTGTGGCTCGCTTCGCTCGCCACAATGCTCCCCCGGCTTATAAATGAGGGGGTCTTAGGGGGGTCGTCGGGGGGGTCACAGCACGGCTCGCTTCGCTCGCCGTGCTGTTCCCCTTGGTCGCATCGAATTCGAAATCCTCACCCCTAGTTAGTCAAAAACGATACCCATATCAGATTTTTTGGTTGAGGGAAGGGGTACAGGGGGGCTGGGGGCGTGGGGGGGTCACGGCACGGCTCGCTTCGCTCGCCGTGCCGTTCCCCTTGGTCGCATTGCGGCTCGCTTCGCTCGCCGCAATGCTCCCCTGGGTTAAGTGTGAGGGGGTCTTGGGGGTTGTCGGGGGGGGTCACAGCACGGCTCGCTTCGCTCGCCGTACTGTTCCCCTTGGTCGCATCGAAATCGAAATCCTCACCTCAAGTAATTCAAAAACGATACCCATATCAGATTTTTTGGTTGGGGGAGGGGGTACAGGGGGGCTGGGGGCGTGGGGGGGGTCACGGCACGGCTCGCTTCGCTCGCCGTGCCGTTTCCCTTGGTCGCATTGCGGCTCGCTTCGCTCGCCGCAATGCTCCCCTGGGTTAAGGGTGAGGGGTCTTGGGGGGTCGTCGGGGAGTCATTGGGGGGGGTCACAGCACGGCTCGCTTCACTCGCCGTGCTGTTCCCCCCGGTCGCATCGCGGCTCGCTTCGCTCGCCGCGATGCTCCACCCGAAAAACAAAGGTCAAAAATAGACCAATTTTCGGTTTTTCCTAAAAAAAGGGGGTCTGGGGGGCAAAAGGGGGCAATTTTTTTTTGTCATTCGAAACCATTTGTCCTCCTCTACATGACTTTGGAAAAAAAATTCTTCCAAGTCTATCCGTTTTGGAGATGGAAAGGGGGGGCAAAAAAGGGGGTCAGAGGGGGGGTTCCAATTTTTTTTCTTCCAAAACGAAGAGAAACCCTCTATACGACCCCGCAATCAGAACCCCTCAATCGCGACGGCATCTGGTAGCACACTCAAAAGGGGGGTCCTGGGGGCAGGGGGGGGGCAAAATTTTCTATGCAATCAAAATCACTTGTCCCCCTCTATACAACCCCCATAAAAAAATTAAGCAATATGGCTCCACGTAGGAGCCCCCCCTGAGGGGGGGGTCTTGGGGGGGCAAATCTCAAAAAGTCGGAATTTTCCCTAGGAGACTTTTACCTCCCCTATACGATTCCGTAAAAAAAAACATACCTTCCCATCCACCATCAAGGCGAACAATTATGTCAATAAGTCAGTCAGTCAGTGAGTGGTAATCTAGCTTTATACTATAGTAGAACTAGTTGTTAGATGTGCGCGAGCTGCAAGCTGCTCGCGGCGGTTATTTTTTTATTAAGACCCCCTTTTCGTATTAGTTTGTATGAAATCGATATACCTACATAAGAAAGGAATTTTGCAATGAAGAATTTGTCAGCCATCTTTGATTTGGAAATGGACATCTTTTTCGTAATCTACGTATGCGAGTTATTCGAAAACCCATATTATGTGAGTGCTCGTCTTAAGGCGAGTATAAACTGCGATATAGAGATGTCAGCCATCTTGAATTTGGAAATGGAAATTTTTTTCGTAGTCGACGTATGCGAGTTGATCGAAAACGATATCTATATTAGTGGGTGTTCCATCACACAGCGCGGCTCGCTTCGCTCAACGTGCCGTTCCCCTTGGTCGCATTGCGGCTCGCTTCGCTCGCCGAAATGCTCCCCCGGTTATAGTTGAGGGGGTCTTGGGGGGGTCACAGCACGGCTCGCTTCGCTCGCCGTGCTGTTCCCCTTGGTCGCATCGAATTCGAAATCCTCACCCCCAAGTTAGTCAAAAACGATACCCATATCTGATTTTTTGGTTGGGGGAGGGGGAACAGGGGGGCTGGGGACGTGGAGGGTCACGGCACGGCTCGCTTCGCTCACCGTGCCGTTCCCCTTGGTCGCATTGCGGCTCGCTTCGCTCGCCGCAATGCTCCCCCGGGTTATTGTTGAGGGGGTCTTGGGGGGTCATTGGGGGGTCACAGCACGGCTCGCTTCGCTCGCCGTGCTGTTCCCCTTGGTCGCATCGGATTCGAAATCCTCAACCCCAAGTTAGTCAAAAACGATACCCATATCAGATTTTTTGGTTGGGGGAGGGGGGCTGGGGGCGTGGGGGGTCACGGCACGGCTCGCTTCGCTCACCGTGCCGTTCCCCTTGGTCGCATTGCGGCTCGCTTCGCTCGCCGCAATGCTCCCCCGGGTTATAGTTGAGGGGGTCTTGGGGGGTCATTGGGGGGTCACAGCACGGCTCGCTTCGCTCGCAGTGCTGTTCCCCTTGGTCGCATCGGATTCGAAATCCTCGACCCCAAGTTAGTCAAAAACGATACCCATATCAGATTTTTTGGTTGAGGGAGGGGGTACAGGGGGGCTGGGGGCGTGGGGGGTCACGGCACGGCTCGCTTCGCTCACCGTGCCGTTCCCCTTGGTCGCATCGAATTCGAAATCCTCACCCCCAAGTTAGTCAAAAACGATACCCATATCAGATTTTTTGGTTGGGGGAAGGGGTACAGGGGGGGGTGGGTATGGGGGGGGTCACGGCACGGCTCGCTTCGCTCGCCGCAATGCTCCCCCGGGTTATTGTTGAGGGGGTCTTGGGGGGTCATTGGGGGGTCACAGCACGGCTCGCTTCGCTCGCAGTGCTGTTCCCCTTGGTCGCATCGGATTCGAAATCCTCGACCCCAAGTTAGTCAAAAACGATACCCATATCAGATTTTTTGGTTGAGGGAGGGGGTACAGGGGGGCTGGGGGCGTGGGGGGTCACGGCACGGCTCGCTTCGCTCACCGTGCCGTTCCCCTTGGTCGCATCGAATTCGAAATCCTCACCCCCAAGTTAGTCAAAAACGATACCCATATCAGATTTTTTGGTTGGGGGAAGGGGTACAGGGGGGGGTGGGTATGGGGGAGTCACGGCACGGCTCGCTTCGCTCACCGTGCCGTTCCCCTTGGTCGCATCGCGGCTCGCTTCGCTCGCCGCAATGCTCCCCCGGGTTATAGTTGAGGGGGTCTCGGGGGGTCATGGGGGGGGTCACAGCACAGCTCGCTTCGCTCGCCGTGCTGTTCCCCGCGGTCGCATCGCGGCTCGCTTCGCTCGCCGCGATGCTCCACCCGAAAAAAAAGGTCAAAAATAGGCCAATTTTCGGTTTTTCCTAAAAAAAAGGGGTCTGGGGGGCAAAAGGGGGCAATTTTTTTTTGTCATTCAAAACCACTTGTCCTCCTCTACAAGACTGTGAAAAAAAAACTCTTCCAAGTCTATCCGTTTTGGAGATGGAAAGGGGGGGCAAAAAAGGGGGTTAAAGGGGGGGTCCAATTTTTTTTTGTTCCAAAACGAAGAAAAACCCTCTATACGACCCCGCAATCAGAATCCCTCTATCGCGACGGCATCTGGTAGCACACTCAAAAAGGGGGTCCTGGGGGCAGGGGGGGGGGGCAAAATTTTCTATGCAATCAAAATCACTTGTCCCCCTCTATACAACCCCCATAAAAAAATTAAGCAATATGGCTCCACGTAGGAGCCCCCCCTGAGGGGGGGGTCTTGGGGGGGCAAATCTCAAAAAGTCGGAATTTTCCCTAGGAGACTTTTACCTCCCCTATACGATACCGTAAAAAAAAACATACCTTCCCATCCACCATCAAGGCGAACAATTATGTCAATAAGTCAGTCAATCAGTCAGTCAGTCAGTGAGTGGTAATCTAGCTTTATATATTATAACTAGTTGTTGGATGTGCGCGAGCTGCAAGCAGCTCGCGAGGGTTGTGTATAGGTATTGTGTTTTTTTCATTGTATTCCCCTTGTCGTAACCTACACCTTGTATTATTTTGTTTGAAATCGATAGCCATGAGAAAATTTTGCGATGAAAAAATGTCAGCCATCTTGGATTTGGAAATGGACATCTTTTTCGTAATCTACGAGTTTGAGTTTTCGAAAATGATACCCATATTATGTGGGTGCTCGTCTCAAGGCGAGTATAAACTGCAATATAGAGATGTCAGCCATCTTGAATTTGGAAATGGAAATTTTTTTCGTAGTCGACGTATGCGAGTTGATCGAAAACGATATCTATATTAGTGGGTGTGCCTTCACACAGCGCGGCTCGCTTCGCTCGCCTTGCTGTATGGCGGTGGTCGCATTGACGCACGACTCTGCTCCTGCTGCCACACAGCAAGGCTCGCTTCGCTCGCCTTGCTGTGCGACAGCTGTCGCATCAGGTCAGGAAGCGCGGCTCGCTTCGCTCGCCTTGCTGTGTGACGATGGTCGCAATTCGATCGCATTGTGGCTCGCTTCGCTCGCCACAATGCTACCCTGGGTTAAGGGTGAGGGGGTCTTGGGGGGTCACAGCACGGCTCGCTTCGCTCGCCGTGCTGTTCCCCTTGGTCGCATCGGATTCGAAATCCTCACCCCCAAGTTAGTCAAAAACGATACCCATATCAGATTTTTTGGTTGGGGGAGGGGGTACAGGGGGGCTGGGGGCGTGGGGGGTCACGGCACGGCTCGCTTCGCTCACCATGCCGTTCCCCTTGGTCGCATTGCGGCTCGCTTCGCTCGCCGCAATGCTCCTCCGGGTTATAGTTGAGAGGATCTTGGGGGGTCATTGGGGGGTCACAGCACGGCTCGCTTCGCTCGCCGTGCTGTTCCCCTTGGTCGCATCGGATTCGAAATCCTCACCCCCAAGTTAGTCAAAAACGATACCCATATCAGATTTTTTGGTTGGGGGAGGGGGTACAGGGGGGCTGGGGGCGTGGGGGGTCACGGCACGGCTCGCTTCGCTCACCGTGCCGTTCCCCTTGGTCGCATTGCGGCTCGCTTCGCTCGCCGCAATGCTCCCCTGGGTTATAGTTGAGTGGGTCTTGGGGGGTCATTGGGGGGTCACAGCACGGCTCGCTTCGCTCGCCGTGCTGTTCCCCTTGGTCGTATCGAATTCGAAATCCTCACCCCCAGGTTAGTCAAAAACGATACCCATATCAGATTTTTTGGTTGGGGGAGGGGGTACAGGGGGCTGGGGGCGTGGGGGGTCACGGCACGGCTCGCTTCGCTCACCGTGCCGTTCCCCTTGGTCGCATTGCGGCTCGCTTCGCTCGCCGCAATGCTCCCCCGGGTTATAGTTGAGGGGGTCTTGGGGGGTCATTGGGGGGTCACAGCACGGCTCGCTTCGCTCGCCGTGCTGTTCCCCTTGGTCGCATCGGATTCGAAATCCTCACCCCCAAGTTAGTCAAAAACGATACCCATATCAGATTTTTTGGTTGGGGGAGGGGGTACAGGGGGGGTGGGGTATGGGGGAGTCACGGCACGGCTCGCTTCGCTCACCGTGCCGTTCCCCTTGGTCGCATCGCGGCTCGCTTCGCTCGCCGCAATGCTCCCCCGGGTTATAGTTGAGGGGGTCTCGGGGGGTCATGGGGTGGGGTCACAGCACAGCTCGCTTCGCTCGCCGTGCTGTTCCCCGCGGTCGCATCGCGGCTCGCTTCGCTCGCCGCGATGCTCCACCCGAAAAAAAAGGTCAAAAATAGGCCAATTTTCGGTTTTTCCTAAAAAAAGGGGGTCTGGGGGGCAAGAGGGGGCAATTTTTTTTTGTCATTCAAAACCACTTGTCCTCCTCTACAAGACTGTGAAAAAAAAACTCTTCCAAGTCTATCCGTTTAGGAGATGGAAAGGGGGGGCAAAAAAGGGGGTTAAAGGGGGGGTCCAATTTTTTTTTGTTCCAAAACGAAGAAAAACCCTCTATACGACCCCGCAATCAGAACCCCTCTATCGCGACGCATCTGGTAGCACACTCAAAAGGGGGGTCCTGGGGGCAGGGGGGGGGCAAAATTTTCTATGCAATCAAAATCACTGGTCTCCCTCTATACAACCCCCATAAAAAAATTAAGAAATATGGCTCCACGTAGGAGCCCCCCCTGAGGGGGGGGTCTTGGGGGGGCAAATCTCAAAAAGTCGGAATTTTCCCTAGGAGACTTTTACCTCCCCTATACGATACCGTAAAAAAAAACATACCTTCCCATCCACCATCAAGGAGAACAATTATGTCAATCAGTCAGTGAATCAGTGAATCAGTGAATCAGTGAATCAGTGAGTGGTAATTTAGCTTTATATATTATAAAAAGTAGGGAAGATATCAAGACAGAGGATAAAAAAGCTGCTCAGTCCCGAAAAATATTTAATATGATATAGCTACCAGATTTTTTCATTACTTCTTCCCCTCTTAACACTTATATACGTTTATAGGCTTGCCTTGCCCTGTAAAACCAAACCTTCAGACGATCCTGTCAGGCATGGTCAGGCTATTGTTCGTGACCGAGCCGACGCGAAAGTTCGCGGACAATATTGCAATACAAACGAGACCATAAAATAAATAAGCATTCTCCAACATAAATCACAAGTTAGCGATGTTTGGGATATAAATAATAAACCGCTGGTCGTAGGGCAGAGCTTCATTTGAATTTTTATTAGGTACAACAACCAAAAGAAATGCTTAAGCTAAGGCTTGAATAAGGCTTGAAAAGGGTTTATCTGCTGTACTGTCTACATAGACAGTAGATACACCCTTTGCCCAAGCCTTATTCAAGCCTTGCCAGTATTGGATTAATCGGGAAAATGAAATAATGTTTCAAGTGCTAATAATAATTGGAAGAAAGAAACAAGACACCCCTTAAAGAACTTCCTCTCCGAAGGTACTTTAAGTACCTACTCCCGGAGCTATTGGCTATCAATCCCACTTTACGACTTCGATTTTTCGAACGGACTAATTGAAAAGAGATAGTGCCCAGTAACTCTGATTTAGCACTGTTCGCGTTCATTTTACGATTGCGACGACATTTTTTGGTGCAATCTGCAAACTTCGATCGTACATCGATATGGTACTGTTTTATTTTATTTCCATTTGACATAATGATTATGTTTGAAAGGGTAACATTACGTGTGCACGTTAAGGACGGTATTTTTGAGTCGGTAGAAAAACCTTGGGGGAGTTCTTTGCCCAGCAGAGACATGAAATAGGTTAATATCTTAATAAAACGATGCTTAAGAATTGCCCCATTCAAATAAGGTAAAGCTTCTCAATTGATAAGCAATTCGCATATTTCAATGACTACGGGAAACGAAACGTGATTTCAATTTTTGCGAACATTCGTCATAACTGGGAAAGGGGCAATTTGAACCACTTGATCCGCATTTGACGCGGGAGCTCCCACGTACCGCCTAAGCTGTTGGCACTCTGTATTACCCCATTTGCCTTTGATGAGGCCGAATCCAAGACGATTGCCTTGTTAGATTGTTGGGATTTCCTTTCATAAATACGAAACAATCTCAAAACATGCACAATGATGAATCTGAAAGTTATTTCTTATAATAAAGTATCCCGCATTGTTCTCTCGACTCGAATTGTAAATTTTAATTAAAACTATAGTTTTGCATGGAGCTAAGAACAAATGTTAACTAAGCAAAGTTAACGGCGCAAAATAAAGTTTTATGGATGAAGTTCCTGCGTGGCGAACAATAAATTAACAATGTATAAATTTGCAATTGTTGCCGCATTATGCCATAGTGAAGCTAAAGACAAATCCTCATTGTTTAATAATTTATTCTGCGTAGAGATAGTTTCTTCAGTTGAAAGCCGACTTTTCAAACCGAACGTTCAGAATCGAGTTTTAGAATTTGTTGCATGGAATTGTACACTTGTTAACGCCGAACCGGAGTTCATATTGTCGTCAATCAATCTTCAGAATTCAATTGTATGTATCAGACTGTTTGGATAAGTGCGTTTCTGCAATTACGTAAATAAGTGCATATATTTATACCTCGTTGGATAGCTAAAGATGTGTAGGTGTTTTCCAAATAACATGCTGACCTAGTTCACCAGGGTATTTTTTTGATTTGGGGTTTTTTGTAAGAATTTTCTAAAAAGTAATACTTTATTTAATAAACATCTCCTTTAGCTTTCATATGGATAATTATTGGTACAATTTTCTCAGTGTTTATTAAGAATTAGACTTTAGACTATCTAAACCTGGCACTAAAATTTGGAGTAGATGATTACTTTTTTTAAATTTATTATTGAAGAAGTAAATCGGGGTTTTCCCAAAAAAATACAAAAACGAAAAAAAAAATAGTTCACTTTTGCATAATACTTTATGGGGTCAAAATTGTTGCAAATGGCCTCCCCCATCACCCCTTAAAAGGGTTTGGTCTAATTAGTAATTACCAATAACCCTGTATAGGTACATACACTGTGAGGCAAAAGCTAGACAGAGAGGTTAAGTCGTATTACTATGTCATGGGAATTCGGACAGAATTTTGACAGACACAACCGCATTAGAGTTGAAATTCATTTGCACAGTTTGGTCATGCAGACTGCCTGTCGAACCTTTGTCATTTTAATCATGCTTCCGATCTTTCAAAATAATATTATTGAAATATGTTCAATTTCCTACGCGCTGGAGGACTACGAAGGACTTTAAAATTTTATGATTACGATGACGTTCAATACACACACGTTTTAAATTTTTTATTTCGTGAAAATTATGTTTGATTTCATGAGGCTGACGACCTCTGTGGCGCAGCGGGTGAAGGTCCGCCCGCGATGGAGGTCGGAGGTTTCAATTCCTGACTCGGGACAAATGTTTGTACGATCTGCAGATATTTTTTCTACAGCGGCTGAATCCTTGTTTTTGCAAGCAGAGCTTGGAACGGAGTCCATTTAGTCATATTTGCGTGCACGACCTTGCTGCTAGCTGAAATTGCGCGACGAGCGTGTGGTCAGCACACTTTGAGGCGGGTGTTCTTTACGTGTGCCTTATTATTTCCTCTAATTTAATTAATTAATTTATTATTTATTAAAAACTTTTTAAACTGCAAAGGGTGGGCTTAATGCCGAGGCATTTTCTACCTGCCGACCAGCAAAACACATGTTTATACAGAGGGTTGGCGTGCTAACATTACATAGTTTCAGAAGTATACCTACGTATAAGTAATAATATTTTATGACTTTTTATATTTATATACCGAGAATACCAACTAAACAATAAATAAATAATTAATAAGTATCAACTAGGAGAACAAAAATAAATACATTTTATGAAGAGTTATTTGTATAATCTCTTATCCCTTCGCACCGATTGTTTGAAAGTATCACGTGTATTTGCATTTCTAATGTCAGCGGCAAGTCTTTCCACAACCGTACTGCTTCTACAGAAAAATAATTTCCAAAGAAGAAGGTGTTATGCATATTTAAGGGCCTACATTACCTCAGCAGAAAATCAAATTTCGCCTCAGCTTGTTACGCCGCCGCGCCGCGGCGCACGGGCGGCGCCACGGGGCGGACGGCCGGTGGCAACGTACCTACTCGCCGCGCTATTACTTCGCGCGCAAAATTATATTGGGTTGGGTTCACGCTAGTTCAAAACAATCTTATTGAAGTTAGGTAGGTGCAATATTATTGTCTAAAAGGTAGGTAATTAATTATATATACGGTACCTACTAAGAAATGAAATTATCAAATACGTAGGTAATGCTTTTTAGTAACTTTATACCTTAGTATGTACCTATACCTACCTAATATTATGATAGTTGGATATTGGTAGGTACCTACCTACCTACCTACTTACAATTACAAAACATTATTTTATTTGATTGTTTTTCAATGTAGTTGCCAACATACCTACTACTGCTACTAGACCACCGCGCCCGAGACGTTATTTTCTACCCAAACACTAGACAGGTGCGAGTCGCTATAGCGCTGAAGGGTTCCGAACATTCTTTTCTGTAGTATGATAGTGTTCTGCGAAATGTAAATTATACTTATGCCTACTACCAACCTAAAAATAGGTACGTAGTACTATTATTTATTCTTTGGTACTAGTAAATAGGATTTTTTATTATAACACCTTGTTTACAGATTTAATATAAACGAAGATTGGTACTACTACCTATATAAGGTAAAACTAACACAACAAAACCTATATAAGCAATGAAATAGAATACAAGTTTATGTCTAAGTATATTGAGTGAGGGTTCCGCATATTAGTTTTTTAAGTAAAATTGAATTTTGCCAAAAAACATTGTGTGGAAATAGGATGTGTATGACAAGTAGTGTGCAGGTAAATATTGTAATAAATTAAAATATAGTCTAGATTATATTTGCACATACATAATATGTATAACTTTATTAACAATATATATTACTTTATATTAAATTTATTTCAATTCACTTATATCTCCTATTTTCATATTGCGAACATGCCAGGGATCGCATAACTCGGACAAAATATATGTTAAATAAAAAATTAAAAATTTTGGTTCCATTTGTTGTTCCCAAAATTCGTCATCCCTTTCGATGATCTCAACTTTCATCTGAAATGAAATGATATTTTATCACACGAATCTATATCTATTGTGTATATTATATATATAAAAGAAAGTCGTGTTAGTTACACTATTTATAACTGAACGGCTGAACCGATTTGGCTGAAAATTGGTGGAGAGGTAGCTTAGAACCAGCAGAAGGATATGGGACTTTTTATCCCGCAGGGTAGGTTAGCGTAGGGTAGGGTAGGTTTGGGTAGGGTGGGGTAGTGACTTTGACTCTGGAGAGGTGTGTGTTTGTCTGAAAAAGGAAAAATAAAACACAATCTTATTATAATCTAGATACCAAATCATATTTCAGTAGATATGTAATTGTAGTAATTGTAAGTATTTACTTACAATTCTACGTTCTGTAATTGATAAAGATTTGTCTTATCCGAATTTATGCCATTTGTCAAATCATTCGACGTTACTTCCATCCTGTAACAGTTACACATGCCAAGAAAGTAGGTAGGTAAGATACCTAACATGTAAATATATGTGCCCACTCTAGTAATATGAATGAATCGTAATGAAGAATAAATAAGGACTCTCGTTCAAGCTATCAACCGTAAAAAGTCCATTATTACCCAATTTATAAATTTGAACCATGTGATATATTTTCACTTTCATGAACTAAAAGTAGAAAAGCTTGTGTTCGTTAGGTACGAATAGTTCTAGGTTAAATTATTGCAGAACTCTAAAATTTACAAACTCGTGAAAACGTTAGGAAAGAATATACACTAGGTATATTTATATTTCAGTAGATATGTAAGTATTTACTTACAATTCTATGTTCTGTAATTGATAAAGATTTGTCTTGTCCGGATTTATGCCATTTGTCGAATCATACGACGTTACTTCCATCCTGTAACAGTCATACATGTCAAGAAAATAGGTACCTAACATGTAAATATAATATGCCCACTCTAGTAATATGAATGAATTATAATGAATAATTAATAAGGACTCTCGTTCAAGGTATAAACCGTATAAGTCCATTATTACCCATTTATATTTTGAACCATGTGATATATCTTCCCTTTCATGAACTAAAAGTAGAAAAGCTTGTGTTCGTAAGGTTGGAACCATGACTAAATTAATTATTGCAGAACCCTAAAATTTACAAACTCGTAAAAATGTTAGGAAAGTTATAATACATTATAGGTGTAGACAGTAGGTACTATAGTTAGTAACTATAGTAGGTACCTAACCTACTACTTACAATTCAATGTTTTGTAATTGGTAAAAAAAAATCTCGTACGGATCTTTTCTGATATCCAAAATGTCCAGATCATTCGATGTTACTTCCATCATGTATCAGTAACGATTCATATATTATGGAGATACAAATTAGGTGGGTATACCTAGGTGTAAATATATTATAGTATTGATAGTCAAACGGAACCCTAATATATATTTCTACCTAGATAATGATGTGTTGTGAAAATACTACTTCTATCACATGGAGATACAAATTGAGGTGGGTATACCTCGTATTTACACCTAGGTAGGTCATAGGTATTTACCTATAAGTATAAAAAATACGATTTTCACATACTTAGCGCCATCCAGTCCCATAAACAAGTAAGGTCTACTACCTTACTGGTAGGTAGGTAGGTGTTTGGTACACACGGATTTACCGGGACATTATTTAGAGCTGTACTTTCTAATCGACGTTTTCTAAAATAAAATAAAAAATAATTAGTTTGGCTGCGACATTTACTTACTCACAAATCACAATCCACATCCTCACCTCACCTCACCTCAACGTGTAGGGTAAGTAGGTACTTACTTTATAACGTCGTTCATGTGTTTTCCATCTTTTTTATGATTCCGTCGTCGCTTTCTACACTTATTATAAAGATTTCCCATATTTACAAATATACAAAGTCCGATGACACGAAGCGCGGAGCAGCGACACAGGCTCCCCGTCCGAAGGCCGAAGCTAGACTGAATTATGGCCCGGACGGAAGATAGCGCGTGAATGTTTAGGTATTATTTTTTTACGGTAAAAATAATAGTAATTTTGAAAATCTAAAACACACATCGTCTGCTTTATACTCTGATTGTTTACTGTATAAAGTATCAAGGCTTATTTTAACGTATCTATTGAATAGCGACGGTTTAAAGTACAGTTTAGAGTGAACTTTGGATTTTTTTTCTATCGAGAAAATTTCATGTAATCGTGTTTTCGAAACACTAGTCGTCTAGCATCAATCCTGAACTATAACATATTAAAATCTCAAAGTAAATGCTTCAGAATTGTGGAAGATATGATCGTTGAAAATAACCGATTTCAGATAGTATCAACTCTTAACACTTTGAGTGCTGAAAACGCACGGTATGAGTTTTCTACAAGTGACTAATATGCGTAAATCCACACTAGCGCAGCGGCTGAGAAAATACAGATCTTTGTGACTCAGCAGAGCTGTAATATTTTTCAAACGAAACTCATTTGCGGCGCAACACAACCGCTGTATAGAGTGGCAGCACGAATTTTTTAGGTAAAAAAAAAGACCGCAGTCGTCGAAAAAAAACCGCAGTCAAAGTGTATGCTTGACAGACCTAAAAATCGTTTTACCAAAATTGCTTTCCGTACAAGATGGTTGACCCCATTAGTCCAGTGCATAAGATGATTCTATTTGCATCACTACCCTCGAGAATTAACGAGCATTGCGCTTCTATTCTTTATGGCGGAAGTTACGTGGCGAACCAATTTCGTCCCATTGTTGGTGCACGATCTTTCAACGTTATTTTACAATGCTGTAATAGCTCTTAGCTGTTTTTCAAACTGATATTACACTTACGGAACTAGTAAATAAATAAAGATTAATACTGGTTTGTACACGGCTTCACCAGATAACCAATACATTTAGTGCATAAATGAAACCAGGTGTTAATCATACAATAATATGACTCGCGGTTGGAAGCGAACTTGCAACCTTCTGCATCGCAGGACTTTGGTTCACAGTGACGCTGAAGTCCCACTTGTGTATTTTTTCAGGGTAAAAACTATCTTCTTGATGAATAAAAAAAAACACGGCATCATCTAGTCCTGAACTAAGTAAGCTTGTGTTATGGGTACTAGATAACTCATTCTATTTAATACAATACACATTGATTTTATATTATGCGTAGAAAATAACCAGAACACCCGGAACAAATACAACTGATTCTACAAAAATTCTCCAAAGGCGGGAATCGAACCCACTACCTTCTGCGTCGCAGGCGGACCTTCGCCTACCACGCCATATCGGTCGTTTATATCGTTTATCGGAAATAGTAATAATTATGTAAAGAATATATGTAGAACATTTTAATATTACTTTATTTATTTCTACATAGACAACACCCTGTGGAAAACCCCTGTGTGTGTGGTATGGGGAAAGCTATTTGTGATCGGAGCAAGCATTTCATTAATTTGAAAGATCTTGAGCAATGGAATGTGCTATTATAAGGATATTTAATTAGAACTGCGTATATAAAGGAACACACACAAAAAGAACAAATAAAACTTGATTAAATGGAGCTACAGTTGAATTGTTTGGGAAAATACTGTTAAATTCCTAGAAGAATTGACGTATGACCTTAATGAAAACACACATGAAAAAAAAATTGCTTTTGGCACCTAAATATAATAAATAAATAATGCTGGACAATTCACACAGCATTATCTAGCCCCATGGTAAGCAGAGCTTGTGTTATGGGTACTAGATAACTGATATACATAATACAATATATTAAAATAATAATAATAATAATATAAGCCTTTATTCAGATAACTAACAATTTTCCTTAAATCTAACTTATTTTAGCACATGTTATCTGTTTGCCCTAGTTTGGCATAGGCCTCTTCCATTTTCTTCCACTCATTCCTATCCCTGGCGGTTCTTGACCATAGTTTTCCAGCGATAGCTTTTAGGTCATCTTCCCACCTCTTAAATGGTCTCCCACATTTTCTCTTGCGGTTTCTGGGTTGCCAGTTTGTTATAGTTTTGCTCCACCTCTCAGTTCCTCTTAAGGTGTGACCTGTCCATCTCCATTTGTGTTTCCTAATTACCAATGTGATATTTTCTATTTTTGTTGCTTCCCTGATCTCTGTGTTCCTTACTCTGTCTGATTTCTTTATGCTTAACATGCTTCTCTCCATAGACCTCTGACATACTTCCAACTTTTTGATATGCGCTTTCGTTAGAGCCCATGTTTGGCATCCGTATGTTAACACGGGATACAATATATTACATAGATAGATATTTTTTATTAAACATAGAAAACGACCAGAACACCCGGAACAAATATCTGCAGATCGTACACACAATTGTTCCGAGGCGGGAATCGAACCCGCAACCTCATACGTCGCAGGCGGACCTTTGCCCTCCGCGCTACATCGGTCGTAGTATATTTACGTAATATTTACGCCTACCAAACTTAGTTTTTTCTCGTTAAATATCTAATGAAAGTGCTTTATTTCCTTTAGAAGTTAAAGAACTCTTGGACATGTCACAAACTTCAAATTACATAAGAAAACTAAAAAATAAAGTAATCACTTTATTTTTTTCTCAAACTTTATAAGGTAAAGTAAGCGAACAAAAACCTTTACCTTGTTAGGTTGTTAGTTTTCGAGTCAGAAATTCAACATGTCAATAAAATAAATAAGAAGTAAAGAAATAAAGTAATCACTTTATTTTTTTGTCAATCTTTATAAGGTAAGCGAACAAGAAACCTTTACCTTGTTAGGTTGGTAGTTTTCGAGTCAGAAATTCAACATGTCAATAAAATAAATAAGAAGTAAAGAAATAAAGTAATCACTTTATTTTTTTGTCAATCTTTATAAGGTTAGCGAACAAGATACCTTTACCTTGTTAGGTTGTTAGTTTTCGAGTCAGAAATTCAACATGTCAATAAAATAAATAAGAAGTAAAGTTAGCAGCAGAAAGGCAAGCAAATCACTCGCACTGTCACTTTGCTACACCAAAAAAGAATTCCCGAAACTTTTTATAAGCAATTACAGGATTCTAATATTGCTCATACTTTTGGGCAATAAAAATACCTCCCGTCAAATCTGTGCGACGATTATTCATTCGAAATGCCATTGGTACGCTTTTGCCCGGCTCTCCCCTAATACGTAATCGTGCCATGCAAATTTGGACCCATTGAATTATAGGCAATCTATATTATCGAGTTTCGATTTATTTACGGCTTTGTACTTTACCTACAGATTTTGCTGAGAAATGGTACACGGTTCAACGAAGTCGAAAATAGGATTAATTAATTGGCTTTTTCTCTAATGGTTATAATTCAAGATACGTACCTACTGAAAACTTTTGTTCTCTAGAATCAGTTAAAATTAGGACTTCCTAATTTAGAAGGAATTCAAATAAACGTATTACGTAAAGTTCCCTTACTTCGCCTAGTTTTTGACATACTTTGCGTTCTTGTGCTTTATTTAGACTTCTATCTATGGATTAAAAAAAAGAAAATGGCACATTTGATCATTGTCAATCGATTTAGACCATTGACATATAGATTAGGAAGCATTCAAACTACATAAAATAATCCCAAAGCTAGTAGGTGTTGTTCCGTAACTTCGCCTACCAGCACAAAGTACGTATAGAAGATAGCTAGGTATACACTTTGATCGGCAAAATTAATGTCAAACTCCTTTTGAAAAAAAATATATTATCTTAAAGGAGATAAAGTCCATTTTTGTATCAATATCTATAGTAGGCGAAGTTAGGCACCGATATCCACCTGTTTCCATACATTGCTAACAGAACAGCTAGGGTTGTCAAAAATGCAATGAATGGGTGTGTTGCATTTTATGAGTAAAGATAAGTGTGTAGTAGCAAATAAAATTTTATTAAAGGAATTAACAAATGTTAAAAATACTAAAAACACCAAAATCAACAATAATCATTTAAAATAGGCAAATCAGTATAGGTATTATTTTCCAGTATAGACACAATAGAAGAATAAACTCATACCTTTTTGTAAGTCGGGTAAAATTCTTTAGTGGCAGCCCTATAGGCAGGCGAAGTTTGGCAACAGCCTGACCGGCATTGACCATTCATCGATACAAATTGAATTTTCGCTTAATGTAAGTTGTTTATTCACAAGACAATTCGTTCTAATTAAAGAATAATAGTAGGTGATATTATTTTACTAACTAACTCATTTTGACTTACCTGCGGTAGTTTCTCGTAGGGAATCAAAGTTATTCGGATCCACAAAAATTTTGACACTAGTTTGTGCGGGAAAATTGATAATCCCTCGTCAATGACGTGAACTTGACTACAAATGGTGTGCAAATTGTTACCATGTTGAAAAAATGCATCGTATTTGGTCGTTTCTTATAGGGGTTTCAAAGGAAATTCTTAGTTTACGGAAGTTTTTTTAAATTAGGCGAAGATAGGTTTCTTAGGCGAAGTAATGGGACTTTACGGTACCTATCTTTAATTCCTTTGATAGTTCAAAAAATTAGGAAACTGAAGTGGCAGTGGGCCGCCATATATCACGAAGAACCGATAACCACTGGGATAAACGAGTTCTTGAGTGGAGACCGCAACTCGGCAAACGTAGGATTCCCTTCGGCCATGTGGGATGACGATCTGCGAAGGGCTGCATGTGGCATGGATGCGTCAAACTGATGACAGTGTGCTATGGGGTTATTAGGGGAGGCCTACGTATGTCCTGCAGTGGACTACTGTAGATTGATGATGAATTCCTCTGATATCTACCCTGAACTATCCGGACACATTCAATGTCTCCTCGTATTCCTATTGATAGGTAAGGAAGGTATGACGCGATAACACAAGATTTAGGCACAAGTCCTTTGCTTAATTTAATTGGAATTCCGATTGCAGGTGGATATTAAAAGGGCTGCCTTTTTTTTGATTTTTGTATCAATATCTATAGTAGGCGAAGTTAGGCACCGATATCCACCTGTTTCCATACATTGCTAACAGAACAGCTAGGGTTGTCAAAAATGCAATGAATGGGTGTGTTGCATTTTATGAGTAAAGATAAGTGTGTAGTAGCAAATAAAATTTTATTAAAGGAATTAACAAATGTTAAAAATACTAAAAACACCAAAATCAACAATAATCATTTAAAATAGGCAAATCAGTATAGGTATTATTTTCCAGTATAGACACAATAGAAGAATAAACTCATACCTTTTTGTAAGTCGGGTAAAATTCTTTAGTGGCAGCCCTATAGGCAGGCGAAGTTTGGCAACAGCCTGACCGGCATTGACCATTCATCGATACAAATTGAATTTTCGCTTAATGTAAGTTGTTTATTCACAAGACAATTCGTTCTAATTAAAGAATAATAGTAGGTGATATTATTTTACTAACTAACTCATTTTGACTTACCTGCGGTAGTTTCTCGTAGGGAATCAAAGTTATTCGGATCCACAAAAATTTTGACACTAGTTTGTGCGGGAAAATTGATAATCCCTCGTCAATGACGTGAACTTGACTACAAATGGTGTGCAAATTGTTACCATGTTGAAAAAATGCATCGTATTTGGTCGTTTCTTATAGGGGTTTCAAAGGAAATTCTTAGTTTACGGAAGTTTTTTTAAATTAGGCGAAGATAGGTTTCTTAGGCGAAGTAATGGGACTTTACGGTACCTATCTTTAATTCCTTTGATAGTTCAAAAAATTAGGAAACTGAAGTGGCAGTGGGCCGCCATATATCACGAAGAACCGATAACCACTGGGATAAACGAGTTCTTGAGTGGAGACCGCAACTCGGCAAACGTAGGATTCCCTTCGGCCATGTGGGATGACGATCTGCGAAGGGCTGCATGTGGCATGGATGCGTCAAACTGATGACAGTGTGCTATGGGGTTATTAGGGGAGGCCTACGTATGTCCTGCAGTGGACTACTGTAGATTGATGATGAATTCCTCTGATATCTACCCTGAACTATCCGGACACATTCAATGTCTCCTCGTATTCCTATTGATAGGTAAGGAAGGTATGACGCGATAACACAAGATTTAGGCACAAGTCCTTTGCTTAATTTAATTGGAATTCCGATTGCAGGTGGATATTAAAAGGGCTGCCAGTTTAGATTACGTTAGGGCGGGGAAGTCACGTTTATTATAGAAAAGAATTTACCAGAAGTGCTTTTAATTTTGCTTGAAAAATGTCTTGAGGAGAGAGTCTAGAGAAGTAATGAATAGGCAATCTATATTGACGGCTGCTGGGGCAAACGTGTTCTTGAGTGGAGACCACGGCTCGGTAAAAGTAGTGTAGGACGCCTTGCGGCCAGGTGGGATGACGACCTGCGAAACACTGCAGACAGATGCTGGATGCAGCAAGCTGAAGACAGGGCGCTATGGCGCTCATTGGGGGAGGCCTATGTCCAGCAGTGGACTGCTATAGGTTGATGATGATGATGATGATGAATCTATATTGACCCCAATAAAGAAATACTCGTATATTATAGCTACTCGTATAATACATATGATAAAAACCTTATGGGGATCCGTTCGTCCGTTAACTAAGGAACAGATAACAGTCAGACAGGCAAAGAAAGAGTCGCATTTGTTTTTATAGATTTAAGATGTTTATTATCAGAATATAAGTTATGTAGGTCGTAAAATTATAATACGTGCGTTTAATATTATATATAGGACCTCTAACCTAACATAGGAAACATAGACGTATATTAATTTTTCAAATACAATTTTTTTAATTTATATAAATATATTGAAAATTGTTTATTTGTTGAAAAAGTATCTTTACATGCTAGACAGTTGTGAGGACATCCTTTTAAGTATGTAAATATACTTGTGCCAGGATGTCCTGCTCTTCATTACAAATACAAAGATTTTACAAATAAACTAAATTAACTCGATTAAATACAATTTTTAAATACAAATAAAAAAAATAATTAAATTGATAATTACTAAACTATGGGCTTTTTATTGAATAGATAGCACTGATACCTTATTTTATGTGTCTGGCGGCTGCTCCTGAGGACACCGGTCTCACAGTCCGTGCAACAGGAGCTGCCTATGAGTGAGTGTGTGTATGTGTGTGAGTGTGTGTGGTACATATAATAAAATAGTATATATAATATAATTAAATATAATATATAATTATAATTTGTAATTTAACAAATTATAATTATATAATGTAGAAATGGCTGTACCCTTCTTTTCATAAAACTCCGGTAAATAAACTTGAAATTTAATAAATTCTGTACAGAGTTATTCGAAGGCCTTTTGCTACCTAATTGTCCTTTATGTTTTTGAGACTCGAAAGTTATTCATATTTCTTTCTTCAAATTGATATTTGTTAACACTTTGAGTGCTGAAAATGCACGGTATGAGTTTTCTACAAGTGACTAATATGCGTAAATCCACACTAGCGCAGCGGCTGAGAAAATACAGATCTTTGTGACTCAGCAGAGCACATCGCAGTCGTCGAAAAAAAACCACAGTCAAAGTGTTAAGACAACAAAGCTCTCTGGAGTAGTTCTTTAAACATTTATTTATATATGGAGTTTATACCTTCATATGTCGGTATGAATAGTGAATTTTATAATAAGTTTCGAAATGTTCTCCCATATAAATATGTAAGTGTATCAAGTACAAATATTTGAGCCCACAACGAACGTAAGTCACCTATGAAGGTCGTAGATACTTTACGATACTTTTCGTAGAAACTGAAGATAACAAAAAAAAAACATTTATTACAGATGTAAGCGACTTAATTACGAACATTATTATTTTTTTGAAGAACACTCTTTCACCACCACTTTAACAGGGACGAGGAAAATCATTATAAGGTTTTTATCCAACTGTTACTACAGTTTCTCCATAAGGTAAACGTATCATCAATAAATAAAAGCGTTACACGCTCAGACGAAATTCAGCTTTACGTTCATCGGACATACAGTACCACAAAATAACTATATATAGTCCTCAGTACGGTAAAATAATTCAGCGGATTTTGCATCGCTTCGCGTGTTTTCAGATGTCGAGACGTTCAACCCGGGAAGCGAATGTCATGTCACGTCAAGCTGACTGTCAAGCCTACTGTCAAGTTGTCACGCAACCAGCACGAGCGGACCAATATTTTAGAACAACCTTCGTATAAAATTCATGGTTTTCCTCCATGTGAATATTGTAAATGTTTTATGTTTTGTGTTGTAAAGGTTTCTGCCGGTCTTTTTATGCTCGGAAGGATGTTCTTGGTTTCGTTTTGATGTTTGAAATAATTTATGTTTGTTTCTTGTCTCTAACGACTACTCTTAAAAAACCGTTTTTTCTCTTATTACGCCGGCTATATAAATATTGTATACGGCTTTGATAAATACTGAAATAAAACATACATTTTATGCAAAGACCGCTCGGACGCTAAACGGCTTAAGTAAGTAATAAATACCTTTCCAAACCACTTCATAAAACGCGGAGTCCAAACTGCACATTTCAACTAAGTGCTACATTGAAATGCTATAAAACCAGCCACAGGCATGGATATTACATTTTTATCTTTATTACCAAATCCCTAGAGCATTTATTTGAAAGTCGTAATGTATGAAAGTTCTCGATCATACTTCCTCGAGGTACTTGTTCGGTAGACTGGATGTAAAAGGCTTTTAGAAAATTATATCTTTAAATCCAACTTCATCTTGTTGTCAATTTTTTTTTAGGTTTTACATATGCTAGCTATAATTTTTCAACTGACTATACAGAAGCCTTCATGTTTTTTTTTTTATTCGTGTCAACTGCCAATGGATTAACGACCCCAGTAGCGCAGCAGGCGAATGTCCGTCTGCGACGCAAGAGGTTGTGCTTCGATTGCCGACTTGCTATAAATGTTTTTACGGTCTGAGTTCCGGGTTCTAGGGTATTTTATTATATTTGGTACATATATTAAACAGTACGTACGTGTACACTTAACATGACGTGTTGTTACTTAGTACCCTGTATAATATAACTGACACATTGACTTTTTTTTTCATAAAAAATACCTAAGAAACTGGAACTCTGTCTAGAATCACTCCTTTCAGCTTAGTATACATGATTCATGGCAGCCTGTTTTTACACCCATAAAAAAAGCTCTGCTTAATTTGGGGCTGGATGTTGCTGTGTGAATTATCCACCATTATTTGATGACTAAGCCAAGTCTGTTTTGTCCATCTGTCCTAAGGCAGGCTCCAGTTATAGGGTCTCATAGGCGCTAGGGCGCGAAACCCTAGGCATCACCCGGTTTTTCCTAGTGGAAAAACACACTCTAATAGATTTTCATGTCGCAAGCTATAAAATTACTGCGAAGTATAAAATAATTTTATAGGTAGAGCGATTGGGAATTTCCTAATTTGCATTTTGAATACTATCAAATTTTCATGCAACGATTATATGGCGTGCGTGTTATTTCACGATAAAATACTGGTTTCCAATTTGAGAGCGTATAGTTATCGTAGAGTTATTGCGCTTAAAATAATTGGTGGTAGGTGGGAGCAAAGTTATATGAATCCATTCAGATCAGTTCTGTTATTCATTTATTTAAAAAAAAATAAAAAATTCATGTCATGCAAACAAAATATAGCTTAGATGTTATTCGTGTGAAAACTAAATCTTCGTTCTTATTCTTACCAAAATTATTTGATAATGATTCTTTGAAACAAAACAGATCGACTGGAACTTACTGTTTTCTATCAGGTACAGCGACAGCTATTGGGTTAATGGCATTGTCTAATCGAATTAAAAAAATTTGACCAAAAACCTAATCAATACTAAGTTATGTTAAACAAAGTACTGTTTATGTCGGAAATACTTAGAAGCTTAGCTTCATCTGAACACCGGAAATTACGATCTGCACGGCATAATGTCTCCGTCGGATTACTGTCATTCGAGCACGTCATTTCCGCTTCGCGCGAAAACATCCGGTAATTCTTCGAATTCTATCTAAAGCTTGAACATGAAATGACTCACCTGTAGAGAGGGGAAAATGATTTTGTGCATATTTATTATGCAAATTATTAATGCATGTGTTTTTAAAAAGATAAATTGCCCAATTACATTTTAATTAATGGTTTGACGGAAACCCTAATTCAATATACTCGTAGGTCAGTAGGAAGTTAACCGATGGGACATAGAAAATATTCCAATTTAAACCACTGATAAACTCCTTATTGGCGAATTTGATTTAACATTTCGTTCCACTGGTAATCCATGGCCCAAATGGAATTTGGGCTATGGATTACAAGATTTTTAACAAGATTAAACAAGATTTTTTATATTCTAGTTGTATAGTAAGTTTCATGCATCTGGAAATATCCCCGTGCTAATGCTTAAATTAATTATGTAGGAAATGGGTTTACATGTATTTTTTGCAACCGTTTTAATAATTTTTGTAGAGACTTCTTCGTATCCTACACTATTCGTATTGTGAAGACATGTTATTATTTTAAGAATATCTGCAGATAAACAAGATTTAATAAATATTGAATCTCTCTGTCTTGTAAATAAAGAGAAATTGTTTATGTCGGAAGTTTTGATTATTACAATCTTTTGTTTTATGTTTACTATCTATTATTAAATGTTTTGACTATGTCAAGAGGATTAGTTATTATATTATTACACTAAAACAATTTTACTTATAGCATCTTATGGTAGTTTATTTTTATTGCTATTTATTATATTCCAAGATGCTTTGGACTTGTTTTTCGAGGTGTTTATATTAAAGCTATTTCGTGCCTTTTGGGTACCTACCTACTTTTAATAATTTTTTTCATGAAATTGTTTTACGACCTTTGCTTTCCCTATAAAATAATAAAAATTAAAACCTCTAAACCAATTAAATGGTTATCACGTGGAATAAAATTCTGTTCCAGAAATAAGAGAAGACTTCTTTGGAAATTTAGGAAAGATCCATCTGAAGTAAATAGATGCAACTATCGCAAATATTCATGTTTAAAAGTATCTATAATATTTTTTAAAATTATGCGCAAAGTTATCTATGCAGGTGCTACTAGCAAGTCTTGTCTTGTCATAATTTCTTTTCAATAATTCTTGTAATACAATTTCCAATCTATTCATAAACATGTCAATATTATTAGGTTTTTGTACTCTATAAATACATAAAATAGCAGTTTGACAGTCTATCAGCTCTACAGCACAACAGTCAAATTTCCCAGGCACTGAATAATCTGATATATTTTTTAAGTCTCTCCAGTTTGTAATATATTTTTGAACTAAGATACAATAGTTAAATAGTGTTCATGTCCTTCTAAAATAAAATGTTCTGAGATACAAATTACGTCTACTTTTACATTGCGTTCTGTTAATTCTTGCAGGCAAACTGGTGAACATACGAGCTTGAAAATGGAGAAGAGTCAATTATATAATAATAATAGACGGCAAAACTAGTATTACTTTGGAACTACTACGATTTACTCATCATCATCATCAGACTATGCTAGTCCACAGCTGGACATAGTCTCATAGTCCTAATAAGCGCCATAGCGGCCTGTGGCGCTTGACACTTGATGCATTCAGCATCTGCTATTTATATTTGCCACCTATAATTATTAGGTTATGTTTCAGAACCACGTAGTAAGAGCATCTTAAGTAAAATGAAACGTCTGTATAAAAAGCATGAGGACTGTCCAGCACCATTTATTTATTTGACACTAGTTGCGCCCCACGGTTTCACCCGCGTGGTGATAGATATTTTGATGGTGATAGTTATATACAATATATCTTTTCAAATTGTAGCTTACGTATTATTCTGATGTATGAGCTATATTATTGTAAAGTTTCATTAAAATCCATTCAGTAGTTTTTACGTGAAATAGTAACAAACATCCATCCATAATTACAAACTATCGCGTTTATAATATTAGTAGGATAGGTACAAATCTTCCGAACTATGTAGTTGAATTATATTTCTTAACCGAATAAATTTTCTTCTATTTAGGTACCGGTTTTTCTTGTCTAACTAGTGCTAATAAAGACAACATTGACAAACTCTAAAAGGCATCAGTGCTTAACTGCTTATCTAATCTCTAGTTTCCATTACACTGTGACTTCATAGTCAGCCGGTGCCAACCGGTTTTAAGCAGAAAGCTCAAACATTATAGCTTTAATTTTCGACACTGTTCGCGTACCAGCGCTGGAAACTTTGGCTGGTGAACTTACATAAATAAGTTTCGAACAGCTATCAAAATTTTGGAAGTTAATGCAATAAAAATCTGTTGATTGCAATTTCGACTCGCGCAAAGGATTTTCGCTCTAAAATATAAAGGGTACTTTTGTGTACTGTATTAACAATTTAATATTCAAGCATGTTAATGTTTGTCCGTTTCGGTATATAAGCTACTTGCCGTACTCGTATGAAAAATCAAACAAAGGTGCAACTTCCTTCACATTTATGCCAACCTAGTAGTTATGTAAAACTTTGGGGGAAAATGGCACTAGGAAAACACCATGCGGATATACACCACATGGTTTCATCATAAACTCGGGATAGGTGGACGGGTGGGTCCAAAGTGATGTATTAGTAAGTTAACTTCAATTTAAAATATAGTATTTTTTTCACATTATCCACTCACGCCACACTCCATTTAATTTGACGACCTGTGGCGCGGTAGGCGAAGGGCCGCCTGTGACACAGCAGGTATCGGGTTCGATTCTCGCCTCGCTTTATTGTGTGTCCGATTTGCAGATATTTGTTCCGGGTGTTCTGGTCATTATCTATGTACAATAAAAAATATCTATATGTTGTATTAAGTATATCAGTCATCTAGTACCCATCACCCAAGCTCTGCTTAACTTGGGGCTAGATATGTGGATTTTCCAGCATTATTTATTTAATTTTACAGAAGCTTATATTTTTTAAAGTGCTCAAGCTGTTCAATGTGACCCTGCAAGTGCGATGGAGTTCCACTTGGCAGGAATTCAGAGCTGCCGTGCTAATAAATGGGCAGCCGTGCTACCTAATTGTGCTTCCAGACAAGTATACTAAAATCGTACTATTTACTAAAATAGTACTCACTTGCTACTAACTCTCATTAGTGCCCATAACGTGTTTGCTGAATTAAGTGTACGGTTAATTAGAGATAGTGGTTCCAGTTGGAATCTCTGTTATATATTATAAAAAATCTTACTTCTTAAAATATTAATCTAGTATCTTGGCAATTACTGTAACTTAGAAAGAAATATGTATGACAATGGTGCCTATACACGTGGGCTTTGCGTGGCATCTGTTGCGTTCCTTCCTTTCCGTGAAGTCAAGAAAAACCTCCACGTGTAAGTATGTAATTAAAGTTCGAGCTTTCTTGCACGCTGATTTATAAGTTCAGTCCCTTTCATAGGTAGATGCATGTATTTAGTATTTCTATATAAATTACGAGGCGTATCCTCTTTTCTCACCTTACCGGGGACGATGGCACTTGATTTGTGTCATTTGGCCCGGTAAACACATCACCGGGCCAGTTAAAACATTTTTTTCCCATGTGGCCCGGCGCCGGGCCAAGTCACCGGGCCAGATGGGATACACTCGAAAAATGTTCACAATTTTTCGTCAAATTAGCATAAATAAACACAAAAATCAATCAATCACACTAATTTTATGAGTACAAATGTTTGGATAGTTGTTAGGATCATATAGGATAGGGCATCTCGTACATAACCTAAGTTTAGGTTCAGTGTCCTAAGTATGAGTTCTGCATTATTTTACGATCACGAAAAAATGTTCTTTTGCTTCCATTCTTTTGGTGCCTTGCAACGCCTCTACTATACCGGATGGAAGATAAATACTTTTCGTAGTTCGACAACGATTGAATAGTTTCATATCTCGTTTATAGTTTTCGAATAGTTTTGAGAGATATTTGACGGAGGCTATTTTTATGGATTATATTTACGTTTATCTGTATGTGTCAGCTGAAATTGGCCAACTATGTACTCGTATGACACGGTGGTTTGCGCGGGGATGGTAAATGCTGATAACTACTACTGTCCACGATCCTATCCATCCATGGTTGTCTGTTAAACTCTTGAGCGATAAGACCGCCAATTTAAAATTATTTTTTAAGATCTTATTGTACATAGTTTCTTATATATTAATTGTGCTATAAAAGTATTTCAATCTTTCTGTCTACGAGTATCTATCTGATAAACCTGGGAATTTGCTGAGCCTTAATATGGTTGAAATACAATTTACTACACTTCAATTACCAAGCAGGACTGGGTCGACCAAACACGGAGGAGGTAAAGAGAAATGTTTGTCGAGTAAGAATAAAACTAAGTGCGTTCATAGTAATAAAGTGATGGTTCGAGATGCATTGTGTAGAATGTTCTCGACACAGCCATTAGCTGATGATCCTTAGCGCTTCACGTTAAGGTACCTTTTTGGAAAACAATAACATACGCGGACATGGACGGTGGCAGAAACGGCATCAATATAATTCACAGCTGAATTCACTTATCTATTATAAAGAGTAAAGTTTGTGAAGTTGATGGGGGTTATATCTGGATCTACTGAACCGATTTTGAAAATTATTTTACCAATAGATAGCCACGTTGTTTGTGAGTGTCATAGGCTATATATTTACCCGAAAAATTAAAATACTTGCATCAAGATAGATTGTTATGAAACAAATGTCAACCCGGACGAAGCCGGGACGGGCCGCTAGTAGCTAATATAATAGTACAACAGTTTTATTTAATGCACAGAACCAAAACAAAATAGCATACAAAAGTTTTGTAAACATTTTGCAATAACGTAAGTCGGAATTTTTGTATTTTAGCGCGCAGTTGAATCCATTTTACGATTACTCGTAGAAGTATGAGAAGTTTTTTCTAAATAGTTTGTCTTTTTTGAGTCTCACTAGTTTCAATTCACTTTAAACAAGTATTGCTTATATCATGGTTCTATAAATAGAGCTTAAAGACAAATTCCCCGCTATCGTAGAGAACGAAGTCCAATATCGCTTCGAGATGTAATCTTGTTCACAACGCTTTGACCAAGTATCAGTAAATTTTCTGGCCCAATAAGTAGGATACGTGACATGATACTTCTATTAGAAGGAAATGCAGTAGAGAATGCGCAGTCTCCCTTATAGCCAAAGTGAGTTGTTCTAATGCTCTACTAAGCTATGTACCAATCTACAGCGAAACATCACCAATGCTACGAAGTAGCAAGCTGCGTTTGCTAAGACAAAAACGTAGCAGATTTTTATTGTGTAAGTTTATTTATTCTAGCAATTTTTTCGTGCAGGTGTAGTAGTGATTGTGCCTACTGTTTAATTGTTTCTGGAGTTCGTTTGTTTTAAAAAAAGTCAATTAATTTAAAACAAAGCATATCGATAGGCTCTCAACGTAGAGCTCCATGAAATATTTTTATTCCCTGTATTTTTAGGATGCTTGAAAAACTTGGACCACAGCGATAACGAAAAAAGCGTTTGAAAAAAGTTAAATATTATCTTCCCTTCTAAAATTGCAAAAACCCAGTTTTGTATTATTTATTTTAAGGGTAAGGGAAAATGATTTTTTCTTCGACGATATAAGTTTTTATTTTGGAGGTTGTATAATATAAATAATCTGGTCTGGATGTTAGCAGAAAATAAGCTAAGGTAAGTGGCATGACCTAGAAAGCAAAAGAAATGCGAGGGGTCTTGCTGTTCTCGCTCGCCACTCTGCTCCATCAAACGACTTTATCGCATTACCTCCAATAAAGACATTATCTATGATAATGCGAAGTGCAGGGTTCTTGCATGTGCCCTCCGCTTTATGATTGAATCACGACCACTCAACGTTCCTAATGCAATATGTAAGTGGACCTTTGAATAGATATATAAAGGCACCTAAAGATGCAGGGGAAATTTGTGGCAGTTACTTTCCGAGGTAGACTGCTGCCAATGGAATCTTGTAGCTATCAGTGTCCATAAGGCACCTACACACCAAACCCACTGACACAGCGCGGGTTGGTCCGACATTTCAGTGTATGAATATTGTAGGTAGTCAGTATTTTGTCAACATGTGGCTGGTCGGGGTTTTGCTGCATCGCTTAAGTTTTGTTTTAATTTTTTGAGAGATATTTTTTCTAAAAACGGCTTATCCACATCCACAAGCTATTTTTACAACAAATCTTACATCACCGACGTAATATACTTTTTATCACTTAGCGGTGTTCATTGTGCTATCCGTTACGGCAAACGCAGGCATCGTGATACTCATTCACTTTTTCACCTTCAGAGTTGTTTAACACTTTGAGTGCTGAAATCACGCGGTATGTGTTTTCTACAAGTGACTAATATGCGTAAATCCACACTAGCGCAGCGGCTGAGAAAATACAGATCTTTGTGACTCAGCACAGCCGTAATATTTTTCGTACGAAACGCATGTGCGGCGCAACACAACCGCTGTGTAGAGCGGCAGCACGAATTTTTTAAATTAAAAAAAAGATCGCAGTCGTTGAAAAAAAATCGCAGTCAAAGTGTTAATTGAAAAGTTTCACTTTACTGCAAGTACACTAATCTATAATTCAAATGGCGATGAGACCAATTTAATTACAAAACAAATTATCTAAAATTCGGCCAAAACAAAGGTAAGACACAAGAGCCCATGTCATTCCCAGAATATAAGCTTCTTTCTTTAATGTACAAACATAAATCCGAATTAAAAACGAAAGAGGGACCGGATAAATAATGTTTACCCGTTTTTCAGTGGTCTTAAGTCTCCGTTTCTTTATACGATGTTTTTATTTCGCCTGTTTAAAATACTGGTAATTATGAATACATAGACCCGAAGTTGCGTCTTTTTATTAATTAAATCCGGATTGACTTTGGCCGTTCTGACTAAATTATTTATTATTTATTTATTTTAAGCCATTATTGTCTCACTGCTTGGCAAAGGCCTCCCTTAAAGTATTAGACAGAGAAAATAAAATATCATGTTCTGGTATTTTTACAAGTAGTCTTATGTTTTCTTGGTTTGGCATGAACGACGTATGATATGACACACTTTTATTCAGAAAGAACGCGTGCGAAGCCAAGGACAGAACTTGTTTGCCATTATTATAAATAAATATATACATCAATGCACCAAAAATAACTTTAATTCGTGGCATTTTCACATATTCAGCTTTCATTTAAATATTTCGGTAATGATTGTTTGTCATTCAATTACGAGAAAAACCATGAATATTCCACACAATTGAATTGAATAATAATCGGGTTTCGGTGGAAATGGTCCAAATAACCTGACCAAAAGCCTTTACGAGCAGCGCGAGTGGAAAAGTCAGACGGAATCAGTTTATAAATTTCTGCCCGAATGGTTGAAATAAAAAAATGCATAAAGAGCTAAAAAAAAATCTTCTGTGTTTTTTTGTGGGTAGTTCATTTCTAAACTGGCTGGCTACTGGTCCGATTTTGAAAATCTTTTTCACTAACAAAAACATCAATCAAGGTTTTCGCGGCGGATACTTGATCGAAGAATATATATACATATATATTATATATTCCTGAGTGAGAAAGATTATTATTCTTTTTCCCAGGTAACCCAACTCGCACGAATCCCAGCTACGGCATATAGCATCCATACTAAAAACCTACGTTCATCTATACTAAAGACCAAAATGTCACTCCAATCATTTCCAACTTTGTAGAAACGTTAGGAATACGGTAGCTAAGTAAGCTAAATTCACCGATGATAGGTAGATACCTTACAATACAGGCTACATTATAGGAAATGGTAACAGAAATATGAATATTGCCACCTCAACGTTTGGTACAGTTGTGGAAAAAATCTTCTATGCATACAAAATATTAAAGCAAGCCAGGAGCTTGACATTACATGCCGTGCCGACAGAACACGTGGTTACATTAACTCCTAGAGGTAGCTTAGTAGTTCATTTAGAACGAAAAGATACGGATATGGACAGGGGAAAGTAAGTTTTCGCATGACCAAGATGGATGTTATTAGTCTATGATGTAAAATCCAGCTGTTTTTTTTTTGTTTTCTGTTCTACACCCAACCCTTCTGTACGTTTGATACGCAATTTATTATAAAACAAACTTTGACGAACACAATACAGTAAACGTTAACAAATCGCCTTCTTTCCGCGACAGTACTCACAGGCTAGACTAGATGTTTCAATATCTAACATTAGATATATGTATAGGTAGGTTATGTGCGGCCATTATGCGGATATGTTTGTAGATGCCAAGAGATTCTATTTATCTCCGCTCCAACGCGTAACGGGATTTTTATGAGTTGAAGTGAATTTGATTTAGAAATGGAGAATATCAGTTTTAAAGGTTTTTTGCATCAATCGGTCAGGGCATATGACGATTTATTTGTTTTATTATAAACTTACAATGATATGACTACATAGAAAATCTCCTAAAAAAGATGTTAATGTTAGGCATAACATATATTTATTGAAATGTATCAATTTATCGAATACTCAAAGGGAAAGCAGTAAGATATGATTCCCCTATGATAAAATGGTAATAGCTATCAAAATAATTAGTCAAATCTATTTCAAAGACGTAAATTAAGTGGCAAATTCGTCTGAGTACCTTTCTGCATACTTAGTTTGTTTAATGTTAAATTGTTTAACGTTAAAAATTGACTTAACTACCTATTTTAGTTTATAAAATACTAGAGGCCCCTCCCGGCTTCGCCCGGGTGGTCATTTGTATCAGGCAATTTTTAAAAAATAACTCTTTTTTCTCCTTAAGAACCATCCTCGTACTTCAAGGAATATTCTAAAAAAAGAATTAGCGAAATCGGTTCAGTTGCTCTCGAGATTTGCGCTTACCAACACATTCAGCGATTCATTTTTATATTATAGATAATGTTTGACGTTTTGGTATTTAAATAACTGTAAGTCAAATCTAAATAAATAAATAAATTAGATTTTTATTTATTACATTTTTTTTATATACCTAGGTATATTAAAAAAAATGAATAAAAAAAAAAATAACCGAGATGAGTGGAAGAAGGGGAGGGAGGCCTTTGCCCTGCAGTGGGACACCCCGGGCTAATATAATAATAATAAATAGGTATAATAAAATTGTTTTTAATGTTGCAAAATAATCTAATATGCCACCTCATAAAACCAGTTTCTACGACAAATCCTTCTCCATCCAGGCCATAAGGTTGTGGAATGCACTACCAGAGTCCATTAGAAAAACTATATCCTTGCCTGTTTTTAAAGCTCACGTCAAGGAGTTTTTCCTGCCAAAAGAATGAATATTGGTACTTACTATTTATTTATTTATGTATTTAAGTAGTGTATTATTTATTTTGGAATTTGTAATATTTATTATTTGTTTTTTAGTATTCTTATTTAGATAACATATGGTACACCCCCTGCCTTTTCTTAAATTCATATAATTCTTTCCATCCAAAGGTTGCCTGGAAGAGATCGCTTCTAAGCGATAAGGCCGCCCATTGTACCTGTCGCATATAATGTATTTTTGTAATGTTTAATTTGATTATGGTGTACAATAAAGAATTTTTGTATTGTATTGTATAATCATCTTGTACACCGCTGTATACACGCACCTTTCGAAGGGAACAAAATACTGTTTTATTTCTTCATTGTTCATTAAAGCCAGGCTTTTCAAACCCTATGAAACCGTAATATATGAGGATTATTACTCAGGTTTCCATTTGTGCACGTCGAATATCAGGATGTACATACGTCCAATACTTCTGTCTTTTGTATGCCGTATGAATGGACTATTGACTGCAATTTTTAATATCCCTGTGCCATTGCGAGGATATACTATATTACATACTAGCTGCGCCCCGCGGAAAGCTTCTTTGTTTTATACTATGTAGAGAAGCGATGCGCTATGTGCTTATGAAAAAGTTGTAATCAAATAACATACACAAATGCATGAAAAATTTATGTACTATTGACTGCATTTTTTTAATATGACGACCGATGTGGCGCGGTGGGCGAAGGTCCGCCTGCGACGCAGGAAATTGCGTGTTCGATTCCCGCCTCGGAACAATTGTGTGTGCGATCTGCAGATATTTGTTACGGGTGTTCTGGTCGTTTTCTATGTATAATAAATAATATCTATCTATGTAATATATAGTATTATGTATATCAGTTATCTAGTACCCATAACACAAGCTCTGCTTACCATGGGGCTAGATAATGCTGTGTGAATTGCCCAGCATTATTTATTTATTTATTATTAAAAAATATGCCTATGCCTTTGTAAGAAATATATTTCATTGCCATGCGCTATGCGCCTATGAAAAGTTGTAACCTTGTGTGCGATCAAAACGTAACCTTATTTTATTACCTACGGTATTAGTAACGCGCTTATGGCTGGCACTTTGTATGTAGTTAGAACTGGGTGTGTGGGAGGTACCTTAGATTGCTGCCATTCTCAGCGGTGCAACTTATGCGTTCCGGCAACGCCCGTCTCAGTCTACGTTCTTAATATAATTACTACCAGGAAATATAAATATTATACCACTGAAATTATATTTTGAATACCTTCTTTCGTAGCCACACTATCAAACAATTACACACACATTAAAATATCAAAACTACCGATATAAAATTTTGTTTACTATACTAATATTTGAATTGGTAGTTCTAAGCCTGGAATAACTCATAGGCTACTTTTTATCCCATATCAGTTGCCATGGGATTGAAATAGCTTTAAACGTTCCCATAGACGCGTGCAAAGCCGCGGGAAGAAATTAGTATGTACAGTACAGTGCGCGTTAGATTTAAGTATCCCCCTTATCTACAAAATATTTTCAATAACTTATATTCCCTTGTAACTTGTGACCAATTTAAACATGCAAAAACTAAACATAATTTGAGAATTAATGCCAAAATCTTGTGAGGGGATAAGGAATAGCTTTTATCCCTCTTATTCATAAAGCTCTCGTATCTTTACGGTAGTATTACATTTAAAGTCAATTAATGTGAAAATATAAGAATGAAGAATAGTTAACAAATAGCGTTTTCTTTTATAATAACACTAGCTGCGCCCCACGGACTTCCATATGGGCAAAGGCACATGTAGAAGTCTATATGTTAAATGGTTTTTTTACCTTTCTCTTGAATCAATCTATTTAAAAAATCCCCATCAAAATCCGTTGCGTAGGTAGTTTTAAAGATCTAAGCATACAGACAGACAGCAGCGGAAGGCGACATTATTTTATACTATGTTTTGAAGAGTAAGAAATACGATGTTTCGCGACTATTTTGAGAGTTGTCATATACATTTGTATGAAAATGCGAGGCGCAAATACCTCGCATTTGCATATACCTGTCATCAACTGATGCATCACCCTGTCCATTTCTATGATTCCTTTTGTTAAGATTTCAAAGGATTCGTATCCATTGTGACCTATGTTCAAACGAAGGATCAAATTTCAGAGGTATGCAGTCTGTCTATTTACTACCTCACTTTTCACTTCTCTGTATTTCACATATTCGACTAGTGGACAAAAATATTACGTGAAGAGTAAATCAATTACTTTACACATATTTGAAAATAATTTATAGTTTTCAATTTGCCTTGTCTAAGAGGTTATTTTGTAAGCTTAGTTACCAAGTAATAAACAAAAAAAAATTGTTTATTTCGAGCACAGGGCTCATACAAAAAATAACATTGAAATTTAAATACTCAATCACAAATCAATGACATATTGTAAGTTATTGGTCATAAGTTATTGGTTTCTGATTTCCTTCGGAGCTATATCGGCTACACATAAATACAAGTACCAATTTTTTTTCTCAAAATATCAACATGCACATATGTAGGTATGTACTCTGTACTTATAAATTCGGTGACATTCATCATTAGATAACCCAGCTGCACCCTGTTCAGCTTGAATCTACTTCTTTTCTTAACAACTTATATTGGTCCACTGCTGGACGTAGGCCACTTCTGATAAACGGTTTAAGTTAATTTCTATGAATATTTAAGTATTTAACACTTTGAGTGCTAAAAACGCACGGTATGAGTTTTCTACAATTGACTAATATGCGTAAATCCACACTAGCGCAGCAGCTGAGAAAATACAGATCTTTGTGACTCAGCAGAGCTGTAATATTTTTCGAACGAAACGCATGTGCGTCGCAACACAACCGCTGTGTAGAGCGGCAGTACGAATTTTTTAGGTAAAAAAAAAGATCGCTGTTGTCGAAAAAAAACCGCAGTCAAGAAAAAAACCGCAGTCAAAGTGTTAACAAGTTCTTTGGTAAAATTAAGATAGCAAACTTGTTTATTTAAAAACACACATAGTATATAATATTTTAAAACTAATGTACCTACATAATTACGAGCGTGGAACCTTTGAAGGATCCTATTGATGAACGCTACTGTAGCTACAAAACAATGAAATATAGACAAGGCTCAGAAATAAAATAAAGAAAACCTTTGTGAATCAAAACATTATTCAATCAATTTACCCGAAAGGGTATCGGGGTGAAATCACGCAGATAAGCGGAGTTGAGGGGTTGGAGGGTTCCATAGTTACTTAAAATCGCATGTATAATTTAATACGAGAATTTTATACACAATCCGGCTTTTTTTCCGTCTAAAATAGCAGTTTAATGAAAACCGTATAGATCTTTTGCGGTCTCTTACCCGTCACATAAATCGAATTAATATTTGTACTAAAATTATAAAGGCTAAAGTTGGTCATATGGACAAGGAGATGTTTGTTACATATGTCGTATGTTTCATATACTATGTCACATAGATCTGCAATATCACTATACAGATCAAGATACAATTTTTTTTACCGTATAAATGAGATGGCTAGTTTTCAACCGAATAGGAAAATTGAGGAGGTTCTATGTTCGACTGTTATGAAATGATGTTTTATGCAGATATTATTTTTTCTCGTTTATTTTTTTATAGACAATCTCTAGTGTTCCTACAAAAATATTACTCCCGTGGGGTTACTATTCATTCCACAAAACATAAAAAACTAGTTTTTTCAAAACAATTTTCTATATACCCGTAAAAAACGACTGCCAAGCCATGTTTAGAGCTAGTATTTTAGAGCTTAGTAAAAAACAAGACAACAAGTGTACATAATAGCAAAAATTGTAGTAGGGACACTAGATATAAAGGCAATAACTGGACGACTTACGGGGAACTGTATCGAGCTGACTGTAGCAAGTGTCTTGTTAGAGGTAAGCACCTACTTGAGATAAAGAATGAACGGAGGTGCACTCGTACGAACTTGACCAGAGAAACAAGAAATAATGATGCATATCCTTGTAAATAGGACACTTCATTTTGTGAATTTCAAACAAAGATAATTTATACTTTATTGCTACTTTTCTGGTAAAACGCCTGTTAGATGTGTAAATAAGTGAGGGTTACCAGCATGTTTGCAGTCGCCAAAGTCGGGGGAAACAACGGGGCTATCAACCAGCAGTAGGTAGATACAGGTGGATACGATGTTCACGATGATAATCCTTCCAATCTTATAGTCTTATAGCTTTATTTATAGGTTGGTTATAGGACTGCTGGCTGGTCCGATTTTAAAACTCATTGCGGAACTTTATTAACAGTTATTAAGAACTAGCGGACCTTCTCGGCTTCGCACAGTTTTAGTACGGATCCCTAAATTTTAAAAAATATAATATAGCCTATGTTCACCGGGGATGTAGCTTCCCAACCGTGAAATCATTCATATCGATACATTAGTTTTGGAGCCCTATTCATTACAAACAAACAAAAAATCAAACCTTTCCTCCTTATAATATTATAGACAGACATTATATAGTATAGACAAAAAAAACAACGCATAACTAGTCAAATTAATTTATACGTTTTCGAAATGGCCGCCCTATCCTGTCCGGCTTTTTTACATCCTACAATATTCAGAAAAATCACAATACCGATAACATCTCTGGCAACCCTACCCGAACCTCATTCACGTGTGGCCGCTTCTAAG
Source organism: Eupithecia abbreviata (assembly GCA_943735965.1). Taxonomy (NCBI): domain Eukaryota; kingdom Metazoa; phylum Arthropoda; class Insecta; order Lepidoptera; family Geometridae; genus Eupithecia; species Eupithecia abbreviata. The sequence continues at coordinate 10,542,803 of OX030973.1, forward strand.
CACGGTGTCACGTACCCGATAACGGCGGCAATAGAATTGGTTTTATCGCGTTTTTGTGATTGATATTCCTTGGTTCCTTTAGGTAAGTACTAGTAAACTGTATCTATTTGTTAAGTTCGAATAGATGTATGGGATCTTTTGTGAGGGCTTTTATAGTAGTCCAACTACCGAACCATTACTCACAGATTTGGTTTATTTTCATGTAATATTTAATTTAGGTACGTCAATTTTGATGAAATGAAATGAAAATATTTATTAAAAAAGAAATACACAATAACAATGGTTAACTCTATGTTAAGCTAAAGTCAGGTGTTATCTATCAGTTTCTCGTCAATTAAATTAATTATAATTACATAAGTTCATTTGAATTAGGCATGTAGAGATCAGGAAAGGTTCGTCTTTGAGGAATTGCAAATTTTGTATAATCATTGTCAAGAAATTCGCTTACAGAGTATATGGTTTTATCTAATAGAAGAAGTTTCACATTACATAAAAATGATTTTTAACATGTTATGAGTCATGACATGTGAGGAGTCTAATACACAATGGAAGTTTATTAAAAAGTTTAGGACCAATTACTTCTGGTTGCTTTTTATACATGTCTATGAGCAGTTGACTCTAGATACATTTGATGCCTATTGCTGTATCTGCTTTGACTTCCTCTTACATTAAATTGAGATATATTCTGTATTACAAACTTTAATACCTCATAGATGTATAATGCGGAAGAGGAAAGTATTTTGAGAAAAATGTTCTCTACAGGTGTCTTTGAATTTGGCACAAACCAGCACTCTAATTGCACGCTTCTGCATCTTTAGGATTCTCTCACAATCGGAAGAGTTTCCCCATAATATAATGCCATAACTAATTATAGAGTGTAATGGCAATATTAGTATTTACCACAAACTCGTGCTGCAGCCAGGACTGTCTCCTCGTGAAATAAGAAGCATAGACATCAACATTTGTAGAAGTATTCAATAAGTACATGTATAATTTTGATAATAAAACTTGGAATTGCTTGTTTCACAAAAAGTATAGCCAAGACTTTTTATTCTCCCCTAAGCCTGTCAAAACCGCGCGCAATTCGAATGAAAGGTAACATCAAATATCAAATAACAAACCGGCACCGAACCTTTTAATGTCACAAACATAATAATTAACAAAAGGATCTGACGAAGTCTCCTGCGGCGACGCTTGCAGGGCTGTGATCAAAGCGGATGTAAAACCTTTGTGAATTAAAAGCGTGTAAATGACCGGAAGCTGTTCCATGAAAGTTTGCCGATAGGTAATAACGTTAAGTAGGATGTGAGCATAAATTATACAATTTCACATACACTTTTTGTACGATATAGTGCATGGTGTGTTTGCAGTTTGCCCTCTTTTGCACCGTGGATGGTATTGGAAAAGTTAAACGAGTTATACCGTGCTTTTGAATAACTCTCTCTCTCTCTCATAATGTTATTTATTGTCCCCATTAACGGAACATAGAGGTGAGAGACACAAATGTGCTAATCAGTCTGTCCTAATTAGACTTGGGAGAGTGAATTTCAAAACTAAGCGAATGATGAACAGCCGTCAATTAATATTTTCAGATCACAATTATTATCAAACTAGCTGCGCGCCGCGGTTTCACCCGCGTGGTAATAGATATTTTGGATCATATACTACATATCTTTATGAATTGCATAGCCTATGTGTTATTCTGATATGTAGCTATAATATTGTGAAGTTTCATCATAATCCATTCAGTAGTTTTTGCGTGAAAGAGCAACAAACATACTTACATACATTCTCATAAACTTTCGCGTTTATAATATTAATAGGATTCAGTAATCTTTTTTGGGGATTTAATCACCGAAAAAGTAGTATATTCCGTCCTTAAACAGCAAATACATGGTCATCTAGCCTCGGAAGTGGGTACCTTGCCAAGGTCCTGTCAACAGCATGCTGCCCATAACATGTCTTTGGGAACTACCAACTCCGAGTTGTTATCTATGATAGTGCCCTTGCCAATACTAGCGGTATTCGGACTAAAACTTGCAACTTCCATGTTCTCTGCATAATGTATTTTTAGGTTTGTCCCTCATAACGATAAATAAATAGAAAACATCTTGGAAATCATGCTATAGAAAGTATTTGATGCTGCCAAATAATCAAAAAGTTTTATCAATTATTGGATGATATTCCTATTTCTGTTAAAATGGCTTTCTATTTTGCAATGGCTTCTTGCTAAAGTGGTTTTAATATTACATTTTCTGCTCCCGTCTTTCATAGAGATTGGTTCACGGGCAACCCTTTATAATAATATCAATAAGTAACTGAGTATTGTCTGACAACCTGTCTATCCTTAGCCGCGTTCCGTCCCATCTTTGATTCTCATTTGAGATATTGGATATTGAGCCAAAGTATTCTAAATATAATGTATAATATTAAATTAGTTAGCATTTGTGTCTAGTGGTCCAAATCGAATAGACAAAATTGGAAAAAAGCTCGATGGAAATCTGTTGATATTTTTGACGCGGTTCACGGAAGGAAATCGCATTCTAGCCATCACTTTCAATCTCCACACTGTAGGTAACTTCATCAGCAATTCAGGCTTGGCTTTGCCTAAATCAAATTCCAATAGCGGGTCCATCTGTATGCAGATAGTTAAAAATTCATACACAGTGCACGGTGGCCTGTCGAATGGAGGGACCTCTTTCCAGTGCATTTTACAATTTTATTCACTTTGACCTCTTTACCATAGGACATCAGAATGGTTGCGTCAAGCAGTCTAATTGATTTTGTGACTTGGGACAATGTACTTTATGTCTATCGTATTAAACCCTACTTTTTAAAGTTTAAGTGAAAGTTCCTTTGTGGCGTTATGAGATCTTTGGGCGACGAAACCACTGAACGGATCGATGTGAAACATTTTCCTGGAAATTTTAGAGATATTGTTCTAGATTTTAATAACACACATAAAAAGTAGATATTACTTTATATCCTGATAAAATGATTCGAAGCTGTGGGTAAAAGTTAGTCTATGATAGTTTATACGACAATAGGCTCAATAATACTGAACCCTTTAAAAGTAAATACGATCTACTAGTGAGTGAGTTGTCTTCTTTACTATGAGGTAGGGGACAACTGGCTATTCTTGATTTTTTATTCGGGTGAGTTGTCCACTAACGACCTTGTGGTCGAATGTCCGCCTGTGACACAGGAGGTTGTGGGTTCGATTCCCACATCGAGACAACTTTTTTGTACGATCTGCAGGTATTTACGCTGGGTGTTCTGGTCGTTTTTCTATGTATAATAAAAAATAAATATCTATGTAATGTATTGTAGTATGTAGATCAGTTATCTAGTATTCACACCTCTGCTTAGCCCGGGGCTATATAATGTTGTGTGAATTTTCCAGCATTATAGAATATTACTAAGCATTTTATAAAAAAGACACCTCGCCTGATGTCCAGTTTTGAAGCGGACGAGATATCTACTGATTCATCTAAATATTGTGGTTTTTAAAAAGCTTGCTCTTGTTTATATAAGGCTTCCTCAGAACTCTTTATGAAAAGTATTCAAAAGTCAGCGCCGAGTGGAGACTAATTGGTCAGAAATAACTAACTAGCAAACCTCAACCGCAGTTGGTTATCAAAAAAAAAGTTAGTTACAAAAGATTTTGGAAAAATTCTCAGAGCAAAATTATTATTTCAATGGAAGCCGTGCAATAGTGCTTTGCTGAATTTCAAGTGAAAGATAAAAGAAGGCATCGTTCAAAGGAATGCATACTCGATTTTGGGAAGAGGTACTTTCAAAGAAATTTTTCTACATTATACGATGAATGTAGCTATGAGTGGCTCAAATGCAGAAATGGTAATTTGGAACTCGACTGCAAGGTAAATTATGTAACGAGCCTATTCTTTCTCGAACTTCACAACTCGATTATTCTAACTAATCATTTATGCCACTAGGAGATAAAGAGCAGAGAATTTGGAATTTTAAGCAGCCAGCTGTGTTGTTGTAATAAAATTTTGGTTCTAAAAACCAAGTCGGATTCTATAGAATACTCGTAGTTGGTCTTGCACTGAGCTTTAACACGCACTTTTGGACTTTTCAAAAGATGTTATGCAAGTAGTACCTATTATAAAACAAGGCCTTTGAAAATAGCTTCAATATTCATTTTAAACTTCCTAGCTCCCACCCCACTTCACGACATTGCTTTTTAACCAAAAACCAATATGGCGTATAGACTGCACAGTGCAGCGCCGAACGGTGTCGGATTCGGTAATGTTTGTAGAAAGCTTACCTCAATCGACTAGCCACAAGGTAAATATGCAAAAGTCAAGCAAAGAGTAGGTCCTCAATTTTATTCATGAATTTCATTGTTTTGAAATACTAAAAACTTTTGGAAAATACATATTCTTCGAGAAAAAGATTGTTATGAGACCTCCTCAGGGTCATTCTTCACATAGTATTTTTTTCCAAATAGGTCCTTGATTGACGTAGAAATTGACAAACATACATCAAATTACATAGAACCTCCTCTTTTGTTTATCGTTTCAACGGATAAAAAAGTTGAATGCTCAAAGTTATGACCCCACGACAAAAGTGAAAACAGTAGATGTGAACTAAAATTGCATTTTTTTTAGTGTGTGATATCTGGAGTTCAGTTCAGTTTCATTTTCTGTTAGACAACAGGAAGTATGCCTAAAGAAGTGTTCACCTATTTGATATAAATTAAACAAGCTTTATTTGTGATGTGTTGCTAATCCTAGCGTAATCGGTTACACCTTTTAGACGTTTCCGAACAGTCCATTAAAAGCTTTGGCGGATTAACCAGTGCCCAAACACTACTACAGCTCTTGCGTTTCGTTTTTGCACTCAAACGTATTAGAGTATCGGCTTACTTAACGTTTGCGTTTGGTTTACAGGTGTTCACATAAGACTGTATCTATCTGAAGTGGTGATTACTGTTTGTATTCCTACCTTATTCTTTTACGTAGAATTCAGTTAATTCTTTGAATAAAAGGTTTTTGGTTATAAAAACAAAGTGCTGTGCGAAATAAAAGCTTATTTGATCGTGTGGTCTTTGGTAGGATCAACTGTTTAGTGTAAGTAATTCGAACGAAAAGGTAAACAGACGATGATATAAATTGATTACATAAAGATGGACTATAAACCACGATAATTGAAACTTGTTTCAACCGTTCTTCTAATATACATTTATACTATCTGCGTCCCGAGGCTTCGCCCGCGTAGAAATCTTTGTGTCAAATGGTTTATAAAACTTCCACTCTCTAATAAAAAAAACCGAATCAAAATCCGTGGCGCAGTTTTAACACGTTGACTGCGATTTTTTTTCGACGACTGCGTTCTTTTTTTTAACCGTGTAAGTCGTGCTGCCGCTCTACACAGCGGTTGTGTTGCGCCGCACATGCGTTTCGTTCGAAAAATATTACGGTTGTGCTGAGTCACAAAGATCTGTATTTTCTCAGCCGCTGCGCTAGTGTGGATTTACGCATATTAGTCACTTGTAGAAAACACATACCGTGTGATTTCAGCACTCAAAGTGTTAAAGATCAAAGCATATATAAGGACAGACAGACAGCGGGAAGCGACTTTGTTTTATATTATGTGGTGAACGTGATATACCATATTATGGAACTACGCATCCACACTTGATAACTTCGAAACACCAATCCAACCGCGCGGCGGCGTATCGTTTTTTTGGCGTGTGCAAGTATCGAAATCGATCACATCGATTTGAGCTAGATTTGTTTACGTACAAATTCGACTATGACCGGCGTCGGTACCTACGTGTCAATATTGCGGGTAAAAACTGTTTTTGTTATTGGTGGGCGGTATTGGTGTGGAGTTCAAGACAATGACGCGACAGAGGAACTCCTAAAAGCTTTATCCTAGATGTAGGTACTCAATAGTTTTATCTAATTATTATTTTTTTACTCATTATTACTTAAAATATTCTTTACTTTATGTAAAGAATGTATTTATTTAAACATTATTGCACTACTAAAGGTACAAAGGGTGGGCTTAATGCCGAGGCATTTTCTACCTGCCAACCAGGAAATACATGTTAAAAATAAAAGGGTTGGCGTGCTAACATTACATAAATAAATATAAGTAGTAGTAACTAGGTTTATGACATTTTATATATATACACATATATATACCTAATATAAATATCAAATTATACATACATATCTATATATATACCTAAAGAAAAACAGCTAAACAATAAATATATAGTTCTAAAATATATATAATGTACGTTTGCACTGTAATTTATTCACGTTTTATGATTGTTTTATAAATTAGATTAATTATTTGTATATTGCCTCTAAACTTATCATCATTAATCCTAAGGTAGATTATATTCAGTTTAATCCGTAACCTGAACAATATTACAATTACAATACTATACTTTGAATTGACGTACATGTACATATAGGCCTCGATATAGGCCTAGCCTAGTGAGGGAGAGACATAACATTGTAGGTACTCGTATGTACGTCTTGGATGTAACTTAATGTAAAATTTTTATTTATTAACAAAATAGACAGTGAAACAGGCCATACGAGTCCATATGCTCCTGAACTAGTAAAAAAACTGTGTTTCGGGAACCCATGGCTTCTCCAACTAATGTTTACGTACAATTATGTCTATGCTACTGAGGATATCTTATAACTAATTTTAAATGTAGGTCCAGAGCAATCCAGCTAAATAAAAACATAACATTAACATGTAGAGCATTAATCTCAGATTATGCGTACATAAATACATTGCGAAATATTGGTATACATATTGTTTAAGATATTATATTATAATATAATGTGACTATAATTATAATATAATATTATGACGACCGATGTGGCGCGGTGGGCGAAGGTCCACCTGCGACGCAGGAGGTTGCGGGCTCGATTCCCGCCTCGAAACAATTGTGTGTACGATCTGCAGATATTTGTTTCGGGTGTTCTGGTCGTTTTCTATGTATAATAAAAAATATCTATCTATGTAATGTATTGTATTATGTATATCAGTTATCTAGTACACATAACACAAGCTCTGCTTACCATGGGGCTAGATAATGCTGTGTGAATTGTCCAGCATTATTTATTTATTATTTATTATTTATTTTAAGTTAAGTTATTTACTTCGCATATCAATGCTCATATTTATTTATCATTATAGGATATTTATGACAATGTATTATACTACATTTCTAGTAGCAAAGGTAATTAGAAATACCACATCACAATTTAAGTAGGTGTTAATATTAGGTTAAGTGTATTTACTTATTAGTTTTGCTGTAATTAATGATTTTCTTCATTATCTTTTATCTAGTTATGGAAATATTGAGGTTATGTGTAGGTTAATAGTGCAATAGCCTATATCGGGTCGTAATTTTTATTTCGTTTTTTCTTTTGATACATAGGCAAACCAACACAAAATCCTCCTCCTAGTTTTCACTCTAAGTCGGGTAAAAACCATCACAGAAATCCGTTTTCTATTAAATACACTATCAAGTATAACAACAAACCAGAAAACACAACAGAAGATCACACAAATTGTAGATACTGTTTGCTTTTAAGCAACCGCGAAGAATCCGCGTGTCAGCTAAAAGTGACCATATTGCTAACATATTCGCTCTCACGCGCCGCTGTTATCTTTAACCCCACACTGGGGGTGGCTCCACAACTCCCCGCAACCTGATATTGTTTATAAAGGTTCAACTTTGAGTGTGGGGTATTATATATTCTCTGGCGAAGGTATCTACCCACTGACAAATAAAACGATCCTTCTTTGTTATTCTTGGCACGTCTTATCAATGCACGGTGTAAAATTGAAGCTATAACAGTGGCCAAGCGAGATACGCGCAATGAAGTCCTTCGTATAAAGTATTAAGTAATAAAATAGATAATAAAACAGTTATTGAAAATGTTTTATAATGTGGAAGTGTTAAAATCAGAATAATTACTTTAAATGCGAAAGTTTAGATGTTTGGATGGTTGTATGTTTATTACTTCTTCACGCCAAAAGTAGGTAGTAAACGGTTCGCGCTGAAATTTTGCTTAGCTGCCTCTTAGGGAATCATATATTGGCTACTTTTTATATCAGAACAGTTTCCGTGGCATAGACATCACCTCGTTTCCATAGAAACAACGCGTGCGAAGCCGCTGGCTAGTTCACGTTTGTTGTGTTTTAGTTATTTTCATTAAATTTGATTCATGATTTGTTGATTAGTCAGCCGGCACAGGCTTAGAAATGCACCACCTCAATTCTTCCAGCGGTTGTCGTAAGAGGCAACTAAGGGATATCCACCTGAAGCGGGCAGTAACACCACCGCCAAAACAATGTACCACTCGCATGCCTATCGTGGGGATTATAGGTACTACCCCCCCGAGAACAAAGTTAATATGGTGCTTAAACTGGGAAGCCTGCGTCCAGCAGTGGACCGATATTAGACTGTTGACGTGAGGAGAAGAATTAGTCAGATATTTTTGATATCATTTAATATGAATCAGTTTAAATTTTCTGTTGTCGATAAATCCGCTATAGGGAAATTCAGTTCAACAGAAGTGTCTACTTAGAAGGGTTTTAGTGAGAAATGTTTTCGGAAAGCAATTATGGGATACCTAGCTCACTTAATCGAAGTTCTTGTAATATAACCCAAATATTTACGACTAGCAATCAAATTGGGTCTTGGAACTGACATTTAATGAGGCCCAGTCATTAGGGTGTAAAATTGAATTGTGAACAGTACCGATGGATGGGTTGAATGGTCGATTAATAGCATTTGTGCCAATATTTTAGTGCTAATAAAATATCTACGACCTCTGTGGCGCGGTGGGCGAAAATCTGCCTGAGACGCAGGCGGTGGCGGATTCGATTCCCGCCTCGTGACTAATGTTTGTACTATCTGCATATATGTGTTCTGGTTTTCTATGCATAATATAGCTAGATGAGTATATAGAATGCGGTGAATTGTCCAGCGTGATTTATTTATTTATCTCACTCACTACACAGGCACCAAGTTGTATAGTTAATCAGCATCATCATCATCATCAGCCTATTAGTCCACTGCTGAACCTAGGCCTCCCCTTATGAGTGTCATAGCGCCCTCGGTTCAGCTTACCGCATCCAGCATCTGCTTCTCGCAGATCGTCATCCCGCCTGGTAGTAGGATGTCCTACACTAAGTTTGCCAAATTCCGATATCCACGATGCGGATGACGATTATTATCAAATATTAGTCTACACCAGCTTGTTGAAATAACCACTTTGCCATTTAAAAGTTTTTTGATGAAACTTGATGGCTCCTTTTGCAATATAAAACCCTCACCCTCTGAATATAAATTAGATCGTTGTAACGAATTGAAACCTTATCTCTATTTACACAGCGTAGCAATTCATTATAGTCTATAGTTTTTGTTTTACTGTGCCTTGAGCCGACCCAGTGGATGTGACCCCGATCTCTTTCAACCAAAGAAACAGAATTGAGACAAAGAGAGAAAATTATTATTTTCTTCATAGCAATCTATGAAGTGGTTTCTAATTACTGTATTACTCTAATTACTGAGAGAAGGTTTTTTCTGTTTGTTTTTTTACGCCAGTATCATCATATCATCATTGTTCATCCGCATCTGCAACCTGACTTTACTCACAGCTGTGTATATACCCAGCAGTGTCCACTGCTGGACATAGACCTCCCTTAATGAGCGCCATAGCGCCCCTGTCTCAGCTTGCTGGATCCAGAATCTGCCTGCAATCCTTCACAGTTCATCATCCCACCTGACCCGAGGGCGTCCTACACTACGTTTGCCACGAACACGTTTACCCAGCGGTTGTCGGTAGTAAACTACGTATACTCTCTAAACACTACACGATTTCCAAATAAAACAAGCCATTTCCACTTCAAACTAACTCGAAAAGACTCTGGATTCTATTAGTACTTTAAATAGTTCTGACTCAGTTCCCGATTGTTCGAGTTTGACGAAGACTTACGCAAAGTGATGGAGTTACAGATGCAAGTGGATTTAAACTAAATGTTAGTTGTTAAATGTAATTCTAGGGGTCAGTATGCGAACGATTAAGGATCACACTAATAATATAAACTTTATATTTATAATATTATCGCATTTATGATATTTAGAATTCGATCGGAAATACAAATACAAAAAATGTATATATGAAAAAGTTATGAAAAAAATAAATGCCCGATCTAAGACGCATAAACTCTGAGTTGCCGGAACTTGAATCGGATGTTGATGTTTGTCAGCTAAAATAACTGCAGAAGAATGACTCAGAAACAATGCTCTAAAAACAAAACAACGATTCGATAGAATGCGTAGACATAATATTAAATTAAAAGAAGGCGACATTGTTTATGTTCAACAACAAAGAACACGGTTGAACAAATTAGAACCACGGTATAAATCTATGGACCATTTACTATTGAAAAATGATTACCAAATGATAGGTACAGAGTAAGAAACGTACACAACACAAATAGTTCCAAAGGACAGAATGCGGATATAGACTAAAGATATTAAAAAAAAAAAAAAACGAAGTCCAGCTGCTTACGCAATTATATTTTTACTTATTCGGCGATCCATGCACACTCTATTGGGAGTTGCTTACGCCAATTTTTTTTTTGTTGGCTGTCACTAAGTGATAGCCAACAAAAAAAAATTGTATATATAGAGTGTGCATGGATCGCCGAATAAATAAAAATATTATTGCGTAAGCAGCTCTTTATGGAGTATGCATGGATCGCATATAAGTCACTCGTAAGGGTGACATTATGATTGAGTTTAGCCTAAAATTATTTTTCTTCCTATTCCAGGTACAGTGAGACAAAGCTTCGAGAGCGAAGCTTGGGCAGGAAGGCCGTGATAGCCACGTCAAGGTCATACATACCTCTATACATATAGATACTTATATAGTTTTGTAAACAAATAGTGTTCAGTTAGGACCTTTTGATAATAAAGGGTATGTGAGAGGATGTTGTTTCATAAACAGAACCGCCCCTTTTATATATCTATAAAAATAATTGATCTATCTATCACGCTTGTGCTTAGTTTCCAACACATCGGATGTCGCTACCTGTGAGCAAACTTTTGTAGTTTTAAACTAACATAAATAAAAGTTGGACCGCTGCGGTGGCGGTGCGATGCTGGCGTTCATCGTTTAGCCAGCTCGCACGGCGAAACTAAATTACAATAAAAATACATTTCAGCAAAAAAATCCGCTTCAGTAATCCTTACAGTTGTAAAAGTAAAGTAAAACGATTTTTATTTTGCCAGAACAGAGAATAGTATATACTTGTGTAAATTAACCTTAAATTAACCGAGAAACTGAAACTGACAAAATCGGTCTCGACTCAGCATGTGCTATGGTAGAGCAAATCATAATTAACCTAGCGCTGGTCTTCCGTGAGTTGCTTAATGACGTAAGTCTAAGCATCTGGCACTACTGTTTTTGACCATGCGTTGGCATCAGTCATTATGAAGATTAATGAATCGTATGGTATCCATATAGTAGGAGTCTCAATCGTGGTGAACTACGACTATCTTATGCTTAATCAAGCTGCCAACTTAAACATTATAATCTATATTTTTCATGGCTTGACCAAAATGTGGACGGACCTTTATTATACGCATAGTGGCTTCAATATAAGAATAATCCCACAAAGAAGACTTCAATTGTATCTACTAAGTTGATTTCGACTTGGTTCTGTATTTTTGTGTATGTTCTTTTTTGTAACTCTGTATAACATTGTATATGTGGCTATCAATAAATTATTTAATTCTGTTTTTTATTCTTTATTTCTCAAGAAATATCATTATGACAAGGTTGTTTTTGTGGAAAATTCATGCATTTTCAGAGTGCGGCGATCACATTCACCAAGTAACCTACACGAAAATTGTTCGATATTGTACGGTTATTTTATGGAAGCCGCGCTTGATGCATTTTTAATGATTATGAATTGTTGGATCTATATCTCGATTCACGTGTAAAAATATTACGATCTCTTGATCAGCAGTACAGGGAAAAGATTTTAACATTGGATTTTATTTTGTGAAAAGCACAGCATAGCAGTTATACTACACCGACGACTGATTGTTAAGCACGTTTTTTGTATGCACTTTTGCTGTCCAAGGCTAGACTTCCAGGCTCCATAGGGGAAAACCCTTTTCGTTTTACAACACTTTTGTTTATGCATATAGGTATTCTCTAAGATATAGGTACATCGCGCGTGTCAAAGTCTACACCAGAAACAAAGGAAGCGTAAAGGCCGTTGTGAAAAAGCTTTTGTAACAGCAAGTTTTGCCGAAAATATTTGAAATGCTTGCCGCTCGATCTAACGTGTTTACGTTCCTCTGACGGGAAAGTCAGACATTTTTGCGTTTTTTGAACGTTGCCACGCCATCCGTGTGCGCCATTGTGTGGCGTGAAAATGGTGGATTGAAATATTGACGTAGAGACGTGGCAGTTATAGTATTTTGACGACCTCTGAGGCGCGGTGGGCGTTCTCCTGCGACGCAGGAGGTCGCGGGTTCGATTCCCGCCTTTGAGAAAAATGTTTTGTATGAGCGCATTAATGTATCTTTGTGAAGCTTTGGAAGATAAACAGCTGATGTAATTGCCGGTAGTTTTATTGTTATTTTATTATACATCATTTGATAGATTCTTTATAATTTGACATGCAATTTATACATAAAGACATTATTATTACTCCCATTTCCAAATATATATAATTTTTTAATTGACTGTGTACCTATTTCATTGTATTTATGTTTAGTTCCTTGACAATGCCCCTATACAGCAGCATTAATTTAAATCATGATTTAAATGTAAATTTAAAATTATTCTTCTTCCTTACATTATTTCATTGTATATTACTTGTATATTATTTAATTTTGTACAATATTTTTAGTATAGTTTGACAATGCCCTTATACAGCAGATTACTTTGACATTTTATCTAATTTATTATTCAATTTAACTTATACCATTATTTATTATCTGTTTTATTGTGACAAATTATTATAAATGAATTTATTTAAATTTTTGAAGAACGCATGTCTATCTGCTTTTTTTTGCACAAAGCCCTATGGTGTTTCCTTTGTCATAAGTTAGTGTGTGTTATAATAAAAATGTAATTTATCTTTTAAAATAGTATTTAACGACATCAAGTGTAACATGTGTACCTACGGTGGAAATAAATAAACTGAATGAAGTCAGTATTATCGGCATCAAATTATTCCACCACCACATACGGCTATGCGTTCTCTTGACTAGACTTATCTCTGCTTCTCATCAGCCCAAAGTTCATGTTCATGTGTCAAATAGAAACAGCATTCTTGTAACCACACCGAACCAAGTTTATTTTAGCATGATGTAATAAAAATATCTCTAGCTTCCATACTAAGCACCGACGGAACTCTGACAGGATACGACCGCAATGTAAAGCGCGTACCCAAAAGGTAAATGGGTCATAAAAAGTCATATCAATATTGACCGAGGGGCGTGCATCATTTCGCTATACCCGCCATATCTCTACAGACACGTTTGGATATAAAGCAGTTTTTGCTGATTCAGCTAAGTTAGTAAGGCCACTGGTGGTAAGGTTTCGTCCCGGTCTACCACCAGGGGTAGGCTTTGTGGTAGGCCGGGTCCATAATGTTTTAGTCGACGACCGACGAATATTTAAATATAGGTAATAAGTTAGATAGCACATAATCATTTCAAGAACGGAATATCATTACTATATAAGCTGTTCAGCAGGTAAGGTACCTAATGCTGAAGTAAACCTGGTATGCTCTTTTTATATATTCTTTGCCGTGATGTCTTTATGGTGAAAATAAAACTGTTCGTTATCATAAAAACTATATCACTTTTCTAGTTACAGAAGCTCTGCTTAATTTGTGGCTAGATGAGGCTGAGTGAATTGTCCATATTATATTTCAATTTATTATGCAGCACACAGATATTTCCATATGGCCATTTTGCTATAAGTAGCTAAAATAAATAAATAAAATAAATAATGCTGGACAATTCACACAGCTTTTATTTACCTATTTTTCCCGACGTTTCAACAGGTTTACACACTGTCGTGGTCACGGGATGACTGGAGTACTGGAGTTACCGCCTCAGCGAAGCGGGGGCTAGTTTATTTGAAACTACCCTCACTTGGTTTTCGAGATTAGTAGGCATGTCCAGCTGCACACTTGGACGACATACTACACTAACAGTATCTGCGACGCACTGAGAGACCGGTTTACGACGAGTACACTTGGCTATAACTGGATTCCACGAGGCAGAGAGTTTGAACCCGTCTTCACGATTGAAATTAGGATATTTCCTAATTTCAATCGCTTCCCGAAACATTCTCTTGTAGTAATGCCTTTCATTACAGATCACTTGTGGTTTGTGTAATTCGATCCAGTGATTGGGTCCTGAGTCTACTACGTGTTCAGCTATTGCCGACTTATTAACTTGGCGATTTTTGACCGCTGCTATGTGTTCCTTAACACGTTCTGCGACCGTGCGTTTAGTCTGGCCTATGTAGGAACGCCCGCAGCTGCAATCGATCTTGTAGACTCCAGGAACTTGCAAGGGCACTACGTCCTTTGGTGTTCGAAGTCGCTTCGCCATCTTAGTGAGTGGAGTGTAGATTGACTTAATTGAAAACTTCCTAAGAATATTTCCAATTTTGTCCGTCACTCCTTTCACATATGGCAAAAACGCCGGCTGTCTTGTCACCTCAATGTGTTTTACTTTGCGCCTCCGATTGGGCTGCCATCTGATACCAGTCTTGTAGCCATTCCGTTTTAGTACCTCCTGAACATGTTCTAATTCACTATCTATATGTTCAGGGTCACAGAGGTCATGAGCTCTGTTTACTAGAGATGATACCACTGACTCCAGATGTGACGGATGATGGTGTGACGCTGCGTTGAGGTATCTGTCCGTATGTGTCGGTTTTCTATATACAGTATGAGCTAAGGTCCCGTCAGATTTTACTGTCACTTTTAAATCGAGGAAAGCCAACGATCTGTTCTCCTCCATTTCGTGCGTGAACCTGATCTTAGGGTGTATGGAGTTTAGATACTCTGTCAGCTGATCTACTTCCTGGTCACGCCTGTTTAGTATACAGAACACATCGTCAACATATCTCTTCCACAATTTTATACCACGAGCTGCTAAGTCTATCCTGGATTCAAAATGTTCCATCCAGATATTGGCAAGTACTGGTGCTACAGGACTACCCATCGCTACACCATCTATCTGGAGGTAATGTTGCCCTTGATATAAAAAGAAGTTGCCATCAAGACAGTTCTGTAGAAGTAATACGAGTTGATCAGGAAGTTCATCATCACTCAATCTCTCTCTCACAACATCAAGACAATCACTAAGTGGAACATTAGTAAACAGAGATTCAACATCAAAGCTCACCAATAAATCTCCAGGTTCCAACGTTATGTCACTTATGATGCTGACAAAATGGCGCGAATCCTTCACAAAGGACGACGTCTTTCCCGTAAGCGGCTGTAGAACCCCAGCTACGTACTTCGCTAGATTGTAAGTTGGAGAGTCTATTTGACTTACTATTGGTCGTAGTGGTACGCTTGCCTTATGTACTTTCGGCAGACCATATAGCTTCGGCGACTGCACAATGGCTGGTCTATACAGACGGTCGAAGACATCCTCTGCGAAAAGGTCCTTATACTCCTGTACCAGTGCTCGAACCCGTTTTGTTACTCTAGCCGTGGGATTGTAGGTTACAGGCTTATACACCTTCTTGTCACTTAGCAATTTCCGTATTTTAGCGTCATAGTCCTGTGTGTTCATAACTACGGTGGCATTTCCTTTATCAGCTTTAAGTACCAGTATCTCATGGTTTTTTCGGAGATCCTCAAGAGCTTGACGTTCACCCGCAGTTATGTTTGGTTTCGGGAGTCGACATTTTCGCAAAATAATTGATACGTCTTGTCTCAGCGTGTCCGCGTCATTAGTGGGTATTTTATTGCGAACAATGGTCTCCTCGACGCTGCTAACAATGTCCTCATACGGAATGCGTTTAGGTGTTAGAGCAAAGTAAAGACCTTTTTCTAGAACGTTTAGTGTGTCGTTATCAAATTGAATATCAGTTAAATTAATAACCGTTTTAGGAAATTGTGTCGGTGACTGTACCTTATCATTCCGTACTTTCTTACTACGAGCTACCAATTGTTCAAACTTCTTTTCATGACGCTCTGTACAAAAATCATAAGTCCGCTGAGCTTGATTGTATGTTATTCGATCACACAGTTCAAAATCACTGATAGACAACACAACACTGCATTCCATATGTAGGTCATATAGGTTACACTGCACTCGTTGTAGGTAGCACTGGTCATTCCTAATCATTTGCTTGAGTAGGCGGCCACTCGCTTTCCACAGAATTTTAACGGAATGTTCAATGTCACTACGCGGTTTTATTCGACAACACGTAGGTATTAGGTCCCAATCACGACATTTAGTTAAAAATGACAGCGATGTTTTTAGACGCGCACTTTTATTCCGTAAAAATTAATTTGTATTAATTATTGTTGTATGTTACCGTTGTATTAATACTTATAAATATGTGTTCAGATCGCGTAAGTTTAAAAGTATTTAATTCACACAGCATTATCTAGCCCCATGGTAAGCAGAGCTTGTGTTATGGGTACTAGATAACTGATATACATAATACAATACATTACATAGATAGATATTTTTTATTATACATAGAAAACGACCAGAACACCCGGAACAATTATCTGCAGATCGTACACACAATTGTTCCGAGGCGGTAATCGAACCCGCGTCCTCCTGCGTCGCAGGCGGGCCTTCGCCCACCGCGCCACAGAGGTCGTCAAATGGTGCAAAGTCATTTAAAAGTCAATAAAAAAAGAAAATCAGCGCTGAAAACGATAAGTGGAATGAAAAACGTGTGACTGCAGCCTATGCCGAGGCCACTAATTTATGTATCGAATTTTTATTTTAAACCCTTTTTCGAAATCTGATGTTTTTGCAAGAGCTGGATGAATGGTTCGAGCGTTCCAAATGATTTGATCAATATTTTTCAAATTTTGAGGAAAAATATTGATGAAAGAAAGAAAGAAAATTATTTATTGATAAATTCATTCGGAATTGAGATAAGTAGGTAAGGCTGTGAGATAAAAAATGATCACCTATCAATATCAATAATGTTGTTAAACTCATTAAAACTGTATGGCAAAAGGGAAGTTGGGGGTGATCTAAAGTTATTTAATTTATTAAATATTTCTGTTGAATTCGCTTTCGTATGTTCAACCTTTTGTATGAGACTAAAAAAATATTCTAAAAATTTTAATTTTTTGAAACAATAATAATGATGTAGAATTAGTCCGTTCTATCGTTCTTTTATGAGAGTGGGGGATTAGGGAGTGTACCTCTGTTTGTACACACACTTGTGCACTATAATATGTCCCGCGCATGTTGCTCTCTCAGGACTGGCGACCATTGCCGATATTCTACTAGGGAGCCATCATCATCAGAACCTATTTTTCTCTAACCGTACACTTTCTTAAGACAAGATGCTCTAAGCAATTAGAGCAAGTAGTTCAAAGTACCTTGAGGTGAGGCCAAAGTTTTAAGAGGTTTTAATGTACTTTTTTACATTTTTACCGAGTTTCTAGAAGAATCTTTTTGCTTTGCTGATTGTTATCGCTTGTTTTAAACGTTGCTGGCCTTTACTAGAATGTGGTTTTTTCTTTACGTTTTAAAGATATACTTATCTCGGGAAGGCAAGAAGATTCCCACTAAGACATTCCTTTGTATCTTTTATAAATAGCATTAGCCTAGATTTTTATATTCTTTACAAAACGTTATACTCAGTAGACTTAAAACAAAAAAAACTGCAGCTGCTACCTACTCGTAGAAAAACCTAAAGAATTCTTGTTGAATATCGATATTTCATAAAACTACGAATTGGTCCACTGCTGGATGCTGGCCTCCCTGATATACGTCTTATAGGCTTTCATCTCATTCTTTCTTCAATATTTCAGTACTACAAAGCAACAATGTGAAAATAACACCTATTAATATAACTTATAGAAAGTTTGGACGTCAGGATGTTTGTTACCTCTTCACACCATGACTACTAAACGGTTCGGACCGAAATTACAAATAGGTAGGTAGTTCTAGGAATGATATAACATAGGCTACTTTTTCCCATCTGATAGAAATAATCAGTTACCATGGGATACAAATATCCTTAATCAAAATGCGAAGCCACGGGCAGAAACTGGTTTAAAATATTTCAAACAGATGGTGTGCTAGTGGCTAGTCAGCATACTCAACCTGTATTTTAAGGGGATAATCCTCGATTAAACATTGATTCCTTATTATGGTTGAAAAAAATAATGAAAATTTTTATCTTCTCATAAATTGAGCACACGACTTCCATCTCAAAACGACACTGTACATACCTCTAATATAACGAATCAATAATGTTGTTAATCATAAAACGTATTAAGTGATACGGTCTCCCTAAACGCAAACTACTACTTGTATGGGTACCTGAAAACGGTGGTAAATGATTTTCATTGAATAAATGTCACGGCGACCGAATTGGGGTGTTTTACTAAGATCAGAACGGCCCCAAGCGAAGGTGTCGTGTCTACTCATAAAATAAATTGAAATGCTCCGTCGATCAACAACGCGGGCGGCAGCGGTCCCAACGCTCGACAATAAATCAACTCCAAGCTTTTATATAAAAAGGAAAGAGCGGAAAGTCGTTTATTTGTTTCCAAACTATACTCGAACGGTTGCTGAGCTTCCGATACTTTAATAAAAATCTTACTGGAATTGAAATTTCACATTCTGTCGCACCGGTCCCCGCGGTGGGCAAATGAGAGACGCAAAAACGGCTAACTGTAAAACTTTATCCGCTCGGACGTTAAGGGATGGTTCATACAGATGGGCTATTTGCGGTAGCGGCCACTTGTTCCAGTTTCGGTTAAGTGCCAGTCATCAGAAATGATGACGACGCGGACGCAATGAGCCATTAGCTGCGTTTATAACAGCCTTGGTCCATCAGCGTAGACTACCTGAGACGACTCGTGAAAAATATGATTTACAAATCATTATAAGTTGTTTATATGAAAAACTTTAAGTTATAATCGATAAATAAAATAAACTTTAAGTAATAAAATTGTTTACGAATGTTTGTAAAAAATATGTAATTCAAAACTATTATTTTATCGTAATCAGTGACACTATAAGAAGTGAGTCAAAAAGCGACTTCGACCATTGCTTTAAAGTTAGTGGCCGTTATCCAGTCTGCTCCTAGCCTTTTATGAAAATAGTGTCAGAAAAGATTAAAAATTAAATGGTAATTGATGAGGCGCCGTTTAATTAGTTGGATCCGTACCCAAGAACCCAGTTTTTGCTCTAGTAGAAGAAATTAGATGGCTGATGGCTGTGGAAGTTTTCTTCAAAACAACCGCAAAGTCAAATTAGCTCATTTGCTTTCCGAAAATTCACGCTGCTTGTGATTTTTAGATAAGAACATCGGATTTTTCCCTATTCTAAATTTTCTGAGATTTTAAGATTCTTACTCAAGTCAACAAGACTCGGTCGAACTTCGACGAGCCTATCACATGATCAAAAGTGGCACGAGATCAAAGGGGCTGAACAAGGCTCACGTTCGCGATCTTGTAAAATTTAGCTGACGCTGATTATATAGATAACCATGTACCTAAGTAATTGGCGACACCCTATAGCCCATTTCTTAAGATGAATGAATGTCGGGATCGCCCCTTTTAAACTTTACAAAGATTGTAAAGAAAAATGCCCAAAGTTTTTTTACCCCGTTATAATTGGCACCGCTTTGACATTAGATTAATTCCTTACCTTTCTATCTGTCGGGGTCCTGACCCCCTTGTTCTTTCGTCCATTCGAAAATAATTTATCGAGATTAAAATTTATGAAAATGAAATTTTACTTTGTGGTAATAACAGTTCGGGCTTTGTTCACGAAGTAAAAGGAAAAATGGATTGTGTAGATCTAAACATTCCGGAAGATTAAATGAGTACCTTTTAAAAGGTGCTTCGTTTTAACAGAGGAGCGAGAAATGTTGTTTTTTGAATCAAAGAACTGGGATAGGAAGGTTTTATTTAGATATATTATTTGACTAGTTTATGCAATTATAAAAGTAATTGTTTTTTCTGTCTTCATGTTAAAGCCGTTACAAATACATTTACGAATAAAAATCTATAACTTCTTCCATTGTTGAGATGTCACTCATACACAATACACCAAAGTCATCATAATTATAATCAACAACCTATAAATAGTCCACTGTTGGACACAGGCCTCCCCTAATGAGCGCCTGTCTTCAGCTTGCCGCATCCAGCGTCTACCTGCAGTCATTCGCAAGTCCCACCTGGCCGTAAGGCGTACTATACTACATTTGCCGAGACGCGGTCTCCACTCAAGAACATGTTTACCCCAGTGGTTGTAGGTTCTTCGCGATATATGGCCGGCCCACTATCAGTTCAGGTTGTAATTCTTTGAGCTATGTTGGAAATATGTGTACACCATAGTGATTACAATGCTTACGATTGCAATGATAACAGTACAATATGCAATAATGGATATTGTACTGACAGAGCAAACAGCCAATACAAAAACCAAAGTACGAGTAAGTAAGTGGAAAAGTTGTAAGTATATTCATTTTCTCTCACGTAGCATCTCATTCCACCCAAAGAAGCCGTTACAAGGCGCTCCAGAATTGGGCCTTATGCCTGCATCTAAGAAGTTTGCCCCAAACTTTGTGTTCTCTCTTTAGTTCACCTCTTAGGTGTGTTTTAATGAGCGCCTTTACTCTCGAGGTCATAAAGGCTACTGTTTTTGAGTCTTAATGTTTGACTGTCAATACTAAAAGTGACATCAAAAAATAGTATTTACTGATTTATTCTCATTGGTTTCTATTGGTAAAGTGTCAGCAACATAATCATAATCGTTACTATTATGATGCTACTAGGCGCCCGAACGTTGTGACATTCGTTAAAATACGGCGGCTACTGATTTTCTTTAACTGTAGTGACTAAACTCTACAAACTAAGGTGCAAAATTCCGGAAAGCTACAAAATGTCAATAACTAAATGTCGGCTTATCTCAAGCTTGAATTATGAGTACAGCGACTGGGGCGAGACACAGCTTTAGTCATCACGGCATACCAATACGTTTACACAAACGTGATTTGGATTAATTTTAAAGTGTATTAAAACTTTAGAAAACCTAACTCAATCCGCGCTTATTCACTTTTTCTGCCTAATGACGGGGGAAAAGTCTACCAAATATACATAAAAGCCAAATAGAAGTCCTAACAAGTATATTGATGACGACCGATGTGGCGCGGTGGGCGAAGGTCTGCCTGCGACGCAGGAGGTTGCGTGTTCGATTCCCGCCTCGGAACAAACGGGTGTTCTGGTCGTTTTCTATGTATGATAAAAAATATCTATCTATGTAATATATTGTATTATGTATATCAGTTATCTAGTACCCATAACACAAGCACTGCTTAGCTTTGTGTATTGTCCAGCATTATTTATATTTATTTGTTGAATTATTGATACCTAATTTTAATTTTTAAAATTTTAGCTTATTCGATTCTTTGATGTAATAAATACATAGAAGTCCAGATAATACTTAAAAAGTGTAGCCCGCCCGGATGAAAATAAAATCGCCGTATTTGACCGTTACGTTTTAAGAAGAAAACTTTATATAGATCTACAGATTTCAAGATATACGGACTATCGCCGATAGTTGTTAATATCTCTGGTTAATTTCTATCCACGAACATAAACGCACATTAAGATTTTAATTTTGAATTCCAAGTTTCCTAATTTCCTAATTGTAATCCCCGAGGTGTCTGGGGAGAATAATGCGTACCTATCTTAAATAATTACTGCTTTCCGGTTTAAGGTAAGCAGTTCTACAAAATTGTATCAATATCTCATTTTCTCAATTTGAATTGCTGATTCTGAAGTTGGAGAGATTTCGCTAATTGAATTTTGATTTGACTTTATCAAGGGGAAGATACAATCTGCTTTACTGGCTCGAGAGCTACTTGTATTTTGCGAGAACGAGTGAGAACGAAACGCGTGAATGCTTTTTTTACGTTTCATCGGATATATTATAAAAGTTAATACAGTTAGCAACTGATTGTATTGTAAATACTAGTTGTTATGTTTATGTTTTTTTTTATCATAAGTCAGTAATTATATATTTTTAAGTCTCTATGTCCAGTTGTAATTATAAAACCAAACATATTTTAATGTTGATCATAGTCAGCAGTTAGCTCAACTGTTTCTATTTGTAATTTATTACTAGTTGTAATTTCGTTCGTAATAAAAAAGAACTATTAGATTTAAAATTAAAATGTTACATGTTTTTGAAACATGAAAGTCATGATATATTTTTTTGACTTACTAAGTCAATAAAATAAGACTCAAGAGCAAAGCTAATGAAGACCAGTCATGGGATTTACTTAAATCTCGACAACGAATGGCAAAATCTGATGTGTTTTTTGATTCACGAATAGTTTAAAATGAAAAGCGAAAGAAGACGAGGTTTTACGTTCGGATGTATTTATTTTTTATATTAATGTATATTCGACGATTTCTTCGTCAATAAATTATTTGACTTTTGTATAGGAAATCATCTGGTTGTCTGGTAAATTTCATAATTTAATTTTATTACCGACGGATTAATATTTCTATTTATAAGAGTCTTCTTAACCCTTAGCCACCTGACGTGTATTTCAGTTACACTACCACCTGACGTCGGTCATAGAGACCGCTTGCGTAGTTACCATGTTTATTAATATATTATTTAAGTATTAATTTAAATGAAAGTCGCATCTGTATTATCTTTATATTTTTATTATTAATAAGTTTTTAAACAATGCAAAAGTTTTCATTTATTTATCTAAAATCAACACTTAATATAAAAATACAAAATTTTTGAAAAAAATCAGTAACTTTGGAAATCAGAGATCTGGGTAATTACCCTAAGTTGTATATAATATTTTTACTTATTTACTATTAGTTCGGTATATAATCTTAAACTTAAAATCATTTTTGGTATGATCAAGGATCAATTATTATAAAATCACAACCCTCAAAGTTTTACAAATTGCGGCGACAATCACGGCACATTTTTTGGCTGCATTCAATGCAAATCGGATTTTTGCATACAAAACACATATATGCTGTTTTCCGCTTCTTTTTAGGGTCACATGTTGAACATGTCTTCCGTTTTTCGAATTTTTCAGTAAGCTCAGAAGATGATGTACTAGGCGTTTCTTCTATTTTTAGGATTCGACGAATAGTACACTGAAGATCCCTTTGCAAACCAAAGGCGCATGCACGGCGTTCCAGATGAGGCTTTATAGGTTTTCTGCCAATTTTTTTATAAAGACTAGTCTTGAAATCTTGGCTTGAGCTTGGTTCATGTTATTCGCCATCAATGATGTGATCTTCTGGAACATCTTCTACGTCGCTGCAATCTTCATTCGGAAGTTCTGGAGCATTGAGTTGGTATTCAGAGTCTGAATCCGTTTCCTCTAGCCATCGTGATATGTTTGGATCCGACATTATAAGCCTACAAAAAAATAAATAGCATATAGTAAAAATAACGTAACCACCTGACGTCGGTCACTCGGACCGCACGCGAAATATAATTACCTGTAATTCACAAATGCGCGCACGTCTGGAGCCGCCGAGCGCGTGGCGCGTACCGACAAGAGAGGGGACAAAGTACATGAACGCACGGTTGCACCGCGTGCATAGCAAGACAATAATTTGAAAAATAAAATCGCCGGAGTCTCTGTGACCGACGTCAGGTGGTTAAGGGTTAAGAGTTTTCTTATTATAAAGAGTCGATTTTGAATTTAAAAAAAAACATATTACAATTATTACATTATTGAATTAGGATACTACGTTTTGATGATTTAAAAAATAAAAATATAAATTTGACGTCTTCAGTATGGGTATATTTTTAATGCTCTATCAGGATAAAAATAAAATTCTTATTTAAATTTTTGTTGGGCCTAAATGTTATAAAAACTATGCAAAACGCGTTTTTCCGAGGATTTAAAAATTCTTTTTACTTTTTTTTTATATTACTAAAGTTTTTGTGAATTTCTTTTGTAAAAGGAATGCATTAAGGTAGTATTTAAGTAGTCTTAAACGGCGTCAAGTTAATGTAGAAACGTTTTTAATTCAACAAAACGATTCATAACTTTAAACAACAAAATATTTGAAAAAATCTGCACCAACAACCTAAAATATTCAACCACAAAATATAAAAATCTCGGCAAAAATTCCAACGACGTCCAACAGCATAACCAATTAACCCCAACAGCATAGCATGAATTTCCTAAAAAAATCAACCTGAAAACCAAATAAAAAACAAAAAAGACCGCAGCCAAAAATCCGCCGACCACCTCCGCATACCGAAATCCTGAAAATCCGCATCCACTAACCTTCTTAATTCACCACAGCATCAGGCACCGCACCAAAGTCATGATCACATTTAAAAAGTCACCATTGTTCTATTACACCGCACAAACTGTTAGTGAAAAGCGCTACCACTCGTCACCTTACTTCAGGAGCGGGGTACCGGAGACCGGAAGGTACTAGAGCCACGTCTGCCGGGTTCAGGCGCGGATCTGAGCTCTCTCTGGGCTTGCAGCTCCATTTATGCGCGGAGGGGTGGAATTGTGGGTGGAACGGGGACGAAAACGCGCACGCGTCCAGGACCCTGTTGCTTCTTAGTGAGGGGACAACGTCGATGATATTTTTTTTGTTAATTGGCTACATTGATAGTATGAATAATCGTCCTGCAGATCAATTCAGAGATGTGCGTAAGTGTAAGGGCTGTTTTCTTGTCGGATTACCACCCACGTATACGTATATGCGTGGTTTGCGAGTCACCGGAAACATATAATTTATCCAGCCGAACCACGCTCTGCGCTATAGGAAAAACATAAAAGAACTTAAAGATTTCGGGTGACCCGCACACGGATCAGATGCGCACGTGGGCGGAAATCCGTATGACATAGGAAAAGAGCCCTAACACTCATAAATAAATTAACCAATGCGGCGAAAATAGTATTAAAATCTAATACGATACGAGTAAAATTCTTACGCGCGTAGGAACTTAAGTATAATATGGATTTTACTTATTATACGTGGAACGATAATTTGCAACTAACTTTTAATTCTGCCGTATTTTCTAGTTTTTTCTATATTATATAACTTCTATTGTAAATACATTATTAATATAATTTTATTATTAATATATGTTGACAATAGACACTGGTCAATATCCGGAAAGATTAAAATAAATTCTCGATGAAAATCTCGAAGGATCGATGTCGATAGTTACACGCATCACTAAACACACCCTACCAACCAGTAAGCCCCCCGCCTGCCCATCGTTTAAGCACTGACTTATCAAAAAACTTATGTTTAAGTAAGATACTGTAACAAGTTTTGCCACAAGGAGACCCGATTGTGGACGGGTTAAACGTTTCTCTTTAGCAAATATGCACGTTAAGTACCTATGTAATGAAAATTATCCGCTCCAATAATTTTAAGGTTGGCTAAAGTTTTTTCATAATCTGATTATCGCGACAATGCAGATTTAGACGGTAGGAATATTAATTTTCCGTACATTTGTTGGAAACCCTTTGTGAAAAATCATTTATGCAAATTATTGAGCCCGTGCCCGGGAGGGTTCTTATCGACATCGCTTTGTCTGAATTATCTGTTTTTATTTTGAATTGTGACGATAATAGCTTCTTTAAACTTGCAGAAAAAGAGGCGGAACACAAAAGGCTTTTCTTTATTCTTTATTCAGATGCAAAGAAGGCTTGGGCATCGATTCAGACAGAATAACCGTGAAATCGTCTATAGCATCATAACTCCGTCTGAGCTTTATTGACAGAGAGCCTCTGTTTTATATAAAATTGAAAGCGTGTTTTTTTTATAATAGTTCTAGAAATATATTTGCGGTATTGCCTGGGTGTGGTTTGTATTTATAAAATGGCAGAAACTGACTTAGGTTATGTTTCATTGATCATTCTACCCCAATTGGCGCTCATTAGAGGAGACCTATGTCCAGCAGTGGACTGCTATAGGCTGATTTTGATGTTGTTATTAAGTTTCTACCTGCAACTTATAGTAGCTGTAGAAAAATGACAATATCCGTGTTTTTTTTCGGGATATTCGATAAGATGTCTTATCCCGGAAAAACACGTGTAAAGTCGCTGACACAAGATAGTAAACGATAATTTGTTGTTTATTGAGTTTCTTAATATTTACGTGGTAAAACGATCTTAGGATTCAAAATTATCTTGGTTATTGCACTGTAGGTTAAGCCACTGACCCACCCCGTGGCTGTGCGCGCTGTGCATGGAAGTGGGCCTTTGACTAAAGCCGCAGCATACAGCAGCGTGCACAGTGAGCGCTGCGTGGTGGGACAGCGCCTTTACTGACATCCAAACCAACCTTGTAGGCATCATAGGTAAATGATGCCAACAATTAGATGCATAATGTACAAGGAGAGCATTATACAGACCATTGAGCTGGAATAATTGCCTACCCAATCAGTTATTGACCTTACAATGATATATTAAATCAGGAATCTCATAAGAAGCACTTGACCATAGACTAATTTAAATGTGGTGTGTGGTAAATAGATTCGCCACATAGGTAACCTACCATGAACTCATGATTGTGCACCTTTATTGTAAAATTTAAAACTAATATTATATATGCGAAAGTTTGGATGTTTAGATGGAAGAATGGGTGGATGTTTGTTACTTCTTCATACCAAAACCACGAGTCAGTTTGGGCTGAAAATTGCATACAGGTAGTTCTAAGCTTCGAATAAAACATAGGCTGAAATGCATAAAAACGTGCCATAAGTATAAATAAATAAATAATGCTGAACAATTCACACAGCATCATCTAGCCCCGAGCTAAGTAGAGTTTGTGTTATGGGTACCTACAAGATGACTGATAAACTTAGGAAAATTACATTACATAAATAGATATTTTTTATTATACAGAGGTAACGAAGAACACCAAAGAACAACAAAGAACACTCGGAACAAATATCTGTAGATGATCGTACACACAATTGTTCCGAAGCGTGAATCGAAACCTCCGCAACCTCCTGCGTTGCACGTGGACCTTCGCCCACCACGCCACAGAGGTCGTCAAATAAATAAGTTCCCATGGAATATAAATAACTTTAAAGTTTTCCTTAGAACGAACGCGATTAAAGCCGCGGGCATAAACTAGTCTGTGTGGTTGCATAATGCACACACTGCTTGCACTACGCAAGCAGTGAGTAGTGTGTGTTAAACGCCATGTAGTCATCGTTGTCTGTTGATACATACATGGTTGCATACCTACGAGTATATCTACTAAATCTATATTTATAAACTAGCGGACCGTCCCGGCTTCGCACGGGTATTTATAATTTTTATTATTCAAAATTTATTTGCGGCCGTTTATTTCCCCGTACCGCAGTACCCGTACCCCACGCCTATTTCGCATAGTTATAGTTAGCCGAGTGTGAGCCACGCGACTTTTTTCTAATACTATTAATAATATTAATAATAACAGGCCCGCAGGGCAGCTTGTGGCGAGCTGTTGGTGAGTAGTGACACCACGGGTACCGAGTGCTCCCCGGGAAGTTCCTGGTTCTCGTCTCCGCTAGCGGAGTGGCATCCCAAGAGAACCAGACCCCCACCTCTTGCTTGCCTGCATTGGCCGGTCTGAGTGGAGTCGCGAGAGATGCATCTTAGGATGTAGACTCGGGGGTGGAAGTGTCTAATGGCGTAATAGCGAGGAAACTCGCTCACGAGCAGTCTTCGTGATGGTGAAATCGGGGCCGCACCTCTCGACACCCCTCAGTCGTTTGCGCCGATGTTGTTCCTCTCCGGTAATTTACTCCGGCTTTTTAAGGAATCCATCCAGCATTCGGCAAGCCACCGTCTGCCACTCTTCTTAACATTATGATTGACTTGTTTATGGCAGACGTCCGCAATCTCCCCTATAGCCCGATTACCCAGTCCATCCATCCATCACAATAACCTGGTTTTATTTCTTTCATTTTTCTTTGCAATAGTCTCTACACCTGGTGGATACCATCTTTGGATGTATCATATTGTGCACCCGAGGATGATACCCGCTATGTGTAGCCATCGCCTTTAGATTAACTTCTCAAAGGGCCTCTGTGCTGTTGGCTTCGGACCCCTTCCAAAGGACCGGGTCACTTTATGGCTCGAGATCATGGTAAATGAGAGACTTAATAATAATAATATAATAATATTTTTGAATTCGTGATAATCTTTCGAATCCAAAATTGAAGCAGTCTTAATTATAAAGTAATTTATTTTGATAAGGATTAATACCACGGTACAAATAAAGAGCCATTTCTAGGGGCGGCATTTTAATTAAAATTTTAAAATAAAAAACACTTATTGTGACGTAACTATGGTAGATACATATAATGCTGCCGCGACATTTTTTGTAGACAATAATTTTAAATTTTTATAAATTTTAATGCTGGACAATTCACACAGCATTATCTAGCCCCATGGTAAGCAAAGCTTGTGTTATGGGTACTAGATAACTGATATACATAATACAATACATTACATAGATAGATGTTTTTTATTATACATAGAAAACGACCAGAACACCCGAAACAAATATCTGCAGATCGTACACGCATTTGTTCCGAGGCGGGAATCGAACCCGCAACCTGCTGCGTCGCAGGCGGACCTTCGCCCACCGCGCCACATGGTTTCGTTGGCAGACCTATTAAATACTTATCAGATACGACACAAATTAACAGGTCTGCGAACAGACATAATTACTAAACGGGTCGGTTTGCATTGGTTTTTCAGTTCTTGGAAGCCAAGCGATTGCGCTTGGCCCGCAACCAATAAAATGAAAGTTGCTTATAGGACGCTTTTCATTACAAGCTATTATTATTCTACTTGCCCTAGTTTGCGTACGTTACTAATTTAGCAACAAAATTTTAGACCAGTTGTCCTCAAGCGATTGAGATGAAATTTGGCATGCTTATGTAAATTCGATGACAACGTAGTCACTAGACACGACAAGTCACTAGCAATATTCAAGAGCATGGTAAAGGAACACTATTTGTCCTGCTGTCACTGACCACACCCTTGTTTTTTTCCGTTATAAAATTAATATTATATATTTATATAAGTAGGTATGTATTATTTGTTATAAAGTATATATGTATTTATAGTAGATAGGTATATATATATTTGTATGTAAAATAATAATATGAAACTTCATGTTGTAATGAACTACATAATAACGCACACAGATCCCCTTTTTCAATCCAACGATCCTATCCATCCACGGTTGTCTGGTAGAGATCGCTCTTGAGCGATAAGACCGCCAAATTGTCACATATCTTGTATTATTATTGTTTACCTTGTTTGTTTTATTTTTAAGTGTGCAATAAAAGTATTGTCTATCTATCTATCTAACGTAATATCATTGTACCATCGAGCTGGTCTGATCACGAAAACAGAAGGTAGAACTCCTAAACGAAACGATTTCACTCCGTCAAGTTTCTATTCGTTGGATTTGTCTTCCCAAGCACTTGGTCCTAGATTATTATTAGTTAGATAGGAAACTTCATACACAAAACAGAAAACAATACAGAAATAAATACTTAGCAAAGAGGAAGTATAAAGGCGACCTTATTACTGACACCGATCTCTTCAAGGCAACCTTAGGATGGACTTGACTTTGATTACCTGTTTTACCATCAGTTTTTAAATAAAGAAATAATTTAGTCTCTAAAGTAAGCAAAGCGTAAATCATAGAGCAAAAATACACTAATGGGTGTAATGATATATCCTAGAATTATAATTTTATATCTTTTTCCAAACTCGGGATCATCAGTTTCTTCGTGGAAATATCCATTTAGACAGCTGTCTTCATAATGTTCAACGCTGTATGCAGAATATTTGCACGGAAATTTTTCAATATATTATAAAAGTTTGTCTGCCGGTGAACGCCCCGGCCAAGTTTTAAATTTATTTCTCGATACCCTGGTTTATACATATTTTGAAAGGATTAGAAGCTTTTAGTGCTGGTAAATAAACAGTTTCGGTTTAAAAAGGTTTCCAAGGAACAATCGTTAGGGTCGTTGATTTACATTCTGGAGAAAATAAACAATGTCTGTAGGTTACTTGCTAGGTTTTATGATTTCTGACTAGAAAATTTAGTATTTGACTATATTTACTACTATTTTCAGCCCACGGCTTCGCAAGCTTTGTGTCTGTGGAACCGTGTAGAGGTAATTACTATCCCTTGGTAACTGTTTTATATTATAAAAAGTATAGTACATCTGTACAAAATATCAGTCCTATTTGCTAGTCATGTAAACACGCTTATAAAATGGCATCGATATCGAACGGATGATGAAAAATGTTGGTCAAACATTACTTATAAACTTCTATAATGTTACGCAAAATAAGTCTTTATTGATTAGATTCTAGAGTTTATTTCATCTATGGACGATTCTGCGACGATACTACTGCCGTAGTAAACTGAGTTTTTCGCAATATTTTGCCCGAGCGCTGCTGTATAGAAGTCGTACGACTTGATTGCTCTTGAAGTCACGAGCATTTCTCAGCACAAAGCCCAGGCCCTTTTACAATTTCTTGGCAAAGGCATCATTGAATACATTTTATGTATGACTTTAAGTAATATAAATTATTTGAGAATTAGTTGTAATGGGAGGGTTATTTCCTAACAGGGTTTCAATTCATATTTCAATAAGTCCTAACTTCGTAGAATTTGGGTACATTAGAGACATAAAATAAAAACTCCCCGCGGCGGCGGCCGCGGCGGGGAGTTTTCCGCCGCACTGCACCGCAGTTGCGTTTGTATCTTTTTATGTAGTCACATTATAATATTAAAAAACCGAAAGTTTGCATAGATATTTTAACAAACATCTGTAAATTTAAATAATTTAATATCCAAAAAAGAGGTAACCCTCTTCACGGCAAACATACTTAACGGAATGGGCTGAAATTTTGCATACACCTAGTAACTGTACTAGGCCTTGAATAAAATATAGGCTACTTTGCCCCAATCTATGGGATATAAATAACCTTAAAACGTTTCCATAGAAACAACGCTGGCAAGCTGAGGGCAGAAACTAGTAAAGTTATACTTTGAATAAAAGTAGACGGGCGCATACGCTTCGACGACGCGTCTCGCGTGTGAGCTGATTCCTTATAATCATTTTTGTGACAAATGTTGGATATTAATAATTGAAACCACCTAAAACTGAACGGCACAAAATGAAGTGAAAATGTGGAAGGAGATAAGGGAAGCCTTTGCCGAGCAGTGGGATAGAACAGGCTTAAACCAGAACCACATTGCTAAGCGGATTCAATTGCGTAATATCTAGATAAAACTTACTTTACATAACTCATGTACATATAATGTATCTATATTTTCTTCTCAGAAGAGAGTTTCATATACTCGTCATTAGAAAACCGAAAAAAAAAATCTGGTCGCAAAATAAATAAAATCGCTCACTGACATTATTACAAATCCTTTTCCATTTTAAACATTCTAAGGTTTCGACCTAAGTTTGACCCTTGCTCGCGAGATGTCGTGGCAGCGTCGACAAAAATTATTGGAAATATTTATTGACGACCGATGTGGCACAGCGAGCGAAGGACCGCCTGCGATGCAGGAGGATCGATTCCCGCCTTCGGACAGAGAGGCACTGGCACAGGCGGCCTTATTCTCTAACGCGATTTCTTTCTAGCAAGCAGGCGCAGGGAGAATAACATAAGAAATACGACCATCACGAAATCATTCTATAAGCAAAAGCGAAAAAAGCATCAAAATCTAATAACAATTGGCGAATAAGTCGAGTAACAAATATACTAAAACGATTTGCGGTAGGCTCGCGCGAGCACGTACTTGTATGCAATTATGGTCTCTAAAGCCGACCAAAATAAAAAAAACGTACAGCAAAATTTTAATCTCCTCCTTTTGCAGTCGGTTGAAAATCAGCAACCCACTCTGGGTGCGTTGTAAGATCGAATTCTTGACCGAATTCCTACCCTGCTACTAAACTTCAGTTTATTTCTGCACGATTTCCCACTGATTAGGTGTAAGCACGCCCCTCACCGATTGAATTCCAGAACCGAAAAGGAAAGTCAACTTTTTTAATGTCCTCCGAAGCTAGTACTCTCTGGTACGATGTTTTTTAGGGTTGAGGATCAAACTGGTGAAACTGAACTCATATAGAACGTTTTTTGTGAGTCGGTCTAGCAATTAGATTGTTTGGCGCCATATCATACTAATTATGTATGCGAAAGTTTGGATGTTGAGATGTTTGTTATCTCTTCACGTCAAAAACTACAGAACGGATTAGGCTGACATTTTGCACACATGTAGTTGTAGGTCTTTAATTAAACATAGGCTTAAATAACAAACTTTTTCATCGGAACAACGCGTGCAAAGCCGCGAGAAGAACTAAAAAAGGAGTACATTCATATTAATGTAGCTTTTGATTACAAAAAGTGTAATTGAAACTGATATCTCTGATCAACATCCTTAGGGGACCGAAGTTTTAAGAAGGGTTTTAAGAGGATATTAATAATATAGGAAACAAGGTTCTGCCTGAGGTTAAGCACCTCCCATGAGTACTGATTTATTGGACAAAAAGTAGGTAGCCTATGTGTAAAAATGTATGTTTATTCCTGGCCCAGAACTACCCGAATACAAAATTTCAGCCCAATCCGTTCTTCCAGACATTTGCATTTTTTTGCACTTTGTGAAAAAATCACATCCAAACATTCGCATTAATAATATTGGTGTAATCATAATCATAATCTTTATTTGCATGAATGTATGTATAAAAGGTCTTAATTATAAATATGTCCAGATACAAACTACCTACTCAGGTGTGCAAAATCGTTAATGGCTCTAACGTCAATAAAAATATAATTCAAAATCTTAACCAATATCTAATGAAAAATTATACAGATTTAAATAGAAAGAAAAAATAGTATATAAAGCAATAAAATTAAAATAAATTAGTCAAACACGTACATATGTCAATAAGTTTTAAAATTCAAATATTCTTTGACATCATAAAAACAGTTTTCTAATAACCAGTTTTTTAATTTGGTTTTAAATTATGTTTAATGGCAAATCTTTTTAACTTTTTGGTAATTTATTGTAGATAGTAATGGCATGATAGTAGGAGTTACGTTTAACAAGTTCTAGCCGACAATGCGGGACGTAAAATCTATTGATGTGTCTTGTATGTCTACTCAAGACTTCTGCGTGCGTTTTAAAATACTGCGGGTATTGCGTGACAAAGACGCAGATGTCCCTGATGTACATGCAAGGTAACGGGAGGATCTTGAACCTCTTAAATAAAGGCTTGCAGCTATCCGTACTCCAAAGTCCACAGATAGCCCGGACGGATTTTTTCTGTACTTTAAACGCTTTGATAAAATCTACTGAGTTACCCCACATAATTAGGGCATATGCTAGCGTTGAAGAAACGTAGCCATGATACGCAGTAAGAGCCGCTTCAATAGATACCCGAAGACGCAGGCACTTTATTGCTTAAACAAACTTATCTATTTTTGTACACACTTGTTCAATATGTGCCTTCCAATTCATATGTTGATCTAGAATGATTCCCAGAAATTTCACCGTTTCGACTTCCGCTATAAGAGAAGATATTGATTATTTATTTATAAATGAAAGAAAAATCCGAGTATTAAGAAGCTATTAGGCGTTGTTTCGTTCCTGTAATGGTGTATTTTCGTTCCCCTCCGAACGGAGTCAATACTTATTAAAATTTTATTGAATAATGCTTGCTTACAGTGCCGCTGATTGGTTTTGGCGTTGGTTCGACGAAAATGGTTGAATTATGGCGATGAAAAGTGCCTTTATAAATAAATAATCACATTTTTTCTTCCTTTTTCACGGTGACATGACTGTATTATAAAATGAATAAATTTTTCACGAAGTTTTAAAAGTCCGACCTTTCTATTATAGGGAATTATTGGAAAGCGTGACGTCAAATAAAAAAATATAAAATATCTCCGTAGTATATTTTTATTCACTACTAACTGCGCCCTGCGGTTTCGGTCGCGTGGTGATAGATATTTTGGATAATATACAATATTGTCATATCTTTATAAATTGTAGCCTATATGTTATTCTGATGTATAAGCTATATTATTGTAAAATTTCATTAAAATCCATTCAGTAGTTTTTACGTGCAAGAGTAACAAACATCCATCCATCCATACTTACAAACTTTCGCCTTTATAATATCAAAGTAGGATAGTAGGATTCACACAAACCTTTAAATGAGAGATTAGATTATTATTTGTGATTTTGACAAACGCGTATCATATTTCGTTCTAGATATTAAATTATAAGACAAGTAAATTAATAATATTTTTAAATACTGTTTGTTCTCTTTGTTAGATTATTGCAGGGAACCACGATCACCCTAATCCTATAAAGCAGTTTACTATGCAAAGGGGTAGACCTTAATTTCCGCCGTACAACATATTACAATAATCTAAAAAAATGTCTGATAGTATCGTGCAAGGAATGATATATGTATATTTAGATAAGCATAAATATAAAATCGTATATTATAGGTATTAGAAAATTTTCGTAATATTTCTAAAGAAGACTTTTTAAATTTTTTTTTATACGTTCGATGTTATGGAATATTTTTGCACCCTCTCTATGTCTTATTTTATTGTTTTCTTTCTAACGCGTTGTTTCTTAAGAAATGTGAAGTTTTAGATAAATAAATAAATAAATATAAATAATGCTGGACAATTCACACAGCGTTATCTAGCCCCATGGTAAGCAGAGCTTGTGTTATGGGTACTAGATAACTGATATCTATATATATAAAAGAAAGTCGTGTTTGTTACAACACTTATAACTCGAAAACGGCTGGACCGATTTAGCTGAAAATTGGTGGAGAGGTAGCTTAGAACCAGGAGTCTAATATAGGATACTTTTTATCATTTAAACAATTTGACACATAGATTTCCACGGGAGCGAAGCCGCGGGGAGCAGCTAGTACATAATACAATTCATAACATTTATATATATATATATACAGTGGTGGACAAATAATTAGAAACATTACCCACGGAACTTAACATTATACAAGATATTTGACCTTATTACTTTTTATTTGGAAATGAAACCACAAATAGCATAAAATATGTTCAATAACTAATCATATATTTAAAAAAAACAACAAAATATCAACTATACAAGTACATATTCAATATTACATTTCATACAAACAACTAAATGAGTTTTAAAGTACCAACAGTAATGGACAACTAATTAGAAACAATACAAAAAAAGGAGTTACGTTTGTTTGAGACTTTCTTTTTTACGACATGCCACAGATTTTGTATGGGATTTAAATCAGGGCTATTTGCAGGCCAGTTTAAGACGGAAATACGCTGTTCCCTAAGAAATTTTTTTACACTGTTGGCAGTGTGTTTAGGGTCATTATCATGCTGAAAGATCCAGATTACAGGCAAATTGTCGTTAGAGTACGGAATCATTGTCTCTTCTAAGATATTTTTGTACGGCAGTTGATCCATTGTACCTTCAATCTTACGAACGGGTCCAACTCCACATCCAGAAAAACATCCCCATACCTTGATATTGCCGATGATTAGCTATTCTCCTGTACGTCCATTCTTGTTCGATGTGCAAATTAACAATTATTTGCCTAGTTGACGCGTCACAACTTTTATATTTGCTTATTTTGAACAAAAAATTGTAAACGGATTTTCAATTTGATGGTCAATTGCCGCCAAAACGAACGATGGAAAATAGCTATGAAAGAAGTTTTATTTTTTCAATTTCAAAAATGGAATGTGCCTTGGATGTCCAAGGGGCCCGTAACAGAAAATAAGCTATGTATGCTTTAAACTCTTTTTATGATGAAATTTATATAGTTTTGTTTTTTTAATGTATTCTATGAGTATTATAAATTGAGTGGCTATATTGTTGCATGATTAATAAAAATTTAATTTATACATTTTTCAAGAATGGATGACATGGACTTCAAACTTTCATAATTCATATTAAGTGTTTCTAATTATATGACCACCACTCTATATATATATATATATTTTATTATACATAGAAAACGACCAGAACACCCGGAACAAATATCTGCAGATCGTACACACAATTGTTCCGAGGCGGGAATCGAATCCGCAACCTCTTGCGTCGCAGGCGCACCTTCGCCCACCGCGCCACATCGGTCGTCGAAGATAGTGTGATCGGTGCATTTGCACGGAGATATTGATAGAATGGTCTCAACTTCGACATCTTTTGACGTGCGTCCCTCCATCTGTAGATTATTTAATCTTAGGTAACAGGTTGAATACCAAAACGGCTTTGCGACAATGTCATGATCATATTATAACGATTAGATTAGCAGAATAGCAAAGAGATTACAATAACTACGTAAACTGCCGGTGGCATCCTCGCTTGCTTCACTGTTAAGTTAGTAAATTGATTTTATCCAGTAAAATAAATAAACAATATTACTCGTATGATCACTATTGCCCTCAGCTGCAAGCAATATGTTTTCGGCTATGAGATTACATGGGAGATTAAAGTATCGGCCATAGTATGGGCTCAATGGCATTTATTATACGCAACATTTGTACTTATTGCACCCTAGTGAGGGGGAAGTTTTTTGTTAGTTTTTGCGACAAGTTCATACGGAATTGAATAGCGAGGTCTATTGTTAGAATTCGCAATAAAATATTTTAGTGATATGAGTGGTTGGGTTAAATTGGTTAACGGGATAGCAAAAGAACTTACTGTTCTGGCAAAATTTTACATACATTTTTTGATTAACACTTCGAGTCTTAAAATCACACTGTATGTGTTTTCTACAAGTGACTAATATGCGTAAATCCACACTAGCGCAGCGGCTGAGAAAATACAGATCTGTGTGACTCAGCACAGCTGTAATGTTTTTCGAACGAAACGCATGTGCGTTTCAACACAACCGCCGTGTAGAGCGGCAGCACGAATGGCTTAGGTTAAAAAAAACATCGCAGTCGTCGAAAAAAGTTCGCAGTCAAAGTGACAAAGCTTAATCAAAACTCTATAGGTGCTTAAATAAATAATAATTTTCTCGGTGTTGATTTTATTACAGAATCAGTGTATTACTTGTCGATTTTAGGTACTGACAGGAAGTGTAGATTTTTCTTCTATTGATATCATGTAATTTCAGAGGTTTCCATGGAAATAAGACTGGTGTTATGCCGTTGACCACGTGGTGCCAGCATAAACTCTGCGCATATTCATCCAATATCGGCCCCCTGATTATATAACTGCGACCGGTTTGCGACAGGCGTAAATTAAGCAATCAGTGCTGTCAAAAGCCAATTTTGTATTAGATGACACCAGGTACTACGTCACCCAGCAATCGAGCAGAGTGGTCGCGGTCGCGTCGCTGTTGCTGTTGCTTTTACATAATCAGCCGGCGGTACTACCAACACAAAAATCTGTATTCAAATATGGTACTCGTTATCTTTACATTGACAAAACGGCTCACAAGCTTCAAACGAGTGCTCCGCGCGCTGTCTGTCATCTGATGCTGTCAATCCTACTATATAATATTATAAACGCGAAAGTTTGTAGGTAAGTATGGATGGATGGATGGATGGATGGATGTTAGTTACTCTTTCACGTAAAAACTACTGAATGGATTTTAATGAAACTTCACAATAGTATAGCTTACAAATCAGAATAACACTACAATTCATAAAGATATATAGTATATTATGCAAAATATCTATCACCACGCGGGTGAAACCGCAGGGCGCAGCTAGAATAAAATACGTTAAATACATCTAAATATTAGAGGTTACTTAAGAGTACTCTATTTTGTAGTTTTGAATTTATGACGTATCCACGTTGGCGTTTGATGTTTGTTTGCAGGAGTGCCCCATGCTGAACAAATCATCCACCGAACTGCGTTCCTCAATCGGGGTGGGGATTTTAGCATTACCCCCTAATTATATGAATCATGAAGGCGCTTATCAGGGGAGTTCTATCCAGCAGGGGTTAAAGTCTGTAAAAACCAACCAACATTTTCTCACTGACTTAATACCTGACACAGATAGGGGTTTTCCAATTTACTTAGATATAATATATACAGGGTTATTAGTAATTAGATTTTGACACTGTGTTAACTGCAGGTTTTTCCCATAATCACGAACACGTTCGTGAAATTAAACTTGGTATTGATGGCAGTCCTCCAGTGAACTGCATGTCCCTTAGAGAGGTTTTATTTAAAACTCTACTAACTAAAATCGGCTCTGGCCTAAATTTACAGTAGTTATGGGAGTGGAAGATCGGTTTTCAGTTGTTCATCGAGCTATGGACCAACCTGTTTTTTCATTTATTTTGCATGTTTCGGGCAGAACCACACACAAAATACACACACGCACACACACATATTCCATTTGGAGCAATTTCAATAACAGTGGAATCATAGGTTGTTTTTATCTGTTGTGATAAACATTGAATGAATTTTGTTATATGTATAATACCGATTCTAAAATACATCATATGTTTTGTAAACAAAGATATATGTAATAATAATAATAATAATCGTTTATTGGTACATGACATGGAACAAAAAACAGTTTTGAAAAACGATGTCATCTGCAGTAGTTTAACACTGTGTCGCAGAATGACAACGCCCTCCTCACAAAACAGTACGTAAAGAAAATGTAAGAAAAAAACAAAAAAATATAACAAAAACAACAAGGTAACAGCGAGATTAAAACTTAAAACAAGAAAGACTAAATTCAGCTAAATGAGATTCTCCGAAGTGAGTGGGATGAACGCGGAACACCTCAGTATTTATCTCTGTGCAGCTGGATCTTTGGTTTGGGCCTGAACCAAAATGCTTCTTTCATTCCGTATCCATCTCCATAGTTCAGAGAAAAGGTCATGTCCAAGCCCAGACGTGGTGGCTTTTGATACCGACTGGAGGAAACGCTGGTGGCCATAGTTATTAGCATGTTTTTGAAAATAGACCGTTTTTTGGAGCTCATCTACATACCTATAGAAAACGATTGGGAATTGGTAAAAGTGTATAAAAACAAAGTTGTCCAAACCAATTTCCGAACGCAACATTTCTGCTTTCGACCTTTCTATCCACATATCTTCGTTTAACGGCCTACTGCTAAAAAGAACAAACAATGTTATATTATACATATATACAATAACTTTGTATTTTCCCCTGAGTTACGACAAAAGATATTCTCAGACATTTTCATAATAGTATGAATAGAATGTTTAATATAAAAAGAATTGTAAATATGCAAAGATAAACTACCCACATAGCATAAACGTTCACAGTGCTATAGGTACCTATTGGTTTGCGCAATACTTGGATCAGACAGTATAAGCCGCTTATGTATTCCCTGGTATAAGGCTGCCTGTTCATTAAACATGGACAACATTTCATTAGCGTTTACTTCTCAAAAGGTTAAAACTATTGAATTTCTTTCCTACTACGAAAAGTAGTTCGTCTTAGTATTCGATAGCTCGCAACGTAAACTTTTATCACTACAGAGTATAAAACAACGTCTCTTCCCCTGTCTGTCTGTTCCTATGTATGCTTAGATCTTTAAAACTACGCAACAGATTTTGATGCACTGTTTGCACAATTTTAAACTGATAGAGTGATTAAAGAGGAAGGTTTATATGTACATATACATATAATGCATGCATTTGCACGCTAGTTTACTATAGTTTTCATAGAGTTGCACAACCAATTTAGTAAGGTATCTGCTGCCCGTAATACTTTAACATTTTTGTTTAGTTTGTTTTTGCAATAAAACATGGTGAGCTGTGCATTCTCCCTACACGCTTCGTATTTACAGCGCCACCCCTGTTACCCGGCTCAATTATTGAAATGCCCCTAGTCGGTGCATCGCCTAATGTTTTTTTTTTTGCAATAAAACTGAGGATCGCAGCTGTGGAGCATCAGATATGCTATATTTATTTGTGTGTTTGCTTTTGGTGGGTTTATCAACGTGCTTAGTGATTTAAAACCGAGATATGAATGTACTCTTCTAGGTAATACCTCAAAGAAATATTGCCGCCTGAGAGATTTTCTACGTAATATACTAGTACTAAAGTACGTATTTATACACCACTCCTATTGATTATTGCTTAGCTTGGGGTTAAATAATGTTGTGTGCATTTTCTAGCATTATTTATTATTTTAAGTTGGACATTATCACTTCTTGTGTATTTTAAAAATTTCTATTAAAGAGTTACTTTTAACTAAACTTTTAACAATCAAACTGTCTATTTAGGACAAGAGGGGTCTTAAATTGAGAGTTTGATTGTTAAAATTTAAAATGATAATACGTTTAGTTGAGACAGTAATAACTACAACCCAAATTATGCCGTGCTGCCGAACGACGGTCGCCATCAATGGATTTCAATAGCACCCTATTCGGTCACCCTCAAAGGACCTTATTCAATCGAATAATAGATATAACTACCTATTGAACGCCACCACAAGTGTTTACACATACACTTGTCCACCTGTCCCTGTGCCAACTTGGCCAAATGTTCGATGACAAATAAATATAAACGCAGTGTGAGTAGCCTCGTAAGCACTTGAGATTTACCGTGTGGTTTTCAAATGAAATAGCCTTATTATTAAGGCTTACAAAATAAACACATCGAAATTAATCTTAAGACTTAATTAATATCACATTAAATGAGTTAGAGGCGAACAGGTTCTTAAGTAAGTAGTAGTAGGTAACATGGCATATTTAATTGATGCTTAGCCTAGCCTAGCTTTATGCTGCCTAGCCCTTTTCAATGCAGAACCTAAAACACATCAGTGAACAGGTTGAAGAAATCACGTCTACGGAGAAATATTGTGTCACCCTTCGCTTTGATGGGATAGGTGATTCAGTCAGTATTCAACCTGGAACCTCTAGAAAGACTGTAGTAAGTACAAACCAGTTTTCAGCCCAAGTCAAGAAATACGTCATTACGTATATTGTTTCCGCAAACTCGTAGCAAATAATTTTTTAATTGCATTTCGTCAAACGATTCCTCCTATTTACATCCATTTAGTGTAAAAAGTTCTCCTCGTTAGTCGATTAGTTGAAGAATTATTTAAAGATATGGGGCTTAGACAGAACACCAACGAAGGTAGGATCATCTCGTCAAATATGCAATTGCGTATTTCTTTTCGGCAAATCAGTACTGAATTGGAGTACCAATATGCACAAAAAAATATAATTAAACACTCAGTTGTGTATTTTAGACAATTAAAATAGGCCTCCAGATACTACTGCATCTCAAACATAGGCCTCGCCTACTACAGACGACTTTGCGCCGTTAACTTGTTTACCCTTATGACCTCAAAATGGTGATAATGTAGAGACCTTATTGAGTACTATATTTGGCTCTTTATTATGAGAATGGTTTTTACCCTACAGATAGAAAGACCGATGAAGACACAGCACACAAATATACCTCACTAAAACAATGAGGATTTTGCCATTGAATTATTGGACTACTATGATACAATCTATTTCCTAATCAAATTTCATTTCCAATATACATTAAATCGCCGTAATAAAAATACTTTAAACTTTTAATCCCCGTTTCACGCAAAAATTTAATCAACAAGTTAGATGCCTACAGTAATTTGGCAGTTGGCAGCACGAGCGATATGTGGCCAACACCGACATGTCCTGCTAACGACCACGCCGCAGATCAGTCACCCGGGAAATCACCAGGCCGTGTATGCCTGGACATGTACCTGGGCATAGCCTAAACAGAGTGGCTAGCATAAGTTAGCACAGCACGGTACTCATACGGAAAGATTTCGTTTAATACCGCTAACTTGTAAAAGTTGAGTGATGATGATGATTCTTTGTTAATGGCAAATGTTGGACTACATAATGGTTGGACGCTTTTCTGCCAGTGTCAAGTAATGGAAATTAATTGCAAAATTAATGAGTTATCAAAATTATGTAGATGCTTTGATATTTTCACCAGAGCCTAGTTCGTTATCAAGCAGGGTGTATCACGTGTATCACGTAGGTTGGCTTGGGAGACGAGATGTTGGAGTCCCCCTTACTCCCCAAGTTGAGTGTGTTACGAGGCGACATTACCTAACTAATTTGTGGTTGTACTAATTCTGGGACTGGGTAGTCAACGTGACCAAATGTTTAACAGTTGGAATGTCCCAGTGTCAAAATGTATATAATAATCATGTTCACAATGTTTTAGTGACAAATGGTACACATCTTAAAATGCAAATACAACAAGCGGTGTGATAGACAAAATGATCGATAGATATAACGTGCTTTAGTTCTGTCAAAAACTGTCAAAAACTGTCAAAAAGTTCAATGTTCTTGTTTTGTTATCCTATTATTTTAAACGAGCAATTCTTGTATATAAATATCTACTTATATGTAATTTGTTTCTCTAACAATTTGGATAAAAAAAAATTATGAAGACTAAGTTTTTCTTATCAAGAATATCTAGATAGGTGTGATCATGACCCTACGATGAAACAAAACTATAATCGAGTTCGTATTTACTAGGTATATGTATTCGATTGCTGTCATATTTGCTTACATATTATCAATTATGAAAAGGAATTTGGGGCCTATTACAAACCATCATATCCATCCAAGATCCTGGCAGTTCAGTTTACGGCCTAATAAATTGTTATTTTTCGTATAGAAGATACTATTATTTTTTTGCCGAAAACAATATGTTTTTACAACCAAAACTCCGAAACAATTCTCAAAAAGTCAAATTTTGTAAGTATGGATGGATGGATGGAAGGATGTTTGTACCCTTTCACGTAAAAACTACTGAATGGATTTTAATGAAACTTCACAATAATATAGCTTACATATTAGAATAACACATAGGCTACCAATTCATAAAGATATATAGTATATTATCCAAAATATCTATCACCACGCGGGTGAAACCGCGGCGCGCAGCTGGTACATTTATAAAACAAAATTAATAATTTAATTATTGTAAAAGCATACATATTTTTATATCTATAGTTTTTACAACCATCTATAATAAAATGACTGTTTCATTTTAAAATAAATTTTCAATGTTATCTAATGGTATAAATAAATACACACATTGAAATTGATTTGTGGTAATTGTCTCCAAATTTCGACGTTTTTGACTCCTTCGATGCGTTTGGCTTAGGGTAAACCGAGGATAGATGCCTCAGTGGGATAGATGCCTCGGTTTCAAAAAACACAACTTCCCGAAATCGTAACTACGAATTAATAGTTTAAATAAGGCACAAATTCGCCACATCCCTCAATTCTCACAGGCGGGTTGAGCAGAGTGGACGTATTTTTGTTGTGCTTGCGATTATCTCCGCGGCGAACGCATTCTTACTCGTCAAAGTTACAAACGTGAGTATTCAGTGTTGCATAACTTTTGTAAACATAAATTCCATTTAATTTTTGTTACGTTAATACATTGAGTACACACCTAGGTCAATACCCTCGCTATTATATTTAGTTTAGTTCTAAATTAGAAAGGCATATCCGTATCAAAAAGTATAGTCGCCTCATTTTTTCTGGGGGATTTTTTTCTGCCTTTAAGGGCATCTATCCCCCAGAACTCTAAACATAGTCAGTGTTTGTTGAAAAACATAATTTTGTTACATTTTACGTCGGAAATATTTTGTTGTGTTAGTAGGTACATACATTTATACTAAGTACATTCAATAATCTTATATGTACATATTTGTATTCAATACCTAATCCTTGTAAATGAAACATGCCACGAAAGTACAAAAGAAAGGAAGGAGTACGTGCAAGATTCATTTCTTGGATTCTAGAATAGTTACAGCCAGTTTTCGATGAAATTGACAAAAAAATCTTGGGTATCAATGAAATGTCCAGAAAGTTCGGGATTCCATGCCGAACATTACGAAGACGTTATGCTAGTAAAAACAAATCAAGCAAGTTCAATTATAAATCATAATTGAACTTGAGCATTTGTTTAACAACATTTATCTATAGGAATGCTCAAATAAAAGATTTTAAATTATATTTTACTTTTGTTCATTCTATAGATCATCTATCCTCCTTAGCATTTTCATGCTGTGTTTTTGAAAACTGTATTCCTGCCAATTAATGATATTTAGGTCACTAGAAACAGATGTGAGATAAAAGTTACTCACGACAAATTAATAATTTTAAAACTACTAGGCCTTTTTAAAAAGTGTGGCATCTATCCTGGGTTTACCCTATTTTATCCAATACCAGCATAGGATATAAATAATACAAGTTTCTGCCCACGGCTTCGAACGCTTATTTTCGGTATCATAAATAGCCTATTATCTAAGTTAGGCTATGTTCGAAACATACATAGTGTAATTTCACCTTGATCTGTTTAGT
The DNA here is from genome assembly GCA_943735965.1 of Eupithecia abbreviata. Taxonomy (NCBI): domain Eukaryota; kingdom Metazoa; phylum Arthropoda; class Insecta; order Lepidoptera; family Geometridae; genus Eupithecia; species Eupithecia abbreviata. The sequence continues at coordinate 10,587,457 of OX030973.1, forward strand.
CGTTTTGACGACTTGATTGTTCAGCATTATTTATTTATTAGCTATTGATTTATCCTAAGTTCTGTTTAAAATAAGCTACGTTAGTAGCTACTTTAAAATATCACACTAATATTATTAATGCGAAGATTTAATAATGATACGGATGGATGTAGGTATGGCTGAATCTTTGTTACTTCTTCACCCAAAAACTACACAACAACACATCGGGTTGACTTTTCTTTTATTGCATAGGTACAGGTAGTTCTGGGCCTGGAATAAAATATAAGCTACTTATTAACCCATAAATCAGTTCCCATGGGATGAGGGAGGAGACCTTTAAGACTTGTAGCGCTGCGTTTCTTGTCTTTAAACGTTTCCATAAGAGCGTGCACAAACTGGTATACTTTATTAACAAAGAAAATCACAAAAAATAATAGAAACTAATTAAAACTAGTATTTACAAAACAATTTAGCTAACTGCGGGTAGTTTCAAACAATCTACAGGTAACTCGACTGATCCATATCAACTTTGTTGCTTATTTTAATTGCATACCTCTCTCTACCTACGTACAGTCTAGTTTCCTTACTACCTAGCGCAAAATATAAATAGTACCTAATAAATAATAAGAGTGGCCAAGAGCGAGTCGGAATTGTACATGGTTCCGTGCGAGATTAATATTCAATAATGGTGTTTAAACGTCAAAACAACGATTATAGTAAAGTTGTTTTCTAGATCTAGTACTGGCATATTTATTTGCCAGTACTAGATCAGATAGGCATTGAACTTCACACTTTTCAAAGTAATACTACTTTGATAGTAAACAGTATTTCGGGGATTTAGTCGCGCACAGAAGCTCGTATAATGTAAAACTACACAGTCGGCCTCCTATTAATAATTGTTTTTGGTATTCAACCGTTTATTATTATATGAATAATAATGTGGACTGGAGTATTACAGGTATTCCAAATCGTTCATGTCATCTTTGCAAACTGTTTTGTGGTGTGGTAGTATCAAGAAAAATCCCGACTCAATCATAAATGTTAAATCGAGACCGAGTTTTGCCGAAAAAGAGTTGCGATCTAAGATCGTGCCTTGTACCTTAGCTAGTTCTTATAACATAAAATAAATTTTACATGTGGTATTGTTCGTATAAATAAAGAATTCTCTTGTACACTTCCACGGTAGCATCACGACTCCAAAGATAATCCACATGGCTGAAATTAGACATCTTAATTTGATACGACAAGAAAATTTGTTGCAAATGCGATGACAATACAATAATACTTTGTTTCGTGCATAACCAGTCGTTTACTGAGCTAATTAGAGTAATTGGGATGGTTACTTTGCTGAGGTTGTATGAAGGTGCTGTGATGTTTCCGTATCTCTTAAAATTTTTGATGCCACCGTAGTCAAACTTTTGAAAAGATCCACTATTTATCAGTTGTATGTAATGCATTATAGTTTTCATAGAAGCTCCAGTTGGCAGGTGCCCCAAAACATTGCCACGAACATACCGATTCCTAATTGGCTTACCTCCATTCGCAATCAGTAAATAAGAACTGTTACAGAGCTCTCTGTCACCCAGACAATACTTTGCTACCACTTCCCGGGGAAACTGCTCGTTTGGCAGAAACTCATTGACACCAAGAAAATCCAGCGAGTTGCCAGCATACTCTCGATGGAAGTCTGCCAACAATTTCAACGGTCCATTGATCTGGTGCATAAACACGAGTGGGCCCAATAATGTTGCCGTATTCAAAAGTCGATTATATCGCGGCAGCGATGACAGAAGTATTAGAAGCGCTGCTGCTCCCATCGAGTACCCGATGAATTCGACTGAAGTAGCTGGAGATTTATTTTGTACATAATCAATGACAGCTCGAAGATCATAAATTCCCACTTCGTGAAATGAAAAGTCCCAAAACTCCTCAGAATCTTCAGAGAATTCAGCGTGAAGTCTTGAATATTTGTTGCCACGAGCATTTGTCAGCCAGACGTCATAGCCTGCATCGGAGAGTAAATATGGAAGAGCGTCGTTCGCTCCGAGGAGCAGCCAGTCATCGGAACTTCCCATCAAACCATGTTGGAGGATAACCACCTTATTTTCATCTGAAGTGCAATTAACACAGCAAGCACGCATAATTTTATGCAAGCCCAAGAAGTAGCCATCGCGGGTCTGCGCTGTATGAGATTCGACTTTATATCCATGGCTAACGATTATTTCAGTAGCGGATTTGTTATAAATGTATGGATCGAAGCGGTTATAGTCACCCAGCTTTCGCCGTCTCATTGGTTGCACAAAACATTTTTTTCCGTAAAATGCTTCCCCGAAAAATATATTGAGCGCATTCCTTATAGTCTGCTGCTCTTTTTCCATTTTTCCTGATAATTTAATATCCGAAGTAACATGCAGACCTTCTTTCTTTTTTGCATGATTTTGTTGTTGATGATATTGTTGCTTAGCTGGTGGCATGGGAAGCGGGACAAGCATTTTTTCATTTTCATTCTGAAACTCTTTTACATCCTTAAATGGTCTAAATAAAAAATTTACAAAATATTTAAAGACTTGTAGCGCTGCGTTTCTTGTCTTTCTTGTTTCTATTATTTCTTCACAAGCGCACAAACTTAAAGCTAAAAAGATAAATAAAATTTTAATTATCATTATTATAGACGTATTAATGTTGTCAACATTTGAGTTAAACTGACATAAAATTTCCTGATGCAATCGAGACAGACTTTGTTACAATAATACGTTTTGGGACGGTGCGAGAGTATAATTACTAAATCAAAATATTATTGATAAAGCGAACACTACTCCACCTTATTTAATTGTGCTCCTTCAATGGTGTTTAAATTGGCTTGTTACATTTAAATCATCCGGTGCGAATGTATACAAATATTTTCTCAGTGTTGCAAGCTGTTTTCCTATAAATTGAGTCGGTAATCAAATCTTTTTATGTGAATATTAAGTACCGAACATTACATGTGTGTGTATAGCACATTGCATACGCGCCACGAATTATTAAAACTCTTCTACGGTTTATATTAAATTGTTAATTGACTATCTTAAAAAAGATATGATGTTTTACAAGATCGTTCAAAAGTCTGTTCAAAAAATATTTAGTCAAAGCAATGAGTTAAACAAAGTGTGGAAGAGGATCAAGGGCTAAGTTCAGATGACCGCGCGGACCGCGCGTCACCGCGCGTGGTGAGCGTTCATATGAGAAAGTGGCAATATTGCATCAACATTGATAGAGAATGGACTCGGAGGCAATTTGGGCGGATACTCTGAACTGGTCGATACAAGTTTGTAGAAATTTTACGGCGCGTGAGGCAAGATCTTGCGATCTCGCATCACGCCGCGTGGTTTTGTAGACAGTAAATGTAGGGGCTCGTCGAAGGTGTAAGACTTCAACTAGGGCTGGTCGGGAGTGATGATCGAGTAAAACACTTCAGAACACTTGATGTCGGTTTATTCTACCAAATATATACAACTACGCCCTTGTTACAAAGTCACTGCACTGCACTATTCACTTTCCTTAAGACTTGTTCAATTGGTTACTTGCAAAATAAGAACTGACTAATCCCGCGTACAAGCTCGGCCTTTAGGCCTAGCGCGCATCACGATTGTATTTTTTGCGACACTATTTTAAAATCGTGCTATAAAAAATCGCAAAAATAATACTGCGCGCATCGCGATGAAAAATTGCGATGAATTGTTCATTCTCAACATGGATATCGTACAAATTGCTTGTATTGTTTTGCTTCTTCGGAAGAGGAGGAATAAAAGAACACATAAATACTGGACTCATCCTTTTACAGCAGAAAGATATGTTAAAGTTTTCTTTTATCTGAAATACAATCTTCGACAATATCCAAAAAAAATTTTTGGCTATTATAGAATGACGATTCAGACATTTGACAAACTATTAAAAATTGTTGGACCTCAAATTGCATACAATAATACTAGATGGCGGAATGCAATCTCAGCTGAAGAAAGGTTGTCAGTCACCCTTAGGTAAGTAAAACAAGATTTTTACACTTAGTTTTATTTATTAGTTATAAAATTTTAAAGTGACGCCATAGTTACTTCATAATAATCATTGGAGTCTTGTATGTATGTGCGCGCATATACGACAAATAAATAGTTGCGATTTTAAAATTGTGATTTGTCACATTTTTCCGCGACAGCGCGCAACGCGAATGTCGCAAAATAAAATTATAGCATTTGAAGTAAAATGGACACGCGCGCACTGCGATTTAAAATCGCTACCTGGATCAGCGCCGCCGCTCAGTCGCCATTCCGCTTTGCAAGGATAAACATTTCGGCGCCTGTCTCTCCAGTGCCGGCGGCGTCGTCGCAAGACGAGACGCTAGATGTGGATCATTTTATTACTGAAGTACAAACAAGAGCAGCTTTGCGGCCATAGCCAAAGATTTTTTTTGGATATTGTCGAAGATCATTGTATTTCAGATAAAAGAAACCTTTAACATATCTTTCTGCTGTAAAAGGATGAGTCCAGTATTTATGTGTTCTTTTATTCCTCCTCTTCCGAAGAAGCAAAACAATACAAGCAATTTGTACGAAATCCATGTTGAGAATGAACAATTCATCGCAATTTTTCATCGCGATGCGCGCAGTATTATTTTTGCGATTTTTTATAGCACGATTTTAAAATAGTGTCGCAAAAAATACAATCGTGATGCGCGCTAGCCTTACCAGAAAATTCTACGATTTTCCGGGCTATACCTATCTCTTTCTATATTCCAGAACATTTCTGCTTTCCCTTTCTATCCTTTATATTCATGCGAGAACATGTACTTAGCTAGGTACGTATATACACGGGCCGGTCCTTAACAACTACATCCTAATCTGTGGCGTAATCGGAGACGTAAGTACTATTGTCTATCCTATGCAATGCGGAATTTTGTTTTTTTAATTTAAACCTTATTTCACCGACATAATGTCGTCGTCGCTAACAGTAAATATTGTTTAGTTTTATCTTGTACCGCGTGGCCATCTGAACTTAGCATATTCTCAATAAGTTAGATTGAAATACTAATTTTGTAGTTTATGTACTACTTACCGAAACAAAATAGGTTACTTCGTGGTTTAAATATATAATTGTTTAAAATTATACTATGAAATCGATTGCACTGAAACTATATTTCGAGCTCATCTTGCTTATCAGTTTGAATACCTCGCTATTGGAATCTTGTTCTAGGAACATGCTATTAGTCGGAGATCAGGTAACGGGGCGTCCACCTAGCGCCTGTAGAGATAATGCCTAGAGACAACTATCAAAGCTTCGGATTTGGCCATCCACTTCTATCTCAAAATGATAACAGCATTCAATAATATACAGGGTGGAATTTTGTAATGCCTCCTGAAAGGAAAGTACTCCTAATCCTGTAAATAGAACATTTTACTCAAAGAAGTTTTGAACAGAAAGAAAACTGCATTCAACATTTTTCGAAAATTTGCTTGCCACACCCCGGTATTGAACCGAATAAAATCTGCAAAATTAGACCCTGTACTTTTATTGCATCGGTCGTGGGTTAATTATAAGGATGAAGTCTCTCTAACAAACTTGATAAATTAAATGAAAGAAAAACTATGAAATCTTAAATTACTTTAATTATTTATAAGAAATAGAAAACTGTAATAACTAATGTCAGTGCTTTGGGGATATATGTGGTATTGGTATGGATCAGTTGAGCAACTTGTAGATTGTTTGTAATTGTAAATACTTACTTATAAAAAGTTAATTCGTTTTTATATTTTTATTGTAATTTTCTGTGTTAGTATAGAAAACTCACCCTAAGGTGCCTGTAATTCAACCTAAAGCCGGGTACTGACAGGCGGCGTTACGGGTCGTAATGTTAATGTGTTGCTCAGAGCGCGTTCGTGCAGTCAGAACGGGAAAAGAAGGCGCTTGTAAAGAGCAACGAGACGATTTTAGAACACGGAGTAACTTTTCAACATCGCTGCGAATAGTACATTACCCCCCGTAACACGGATCAGTACCCGGCTAAGCTAAGGGAAGTAAATAAAAATCACACTATTGGAATTATACTTCTTTCTTTTTATTTAAAATTCATGTTATCACTACCTAGTACTACAAAGTCGTTTCCTGCTATCTCTCTGTCCTGTATGCTTAGATCTTTACAACTACGCAACGGATTATGATGCATTTTTTAAATATTATAGATTGAGTGATTCAAGAGGAAGGTTTATAAACATAGATTTCCTCGGCGAATCCTCGGGGCGCAGCTAGTTTTATATAACACTAATAAGAAAAACATCATAATAGTGCCTAGGTATTATAATGTACTTACATTTTTAAACTCGTATACTAAAAACAGACATGATCGTGAGCTGTCTGTTCTTTGTACAGACGAAATTGGTAGGAACTACTTCACTTCGTTTTCATGCATCATGTTCCACATTATACCTTTTTCTAAATATTCTAAAGTCTTATAAAAAACCACCTTGGATGCAATATCGTTCCACAAAAAATCAGTGTGAGAAACATTTTTATTGTTTATCACGAGATGATCGATAGGATTTTGGATAATATAATAGATTTTTTGGACATCCTGCACTGCAGCCAGCCAGTCATTGCTTGAAGAGATCAAAGCCAACGGTACAGTGAAGTTGTGAATATTATATTCCGAGGATTCATTATCGTATCTATGGAGTTTTCCACTTCTGCACAGCTGAATGTAATGTAAGATAGTTTTGATTGATCCGCCGGCCGGTACATGATCTCTAATACGAGCTAAAAATTTGCCTTCAAACTCCTGTTTAGAAAAACCACTCAAAAAAAACAACGGGTTATTACACATTACAGTTGGACCTTTACAGTACTTGCGCGCTAGCCAGCTCGGCACCCTCCGATTCGGTAAGAACTCGCCTTCTCCCATAGATTTGATTATATTATCAGGAACTCTTCTCAGTACATGGAAAGGACCATTTATATGATTCATAAAGGCTAGTGGTGCGATCAAAACACCCACTCTAAAATATTTTCTGTGATATTCCACCGAAGATAGAAAAACCAAAAAGGCCGTTGTGCCCATAGAGTGTCCTACAAAATCTATAGGGACAGCAACATTATTTTGTCTTCTCATGTAGTCAACAACAGCAGGTATATCGATCAGTCCCATTTCATCTATGCTGAAATCCCAGAACTCGGGCATAGATGTTGTCAGTGTTGCATGACCCCTGGAGTAATGATTGCCCCTCGCGTTCATGAGCCACACATCATAGCCTGCATCCGATAACATGTATGGCAAAACAGACTGCGACCCAGGGCCGAGTAGAATCCAGTCCATTGAGCTTCCCAATAGTCCGTGATGAAGTAGTACGGTTCGTTTGCGTAAATTTGGTACGGCAGCTAGCCGGTGCACAGTCAAAAAATATCCATCTCTTGTTTGTATTACATGTGTTTCCATTTTACGGCCGTGCCATTGCGCTAGGATCGGCGTTGTCATCTGCAACAGTTTGTCCGACTTGATGATATTTTCAGTGTCCAACTTGATGATATTTTCAGTAGTCAATCCAGAGGACCATGTTTTGTGCACATAATTTGTGAACTGACCGCGAGGGTCTGGCTGACCTTCCAGTCCGATCCGAGCAACCACCTTGCCGGGTTTTACAATCTTTTGAACTTTCCCATAAAATTTTTGAAAATACCTGATTATACTATTGTATGTCTTTTTTAAATCTCTCTTAAGAAATTCTAATGTATAAGCACATTTAACATGATAGAAAAGTGCCGCAAACAGTAGAAACCATAAAATATATTTCATGTTTCAGGTATCTCTTACAGCAGTTTGCTGCATACTGTCTGGTCGCTATTATTTTAATAACCTAAGAATACTGTGACTATATGACCTACAATGAAACAATGGATGTTTTATGTGCGTCTAATGATGACAACTAGAACGATCACAATCATATTTTGATTAATTTATAGCTCGGTCTTCATGTGAATATTACCTACTCATTAGTATCCGTTTGTCTTGAATAGATCGCCGTCGTTTTTTTTACATGCGTCTTTCGATGCACTGCAACACGAAATGACGGATAGCTGAATGACTGAACCACAAGTGCGTATGAGATACCTACTGGGAAATAAGACCCGTCAAGTGTGATTAAGAGTCACGAGACATTTTGAAACCCTGGTGGTTTCAAAACTTTTCACGGTTAACACGCATCTAAGATCCTGCCTAAGTACAAGCTTATTGTTAGGGCGTATCCATAGACTACTAAATTTTTTATTTATCCAAGCTTAAGACCAGTTAGTACTCAGACCAGCTGTTTTTTAGACGAAATGATTCTAACCCTTTATGATGACATCGGATTTGATATCGGAGCCGGAAAGTGGCATGGGAACTACACAATAAAACCACGCAACTTCCTCGAATTTGGGCTTGTTTGATTTGTGTCTTGTGATATTAACAAGTACTCTTGTCCTTGATGATGTTAAGGGTTTGATGGTGTAGCAGAAGGTAGATCAGAAGGAGGCACCCAAGAAGGAACTAAGTAAACGAAGAAACTATACGTATCTCGTAGTTCTATTTTATTAATTTTAAAGCATTCCTTTTATATAATTTTATCCAATTCAATTTAATAAATAATTATATAGCATTCGCCCTAGGATCTACATAATGTATGTCCCGAGCTAGTCCGAGGGCGAAAGAGATAATTCAATGTTGATTTCCACGCTCGTTTTCAAAAGAAATTTCACAGCATATGTTATCTGTTGTTATAGGTACTTATTCGGTAGGCTTTTCTACTATTGTCCACAAACATCAAGTAAAATTGAATCTAATGTAATTCTCATTGCAGTTATAGTGAGAGAAATTCTAATGTCAACTACATTTTAATCTGCAAAACCTGAACATGGTTCGCATAAAAAAATTTCATGATACATGACAAAATTTTGTATTTTGTTAGAAATACGTGACTTAATAGATGCAAATTTGTGATCCCATTTCCGTTTGATTAGTAATTAATGTAACAACCACCTCGTCGATGTACAGATATACTGGTAATTTCCAAGAAATTTTACTTCCTAGATGAAATCTCTATGTTTGTCCAGCACCCAAAGACTTTTCAATTATAATACTAAAGACTGATCTTTCATTCCCGCACCCACTGTTTATTTAGGGCAGTGTCATCTTTAAGTCTAGACTTAATAACTAGTTTCAAAAAAGCCCCTCTTATGAGCAATTAATTTTATTGAATGGAGGAAGCACCACCCAATACCAAATTTAAGTAATAAGGCGTTCGTAAAGACAGCTTTACGATCGTGTTCCTGATGATAGGCAGAACCTGCAGTTCACGCATTGACAGTGAATTATCAAAAACCCTGTATAAAATAAACATTATAGACACATTATTTCTTTGTTTTACTAACTTCAACTATATGCGTCTGTATTGGATAGTATTTCTTGCAAAGGCCAGAGAAGCTCTAAGGCACAAACTATCATTTTATCAGGCATAAAGTAACGCTTATAATTTGGGGGTTACACCTCAATACAATACAATACAATATAGCTTTATTGCACCATCAAATACAAAGAAAATCATAAAAATAAAGGATCTTAATACTAACTAAATCTAGTGGCACAATCGGCCCACGCTGTACATGCGGTTTGAGGATTGCAGTTCTATGGCGGTTCTTTAGAGGACGTTGCTATCCGTCCCATCGTGAATTCCATAGTCTTACGACCATCGCGGGAACATGTGGGGTAGTCAAAAGTCTAAGCCAGCACAATACAGCGCCTTCTTGCCTAAAAATTGTTTTTGTCTCATTGTCTTTGTACATAACAGCAAATGGTCATCATAATCTATAAGTTATATCACTATGTATTGCTACAACTCCGTAAGATAAGTAGATATTTTTCTTCCGGTCCTTATTCCACGCTAGACGGATTCTGCACAGAAAACATATATTTCTCTTCCATTCTCCTCTATCACGATAAGTAGATAAATTCACAAAATGGGTAGAGTGGGACATTTGACAAGCAAAATTCACAGGGGTAAATTATGGTTATTTTGACAAAATACTGCGTCGAAGTTTGATTATGTAAGATTTCATTTTATTTCGAACCACATTTTTACTACTAAGCAAATGGTCTTGTTCGATCACGTTCCAGTTTAATCCCCTATCTAAATATTTCATGGTTTTATGGAATACCATCGTTGATATAGCTTTGTCCCACAAAAAATCGGTGTGCGACACATTTTTATCCTTCATCAAGAAGTGATCAATAGGATTTTGAACTAAATAATAAATTTTACGGACATCCTGCGCTGTGGCCAAGTAGTCATCACTAGAGCTTATAAAAGCCAACGGTAAAGTGATATGTTGAAGATCGTATTCCGAGTATTCCTCATTGAATCTGCAGAATTTATCAGTTTTTGTCAGCTGGATGTAATGTAAGATTGTATTGAAGGACCCTCCGGCTGGGATATGATCCAGGAGACGAGCTATGAAACTAACGTTCCACTTCTTTTTATCAGGCACGTGGGTCAAAAACAAAAACGGGTTATTGCAAATTATTAATGGTCCTTTACAGTACTTTACCGCTAACCAGCTTGGCACCTTCCGTTTTGGTAAAAACTCGCCTCCGCCGTCCATAGATTTAAGTACTTCCGTTGGTAATTCCGACAATTGACTCAGAGGACCGCTGGCGTGACTCATAAATGCTAGTGGTGCGATAAGAACACCCACTCTGAAATATTTCTTGTAATATGGCAACGTGGATAGACACACCAAAAACGCCGTACATCCCATCGAATGACCCACGAAATCCATAGGCATATAAACACCATTTTGTTTTTTAATGTAATCAACAACATGGGGTATATCAATCACTCCCATTTCATCAAAACTGAATTTCCAATATTCGGGCATAGATTCTGACAGTGTTGCGTGCCCTCTAGAGTAAGAGTTACCCCTTGCGTTCATGAGCCACACGTCGTAACCTGCGTCCGCTAAGATGTATGGCAACACTGTGGTGGGGCCAGGGCCGAGCAGGATCCAGTCAATCGAACTTCCTAGTAGTCCGTGGTGAAGCAGTACACTTTGTTTTCTTACATTAGTGGTCGGAGCCAATCGGTGCACCGACAAGTAATAACCATCCTTAGTATGAATTAGATGCGTTTCGATTTCGCGACCGTGCCATTTTGCAAGTAGCGGCGTTGACAGTTTATACGAATCATACATTATTGGCCTCGCTTTTGGTCTAGTTATATTATTGGCTGAAAAATATTTAGCTGCCCCCATTTCCCATTCACTATGTTTGGCTTCAACTCGATTTCTAAAACTTAATTTAGGATTATTTTGACGGAATAATCCACTCACGGCACTGGTCATTTTTTCAAAAAAAAGTTGAACTTCTTTCATTGAGTTTTTGAAATCATTCGAAAAATATTTAAATGTGTAATCACATTTAATAAGTTGGTAAAGTATCACAAAAGATAAAAACGAAAATAAGAATCTCATATTTGATGTAACTGAGACTGTTGATTATCGTCTACTGTTTGGTTGCATAATTTGCAAGGACAGTCATTACATCCGAAAACAATAGATCTATTGTAATATTTATTGTTACAACATAAATATCAACAAACAGTATTCGAATTTGGGTGAGGCATTATGTACCTGCTACAAGGTATTAGTTGATTGTCTTCAAAAACTATAAACAGACTTCATTTCCCTTAGTTTTAAACTGTTTTTAAGTTTTTCGGAGCGAGTAGTAATCCCTCGGTAATAAAATTCATGGGACCAACTCGCGATCATTCTCTATACAACTGCATAATAAGCATCGAAATCGGTCCAACACATAAAGCCGAGCATAGTACCTACTCCTTTTTTCGAAATCTCAAACTAAAAGTTTTAGGCATTTGCCTGAAACTATTATTTTAACCTTTAGTTTAAGAGAGTTTTTGTATATACAAAAACTAGCCGATAATATGTTTCAACAACCAGCACGTAGATGAAACAATGAATGAAAGGATGTTTCCTTTCATTCGTCGTTCCATCAAACTTCGTATTTCGTATTTATAAGTAGTAATACGAAGTTTCGGTGTAAGGACCACATGAAACAAAGGACTTTTCTGCAAACGTGCGATTTTCGGACGCTTAAATAAAAACAACTTTAGTTTCCGATCTCTATGAAATACATTTTACAAATACATTTTCATAAAAGGTTTATACATATATCTATTGCCAAATAATAGAAGTCAATTCAAGTCACTTTTCGTGGACGGATCGGGCATCTTCTTCATTTTTATGCGATGAACATTCGCTTACTAAATGCATGCTCGCGATCGTTGTCGGTTTTAAAACAGGGGTGAATATCGTAATTATTAGTAGGGCCCGTAATTGGATCAACGGGAGCTCCTAAATTACTTGATAAAATATGCATAACATTATTACCCGGCTCGCTATATTTGCTGAGGCATTATTCTATATTTTATTATTATTCATGTTGGTTTATAATGGGGTAAAATTAGTAACTTTATGAAAAAAACCAGCGGTGACTCTACATTTGAGTAAGAATACCCACATTATACCTAAAGCTGTTTAGGTATAGTTCTAAGATGTTTTGTAAATTTAGGTAACTTTTGTGGCTGACTGTACAAAAATCAACAAAAAGTGTAAGTCTACGAAAAAAACAGGTAGTATTTTTCCATGACTCTACATTGATCATCTAAAGTGCTTAACTGAGTTTAATATTTCTTCTCTATCGTCGACAAAAACATGGCTTTAGAGCAATATACGACAATTCATGGCTGGGCTGGCTGGAATGGGTCTTATTGCTCAAGTTGCTCAACTGAGTTGAGTAATGTTGAAAAGAATGCACTAGCGGTACCGCTCATAGCACGCCGAGGCACAGCTTACGAGGCAGCTCACATCTACGCTTCGATCTTTCTTTGTTTTCTTCGTATACAAATATACATCAAAATCATATGATCCGCTCGGTGGTATCTGAAGCTGAGCGGAGACAATTCTTAAGTTTTTATTGTACATTAGTTTCCTAATATAAAAGTGAAATAAAGTATTTTCTTTCTATCTGTTTATTACAATATGGTTTGATCATAGAAACACGCATCGCGTTTCGTCGGGTGGCGTGAAATGTCTGATGATGATGATTCTTTGTTTATGGCATCTGTGTCTGGTTGGACACTTTTCTGCCATTGTCAAGAAATGGAAAATAATTGTTAAATTAATAAGTTGCAGAAATATGATGATGGTTTGATATTTTTACTAGAGCCTAGTTCGTTATCTAGCACTTGCAGGTTAGGTTGGCTTGGTAGACGAGATGTTGAAGTCCCCCTTACACCCCAAGGATGTCTGTTTGTTAGTCTGTTTCTAGCTATAACCACATCAAGCCATAAAACTTCTTGATTGGAATTTTTTGGTGTGCAGGAAAAATTATATATAAAACTAATAAGAACTTGTGGGTCTGCGACTTAAAAGTTAGATTTAATAGAGATGTGCAGGATGTCACAGAATAGAGTCTACTACCTAGGTAATTAAAATTAAAATGACTTCAAATATTTATTTCTAAAGACTTGCGTAGGATGCTACAAAATAGAGAGAGGTTGTTAGTTAATTAACTTCATTGATTTCCCACAAAAAACAGTGTTTAGTTTTCATAATATATAATAACAAGTATTCATAATTTTATGAATGGCTACTCAAAGAAGTACCTAACTTGTGCTTTTTTACTTACATAGACATTTGAACTGACGTATCTTATAACAGAATGGGTAAATGTTAGTAGATTCGTTTTCTTGGGTTACATTACTCAATAATTAATACCGATTTTTTTTTTATTTCTATCTGTATAGTATAGGTAATGGAAAATAGGTGGAAAGGTCAAATTGTTAGTCTAGCGCAAAAAAAAGCGAAGATTAAGTTCTACCTGTTATGCCATTAACACTTTGACTGCGGTTTTTTTTCGACGACTGCGATCTTTTTATTTACCTAAAAAATTCGTGCTGCCGCTCTACACAGCGGTTGTGTTGCGCCGCACATGCGTTTCGTTCGAAAAATATTACAGCTCTGCTGAGTCACATAGATCTGTATTTTCTCAGCCGCTGCGCTAGTGTGGATTTACGGATATTAGTCACTTGTAGAAAACTCATACCGTGCGTTTTCAGCACTCAAAGTGTTAAGAAAGTTAGAGAACTAATGGGATGGATGCTGCCGGGACGGTTTATTTTGCCTACTTTCATAGTCTCATGAGGTATGGTTTGTTAGTTTAGATCACAAATACATACTATCTAGATGTCGGGTCGGCGCAAAAAATCCCTCTCCGTAAATAAGAGCTAACTTGTAATGTGAGCTCTTATTTTGTATACTTAGCTCAATTGAAACACAGCCAACTTAAACACGTGTCACAATGCCGCAATGTGTATTCAAAATTTGCAAAAAAAAAAAAAAAATGTTTAGTTTAAAGCTGAAAATATCACTTATTTTACATTTACTTACCTCAAGTGCGCTCTTATGTACTGAGACGGCTTCAAGCTCGTGTGACCCAAAATCTATCAGCTCTAGCATCAGAAAGAATTTTTCGAATTCGAAAAGGAGTTGCTAGGTGAATGTTTTGGATCAAGATACTCTTTGGGGTACTATTCTCATAATCAGGTGTATTAAACGTTACTGGAGAATATAATTGGCAGTGCCTTATTAACGTAAAAAAGGCAAAGTTTACCAACACTGTCGGCAACACATAGTTATTTATAGTACGCGCCATGTTGGCAACATTATTCTACCAGCAACTGCAATCTAAACAGACATGCAATTATTACCTTGACATAATAACTTTGTACCTATCATTATTATGTTTTAATTGACATTATTATTTTTTATCGACATAGCTCTGAGAATTAGCAAGCTGAAGTGGCAGTGGGCCGGCCATATCTCGCGAAGAACCGACGGCCGCTGGGGCAAACGTGTTCTTGAGTGGAGACCACGACTCGGTAAACGTAGTGTAGGACGCCCTCCGACCAGGTGGGATGACGACCTGCGAAAGACTGCAGGTAGATGCTGGATGCATCAAGCCGAAGACAGGGCGCTATGGCGCTCATTGGGGGAGGCCTATGTCCAGCAGTGGACTAATATAGGCTGATGATGATGATGATGATTATTTTTTAATTAAGTTAGATATGACACATAATTCTGCCTACAACCCCGTATGGTTCCTTCCTTAAAAAAACGTGTTTTTTATAACTAAGGGTATTTGGTACACCCATGTTTGAAACAAAAGTTTCTCAATTAGATTCTACCTCTATAGTGCTAATAAACAACATTTTTTTTTAAATTAATCGATAAATGCCATTAAAATTATACTTATTCATAATAACGCGTAATTTGAAATGACGACCGATGTGGAGCGGAGGGCGAAGGTCCGCCTGCGACGCTGAAGGTTGCGGGTTCGATTCCCGCCTCGGAACAATTGTGTGTACGATCTGCAGATATTTGTTCCGGGTGCTCTGGTCGTTTTCTATTTATAATAAAAAATATCTATCTATGTAATGTATTGTATTATGTATATCAATTATCTAGTACCCATAACACAAGCTCTGCTTACCATGGGGCTAGATAATGCTGTGTGAATTGTCCAGCATTATTTATTTATTTATTTATTTATTTATTTAACAAAACGCTGTGTATGCCCTATTGATATGTGGTCATGACGTCAGTTGCCTGTATACCTGTATACCTAAACAAATGCGCTGATGTTGCTGATGTCAATTGAAACTTTTTAGTTTACCTACTCAGACGTATGACGAAATAATATTGTGCACTATTTCAAGGCGTTGAAAACAAATAAAAACTGAAAATAATTTTGTTATTTTATAAACTAAAACAATAGATAGATATTTTTCGACTGCTTTTTGTATAAGCTATCTCAATAATATTCGATTTTTTTTCATGTAGAGTAGAATCCCTTATTAAGTAACATGATTAATCATGATACAGTAAATTAGATTAAAACGAAACTAAGTGTATCACCATGTACCTACCTAATGTTGACTAAATAAATGAAATGACATGAAAAAAAAAGAAAAAATATTAGATCATTATTTTTTCACATGAGAGACTGATTTATGATTACATTACAATCCTTCTCACGACTAATGTCTAAATAGAAAAATAACAAAAAAATACGAATGTCCAATTAGATGATAGATTTTGTTTTTCTTAAAAATCGGCAGCGCATGAGTTTGGTTCAAATGTAAGTGAAACCGACTCCCCCGCATTCCTCCCTCGCATTGTAATCCTTATTATTTCAAATAACCACAAACAGAGGGGTTGCATCGAGCGGTCTTTTTAATAAAACTATCCCTTCTTACCTACAATACACAGTACGGTGGTTTTACTGACGCATTTGTGTGTCCAAGATGTAAAGAACAAGGCAAAATGATACAACAAAAACGAAAATGGCCGAAATTTTGCCTTTTTTTGGATTCGTATCGTACATATATTGCTACATGATCTCTGTCGTAACAACAGCCTATTTTTTACTTATACTCGTAGTCAGCCCGGTCTCTCGACCATTTCTCCATATAAAACTCATGTCTCGGCACATTGTATGCTTACAACTTAGAGAGTGACTTCTAAGAATCACTCCTAAAACATTTATGTTGTGCGAGTGAGATAGTTGCGAGTACTTGCAAGATAACTCGAAGATGTTTATTTATTATTTTTCTCTGTCTAAATTCCTCTCTGTAAATGAACATATTCATTTAATTTTAACTTTATTATAACATCGACTAGTCAGTCGGTAGTGCAAAGAGTAGAAGCTAACTAGCTTCTGCCCTTGTGCCCTATTATGGAAAAAAGTAGCCTAGTTTTTCATTTGGATTATTTTCTTCACAAGTATGTCATATTTCATTTTGACCTTGTTCTGTAGTGTTGGAGATCTTTTGGTAACAAACATGTTGACCTTCAGAAACTTTCACCTTTTTATTCTGTATGGTACGAAGTTTTAATAGCAAACGTGCCAATTTAAGTTGTCGGCAGTGCATAGGGGAGGAATTGAGTAGTTATTATTGGATAAAATAATTTATTTTATAAGATGAATGCAACAAATAAGGGAGATATATGACGCGAATCCTATCCTACTATATATAATATTATAAACGCGAAAGTTTGTAAGTATGGATGGATGGATGGATGGATGGATGTTTGTAACTCTTTCACGTAAAAACTACTGAATGGATTTTAATGACACTTTACAATTATATAGCTTATATATCAGAATAACACATTTTATAAAGATATATGTATTTTATATTATCCAAAATATTAACACCACGCGGGTGAAACCGCGGGGCGCAGCTAGAATATAAAAATTAATTGAATTAGGTAAGGTAAAGTTTTCAATCGAATAAATAATAAATAAATAATGGTGGACATTTAACACAGCATTTTCTAGCATTTATACGGACTACTCACTTTGCCCTTAATGGCAACACAACTCTTTATAGTTTTTTTATAGAAGACATTTTCCAATGAAAAAAGAAAACCCTATGGTCTATTGGGGACTTAAATTTTCTAGCTCTATGGTATATTCTTACTCTTTGCCTATTATCCATAGATCTTAAGGATTGGGGCTTTCCTTTCTTTGTGCTTCTGACTGACATCAAACGTCATCATATGATAACAAATCATATTGTATTCTCTTTGGATTTAATAAAATATATAAAAACATAAGTTTTACACGAAATTTTGGATTTTCTAAATACAAATTGTACTTATTTTTTGTGCATTTGCTATGAAGCTTAACTTTTCTAACTGTTTACAAGAATAACAACACATTTATTTTTCTTTTTGTTTTATTAGCGTTCATAATGCAATTCGATGGAAGAATCCATCTTGAAGATACTAGAAGTATGTCCATACGAAAGAAAATGAAAGGTCTCCCTACTGATACGCTTAGTGCAACAGGTCTCATGTACCATGACTGGACTGCTTTGACCCCATGCCAGCGCGAGTGTAACGCAAGGCTGTTGCATACCATACAGATGGAAGAAGAGGAATACTTGTGTAAACATCCAGAGGTTTGTTTGGTCAGAATGTGCGTTTTGGGCAATAAAGGTGTTAACATGAACAAAGTCAACGACCTATGGCGGTCCCTCACCGGAAGCAGGAACTCATCCGTAAGGCCCATACTCCACCAAAACAGAGATGTGCGGAGATATCTATAGCAGAGACGAGAAGCGACGTTTTTTAGAGAGATAGGGTGTCCCTAGCTTAAAAGACCCAACGGAGCTGTGCGGAGATACCTACTGGCTAAGGTAGAGCAGAGGTTAGAGCGGCTGAGGTACATGCGGCAAGCGTCAGATGTTTGTTGAGATCAATGCACCAGCGAGGCACAGCTAACATCTCCGCTCATCTCTTCTCGTCTCCGCTGCGTGATATCGCCAGCTTGCGAGGCACAGGTCACCACTCCATTTCGATATTTCTTTGGTATTGTGCATACTTATATGATACATCTATGCTCCGTGGTATCCACTGAAACTGAGCGGAGACGAGATATGTGAATAACGACGTTCTATTGGTTGTTTAAAACATCTCCTCCGCTCATCTCAGCTCAGCTTTGGTGGAGTCTTGTCCTGACAATGCGAGTTTCGATTTTAGCATTAGCCTGTAGTCGAATCACTTATTTTTAATGTGGTAGACAAAGCGGTCATACTGTTGAGAGCGGCAATTTCACTACATAGTATAAAACAAAGTCGCTTCCCGCTGTCTGTCTGTCCCTATGTATGCATAGATCTTTAAAACTACGCAACAGATTTTGATGCGGTTTTTTTTTAAATAGATAGAGTGATTTAAGAGGCAGGTTTATAAATAATGGAAACATCGATTTCCACGAGGACGAAGCCGCGGGGTGCAGCTAGTAATATTATAATTTAAATAATTCATTATATAATATCATATTTCTAATTCATCTCTACCAATATTAAAGATATAGTATCGTTTTAAATGAACTCGAGGGCGTAGACTACAATAACGAGGTCATTTTCAAAATATAAGATGGCGTTCTTTTTGTACATTGAAAAAAGATAACATGAGCTTTCGTTTGTTAGCTTTAGTAGTTTCGGCGACACTTTGGAGGAATGTTTTTTTTATTGAAAAGTGGGTGCGCGTTGAAGTCTTTTTTTATGCATCGCCAGTCTTGTATACCTAGTACTTATGCGTGACATATGCTACGAAGGTCTGTCAAAATATATTTTTCCACATCAGCGATGGTGTAAGGGGGACTCCTGCATCTCGTCTCCCAAGCCAACCTAACCAGCACCTGGTACATCCTGCTAGATACGAACTAGGCTCTGAAATCCATAATTTGATAAGTCATTAATTTACAATTAGGTATTTCCATTACTTGACACTGCGAGAAAAGTGTCCAACCAGACACAGTTGCCATTAACAAAGAATCATATTTGATAGAGCTGTGGGGCAGTGCTGTAAAATCAAAATTAGCAAAACTTCAAATATCACAAAATAAACTTATCAAACTTCTTTTCAATATTCCTTACTTAACTTCCACAGAAACAGTTTATTAGGAAACAAAAATAATGAACATTAAACAGTTATACAAATATACAACATGCATCCTAGTCCGTAAAATACTAAATAATAAAATTCACACAAATTTAACATACACAAAAATAGGAGAAATAAGCAAACGTAGTTCACGTCGTGCCAGCTTTATCGTTCTTCCGAAAATTCGGACTATGGCAAAAAAACGATACTATGTGAAGGCGCACAGCTTTACAATACTTTACCCTCCCGAATTAAAAGTGTAAGCTCATTTAATGTGTTCAAACTCAAATTAGCTCAACATATCATAAATGATAAGTCACTTCTTATTAAGTGAACACATCAAATGAGCCAGCTATTGAATGACCACAACCTATGTATAACCTTAACCTAAGAATCCTGTTCTCATGTAAGTGACTTTAAATTGTCTTTTTGAGAATAAATGAATATAAACGTGAATCATCATTATCATCAAGAGTCAAAATCCTACTTAATATTATAAACGCGAAAATTTTGAAGTTTGTAAGTATGGATGGATTTGACGATGGCGAATCAGAACTCAAAGTATGGAACTAAAAAGTAGCAGAAAAAAGGGTCCGATGGCGAATCGCCACTAAGTCGATGGATGCGGCACATCGGACACATCGGTCGTCAAAACAGAAGACCGCTTACCTTGAGGCTAGATGATGCTGTGTGGATTGTCCAGCATTATTTATTTAATTAAAACTTGACAGGCCATCATACTAATCAATTAATATTGGATCTACCAACCCCCACTTGCCCTTTAGATAAGTTTTTACGAACCAAACATGCTTACCTTACGATAAAAACACCAAAGTATCCAGGATATTTTGAATTGTAAAAGATTTGTAGAATAAAAGCTTTTTTTATAGTTTTTATAAATGACTAGCTGCGCCCCGGGGTTTCACCCACCTGGCCATAGATTGATGTGTTATTCTGATGTATAACCTATGTAAAAATTCATTAAAAGCCATTCAGTAGTTTTTACGTGAAAGAGTAATAAACATCCATCCATCTATACTTACAAACTTTCGCGTTTATAATAATAGTAGTATTTATTAAAAATATTTTTTCAAGAAGTGTCGGAGTTAAAAAAGTAATTTAAAAGGAACTCGGTCGACCATGACAGGATTTGAACCTGCAATCTTCGGATCCGAAGTCCGACGCCTTATCCATTAGGCAACATATGTACATAATCGTTTATTAAAAATCACTAACAGGACTTTCAGTACGCGGCAGTTGGTTATGGGAAAACCCCCATCATTTCTTGGAGGCATGTTCTGTTTATCAATACAATACAATACAATACAAAAATACTTTATTGTACACCAGATACAGAACATTATGAAAGATATTACATGTGACAAGTACAATGGGCGGCCTTATCGCTTAGAAGCGATCTCTTCCAGGCAACCTTTGGATGGAGAGAATTGTGTGAATTAAAGAAAGGCAGGGGGTGTACCAAGGATAGAGCTAGAATAAAAATGAACATAATATGAGTATTTAAAGATAAATAAGTATTAAATATATATATATGTATAATATACTACTTAGTAATACTTAGTTAATAAATAAATAATAAGTACCAATATTCACGATTCTGACAGGTAGAATCCCTTAACGCGAGCTTTAAAAACTGGTAAGGACACTGTTTTTCTGATGGATTCTGGTAGTGCATTCCACAACCTTATGGCCTGGATGGAGAAGGATTTGTCGTAGAAACTGGTTTTGTGAAGTGTTCTGTTTATCAGACGTGTTCAAACCCCCTTTCTCCTCATCATCATATGAAGAGAAAGAGACATGTATGTATGTGAATGTGGTTAGAAGGAGTATTCAGGTTTATTCCTTTAAAAGATATACATTCTAATTACCTATTCGAGTACATATTTTAAAAAGACGTACCTACTTTTTAAAAAATTCGAGAAGCTAAACTTTTTTAAGTAGATACATACTCAATTAAATGAGTAATGCCGTTCCACTTGCAAATATGTACATTGAATTCCTGAGAAGCAAAAGATGTTTCATTGTCACTCACTATAACTTCCCACATACCAAACGTTGACATAATGTCACATAATTAATGATTAAACGAACTTACCTGTACGTGAAGTTCTATCATAATTATATGAAAGCTTCGTCCGAAGGGATAATAGAATACAATGTAGTAACGCCTCTAGTGTAAGCCATTCCGCACTAAATTTGAGATCAAAGCACAAAATTAATCAACACTATCCCACCTAACCTTGCGCACTCATTCGTTTTTTAGTGCTCGCCAAGTTCGCACGGTTAACACTTAATTTCAGGTGTTTAAATAATTATAACAATAAAGAGTGAATAATCATCGTGATCATACCTAAACATAAGAAACAAGAAGATTATGAATACATCAGGAGAAAAATTAAAAAGCACAAGTAAAAGTTAGAACGGCGCCGTCGTTCTAGTAGTTCGTCAAGCAGATCGGAATTGGAAGGTCAGTGATGTGTAAATCATAATATACCTTTTTTTGTGTGTACCTATTGTGTACCCACTATCTACTTATTTTGGTACTTATACAGCCTATTTCAGAAAATATTATTTTTTGTCCTTTACATAATAATTGGCCGTACATGGCCTAAACAATAACGCTCCTTATGATCGGTGTTTACATTTTAAATTCTGGGACTCGAATAGGGGCCGAGGTTGGGTACCTACCTGACCTTAGCTTGCCCTAAACAATGGCATTACTTGTGGTCGATGTTTATATTTTAAATGCTGCTGGGTTTGCGTCTCTCTCTTTGGAGTTATGACTACCCATACCAGTTTTGCGAATAGTACTTTGGGCTATTTCTTAACTGATAAGCAGACATATCATTTTATAAGATACCTATATTTACATAGGTTATTTCTTACCTACCTGGGATTGCGTCCTTCTCTTTGGAGCTGTGACTTCCCAATAAATAGTTTTGCGAACAGTACTTTGGTCTGTTTCTTAACTATAGTAGGAACACTGTTGATTACAAGATACACAAATAAGAAGCGAGATCCATGTACTTGTTGAGAATGACCAATCGGGATTTATCAGTGAAACCCAAACCAGCCAACCAGATGACCACATCATGACACTCCCGGAACTGAGTGTGGGCGCCATACAGGAAGTAGTCCAACCTGATTCTCTAGGCGCCAGTGCTGTCCTCAATGAGGACTTACCGAGTTCAGCGCCATGCGGTGAAGAGTCCACCAATATGGTATTGGATAATACCTTTCTTGAACTGTTAGGCGAGGACCCTACAGTTTCATGCTCATATGGTCCGGAAATCCAGAAAGACTTAGTGGTGCGACTGGAACACATCGCTACACACGGATTAACAAGGGAAATTAAGAAAGAGTTATATGAAAAGTACCTGATTCCAGATAACTGCAAGCTTGAAACCCCAGCGATGAACCCGGAAATGAAAGTGGCTATGACCGATGTTGCGGCAAAACGCGATAAAAACATTGAGTTTCGACAGAAGCAAAATGCTACAGCGATATCCTGCTTAGGTCAAGTAATGACCAAACTTTTCGCTTATAAAAATACTGACCCTTCCATAACCAAGATGATTATGGATACCCAACGTATCTTATGTGACATCAGTACCACGATTCGTCAGTACGAAGAAACTTTGTATTGACCGCCTTAAAAAAGGAAATTAAGGACCAAATACAGAGCACAAAGCCCGATAGTTTGTTATTCGGTCAAGAGCTTGGCGAAATATTGAAAACGGCAAAAGCCGTAAGCAAATCTGGAACCGAACTTAAAGTCCCAGCAGCTAAGTCATTTCAACACAACAATAAGAGAACGTCTGATATGCGTCAAAATCCGGCAAAACATTTAAACTGGAGGGGCCCTCATCCTCCCCGAAAGCCACCCAATTATCCCTACCATCCGAGGGCGAAAGCCCCTCCTCCACAGTCGAAAAACAATCGGCCATACAGCTCATCGAAACAGTCGCCAAGACAGCAACAACATCAGCCGCGCAATCACCGATAGATGTGGTAAAGTACGCAGGCAGATTGTCCTTTTTTTATAACCAATGGTCATTAATTACTAGTGACCCGTTAATACTTTCTTGTATTCAGGGATATGAGATTCTATTTTCACATTCGGTGGTTCAACTGTCTTTTCCGGCAGTACAAAATTATTCTCACAAAGAGAAACATTTAATTCATATTGCTATTAGTGACTCAGTGATAACGGCCTTAGCTGTTATTGTTATTTTGTTTTACCTTTTAAAAAATTCGAGAAGCTAAACTTTTTTAGGTAGATACATAGGTACTCAATTTAAGCATGTAAAAATTACAAAAAGCATATCGGTGTACAAAAGCTTTAAAATTTAGATTGCGAAACATTTTTAACACTACTCAAAAATATCGTAGATTTGTTCATTCACATTGGTAGGTTTGAAACACCACAACTAAATTGACTTAACTACCTATTTTAGTTTATAAAATATAATGTTTGACGTTTTGGTATTTAAATAACTGTAAGTCAAATCTAAATAATTGAATAAATAAATAAATAAAAACTAGGTAGGTACACTAGTTTTCAGTCAATAGTCTCAGCCAATTTTTTAGATTTTGATAATTATTTCGTTGTTATATAAAAGTTGAGTTTTAGGTGGTGCTGTAAATCTATACTCATATTATAAAGTGGAAAGGTTTGATTTTTGTTTGTTTGATTGATTTTATTGAATAGGCTCCAAAACCACTAGACCGATTTAAAAAATTCTTTGACCGTTGGGAAGCTACTCTATACGCGGTGAAGATAGGCTATTTTAAAATTTAGAAATGTGAAATTTGTATTTAACGCATGTGAAACCGCGGGAAACAGCTAGTACTCAATATTTGTATTGCAAACATGTTGTACAGGGGATCATAAATAAAAGTTTTCATAATCAAATAATTCACAACAAATGGTTTCCATGGTTACGGGCAACAAGAGGTCTACTTTGAAAAACGAATTACAGGAATTTGAAGTCGGTTTATATTTTTTTAACAAGTCAAATTATTAATATGTCTGGTGGATTTTTAAGGACGTTATATAGTACGTGTGTAATTTCATTAAAACTACATATGTATATTCTGCTTCCAGTTTTGTTTGATATGATAATAGTATTATATACTGACGACCGATGTGGCGCGGTGGGCGAAGGTCCGCCTGCGACGCAGGAGGTTGCGGGTTCGATTCCCGCCTCGGAACAATTGTGTGTACGATCTGCAGATATTTGTTCCGGGTGTTCTGGTCGTTTTCTATGTATAATAAAAAATATCTATCTATGTAATGTATTGTATTATGTATATCAGTTATCTAGTACCCATAACACAAGCTCTGCTTACCATGGGGCTAGATAATGCTGTGTGAATTGTCCAGCATTATTATTATATTATTATTATATATCATATTATGATTCTCTACTTACAGATAAAGGCGACGCTTAATTTATTCTTAAGCTCTATGGTCAAGTCAGCAAAACGAAAGGATATTCTGAGAGCAGCTTGTAATTTCTTTATGAAGCCTGCCGAGGAGTTAAACGAAGAAATACGAAAGCTATTGAAAGTTTCGCCTGACCAAGATAAATACACAAATGTAAGTTTAAACCCGGCCTTATGACCTACGGAGCTGAAACGTGGACACTCACGATAGGGCTGGTCTACAGTTGACAGTCACTCAGCGAGCTATAGAAAGAGCTATGCTCGGAGTTTCTCTGAAGGATAGGATTCGTAACGAATACATCCGACAGAGAACCAAAGATATCGACATAGCTCTTAGAATAAGCTAGCTGAAGTGGCAGTGGGCTGGCCATATTTCGCAAAGAACTGACGGCGGCCGCTGGGGCATACGTGTTTTTGAGTGGAGACCACGAGTCGGTAATCGTAGTGTAGGACGCCCTCCAATCAGGTGGGATGACGACCTGCGAAAGGCTGCAGGCGCTATGGCGCTCATTGGGAGCGGCCTATGTCCAGCAGATGAAGTTGAAAGCCGGGTAATAACCTATGTATTTTACGGGTCATAATGTAGGTACCATTCGCAGCGAGCATTATACGTATATGACACCGAATGCTATAATCAGTCTCGTTGCTTGTTGCGAGCGCCTTCTTTCCCCGTACTGACTGGACGAATGCTTGCTGTGTGACATGTTTCATTACGCCTTGTTACACCGGTCAGTACCCAATAAATAATAACGCATTCGTTAATAATGGTGATAATCTCAGTGGCGCCGCGGAAAATAACTGACTGCGATGCAGGAGATTGCGGGTTCGAACCTTCCCTAGGACAAGTGTTTGAACCAAACTATATTTTGGTTCAGGGTAGCCTAGATGATGCTGTGTGTATTGTCCAGCGTTATTCAATTTATTTATTTTAATGTCATATGCCGTGACGATCGCGCTGAAAGAATCGATCCCTCCAACTTCACCCGTGGATGTTGAAGGATCCTACAGGAGGAACCTACCAGAGGAAGGAGGAGGAGCAGCAGCTTCCTTCTGTGTATTTAAGCACCTTTACTGGGTTCACCAATCCGCCTGCCTGGTTTGGTGCTTATGGCAAAACGATCACTGCGTAATCTGTAAAACATCTACTGCATAACGTCTACGGCATAATGAGCAAAACGTCCACTGCATAACGTTTAAAACGTCCCCTGCAAAAAGTGCATAACGTCCACTGCGGAACCCTTATTTCCACAAAGAATTAAGCGTCTGGCGTTTTGACGACCGTGATGATGGGCAGAACCTGCAGCTCACGCATTGACAGTAAATAATCAATGACAGTAAATAATCAATGACCCTGTATAAACTTTTTAAAATAGGAATCCAATGGATTATACATGTGCAAAGACTGGATGCTTGAACAGGATTTAAAGAACATTACGGTGAAGCATTACCCCCCGCCCCCGTGGGTTATTCCATCACCATGCGTGAGCACTCCTAACACGGTATCATCCTCGTTCATCTCCGTCCAAAGTTCTAACACCACTTTGCCAACACCAGGTACTTATATTTATTTCCCAACATCAAAAGTTCAAAACATGTGTGCTAATTATAGCACATGATGGAAATAAAAATCGATTCAGTTTAACCGACAAGATCGTGAGGGATTGTTTTGCTCACTTATCTATGTAAAAGGTTTAGTCCAGTTGACACTTTTGTCAGTCAAAAAACCAAACAGATTAACCCCAAATGAGTAAAATGAGTGTAGATCTTAGGCTTCGTTCATGCTGCAGCGTGTCGCCAATAAATAATAATATGAATTGCTACAGTCGCGTGCGCAAGCAACCGGCAACACGCTGCAGAATTAATGGAGCCATAGACCATCTGACATACAAAGTGTAGGCCCTAAACATATATTACTAGCTGCGCCCCGCGGCTTCGCCCGCGTGGAAATCTTTGTGTCAAATAGTTTGTAAACCTTCCTCTTGAATCACTCTATCTATTAAAAAAGGCATTATAATCCGTTGCATAGTTTTAAAGATAAGCATACATAAGGAGAGATAGACAGCGGGAAGTGACTTTGTACTATGTAGTGATACATTATATTTTATTTTTCGACGACCAATGTGGCGCGGTGGACGAAGGTCCGCCTGCGACGCAGGAGGTTGCGGGTTCGATTCCCGCCTCGGAACAATTGTGTGCACGATCTGCAGATATTTGTTCCGGGTGTTCTGGTCGTTTTCTATGTATAATAAAAAATATCTATCTATGTAATGTCTTGTATTATGTATATCAGTTATCTAGTACCCATAACACAAGCTCTGCTTACCATGGGGCTAGATAATGCTGTGTGAATTGTCCAGCATTATTTATCTTTATTTATTTATTTATTGTCAATATGACTCGGTAGAACTCTCAAACAATTTTCACGCATCGATATGAATCTACTGATAGACAATTATACCTAACCCTAATAACATTTTATTCTAAACAGAGCCAATAGTACCACCAGAACCAACCATCTCTGAAATATTCTACAACACTATATCTAACGTTGTGGATAAGGCGATCTACTCTCGAGTAGACGAACACTCTCTGCGATACGACACCGCTTATGTAGAGTTGACAAAATGCGTAGAAGAAGCTATGGAAGTACCGGTCATTTTTATCAGACAAGATATCGCCGACATTCTGTTCAATGCATATTACATGTTCAATCTGGATATTATTGGAAAAGAACGCATTGGTAAGTTGTTACTGATGACCGATGTGGCGCGGCGGCTCAAGGTCAGCCTGTGTCGCAGGAGGTTGCGGGTTCAACTCCCGACTTGGGACTTGTGCTGTGAGTCATGTTTTCACTAGGCTTATTGAAGAAACAATGACATGCTTTTACGAGAATTTTAAAATCAGTAGGAATATTTTGTCTTAATAGAACTTATTGTGAACAAAAATAAATAAATAAAAAATTAAATATATCAAAAAGTTTTCGACTTCGATTAGAACCTGCAACCTTCCGCTCGGTTCGGGAAAGCGCTAACCATAAATCAGTCGAAAATCTTTGGGACTTTGCGGCTGTTTTTTATCTGACTTGATAAGCTGGGAGCTGGTATACCTACTATTGAAGTAAATTGTAAAAATAACTTTTTACAGGTACTATTTTAACGCGTTTTTATTGCGTTATTTATCTTTATCCTGTAGAACCGTCGGGAAAAATTGGTAAATAAAAGCGATAAATACCCGTTACAATAGTACATACATACAATTATGTATGTGTTCTGATCGCATAAGTTTATATATATATATATATATATATATTTGTTATTTCTGCAAAATAAACTGGTTTATTTTGTAGCCGCGGAACTTGCATGGGAAAAGCGAATGAGGAAGAAATTAAAGAGAAGTCTACGACGCATGAACAATTTCCGAGGTAAGAGTTTCAGAATAAGTTTAGAGCAAAATTTCCATATTTGCTTATTTATTCTTACGAAGGTTTGTTTAATAGGATTGGAAATTTATTTTTTCTGTTATTTTCCTGTTTCTCCGGTTTGTGCCTTTAATGTTTGCAACAGTCTATAGTTAGCTCAACTCTTTTACTATGAAACTGTAGATTACTGGTCGCAGTAGTTATTGCGTTACATATTATTTTTGGATTAGAAGCTTTAAGCCTATTTGACTAGATAGGTAGCAGTTATGAGTTAATCGCTTTCTGACTAAATCTTGATATGACCACACCGCGTTAGTAAATCCCTACATACAAGTAATAGTAATACATTTATTGAATGTTGTGTCCACCTTTTTATTTATACAAAGTTCAAAATAATTTGTTTAATTAGAACGGCACAATCACCAATTACACTAATTATTTATGGTATAAAAAGAAAATCTTTGATAAGTATTTACCTATATATAATAGAACTTGTCTGTTAAAGTTTAATATTAAGCATTATAAGCAAAATATGTTTATTGTTGGTGTACCTTTAATAAATACATCCGCAGGGTACGTGACACCTCCTACACCGAAAAGTGTAATATCATCACACGAGAGTTATAAGATTCCTCCACAGCGGCCTTGTGTTTGCCAGCCTCCGGTGCACTATAATAGATACGCTAAGGTAAGTAAGGAAAACAAATATCTGCAGATATTTGTTCCGGTTGTTCTGGTTGTTATCTATGCATAATTAAAAATAACTATCTATTAATAATATTGTATTAAGTAGGAGTATATCAGTCATCTAGCACTCATATCTCTGCTTAGCTTGGGGCTAGATAATGCTTTGTGGATGGTCCAACATTATTTTTTAATTTATTTATCTTGCCTGTCATGACTGTAAAAGAAATATTTAAGTAAACAAAAAGTTTTTATTCGTCTAATGTATCATCTACACTTAGAAAATGCCAAAACCTCAAAATAAAACACTGACAGGCAAAACAACACAGAAAACGTAGTGTAGGACGCCCTCCGACCAGGTGGAAAGACTGCAGGTAGATGCTGGATGCGTCAAGCTGAAGACAGGGCGCTGCTGTGGCGCTCGTTGTGGGAACTTATTTTTCCTAAAAGTAGGAAGCCTGTATCCAGCAGTGGACTAACATAGGTTGATGATGATGATGATGCAAATAAAGTGATGTTTTTGTATATTATTATGTCGCTTCGGTATGAATACTTAAGTAAGGAATCGGCGAAGAGACCATGTTTGTTGTTATTTTGTCGAGTTTAAGCCCATCCCGTGCCGAGCTTTGTAGTTACTAATATTTGTTCTATTCTCCTTTGTTATTTTAAAATATATACAACTTTTATTAGTTTTTTTATTATCATCAGAATATTTTATATCGGATTATATCACGATTGCCAACAAGTAAAAAGTAAAAAATCATTTATTTCTTTAGGCTTACAAAATAAGCACTTAGACAAGTCATATTTTATACATTAAATTATTATCAAATAAAATTATTTTACTATTCACTTCAATTTTTTGTCCACTAGTGGAAGAAGTGAAAAAGAAACCACTAGCATGTTCATCTCTTATATGTCTAATACATCTGAGTAACAGAACCACAAAAAAAAAAAAAAATTAGCTTTATGTCGACCCTGCCAGGATTCGAACCTGGAATCTTCTGATCCGTAGTCAGACGCCGTTATCCGTTATCCGTTGTGCCACAGGGCCTTTAGTGATTTAACTGAATTTATGAAACCGCTGTAACTTATAATCATCGTTTTGCGAAAAAGTAGCTAGTGGACAATCCACACAGCACCATCTGCTGTGTGGATTGTCCAGCTTTATTATATTACTATTATTATGTTCCTACCTAAATATAAATAATCAAAATTTACAGGACCGTTTCGGCATCTACCTTCCTTTGGAGACAAACTACGAGAACATAAACGTAACGACCACTCCGGTTCTGTCAGCAGAACATATCGCCGTTGAGAAGAATGATAAAGACAACGCAGTTTCTTAGAAAAACAGTGTTCGAGAAATACTAATATAATACTAATACTAATATATTAAAGGGTGGTTCTTCCTCAAGAACCGCCCTTTGATATATTAGTAACACATCATGCCACACCTATACTTGTGCCGTCGCGATGGCCGTGGCAGTCGTGACGTAAGAATTCAACTCATTCATAAATGTCGTATGATTGTTATCTAGGGTAGAATCGAAAAAGTTACGGAAGTCATCGACTGCGTAAATTATTTGAAATTTATTACTTCAACGTTAATAATTTACGCAATGTATGACGATTTCTTGTTTATTGTCTATTCGACCCTAGATAACAATTCCTATGCTTGGCCACTCCGTCTACCAAGCATTGTGGGTAGTTATGGCAAATAATTAATAAAAGTTAGTAAAAAAATACGACTTACTACTAATTACAACTACTTACCTCAAGCTCTATTAACTTGTGGGTTACGAGGTAAGTGCAGGTTTATTTATTTTGTTTGATTATTTGACAATTGATGCGCTATCTATTTTATAAAAAAAAAATCTAAAAGATTTCCATTTGTTTCACTCATCTTTGGAAGGATTCATCTCGAGTTTTATATCTAAAATGGTAGTTTCCCAAAAGAGGGCTAAACCAAAGGCAGTTTTTGAGAAAAGTTTTCATGCATTTATATCTTACCCCGAGTACTCCGTCCACGAGTGTATTTTATACTAGCTGCGCCCCGCGGTTTCACCCGCAGGATATACACCTATTTAGTATAATAATAGGTAAAGGTTTTATTATATTATACCTACCTAGTAAAATATAAAAAATACAAGTATCTAACGAGCGCGCGAGCGTAAGTATCCGTCCATACGGTTTACGGACAACATAAACGCGTGCCAAGCGGTGCTTTTTCATTTCAAAACCTTGAGTTTTTATCTTCAGTGAAATTCTGTTTGCCTAGTACTTTTTCAACTTGCGGCGGTATTAGGCCTTTGTGTCAGTAGTACTTACCATTGATGGTACAAGTGACACAACTTTGTATAATTTGTACCATTAAAGAAAAATGTGGATATTCCCCCGTGATAGGTACCTATGTATCTAGTAATATACAACCTTGTATCTCAAGTACCATTAAAAAAGTAAAGATATTCCACGTAGTTTCATATTTGCATTTATTTTGTATTGTCACAAAGATAAAGAATTAAAAAATAAAACCGAAACTTCTAAACGCAAATAAATAAAGCTACACAACTACCGCCGTGATTTTTCTAGAAATAGTGGCACATTAATTTTTTCCATTATTGAGCATTTGAACATGCTGTATATATGCACTTCGCTCGATGACAGATTTTGACCGTTTTTTAAACGGCATTGTTGTTTTTGCTCTTACAGCGGTGAATGCTGCATCTTCCTTAAGGGTTTTCAAAAGATGACTTATTATTGTGGGTCTTCACTTAAAACTTTTGTTAAATTTCCCATTCCACCCTTCGCATACGTTATTTGTTCTATGTCTTTCTCCAAAACAACACCACATTGATTTCTTCGGCATCCAATAGTTTTGAATATAAGACAAGAATGGTCCGAGGTTTCGATGCGTACCAATAACTTTCTGCAAGCACATATTTCCAGCCTTCCTCAATATTTGTTAATTGTTTTTTCTTTTCCCTATCAATCAATGGTGCAAACATAACTAACCAGTTACGCCTGCACCATTAAGGGTCCGGCGACCCTCGCTTGCAAAAATCCCTCCGAATATCGCTGTCCCTGTTTAACCCTTGCGCCGCGCCCCATGCGTGCGCGATAGCAATGTTAGCCGTTCAAAATCTGGTTTGTTCCGTAATACCAAAAATTATGACCGAAAACTTTTTGTATTCTTCACAAAGTATTGTTATTCTGTAACTAGACAATATAAGCTATGTTCCTTAATAAATAACACGAAGAAAACTTGTCCATTTTCGCATAAAAATGTGCAAAATTGGGTTTCATTTAATTTAAGGTAAATATTTTGAAAAAAAAACTATTTAGGAACCTAGATAAATACTATAAGCTAAAAGCTAGTATTTTAAATTGCTATAATAAATTCTACTATAGTATGAAGCTAGATTACCACTCACTGACTGACTGATTGACATAATTGTTCGCCTTGATGGTGGATGGGAAGGTATATTTTTTTTACGTAATCGTATAGGGGAGGTAAAAGTCTCCTAGGGAAAATTCAGAATTTTTGACATTTGCCCCCCCAAGACCCCCCCCAGTGGGGGGGCTCCTACGTGGAGCCATATTGCAGAGTTTTTTTATGGGGGTTGTATAGAAGAGGACAAGTGATTTTGATAGCATAGAAAATTTTGCCCCCCCCCTGCCCCCCAGGACCCCCCTTTTGAATGTACTATCAGATGCCGTCGTGATAGACGGGTTCTGATTACGGGATTCGTATAGAGGGTTTCTCTTCGTTTTGGAAGAAAAAAAAATTGGACCCCCCCTTTAACCTCCTTTTTCGCCCCCCCTTTCCATCTCCAAAACGGATAGACTTGGAAGAATTTTTTTTTCACAGTCTTGTAGAGGAGGACAAATGGTTTTGAATAAGAAAAAAAATTTGCCCCTTTTTTCCCCCCAGACCCCCTTTTTTAAGGAAAAACCGAAAATTGGCCTATTTTTGACCTTCTTTTTCGGGTGGAGCCCGCGGGGAACAGCACGGCGAGCGAAGCGAGCCGTGCCGTGACCCCCCTACGCCCCCAAGACCCCCCAAGACCCCCCGACGACCCCCTCACCCTTAGCCCAGGGGGCAATGCGACTAAGGGGAACAGCACGGCGAGCGAAGCGAGCCGTGCTGTGACCCCCCCGACGACCCCCCCGACGACCCCCCCGACGACCCCCCCGACGACCCCCCTAAGACTCCCTCACTTATACACAACCCTAGCGAGCTGCTTGCGCACATCCAACAACTAGTCTAAATATACAACTAAAATTTAAGATTCTCGCAGAAATTATAAGCCTTGGATAAATAAAGAGATAATAAATCAGAGTAAATTAAAAGATGCATTATTCATCGAACTTAAAAAAGACCCTACTGACAAAATACTTAAATTAGAATATATTAAATTACGTAACCAAACAAACAAACTTATCGAAAAAAATAGAAACATGTATCATAAAAATTAAATTGATAATAATAATAAAGGAAATATGAAAAAATATCTTGAACAATATGACAGGACGTTCACAGATCTCACTGGACGAAATTATAATTAACAGAAAAGGAAATAGCGAACAAATTTGCTACCGGATTTGACAACGCTGTTAAAGCAATTATTCCCTCGTGCCCTGTAGAACTACTTAAACCAGAAAACTACACTAATCATTCTAATTTATCTATGCGTTTTAAAAAAGCTGAACATTCTGACATTTACAAAATAATAAATAAATTTAATCACAATAAATCTCCTGGGATAGACCAATTACGCCCGATACATATAAAAAGTCTATCAGAGAACATATCTTCCACTATAGCTAAGCTAATCAATACGAGTATTGCGACTGGTATATATCCCGATGAACTTAAGACTGGGATTGTGAGGCCTATTCATAAAAAAGGAACAAAAGATGACTATAACAATTATAGGCCGATTACGATTCTACCTATCTTAGACAAAGTCATGGAAAAGTACGTGTGTAATGAAATTCATAACTTCTACAGAGATAACAATGTACTATCCAAATAACAATACGGTTTTCAAGCTATAAAAAGCACATCTGAACTTCTCTCTTACTTCACCGACTACGTCAATGACTGTCTTGACAGTAAAAAACACGTGGTTGGAATATCTAGTAAATAGATCATACTGCGTGAAAATAGATTCCAGCCTTAGTGATAACGTGGCTGTAACGCAGGGCACAGCACAGGGCTCAGTCCTGGGCCCTCTCCATTACTTGACGTATGTCAATGATCTGGAAAACGTAATAGAGCACTGCAAAGTGTTCCAGTACGCGGATGATACATGTCTGATAGCTGACAACACTGACATTGACATAGCGATGAACCAACTTCAACAGGACCTAAATAAATAGTCACATGATGTCGGGCTGGTCATTAATCCACAAAAAACAAAACTACTGCACGTATGCTCACATCAAAATAAAAGTCATCAACATAAATACTTGCCCATAATCATAGCTGCCTACACTCGAATAGTATGACCAATTGTAAATGCGAACCTATAGATCTAATTGGGCAGATTCTGCAATTGGGTAAAAACAGTTTCGAGAAGGAGGCCAAAAGGAAGATTGGGAAACTACGTCGAGTCTTCCCGTCATCCATACCGCAATGCTTGAAAACGAAAGTTTTCAACCAGTGCGTCCTACCCGTTATGACCTACGGAGCTGAGACGTGGACACTCACGATAGGGCTGATCCACCAGTTCAAAGTCACTCAGCGAGCTATGGAAAGAGCTATGCTCGGAGTTTCTCTGAAGGATAGGATTCGTAACGAATACATCCGACAGAGAACCAAGGTTATCGACATAGCTCAAAGAATTAGCAAGCTGAAGTGGCAGTGGGCCGGCCATATTTCGCGAAGAACCGACGGCCGCTGGGGCAAACGTGTTCTTGAGTGGAGACCGCGACTCGGCAAACGTAGTGTAGGACGCCCTCCGACCAGGTGGGATGACGACTTGCGAAAGACTGCAGGTAGATGCTGGATGCGGCAAGCTGAAGACAGGGCGCTATGGCGCTCATTGGGGGAGGCCTATGTCCAGCAGTGGACTGATATAGGCTGATGATGATGATGATGAGATATAATTAAAGAAGTAACTTATCTCGGAGTAACAATAGATAGCCACTTCAATTGGAGAAAACATGTCGATAATGTGTGTAATAAACTACGAGCGATTTTGGCGAAGTTTTTCATACTCAAATATAAAATTCCATTCACAGTCTTACTTACATTATATAAAACACTTGCAGAGAGTATCATGTTATATGCTACGAGTATAAGCAGCTACGGTCGAACGTACAAATCATATCTAGATAAAATATATAATCTACAAATAAGACTTTTGAAAGCCATAGTACCGAAATCTCTAAAAGAAAAACACTGCAAAAACTACGAAAATCTATTGAAAGAGTGTAAATATACTACCTATTCACGAAAGAGTTGAACTAGCGTTGTTGGTTGAAAACTACTTCAAATTTTCTAATTATAAGACCCATAAAATAACCACAAGACAAGTCACCCAGAAAAAGCTTGAAATAATAGAAGCTCGCAATATTTACGGGAAAAGACTGCATCGTTCCAAGATTAATAAATAACATCCCATTAACCACTAAAAATAAACTGACGCAAAAAAACATTAGATACCAACTGAAAAATTATTTTATTCAAAAACTTAAAGATAAATAATAATAAATATGTACAAAAATAATTTCAGAAAGAAATAATTAAAAAACTTATTATTTTATTATTTTACCTATTAACTTTAAATTATTTGGGAATCAGTCTTGGTGCACCCTGTATCGGAGCGCAGTCAGTGCATTCCGCAGTGTTCGTGCAGGCTCGGGAGGTCCCGCCGACCGAGGATGCCGAACATTGCGACAATGATCTACCTACACTGTACGGGAGAATCCATTCTGCATTCATTCATTTGTTTATTTATTACCTTATTGGCAATTAATGAACCTACTTACCTCACTTTTTCATGTTTTTTAGATGGGCTATAACTGTACTGAAAGACTCAGAATAACGCGTAGGTACTTAGAGCTTTGTATAATTATGAGTAATGTCAGAGTACCATACTTACATTTGTGTCATATTATGATCTAAAGGTGGGTATGGCACACAATTATGAAAACTATTTCGCTTGTACCTACATAAAAAGTTACATAATTCATTGTACACTTTATCATAAGATTGAAACCCGAGGAATGTAACATTCGGGTCAAACCCAAAGATTGAAACCCGTAGGGTTTATAGAGTGTTAAATATAAGAAATCATGTATATTCTTTAAAAATAAATAAATATAAATATATTCAAATACAAATAATACAATATTATAGTGGAAATATGCTTGAATTGGAAATCATTTTGGTATTACGTTTGTATGAAGAATTCGTCCCTCCGGAGGCCTCTTAATGGGGCAAATCAATGATGCAAACGTAACCGCAGGTCATTAATGAGTTATTATTACAGTTTTGCTCCTTTAAAACTTCTAAAATATAATTATACGCTTCAACCATTAGGTACAATAATTATAAGTTTAGTGTGTACCTAATAGCCTATTAGTAAGTCCTTTGTAATTCATATACCATTATTATTACTATATCGCTCTGAAAGAAAACCGAATGAGAGTACATACTCGTATTTGGAATAAAATTGAGAATTTTGATTACGCCTAGAATTTTTTCATACAACATTATAAAGAGGAAAGGTTTGAAAAGGTTTGATTTTTGGTTTGTTTGTTTGTAATTAAATAGGCTCCGAAACTACTGTACCGATTTGAATAATTATTTCACGTTTGGGAAGCTACACTATCCCCGGTGAACATAGGCTATAGCCTATGTTCACCGTTATATTTTCAAAAAAGTTAGGGATCCGTACTAAACCCGTGCGAAGCCGGGAAGGTCCGCTAGTGTTTTATATAGAGGTAGTCACTTCTCCAGCAATTAAGGACTGATTTGGAAATTTACTTTGCTATTCTTATATGTATATAAAAATCAATTGCTGTTCGTTAGTCTCGCTAAAACTCGGTGAACGGCTGGGCCGATTTTGCTAATTTTGGTTTTGAAATGTTTGTCGTAGTCCAGGGAAGATTTAAACCGTGAAAAAGCATGGTAAAATTACGCAGAAATTTCACGCGGGTGAAGCCGCGGGGCACAGCTATTTTAATATAAAAATTTAGGGGTAAAAATTAGTATTTGTCCCGAAAAACTTAAACAAAATACAAACGCTTTGGAAGTCAGTCTTTAGTTTTTTCGACACAATCAAATTATTATTACGAACTTTTTACAAACTTTGATTTTACTGCTCTGGTACAAAATATGGACAGAATTGAATTTTAGACCACTAATCATCAACGAATGGACCTGAAACTTGGGATACTTGTGTAAGTTCGGAAACAATGTTATGGTATCATCGAGCTGATCTTACGATGAAGATAGATGGTGGCCATAGAAAGTAGGTCATAACCAAACGACGTAGGTAACCGCATCGACAGACAAAAACGCATCGAGTTTGAGCTCGCTGGTTTTGACTCTCCAACAAGCACTTTACTGAAAGCTTGTATTTTTATGATAAAAAAACGAGTTTAGAAACAATTTTATTCATTCAATCATAACATAAGATATATTCTATGCATATTCATAGATGAAATAACTTTACGGCATAGGTTCTACATGATATGTAGGTTTGCGTTCTTTTATTTTGCAAGCAGGCTCAACTCTATCAGAATCGGAGGCCAGCAAGTCTTTGAAGCAAAAAGGTCGGAAGGGGTAGCCTCCTCCGTGGTAGAACTTGCTCATGAACTCGACCCTGTAATAAAAACAATAACATGGACAAAATTGTTGTACATATGTATTTATTTTCTTTAGGCTTACAAACTATGCACTTAGACAAGTCAAATTTTATACTATTCATTATTATAAAATAACATTATTTTAATATTAATGTTCACTGGGCCGGACACGTCTGCCGTATGTCCAGCGACTTGTGGGCAAAGACCACCACAGAGTGGAGCCCACCCAACGCTAAGAGGCGACGTGGAAGGCCCAGGATGAGATGGCGCGACGAGCTCGAGGTACATCTTCCATCATGGCCTGTTGCAGCGTTGGATCGCGAGGAGTGGAAGAAGAAAAGGGTGGCCTTTGCCCAGCAGTGGGACAGATTACTGTCCCACTGCTGGGCAAAGGCCACCCTTTTCTTAAATCTTGGCTTAAAATAAAATAAATAAATGTTCACTTCAATTTTTTGTCCATTTGTGGAAGAAGTGAAAAAGAAACCACTAGTATGTTCATACATAGTTCATATAGAACTAGGTAATTTATATTCCACCAGTTCAAGGTCGCTCAGCAAGCTATGGAAAGAGCTATGCTCAGAGTTTCAGTTTCTCTCGGATTCGAAATGAATATATCCGACAGAAAACAAAAGAATTAGCAAGCTAAAGTGGCAGTGGGCCTGCCATATCTCGCGAAGAACCAACAACCGTTAGGGTAAACGTGTTCTTGAGTGGAGACTGCGACTCGGCAAACGTAGTGTAGGACACCCTCCGGCCAGGTGGGATGACGACCTGCGAAGGATGCTGGATGCGTCAAGCTGAAGACAGGGCGCTATGGCGCTCATTGGGGTAGGCTTATGTCCAGCACTAATATAGGTTGATGATGATGATGATAAACTAATGAATTATTTAATTAACTATGAATTCGGGCTAAGTCAAGGTTCTCAAGGTTGTCAAAAATATGACGACTATTTTGACGACGGACCGCTGCTGGCGGTTTGCTGCATGCTGGCTTACGTAGGTAGGTAAATTTGCATTTGCATTTACAAAAAACCCTTTTTAAACACCATGTTATTGCGACTCAGGAGGTTGTGGGTTCGATTCCCGCCTTGGAATAAATATTTGTACGATCTGCAGATATTATACATATAATAAGATATTTTGTACGTTCAGAGTGTTCCAGTCGTTTTCTATCTTATTTTATCTAAAAAAAAACTCAGAATTATTGATATTATTTTATAATATTTTCTTACCAATGCAAACGCAACGTATGAAGAAAAGCTGATAATCCTTCCATCAGCACAAGAATCGATAGGGTGAACGCCGCCCACACTGCAAATATGATGAACAGCTTCGGGATGCCCACTAGTGAATGATCTTGTAGAGCCAACTTAGAGAGTATCATTATCCACAACATCTCCGACAATTCTGAAAGTAGGTTAACATAACACGTTAAGGGTCCGACGACTCTCGCTCCCAACTTCAATTCGAGGCGCTTGCATAAATCGCTCCGAATATCGTTGTCCTTGTTTAACCCATGCGCCGCGCCCCATGCGTGCGCGATAGCAATATTAGCCGTTCAAAATTAGTTATGAATTTGGTTGGATTCCGTAATACCAAAAATTATGACTGAAAACGTTTTGTATTCTTCACATAGTATTGTTATTCTGTTACTAGACAATATAAGCTATGTTCTTTAATAAACAACGCGTAAGATATTATTGTTTTTAATACGAAACAAATAGGAAGAAAACTTGTCCATTTTCGTATAAAAACGTGCAAAATGCGATTAGCTTTCATTGAATTTATGGTATGTAAATTGAAAAAAAAAACTATCCAGGAACCTAGATAAATACTATTCAAAAATTATTTTGGTATTACGTTTGTATGGAGAATTCGGCCTCCGCAGGCCTCTTAATAGTTACTTAAAAAAATGGCTAAGCATATTATTGTCAAACCTATAGTTACTCGGCTGACTCGCTAATAACACTCCTTTTCTTTCTTTTCTTAGTGTTATTATTAAGCTTTTTTTGTTACATTATTTACCCCTTACATTATTTTAAGTTGTTAAATAAATTAATAGGATAGTTCAATTCTATACATTATAAAGCTGGCGCGATTGTCTTTGGTTTTTTGACGACCGATATAACGCGGCGCAGGACCGCCAGCGAATTTTTAAATTAAATTTTTTAATCAAATTTTGAAAGTTTTACTTGCACTTCATACCGCATCGACAATAAATAACCTAAGATTTTATCGATTAATCCTGTTTCAGAAAGAGATTTTTCAGTTTAGTTTTTTAAAGAATAAAATAAATATAATTTATTGACATTATTTAACAATTTTGTTTCTGGTAACCCCAAAAATATATTGACATTATAGAGGTAGAGCATGTTGGCTTATACCAGCTTATACATGGACATTTATTGATCCCTGGAGAAATTCTTTGGGAGCAATAGACGGACTAAGCGGAGATTCCCGCCTAAGGACGAATGTTTGTACGATGTGCAACTAGTTGTGCTAACTAAG
This sequence comes from Eupithecia abbreviata, assembly GCA_943735965.1. Taxonomy (NCBI): domain Eukaryota; kingdom Metazoa; phylum Arthropoda; class Insecta; order Lepidoptera; family Geometridae; genus Eupithecia; species Eupithecia abbreviata. The sequence continues at coordinate 10,627,922 of OX030973.1, forward strand.
TTTTACTATATATAGATAACGACCAGAACACCCGGAACAATAATCTGCAGATCATACACACAATTGTCCCGAGGCGGGAATCGAACCCGCAATCTCCTGCGTCGCCGGACCTTCGCCCACCGCGCCATAGAGGTCGTTGGTTATCATTTCATAACAAAAATACTTACGAGCATGAGCCAGGGATAGTGCCCAAAGACGTAAATAAGAAGCTGTGTGCGAGATCGTGCTAAGCACAAACTCGATGGTATGAACACCCTGGTGTATCATCAGATCGCTGAACGTGGCTTCGCTGGCAATCTCTTCCTCCTCCTCGACTTCTAGTTGAGACTTCTCTCGATGTTCCATTGCATGCCTTAAACGCCGGGAGGAACTCTGCGCTCTGTCCTTTTGATCCAAAAAACAATAATATAATATACTAGCGGACCTTCCCGGCTTCGCACGTTTTTAGTACGGATGCCTAAGATTTTAAAAATATAATATAGGCTATATTCACCGGGGATAGCTATATATAGCTTCCCAACGGTGAAAGAATATTTCAAATCGGTCCTGTAGTTTCGGAGCATTACAAACAAACAAACAAAAAATCAAACCTTTACTCTTTATAATACCTATAAGTATCGACTAGCTGCGCCCAGCGCCCGCGTGGAAAGTGGTTTATAAACCTTCCTCTTGAATCACTTTCCCCCGAATACTCAGACGCATCTCACATTTAAGCACATCTTAAGTGACGAATTTTTGACAGGTTTTCATCAAAAAGTCGCGAATTGGGACGAGCTTCCTGAGCCTGAGCTTCATCTGAGACGCGTTTTAAATACCCGCCGGGTGATTTATGTAACTCGCGACCGGTTTGCGACAGGCGTAAATTAAGCAATCAGTGCTGTCAAACGCCAATTTTGACCAATTTTGACGTTGTAACTGGTGTCAAACTAATACAAAATTGACGGTTGACAGCACTGATTGCTTAATTTACGCCTGTCGCAAACCGGTCGCGAGTTACATAATCACGATACGGGTCGTTTATCTATTAAAAAAACCGCATCAAAATCAGTTGCGTCGTTTAAAGATCATACATAGTGACAGACAGACAGCGGGAAGCGACTTTGTTTTATACTACATAAGTAGTGATGCAGGGTAAACTTGTGAAAGCTATCATTATTATAGTTTTGTGGGTCAAAATTAGATTGACCTAGACTCTAGGTCAATCTATTTGTGACACACAAATCATCATCATCATCATCTCACTCTAGGTCCTAGAATGAGATTCAGACTAACGCGGTATTTACTAACAAGCGGCAGCGAAAATAATATAATAATGCTGGACGATCCACACAGCATCATCTAGCCCCAAGCTCAGCAAAGCTTATGCGTTATGGGTACTAGATGGCTCTAGATGACATACGACCTCTGTGGCGCGGTGGGCGATGGTATGCCTGCGAAACAGGATGTTGCGGGTTCGATTCCCGCCTCGGGACTAATGTTTGTACGATCTGTAGATATTTGTTCCGGGTGTTCTGGTCGTTTTTTATGATTTTTAAAAAATATTTATCTATGTATTATTTAGGTATATCAGTTTATCTAGTATCTATAACACAAGCTTAGCTTGGGGCTAAATAATGCTGTGTGAATTGTCCAGCATTATTTATTTATACATAATATAATACAATGGAATAACTTTAAATGCAAACAAGTATCAACCAGGGAAACCACACAACGGAGTTTCACAACCAGTTATGGAGAAAAACTTTTAACTTCCAATTTGCAATGCAACCAGAGCATGAGTAAATAAAAAAATGTTTACTTTTTGTATGACTTCTGATTATTTCTCCACTTCTCTGTTTATTACTTTGAAGAGTTAACGTAATCCGATTAGAACTAAAGGCTTATTTTTATTGAACACATCTGCTTAAAAAAGAATGGCAAGTTATTTCCGTACCAGCTTGAAAACAACTTAACACTTTGACTGCGGTTTTTTTTCGACGACTGCGATCTTTTTTTTTACCTAAAAAATTCGTGATGCACACTCTACACAGCGGTTGTGTTGCGCCGCACATGCGTTTCGTTCGAAAAATATTACAGCTCTGCTGAGTCACAAAGATCTGTATTTTCTCAGCCGCTGCGCTAGTGTGGATTTACGCATATTAGTCACTTGTAGAAAACTCATACCGTGCGTTTTCAGCACTCAAAGTGTTAATAAATATTGAAGTACCCGAATAGGTTGGAGACAAGCAGATACTGTCAACATCAAATCATAAAATCGTATTCATCATCATCATCAACCTATAGTTGTCCACTGCTGGACATAGGCCTCCTCTAAAAAGCACCATAGCGCCCTGTCTTCAGCTTGCTGCATCCAGCATCTGTTTGCAGTCTTTCGCGGGTCGTCATCCCACCTGGCCGGAAGGCGTCCGCGCAAAATCGTATTATATTATGTAAATATAGCAGTTATCTAGTACCCATAACATAAGCTCTGCTTACCTTGGGACTAGATCATGATGTGTGAATGGTTCAGCACTATTTATTTATTTATAAAATGTGCGTTCAGCGATGAGCACTTCAAAATGTGCGTTCATTTGCTTTAGCTGTGTGAATGCGATTTGCATAGTGTCCGCACAATAGAGGCCCTGCTGTACCAAAGCCTATGGGTAAATTAGACGACACGAGCACTTCTCGAAATTAATTAAACGAATGAACGATACTTTGTACGATACATTGTACGATACATTGTACGATATATTGTACGATACATTGTACAATACATTGTACGATACATTGTACAGTACATTGTACGATACATTGTACAATACATTGTACGACACATTGTACGATACATTGTACGATATATTGTACGATACATTGTACAATACATTGTACGATACATTGTACAATACATTGTACGATACAATGTACGATACCTGGCACTGCCCCTGAAAAACCTAGAGCTATGTCATTAATCTCACCAATTGTACAGTTCGTTGATCACGTTTCTTTGTATTCAGTCTGTTGACATACAATGGAGTACCGAGCAGCAGTACCGGTACACAGAGAAGGCCACAGGCAACCAAGGTCATTTGCACGGCCCTCTGGCCTTCAAAAAGGTATGGATCGCAATCCTCTTCCTCGGCTTTCGTCTCCTTGAAGAGCACCATGTCGATGAACAGGATCAAGATCTGGGGGGCGCATCCAGGCTGGTGCTTCAAGTCGGCTGCAATTATCATCATGAACCTTGGAATTTGAGACGACCTTTTATTTTCTACGAGCTGCGCCGCGCAGCTTCGCCCGCGTGGAAATCTGTGTCAAATGGTTTATAAACCATCCTCTTGAATCACTATAATCTATTAAAAAAACGCATCAAAAGCCGTTACTTTTAAAGATCCAAGCATACATAAGGACAGAAAGACAGCGGGAAGCGACTTTGTTTTATACTATGTAGTGATATTTATAATTATGTATAACTTAGGCTCATCATATCACCTATAATAGTCTACTGCTGGACATAAGCTTCACCTAAGCGCCATAGCGACCTGTCTTCAGCTTGCCGCATTCAGCATCTGCCTGCAGTCTTTCGCAGGTCCTCATCACACCTGGCCGGAAGGCGTCCTAACCTACGTTTGCCGAGTCTCGGTCTCCACTCAAGAAAACGTTTATAGCTGTTGTCGGTTCTTTGTGATATATGGTCGGACCACTGTCACTTCAGCTTGCTTATTTTTTGATTCTTTGCTATGTCGATAGCTTTGGTTGGATGATGTTTCGGCTAGATTTGGTTATTTCATCGTCCAGCAATTTTTTTTTTTATGATACTCACGTTGATGGGCACCATACATGAACCATTTGTAGTATATCATTATAACGAGCCATAAGAAGAGGGAGCATAGAAATACTATCTCGGGTATGAATTGTAGATAAATGAGGTAGTATTCTTTAGAATGTCTGTAAGGAAACAGTAAAAATAAATTACACGCATTTATTTGTGTGATAATCTCCAAGGGCATTCACTAAGAAAAAATAAACAGGGTTGTACAATTATTTATACACCAGTAACACTAGTACTAGCGTAAAAAAATTAAAACGCTGTAATTTTTTTACTTAGTGTTTCCTAAAAAATATTTAAAAAATATTTGAAAATCATTAATTTAAAATGGAATTGGCTTGCCAGGGGATTACTCTCCAGCAAAACCACCTTGAAATCACAGTTATTTAAGCAGAACCGAGCCGGCTACCTACTAAACTGGCATTTCAACAATTAATTCTACATTTCTAATGAATCTACGGTTCCCAATTTTTTCTTATTATCACTTTGAACACAGGAAATATAAAAAAAAATATTGAGCATTTTGTTTTTTTAATTATTAATCTATACTAATATTATAAAGAGGAAAGGTTTGATTTTTTGTTTGTATGTTTGTTTGTTTGTTTGTATCGAATAGGCTCCGAAACTTCTGGACCGATTTGAAATATCTATCACCGTTAGGAAACCTAAATATCCGTGGTGAACATAGGCTATTATTATATTTTCAAAAAAGTATGGGATCCTTACTAAAACTCCAATAATGTAACCCAAGGTGTGAAAAATATACCTATAAAATTCCTTGCATATCAATACGCCATTTTTTCTAAATAAACGTGGTTGCCTAGCAACGCTCTTTTGACAACAAAGGTTTGATAACAATTTACTGTATGGAAACTCTTTTGTTAGGTTGTACGCCTCTTGCATATCAATACGCCATTTTTTCTAAATAAACGTGGTTGCCTAGCAACGCTCTTTTGACAACAATAATATTATAAAGAGGAAAGGTTTGATTTTTTGTTTATTGTTTGTATTGAATAGGTTCCGAAACTACTTACTAGACCGATTTGAACAATTCTTTCACCGTTGGGAGGCTACACTATCCGCGGTGAACATAGGCAATATTATATTTTCTAAAAATTTAGAGATCCTGACTAAAACTCCAATAATAATTAAACCCAAGGTGTAAAAAATGTACATTAAAAATTTTAATACCCGTGCGAAGCCGGGACGGTCCGCTAGTACATTATTAATAATAAAATTTGTTTCTATTATTTGATTATATTTTTCCAAAATAAATATGTTAGATTAACTTACATGTGGTTAATAAGACTAAGTGCAATTCCAAAAATCATGTGAATAATTCCAATGATTATAGACATTTTCATTTTTACCATGTTCTCGATCATTATCTTATTTGAAGAGAGCTGTAAACATTATTAAGGTTCCTTTATGCATCATCATCAACATCAACATAATTTTATTAAAGTAGGGACAAGTTATTAGGACACATTTGACAGTTCTTAAAAAAATTAAGAGGTGACCTTGTTACGGCCACATTCTATTATATTTTCTAACAAAGTTAGAACGGGACATTTACAGAACTTTTCCCTGTTACGATATGTTATATTCCAAATAAATAAAAAACAAGAAGTTATCTCATCGCTACACTTCCGACTGCTGCGATCTTTTTTCGACTGCGATCTTTTTTTTAACCTAAGCCATTCGTGCTGCCGCTCTACACAGCGGTTGTGTTGCGCCGCACATGCGTTTCGTTCGAAAAACATATTACGGCTGTGCTGAGTCACACAGATCTGTATTTTCTCAGCCGCTGCGCTAGTGTGGATTTACGCATATTAGTCACTTGTAAGAAAACACATACGGTGTGATTTCAGCAATCGACGTGTTAAAGAAACAGCTTGGAATCAAAATACAACTTTTAACAATTGTAGCCGTTTAAATGACGACCACAGTTATTAACATAAAAAATCATTTATAACGGGATATTTATCATGGTTTGATTGGAGAGCGACACTAAATACCAAAAATGGTACTGGAGGCCATTGATATCACGAAGCACAGTAACTTCAACCAATTATTGGGAACCTGAAACCCTGTTGTAAGAATGCGCATAAACCGAAGAAGTGACGTACCAAGCACTTCACGTTCTGATACCGTCAGTGTTGTGTGTCGTGATCGAGCTGTGTTCGATAATGAAATCGGTGGTAGTGGTAACGTTCGAAGCTAAAGACAAAAAATAAGAGTACATCAGTATATGCCAATAAATACTTACTCACAATACCATCAGTTATTCCGTGATCGCATGAAACTGTACTGAAATATTAGAAAACTCAAAAATTAAATGATGGTCAATATCCCGTTATAAATGACTTTTAAGAAACCAAAGCTTTAGCTATCCATAAATTTGGAAAGACTGTAAAAACAGGGAGGTAAATTATCATAGCATACCCCCCAAACAGGATCCATTCCGAACGGGTATGTCGGATTTGTGTCAACAGCCGGATCGAGAGATGTAAAATCTGGACTCATAATAGCTTCCTTAGACATCTCTACATTCATAAAATAAGAGGGTATAAAGGCTACGTGACAACTGAAGACATCGTTGTAGACAAAACCAGTGTATAAGCTGAATAGGCCAAGCAACAAGATGATATAGCGTCCTAAAACATACAAAACATTTAAAATTTTCATACAGCTATACATAATAAGGCAAGTAGCGAGCAGCGTTGCGGAGATTTTTAGAAATTCCATTGGTCCACTGAAACTAAGCGATGATTTTATGCAATTCCATTAGTTATTACTACGTACTTATATTATGAATTCGAAAGCAACTATATGTGTTACCAATTCACGCCGGATTCGAACGGATCTCAATGAAATTTGAAACAGATGACCACCATAGGCTACTTTTTATCCCGGTAAAGTGCATGCGAAGCCGCGGGTAGAAGATATCTCCGCGGCCCTGCTTTGCTCCGCGTCACATACGAAAACGACCGGAAACTTAAGGCAGGACTCTTTTAAATAATATATTTTATATCAACATTTTTGACATGCGTTTTCATAAATATGCAGGTTGATAAGCCCCTAGTATATGTGCGTTTTTATGGTGTTGTTGTATAAACATGCCCGAGGATACAGATAGCTGCAATTTCTGACATCGAATCCGAACAAATCAAGAAATACAAATTTAAAATACATGTGTCTAGCTTACCTCCAAAGAATATTGTCCATATTTCATTATCAGATTGCTGGGACATAAATTTCTTCTCATTTTTCAACATCCAAGCACCAAAAAAAATAAGAATTGTTGCATGACCAATATCTCCAAACATAAGCGCGAATAAAAAGGGAAAAGTTATTATTGTGTACAGTCCTGAAAACAATGCAATTGTTGGTAAACATTGATTTATTCAGTTGTTTAATGTGTAGGTATATCGAGTTCTTAGGTAAGGCGATTACGTAAAAGAATTCAGGGCCGGACTCCACCAAAGCGGAGACGAGACGAGCGGAGAAGAGATGAGTTTTTAACAACCAATAGTTACAACTAACGTTAATGTTATTCACATAATATCTCGTCTCCGGTCATCATCACTGGATATCACCGAGCTAAAATGTATTTGTATGCGAAGAAAACAAAGGAAGATCGAAGCGAAGAGGTAAGCTGTGCCTTGCAAGCTGGCGACGTCACGCAACGAAGACGAGAAAACGTGAACGGCGCACCAGCGGCGCTCGGTGCATTCATCTCAACAAACACCCAACGCTCGCCGCACGCAGCTTACTTCTTCTCTAGACAGCACACATCTCCGTTTTAGCCAGCATACATCTCCGCTCCAGTCTAGCCAGAACACATTTTAGCACAGCTTCAATGAAGGCACCCTAGCCAAAAAACATCTGCACCGCTTTAGTAGAGTCTGGGCCTTAAGCAGTATTCATCTGGAAATCCAAACAAATAAAGAAAATTAAAGTTACTGGTTGTATTGTCAAAATAGGTAGGTAAAAGTCTGATCATAAAAGTGCCTATGTGTTTATACATAGGTATTCTAACTGTCTACAAAATCAAATAGTTAACGAAAGCCCACCTGGATTGAGTTCCCCGTATTTTGAGTCACCGTAGGCATTGATCAGGGCCTGGAAACCGTGTGTGAATTTATTCGTCCGATGAAAAGTAGGTGGAACCATATTTTTCGTCCCAGTTTTCGACATGAAAGACTGCACATTTGTCCCAATCTCATTCTGTAATCATATAAAATCTTTAAAAACCAGGACACCTGCAATTACAATATAAAATAAAATCTTTATTTAACATAAAGCAGACATTATACAACACTTTAAAAATATAAAATTAATAAAAATATTAAAGAAATAAACATAATGACAGTACCGTGTCAATATATTTATGAAAACTTGTTGTACACTCATAAAAATATCAATCGGTTCACTAAAAAAAGTGATATACATAATGTAAATACTAGAAATAAGAATAAACTCGCTGTGCCCACAACTAGGCTACACAAGATAAATGTATCTTTTAAAGGGCAATGTATACGCTTCTACAACAAAACTCCAAGTGAGTTGCAAAAATTATCAATAAATAAATTTAAAAAAATTGTTAAACACATTCTTTGTAAAAAAGCTTATTACAAAATATCAGATTACTTAGAAGATAAAAAAGCTTGGAACGAGTTTTGCTCCAACTCAAAATCTACCAACTTACAGATAAGCAAATCAAATGTACTAGATACATAAGTTATGAATATACTAGTGGTTTCTTCTCACTTCTTCCACTGGTGGACAAAAAATTGAAGTGAACTATAAAATATGACCTGTCTAAGTGCTTATTTGTAAGCTTAAAGAAATAAAAACTTTTCATTTTCATTTTCATTTATAAACAAATATATAACTAAGAGGGTAAGTGGCTTGTTAGATCTATTATATAATTGCAGATCCTACACTAAGTCGTGAAGACAAATAACAAATTGTGTACATACTAATAAACATGCATCATCACTATCATCAACATCACTAATATTATAAATGCGAAAGTTTGCATGAATATAAGGATGGATGTTTATTACTTCTTCAGGCTAAAACTACTGAATGGATCGGAATGAAATTTGCATAGATATAGCCCTAAGCCTGGAACGAAACATAAGCTACTTTTCCCATAGGATAGAAATAAACTTAAAACGTTGGCATGGAAATAACGCTTCCGAAGCCGCGGACAGAAACTAGTAAGTAATAACATCTATTTTGTGGATCGATTTAGGAATGTGTTAACACTTTCATGGCCCAAGACAAATATGGCCCACCTTAGGGGCTCCTTGTACGGTGGCGGGCATCCTCCGGGTCGCACAGCTAAGGCTGGACCCATTGCCCAGCCAGCATTAAACGGATTTTACAACAAAATTTTCCAAATTTCAGCTGTTTTTGCCCTACGTCTGTTTAAAATCTGTACCTATTATATTTATTTATAAAGATAGATTATATTAAACATTCCACCAATATTATACGATAATTTATACCACACAAACTCAAACTCCGTATACATACCTCTTATTGTCTAAGCTCATAAAACTTTGCAGAACTGTGAAGTAGTAAGCAAGTATAGCATTGACTACTTACTTGACATAAATAGTTAACCTGTGCAAATTAAAGAATTAAGCCGCTCGCCTCCTGCTGCGCACGGACATGTTAGCTGCGCTTTGCAAGAAAATGTTTGTGATATCGTCTACTGCAAAGCGTGGTTTGCGTACATTGCAGCACGAATACGAAATTAATGACGTCATTGATACACGCGTGGTTTGTATGAAGCTCAACGCTGTCAACGCTATGCACGCGGTACACGAGTGCGTAGCTTCACTACGGAAAGTGAGACGTCAAAACTGTGCTGTGCTATATTTGTAAATAGTCGTTCGTGGGTGAAGTTGTATGTATAGTGTGTGCTATGGTGGAAAATAGAATCATTGTCAAACAAAAAAACTCACAGCGTGGGCCGCGATGGGATAGCGGTATTAAGTTGTGTTTTTGTATTTACTAAGCGAAGCTAAAATATAACCATTTGATAATAATTCAAGCGTCAAATTGTTACTGTATCAGCTTCGTACCTAACAAGTGACATATGAGTATAACCAAACTTCGAAGTCCAACCATAACGAGCTTATAGAACTATTGCAAATTTAGTTAGTACGGGCATGGACCGATTATCTGGTCTAAGACTGACTAAGCTAGTTAACTACAGAGTTAACCAGGCTGGAAAGATTAGTGTATCCATTCAGTCAAAGACGTCTAGCTAGGGTCAAACTCTGCCAACCAATCACTGTACTATGACAATGGTATCGTCGCAATAAAACCCTTATCGCTCCTTATATAAAATATACACTACATAGTGCGTGCGGTGCTTTTTCCACGTAAAGATTGATAATAATGTTAATTCTGAGATACCATTGTTATGGTAAAGCGATTGATTTTTTAGGGATTAGGGCGGCTGTCTGTGTCCAGTTTACTTTCAATAAGTTCTCGATGTTTGTTAAGGGATGGGTAAATACTCGTGAATTTAGAGTCAACACGCGCGTTTACAATTTGTTTTAATAGCAAATCACACCGCGACCGCTAAGTGTCCCTACGTCCCACATCGTGCTGACCGAACGCCGTCCACGCGTTGTCCACGTGGCTATGGCTACCAGCGACCTCGCTGTACACGGTCGGCAAAGAGCCGTATGAATGCGACATCAACTTGCTTTAAGCAAGGGGCCCGCGTACTATAGCTGTGTGCGCCTTCGTTCATTCGCCGCTAAAATTTGAAACTTAATCCCATGAGAGGCTAGGTTGCCGCAAGCTCGCTTAGCCCGCGTCGTCAGCTATTTTATTCTGTCACTATAAACTAAATCCAAATATTACGAGAAAAAGCTCACGGAACAGGTTTTCAACGTCTCTTGAATATTATTCAAATCCTTGTCAGGCACCCAGCACTGGCCGATCAGGCAGTTCTTAGTGATGTCTAGGGTGAAAAGGTTCATGGTATGGTAAACGGCTTTGGACTTGCGGACTCTTATCATCCAAGAAGCCCACTCGTGGCCCACTGTGCGTAGAGCTCTGCAGCGGTGGTATGTTGTAGTATTTAGTACCTGAAATGTTTTTTTAAATTAAAATCCTCAAAGCAATTCTCAAAATAGGATTTAATTTACTAAGGAGAATTTATCGTAATCAGAAATTGGACTTTCTAATTGTTAAAGGCTCAAGTGATAGATTGTTATTTTAGGCCCTGCCCAAATTTACGAAATTTACAAAATAAACGCTAAAAGTACCTTCTCCAAATCAACAATGCTGGTGTGAATATTCACAATCTTCTTATTCCTCTCGTTGGCGGTTTGCGGACAAGGGTAGTTTTCAACGCGAAACCCACTGAACACTTTGTCCATACGAATGGACAACTGTTCGCCTTGACAGATGGCTAGAAATGCCACCTTACGCACTTCTTGTCCCTGTTAAAATTGACATCATCACTTCTTATTTAGGGTAAACGTTAAACTAAAGGGCACAAATGAAAATTGAAAGAATTTTCGTCAATGGTAAGGGTAAAGGGGAGCAATTCTTACCGGTACCCACAAGCTACATACCTACATACTTTTTTGTATATGTGCTAAATGCGAGGAATTAATTTTTTTACTAAGAACTTTCCCGAAAATCAGAAATTGTTTTGATACCTCATTAACAAACTTATCTTTAGCCATTTTAAAGCTTTAGTTAGCACCTAATTATAATACTTAATTGCTCCGATGTAAAAGAGTTTTGCCAACCACATAGACAGACTCGAAAAATATAACCCGCGCTTCGCGAGTAAAATTGGTAAACCAGAAATGTTATTGAGGTTGAAACATTCTACGCTTTTTATGACTCACGCCCCGTTCCCGCGGCAACGCCTGGTTTGTGTCTAAAAGCGATTTTTTGCAGGATCCTGTTTAGTAACGCGAGTGTTTTTTTACGAAAGAAGTCCTCTAGACGCAGCGCTGCAGGCAGTGCGACCGAACGAATTTAGTGAATTTAGCGTTGAATAAAATTTAGTTCCACTAATTGCCGCGAGACTTCTTTCTTGAAAAGCACTCTGTACCCAAATAATTAATTAGATTTCAACTTTGACATTTCGTGAGGGAACTTGTTGGTGATAAATAAAAATTGATGTGACAGAATCAAGAGCTTTCTATCATTTGATGTACTTTGGTTGTACTTTGCCGTAAAATGATTCTCGAATATTGTTTAGGAGTCATTATTTTGCATCAATCCAATGCATTTGCAACACTTCCACAACTTTATTATTGCATTTTTAATCAATTGCATAAAGATGGAATATTTCATATTATTTTGTATAGAAATTTTCGTAGTTATGTTTGACAGACAAAACTTGAGACCTCGAAATTATTACGAAATGTATCATTTTTGACGTAATTGGCCTACGCACGGTTTGATTCGTCGTGTTAGTAGTATGCATGTAGCAACACTATTTCAGGTTTTAACGCAAGCTCACGTCATAATATGTGGTAGTGAATTATTTCTGCAATTGACCTAGAATTGAAATTTGGCTAGACGCAAGATCTAATAATTATAGGGAACCCTTAGTGCGTGAATCTCATTCGCACTTGATTTTTAATTCAACATAACACTTCATGCAAGTCTGTTTCCCTACATCATTATTATCACGTCTCGCTGGGTTTCCATCACACCAAGAAACGTTCGCTCCATATTTCTTGTTTATATTTTAAATAGTGTTAGTCTCACCTGTTTTCTTTGCTTTTAATGTTTCCTTTGGTTTTATTCAACTTACGATATCTATCTATGTAATGTTTTGTATTAATTATATCAGTCATCTAGTATCTACCCATAACACAAGCTCTGCTTAACTTGGGGCTAGATGATGCCATGGATTGTCCAGCATTATTTATTAACTTATTTACGATCTTTATCCTGGGCCTCTTGTATAAACTTCCAACTATCACAGTATTTCTCAAATTCCATTCAAAGGAAACTTAAACTCCGAATACTCATACGAAAACCAAACTTATTCTCGTCTAGAATAGTGTATTTTGACAGTTTTCCATGAAAATGAGTATTCAGTATTCTGGGGTTTAGATCTAAACAAGAATTTACAAATTAAAATAAAATCATCAAATGACTAACCGTATAAGGATGTACAAAAATTTTGTCGACGCTGGCTTGGCGATAGTAAATATTTCCTCTAGATATTCTGAAGAGCATTGTTTCGAAGTGGAAGCATTTGGTCCGTTTAACCACTCCAGTCTTGACGAAGAGGCGGCCTCCTGGACCGATGTCGCCTCGGCCAGCCATCCTGTGCCCAAATACTACAATGATTCCTGATTCCGAAGAAAAATTGTAAAGTCAAAGTCATATCTAGGTAGTGTAGATATAAATATCTATTTCGGAAAGTACATCTTTAGCCCAACAGAAGTAAAAGACGTCGTCCTTTTAAAAACTTCCAATGGACGGGTTTGAACCATACATGTAATAAATTACAGAAAAATATTCTATACGCAGTGACTGTAGTTTTTTGTGCCGATTCAAAGAAACCTTGACCGTCTCTGGTATAAAATTGACATTTGTTGAGGCGTACCAAAACAACATGACAATCGTGATATTAGTTCCATAAACTGTCACGCCACTCACGCTTAACGCTCAACGCCAAAATGGCGAGAATCAAATGGCCTCAATCTGCCATAGGTAATGTGATCTCCAGCGTACAAAAGAGCTCAGTGGTTTGAACAGATACTTGTCCGTGATGTATTTTTAGGTATAAGAGCATTTCCGCGAAGAGACATATGTATAAGGCAAAATTTGCTGGATTACACATTTCTGTGAGTTGGCATTACGAGAGTTTTGTTACACGTGCGTTTTTTTATCAGTACGCAGGACTTGCTTAGCCTCGTAGATCATTCTACAAAGCTCCACGACAAAATACGTGACACAGATAAGTTTGGAGAAAGACATTAAAATATGAACAAAGCACGAAAAGTAAAAGAAGAAAAGTCGTTAATTCATAATTGAAACCGCTTTAGGTTTTTTAGTTTCATAAACATTTTAAATTTAGTTGTTGAATAAAAACAGGTGCGCGATGAAATATTTTTCTTGCTACACATGTAAGGTGCTTACGCGTAGCGTCGTTCTACAAAGCTCTACAAGTTAATAATTAATATCTATAAGGCGAATTTTATATTTGTATTCTGCGGGTCTTCACTTCGCGGACTTCAAAAAAGGATGAGGTTTTTAGATGTCGGAAAAAGAAGGCTAACCTTAAAGTTCCAGAGGTATTAGAAGTTTTGTGATTATTTTCGCGCAAGTGACTACTCATGCTTAATTCGCGCAAAATTTAACTTGCGCGAATTTCTCGAAAAAAATTCCACTCGCACAAACGTCTTTTAAGCAATCTTAAAGGACGTTTGTGTATGAGTGAATTACTATCCTTCGCGAAAAAATATTTCTCGCTATACTATACTTATATTTGCTTACGAGTTAAAATCTTCTAATAGTTCAGCATCACCAAGCAAGGGTCCGATTTGTTTCAGTACATAGTACATCTCCTGAAGCTCCGTGTGGCTTTTCAGTAGGTCGGCTTGGTTGTCCGCCATCTCACTTATGTCGTCCTCCCATTTCTCCAACGTATTCTAAAAATATAAAAAAATAAGGTTACCAACTACTTTAGTCAGCATAAGACATTTGTTTCCGGTGGTTGACGTATTGGCGCAGTGACGATGTATTATAAAATTAGTTACGTAGGTATTGTATACGACGCCTACAGTGTGACCAGAAAAGACCTACCTCAAACTGTGCCATCTGATGCTGGTCCATAGTATTGGGGTCAGTAGCCGGGTATGGCATAGGAATTTGATCCTTCACCATTTCAGACTCTATGAATCGGAGCTTCCTCTCCATTTCAGCGCATCGGCATATCTCGGGGATGTACCTCTTTTGGAAAGCCGTGAGATCCGGATTCATCTGCAAGAGGTTTGAAGGGATTAGACAGTGTAAAGCCGTAGTTACATACGAAAAATATACGAGAAGATAAATTTTCGTCTTTTTCGAATTTTCCTAATTTTCTATCAGTAGTTTGCAATTCGGGACGAATAACGTTATACTAGGACGTTATATATTTGACTTGTTTTATGTGAATTTATTCTGTAAAGAAACATCTGTCTCAAAGAAGTAAAAGTTATTGATTTCTGAATATTTTCCGAGGAACTTATGACTATAAACTACCATAGGCATGGCATACGGCAAACATGCCCATAGTAAATTGCCGATAAAAAATACTATTAAAAAAATTCATTGAACATATTTTTTTTTTTATATTTGAGCTGTAGAATTATCTTTTAAATAAACACAAACTTCATAGAGAAATTAAAGAATTTTATTTCAATCGAATTCTCCTCTTATTTTTATTGGTTGAAAATATCAAGCCATGAACGTATCATTTGTATCTCTAGTGAGCATGAAATAGTATTCCCATCCTTCACTGCAGGTAAAAAAGAACTTTATGGAACTTGACTTACGTCTGTAAATTGTACGCGACCCATCTCGCCGAGCCGAGATAGTATCTCAAACGCTGTTTCAGGCTGAAGATACATGTCGCAGTAAGACATAGGGTCGCTCCTCAGCATATCCCCCATGGCTAAAAAAAACCATAATTATAATCAAAATAAACTCTGTATTGTAGCGGGCCAAGGTCCGCCCGCGAAGTAGCGATTCCCGTCTCGGGACAAATGTTTTTACAATCATAAGAAATCTATAAGGCCGCCTATTGTACTTTTAATGTGTATATATTGAGATAAAAGGTGTTATTTTGTTATTTTAAGTACAATAAAGTGTTCATTCATTCATTCATTATATTCTGGGTATTTCTTTGTTTATAAAAAAATAACATGACTTAATTCTCCATCTAAACATCAAAATGCATTTATAATATAGGTATTAGCCTATATTATAAAAGCATTTTGATGTTTAGATGGAGAATTAAGTCATGTTGACTTCTTCTTCAAGCCAAAACTACTGTAAAATAATCACACTTGTTGATGTACAAATTCAATCGGGGAATAATGATTCCCTTAGAATTCCCATTATTTCCAAGGGAGTTATGAGTTTTAAAAATATTTATGGAAATGTTGAGCAAGGAGACTCGTTCCAAGATATCTCATTTGATTTGTTTGATTTTGGGTAATTTTTCAGCTAGTATAATAATTTGCTTTCAGTTATGGTTACATGACATATAAAGTACTTTTTTCGAGCCTATAAAAGATACGCTTTGTAATGGAACCCTGGAAGGTGCTATATCATCTGAAGCACAAGTAAACTTCACTAACCAACTCCCTTTACGACTGCTGGATTCCGTGCAATGTTCCCCCACACAATAAATAAAAGATATATACAACTAGATTATGACCCCACTATTCATTAAAAAATATAAATCTGATAGGAGTGGCCTTTCACTTAGTTCTGTTTTAAAATTATATGCGTCTAAAAGACATGTCTGGACTCTGGAGCTATTGAACTCTTAAATGCTGGTTAGTTAGGTAAGGCCGTTGGCCTTATATTATGTTGTCTAGTGCCTGTTAATGAGAATAGTCACATTTCTCTCAGATCAGTAGAACCTTGCCGGTGGTTTCTCGAAATCGAATAAATCTAATCAATGGTCAAACTTGTGTTTATTTATTTTGAACAGAGATAAGGTTATCTAACAAATTATTGATCAATCTCTATAATCAATCACTAAATAATATGCATTTTCATGTCATTTCAACCGCTGTGGCCGAGGCCAATAAATGTATTTTTTTTTTTAGTTGTGAGTCTCGTAATATGATTTGATACATTCAACATAAATTACTACTATCGTCTGGTATCAGCAGGACTTTTTTCTAATGCAACGAGACTTATTTTATGTGACTTACACACAGCTTAATGAATTACGCTTGTTTGGCCTATATATTTAGTTCATTACAGCCAAACTTTTTTAAAATTATCAGTCGGCTGTCAGTCTTTTGAGTATTTTCTGCTTCTACATGTTCCTCCTGGAAATTCTGAAATAGCATGTTCTAACGATTGCTTTATTTCAGTAAATGAAGATACAATTTCCAAAGCAGGATGGAATCAGCCAGTCATAAACCTGGGAAGAATAGAGAACGAACTCTTATAAAAATAAGCGCCGTATGGAATTCTACGTAAAAACAGAAATATCTTTATTTGTGTTACTTGTTACTTATTAAACTACTTCTACTTACAATTAACAAATAATATAGGTATGTATAATAATAGTATAATACAAACTGGTGACCGCCTCAGTTTAACACTGCAATTAAAAGTGCCATTGCAGCGCTGGTTTTTAACGGTGCTATGATGCTACCTTAACACTAACATAGTTACGGTTAAGATATCAGAAGGCTGTGTGACAACTCTAAAAATGTCGATGCTGAAACTAACACTTCAACGTCGGTAATTCTTAAGAACAAAATTAAATAGATAGGTCATAAACATAATATATGTACATACATATTATTTTATGATATGTATGTAGTATATTGCCATGTAAGTATTATATTTTATTTTATTATGTATGTATAACCTGCAATCACACAGATCCCCAGGTACTGTTTACGATCCTATCCATCCATGGTTGTCTGGTAGAGATCGCTCTTGAGCGATAAGACCGCCAATTGTATCTAGTTTTTTTAAGTTTTTATTTTACATTGTCATTTTAGTGTGCAATAAAGAATTATCTATCTATCTATCTATCTACTTCTACTTACAATTAACAAATAATATAGGTATGTATAATTAATAGTATAATACAAACTGGAGACCGCCTCAGTTTAACACTGCAATTAAAAGTGCCATTGCAGCGCTGGTTTTTAACGGTGCTATGATGCTACCTTAACACTAACATAGTTACGGTTAAGATATCAGAAGGCTGTGTGACAACTCTAAAAATGTCGATCCTGAAACTAACACTTCAACGTCGGTAATTCTTAAGAACAAAATTAAATAGATAGGTCATAAACATAATATATGTACATACATATTATTTTATGATATGTATGTAGTATATTGCCATGTAAGTATTATATTTTATTTTATTATGTATGTATAACCTGCAAGCACACAGATCCCCAGGTACTGTTTACGATCCTATCCATCCATGGTTGTCTGGTAGAGATCGCTCTTGAGCGATAAGACCGCCAATTGTATCTAGTTTTTTTAAGTTTTTATTTTACATTGTCATTTTAGTGTGCAATAAAGAATTATCTATCTATCTATCTATCTACTTCTACTTACAATTAACAAATAATATAGGTATGTATAATTAATAGTATAATACAAACTAGAGACCGCCTCAGTTTAACACTGCAATTAAAAGTGCCATTGCAGCGCTGGTTTTTAACGGTGCTATGATGCTACCTTAACACTAACATAGTTACGGTTAAGATATCAGAAGGCTGTGTGACAACTCTAAAAATGTCGATCCTGAAACTAACACTTCAACGTCGGTAATTCTTAAGAACAAAATTAAATAGATAGGTCATAAACATAATATATGTACATACATATTATTTTATGATATGTATGTAGTATATTGCCATGTAAGTATTATATTTTATTGTATAATGTATGTATAACCTGCAAGCACACAGATCCCCTGGTACTGTCCACGATCCTATCCATCCATGGTTGTCTGGTAGAGATCGCTCTTGAGCGATAAGACCGCCAATTGTATCTAGTTTTTTTTAGTTTTTATTTTACATTGTCATTTTAGTGTGCAATAAAGAATTATCTATCTATATATCAATCTACTTCTACTTACAATTAACAAATAATATAGGTATGTATAATAATAGTATAATACAAACTGGTCACCGCCTCAGTTTAACACTGCAATTAAAAGTGCCATTGCAGCGCTGGTTTTTACCGGTGCTATGATGCTACCTTAACACTAACGTAGTTACGGTTAAGATATCAGAAGGCTGTGTGACAATTCTAAAAATGTCGATCCTGAAACTAACACTTCAACGTCGGTAATTATTAAGAACAAAATTAAATAGATAGGTCATAAACGTTTATTTATGACCTATCTATTCTATCGACCTATATATCGTAATGTTTTATTATTTATTATGATTTAATTAATGTTATAATGTTTAATTGAATGTATACTATGGATTTTATTATCTGATTTAAATAAATACAATACAAAATACAATACAACAAACATAATATATGTACATACATAGGCTTAGAGACTGCGACCGCCAAACCTTCGTCGTTTTATAAAATCTGATAGTCAGCGTATGCTCCTAACAAAGGTAGGAACGATAATAAATTATGAAGAATGGGTTATAGTGACTTTGGCAGATATTGGCTAGCAGATAATTCAAAAGCCTAAAATCCATGACTAAAGTTCACTTAAATTTGCCTTAATAAATCCATTACATGTTTTTTTTTAAGTGTTCATTGGTTTGTTAACTTTAAAGTAAGTGCTTATTTCGGATGCAGATTAAACTAAACAATTATATAGGTATAGTTTATTTGTTTTTCATATTGTGCTTATAACCTACAAGTAATAAACCGTGTACTTATAAAGCTACTAATTAAAAAGTCAGATCGTCACCTAATTAAATTATAAGTTACTGATTCTGAAGATGGAGTAACAAGTGATAAAACATATGATTTTCTTTTTGTCAAGGTTAAAAGCAAGGTAATAGAAGTACTTGATTACTAAATATAAGGAATAAAAAGAATAAAAGAATTTATTGATGATGATGATGATTTATTGAGCCACACACAATGATAAACAGTTACAAAAAAAGGAAAACACACCAAAATACAGAACAACATAAGTCGTAGGGATTTAAATTTTACATAGTGTAGCGTAGTAGTAGAGTCCCAAGTGTAAGAAACACTGGTCTTTCCCTATGTGCGCGGCTAATAAGGTCCAATCTCAGCTTGTTGTCATTATCAACCGAGGACGATAGTGACACTGGTTTTCAGGCTGGACCTTAAATTGGGGTGACGTCGTGTCTCGAGTAACGGTCCACAGATATATAATACTATCGCGAAGAAAATACCAAAAATAGAGCTTTATACCATATAAATTGAAGATTAGAAGATCTAGCTCAAGTATTTACGGTATAATTTAAAAGCATCTGGTAGGGAAAAGCCTCTATGCATAAGTATCTGGCGTTCTAGAAAACACCTTTTGGTAGTTCCCTAAGTAACACCACACTAAATGCGGAAGTTTGGATATTTAGATGTTTGAATGTATGGATGTTTGTTACTTGAAGTTTTTGTCACGCAAAAAGCACTGAATGGATTAGGTTGAAATTTTAGATTGAGGTTGGCCTAGGATGACCTGGAATAATACAAACTTTATATCCTCTAAATCAGTTCCCATGGGATAGAAAGTACTTCTCTATAACTAATCTTTAAACGTTTTTATAGAAACAGGGCGTGTGAAGCCGCGGGTAGAAACTAGTATTATATAAAATTCATGGTTTTTAACTACGACAAGTTTACCTTTATTTTATGGACATTTTAAGGCGTCTGGTTTAAGGCCAAAGACACTATAAAAAGTGTATAGCTATGTTAGTATGTACTTTATTACGAATACATACTATCCCGGACAGAATATTTCTATACATAGTAATAGTAAAAAACAAAGTCGCTTCCGCTGTCTGTTCGCATAGATCTTTTAAACTACTCAACGGATTTTAATGCATTTTATTTTACATTGACGACCGATGTGGCGCGGTGGGCATAGGTCCGCCTGCGACGCAGGAGGTTGCGGGTTCGATTCCCGCCTCGGAACAATTGTGTGTACGATCTGCAGATATTTGTTCCGGGTGTTCTGGTCGTTTTCTATGTATAATAAAAAATATCTATGTATGTAATGTATTGTATTATGTATATCAGTTATCTAGTACTCATAACACAAGCTCTGCTTACCATGGGGCTAGATAATGCTGTGTGAATTGTCCAGCATTATTTATTTTATTTATTATTTTATTTATTAATCGTTGCAATGTAGATACTAATATGGGGCATTGTGCAGTCACAATGCCCCACATTAGTATCCACATTGCACCCGTGTGAAGCCATAAAAATAAACATTTATGCCATAACGAACTTTTTGGTGCAAATTCAACAACTTTTCTAGCCGGTATTTGCCAAAGCCACTATGACCCAAAGTTCACAATCGGTACCATTCCTACCAGTCTTGGGCTTGGGCCCCAAAGCATACGGTGACACTTCTCAGCTTTATAAAATTATTAAGGTCTTACGGTTGCAGGCTCTTAGTCCACAAACGTCTAGAGGCGAGATGAGTGGATGATATAACTAATTACGGGCTGATCCTCGATGAGATTGGCGCAGGACAGTTTGACCCAGTCAGTGTGTGGAACCAGTTCCGGATGATGGTGATGCAGAAAGTAATAATAATGCTGGACTATAAAAACAGCATCAATTAGCCTCCCACTTTGGAACTACATAACTGTTATATCTTATACATTTAAATATATTTATATATTTTTTTTAAACCTAAAACTCACAGACACGGCACATATACCTACCAATCAATCAATCAAATATCGTACCGAGGCGGGAATCGAAGCCACCATTTTCTTGTTTCTGGCGGACTTGCTGGTGGACGAGCTGGTAACTTAGTCATGTTATAAATAGGAGGTATGACATTTTAATATCGAAGTCATTGAATTTCATAAAACTCCTACCAAATTTGTAATTGACCCACATCGAACTTTGCCAAATTGTACAAAGTTGAATTTAGGATTGACATTATGAATATTGGATGGAACTGTTCTCATACGCTTGGACTCTATATTTAGAGTCAGATTCAATAGAGCACTTTTGCTATGGAAATAAACGTTAACTCCCACGCATTAAAATTTCCTACAATGAATGCTCACAATGGCTTACGCGGCCGTTTGTCAACCGCTAATAAAAGTTTTTGACTAAAAACAACACTGAACGGAAGTATTTTCCCGAACTGCGGAAATTTGCCTCCCACTACATTTTTAGAGTTGATTATTTCGTTAATTTTAAAGTAAGTACTGATTTCAAATGCAGATTAAACAAAACTATTTATACCTAAAGATGTTTATTCATATTATGCTTAGGTAAGTAACCTGTAGTTTGTAAGCTACTAATCAAAAATTAGGATCGTTACCTACTTAAATTATACTGATTTTAAAGACAGATTACAATAAATGATAACACATACCTATATGATTTTCTTTCATTTTATTGTATACATATTTAGAAAATAATTATTAATATACCTTTAGATGACAGAGCGTGGCCACCAGGCCCCTCTTACTATTAGGATGGGGTTCAAGGTATCTGCGAAATTCTAGTGTTTCATTCCAAGCTTTTTTGATATCAGTATCAAATAAAAATTTCGTGCTAAATCCTACACTCGTTTAAGGCAAAAGCTAGTTTTTTCTTCTTCTATAGGTGGTTCGAATTTTCCGGATATATGAATGATGAATGAAAATTTCCCTATCTGGATTTTGCAAGCCCTTTATAGGTAGGTATATGTCAAACTATCGCTATCTCCTACTGTATGAGAACCTGTCTATTACACTATTCTCAGTTTACGACGTAAATTTATGCATGTACCGCTACTACGTCGCTGTCATTTCGTTATCGGTGCGTTTCATTGACGGCGGTGGACAAACGGCGTTATTGTACAAATTCCAATGCAATTAATGTATTTTTTCATGTCTAATTTCTGGTTCCTATAAATTCAATTTCCTATTCAAATTATTAAGTGCTCAAAGGGGCTCTTATGTATTCTACCTGAGGTGCGGTGGGTGCTACAGAGGTCGTCCCGAACAAACAGGATGTTGCAACACAGGATGTTGCTCATCAACATCCTGTGTCGCAGGCGGACATTCGCCCACGGATTCGATTCCCGCCTCGAGAAAATTTTTGTATTATTTTTGTTCTGGGTGTTCTAGTCGTTTTTCTATGTACATATAATAAAAAAACGATCTATGTAATTTATTGTATTATGTATATCAGTTATCTAGTTGCTTAGCTTTGGGCTAGATAATGCTGTGTGAATTGTCAAGCATTATTTATTTATTTATTTCTTATACTGGTAATGAAAAGCCAAAATTTTAATAAACATCACGTGTGCTATTGACTACTATGTAGCCTACATATTATGTACAAGGTATGGTAGGTACTCTTTACCTTCCTATGCAGTCTAGGAAAGTACATCTGAGCTTTGCAAACAACGTTACCAGAGAGTGAGCTCCCTATCAGAACTTTATAATAGAGTTGAAACAGTAAATAATTAATTTGATAGCCATTTAACCGTAACCAATTAAGTGAACGGCACATTGGTGGCTCCATCCGCCCGTAAAGCAAACACCAGTAAGGGATTACGTAACAGGTTTTTATACCTTTAGGTAGTCGGTTTTTTTAGGTAGTCGAAAAGGTATTCAATCGGTGGATAAAATAAGAATACTATGCAGAAACGTGCTGTTCGTCATTGGGGTTAGAAGTGTTACCTTTAGGCTGCATTTCTATTGACAATGAGACCTTTTTGACGATATTCAATGAAGTGTTGGCTCGATCGCGGTAAAGGCCCATAGCACAACGAAAACAGAGGCGATAGAGTTGACTTTGAATAAATAATCTTAATTATTAAGACAACTTAGTCCATAATTAATAATATACTCCGCGAAAACGCGGTTGCGGTTCTGCTAGACAACAATGATAACAAAAATTAAAAAAAAAATTAATTTAGTTATTCAAAAATTGAAATAAATTTATGAATAAAAGGTACACTCAATACCTTAGAAAACAATTTGGAAGCTAAGCGCAATTACTCGCTTGATGATAGCAACCGTTGGATATCAACATAGTTACGTAGTTGGACCTGTTTCCAATTTTAATTGGCCACACTGAACTAACCGCAATCATGATCATGAACGCTATAGGTATGTCACGAACCGCTATTCACAATAGGTGTTCACAGTACCTACCTATGTATATCATTGTAACAAGCTGTATCGACTGACAAAATAGTTTGAGTTTAATTTGAGTTTTTGTACCTTACTACACTGATCAGCACATACGTAAACTCCTGAACGAACCTAAATAAATAGGTAAATTACTCACACCTGGCGCGATTATCTTTTTTTATACTGGAGACCTACTTTAATTACGAAGTTACGGTTTTGTTTCGTCTGATCCGTACTCGAAACCGGAAATTTTGTACGAAATTCAGCTGCTTTTTCAGGTTGGAATGATAAATTTATACAACATTTTGGTTATTACTTACATGTAAAAAATAATAAGAAAGTCAAGAGTTATATGATTCGTCGGAAAACGGCCCTTTCGAAAGTAAAGGAGAGTAGCTACACGTTGAGTTTTAAAGCCGTACTTTGTAACTGCAGGTGAAAAGAACTAGAGAAGGCCTCCAGTATCTACAGATCCGTGACATAATATGAATAAATAGAATACTATCCGCCAGCTTTTATAAATGTACCTATACTCCGTGGCATTACACGTGTTTTTCAGTGAAAAAAGTAACAGATTGATTTACTGTGGAAATCTCTTTTATTATACTATTTTGTATGACTTTTTTACGGAAAAATCATGTATAGGATAATCTTCGTTGCATGCTATGTTGGGTCGATAAAAATTGAAACTTTCGAAAGTCACCATATTATTCTTATCGTCAGGCTCGTAAATCTATTTGTTAATAGTAACTTTAAATAAGTAGGTATTATTAAAGTTAAAAGGTAAGTTTACACAGTGCCTTGGGTATGGGATGACCACGACACCCAAAAATAGTACTTATAATTATGTGTTTACATCGCGCGTAAGCTTAAAGATATTTAATAGGTACTAAGTCTTTTACTGATCTGTCAACATATAGGGAACTTCATATTTGTGCATGTACAAAAAAGAAAATAAGAGAGTAGACGAACTATAGTAGGTAAGTATATAATTATATATAATTATCCTAAATAATTACGCCACCGTCAGCTTTAATACGTACCGATCCTATCCATCCAAAGGTTGCCTGGAAGAGATCGCTTTTAGCGATAAGGCCGCCAATTGTGCCACTAGATTTAGTTAGTATTAAGATCCTATTTTTATTATTTTCTTTATATTTGATGGTGCAATAAAGGTATATTGTATTGTATTGTATTGTATTGTAAGTACCTTAGTTTGATTTGATGTCTTCCTCCTCACTGAATTGATACAAACAGCCAGCGTCTGGCGTAGTCAGGGTGGAGTGCCCACTTGGGTCATAGCTCAGATCAGCTCCTGTTTACAAGAAAAAGAAAAAACATTCAGGATGTGAGCGAGTTTACAGCGTAACTGACTTTCTTGTGTTCGAAAACCTGGGTTAGGGAAAAATAAGTTTTGTTTAAGACAGCGCGAAAAAACAGAGCACAGAAAACTTGCCTGTTCAATTATTTGCATCCACTGATAGAGAAAACAAATAGGTAAATTGCTAATTGAATAAAAAATTATATTCAAAGAGAATACAATACTAAATTATATTCTGATTTCATCTATAACAACTAAAACTTCAAAAATGGTATTTGCTAACTGTCAAGATTGACAAAATATTCTGGCAGATATTACATACAAGGAGTTCTTAAGCATGTGATATAGGTGCACGTAGAAACATCTATTATTATAATTCAAATTCAAATTGTTTATTTATAAAGACTGGGTACTTTATACTTAATATATTTTTCAGTAAATAAGTTGTTTCTTAAACGATTTAAGGTCATCGCGCAAAATCTTTATACCTATAACTAACTCTAGGACGGGTACTATAGTGATCATCATCATCATCATCATCATCAGCCTATAGCAGTCCACTGCTGGACATAGGCCTCCCCCAATGAGCGCCATAGCGCCCTGTCTCCAGCTTGCCGCATCCAGCATCTACCTGCAGTCTTTCGCAGGTCATCATCCCACCTGGTCGGAGGGCGTCCTACACTACGTTTACCGAGTCGTGGTCTCCACTCAAGAACACGTTTGCCCCATCGGCCGTCGGTTCTTCGCGAGATATGGCCGGCCCACTGCCACTTCAGCTTGCTAATTCTTTGAGCTATGTTGATAACCTTGGTTCTCTGTCGGATGTATTCGTTACGAATCCTATCCTTCAGAGAAACTCCGAGCATAGCTCTTTCCATAGCTCGCTGAGCGACTTTGAACTGGTGGACCAGCCCTATCGTGAGTGTCCACGTCTCAGCTCCGTAGGTCATAACGGGTAGGACGCACTGATTGAAAACTTTCGTTTTCAAGCATTGCGGTATGGATGACGTGAAGACTTGACGTAGTTTCCCAAATGCTGCCCAGCCCAGCTGGATCCTCCTTTTGGCCTCCTTCTCGAAACTGTTTTTACCCAACTGCAGAATCTGATCACTATAGTGATAGTCTTGTTTTAATCAAACAAGACTTTGAGCTTAGTACATATCTATAATATAAAAATGAATCGCAAAATGTGTTGGTAAGCGCATAACTCAACAACGCCTGGACCAATTTGGCCAAATCTTTTTTTAAAATGTTTGTTGAAGTTCAAGGATGGTTTTTACGGCGAGACATAGAATACTTTTTATCATTTAAACAATTTGACACATAGATTTCCACGGGGGCGAAGCCGCGGGGCGCAGCTAGTTTCTTATAGAATCCGCGTGCAGTATCTAGTAGCTCCGGGATGTAAGGGGGACTCCAAAATCTCGTCTCCCAAGCCAACCTAACCTGAACCCTGCTAGATAACGAACTAGGCTCTGTTGATCATTAATTTTACAATTATTTTCTTGACACTGGCAGAAAAGTGTCAAATCAAATATAACAAAGAATCATCATCATCTAGTGGCTCCACTGTATCAAGCAAAGAGAATACTACGTAAGTATCAAGATCAAAGATACTCCATAGATTACTGTTCCTCGTTCTTCTGTTATTCTTCAGTCCCTTGGAGGATCAGCGTGGAATAATTTACTGTTGCCAAAGTTAGTTTTGAGGTGGGCCCGATGGTCCCATGGGGCAAGATCTGTTTCCTTCACGTTATAATCGATTGCTACCGTTATTTTCGTAGCTTTATGGGGCGGTAAATGTAGACGTTTTTGTTTCGTGATAATATTAAATAAATACGATGTTAGGAAGGTAGTCTGGGTATAATTTATTAATTTATTTTCATACGGCATCTCATCTAGCCTCGCGCAAAAGTAGAAGTTGATTACTTTTCCTCGTAGAGTATAATACCAGTTGGTAAATTCAGGCGTCTGTTTTCGACGAATCCTCTGTGCGAGAGGGATTTAAACACGGTCAAGACGTAGATAGCTTCAGGGCCAGTCTCCACCACAGCTGAGCTAAGACGAAAAAAAAAGAGATATGTTTTAAACAACCAATAGAAAGTCGTTATTTACACATCTAGTCTACGCTCAGCTTCAGTGGAGACCACTGAGATTATCATATGCGAAGAAACAAAAAAGATTGAAGCAGAGATATGAGCTGCGCCTTGCAAGTTGATGACGTCACGCAGCGGAGACGAGACGAGATGAGCGGAGATGTGAGTTGTGCCTCGCTAGTACATTCATCTCAAGAAACATCTGACGCTCGCCGCAAGCAGCTCAGCCGCTCTACCCAGCACACTCCGTTTAAACCAGCACTCATATCGGTGCCAGTTTAGTCAGTACGCATCCGCTCAGCTTCGGTGGAGACAGCTGTAAATCGTCTTTTCTCGTCTCCGCTACGGACATCTACACACATAGTAGCTTTGGTAGAGTATAGGCCTTAGGCACGAGGAGAATACAACTTATCACTTTTTGCGAAAAAATATATTCAATTATTGTTTTTTATTCTGCTTTAACAGAGGCTTTAACGGATGTACAATAAGATATTCTTCGAAATTCTTCGGGCCTCAATAATGATTAGGATAATGAATCTGAATAACTATAATAACGACGACCGATTTAACGACCGATGTGGCGCGGTGGGCGAAGGTCCGCCTGCGACGCAGAAGGTTGCGGGTTCGATTCCCGCTGCGGAACAATTGTGTGTACGATCTGCAGATATTTGTTCCGGGTGTTCTGGTCGTTTTCTATGTATAATAAAAAATATCTATCTATGTAATATATAGTATTATGTATATCAGTTATCTAGTACCCATAACACAATCTCTGCTTACCATGGGGCTAGATAATGCTGTGTGAATTGTCCAGCATTATTTATTATTTATTATTATTATTAATAAAATTATATTATTTCAAAGATTGGTAAGATTTTTTTCTTCCGTGAAACTACATAATTTTTAAGCCTATGACAATGTAGGTAGTTAGAGCATAATTATTATCGATCAGGGAGTCTAATCCAGTCCAGTTTTGCATAGAATACGAAAACTATAAAAAAAAATTGTTTCGCTTTTTTTCGCATTGCAGCTGCAGCAGCATTCTAAGAGGAACTTTAATTTATAGTTTCACAGCGATCCATTAGTTTTATAAAATCTATTGTAGTTTTTAATCATTTTTAATGAATTTTAAATTCAACGGTAGGAAATCAAAGCCTTTTCCGTTCTGGTATTGTACAAACTTTTTCAAGACACCCAGGTGTTACCCGGTGTGATCTCTGTATCCCAATTTAGGTAAAATATATAAAAGGAAAGCCGATCTTTCGGTACCCAAGCGCGTTCGATAAACACAAGCTTGTAAACATATAATCCGGACTCATGTCTCGTTTGTTTGCCTAAGCAGCAGACATCACACTTCAACATCAAGGTAGAAGCACAAAATAACTATATAATAGATACTAACGTATATAAACAAGTAGTCGTTATTAACAATGAAAATAGAAATAAATAGTATTTTTTAGTGCCAGTTCTTACAACAGCATCTGGACCCGACCTAAGCAGACCTTGTGTTTTATGCGGTTAAGATTTCTATGAGTATACGAGTATGTTAATTCTCAACTAATTCCGCTTTTAATTGTTCAATTAATTTTTGCTGACTTTAATTCCTGTGCAACCTGGTTCAAGTTGTGGGCTTTACAAGTCACACTAATTCAGTGAGTGCCTTGTAAACACACAACTTGTAAATATTCTTAGAGGTAGTATACCGAATGGCAGAATGTACAATGTCTAGGTTATGTTTTGAAAAAGATTGTACTCGTATGTACTTACGTGACTCTTTAGATGTAAACTTTGTTGGAAATAGTTTACCTTCACATGAGAAATTGGCACTAGTAAGCACAAAACACCTAAAAAAAAGCCAGCAAAAACTTGCTTGGGCTTTACAAGTCACACTGATTCAGTGAGTGCCTTGTAAACACACAACTTGTAAATATTCTTAGAGGTAGTATACCGAATGGCAAAATGTACAATGTCTAGGTTATGTTTTGAAAAAGATTGTACTCGTATGTACTTACGTGACTCTTTAGATGTAAACTTTGTTGGAAATAGTATACCTTCACATGAGAAATTGGCACTAGTAAGCACAAAACACCTAAAAAAAGCCAGCAAAAACTTGCTTGGCTAACTTCAGACGGACTTCAGTAAGAAACAACCCAAAGGTGGCTCAACTTATACAAATCAATACAATTGTAAGCGTCCCCAGGCTGACTGTGTAGATGGAATAGAATTCTACGAAAGCTTAAAAAGGGTGGAAGTCTGTCCGTGGCAATGGTGAGCGAAAGTTCTCAGTTAATTTATAATTTGATATTTCTCAAAAAACTTTACACTCTCTGCCACTCAGTGAACTTTTAATCTATCTTTTATCTGTCGTTAATAAAAATGCCCGCAGAAAAGACTGCATTGGAGAAAGAAAAGTGGAGAAAATTGCATCATTACACTTTAATTTATAATTAATTGGAATAGCTTGGCGGCTATTTTATTTAGAAAAACGAATTATCATGATTTTCAATCTCTTCTCTTTTGAACAAATCAATACAATACGAAATCTATACTAATATTATAAAGAGGAAAGGTTTGATTTTTTGTTTGTTTGTTTATAACGAAAAGGCTCCAAAACTACTGGACCGATTTGAAAAATTCTATCACCGTTAGGAAGCCTAAATATCCGTGTTGAACATAGGCTATATTATATTTTGACAAGCTGAAGGTCCCCGGTGTCATAAGAACTGACATCAGCCGCTGTCATCGCATGGGGCGCTCCACGACCAACCGTCCTCGACCCATACTCTGTAAGCTACGGGATGTAGTCCTACGTGACAAATTGTGGGTGTCCAAAACTGCGCTAAAGGACACCGGGATAACCCTGTCGGAGTTTCTCACCAAGTCGCGTCACGACACGTTCATGGAGGCGCGGAAACGATTTGGTGTGACGAAATGCTGGACGAGCCAGGGATTTGTGTTTGTGGCTGGCGCTGACGGATCTCGGCATCGAGTATCCAGCATTGCGGAGTTGTCGGCGGTGCCTGCACTAGCACCGGCGCCGGCGCTTGCACCTGCGCCTGCGCCTGCCAAAGACATTGCAGCCTCGTCAAAACCCCGCCGACTTGCGTCTAAAAAGTGATTTCCTGTGCATATCATTGTAGTGATAAATGTTTTTAAACTTACGCGATCTGAACACATAATTATAAGTATTAATACAACGGGTATTTATCGCGTTTATTTACCTTTTTTCCCGACGTTTCAACAGGTTTACACTCTGTCGTCGGGAAAAAAGGTAAATAAACGCGATAAATACCCGTTGTATTAATACTTATAATCATTGTAGTGAGTTTCGCTCATGGATCCGATCGGCTGGCTCATTGCACTGGGTAGGTAATAGTACTCTTTTTTTTTTCGTAACAAGTCATGTAGGTAGACAGCAAAACAATCATTCTTACACTAAAAATCTTCTCGCCAACCTACTTTTTTATGACATCTCCGTTTTGTTTTTACTTTGCTTTGCTCCATTATTTTCTGAATATTTGTTTGTGTACCCTAACGACTTCAACTTCTTTGTGTCAGACTGAGACTGTCACATTCATAGATGTCACATTATTATTATAATTCTTTATAATGTCTAAGAAATCGTGTATTAGCTGTCAATGTCAACTTCATTCAGGTAATTTAGCGTTCCAATCCACGCATACTTGTACGCATTAAAGGTGATGCCCCGGTCGGATCATTTATCTTCGTATTTTTTATTGTTTTTTTTGTTTGTTATCTTTATTAAGTGTTGTTTGGTTTAAGTTTATATAGTTTAAGATTCTGCAGGTAAGCGGCAGATGGGCACAAATAGAACCAAGCAGGTTTACAGCCAGTATACATTTTTTTTTTTTTTTATTTATGTAGGTATAGTTATATATTTTATTATATTGTATACATAGACCATACCATGAGTATTAGCGGCGATGACGACTTCTTGTCTTGTTCATCTTCTATTGACAGTGGTGGCAACGATAGTTTTATGAGCATTCCAACACTTTTTGAAAACTTAGAGTCTACATTTTCCAATGTCTCTAAAAATTTTAATATAGTGCATATCAATGCGCAGAGCGTCCCGGCTCATTTTACTGATATGCTGGCGTCATTTAACCTGGCAAATATCCACGCCATCCTTATTTCCGAGTCCTGGTTAAAACCCTGCTTACCTTCAACTCTCTATGCCCTTCCTGGTTTCGAACTCATTCGTAACGACCGCACTGGCGCGGTTGGTGGGGGTGTAGCTATATACATTCGTTCTCATATACCCTACAATGTTATTGATATGTCTGCGCAACCACCACCGACCAGTGCTGGTGAACATCTCTTTATCGAGGTTCTTCTTTCCCATCGTAAAATTTTACTTGGCGTTTATTATTCTCCTTCTCTCCGCATCAACTTCTTCCCTTCATTTGAGAATCTTCTCGATGAGCTGTCTCCTTCCTATGACCATACTATTATTATGGGCGATTTTAACACGTGCTTGTTAAAGCACGATTCCCGAGCACGTTCCTTAGAAGGTCTTGTCCAGTCCAGTAACCTATCAATTCTTCCTTTAAATCCAACCCACAACTTTCCTAACTGCAATCCTTCTCTTCTTGATCTCATTCTAGTTTCCTCTCTATCCCACGTCGCTAAGCACGGTCAATGCCCAGCGGACGCTTTTTCATACCACGACTTGATCTATCTCTCCTACAAAATCCGTCCTCCAAAAGCCAAGCCTAAAATCATTCTGCAGCGCAATTTTGGTGGGATGAATGTTGAGAACTTACGGAAGGATGCACAAGATGCAGACTGGTCCGAGGTGTTGGATGCTGCTGATATTGACAGCAAACTCATGCATTTTAATCGTATCTTAACAAACCTGTATGACAAGCATGCCCCTGTTAGGCCAGTCAAAGTGAAACATCTCCCTGCTCCATGGCTTACAAATGAAATCAAAATTGAGCTTCGTAAGAAATATGCAGCCAAAGCTAGGTATAAGCGAAAACCCACTGCTGAAAACAAGGAACTTTTTATTAGATCTCGTAATCACTGCAATAAGGTGTGTAGGGATGCACAACGCCGACACATTCACAAATCTGTTGAAAATAATGACCCCGCCAAGGTTTGGAAATTTCTCAGGTCGTTGGGGGTTGGCAAGTCGCGGCTTAATAATCCTTCCAAAGACTTGGATATTAACGCTCTTAACCTTTATTTTTCTACTTGTTCAAAGTTTGACGGTACTCTCAAATTCCAAACATTAAGTTCTCTTTCGTCATTACCTATTCCTGACTTTCCTCCGTTCTTGTTTCGCGTCTTTAATGATTCTGAAGTTAAGAAGAGCATTTCCTCCATCTCCTCTAATGCTGTCGGTACCGATGGCATTAGCAAGAAAATGATCCTCCCCATCCTCGATGATATTGTCCACGTAATCACCTATATTTTGAACTTTTCAACCAGTAGTGGCACTTTCCCCAGTGCGTGGAAAGATGCACAAGTTACCCCAATACCAAAGAAATCTAAACCCTCTTCCTTCTCAGACTTTCGTCCCATTTCTATCTTGCCTTTCTTATCCAAAGTCCTTGAACGTCTTGTTCACCAACAACTCAGCCTTTTCCTTAATACCAATAACCTGCTTAACCCTTTCCAGTCTGGTTTCCGTCCAGGCCATAGTACCACATCTGCTCTCGTAAAGATTACTGACGACATCCGAGATGGTATCTGGAACGGATCAGCAACTGTCCTTGCCCTTCTCGATTTTAGTAGCGCCTTCAATAACGTCGATTTTGACATTCTACTAGGTATCCTTTGCTCTCTTAACGTTTCCCAAGATGTAACTTACTGGCTTCGTAGTTACCTGTTCGGTCGCCGGCAACGCATAAGCTTTGATGATAAAGTTTCCTCCTGGTGTCAACTAAGTGCCGGTGTACCACAGGGCGGCGTTTTATCTCCTCTTCTTTTTGCTATCTTCATTAATTCTATCTCCAAACAACTCTCTTCTTCCTACCACCTTTATGCAGATGACTTACAGATATACAGTCAGGCTCCAGTAGAACGACTAAGTGAAGCCATCCTTAAGATCAACAATGATTTGAATATTATTCTTGCTTGGAGTAACGCGCATGGGTTGAAAGTGAACCCTACGAAAACGCAAGTAACCATAATTGGTAGTTCGCGAATGGTTTCCAAGATTGACTGGGCTCACCTTCCCCTAGTTCTCTTTGATAATGTCCAAATTGAGATCAGTAAGACTGTCAAAAATCTTGGTATTCTCATGGATAGTCAACTGTCCTGGGCACCCCAATTGGCAGAAGTTAGTCGAAAGATCTTCGCATCGGCAGCTTCGCTCAAACGGTTGCGAAATCTTCTACCCACGTCAACCAAAATTGCGCTCGCCCAGTCACTCCTGCTTCCCATCCTAGATTACGCCGACGCCAGCTATCCTGATTTAACCCAAGTACAGCTTGATAAGCTTGAGCGGCTTCAGAATCTCAGCTTACGTTTCATTTTCGGTCTGCGAAAGTACGACCACATCACAGAGTACCGCAAAAAGCTAAAATGGTTGCCCATCCGCCTTCGCCGGGACGCACACTACCTCTCCCTCCTATATTCTATCCTTTTCGTTCCAAATACACCAAGTTACCTCAAGGAACGTTTTGAATACATCCACCAAACCCATAGCCGCTCCCTCCGCTCAACAAACACTCTTCAATTAAAAACTCCCCGCCCCTTCCATTCCTATAGCTCATCCTTTACCGTACATGCCATAAAACTGTGGAATGCCCTACCCATTTCTATACGACACGCTAAGTCTCTCCCTATATTCAAACATATGGTCTATGAACACTTCCTTACCTCAACTGTTAATTGATATATTTATGTACATCATACCTATATTATATATTTATATGTGTATTTTTTTATTTTATTTTATTTATATTATATATTTATGTATGTATTTATACTTATAGCTATGTATATCAGTAGGTATTTTATGTATGTCCCTATTAAATATTTTTCTGTATTACACGCCACCGTCTATACTTGTTCAAGCACTTCATGTCCATCCAAAGGTTGCCTGGCAGAGATCGCTCTTAGCGATAAGGCCGCCCATTGTACAGCATATTTTGTATTTGTCTTTCTTTTCCTGTCTTGTGTATGTTTTATGTATTTGGTGTGCAATAAAGAGTTATTGTATTGTATTGTATTGTATTGTATTTTCAAAAAAGTAAGGGATCCTTACTAAAACCCCAATAATGTAGCCAAAGGTTCTAATACCCGTGCGAAGACGGGACGGTCCGCTAGTATTACATACTGCAAATGCAAGATTTTGAAAGTACCTACGTAATACTTTTGTACTTTCGATCTAATTTTATGAATGAGTAACTGGTTTCTTACCGTGGCTTCGTATGTATACGTACAATATTATAAAAGTATTATCAATTTATGATAGGTTATATTTACTTATATGGAACATTAATTTATTATGTCTGCTTAGTTTTAGGCTAGATGATGCTGTATGAGTTTTCCATCATTATTTATTTATCCGTCGCAATAATTTATTTATGTCAGTTTTTCATTCTGGTTCATTAGGGCTATATTTCTATTAAACAGCTGTTCTCACCAGAAAGGCAGTTTATACTCGGAAATCCGCAAATTTGACATAGCTTTTCCGACAAGGAAATCATTCGGAAGAAACGTCAGTATATTTCTGTGTTGCTCACGGTTAAACATAGTCTCGCCCACACTGCTCAAGCGCAGGTCCGCGCCTCACGCCGCCCAGTCCCATCCGCTTTGTCGGCGCCTATACACGCTCCAGGTTAGTCCAAATCTCATAAAAAATATATCAATCATCGCTGCGAATTTCGTGAAAAGCTGTGCGACAAAGTTTACTCATAATCAAGTGCATTGTTTGTGTTCTGTCCTCAAGTGAATACACGAGTTCACTACTCAAATTAAATATCGTGTAGTAACAGATAGTGTTGCGTTCGGATTCCGAATGCCTGATTATTTTTAGCTGTGCCTTATACATTCGCATGCATAACACAATACCACGAGTCGGACAAAACCGGGTTTTCGATAGGTACTATTAATATCCCCATATCGAATTTGCGAATTCTATTTCGGATATTCTCTTTGTAGTAATGTATGTCACGTTGATGAATGGAACTCGGGTATTTGGCGTCGATTCGAATGAGTAATTGAATTGTAATGTATATCAACATGTAATAAACTAGCTCGGACATTGATATGCGGACCGAGGACTAGGTTAAAACTCACAGGGTCATCAATGTATTCTTCGCTAATTCCTTAAAATCATTTTTTTAGTAACAATAAATGTTCTAAAACGGAAACGAGAGACTGACCAAATCCACTTCTATGAAAAAAGCTGTTACTTTTTCGTTACAATCCGCGTCATGGCCACCACATACAAATTGAAGACTGATATATAAAAAAAAACATTTTAACACAGAGACCTCTATCAATAGTACCTATCCTGTTGAGTATGAAGCTCGTTCGTTTCCGAAAAAGATAACAATCTATTCTTTACAAAAAAAATATATTTACTGACACAAAATCAAATGTCATTTAACCTATCAAGAATCTATCAAGGGGAGGGTCCCCCCCCCCCCTTGGGTTGATCGTAAATGATGGTCTTAAAACCCTCTATTGATTCATACTCTATCTAGTATCGCACTAACCCACGTAAGACACGACAGTGTCACACATTTGAACAACTTTAGTCTCAGCACAAATGTCGCTCGTTTACGCTCCCCGAGCTCCAACAAAACAGATGTTCGCGTGTAAACCAGGAATTACGTCAAGACATCGGTTGGTTGGCTACACGTCTCGTTAAACTCAACTGTGCTATCTCTATTTTTGTCTTTGTTCGAGTTTATTATGTAGAACGAGCTTCTGTACGGATTTATACGAACGTATTGTTTGTTTTACCGTTAACTATGTATTATGAAGTTCCTGTGATGTCATCTCCGGGTTCTGCTCGCGGCCTCGCAGTCGCTGTTCCCTGGATAACTTTCATCTTTATGATTAAAAGTTACTACAAGATTATTATATATTTTGAGACAAAAGTTCTTCCCCAAATCTTTGCTCTATTTCACTAAGTTTCATTTAGCCGATAGTTTTGAAGAATTTAATCAAATTCACAAAGGGACTAACAGAAACAACAGTTAAAAGTTGTGTAGATAAAGATTGGGATTGAAAACAGCCTCTTTATAATGTCCCGCTTGGATACTTATTTGATCTAAGCGTGATGTTAGATTGAAAACATGAAATAAGCGACCTGTTTCAATGCCAGTCTTTCTCTACACGAGTTATGCTTTTAACCTTAGCTATATGGAAGCATTTTTTTACCAATACAATGAATACTTGTTTGGTATAAACCTACAACATTGTTCATAATTTCCTTACAGAACGCTTTTGTTCCCTTGTCCATTCTACATCTTTATCTTTATTACATAGTATAAAATGACCGCTGACAGTTCGCTTAGCTCTTTTAAACTACTCATCGGATTTTAATACAGTTTTCAGCAACAGATAGAGTGATTCAAGAGGAAGGAAATTTATATACTATTTCATGCAGATTTACACGCGGGCGAAGCCGCGGGGCGTAGATACTAATTAATAAATGAATCAACACTATTGTACGTACATATACAAGTAACACTCATAGACACATCATCAGCCTTTATCAGTCATTGAAATATGGTGGCCTCCACTGACGGTTGCCTTATTGGCTCATAAAAAAATATATATAATAAATACATTTTATAAGACTTTATATTCCGAAGAAACCAGAGCTCAAGCATTCTATCAAAGATTTTATCTTCCTGAGATAAATAATCCAATAACATTTCCTTTTATTTAATAACCAATTACGAGAGAAAGAAATTTCTTTACAAGAAACTACTAATAGCCATTCTTATAACTTGAAGATTTTCTTTAGATGACTACAATGTAGACATCTAAAGAAAATCTAATATTAGTATAAAACCAAGTCGCTTCCTGTCCCTATGTATGCTTAGATACAACTACGCAACGGATTTTGATGCGGTGAGGATGACGGTTTATAAACCATTTGACATATAGATTTCCACGCGGGCGAAGCCGTAGGGCGCAGCTAGTACTACATAAAACATTCAGTATTCACTACCTAGTCCTTAGTTTTCAGGTTTCACGAATTTTCTCTAACCTCATAGCTTTTGAATTGGCTATCAAGTCCCAACCCAAAAAGCCACCGTACATTTTGATATGCTTATTATCGTTATTTTCTCATTTACTTTCAAGACTCTGACATAATACCAGCTTTTTGAAAAAAGCATACGGTAAAATAAATAGACAGCATGATTTTTATACAATTATAGGCCTCCTCATCGATTTCGATGACGGCGACCCTAGACATTATGGTTTCTTCTTTCTATCATGAGCCCTAATATGGCTCGCTAGACCGAACTTGGTCTTAAATACCCTACGGTAGGTATGGCAGTATAGTTGGCCCGTTGAGTTATAGGAGTTATAATACGTGTAGGAGGGCTTAGCTCCCTCTTTTCGTATTTTCGTTCTAGCGTTTTGCGTCTATTGCCTCGAGACGTTTTGAAAAACATCATATACAAATACAGATAATTTTTAGAACAAGTAATATTATTTTCAATAAATTAATTTTCGTTTTCGTTTAACTCAAATTACTACTTAAATACGAAGAGAAGATAATCTACCGAGGTGATTTGAGTTCGCCCTATTCTTAAGCGTTTTCGAAATCTCGGTCAAGATTCAGTTTGACGTCACGCGCTGGCAAGACTAACTGAAGCTAAAATTCGGATGTTCAATAGTATAGTCTTGTACGCCAGGATCATAATAAACTTGGCAAATAATGGAACCAACTTCTTTGCCTATGGAATTATGAACACCAAAACTTTCGCATTTATAATATGCTAGCTAGTGTTATAAGTTAATAGTAGTGAGCGAAACGAACAAAGAATCTCAGTCGTAGCTTGGGTCATTTTGCTGTATGCATAACTGTCCAGCAGTTGGTTGATCTGATTATACGTGAAATTTGATAGACGTACAGACAAGACTTGTGACATATGCAAATAAGGCCAAATCCGTCGAGGGGGTCCAAATAGGGACGTTGTAAAATAACTAATGAAATCAATGTATATATGAGTAAATTTCAAATTGGTTTTATCTAGCTACTTTCTGCCGAAGTTCTAACTTTTTTACGAAATCATGATTTTTCTTCCAAAATTTATATTTTCTAGGTTTATTCACATAGATTGTCCTCTCATTTAACTGACCTTAAACATTATTATTGTTTTTCTTAGATATTTACGGTAAAATAGACAAACCTCAAAACGACATTGTGACTGGACTGGACGGACATAATGTTAACTAATAACCATTCATGGAGCACCTCTGCAGTTTTCAGTGCGAATGAAAGCGGAAAGTTTTGACGGGTTTTATAAGAGCACGCCATTTCGCTGCACAAAGGGATTTTCTATTATAATTGTTTTCGTTTTGCGCTCTAGCTCTCGCTGTTAAAAAATAGCTTCCAAAATGCGTTTTTTTCTTGTTTCAGAACCTAAAACCAGTCAAGAATGAGTCGACTAGGCCGCACCAGGCGCACCCGCGTCTACGACTGCAACTACAACAAAGGAGAGAGCTATTACCGGCCGGTGCTGGACCGCCTAGATGGCAAGACTCCGCTGGCTAAGGAGCCGGAGCGTGAAGGCATCAGGTCTGAGGTAGGACCTTGTAGCTCTAAAAACTCGAAAATAACACCTAGGTACAAGTCTGAGATGAGCTGGAGACTTGAACCGCTGGTGACATTGCGGCTAGCGGCTACGATTGACACACACCAACACACCACTGGCGCTGCAGTCTGCGGTCACTGCGCGCCGTGGCCGCAGGCCGCAATGTTGCCACGCTTGTAATCAATTTCATAGAGCTTAGAGTCTAGTAGGTCTATCTGAAAATCGTGTCTATTGGGCTGCACGAGGCGAATGGGTTGGGGCCATACGCTTTCGTGTGGTGCCACGTACCGGAAAGCGCAACTTCGTAAAGCAGGCAGGACGACGTAGTTACCCTTTGTTTTTCATACGCAGTGGTTACTTTCTTACGACCATTGACTAATCTTGCCCTAGTTAATTACTATATCTACACGACGTTGGACAAATTTTGCCATGAAAATGAAAATTAGACCAGTTACCTTTAAGCTGAAATTTTTCATAATTTTGTGAGTTCGGTGACAATACGATATTATGATATCATCGAGCTAGTTTGATGATGGTAGCAGAAGGAATTTCTAAACAAAACGAAGTAACTAATTAAAATAAATAAATAAATAATGCTGGACAATTCACACAGCATTATCTAGCCCTATGGTAAACAGAGCTTGTGTTATGGGTACTAGATGACTGATATACTTAATTACAATACATTACATAGATAGATATTTTTTACTATACATAGAAAACGACCAGAACACTCGGAACAAATATCTGCAGATCGTACACACAATTGTTCCGAGGCGGGAATCGAACCCGCTACCTTTAGCGGCGCCACATCGGCCGTCAACATTAAATTGTTTGCAACAGTCTGCAGTAAGCTCAAATGTTTCAATTGTAAATACAAGCTAATTTGTTTATATTTCTTATTGTAATTTTCTATGTTGATTAACATGTAATTAATGTATGTGTTACCAGGTCGACAGCAGAATCAAGAGTGCTCTAGACGAAACTGAGAACGGACAGGATTCGTTCTTCGACTCGAGGGGAGCGCGCGCTCAGCGAGGCAGACCGCTGTCTGCCGCTTTCGAGGACGACGAGTTTTCTGATGATGTAAGTAAATTCAACATCACTTCATAGTATAAAACAAAGTCGCTTCCCGCTGTCTCCTGTCCCAATGCTTAGATCTTTAAAACTACGCAATGGATTTTGATGCGACTTTTTTTAATAGAGTGATTCAAGAGGAAGGTATATAATCTACATTAGATAGATAGATTTTTTTATTATACATAGAAAACGTCCAGAACACCCGGAACAAATATCTCTATTTATTTATTTATTCTCTCTCTTCATCATAGATATATATATATATATATAGATAACACTTGATTATACAAAGGATACTTCCTTTGTATAATCAAGTGTTATCTAATGGGCGGCCTTATCGCTGAGAGCGATCTCTTCGAGCCTATTTCATATTTTTAATCACAGCCCAAACAAAAATAAGTATTTATTATTTCTCATTCATCATTCATTTAAGAATTTTTCGTAGGCATGCTACGGCGTAGCAAGGTCGTAGCATGCGTGCTACGCACTATGCGATCTCGTAGAGGCAAAAGAGCAGGAACATAATATAGTTACATCACACATTAAACCTTTGGGTTCGGAGGTGGCGATGGTGATGATAAAATAACTTCGAATTAAAACAAATACGTTCGGACATTTACTTTGACATGGTTCCGCCCCATATTAATCCCAGTTTACCAGTAAAGGTATATTATTTGTAATTAGGCTCTGGTTTTGTACTGAATTTCACCAATCAACATAGACAAAATCCATTGCGATTTCGCTCCACCTTTATTTTTTCTCAATAACATAAATCAAATCTCATTTTTATTTGCGAGTTAAAACATACCGAAAACCCGGCGCAATCATCGGCTAAACCAAAGCTGAGAAAAATGTTTTCTTTCGATAAAATAAACTTTTCTAATTCGTTTTTATATGATCTAGTATCGAATAACTCTGTAGGTATTCGGAATATGTACGAAGTTAGTAATATCAGTCCGATATTGAACTCGCGTTGGAAATAACTCTGGCTCAAGGCACGTGAAGTACAGGTATGCAGAATTTCATAACTTTTATCAATATTGCGAACGATTCTTAGTAAAGTTCGAACTAGCTTTTGCTAGCGGTTTGGCCTAGGTGTTTTTAAGAATAATAAACATAAATCAGTTGTTTTTTGGACTTCAAATATCTGAATATTATTGCTGTTTTTTTATGTTTACGAAATAAATAATAATTTATTAAAGTTAAAGTTTAAGGGACCATCTCAGGATTATTTTCTATACAAAAAATAAAGAATCATCAACATCGGACTATAGGTTAGAGAAGATATCAAGTTACATACATAAATAGTATGCAGCATATGCATACAATTTTTCCTTAAATAATCAAACTTAATAAAAACGTATAGACGAATTCGGAACCTTTTTCTTAAAGTCCGTTAAAAACATACAGCCGAATTCAGAACTCCTACTTTTTTCTCCTACTTTTTCCTCCTTACTTTTTCATCGGTTGAAAAAAGCCTTCATGTTTTCCAGGTCCAGGTTAGTCATGATATTGTGGGCCATTAGCTCAAACACTGCAACCACACGGTGCAAAATTAAGCATTGTATAGTAATATATATAAAAGCGTAACATTTATAAAAATGGCTCAACAGGAGCTTAAAGTATTATGCGATGCCATCAAAATAACTTGCATTCCGTGTTACGCGAGTTAAAGCCTAGTTATTCATAAATTCACGTTTTCGAGCTTCAATGACAAATGTTTCGCAAATCGTGTGTTACCTTCTGGATCCTTTTGCAAGTTAATATAGATTTTTCTCAAAAGAAAAGCAGGTCTACACGATAAGTGAGATTTAACCCACCTGCATTTTATTACTACATTAACTTTCTATAAAGCCGGATATTTATAGAACTCAACGAGAGTATCCCTAGCGCAAATGTGATCACAAAGTAACCGAGTGATCAATTTCTGTAATATTATTTCTTGGTCGTAGGAAAAGCCAATTAACTTTATTTTTCTGTCCAACTGTAGAACTTACAAAGGCTCTTGAAGATTGAACCAATCTCTACTTTATCGATAAATAAGCATTCTAGATTTTTATACAAACTATTCTATAAATTGGTATCTTAGTAAGACTTGCACTATTTGTTTGTGTATGACAAATATTGCAACTGAATTTTAGACCAGTAATCCTCAGCCGAGCTGAAAAATGGCATATACGAGTATAATGTGACTTCGGTGACAATGCAATATTATGGTGACATCGAGTTGGTCCGATGATGAAGACAGAAGGTTTTTTAGTATGTGTGGGACAAATCTTGCAACTGAATTTTAGACCAGTAATCCTCAGCCGAGCTGAAAAATGGGATATATATGTGACTTCGGTGACAATGCAATATTATGGTGACATCGAGTTGGGCCGATGATGAAGACAGAAGGTTTTTTAGTATGTGTGGGACAAATTGCCGTCGTTGCTGAGGCATCCCCTACAGAGAGGGCTATCCGTCGCTCCGATGGTGAATAAGTGTTTGTTTAGTGGACAGTGTCCTGTTAGTGTTCCCACAAGGACACGTAGGTCCAATCTATTCAGATTTAGTAAGCGTTTTGTTAGCTTCGGTGATGTTGATGGGAGTGCCGTGCCGTCCTTGCTTGTCTGCAATTGATTTGGCTAGTCCATCGTTCGTTATGTGTATCTCTAGTTCTGAGCTTGGTCCATGTCTGGAGCAGAGAGAATGGCAGGGGTAGGAATGGCGGTGGTCCTTCTATGGTTGTTGCCGATCCTCTCCGTGCCAGTTCGTCTGCAGCATCATTACCTAGCGATCCACTATGTCCTTTGATCCATTGTAGGATGATCCTGTTTTCAGTGGATATCCTTTCCAGAGCAGAGTGACATTCGTAAACGAGCTTGGAGCTACAGTTGTTTCCTTCCAAGGCTCTGAGTATGGCTGCGCTGTCAGAGAGGATGCGTACACGTTGGTCTTTGATTCCTCTCTTCTGTACGGCTGTAGCTGCCTGTGTTATTGCTACGCATTCGCATTGGAATATAGAGCTATGCGTTCCTAGCGTTATTGATATGTTAATGTTGAGGTCCAGTGAGTGAACCCCGGCACCCGTACCGGTTTCGGTTTTGGAGCCATCTGTGTAAATTCTGACTTCGTGGGTACCTGATTCATCTTTTTGGTCCTCGTATAGTTGTATTTGGTAGTGTTTGTTTAGTATTTGTTTGTTGGCCATTCTGTCACAAGGGGCCGCTGTGAGTGGTTCATATGTTATGGCCCTGTCCATGATCTGCGCATGTGGACTTCTTGTGACTCCCCAGAGGCCTGTGTTGTGTAGTCTTAGAGCC
Organism: Eupithecia abbreviata; assembly: GCA_943735965.1. Classification (NCBI taxonomy): domain Eukaryota; kingdom Metazoa; phylum Arthropoda; class Insecta; order Lepidoptera; family Geometridae; genus Eupithecia; species Eupithecia abbreviata. The sequence continues at coordinate 10,671,330 of OX030973.1, forward strand.
GACATCGTGGCTTCTTGTTGTATGTAGAGGTCTAAAGGTGCTACATCTAGAATTATATCTAGGGCAGCGCCTGGTGTGGATCTCATGCATCCTGTTATCGCAGAGCATGCCATTCTTTGAAAGCGTTGTAGTTTAGTTACCACGGTGCTCAGCTCCGTTCTAGTCCACCAAACTATCGCTCCGTAGGTTAATGTTGGTCTGATGATAGCAGTGTAGAGCCACTTGGATATTTTCGGTGAAAGTCCCCAAGTTTTCCCTAGCATTCTGCTGCATTGGTAGAGAGTAGCGGTCGCACGCTGGAGTTTGTAGTCAAGATGTTTGTTCCATAGCAGTTTGCTATCTAGTATGACCCCTAGGTACTTGACTTCTGTTTTTAACGTTATATCTGTGTTGAATAGTTTTGGGATTTTTATATTACCCAGTTGTCGTTTGTTCGTGAACATGATCAGTTCCGTTTTTGTTGGGTTTACTGTCAGTTCGTGATCGTTGCACCATGTTTCAATGGTTTTGAAGGCGAGTTTCATCAGGTCACATAGTGTGTGCTCAAAACAGCCGGTCGTCAGGATCGCGAGGTCATCCGCGTATCCTACCGTGACCAGACCATGACCGTTGAGTTTGCGAATTCGCTCATCTACAACTATGTTCCATAACAAGGGCGAAAGGACGCCCCCTTGGGGGCAGCCCGTTCCCGCCAACTTGCAACAGAATTTTAGACAGGTTTTCTTCAACCGACTGAGCCGAAATTTAGCATACTTATTTAAGTTCGTAGAAAATACAACGTCATGCTACGTCTTCCTAGCACTTTAGTCCTACATGGTCTCATCATTATCATCATGATCAGCCTATAGCAGTCCACTGCTGGACATAGGCCTCTACCTACATGGTCTGCTTTTTTTAAAATATGCACCTTTTTCTTATTTATTCAGACCACCAACAACAAATATGTTTATACACTTGTGTATACAATGATGTGTAATTTATGTATGACTAATTAATCATATCATATTTACACACTAATATCATGAATGCGAAAGTTTGTATGTATAGGATATCTCCAACTTGTTCTAAGGCTGACCGAATTTGAAAGAAATTTGGTACTTATAATATCCTGGATGAATGGAAAAGCATAGGCTACTTTGGATGCCGAAAAAGTGCAAAGTTATGTCTATTCTGAAAGACGAACCCATATTAGGATAATATGGTACGTCATTAGCTGCGCCCCGCGTTGTTACCCGAAATAAGTTTGAACATCCCACGGGAATACTGTACTTTTAAACAAAATCCTGTGTTTTAAATCCAGGATTTACCTTAGATATCCTGGTACCTATTTTCATTCAAATCCGTTTAGTCATTATAGCATAAAGGGTTAACAAACATACACACACCCCACACGTAAACATAGAATAATAATAATAATCAATAAATAATGCTGAATGTGAATATGTATAATGTGAATTGTCACACACTATTATCTAGCCCCATGGTAAACAGAGCTTGTGTTATGGGTACTAGATAACTGATACCTATACATAATAAAATACATTAAATAGATAGATATTTTGTATTATACATAGAAAACAACCAGAACACCCGGAACAAATAGCTGCAGATCGTACACACAATTGTTCCGAGGCGGGAATCAAACCCGCAGGTGGACCTTCGCCCACCGTGCCACATTGGTCGTCAAACTTTCGCGTTTATTATATTCGAATGAGCATCAAGATCTACATATTTAAAAGTTTTAAAAACGACATTAAACTTTTGCCTCTATCTGTACAAGCGAACCAAGTTGTATAATCAGTGTACCAGAATAGCCAACACATGCCACTCAACTCACGCTGTTAAAATAGATACAGCATCAATGCAATTATAATTGGATGAGCATTTGACGAATGTTGAATATAGAACCAGTATGAAATATACACGGTCAGACTGTCAACTGGGCCAGTCGGCCCAGGTTGGAGTGACACGCTCTTAGTCGCGAGCTAAAAGTGATTTGTCGACAATAATTAGATTGTTTTGAAAAACTAAAGGCTGACATGAATTTTTTAATGCTACACTATTTTTTTAAGTTTTGCGAGATAAATACTAAACCCTCGGTGATATTTTTTATGGGACCATTTCATGATCTTCCTCTTTATTGAAACAATAGCAAAAAATATCAAAATCTGTCCACAAATAATATATGTTAGTATAATTCTAAAGTCCATAAATGTTATATAACAAGTATACATATAATAAATTATCATCAGTTGTGAGAAATCTTCGAAGATACATACATAAAAAATCTTACATACAGCATAGAAGCATCCTTTTTCGAAGTCGCTTTATAATTACTAATATGACTAATAAGGTACCAAATAATTAGAACGTAGTTTAATCCATTTACATTGTGTCATGTATCTGGTACCCATAACACAAGCTCTGCTTGATTTGGGGCCAGATAATTCTGTGTTAAACATGTCTATTATTACAAAATATATGATCATAAAATCAGGTTGGACATTTCCAACTGTCTAGCACAATTTTCATTTGTACATTTTGATAGAACATTCATTACCGTACCTCGTCCAAGCTATATTTGTTTTGGGAAATATCAAAACAGTTCATTTAATATCCTGGCACAGCGTAGCATACAATTTGTAGATTTGGCATCAAAACTGAATTATGTGGGTGTGCCTACACGGTGGCCAGTGTGTTTATTATATTTTCGATAGTGATTTCATTCATGAAAACTTGATCACGTTTTTGTTTATAACTGTTGAAAATAATAAAGCTGGTTTCCAAAAAACGTGGTGTTAAAATACGGTCACATGCCCTTTGAGTAAGCCTGTTTAAAAAGTATGAAAGTTTACAACGTCATAAGTCTATGCTTGAGTGACGTGTTTATGCAATATCAAAGAGTACATCAAGTCTTCATATTACGGACCCTAAGGTCCGTCTAGACTCCAGGTTCCCAATGCTTGGCGGATATAAAATAAACCATACAAAAATGATTTACCGTAGTATAATTTAACTCTGTTGTACTATTTTGTTTGTTGTCCGATCTCCCTTTGTATGACGCGCTCTGTACACTTTTGTACGTGACCAACACGACGTTTATTGGATATCCTATGCTAGGTGTTTTACATCTAAGCTCGGCTCTGGTGGCCATAAGAATAGTTTTTTGCCTAACTCTTTAAAAGCGATCAACGTTTAAGTTCTATCTCAGCTTTAATTAGATCGCGACTCACGTAAAATCTAATTTCTAATTTGAATTTGCCAATTATGAAATACAATCTTGTTTATTACCTAGTTTTGTGGATAATTAATCCGACCCTACGTTGTATAAGACCGACGTCTATAAAATAAGTAATAATAATTCTATAATTGTAATTTTCTTCGCTAATTAACTTAATAACAGGGACGAGATTTATTAATTAAATAGTTCCAACACCGCAATCCGAATATTCAATTATATCGCCATCATTATTACGTAAAAGGTCTCGCAACAAAAGGACACGTCCGTGTAAATGCACAATAGCATAACATATTCAACAATTTTGAATGATGAATAAAGGTTATATAGGTTCGTACAAGTTCACTGATTTCCACGTATATTGAATGTGTTAAAATCAACAAAATCTATACTCGGAGTTTCGTATTCATTTGATCTATCATGCTTTTCACCTAACATTCTTTCATCATTGCACGTAAAGTGATTTAGCCAAAAAATTCGTCACTGCAGCAAAGTTTCAAAAAAAGCGGTCACAAAGCAAAAGAGTGGTTTTTCAGTATTCGGTATTCGTCCCGGACTCGGTTTTTTATACTGGGTGGCATTTTGGTAAATGGCTAAATCTGAAACCATGCGAGGCGGTGCAGGATGCAGGTTTATTATGTATTTCTTTTAATAGTATATAATGTGACTTGTCTAAGTGCTTATTTTGTAAGCCTAATGAAAAAAAAGTTCATTTTTCAATGGAAAGTGTTACTCTGCCGTCGGCGTCGGGGGTTGGATATACCTAAAAGCAACCGTGGATACTAGTAATTACGACTAGTACTGAATACAGCTGTATTCAGTCATGTTACCAGCTACCTGCTTTTTTGGCAAAGTGATTGACATTATACAAAGCGAAGCTATCCTCAATGCGCTGACATGTTAATTTGGTACCTGATGGACAAGATGTCATCTGCAAGATGCACATTTAATAGGTGTTCATACTGGTTGACCCAGAAGGCTATGGCTATTAGCACTGAGATACGCCGGTCCAGATGATATGAATACACACAATAAGTCTAACAATTCTGCATGATTAGCTGCCAACAGTTTCGCATGTGTTTTCGGGGATAAAATATTATGTTATTGCAGATTTAGAATTATCTGCCAATTTTCAGCAATAGGTATCTGTGCAGTAGTTTTGACGTGATGATGTAAATAATATCAATCATTATATCTATTCAAGAATACATAGATTCTTTTTTATGTATTTAAGTTAAATAGACAGGAAAAGGACGCATTTTTTATTGATATTGCGTAACATTTTACTAATTGAATTCAACCTATGGCATTTATTAACAAGCGGAATCAACGAACTACGTACTGCCCAACAGTCAATGTTTGACAGTTACGAAACCCATGAACATTTTGTATTTAAAAAGGTTTTTTATTTTATTTTTTCGTAAATTTTCCAATGATTTAGTTATTCTCGTATTCGGGACAGAGACAAATACAACAAACTAAAACCATGAAAATCGGTCCAGCCGTTCTCGAGTTATATATATATATTAGATAATATACAATATATCTTTATGATTTGTAGCCTATATGTTTTTCTGATATGTAAGCTATATTATTGTGAAGTTTCATCAAAATACATTCAGTAGTTTTGCGTGAAAGAGCAACAAACATCCTCACAAGCTTTCGCGTTTATAATATTAGTAGGATATTTGTTATTATATTATTATTATGTTAGCCCGGGGTGTCCCACTGCGGAGCAAAGGCCTCCCTCCCCTTCTTCCACTCATCTCGGTCCTCAGCAAGAAGAACCCACTCTTTATTGTATAGGTCGAGCTCTCCCGCCATCTCCGCCTAGGCCTTCCACAATCTTTAGTAAGATATAGATATAGGTTTTAATTTGATGTGAAGATTTGTTTTGATGCGCTCAAAAATAACGATGTGCCCAGATGTTACGAGGTGCACAGTGTGATGGGCCAATTACGATCCTATGCTTCATCGCTTTCTATCATAAAATTGTGCAGTGGCGCTGCAAAACCGCATTATTTCACTTCATTTCCTATCACCGTGACGTCAGAGAAAAAACAATTATGCAAGGCCGGAAATTCAGTTTTCGCTTGAAAAGCAAAGAGGGTCCGTAGTCTAGAACTCCATTATCTAGGGCAATCACATCTCTCTGAAAAAAAAATCTAATTATTATGACGACCGAGGGTGCGGGAGGTTGCGGGTTCAATTCTCGACTCGGTTCAAATGTTTGAGCGATCTGCAGTTATTTGTGTTCTAGATGTTTTTATGTATAATAAAAATATCGATCTGTTGTTTTGTTCGCTTTTGTTTCATATTGCGGTTCCAGGAAAACAATAAAGAGTATTTTAATGAGATACTTTGTATTTCAAAGTAATAAAAAGCGTTTATCCTGTATTTTCTAAAGCAAAAGTCACATTAAAGAATTTCTATTGCACATTTCTATAATTATTCCCTGGGGCCTCAGGTGGATGGTAATAATAACTTTCATCCAATATTCCAAGCTCAAGAGAATCGCTAGAGGCTTTATGAACGGTAACTAATGATAGAATTATTGAATATTAACTGTGGTGTTTTGCTGGAGTATTGAATGAAAACTAGGATTATTTTCTTCATAAAGATCGGAAACAATATAGAAGCAAATACTTGAAATAGAGGAAGAATAAAAGGCGGCCTTATCGCTTAGAGCAACATTAGAATGGACTAGACTATTCGTTTTTGCTTACAATATAAAGAAAAGTGTTGAATGATATTGTCCTGTCCCTCTCCTGTGACAGAAGCGTGTATTTCTTCTATGGTTATGAATAATATGACCGATTACACTTTATACTTAGATTAATATTGTAAAACTATAATACGAACAGCATACCAAGAACTGGCTTTTGTTACTACAGAGTAACAATAGCCAGTTCCAATACCTGCATATCTGAAACTAATGTAATTGCTAAACTTGCAGAATTCATATATTAAACTTGGCGATGTATGTACGTCTAGAATCAATAGCAATGGTATAAAGTATAATACGTAAACAGTTTTCAAGAAAGTGACAGTTTAGATCGGCTAACTTGTCAAAGTTGACACACGTACTGGCATAATGCAATTAATCATTCAAAATCATTCGAAATATTAAACTATTGGATCGCTGAGTTGGTCTCAATAGCTATCGGTTCCCTGCTTCGAATTAAATGAAGAAGAAATGTAAAGAACTACTCACTTATACTAAAGCTTTGATGTTAATGCTTGGCCAGATGCCGCTCAGTTCCGCACGGACAAAATGTAAGCAATTCAATGTGCTTAGCTTTAAATAAACAATTTACATGTTTCTTAAATCTCACTATATTTAGATTTAGATAAGCAAATGTATTAGGGGGCGTCTAAACGGGCTATATTTTACGACAATTTGTGGCTGCAATTATTGGCTACATAATAGATACATAACTTGTATGAACATACTAGTGGTTTCTTTTTCACTTCTTCCACTAGTGGACAAAAAATTGAAGTAAACATTAAAATAAGAATAATGTTATTGGATAATAATGAATAGTATAAAAATTTACTTGTCTGAGTGCTTATTTTGTAAGCCTAAAGAAATAAATGCTATTGAATTTGACTTTGAATTTTACAAGCGTATCGCTCGCCACGGATTTTAGGAATGCAGAATTGCAGCCCAATAATAAAGCCCGACTTACACAAGTCAGTCAGCCACGTCAGGTAAACGTCAAAAACTTCCGATAGACTATGAAATATATCTAAATTAAATTCAAGCCCTTATTAAGGTCGATGAACTAGAATAGTCGATTCTGTTCAGCTATTTTTACAAATACTTTACAAGGCTCTGGAAGTATCTTGGTAATGTTCATAATCGTCTCCCTACCCCCGTATAGTGAAGACTTAAATAAACAAATTTATAAAAAAATATGGATGCGGGCAAGCTGAGGACAGGGCGCTATGGCGCTCATTAGGGGAGGCCTATGTACAGTGTAATATTATTATTGGTTGATGATGATGATGACGATAATATCAATATTATGAAAATAACATTTAATTTTAACGCAATAAAAAACACGACTGTAGGTAGATATTACTTTTTTCAATAAGGTAAAAGCCAATTTAAAAGGTATGGTAAATTAGAAGAAGTAAGAAAATCACAAATAAGTCGAAAGCATTACAGCGCTATTTTGGGCAGACGAGTAAAAATTTTAACTTTTTTATAATCTAGCTGCGCCCCGCGGTTCCACCCGTGTGGTGATAGATATTTTGGATAATATACAATAAATCTTTATAAATTGTAGCCTATTGTTATTCTGATGTATATATGTATAAGCTATATTATTGTAAAGTTTCATTAAAATCCATTCAGTAGTTTTTACGTGAAAGAGTAACAAACATCCATCCATCCATACTTACAAACTTTCGCGTTTATAATATTAGTAGGATGATGTGTATGTATTGATAATTTTAATAAAATCTGGCGCAATTGGCATTTGTTTTTACAAATATCCCACATAATGACGTGTGTGGTGACAATACGAAAAACAATAAATGCATGGAAAGTTTTCTTTTGACTTTTCTACTTTGAAATGAAATGAAATGAACGTTTATTTCTTTAGGCTTACAAATAAGCACTTAGACAAGTCATATTTTATACTATTCATTATTATATTGATATTCACTTCAATTTTTTGTCCACCAGTGGAAGAAGTGAGAAGAAACCACTAGTATGTTCATAACTTATGTGTCTAGAACATATGATTTGCTTATCTGTAAGTTGTTAGATTTTGAGTTGGAGCAAAACTCGTTCCAAGCTTTTTTAGATTCAGATTCAGATTCAGATAATTTATTGTCATACTTCATACACATAATAAAATCACAATAATGTAACTTAAATTAAAATATGAGACTATGACTCGTCAAACACGATATAGATACAATAGAGATAGGTAATATAGAACAATTTTGCTGTAAAGGGGCAGTAGAAAAAGTATAATAAATATGCTTAAATCTAAGGTTCTTAAATCTATCACTATTATGAAAATGAAAAAATGAAAATGAAAAATGAAAAGTTTTTATTTCTTTAAGCTTACAAATAAGCACTTAGACAGGTCATATTTTATAGTTCACTTCAATTTTTTGTCCACCAGTGGAAGAAGTGAGAAGAAACCACTAGTATATTCATAACTTATGTGTCTAGTACATTTGATTTGCTTATCTGTAAGTTGGTAGATTTTGAGTTGGAGCAAAACTCGTTCCAAGCTTTTTTATCTTCTAAGTAATCTGATATTTTGTAATAAGCTTTTTTACAAAGAATGTGTTTCACAATTTTTTTAAATTTATTTATTGATAATTTTTGCAACTCACTTGGAGTTTTGTTGTAGAAGCGTATACATTGCCCTTTAAAAGATACGTTTATCTTGTGTAGCCTAGTTGTGGGCACAGCGAGTTTATTCTTATTTCTAGTATTTACATTATGTATATCACTTTTTTTAGTGAACCGATTGATATTTTTATGAGTGTACAACAAGTTTTCATAAATATATTGACACGGTACTGTCATTATGTTTATTTCTTTGAATTTTTCACGCAGGGATTCTCTGGGACCCATATTATAGATCGCACGAACAGCCCTTTTCTGCAACACAAATACGGTGTTTATATCTGCAGCGTTCCCCCACAGTAGTATGCCATAAGACATAATACTATGGAAGTAGCTGAAATAGACTAGTCTAGAAGTATCAACGTCTGTAAGGTGACGGATTTTTTTAACTGCATATGCTGCAGAACTAAGTCTCTTCGATAGTTTATCTATGTGTGGGCCCCATTGAAGTTTACTATCTAAGGTTATTCCCAAAAATACGGTATTATTTACAATTTCTAGCGTTTCTCCTTTTACGTTTATATCGGCCTTAACTTGTTTTACATTAGGTAGAATAAATCTTAAACATTTTGTTTTGGTTTCATTAAGCAAAAGATTATTAATACTAAACCAATGGACTACCTTTGAGATTGCAGTATTTACATCGTCGAAATTTGTGTTTTGTCGTTGCATTTTAAAAATTAATGAAGTATCATCAGCAAACAATACAATCTCATGATCATTCTTTACAAGATGAGGCAGGTCATTAATATAAACTAAAAATAGGAAAGGACCCAAGATAGAACCCTGCGGTACACCCATTGTAACAACAGACCCTTTAGATCGTTTCCCATTAATGTCAACTCTTTGTATCCTATCACTCAAGTAAGATGTAAGAAGATCCAAAGAGCTCTCCCTAATTCCATAATGATGTAGTTTCCTGATTAATGTTTCGTGATGAACGCAATCGAATGCTTTTGACAAGTCGCAAAAAACGCCTAAAGCATCTTGCGACTTCTCCCAAGCATCAAAAATATGCGATACCAACTCTACACCGGCATCAGTAGTTGACCTGCCACGAGTAAACCCAAATTGCTTACAATGTAGCAGGTCATTGCCATTAAAATGTCTAAGCAATTGGTGTAAAATAAGTTTTTCAAAAACTTTACTGAATGTAGGCAGTACTGATATTGGTCTAAAGTTAGTGGGGTCAGACTTACTACCCGATTTAAACAATGGGATTATTTTACTATGTTTCATTAGATCAGGAAATACGCCACAATCAATGGATTCATTAAATATAAAAGCTAGATCTGGTGCAATGGTATCAATTAAAGGTTTAATAATTCTAACGGAAATACCCCAGAGATCTGCAGTTTTTTTAATATTTAAAAGTTTAAAGGTTTTTTTTATATCGTTTTCATTAACATGGGTGAAATTAAATTAAACATCTACACTATATTTGGGTAAGGTGATTCCACTAGGACGTCGGGTAACTTAGAGGATTTCACATTAAACTGACTGTAGTCGTTTTCTAAAAACTCTTTGATACTATATAGCGTTTTGTTAAGTAAGAGATTTCGTAATTCTATATTAAACCGATTTTCGTTTTTAATTAATTTCAATTCTAGAGGAAGCTTATTATAAAGTTTTTGACCCATTATTTTAGGGAGCTGTTTAAGCATGTTTAGTCGGTGCTGGATCGGCTCTATTATCATTTTATTTCGTGCTGTGCGTTTATTACTGCCCCCTCTTATAGTATATTCACCTAAATGTAGTCTGACATACTTTACTACCTCCATTATGTAGACTGCAACAGATGTTAATATGCGGAGGTTACTAAAATGATCGCGGCATGATTCTCTGTATTTTGCGTTTAATAAGACTCGGATGGCACGCTTTTGCAGTTTAAGTACTCTTTCATAGTCTGTTGAGCTTCCGAATAAGATGATGCCATATGACATAATCGAGTGTGTGGTGAAGTAATTGGTCTAAGTTGCTTTAGTGCGTAAATTCCTCTGGCCATTTTTTTACATGTGGAGTCGATATGCTGCTTCCACGATATTAATGGATCTAATTCAAACCCTAACATTTTTACTAAGTTTGAACTTACTAAGGTGTTCCCGTCTTGTAACGGTATCGGTATTCTGTTAAGAGATTGTACAGTTGTCGTTGAGAAAAATAATATGTCGGTTTTATTTTCATTAAGTTGTAAGCCATTCATCTGAAACCAACTACTTAATTTAGCTATAGTGTCGCTTATATCGTTCAAAAGAACTTCGTTATTTTCTGCTGCTAAGATGACAGTGGTGTCGTCAGCATACTGGATGATATCACCCTTGATATCCATATGAACTATATCATTTAAAAACGCCAGAAACAGCGTATTTCCCAATGCGGATCCTTGAGGAATTCCTATAGTAGAGCATTTTGGAGCTGATCTGACCCGTTTTCCTTTAATTTTTACTTCTACTATCTGCTGTCTATTTCTTAAAAAAGATTTAATAAGATCTAAACTATTTCCTACCAAGCCATATAACTTCAGTTTTTCTAACAACAGTTCATGATTGATAGAGTCAAATGCTTTTGACAAGTCTAAGAAAACTCCCGCTACTTTTTTCTTAGCTTCAAGGTGGTTAAGTACTTTTTCAATTAAACATTGAGTTGCCGATATTGTGGATCTTCCAGGTCTATAAGCGTGCTGACTATATGACATAATTTTGTTAACAACTAGATGATTCATAATACTGTCGGATAAAACTGATTCTATCAGTTTAGATATAGTGGGGACTATTGCAATAGGTCTATAGTTTTCTATGTTAGACATTTCTCCTTTTCCTTTAAAAAGAGGTGTTATTCTCACTGTTTTCAGACAGTCTGGGTAACAATTAGATGTAAGAACACCGTTTATTAAAAACAGTAAGTGTTCACTCAAATATGACATGATTTGATACACAAAAGTGCCTGTCAGGTCGTAAAAATCTTTTGTGTTAGATTTATTAATTTTATTTTTTGCTAGTTTTAATAGTGCGTCCAGATTTATACATTGAAATGTCAAGTGGGGTTGTTTAATAAGGTATTTTCTCAAAAATGTTAATGCGTTAAATTTATTAGGAATATTAGACTTTTGAAGCTTGGTACCGATTGAAATAAAATAGTCATTAATATAATCTGCAATGTGTTCTGATTCAATTTGTGTATTTTTCAAATTATCTCTTAGATCCCACTCCCATTCTTTTATAGCTTTGTTTGTTTCTTGCTTTATAACGTTCCATACCTCTTTTTTGGGGTTTTTAGAGTTCATAATGCGGTTCTCTACATAGTTAATTTTCTCTTTTTGAATGAGATCATTTCTACTTTGAATTTTTGCTCTAATGAGGCCATTTTTAGAAATTAATTCTGGGTATTGTCGGTTAATTACACACAAGTCATTAATGTCATTCTGTAATTTTATTATTTTGTGATTTATCCAAGGGCATTTTTGTTTATTATTAATACGTTTTAATTTACTTGGAAAATAAATATCTAAATTCCAAATTATTTTATTCATGAATGTCTTAAAACTATTATTGTCATAATTATCAAATATTTCATGCCATTCATATGTCAACATTGCGCTACCAAATTCCTCTATTTTCTGAACATTGAAAGTACGAGATTCAAAGTATCTAAATTTTTCTGTTCGGTGGTTAATGAGCTCTACATTAGTTAATTGGGCATCATGGTCCGACAACGCTGTAGCCAAAGGTTTTACATGAATTGAAAGACGTTGGATGTTAGTCACTACGCAGTCAATAGAGGTAGCAGAGTCATCTTTTATTCTCGTGGCGAAATCAACGATATTTCTAAAACCATTAGTTAACATTAACTCTGTTAGGTCTTTTTTCCTTTGTGTATTAAGTAGAAAATCTACATTCCAATCCCCCATAATGATTATTTTAATTGTTGCGACGCTACATAGTATATCAAAGAGCTTTTTAAGTACCTCCATCATTATAGTAAAAGTTTTATCTTCTAGATAATCTGATATTTTGTAATAAGCCTTTTTTAATAAATAAGCCTTTGACAGATCTACTCCTTTCTGTGACCGTCACAGAAAGCAGTAAATCTGTCAAAGTTTTCTGCAGATACATTTTTAAAAGCTGGCGTGATCCATGACGTCGCTCACGCGGTGGCGTATAAAAATAGAAAATGGCAATTCAGTTCCGTTTGTGTGTATGAGTTTAAAAATCATCCGATACGAGTTGGTAATGCTGGTTCGAATTCCTGTAATAACCGAGATGAGGATTCCTCTGCTCAATTTATCTGTAGACTGACTACGCTGCTAATTAGTTTGGCTTTCGCATGTTATAGGTACATTACTGAAAGCTGGTTTGAATTTTGTTTTTTCTTACTATCCACGGTGACGTCATACCAAATGGATACTAGGGTTTGTTATGTCAGCGTTAACAAAAATAAGAGAGGATCGCGCCAAAATTTTCTAAATTTACCTACATTAGTGACAGTAAAAAGTATTTATAGCAGCAAAATACATTAGGAGCACGTTCTTAACTAAATACGTTTATTTTATACATTTTGTCTTCAGCCTGACCTGACTATTTCAAAATAAATAAGCGAGGTTTTCGAATATGCTATTAGTACAACAACTTCTCTCCTCAACATGTCGTCGTCCGCATCCTACCGAAATGAAAATGAAAATGAAAATGAAAATGAAAAGTTTTTATTTCTTTAAGCTTACAAATAAGCACTTAGACAGGTCATATTTTATAGTTCACTTCAATTTTTTGTCCACCAGTGGAAGAAGTGAGAAGAAACCACTAGTATATTCATAACTTATGTGTCTAGTACATTTGATTTGCTTATCTGTAAGTTGGTAGATTTTGAGTTGGAGCAAAACTCGTTCCAAGCTTTTTTATCTTCTAAGTAATCTGATATTTTGTAATAAGCTTTTTTACAAAGAATGTGTTTAACAATTTTTTTAAATTTATTTATTGATAATTTTTGCAACTCACTTGGAGTTTTGTTGTAGAAGCGTATACATTGCCCTTTAAAAGATACATTTATCTTGTGTAGCCTAGTTGTGGGCACAGCGAGTTTATTCTTATTTCTAGTATTTACATTATGTATATCACTTTTTTTAGTGAACCGATTGATATTTTTATGAGTGTACAACAAGTTTTCATAAATATATTGACACGGTACTGTCATTATGTTTATTTCTTTGAATTTTTCACGCAGGGATTCTCTGGGACCCATATTATAGATCGCACGAACAGCCCTCTTCTGCAACACAAATACGGTGTTTATATCTGCAGCGTTCCCCCACAGTAGTATGCCATAAGACATAATACTATGGAAGTAGCTGAAATAGACTAGTCTAGAAGTATCAACGTCTGTAAGCTGACGGATTTTTTTAACTGCATATGCTGCAGAACTAAGTCTCTTCGATAGTTTATCTATGTGTGGGCCCCATTGAAGTTTACTATCTAAGGTTATTCCCAAAAATACGGTATTATTTACAATTTCTAGCGTTTCTCCTTTTACGTTTATATCGGCCTTAACTTGTTTTACATTAGGTAGAATAAATCTTAAACATTTTGTTTTGGTTTCATTAAGCAAAAGATTATTAATACTAAACCAATGGACTACCTTTGAGATTGCAGTATTTACATCGTCGAAATTTGTGTTTTGTCGTTTCATTTTAAAAATTAATGAAGTATCATCAGCAAACAATACAATCTCATGATCATTCTTTACAAGATGAGGCAGGTCATTAATATAAACTAAAAATAGGAAAGGACCCAAGATAGAACCCTGCGGTACACCCATTGTAACAACAGACCCTTTAGATCGTTTCCCATTAATGTCAACTCTTTGTATCCTATTACTCAAGTAAGATGTAAGAAGATCCAAAGAGCTGTCCCTAATTCCATAATGATGTAGTTTCCTGATTAATGTTTCGTGATGAACGCAATCGAATGCTTTTGACAAGTCGCAAAAAACGCCTAAAGCATCTTGCGACTTCTCCCAAGCATCAAAAATATGCGATACCAACTCTACACCGGCATCAGTAGTTGACCTGCCACGAGTAAACCCAAATTGCTTACAATGTAGCAGGTCATTGCCATTAAAATGTCTAAGCAATTGGTGTAAAATAAGTTTTTCAAAAACTTTACTGAATGTAGGCAGTACTGATATTGGTCTAAAGTTAGTGGGGTCAGACTTACTCCCCGATTTAAACAATGGGATTATTTTACTATGTTTCATTAGATCAGGAAATACGCCACAATCAATGGATTCATTAAATATGAAAGCTAGATCTGGTGCAATAGTATCAATTAAAGGTTTAATAATTCTAACGGAAATACCCCAGAGATCTGCAGTTTTTTTAATATTTAAAAGTTTAAAGGTTTTTTTTATATCGTTTTCATTAACATGGGTGAAATTAAATTTACTATCGCATTTAGGTACATTTTCTTTAAGTAATGATTCGGCTATTAATTGAGAAGAGTTCAGACACTTTGTAGTACAGATTGGAATGTCAGTAAAAAAATGTTCAAATGCTTGTGCTACCTCAACATCATTTTTGATGGAGTAATCATTAATCTTTAAATTGTAATCATTAAAGTAGGTACTGACCTTTCCAGTCTCACTATTAATTATTTTCCAGGTTGATTTTATTACATTTTCACTATTTTTAATTTTCGAGCTAATATAATTTGATTTTGCTGTATTACAAACTTTTCTAAATATTTTTGAGTAATTTTTTACTTTTTCTTTGAATTCCTGACTAAAATTGTACTGCTTTTCACTGTACAGTTCATACAACTTTTGTCTACTCTTATGTATACCTACTGTTGCCCACTCACTAAAGCTAAGTTTTTCTGAGACCAAGATTGATTTGGGTATGAATATTGAATTGAACGCAGTAGTGAATTTATTAAAAAAACTGCAATACGATAAATAAATAGCCGAATAAAGAAATAGCCTTTGTGACCTACTGCATCGTTAACACTTAAAAGTGTGCCATGTGGAATGCAAGTAAAAACTATTGCTTTTTAATAAATAATACTGGACAATTCACACAGCATTATCTAGCCCCATGGTAAGCAGAGCTTGTGTTATGGGTACTAGATAACTGATATACATAATACCATATATTTTTTTTTTTTTTTTTATTATACATAAAAAACGACCAGAACACCCGGAACAAATATCTGCAGATCGTACACACAATTGTTCCGAGGCGGGAATCGAACCCGCAACCTCCTGCGTCGCAGGCGGACCTTCGCCCACCACGCCACAGAGTTTGTTCGTTTTTTATTAGGTATCTTTCTTTTACTGAGAAAGAGAAAGATAATAGAGAATAGAAGAAATCGCTTTTAGCGATAAGGCCGCCGTATGTGCCACTAGATTTAGTTAGTATTAAGATCCTTCGTTCATTTTATTAATTTTTTGTATTGATGGTGCAATAAAGTTTTATTGTATTGTATTGTATTTAAGTTATTTGTGTTGTGGTACGTTTACATACATTCTACGTCGAAATTGGCTAGTATAGTACGTATAATATACATATAGTATAATGTATAAATATTATACGATAATGCAATGTTTATACATTATAAACTTATATTATATTACTATACTATAAACTTATTCCATGAAACTATTTTATTTCACAAACTATTTTCTTTTGATGACGGACGGACAGACAGACAGACGGACGGACAGCGGAGTTTGGAACCCTGAAAATAAATAAAAAGGGTGCAAAATTCAAACAAACGTAGAACAAAAGTTAAGTTTCAGAATCACCCCTTTCGGCTTATTAAACATAATTTCATTGCACCCTTTATAAAGAGAACATAATACTAAGTTCTTGGTAGATACTTTTACCTCTCACTGTTAACTGTAGAAAACTAAATTGACAGCAGTTCCAGTTGCAATCTTAGCAATCAGCCCCTGCTTATCTAGTTACGTCTGTAAGTAACCAGCTGCCAAGCTATTACAAATTTATTGAATAACTGGCCTAGGCCTCACCACCTCTGAACCCGAATGAAACGGAGTGACCACTATTTTGAAGGTGACCAAAATAAATAAAAAACAAAGATTCTACTAGGCAGCCTACGTTATCATACGAGTAATAATATTATAAACTCGAAAGTTTGTAAGTATGGATGGATGTTTGTTACTCTTTCACGTAAAAACTACTGAATGGATTTTAATGAAACTTTACTATAATATATCTTATACATCAGAATAACACGCTACAATTTATAAAGATATATTGTATATTATTGAAGCGAAAAACTTTAAACTTTATCTTCGTGCTAGTAGATATTCTTTTATGGTTGTACCGTATTCGGATCAAAAATAGACTTCAGTTTGTCGCAGATCTAGGCCGCAAAAAATGTATTCAAATAGGGGCTTTATTTTGTTATATTTGGGTACATTTTACATATACGGCATAACAGTAGACAGCTAATTGCAAGTTTCCTGTTGCCGCAACAATTGCTCTGTCTGCATAGTGCCTTACAGTCTTCAGTTTAAGTTGTCATGACTAAGGGCAGGAAATCCACACGACAGAAAATGGCCACTAAATGACAATACCCTACACACTTTGAACCTTCTTCAAAAACATAATTATTTTTTAGTCTGCAGCTAGTTGGCCACTAGAATCTTTGGTCTGCAGTGACTAAACCTAAGATTGCAACGACATAGCTAATGTCACTTAAGGAGTTGTAAATTGAAATAACTCAACCAACTCGTTTACACTGGGCCTTAGTAGAGTTGGGCTGATGTTTATTGAAATATAACTGATAGGAAATCCACACGACAGAAAATGGCCACTTAATGACAATACCCTACACACTTTGAACCTTCTTCAAAAACATAATTATTTTTTAGTCTGCAGTTAGTTGGCCACTAGAATCTTTGGTCTGCAGTGACTAAACCTAAGATTGCAACGACATAGCTAATGTCACTTAAGGAGTTGTAAATTGAAATAACTCAACCAACTCGTTTACACTGGGCCTTAGTAGAGTTGGGCTGATGTTTATTGAAATATAAATGATTTAGGACCCTAAAGTTAGTATGTATCTCGCGCAGCAAATTAGCATTACCATACAGCGGGGTAGTGCCAGTGGTAATGCAGCCAGTAGCGTCGTAGGGACGCTTTCGGTTGTGACTTATTTGTTACCTGTGAATGATAGTTTAAAACAAAGTAGCCAAATATATATAATGCGACAAATACCTACTTAATAATACAAATAAGAAAATCTTGTTTGTATGTACGCTCGCGAAGCTCGAAAGCGCTGAAGTTACCTATATGTTTGTCAACTCACACATGGGATTTAGATTTGACGTGACTTCTTTTATGTGGCATTAATTTAGATTCGATAAAATAGAGAAGGATAGTGTCACTCAAGTGTTGAGTGACACTATCCTTTTGCTGTCACAGAAGCGTGTATTACCTACCATCATATTTGACGATTTTGTGGTAGACTTGGTACGCTCATAGATATCAGGGGAAAACTTAGACTTGGTGTAATTATCATACCTAAAAATTATACAACAAATATAATACCTACATTGCCATGTCCGCTTCCTTTGGGGTTATTTTTTAAAGTAGTTAATTATGAACATCCTCTCTTTCTCAGGAAACACCTGTGTTTTCTAGTCTAGCTCAATAACAATGCAGCCCTATTCGAGTTTTTTGCCAGTCTAGGTTCCCACTTTACCGTTAAAGTCAACAACCATAACAACGTTGAAGTGAGCCTTAGTAGATTTATGTTTGGGGGGTTATTCCCATAATCCCCACAGCGGGCATGCGGGCTGGGGTTCGCAGTTCGTTGGTTGTGTTCTGCAGAGGGCGCTGCAGCCCACCCCCTGGTGTACATCCCTTACTCGCCTTTTACGACACCCACGGGAAGAGTTGCAATTATATGGCACCGGGTTAGTATCGGCAATGGCCATTGATGCCAATAATTAATTACGTTAATATGACGAGCCAAGCGGTTTAGCGGTGACGTGGAAAAATGAGCAGGCCGGTAGACAAACGAAATTGGTGTGTCAATACATTCCGTCACACGAAATTGAAACGTCAAAAATAATAGAAAAATACGATTGAATGAACTTATTTTTATTTTTATTACTGGCAAATATGCAAATATTCACTGTTTCATGAAACGTTTTAGTACAAATCTAGACGGTACCGTTAAATGAGAGCAAATTCCATTACGAACGTTGAGGACAGAAAAAATTCCGAAAATATGCAATTCTCTCCTGTGGTTTACTGTACACCGTTCCTTTTTTTTATAAAGCGTTAATAGTTTTAATATTTTTTTATGATATGCAGACTTTATGATATGAACATGCAGACATTATTTGATTTATTTGCTGTGATCCCTTTGTGCTACAATTTTTTAAATTTCTGACATGTTTTCGTAGTGAAAGCGTTCCAAACTCGTAAAATTTTATAAGCAGAAAATCAAAAATCGTGAATAAAGAAATGGGAAAAAAGTTCGATAGAAATGTATGAACTCTGGTACCCGCCTCATATAATAATAGATGATGTAGACTATAGATACTGAGACTGTAACGTAGATGTGTATCTCGATTCTGTGACTTTTGTGATACGCTGGGAAAATATTTCGTGAGATTTTTTTCATTTATCACGTGAGTGAGGACATAACTTCTCCAAAAAACTAATTCTGAACAACAATAATTAGACGGCATCACCTAAACCCAAAACAAGCAGAATTTGAGTCATAGCAATAGTTATTATTCTGTGGTCGGGAAGATGCTTGATAAATGTGTGATATATTGTTGTAGAGGTATTTATGAACGGATTTATAGTATCTTAGGCCCGAAAGCTTCGTCAGTCATAGATCTATGCCTGACTGCTGATGCCCTAGATGCCTAGTTCTTTCTGTAAAGCTCTGCGCTCATTCATCCAATTCTGCTACCACCCAGCACAAAAGTGTGCATTCAAATATGGGCTTTAACAAAAAGTTATTAATTTATATTCAGATATATTTTACGGTGCCAAAATGGCTTCCGACTAGCTTCAAAAGAGTGATTCACGAGCTGTATGTGATCTGATGCCGTCAATATAAAAGAAATTTAAGAGTCACGAGTTAAAGCCCATATTTGCATGGAGTTTTTTTTGCTGTGCTGCAGTGGTTCTTTTCAGGTGTGCAATAAGCTATAAGGTTTTCCAAGGATGTATCTTACAAAGGAACTGAAAATGGACATCATAATTAACATCATCTTTTGGATTATCGTCCTCACAATTCAAGCCATGTCTATTTCTAGACAAACATAGACGTAGGCCTAAAGTCTTAAGGTTCAATGTAATAAAATGTGTGTATTCTAGTGAATAAAATACCTATTTACAAACGTGGTGCAATGATCCAATTCGATCTTGGCTTCTACCATTAGGGACCATCAGTTGTCCCGGTTTTAAATGAAATTTTCAAAGGGTTTTAAACAAGCTGTATTTTCTATTTCAGATCACAGAGTCACTGAAACGCCTGCGCGCCAGTAAGAAGTCTTCCCGCTTCGCAGAGGACGTCGACTTCGAGAACAGCGTAGCCAACCTCGAGAACCGCATGAGGATTTCCGACAAGATCCTTGAGTCCGTCGGCATCGGACAAGCCAGCGGAGTCAGAAGAGCTCTCCAGGAGAACGAGGAACGCACGGAGAAAAGAATAGCGCGCAGGCAAAACGAGGAAGGCAGCCTTACAAAATGGACTGCGCTCGGCAAAAGCGATGATGAAAGTGCTGCTGCTCAGCGAGCCAAAGTCTCCAGAGCTCGTCTGACTGATCTAGAGGACGAAATGAACGAGATAAGTGAGAGGAATGCCATGAGAGAGAAGAGAGCAGCGCGTTTGAGGGCTCTAGTGGCTGATTCTGAATCCGAAACAAATATACAGTCCACCAAGGTGACCATCCGTTCGGAGAAGGAGAAGAAGCAAGTCACTTTCTAGATAGTTTCCTAATCGCTCGATGCTGTTGCTTTATTCTCTTAACGGGCCGTTTTTATGACTCTTTTGCACTTATTATTTGCACTGTTTCACGTCCTCGCACAAATAGATTTTAGAAATGGTGTTTTAGCCAGATTTGTTATTGTTCTTTAGTGTGCAGGACTGAATGTTAACTTACATCACTCTGTTATTACGTATTCCCTGGAATCACGTTATGAGAATGAAGCCACAGAGGTCGCTGTGGCGCTCTTTGCTCTAAGCATAGTTCAGAGCAAACGAAGTCCCAGTTCCATGAGATGGAAGCAGGTAATCCTGCACATGTAATCTTTTTATACTTGGATAGAATAAAACTTCCCTTGATTTTATTTATTCGTTTTTAATAAATATTATACTTCTTATTTGAGATTTTATTTTAACCATTTCTTCAGTTAACGTAAAGAAGGTAACATCGCGTGTACCTACCTCGTCACCTTTTGAGATTTGATACAGCCACATAATTACTATCATGATCGGAACGTATTTCAATAAGGCCCAGACTCCAGCGAAATGGAGATGTGGGGAGTTTTCCGAGACGTGTGACGAGAAGAGATGTTTTTCAGCTTGGGTGTCTCCACCGATGCTGTATGGAGATGCGTACCGGCAAGACTGGGGTGGAAATGTGTGACGGCTAAAGACCCGCTTGTATGTGCTGGCTAATGCGGCTAAGCTGCGTGCGGCGAGCGTCGGATGTTTGTTCAGATAAATGAACTAGCGAGACACACGCTTCGATCTTTCTTTGTTTCTTTGCATACAAATATGATACATCTCCGCTCGGTGCTATCCACTGAAGCTAAGCGGAAACGAGGTTTGTGAACAATGTGAGTCAAAGCGTTCTATTGGTTGTTTATAAGACATCTCTTTTCCGTTCAGCTCAGCTCAGCTTGGCGGTGTCTAGCCCTCTGGATCGTTAAGCACCTATATGTATATCTCTAGTTCAGATAACATTCGGTAAGAAATTGACTCTAGACTTCTAGAGACAAATCGGTGCTTATTGCAATGCAATTATTACCGAAGTCCATGCCTATAGACAGTATAATGAGGAACCTACTTGTGACGAGTCCCATAGTCCCCATAGGCCCATTTGTAATGCCCCAGCCCAGACCTATGGTTTGTCGATATTTCGGTAAGAACATTTTGAAGATACCCGTCCTTATGTTGTCCCTAAATAAGTTTTAAATGAGATATTATTTAGCACGAGTGATGTGTGTCATACTACGTTTAATTTTGTTTTCTCATGTAATTTAATTCTTTATTTGTACACTTGACATTTTTAAATATACAGAATGGCTTTTTGAGATGTGAGTGGATGGCCAAAACAGAAACTCTCGTAGAGTTAGAGTCAACTTAAACTGCATAATGAGATATTTTATAATTTTTATACGGAAAACCGAACGACGGATTTTATTACTCTTAAGAACTAATTGCTGTAAAGAAATACGTTTCTCGTTTTTTTGATATTTCCTCTATAATTCAATGTCATATTTTTATATAATCTTTTTGAAGAACTGGTGAGCTTGCCGCTAGCTCGTATACTTAAATGTACATATTTAAATTTGGTTTATCCTCGATAAAACATATTTTTAATATTTTAATTTGACTACATGACTCCTTTCGCCTCCTTTCTCCTTTAGTCTTGGCTATCCACTCCCATTTCAAAAACCACCAATAATAACTATTCAGTGAGTGATTCTGTGATATTGGGAGAGGAGATATTAAAGCTTTACATTATTTAAATAAATGATGCTGTGTGCATTGTTGAGTAAATAATACTGGACAATTTCCTGCACCATTATTTAGCCCACAGCTAGGCAGAGCTTGTGATAACACAAGCTCTGCCTAGCTGTAGGCGGTTACAGCTGTTTAATGTTTGATCGAGCTACACGTTTAGGTCCCTCTAATTAACGATTAATGAATACAGGGAGGTACCTACGACAACTACCAATACCAAATTTTATAATTAAGACAGTCGTCTTTACAAACCTCTTCGTGATGATGGGCGAAACCAGCACTTCACGCAGTGTTAGTAAATTACCCTATATAAGTAATATACGACCAATAAACCTAATTAGATATCAGCGACCTCTATAAGAAACCCATGAAATGAATTTTAATTTATAGTGAGACGAATTAACCTGAAAATAATGCGCAAACGACTCGACGTGTTTCTGTTTCAGCATGCTAGATGGCAGTGATGTCAAGGCTAAACGACGTCCATGTTTGAGCGGTATTTGGCGCACTAAACAAATAGATAAAGGTAGATAGGTTATAGATTTGTTTATTCGTACCTACTAGGAAATAATTAAGATATCAATACACTATTTATACCCATCATCCCAATCAAGGTGATAATCTAATTATAATTTGGAATGTATTCTCTACATTGTTTCAGAATACAAACTGGGGGAGCGATAACTTAACTTATTACGCTATTTTAGTAACTATTAGCTTTTGCCAACGACTTTGCATGCAATTTTCAAAGCTTTAGCTAATGCTTTTTCCCGGGATGTCTGACAAATTTCATGAAGATCTGTTCAGCCGTTTAAGCGTTAGAAGATAACAGACACACATAATAACTTTCATTTTCTTGATTATTATAAGTATGGTTTACTTCATTACTTACCAACAGCAGAAAATGGCTGCATTCAAATGCAGCCTATTTAATTTAGAATGCAATCAATGGCTTTCTAAAATTCTCTATTAAAAAGAGAAAATAACAATAAAATAATAAAACGAAATAATAATAATCATTTATTTTATAGCATCACATGACAAGTACAAAGTATATAGAGTAATATATAGTTATAAAGTATTTTTTAAACCAAATTGAAAAAGGTTTTGTTGGAAAAGTGCTTGTACTCATTAGATGAATTTAAATCTCTATGTAAGTGACCTCTAATTTTAATAGTATTTAGATTTTAAGTGACATTGTATTTATTCCGCATTATATTATTCATGTTTTAATCATTTAATTGTGTCTATTTCAAGATACCTTTTATTAATATTTAAATACAATTGTAAATATTGTTCAAGAATAAATCATCTAGTATAAAAAGCTGCTCCATCAGCATTATTTATCCATATGAAACATTGATAGCCTCATCTTATGTCTTATCTTAAGTTTATTATAATGTTGCTAAATGTTTGTAATGTAGGTATTTAGTGTATTTGTTACCAATTATTTATTAAAGTGCCACCGTCTATATACATCCCAAGGTTGCCTGGAAGAGATCACTCTCAACGATAAGGCCTCCCTTTATACCTTTATTCTAAGTTTTTATATCTATATTGTTTTCTGTTTTTGTGTGGTGTAATAAAAAAATATATATCTATCTAGTATAGTATCTAAAAAAAATATAATAAATATAAAATATTATTGCTTTATTTCTCTTCACAGAGCTGGATGACAATATAATAATGGATAGCCTAATTTCAAGAATTTTAGGAGGTAGGTGTTGACAAAAACGGGTTTGTGAAGAAAACTGATGAAATTGGTTCTGAGATGGCTGTGTATGTGGTCACCAGGTCTTCACTCTACGGACTTAGAAAGGAAGTTCATAAAATTTATTATAGAGAATGCGTGCGCCCCGCGGCTTCGCCCCAGTAGGAATCTATGTGTCAAATAAATATACCTAAATTAATAAACCTTTCTCTTGAATTATTCTATCTATTAAAAAAAACTGCATCAAAATCAGCTGCGTAGCTTGAAAGATACATAGTGACAGGCAGACAGCTGGAAGCAACTTTATTTTATACTATTAAATATCATATCTTATATATATAAAAGTCGTGTTTGTTACAACACTTATAACTCGAGAACGGCTGGACCGATTTAGCTGAAAATTGGTGGAGAGGTAGCTTAGAACCAGGAGTCTAACATAGGATACTTTTTATCATTTAAACAATTTGACACATAGATTTCCACGGGGGCGAAGCCGCGGGGAGCAGCTAGTTATTATTATAAAGAATACCGTCCCATGGCTTGTTTACCTGCACTAATTCAAGCGTGACGGTCTTGTCAATCACAACGTCAGGTGATCAAAACACCTTCGATTCTATTTCAATCAAGTATTCCTTGCCATTAATGGGCAATTATTTATTATATCAAATGAAATAGAGCTTTGGAACTATGTCATACAGTCTATTGTTGTTTAGTTTGCCGTTCTATCAATTGTACCATGTGTCATCGACTAGTAATTTGCACTTGGCATTGGCTTCTAAATTGATGTTATTTTGTTATGTGAGCATATATTATTTGCGCCAAAGCTCGTTTCAATATTTTATTCACTTCAAAAGAGTCAATTAATTTATTAAATCGCTAATCTCTCTGATGCTTTTGACGACTGATGTGGCGCTGCGGACGAACGTCTGCCTTCGACGTAGGAGTTTGCGGGTTCAATTTCCGCCTTGGGGCAAATGTTTGTACGATAGATAGTACCCAGAACACAAGCTCAGCTTAACTTGGGGCTAGATAATGATGTGTGGATTATCCAGCATTATATCAATTTATTTCTTCTCAACAATGTTGTTGTCAAAGGAGCCATGCTAACAGATAAGTGATGTAAGGACAGTCAATGTTTTGAATTTTCTCCACATTCTCAATTCCTATTACTTAGATTTAGGCGATTAGTCTTTTAGAAGGGTATCACCCAAAACCTGAATCGTAATCTACAGATCAACGTCGGAATAAGACATCTATAGATTCGGTGACTATTAATCTCGCAACCTACCTTTTTGAGAAACTGGTCCATCTGTACAAGTGATTGAGACATTACTTATGTCTCAATCACTTAATAATAAAATAATAATAAATAATGCTGGACAATTCACACAGAATATTATGGTGATTATGATGAGGTCAGGGTGATAATTTAAAAAAAAAACAAGAAGCTTAGTAAATATATTGTTTATGTAACTATTAACCAAGCAAAAAAAATTTGATATATAATAATTTTAGGCAAACATTTTTGAACAAAACTTTTCAACTGTTCAAGAATTTTTATATGATAATAATCCAGCATTATTTATTAAAACTATTTCCTATTGGAATCTAAATATTGTAGATACTCCAAAAGTTTAAATATAAAACATAAAGCCAATGGCTACTCGTATTTTTTAGGTGTCTACGCTCATGCCTAATATAATTCTTTCTCATTACATTACTTCTAAGAGACAGGTGTTTGGAACGAGCACTACGTAATCCGCAGGCCTCTACGACACGTCGTCGTCTACACAGATTCCTCGACCAACTTCCATAATCACAATTTAAATAAAATTACGTATCTTTTCATATGACACAAAGCTATAAACAAATGCTCAACGTGTAATTTATTCGAAACATCACGAGAACATCACATCTACACCCATTACTATTTCCTGCTGTCACATATATTTGCTGTAAAATGAGTTTATTTTTTTACGCATGCTATTTGGCACAACAATTAAAAAGTAGGAATTCGCCGATAGAATGCACGGCCGAAGTATTGACAGAGCATCATTGGCAATCGCGCGAGTGCTTGCGACAGCCAGGTGGGGTCAAAGGTAGATATATTGGGAGGCTGCGAGCCACGCTAGGGGAAACAGTCGACAGTCGTAAGCGAACGATCACTCGATACACACGTTCTTCTTCCTTTCCCAGTTAGGTTCGTACTACATACTTCTATATCGTTTGTACTAATACATTACATAGTGCCGGGTCGTGTTGTGATACGATTAAAAAGTGAATAAGAATAAGAGAATAAAGCTGTGATTTTTGACTGCAGAGCACCCCTTTGCGAGATGTGGGACGACGCTGACATTGAAGAGAGTGTGGCGGAGCAGCCCGCAGGAGAAGCGGCGCCAGCCGACGAAGCGGCTGCTGAAGCTACTGAAGGCGACATCCCAGCTACCGACGCCCCTGTCTTAGGATTCGATCCCCAAAAACTGATCTGCAGACATTGGATCAGGTAAGATAAATTTACAACAAAAGTAGTTTAAATCTGACAACGCTGCAAATGTTGCATCAACATAGTGTTCTACGATTTCTCAGATAAAGTATTAACTTACAATAATTAGGGCTTTAGGTATCAAAGTTGTTACCTAACAATACTTTTTTACATTCCAGGCCACGGTCAAAAAATTACAGATACATATACGACTACCGAACAAATTACTACAACGACGTGATCAACTACTTGGACCGCCGTAACCAGGGCATGGTGGTGGAGACACCGCGGGCGCAGACCTGGGCTGAGCGCAGCCTCAGGACGTACATTGCCAACTCCCCCCGCAGCCTGGCTGACTGCAGCCGCGACCATCTCCTTCTCAGACATATCTCCACGGGCGCCCGCTTCCACCGCTACCACACCAAGTCGTTGATCTCTAGGAAGTATTCTACTCTCGGGTTTAACATCGTCAGCGTGTAGCTTTGGCTCTAACACCCGCTTCTTGGCTTGACGGACTCGCTCCGGTCGTCGCGTGACCTTCCTCTCGTGTTACAGGCTTTCCCTGCAGTAGCGGTCGCGTCCACTCCCATAATTGAGGACCACCATGTTTCCTTTGAGACAAACACCTTGTCTTCACGTCTACTCGATCGGAAACCGTCAGCATTCCTTCTTTAATATCTGTTTCGTTTGGTAAGACAATAAACATTTAAGTAAATAATGAGTTTGATTTGTCACCCTTTCAGATAACTTTGCTGGCGTTAGATTATTTTAAGAATCTTGGCACATAGGTACATACCGAGTAGATTTTTAACTTTCTGTTGATGAGAAACCAACGCGTTGCGATATTTGATTACCTACATATTATTTGTACATACGCTTTGCGACAATTAGGTCTTCTACAACAAACATGTGTATTCAAAATAATTCGTTTTATTAACAAAAGGTAGATAATATTTTTCCATCAGAGAGTAAAATTAATTATTTTTATATAGTTAAATCCATATTATACATCTAGGCCCAAACTGAGCAGATGATTATTAAATAAAACTTTAATAGTTCTTTAACTAAGTCACACTAGACTGAGAGACTTCAAAGAAAGGTTTACTTTACTTTATTCGCCATAAATCCTCTCAGGTCGGATTTGACATCTAATTAAACGAAGGAATAAACTAATTGGAGACTGAGAGGTTCTTAATTAATGCAACTGTGAGCTATTTTCAGAGGAACTGAAATATTGCATCGCAGAGATAACACGCATTCCCTTTTAGCGCGTTTTGTTTTTGATTTGATTCACATTCCTAATAAAATTTAAAAATGTCTTTCACACAAACATGTAGTTAACATAAACACATTACATTATGTATACCAACGCTTTTTGAAATGTTGGACATGTATTTGTATGTATATCTTATACAGGGTTATTGGTAATTCGACGTATTCCCGTTAGGAGGTGATAGGGGTGACTATTTGCGATAATTTTCACCCCAAGTGCATTAAATTTGAACCGATTATTGTTGTTTTAATATTAATAAATAACCAGTGTTTAATTGTTTTTATAAATCAGAAGAAAACAATCATTTAATTATAAAGTTTTTTTAAAACAATGTCCGATGTTGCATTTATACTTATTTTGAAAAAGCTAAAAACATGATAACTTGAAGATGGTTCACTTTTGCATAATGCACATGGGGGTGAAAATTATCGCAAATAGTCACCCCTATCACCTCCTAACGGGAATACGTCGTATTACCACTAACCCTGTATAGTATATAAATATAAATTAATGCGTGGGACGCTACATGCGTCGATACACTTGCACCTTCCCATCTTCCGAGGACATTCGTGAGGGCTGGTGTGGTGTGGCAGATTAGGCTGAAAATCGAAAGAGGTGCAAAAATGCAGGTCTCGACAGATCTGATGCATTTGCTCCCATTGGAGTCGAGGCTTTAGGTCCGTGGGGTACCGAGGCTGACTCGATTTATAAAAAAAAATATATGAGCGTCTGGTAGAAGCGACGCGTAACCCGAGAGCTGGTGAGTATCTGGCGAACCAGCATTGCCATACAGCGGGGCAATGTATCCAGCGTCTTGGGGACGCTTCCTGTATTGATATGGATCATTTGAGCTACCTGTAGAATGTTTGCAATAGTCTGCAGTTAGCTCACTTGTTTCATTTCTGAATACTAGTTCTAATTTTTTTCTATTATTTGTTTGTAACTTTCAGGTGTTAAAGTTTTTAGCTGTGGTAAGTAAGGTTCACAGTCTTTATTTTGCTGGTACTTTAATATGTCACAATACCTACTATTGTACCACTATAATATTGCAAAACAGGATGATTTTCATTATCACAGACGCTTTGTTTGAAATCTGAAATTGATATCATTTATGCATTTTAATGGCGCAACCAAAATAATTGGGTCAATAAAACGGGGTTGTTGAGCGATCAAGTACTATTTTATATTGGTATTTACAGAGACAGTAAACAGATCGGCTCCATCATCAATTTCTTTCTAACACTTCCCATTCGATAATACTTCTAACCCTGGACAAAATATTTTAATTTAATGAAAATTACGAAATTAAATTATTATTATGAGCTAACTGCTGACTGTTGCAAATAATCTACGTCCCTGCGACTGCATTGCCTCGTCTGGTGTATGGCAATGCTGATGCGCGGCGTCAGGTACTCACAAAATATAACTGAAAATAAGAGTTTTAACAAAGGAAGCACACTATATCTTTTGCCGAAATTGATTCGAATTTCACAAAGGTAGATACAATTTTACATACAAGTTCTAACGAGCGAACTTATAACAGGAATCAATACATTTAAAGAAATATTCTCAGTTTTTATATTTTATAAAAATTTGTTTAAAGTTTACGGATAAAAGTTTGAGCTCGTAAAGGTGGATCTGAAATGGATTAGTTCACACCCTCATCGAAGTGTTTTATTTATTTTTAAAGGTTACCTAAAAAAGCGAACAAGAAACCTTTTATCAGTCAGCTTGTTCGTTTTCGAGTTGGAGCTAATCTCGAACCAAGTTTTCTATCCTACAGATCTGATATTTTGTAGTAAACCTTAGATATGTTTGACAGTTTGTTTGAATAGGAGTAGGTACCTACTATATACCTATACTTGTAAAAAAAAAATGGATATGAAATTGTATATTTTTAGTTCAGCCAACAGCACATTAAGCATAAATTGAGTAGGTAGGCACCGCTACCTGTCCCTAATTAATAACAACGCAAAATAATTAACTTTCAAATAAGATTAATTACCAGATAAACAATCTCTATTAGCCTCGCTTTGAATAATAAATCTTAATAAGTAAAGGTTATTTACGACATTATAACCAGACTTAATACAGTGATTGTCTTCTGAAGAACTGCCAAAGAATAAATAACGATCTAAAATCCAGTTACACTTCTCTAAAACTTCATTCAATCTTGTTCTGATGAAACGAAAAATTCACAGAGGTGTCATTCAGATTTTATGTTCTAATAAATTTTATTTAAACTAAAAATTACATTACAGATAGAGTTACGTTTTTTTATAGTTCATTTTCGAGTGACATACCCGTCATAAATACTGACTTGTAATTTTTTACGCATAAGCCATCCACGAGATCATTCCGTCAATGCCAAGCCCGTGTGACACATCCACTCAACGCAGATCAAAATTTCAATGTCACCATCTAAAATAACTTATGTTTGACAGTTTAGTGAATGTAATCGCTTGGGTGGCGGCCAACGTGGGGCTACCTCGCAGGTAAACCAGGCAGATAGCCAAATTGAACATAACTAAATATTACAATGAGCAAGAGGGCTCAGACATCGATTAGATATCTACTACTCGGTAAATAAAGACGCTGTGACGGACTCACTCTTAATGAAACATATATTATTGTAAATTGACGATTAAGAGGATTTCTTTGGTGGTCAACAGCAAGAGCCTTGGATTAAGATAAAAATAAATTCAGAAAAAAAAATCGTTCGCTTCTTGTTACCTAGACGTATAGTATGATTATATCTGTGCCTAGATGGTAATTCTAATTCGTGTTCGCTTAGCACAAAATGTTTTTGCAGCAACTTAGAGCTTGTTGAAGTGTCAGTAATACCTTTTTACCGTAAAGAACTTGCGTTTGAAGAAAAACAATTAGTTCCTAGCTTTACTTAAGAATGCTTTTTTTTGTCTGACCGAAAAAGAAATCTACAAAGAAAGAAACAACTAACAGGCAAACTTCAAGAATAACTTGAATTTAAGGTATGGAAGCAGGAAGTATAAATAAATAATGCTGGACAATCCACACAGCACTATCTAGCCCCATGGTAAGCAAAGCTTTTGTTATGGGTACTAGATAACTGAATAACATAATACAATACATTACATAGATAGACATTTTTAATTATACATAGAAAACGACCAGAACACCCGGAACAAATATCTGCAGATCGTACACACAATTGTTCCGAGGCGGGAATCAACCTCCAGCGTCGCAGGCGTACCTTCGCCCAACGCGCCACATCGATCGTTAAAAGTAGGATGCATGATTCCTTTGACATCACAGTAAAAAGCTTTCACCTGATATTTTCCATTACTAGGAAAATATTCTATATATGTAGGTACAATTACTTGAGTGAAAGTCTGCAACAGAGTTTTTGTCGCTTAAAACGATCGTTTCAAAAGCTTCTAATATTTATCTGTGCACAAACAAATATGTAGTTTATTTATCAATCAATCTACAATTGGTACGTCGGTCACGTACACCGAGTTACCAACATCATACATCAACCTCGTTTCAATATATGACTCCGATCTTTCATTCGCCCTGCACAAATTACCAAATAATTGATCACTCTGGCAGGAGAGTAGTGGTCGTTTAGGATCATAGATGTTAAAGAACTTGATGTGCCGGCGAAAATAGAATGAAATTACACATGATAGCGATATTTTTGTATATTGCTATGAAGAGGATGCGTATCCTATGGCCTGAGATCATTAAATCATATAATGAATGCAGTTATCTCCATTCTCTCCGTCGATCCTCTATGATGTTAAAGTTAAATTAAGGATATTTCACCATAACTGGCAAACAAGTATTATTTTGTATCTGCTTAACTGAATGCCAATGTTTCAAATATCACATTTTAAAGTAAAAATAATATCTATCTATGTAATGTATTGTATTATGTATATCAGTTATCTAGTACCCATAACACAAGCTCTGCTTACCATGGGCCTAGATAAATCTGTGTGAATTGTCCATCATTATTTATTTATAATTTATTTTTATTTTATCAGAACAGATAGTATACATACTCTTATAAATTAAAATTAGATTAACAGAGAACTGACAAAATCGGTTTCCACTCAGCATGTGCTACGGAAGACCAGCGCTATGGTATGATATGCTCTAGTATATCATACCATAGCGCTGGTCTTCCGTGGAGACCGTGGTGCGTAAGGTGGCCTAATACAAAATGAATAAAACTAATATTTAAATTAATTAACACAAACGAAAACTATGAGAACGATACTATTAATATTATTACTTATAATTGCTTAACATTTATAATACCTACGTATATAAGTTCAAGAATTATTTTTGTACATTTAAAAATAAAATAAAGCTATTGAAACTACAATGAGATTATTAATATGTATTTATATTGACGACCAATGTGGCGCGGTGGGCGAAGGTCCGCCTGCGACGCAGGAGGTTGCGGGTTCGATTCCCGCCTCGGAACAATTGTGTGTACGATCTGCAGATATTTGTTCCGGGTGTTCTGGTCGTTTTCTATGTATGTATAATAAAAATATCTATATATGTAATGTATTGTATTATGTATATCAGTTATCTAGTACCCATAACACAAGCTCTGCTTACCATGAGGCTAGATAATACTGTGTGAATTGTCCAGCATTATTTATTTATTTATTATTATTAAAAAAAAAAAAAAAAAAAAAAAAAAAAAGAGAATATATATAAATACAATATTATCTAAATTTTTTTCATTTTTTTTTTTTTTTTTTTTATAATAATAAATAAATAAAAGAACGGCTTTTTTGAAATGTATGTATGTTTTGAGACTCAAGCTTTTCGAGTGATTTTTTTAAAGATTAAACGGATTTTTGATGGTAACAAATAAGTACTAAGACTGAGGCCAAACAAGAGATTCTTTTTTTAACGTGAGTCTCGTAAAATGTATCGCTTCATGCAAGTCCTGCTTGTGCCACACGTAGATGTCTTCTAGACCTTTGTGATACACCGTCGGCCACATCATCACTATCTAGCTGGTGCGATTCTGGTCAAACTAAAGTCTCTTCAATAAAAACTTCAACGAAACAGGTACGTAGTATAAAACAAAGTCGCTTCCCGCTGTCTGTGTGTCCCTATGTCTGCTTAGATCTTTAAAACTACACAACGGATTTCGATGCGTTTTTTTTTTTTATTTAATAGATAGAGAGAGAATAGATAGAGTGATTCAAGAGAAGGGTTACAAACCATTTGAAATATAGATTTCCAAGAGGGCGAAGCCGCGTTGCGCAGCTAGTATCAAATAAAATACAGCCGTATCTGGTGAAAAAAGGCATTTTACGCGACTCACAACTCATACAGTGTATTATTATTATTGTTTCTCTGTAGGTTTATTTAATTTAATTTTATGTTTGCTGTGTTTTACTGTTTTAATGTGTTGTTTTGGTAAACCTGTTTTTTTTTGGCCAAATAAAATTATTTTCTTTCTTTCCTTCTTTCTATACAGTTTCCCAAAGGCCCCATACTTCAGAAAAGCCTAAATGTTTAAGCCTTATCCAGTCCAACCTATACTATGAGTGATCACAGGGCTATTAATGTGTGATGATCCTAGATGAATCTCGGCTTTATGTCTTATCAGATTGGTGTAGGAAGAGACGATTGGTATGTATATTGATTGCTATACCTATAGGGTGGTTTTTCGTTTATCCCTAAGACACCAATGCTTTATACAACTAAATGGTGTTATAGGAGTATTTTTCTTCCGGCAAATTTGATTTTGATAGATTAAGGTTGCCTATACTTCTGATAATATAAAGGATTAACCTTGATTCAAGTGAAGATGTAAATTTGTAAGATGTTTGGAAAACAAAGCCAAAATCAAGTGCCACAATTTCATATAGATTCTATATGTAGATCTGGATTTACATATCTAACTACGTGGCCCCAGATGTAGTAGATATTGAAAAACCACGTGCCAAGTCATGGAAAGAATGTCAAGAATCATAATCCTATTGTAATTTCACAACAAAAAATGAAATATAGGGAAGAAAATATAGATAAACAGCCCAGCCTCACTTTCAAATCTTTAGTAAAGAAAGTAAAAGTAAAGTAAACATGTATTTATTACAGCAAAAGACGGTAATTACATCATGTGCACGTTTAGGAACTTTTATACGATTTATTTGAAGTTAGTGAAAACTTTAAACTCGCATATACTAATTTAATGACCTCCGCTTTAGATAAATTATTTAAATTCTTTAAGTAATTTATTTAAAGCGGAGGGCCAAATCACGGTTGTCCACCAAGCTCTGTTTTCGCATATTTCGTTTAATTATACAGACATAACAATTACCAAGACTTTCTTATAATTAATGATGTCTACAATTCTCGGAAACGATCTCCTGTTCAAACCTAAAAACACATGGGGTATAGATACGTCAGCAAGATATATTAATACTACTCCGAGCTAGTGCTTGAAGGGCTATTTTCGGAACTACTCCCAGGGAAACAATTGTATGATTCTTTCGCCAATTGGAAAGCGTTTTCAGACGGGACAGTTACAAATGATGGACATAAATATTGTTACACTGAAACCGTAATGAATCGCAATAGGGAAGCAGAGAACTGACGGTACGTATTAATGTTTTGTCAGGATTATTTTAAGAGTTCAGAGCGACTAGTATGAGTTTTTACAATAATAAAACGGAATAAACTTCCAGAATGTTATCACTGTATAGTATAAAACAAAGTCGCTTCCCGCTGTCTGTCTATCCCTATGTATGCTTATATCTTTAAAACTACCCAACGGATTTTGATGCGTTTTTTAAGATAGAGTGTTTCAAGAGGAACGTTTATAAACCATTTGACATGGGCGAAACCGCGGGACGCAGCTAGTATTTTAATATTGCAGACTTGTTAAAGTTCGAACAAATCACACTTGATACGTTGATACCATCAGTAACCTTCCATATGCGATAAAATAATGCTGGACAATCGACACAGCATTATCTGGTCCCAAAGAGAGCAGAGCTTGTGTTATGGGCATAGGTTTATGATCGATCGGTGGGCTTATCGCTTACAAAATCTATTCCATGCAACCTTGTGATTTGAACATCAACCTCAATTTTATTAAAAATATGAACCTCTCTCTGTATGATCCGCAGTAGTTATCCATAAACAGGTTCCTTATGGCCAACTCTTAACTTTAAAAACCAAGTAATATACCTACCTAACCTTCGTAGACCTAAATACCTAAAACCAGTATAGGTATAGTATACATACCTACATAAATATAAACTCGTATCAAATATAAGTGCACGTTAAACTTCAATATCCAATCCCATTCTACCACTTTAAAATCAATAACAATAAAACACATAAAATAAATGAAGCAGTTACATTATAAAACAGTCCAACATCATAAATTATCGGCTTTGACACTGTTCCAATTCCGTTCAGTTGTAAGGTGAAAAATAATACTTGCGTTGCAAAGCGAAACAATGGTTTCACTTATATATAAATTCACTATTTTTAGTTTCTTTCTAATTATTTTAGAAAATATTTGGCAAAGAACAGCAGCTGCTGAGATTGACCAGAACAACTCAGATGGTGAACAATTTATTGAAAAAGTCGTCAATGCAGAGAAGTGTAAGTCATTTTCCGATTATTTATAACAAATTATAAATAGCCTAAGAATAAGGAACCTGACAAACGTTCCAGTGAAAATTGAGAAAAATCCATAAAAGACACCGAAAATTTGCATGAACTACCTATATCATTATTTACTCTGCAAATGGGCGCAGTAGGTTTATAGTTATGGATATTAATATACCTATATAAAAAATTTAACGAAACACTCAATTATACGATATCCATAAAGGATCTATTTTTTCTGACCGGTGTTATATTTTAGCCGTGTTTGAGAAACCCGAATACTTATTGTTCACTGCGCCATATAAAATATGTGAAGGAAAATGCTCAAACAATAAAGATAACTTCGCCATGGAATTTCCCCTGTTCATTGGGAAAAAAGGCCTGGCCAAATATACGGATTTTTATCGAAGAGATCATCAAAAAATTCATTCAGGGAGTCCAAATGCACCTCTAAAGAAGAAACCTACAACGAAGTTGTTTACATTTCCTCCCACTACTATGTCTACCACTACCACCACGTCAACCGAGAAGACGGAACCTCCTACTGAAACACCGCAGGAGACAGATACTGATACAGAAGAGTCATCATCACCAACTAATGGATCAACAAGTGATGAGAGTCAGTTTATCCACCTTATAAATTTAGCTTATCACTGATCGCTGGCTTATTGAACAGAATTGGAAGCTGAACCAAAGATTCATGATCGAAATAAAGCATAAGCACAAGTGTGCTTAAGTGCGAAATTTGTTAATGACCCATACACAACCTTGCACACTTACTGTTTCTTATAATTTTAAAATTGCCAAACCCTTTATGGTTATTGAATGGGTTGGTAACGTAAATTGGTAGTTCATTTATTTTATTGTTCTATAAGTTGTTAATAAGCTAATAAATGTATTTTCTTACTTCTGAACATGTCCTTTTTGCATAAAATACGTATTTTTTTAGATAGCCGAGGAAATAATAACTGATTCAGACCATGACATCGAACTAGAAATTGAATCTTCAACACAGACAGACATCCAACTTTCAACATCCAATTTTGAAACAGAATCAGTTACACAAATAACAGAATCTCTAAGTAATAATGATACCGAATCAGATACTTCACTAACCTATTTAGACCATTTTAATGGAACTATTCAAACCGAGCCAAATGAAGTTGAACCACAACTGCAAACTGAATTGCCAACATATACAGAACTTACCATTGAAATGTCCCAAAATGAGTCAGAGTTAGAAAATGTGGATAATAACGGAGAAATGAATCTTGACCCTTCTGAAGCTGAAGAAATGCAAACTGAATTGCCAACATATACAGAACTTACCATTGAAATGTCCCAAAATGAGTCAGAGTTAGAAAATTTGGATGATAACGGAGAAATGAATCTTGACCCTTCTGAAGCTGAAGAAATGCGAACTGAATTGCCAACATATACAAAACTTACCATTGAAATGTCCCAAAATGAGTCAGAATTAGAAGATTTGGATGATACCGGAGAAATGAATCTTGATCCTTCCGAAGCTGAAGAAATGCAAACTGAAATTGAATCTAATACTCCAGGCGAAATAACATCAGATTATAACGATATTCAAGAAAATAGACAAATAGCGAAAGATACAGAAGTAACAAGTGAACTAGATCGTGAATATGTGTCAATAAACTCAAAAGAAAACACGCAAATGGAGGAGAACATGGAAACATATGGTAAAATAGAAAATATAAATTATTCAATCAATTCAAAAGAGAACACACAAATAGAAGAGGACACCGTTATACCAGAAGTAATACTACAGCGACTCATTACAGTGTCAAATAATTCAAAAGAAAATACTCAAATAGAGGAGATTATCGAAATTTCAGATGAAATACAATATGGAAATGAGTCAATAAAACCTACAGAATACACAAAAACAGACGAGATAACTGAAATGACAGGGAATTCACAAAATCAAAATGAAGCCATAGACACAAAAGAAAACATAAAAACAAAGGAGAGCACCGAGGTTTCAGGGGGGATTGAACATGCAAATGACTCAATAAATGTACCAAATAACACAGAACTAAATGATCAGATGAATCCTACTAATCATTCTGGATTGGGGACTTCAAACAGAACATCAAAATTTAAAATACAGACAACCCCACATGTATACGACGATGCATATAATAATATATTACTAATTAGACCGATTTTCACTGCTATTACAAATGCAATGGATGAAATGTGCCCTTTTTACGTTTGTAGAAAAAACGTCAAACTTTACACAGACTTAAACAAACTGACTACAGAGACCAAAGATCAATCTTACAAAGATGTAGAAGAGAATTTCATATTTGAACATCCTAGAGATGTCACTGTTGCAAATACAAAATTAGTATTAAACGAAAGGGGAGATCAAATGAATGAGTCAGAAGAGTTTCCACCCTACAGCGGCAATAACGATGGAAATAAAAATTCCAAAATCTCACGATATCTGTCAAATGCGGAAGATGAATTTGAATCTTACAGTGACAACACATACGAAGGTAGTGAAGGTAGTGATTTGAGTAATAAAAATTTCAAACCGTTAATTTTTTAAACCATTTTTATTTAATAACAATAGAAACAAATTAGCAAGAATCGTAACAATCGCGTCAAATAAGCTTAGATTCATACATATAATATTTTTGAAATACATCAATTTAAGTTAGCATTATTATAAAGAATAAATAGAATTAATAACAATGACTATTGTTTTTTTAAACATCCTAATTCTTCTGATTCGTTTCACATTTTGAAGTCCGTACCTACTCTTACTCGTATGCCCATATTATGAAACTTTGCCGTCATAGTCTATGCTCAAGTGTCGTTACTGTAATAGAAAAGCGTTTCCCAAGCAAAGATCAATGACTGAGCAAGCTTTCATAATACGAGCACTCAATCGGATAGTCCGATTGTGATATACATTTGTTTAATTATATACCTTGATCAAGAGTGAGTTTGCTATTAAGGTCTCATGGATCGATATCGTACCGTGCTCATGTTATGATGGCAATCGGCGGTCATGCCTTTATAGTCCAATCTACGGTGAATTTCAATTATTTGTAAATTTAACTTGGCAAATTCCTATCGGTAGATTTTTATGCTGGTTATGCTGCTTGCAATTGCGCGTGGGTCTGAGAACATGGCCTGGAACAGATGGCACTGGACCTTTCCTCATGAACCCAATAACGGACTGTTCAGGAGGTCCAATGATGAATCGGTCAAAACCCAAGGGAGCCCCTGTCAATGTCCACCGAGCAAAGGTAGGCTGAACAAACCACCTAAAACTATACAACGGATTTTGATTTTTG
Organism: Eupithecia abbreviata; assembly: GCA_943735965.1. Classification (NCBI taxonomy): domain Eukaryota; kingdom Metazoa; phylum Arthropoda; class Insecta; order Lepidoptera; family Geometridae; genus Eupithecia; species Eupithecia abbreviata. Next base: position 10,710,114 of record OX030973.1, read on the forward strand.
CGACTTTTTTAATAGATAGAGTGATTCAATAGGATAAACCATAACTAGCCGCGGGGCGCAGCTAGTTATTAGATAAAAATACCGGATACCAGGATATGTTCGACTCAAATGTATTCGTACACTACCGAATACATCCGAATGGATCGCTACAGGAACAAAAAGGTAATAGGGAGACATCCCTGAAGTACACCGATGTTGATCGCCAATTCACTACTTCAGCCACGACTCAAAAGAACGGAAAGCCTTCAGACTTATTGTTGGTTTATCGAAATAGATACAAGCGTGTTTTATACACGCTTCATAAACTAGCAAAAAGGAAAAGCACTCTTATTCCACACCGCTGTCGTACAGCACAAAAATTTGCAATTAAATATGAGCTTTAATGTGTCATCTTTAGGCACATTTTACAGGGCAGCAAATTAATGTGTAAACGACCACTTTATCATTATTATATAACCCTTATGCGAGAAGTTGGAATACCCTCAGAACATACATATATGTATGTCGGTTGAGTTTCGTTATTTAATACGTAGTAGTAATTTATAAATTACATTTGCCGTTTCCATTTTCAGTTGCGTTTTCTGTCCAAAGAAATAAACTTCGAATTTAATATCCCATCAACAAAATGAAATGAGCTGTTTGACTGACACGCATCTTACCATTATCCATGTTATCTTACCAATTATTTTGTTTTAAATTGTAAAAATACATAGATAGGTACTTAACAACTTACTTTTACTATTTTAACTAACTTTCCACAAAATAATGGAAATAATAATGATTAATGTTGCTGCCTTATAAATTATAATGGAGAAGACTCCAATATACTAAAATTTTCCACAAAATAATAAGTTTAATGATTAATGTTGCTACATTATAATTTTATTCTACCTTTCGAATCTAATTCACACCGTAAAGCCGTTTGTCCACCACCGCCGTCACCGAGACGTCGTCACCATGAACGAGATGAAGGCGATACGTATTGTACGTAGTATAAAAAGTCTCAATAAAATATCTGAAACCTTGCGTTACACACTTATAAGAACAACATCTCTTATTACAACCCACTCACTAGAATGGCGCGTCAGTACAGTGAGCTGTCGATAAAACATATTGAACTTGATATTTTCAATCCTAGAATTCATCATTTCATTCATTTTTTATCCATTTCATTAGAGAACTTAAAGGTAAGCTCCATTTCAATGATCCTCATATCGCTGGTCCTCCAAGACCATTCAACCTGGTGATGGAACAGAATAGAATACAGTCCGGTCTTATAGCTAGGTAGTGCTTATTTAATTTTACCACCAGTGTCTTTTAGAAAATTGTTTTGGTTTTTATTAATATTAGTCTTTTAGTACGAACTATTATAATAACATTTACCAAGTATAGCTTGTATATACATACATATCTTTACGGTACAATGTAGATTAAAACTACTTTTTTTAATGATTATTTTAGATAGCATTGTAATGTGTTTTGTGTATTTAATAAATAAAATAAAAATGAAATAAAGGGAATTTTTTTATAAGAGATAAATAGGCAATTATTATTTAATTTCTTCCAGAATGCGAAATCGAGTTCAAGCCGAACGACGCCGCTGTCGACTTTTTAAAGCTCCGCGGAGTGTTGAATGAAGAACAGGTTATGGATATCAAGGAGGACTTTGAGATACAGAACATGACTACTGTAAAAGTGTCTGCAAGAAGAGCCGGTGATGATGAAGACAATTGTTGTTGCCCTCCCAGGACCATTATGATGCCCACGTTCATAACGAGCAAAGAATTTGAAGAGACTGCTGGAACTTTTCAAGAATAAAAAGAAATGAAAATTTATGTATCTTTATTTGTATCAGTTTAAATGTTTGTATAGGTAGGTACATATGTAGGTGCAGAAAGTAAAAATTAACTTCAGAGCTTGTATCGGCTCTGAAAGTTACACTTACGTACTTGCGACATCGAATCAAGAAGAACCGACGGGCGCTGGGGCAAACGTGTTCTTGAGTGGAGACCACGACTCGGTAAACGTAGTGTAGGACGCCCTCCGACCAGGTGGGATGACGACCTGCGAAAGACTGCAGGTAGATGCTGGATGCGTCAAGCTGAAGACAAGGCGCTATGGCGCTCATTGGGGGAGGCCTATGTCCAGCAGTGGAATAATATAGGCTGATGATGATGACATCGAATAATTAGATACTCCTGAGTGCTAACAGGTACCTAAGCAACGTATACAAAAACTTTTCAGTTCTTTTTCCAAGAATTTGTTTATGTAAAAATTTAAGGAACCATAATTTACTAAAAAATAAATGAATCGACGCAGTCGTCAAGTTTATTGCTTTTCAACTCTAAAGTACTGCAGTTGCATTAGAGACACAGTACTGTCTTAGGTGAACCTGACAACCCTTGCTGAATTAGGCTGACGATTTGGTGTAGCGGTGTTTCGCAACGCAGGTTCTCACCAGTGGCTGTGGTTTCCATTTTTCTTTAGTTCATGTGTTCCCAGTAAAGTGAAACATTGGACTGATGACCAATTTTCATAAACGCCAGTTTTTAGAGGATTGCAGAACTTCTAAACTATTAAATAAAAATAAATCATAATTTCAGATAATAGTGCATACACATACAATTACCTATTATTGTGTGTATGCACTATTTTCTGATATAATGGTATATTTTTATTTAATGCCACATTTACATTATAATTTAAGCCTGGTGAGATGGTCTTAAATATGTTGTCTATTCGACGTTGCTTTTTATGTTTTTGCATGATTTCTTCACTAACAAGATAATAAATAAATAAAAAAATAATATCACTGCCTTGATAAAGTGCTGCCTAATGCTTAGGACAGAACATTTTTGTAGAGTAATTTAGTGGGCTTAAAAGTCATTCATTACTTTTACCAATTTACCAACCAATGTTGGTTTAATGGTGCAAAATTGGCTAAAACTAATATACTTCTATAAATACTTAATATCTTCTATTTTATTAAGGGGTTTGGTTTCAAAATATGATGTTTGTTTTCACTTACCATGACACAAGTAGAATAGAGCGTTTGGCTAACAGAATTACCTTTAAAATGATATAACACAATCCCCAGTTCATTGTACAGAAATTGTAAAAATTGTCGTGATTCAAGTTAAGCTCGCGAGTGTATAAAACTAAGTAATATTAAAAGTGACTTTTTTTGGTAACAATTTGCTTACCTAACCGGTTTACCAGGCTTACCTAGTATAACATTTTATTTTACTTACGAGTATGTAGGTATTTTTTAGTATAATGGTATTTGTTATCAGAATATTGTTTATTTCTCTGTTTTTTGCAATATCTGAAGGAGCTAGTCCACCGAAATGTGAGGGTAAGTAAACAAAAAGTTGTTGTATTGGTTTCAAATATTTCTTTGTATCGTAATTATTGTACTACATTAATACTCGATTGATTTTTAAATTAACTATTTTATGCCAATTATCTAGGTGGGTAATTTTGATTGTACCCACCTAGATAATTGGGATATCGATTGTAATTTAATAAACTTACTTCCATGGATCACGGTTTTTTTCTATAATACAAAATCAAATCAAAATTATCTTTTTTTGGAACATACGTAATACAAGGGGAAATAAATAGCTTGTGTGAAAACGATAACACACGCAGTAGTTGTATAACTGTATCGCGTGCATTAACGCCCTCCTACGAATACAGGGTTACAGCGTTCCTTAATTGTAAGTTCTTTAGTAGAAGCAGAACCTTAAATCATTTTCATTCGACGACCGATGTGGCGCGGTGGACGAAGGTCCGCCTGCGACGCAGGAGGTTGCGGGTTCGATTCCCGCCTCGGAACAATTGTGTGCACGATCTGCAGATATTTGTTCCGGGTGTTCTGGTCGTTTTCTATGTATAATAAAAATATTTATCTATGTAATGTATTGTATTATGTATATCAGTTATCTAGTACCCATAACACAAGGTCTGCTTACCATGGGGCTAGATAATGCTGTGTTAATTGTCCAGCATTATTTATTTATTTATTTTATTTCATTCATGTAAGGCACCCGGGGGATCGTTTTTATATGCAGTAATAAGTTATCCATTATTGACAAGCTCGAATCACATTAAATATTTTGATTATCGTATCAGGTAAAAGTCGGAGATGGACTGCAGACTGCAACCGCTAGCGACATTGCAGCTAGCGGCTGTGGTTGACCGCATTGTTGCCTGCGGTCGCGGTTGCTTCTATTTCCAACACACCACAGGCCGCAGTGTCACCGCGCTTGGAATCAATTTCATAGAGATGTATAGAAACAAGTAGTATCACAGTTTGCGGCCTGCGGTCCGTCTTGGAATTGCACCTTAAACCTTATTTACTTTGATGCAGCTGCTGGCTGTGTGAACCAACCACCAGTGGTCCTCGTGCCGGTATTCATAAAGTTGTATCGATACCCGAAAATCCCTGAAGAAACTGAACCAGCTATGAGACGAAATAATATCCAACAAAATATGTTATGAAAAAAAAAATTGTAACTCATCTTTTAAGTGTAGTTTGTGTTTGAATAAATGAATTAAGAACTTTCATGATGAATTACTTAATTATTAACGTGTCCAATTGTCCATCCTAACGTGCATAGTAGCTACATCCATCTCTCTGAAGTTCTGAACAGAGAAATATAGAAATATCCATTCATGGGTAAGTGCGTAAAGGCGTATCCAATAAAAATCTGGATTGAAGTAAAAATAGAGAAAAAAATATCTTTGTCCGTAAAAGGAAGGAAGGAAATATAAGTGAGTTACCTAAAAGCATAGAAATTCAATAATGTCACATACCTATTCAACTGATTATCTACGAAAATTAACTCATCTCTATCTGGTATAGACACTGCAAGGAGCCAAATGTACGGAAAGAGTCTAAAATCTAAAATTTTATCGTCTTCGTAAACTAATGCACAACTGGTATGTACCAAGGACTCTGAAACTGAAAATACTATCTGCATTTTCTATCTAACAAAGAACAACGTTACATAAACGCACAGGTGGTTTAAAACAAAGACTATTGACATTGACAAAGCTGTACCTACTCGCTGAACAATACGATAAATAGCTGCTAATATAGTGCCATTGAGAAGCAAGTGACAAGGAATGATGAAATATCTGCTACTCGTGAGTACTTTGTGATAATCTATTGTTTGATGCACGTCTTGGTTTCAGACTATGAATAGTTATGACTTTTCATATTCACTACTATCGTAATAAAATTATCTAATATAATGAACGATGTAGCGCGGTGGACGAAGGTCCGCCTGAGACGCAGGAGGTTGCGGGTTCGATTCCCGCCTTGGAACAAATAATGTGTTTTAGATCTGCAGATATTTGTTTTGGGTGTTCTGGGTACTTTCTATGTACATATAATAAAAATATGTTACTGAGTACGCATTGTATTAAATATTTCAGTCATCTAGTACTCATAACTTAAGCTCTGCTTATCTAGAGGCTAGATTATGCTGTGTTCATTGTTCAGTATTATTTTTTATTCCTATATTTATTATTTTTATCTTTCGGCTATTGTCTTTTATTTAATTAATAACTAGCTGCGCCCCGCGGTTTCACCAGCGTGGTGATATATATTGGATAATATACAATAATGACTTGTAGCCTATGTGTTATTCTGATATGTAAGCTATATTAAAACTTTTGAAACTATCATGGTTATTAAACTGAAACATTTATTAGTTCACTACTACTTGATGTAGAAAATAAGAAAGAAGATGACAATATAAAATTATTTAACCTTACAAATTATTGGACTTTTCAAAACACATTCTCGGTCACATAAGGAAACAAAGACACAACAGAGCACCGAAAATAGCCAAAGTTACCATAATTATAATAAACTGAATATTATTCCAGGTAATATTCATATTGGAATCGAAACAATCATTCCAATCGATCGCCGGAGTCACATACATGGACGATTTCGATTTCGAGGAGCGGTACGCAAACGTGAAGGAGTGTGATCCTTTCTACTGGCATCCTCTACACCTGCCGGAGTATTGCGCGGACATGTTCGAAAAGATCATAAGGTCTAAAATTGAAAAGAAAAAAAAGAAAAAAGTGAAACCCTATGAGAAGGAAAAGAAACGGAAACACGCCTCACCTTCGGAATTCGTAATAGATCAGTCGCCTGAATGGAATCAAGCATTTGAATGGAATGAAAGTAGCGACTTCGAAATAGAAAGTCTTTCGCCGTATGAGAAGATGATCTACCAACTTCAACGGGATCTTGCAAGCCATCTTTCAGCTCCAACTATAGCATACGTGCCGAACATAGGTCAGGTAGCCATCTACCGCCAGCCGATATCCAAATCAAGTCAGAAAATAATCAAGAAATTAACAAGAGCGTACACAAAATCCGGCCATAAGTCACGTAAATCTGCGACCAATAAGATTGTGATAAATTCTACGACTTTAGAGAAGTTTATTAGGAAAAAGAAGCATGAAAATCATCTAAATAATGAAAGCAAGACTTAATGTAAGTATCATTCATCAGAAGTTGTAATTTGCACCTTATTTGTGTACAATTCCCACATATTAAGGAATAGGGCAAATGTCTATAATCAACCAAAAGATAAAATAAAATAAAACATTACACGCAATAAAATTTATTATGAATCATAACTTGTAGTCTCTGGTTCTCACTTATAACGCAGGCTGCCTTTTTCAGCCTTATGAAAAGAATAATTAACAATGATTGTTTTCAAAACATTCTTCAACAAAACGTCATTGTGTCCAGATATATTTTTTTCATTTGATATACCTTGTGATTTTTGAGTGTGCAGCTTCATTGATTAGCTACACCCATTCGGCTAGTTTACTACTTAGGTATCTGGTGAATATTATTGAACAGAAATAATGAAGTTTCCGTTTAAGGTAAGCATCATTGAACCGAGGCATTTAACACCAATGCTCCTAGCGCAGGTGGATGTTACTAGAGGGCGGTTTAACTAGTGATTCTGTGTCTGTGGGTAGCCACATTCGTTATTTTCGAACGGTTTCTCAATGCGACTTTATCGTCAGTTTTCTTTACTTTATTCGATGAAATCAGTGCAGGCATTCTAATGTCATTATGGTCTTTAGTCATAATGTCGACAATATTCGAATTTATGTAAAATCTAGTTTTGAGTACAAAGTCTCATGTGGCATTCCAGGTGTTTTTAATAATATCATCAGCATCATGGATAGCTGCGTCAGTTTCCAGCTTCAGCTACGAGGATCCAATAAACCTGCAATACGTGAAGCTGTCAACAGGCGAGAATCCCTGCAACTCACTGTACTGGTACCCTCGATCTATGCCGGGCTACTGCTACAAGAGTAAAGATGTGAAACCACCTCAATTAATGCCACCGGCGGCGCCGCCGTTTCCTCCGATACCGATGCCTTACCCCGTCCCGTCTGTACCAGCGTATCCCCCACTGATGTATTCAGCTGTACAGCAATACGCACCTGCTCCTCCTCTCATGTTACCATTACCAGCACAGATGCCTTTTGGATTACCCTCACCTGGGTTCGGAATGCCACCAGCCCAACCTTTCTACCCTCCTGCCTCGCTCCCACATCAGCAAGTTGGTTTGGTCCCAGGACTACCAGGTTTGGTCTCCCCAGATGGAGGTATAAACATTCTTCCATTCTCTGACGTTTATTCAGATATACTGGAGAAGCACAAACAGAATGTGATAAGAAAAAGATTGCAGAAGGTTTTGGATGAGTATGATGACTATCCGTACAAAAAGCAGAAATACAGAAAATATTAAATTGGAGTCAGGAACTTAAAAGTTCATAAAAATAATTATTTTTTATATTTTTTAAGCAACAAGGCATATTAATATAAGCCATGATGCTCAAACCTTTAAAAAAAAATACATAGTGCCAAAACTTTATTTCATTGTAATTAGTAAGTAGTATACCACAATAAATTGCCAACGTTGAGGTGTAGAAAATTTTAGGTAAGTATAACATTATTGTATTAAAGATTAAATTGACTTATTTCTACATATAGGTATAGATATAATAAAAAGTTAAAGATTTTATACCTAAGATACAATCCATTTCATATCAAATGAGAAAAAATGTTTTAATGAGAACATACACGTATTTTCTAATGACAAAGTACGTTTATCAGATCGCACTAAACCTACACGTATAATATTTCCTAAATACATATAACTCGTTAATATATTTTTTCTAACTAAACAACCTACTGATGACGACATAACTTACAAGTAAATTCACATTTTTATGAATAATATTCACTTAAACTTAACAATGGACGGATTTTTCTGAAGGCTTCATATATTTACAGATACACCTTAAATCTAGAATAAGTAATCATAATAAATCAAGGCCATGATTCCATAGGGAGGTTTATTTATTTAACTATTAACATCTAGATGCTGCGAAATATGATATACTACATAATTAAATTAACAAAAGACAAAAATGTGAGTGCTTAACTCAATTTTTTTGTCTACTACCAATTGTGTAATATATTTGGTTATATATAATAACTGATGGAATATCTTTTATTATCATCATGTGGATGGCCTGATATTAAATTATTTGGAAAACTCCATTTTGTTCTCTTTGAAAGAAGTTACACAGTTTTGTTTTTAGCTTTTTGTGTAAAGTAACCAAATTTCGATACGTCTCTATGGAATGATGTCCTCGATATCTAACTATCATATAATTTTACTAACTAAATATTTAAGTTCACGTTGCCGCTGGAGTATATGCTACAAGTATTTTATAAATTCATATAATTAATTATTGATATATCTAATTTATAATGTTATGTGACATCGATAAACGTTAATAATATGTTATTCGAACTCGTTGTTTTTCATTGAAACATCTTGAAATGTTGAATGAATAAAATATTTGTATAATTGATGCTGGACAATACACAAAGTCTTTGAAAGATAACACCAGTCACACGATGGACATGAATTTTTTTTCTAATGACTTTTCTCATCGCTACCTCTTTGTACAAAATCAGTATCTGTATATAATAATAATAAGTAAAAATAGAAAAAAAAATGGTAATCCGCTATGGTTATTATTAATTAATTTGGTAATATTAACTAGTTAATAATCGGAAATTTGTATTTCATATTAAACGTTTATCAATAATCACTTCACCTTACATTTATATTAATCAAATGATTATATTCTAATGGAATGATTTCGTATGGACGATCATTTCGATATTATTAATATCCTTAAATTTAATTAATCTAGTGGAAACAATTTATATCCTTAGAATCGTTAAAAGATACGATCTAACCTAACACAAACTTTTGTTTTAATGTATCAATAACTTTAAAAAATAATAAATGACTGGAGGATTCCACTGAAATCAAACTCAAACATTTGAATTAGAATTCTCAGCTAAACTGTCGTAGACAAAATTTGGTGGATTTCGTGCATAGCCAAAACTAAAGGTCACGCGTAAAAACAATAGTTTTTTGTATATTCTAAGTTTTTTTTTTTTCTTAAAAAAACTTTAAATCAATTGTAGTTTTGTATCTATCGACCAAATGTTAATTTTTGTAATAAATCTGTAAATGTCAATAGACATAACTAATTTAGGTTACACTTTGCTAGCTGACTGTACTTTGTATAAAAATATTCAACTAATACTTTTTATCGCACCAAAACGAAATCGGGTGCCTCCACGACGTGGGCGTCACACACCAGGGGCCTAACCCACGAACCCAAAAATGATATATTATACTATATAACTTCAAGCTGATTTAAGCCTGTTTTTTATATAACGTAACCTTCCAATATATAAATGGCATTTTACAAGGAAAGATCTAATATTTTCTAGTTACACAGATTATTATACTCGCTAGGCGTTAAATAGGACCTCCACGAATTTCTTCCGCTACGTAAAACCCTGTCGCTATATCCGAAGACTGCGAAGACAACTACAACGCGTTACTTCCATAAGTTTTATTTACCCTGGGATTCGTATTGTTGAGAGCAGATAATGTGATAATGTGTTTACACTTCGTATCATCGACATTAAAATTAACTAGGTAATTTCTATCAATAGTTCATTCTGTCCAGTAATACCTGAGAAGAAATCTGATACAGAGTGCTTGTAAGACGAAGGAATAGGTGACAAATAAAGAGCTTCAAACAGTTACAAATCTGAAAATGAAGATATGATTTGCTAGTCTACGGTAAGTATGCATTGGGAGATTAAACATTGGGCGACAGAATAGCTCTATGATATCGTGGGGATTAAAACTCAAGTGTGAGATGTTTAACCAACCTCATTCAACTTCCAGCTTTATTGCGTAATCTTTGTGTATCGATTAAGATAGCAAAAGTTCGTCTTAGGTAAAGATATAACGAAGAATTTAAATATAGAACTAATTATTGTGATGATTAGTGGAACATCTTTTTTGACATGATAATTTACAGATATCTAATAACTTAAATATTTAGGTCCAATAGCACCGTTGCAATAAAATGTATTCACGGAGCAATTAAACGCGATCAATATTACTTACATAACCACTTAATACTATATTATAATAGAAAGAATACTACTAAATAAACTCAGCTAAGCGCTTTAAACAAGTTCAGTGTATTTTAACGACATAAAGTGAATCCGATTCAAGCGCTACACCAATTTCAAGAAATGCAATGTCTCGCAACAGGAATTAGGAATTTGAACTCGATCAAGCAGAACTTAGGTTGACTTTGTTGCTTAGTTTTTGGCAACAAACGGTGAAATTGAACCATACCTCATGAGGTAGGTATCTTTTTCACCGTAATACCTTTAAGTTATCCAAATTCAAGAAGCTAGTTTCCACAAAACAAAATAGTAGTTTTCATAGAACACAGCATTTTCCCGCATTGGTTGTGTCGGAGTATTTATCGCGAATTTATACATGGATAGATATATAATTTATAAATGACAGATAGTTAAACATAGATTGAAGATATTAGCATTTTTTCTTATTTTAACTTAGAAAATATGTGTGCCTTCTACCATTGATGTACTACTACTATCCGCCTGCAGCCATTTGTACAACAACCGAGGCCAAACCAGAATAACAAAGGGTTTAAGTACGGATTATGGCACCAGAAGAGATAATACGTGCCTCGCTACCAAAAAACCCAATTTCTTTCAAACGTATTCATATTTGGATAAGTTAAATAAAGGCTTAATGTAGGTGTCTTAAAAGTTTGGCTAAATAATATAACCAATATAGGAATTTCAGAAGTTATACTTTTTGGCAGCGGGGCATGTAAATTCACTGAGGCGCCAATCTCTACAATACAATACAATACAAAAATTGTTTATTGTAGACCATAATCAAATCAATCATTACAAAAATACATTATATGCGACATGTACAATGGGCGGCCTTATCGCTTAGAAGCGATCTCTTACAGGCAACCTTTGGATGGAAATAATTACATATATGAATTACTTATAGAGTAATAAGTAATTCATATATGTAATTATTTCCATCCAAAGGTTGCGTTACTTTACCCTTTCACACATTACAGTAAGAAAGCTAAATTGAGAGGACTTTAAATGTTTTTAATTTACTCGACCTGACCTTATATTTAATTGTAAGCACCGGATATTAATCCCGTTTATTGATCAATTTTTACCGACGTTTCAACAGGTTTACACACTGTCGTGGTCACGGGATGACTCTACGTTTACTCTAAATAAACGCGATAAATACCCGTTGTATTAGTTTTTATAATTATGAGAAGGCTTTCTCAACCTCAAAGAAAATACTTAGCTCCAAGTCTATAAAATTTTCAAAGGAATTATTAGGAATACGTGTGAATTATGCGAATAGTACCTACTTTCGAGTTAGAATTGTTCAATACGGCTTTTTGTATCGCTTTAGACCATGGGCGTACCCAGGGGGGGGGCAGGGGGAGGCAGCAGCCTGGAAATCTCGCAGGAGATGTATGAACACCTAATTACATTACGAAAACAGCCCTAGAAATTTTACTGGCAATGCCTTATTCCACGGCTACAATTGAAAGATCATTCAGTAAACTAAGACGCGTGAAAACGTGCCTGAGATCTGAAAAAAATACGCGGACGATCAGACCTAAAAAATCTGACTTTGCCCCCCCCTAGGCCAGAAGCTGGGTACGCCCATGCTTTAGACGATAGCGAGCCATACAGCAAAAGCACTAGACTGAATTTATAGCCATCCATTTTACCGACATGGATGCATCCAACAAAACGTAGGCACCTTCCAACATTCATTCGGAAGAATACTCGATACGCAAGGCATTTTCATTTTCAGTGGTACTTTTTGTTGCAACTGTCTTTTACATGTCTGTTGCGTTACCTAAATGAATATAACTTAATCACTTTTGCAGGTCAATTATTATTAATTTATGCATTTTTAATAGTGAATAAATACTTTTTAAAAGAAGTTTTAATAATCCTTTTACAAAACTAGGACCTCACGAACCTGCTTGGGATCTATCTAAAATTGTCCCCAAACTTACATAAGTATGCCAAATTTCAGCTCAATTGGCTAAGGATACTGATTTTTGATTAAGAAAAAACAAAATAAACTTAACCATTGAGCGATGAAAATACATCCGATTCGAGCTAAAGTTTATACTATAAGGCTAAGCGTATGCTGGGACGCAGGCGACGCAGATCCACGAAGCGCAGGGCAGAGCAGATTTTGTAATTCATAAAAGTACCAAGTGTTTCGTACGTTGCGGCGCAGGTACGTGCGACGCAAATATGTATTACTTTCATGCATTACAAAATCTGCTCTTCCCTGCGCTGCGTAGATCTGCGTCGCCTGCTTCCCAGCATACGCCTAGCCTAAGCCACCTACGGTAAAAAGCTGAAGTTCTTGTACTATAAATTTCTATAGTTTCATTTTTATTACAGAATTGAAATTGGAAACCACAATCTGAATATATATAAACCTTATTTTACTACGGGAGTACAAATATTACAGCAATAGATACAGAACAATTACTGAAAACGATCGATCGTGGTCTTAACCACAACTATGTTCGTTAATTAATTATGTAATTAGTGAAGGTATTCATGATTAAACTCCAAGCTTTAAGACAATATAATAATTACTGGAATGTTGAAAATACATTATTATATTTTACAAAACAGTTTATATGAAAAGTTTGGTGGGAAGTTCTGATCAATCGCAATTAATAATGAAAAAACAACTAAAATCACTCTTATGGGGATATTTTCCATGTTATGAGCTATGTATTTTTTGTTATGTATTGTATATTTTGTATGCAATTTATCCAAAATATTGGAAAACTCAAAACAACCCTGCCTACCATATCCGCACAAGTCCACTGTTGAATACGCCTCCCCAATTTGATTATTACAAAACTCCCTTTGAATTTTGCCATAAACACTGTATTTCTTGGCTGGCAGATCGCCACCAGTAACAAAACAACATAAATAATGGCAAAGATCTCAATAGGAGTGATTTTAGTATTAATAATGATAATTGCACAAAAATTAAATATGATAAGTTCAAACTGTTTGCGAAATTCTTATGACAACACATCAAAGTTGTAACCACACACAGCCACCGCTCAATTTTAGACTGTATAGACTTAACTTAAACAGCGAAAGACAATGGACTTTAAACGTGTGTGATTGCAACTTAACAATAAAGGTACACAACAACATTACAGTAAGCAACAACACAATAAGCCGTAGTATTATACTCAATAAAATAACGCCCTCAGCCTTGCTGACCCATTTATTTCAACCCGAGTTGAACTCGATAATAATACTTAAAGTAAAGTTATTTTAAAAGTCTACAAACTTCTTAACAAACTAAAAGTATTGATTATATTATTTTTAAAGTTTCGTCTTACCAGAACTTGTAAAAACAATAATTAATAATAACCTAAACTGTATTTCTAGTCAACCCCCTGCTGTATAAGTAGGTACAGCCTGCGTAAATACATAAAGAGATTGAGAAGTGATATCTTTCTTGCTGTCCCGCTCAGATTTAAGTACTATAACTCTATAAGTACGTGGATTATAGCATTGACAACAGTGGAAAAAGAACTTGCGTTAGTGCATTAATAACCTATGGCCTTCATGCATTAGCTGGTCAGCCCACACCGAGACGCGGTGCGACGAGACGCTTCGCGCACTTTTTAAGAGATTCAAAATATAACTTTATTTACTATGCAAAAAGATACAAATTTTATTGATATAAAACAAAAACTCCCCACAGCGAAGCGAACCGAAGCTAAAGAACACCTAATCACCAAAGATAGTGTGCGCCCTAGATGTTACTCTAAAACAGGCACGGAACACTCATCAACAACATAACACGCGGATATGAGCATTGAGCAGTGTGTTTGTAAATAAGTAGCTTAGCTAGGTATGCATAACACGTACTCGGCCTCGCTTTAGGATTAACTCGATAGATAAATACACAGATTTAGGGAATATTTATACATGGTAAACCTTTCTAAGAAAACGAAAGCGTGATGCTTCAATTTGGATGAAATGAAACACTGATGTGGTTTTTCCAGTGAACCAGTGATTTTGGCCTGGTGGCCTCGAAATGGATAATTCTAAGAAGCATCAATTGATCAGCACGTGTATTTAGACTGGCTGGGTGTTTTTGGATTTAGGTTATTTATTCATAAGTTAGAGTATTTAAGGCAATGCTCAATAAAACATTGTTGGCACCAACGTCTTACCTTTTATTGAATTGTATTGAGATTTATTGTTTTTTAAAGTTCTGATAGGACCATTATCAGTAGTTTAAATCTATTTATATTTTCAATAACGTGATTTTAATCTCTAATTGCTAATACCTTTTCATCTACGAACATATTCAAATATTAAAGAAGTTATTACATAGATAATCAAACATCATAAACAAAAACGACTTTGCTAGATTTGCTTAGCTTAACATTTTATGGAAAACTCGAGATTTATTGATCCAAATATACACTTAGTACGAGTACGTTCTAAAACAAGTAACGAGATACCTACACTAAATTTTCAATAACAAGTTACACAACCTTATTTAAAATATTTTTGTCGCAATAGTTTTATAATAATACCTCCACATTAGTTACAACATAATTGCAGGGCTATGCGCAATACATTGACCACCTCAGTCGGCGTCTGTTGAGGTGGTCCTAATTTTTCCAATAGCCCTGTTTAAATTCCGAATCTCGTTGGACGGAATAGTTAGTCTATAAAATAAAATAAAAGCTGCTCCCAGAAAGGCTTTAAACTCTCAGTTACTGAAAATATTACCTATATTTAAATAAAAATACTTACTTTAAATATACCACCCACCGACAATGTAGAGATTCAACCTACATTTACCTCGAGATAATTAATTAAAACCTTTTTACAAAAAGGTCGAGAAATTCGATTGCAAAGGTTTCGTTCACTTTTAAAAAACAAATGAATAGCGATATTATATTAAAACACATAATTTCAACTGCTGTTATGTTCCTTTTTTGATTTGCAGAGCTAATAATAATAAAAAAACGATTTATAATTTTTTTATAGAATTTAAAGATAGATACCTATTATATATATATACCTACTATATTTTATAAGTTAACTTAGTTCCGGAACAGAAGACGATATAGGATACATGTATCTTACAGTTGTATTTCCGAAACTGACTTTTGGACCTCAGAATTTGTGACTAGAGGTTGTGTTTTCCGGTGGGGTAACATTCATCCCCATATTGTCGTAGGAAAAGTCGAGAGTCGTGTCTTCAGCTGGGTGTCGGTTGCTAAGAGCAGTGCTCATGGTTTTCGGGGTGGTTGCTCCTTGGCTTTTCTCTGTTTGAGAGGTCCTGGTGTCCAGGTCTCGTACGTTTAGAGGCTGGGGGGCTCGTTTCGGTGGCTCAGGGTTCCGCAGTTCGAGTTTTAGCTCTGGTCTCGTTTTTGGCATCTCCGCGTGTGGGTTGTGGTGGGTTAGGTCACCGGGGTACTGGTTCACGCGGTTCTGGAATCAAAATCGTTTTTATTAAGTATCATCATCATTATGTTAGCTCAATGGCGCGGCGGCCGAAAGACCGCCTGCGACGCAGGAGTTTGCGAGTTCGATTCTCGCCTCGGGACAATTGTGTTTACGATCTGCAGATATTTGTTCCGGGTGTTCTGGTCGTTACCTATGTATAATAAAAATTATCTATGTATGTAAGTTATGTGTTGTATTATGTATATCAGTCATCTAGTACCCATAACACAAGCTCTGCTTAGCTTGGGACTAGATGATGCTGTGTGGATTGTCCAACATTATTTATTCATTATCATCATCAGCCTATGTTAGTCCACTTCTGGACATAGTCCTTATAAGATATACACAGCTACAATGGCTGAATGAATTTTGGGTATCTTATATCCTGGATCAAAACAGGCTACTTTTGATCCCGACAAAGAAAAGTGCGTTCCCGTGGGATAAACAAATATCAAAGAACTGTTACAAGTCAAGATCGTGATGATGTAGGGGCACTAGAGGAAGACTGTTGAAACAGACAGACACACTACGTCTACAGCCTATACTGGTCTACACGCTGGACGTAAGGTTCTCCTTAATATAACGTGGATAAAACATATCAACACTAAACTATTCGCTCATCGGGCGAGCGCCGATTAAATAACTTTATAGAGTAGAAATAGTATCTATTGTAAAAGTTTAAATTGTTATTGATCGAAACCATTTCAATACACGTCTCATTCCAAACGATGAGTTTATAGCTTAGCTAATATTCTATTGGAAGCAGAAAAAAGTCGCTACTTGCTGCTTTATATTAAAGAAAAGTTTTTTTTTTTTTTTATAAACATTTACTCTTTGTGTTTCAGTTGAAATGCTATCAATTTGTCCCCACCTGGACCAACTAACCATATAAATAAAAAAATAATGCTAGGCAATCCACGCATCATCATCAAGCCCCAATAGTACCCATAACAAAAACTTGGGGCTGATGATGATGTGTGGATTGTCTAGCATTATTTATCAGTCATCTGACTGATATACTTAACCCTTAACCATCTGACACACGTCTCACAGACGCAAGGAAATGAAAAACGTTAATATTTTGGCGCACAAAACACGTATCGCCCTGTACCTTCCCGCCGCGTCCCTCTGTGCCGTGCAAGCGCTTGTCGTGGACGTAGGTGCATGCGTTTGTCCCTGGTAAGTAAACAACTGTCATTGTCCTTCTTTCAAATGCATGGAAAGTGGTTCGTGATTTTTTTAATCGTGTTTCTTTGTGTTTTAGTTTAAAATGGTTTCTAATGATGATGATATTGAGCATTGGTTAGAACAAGATCTTCCTGACGACGAAAACCTACCAAATGATGAAGGCAGCGATGTTGATAATTTTTATGCTAGAATCAAGAGTTGTTTCAAACAAACTAAGATTTTAAGAATTTTTTTTTATTTTTAGGCCTCGTTTGCTTTATTAAATGCTTTGATATAATAAATATATATATATTTATTGGTTTTAATTCATAAAGAAACCTTTCACCCTTAGATTATACAATAGAAAGTCTTTTCATCCGTCCGTCTGTGAGACGTATGGTAGATGGTTGTGTGACCAGATTAGGTAGTAGAGGGTTAATACATTAAATAGATAGATATTATTTTTACACATAAATAATGACCAGAACACCCGGAACACATATCTGCAGATCGTACACACAATTGTGTCGAGGCGGGACTCGAACCCAACCTCCTGCGTCGCAGGCACATCTTCGCCCACCGCGCCTTAGATAGTCTGATAGTCTTTGATTCTTATGACTGACTCACAATACTATATCAAATTTTTATCATTCTTTTTAGTGTAGTATTAATCATTTCCAGCAGAAATCTATATATAAAATTTTATTCCAAAAAATAATCATTACAATCACATAACTTAATTAATTTGAAGTTTAAATTTGGAAATAAGTCCAGTACATATTGAGATTCCAGTTCAAACTACATATTATGTAGCCTCAGTTGCTTAAACTAGACTGAAAAGTCTGTAAAAGGCAGCTGTGCTGTAACAAATTTGTTACACAAATTGTTTGAAAGATAAGGATAAAAAAATTTAACATACAACAAATTATGGAATTATGATAAAAAATGACTAGAATTAAAATATTTTAATTCTGATTTAAACTATTCTAATCATATTACAAATATACATAAAGTTACCTTTACCTTCGCCGGTTGAAACTTCTGCTTGATGTACCTCCAAGAGACTTTGCCTCGGCACAATACGACCAGGATCAGAACTAGCACGGCCAAGGCTACGCCACTGACGATCAGCGAGGTGGTCGCCTGCCGCTGAACACCTGGTGACAAACTTGCATTATAACTTTATACATATACTTTTACAAATGATGTTAACGCTTGGCCAGATCGCTCAGTTTCGCACCGACAATGGTATGTAAGTAATTTAATGTTGTGCGTAGCTTTACTCATATATCGGCATGTATCGAATCACATTATTATTTAGACTTAAATAGGCGTATAACCATATATTAATATATTAGACATATAAGAGATATGAAAATACTAGTGGTGTCTTTTTCACTTCTGCCACAAGTGGATAAAAAATTGAAGTAAAGAGTAAAATTATCTTATTTGATAATAATTTATAGTATAAAATTTGACTTGTCTAAGTGCTTATTTTGTAAGCCTAAAGAAATAAATGCTATTTAACTTTGACATAGCAGATAGAACAGATGGCTACCCAATATATGGGTACGGTATACCAGGGTATACCGTACCCAATAGTGTTCTCTACTGCGAGTACTCTGATCTGTGTATAAGTACATAGATAAATTTTATTGAACACTTAAATAAGTTAAGAGAACCCTAGTGTCTAGCTAGATTAACCTACATATATGAGGATTTAAGATGCTGTGAACGGTAAACTGTTACACATTTGTAACAATTAATATATACTATAATAAAATAAATAAAATAAAAAGGCCATTTATTCCATAACCTTAATAGTAACAGTAAAAGTGCATAATGATTAATATGTAAAAAATATTAATAGCTTTTATACATTATATTCCTTATTTAAGTCAAATCATATTAAATTAAAATTAAAAATATATTTAGTTAGATTTTCTTATGATCATTTCAAATAATTTATAATATAAGTTCAAAAAAGTTATTTCTGAGCTGGAGAGTTTTTGTCTAGCTCTCCCGCGGTAACCAGCCGTATTGGGATGCTTATTTTTGGGTGTTTTTTTTTTAATATTGTCTTATGTTTTTAGAAAGGTAGCACTTTTTGCTAATTTTGTTTTAGGTATTTTCTGTTGATTGTGTCGTAAGATATTGCGTTATGTTTCTATTTTCATTGTACATTTTGTGTTTTTTTGCGGCTCTGCTAATGTCCTTGTTGCTCGTCTTTGGTCCATTGCTTTAATTTTTAGGTATTTTTACAAGTGGTGAGGTAGGTACTCGAACAACCAGCTTATTGTATTTTATAAACGCTTGGTATCCTATTTTTAACTCGTTTTTCAGTTGCTCTTGTAATTGTTTTCGTTCTTGCAGGACTTTAGGTGCAAAATCTTCTTTTATGTAGTAGCCAGTTTGGTTGAGCTTATGCTTACTTTTAAGGATAATAATTTTCTTGCTATACGTTGAAAGACCCATGTTTATGGGTCTAGGTTTCTCTCCTTTTTTCCCGATGCGTCGTACATTTTGGATTTCATTTATTTTGACACAAATGAAATGAAATTAATATATATACCTATTTATAATGCAAGCTCTTAGCCCTATAACTGCAGGCATATGTAGGTATTATGATTTTTTGGGCTATATACATATATTATATAAATATACTACATATAGAGCTCTATATAAAAAAAATCCCGCAGTTTTTCCGTTCAATCGCTAAAGCTTGGCGTAAATGTTTGTATCGCAATTTATCTCTTCGCTCTAACTTCGTTGTCGAAAAAATAGCTTATATTGCAATCGCTATAGCAACTTAACGAAAGCGTCATAACCACCGCCCGCGCCAGCTTGAAAAAGTTGAGTCTGTATTTGTTTCCGTAAAAGTAATCGCAACACATTGAATATTAATTCGCAACGCAATTGGACAGAAAAGGCCTCATGTAAAAATCAGAGCAATATCCCTTATAAAAAAATCATCAGAAACCAACTGCGGAGGAAACGTTTGTTCGTAGAAAGTTCTTCACTTCGAATTTGCCGTTATTTTGGGAAAACTCTTCATTAATTCTATCATACTCTATTCTATCTCTTAGGAAATTTAACATTGTCTTTACGTCAATTTCGTAAATGCCGTGAAACCCGCGCTATAGTCGCTATAGTGAAGAATTTTTGAGTCAACAAATTATTTAGACTTATCTGATACGATATAATAATATTGATCCTAGTTTTAAGTACTGAAGGACCTAACCTCGGTGAACCATTCTATAAAACCTAATCAAATAAGAATTAATCGAAGCCTGCAATATTATACCTAGAAAGTTTCTCCTTGCTGATCTCTATATTTTAAAAATAAAGAAGCAGTTTAATGGGCGCTGCTAGGACTTCTTAAAAAGGGACTGGCAAAGAAATAATGATGCACGAGTTTCTTCACAGACCGTTTTAAAACTTCACCCGTAATTTAACCCAGAATTTCTTGTACCTTTTTCTGTGGACACTTAGCATACATAGAATTTTCAAACGAATTTCTAGCACCTTTGCCTTTACCCGCATCTTTCTTTTCTACAAACGCCATCGTAAAAAGAGCCTCTCTGTGTTACAGTTAACAAGGCAAAGTCAAAGAAATTTAAATTTTGTTGCAGGAAAGAATATTTGCACCTCTGTTCACACTTCTGTAGGGTCTTGCTGGTTTGTAAAAGATTTTCTTTGTCCTTGTCCAACCATCATTATTTCAAATATAGCAGTGCTCCCTTGCCAAGATAAGTACACAACCGTTTTCTACACTTCAGTTTTACACCACGCCGTGATGCGTTACTTTGATTCCTTTGGCTGCGGCCACTGCAGCAAGCCTCACAAAATGTCTCATTTTTAAAAAAAGCTTTACTATTTTTACTCTATGGCTTAGAGTTTTTAATTTTGGGTGTAATATGCATTTAATTGTAATAAAATCTTTTTTTCGCTTGGGAGTTGTCCTATTGCTCGTCCATACAGTTGAAGTGACCATGAACCCGCTTCCCTTGTAGGATAGATTCATCCTTGGTTCGTATCGTTCCCTTGAGTACTTATTTTATTGAACATTGGACCATGATTTGTTTCACTTCAGAAAACTTGAAGAGGTTTCGAAGAGTTGTATTGAATTCATTCCGAGTAATAGAAATATTTTAAACGATTGCACACAATAATTTGCCGACTAAATAAATGCAATGTACATTAAACAAACATATCCCATGGGAACTGAGGGTTTTCCAACTTATTGGATAGAAAGTAGCCTATGTTTTATTCCAGTCCTGTATGCAAAATTTCAGCCCGATCAATTTAGTACTTTTGGCGTGAAGAGGTTACAAATGTCCAAAAATCCAAACTTTCGCATTTAGGTAAAAAATTACCTATAGTATGATGGCAATCATTTTATTAGTGTTGAAGGTTCTATTAGCCAAAGTCTTCAATTTTTTACTACTTTTTGTACACATTTTCTTTAATGGTATTCAGATGACCTCTGTGGCGCAGCTGGCGACGGTCAGCCTGCGACGCAGGAGGTTGCGGGTTCGATTACCACCTCGGGACACATGTACAATCTGCAGATATTTGTTCAGTGTTCTGGCTGGTTTCAATGTCTATTTAAAAATATCTATCTATATATGTAGTATAAAGAAAACACAACCAAATAATATAAACAAATAAGAACTAGTATTTACAATTGAGGTGACTGCAGTTGCAAACAATCTACAGGAAGCTCAACTAATCCATATTAATACAAGTGGGAAGCGTCCGTAGGCATCGTGTAGTAGGTACATATATGCATTAGGTATGTCAGTCCTCTAGTATCCATAACACAAGCTCTGCTTAGCCTAAGGACTAGAATGATACTGTGCGGATTTTCCTGCATTATTTATTTATTGATTCCTATGTACCCAAGTACCAATGAAGCTTTAAATAATGTTCACTCTTTCACGTCTAGGTACATTATGCATTAGGTATGTCAGTCCTCTAGTATCCATAACACAAGCTCTGCTTAGCCTGAGGACTAGAATGATACTGTGCGGATTTTCCTGCATTATTTATTTATTGATTCCTATGTACCCAAGTACGAATGAAGCTTTAAATAATGTTCACTCTTTCACGTCTAGGTACATATATGCATTAGGTATGTCAGTCCTCTAGTATCCATAACACAAGCTCTGCTTAGCCTGAGGACTAGAATGATACTGTGCGGATTTTCCTGCATTATTTATTTATTGATTCCTATGTACCCAAGTACCCATGAAGCTTTAAATAATGTTCACTCTTTCACGTCTATGTACTTTGCATTGCGTAATCTTAAATTTAGTTGACTCATATAACATTATTTATACTTATCAAGCATAAATAATGTTAGCTTAAATTATTAAACTCATAGAAATATGATTATGTTGTAATATTAGCATGTTATTATATTAGTAATGAGAACTTTGGTCTGTTTATAAAGGCGAATTGGGCGTAGGTACATAATAGCATAAACAAATTTAAATATTGGTCATCTTTTTATCCGGGTAATAAGCGTGTGAAGCCGCGGGCAGAAACTAGTAGATTATAATAATAAGATCGAACCGAGTAGCTTAGGGGCTGCGGCAAAAAAAACATATCGCGACGATGTGACGACGACGAACTCTGTGGCGCGGTGGGCGAAGGTCTACCTGCGACGGGAGGTTGCGGGTTCGATTCCCGCTTCGGGACGATGCAGATATTTGTTCAACGTGTTCTGGTCGTTTTCTATGTATAAAAAATATCTATCTATGATATGTATTATATTACTAGCTGCGCCCCGCGGCTTCGCCCCCGTGGAAATTGATGTGTCAAATGGTTTCATTAAATGATAAAAAGTCCTATGTTAGACTCCTGGTTCTAAGCTACCTCCTCACCAATTTTCAGTCAAATCGGTTCAGCCGTTCTCGAGTTATAAGTGTTGTAATAAACACGACTTTCTTTTATATATATAGATGTATAACAGTTATCTAGTACCATAACACAAGCTCTGCTTAGTTTGGGGCTCTGCACTAATGATATCGTCTCAGAATGACACATTTTGGCATTTCATCATCATCAACCTATGTTAGTCCAATGTTGGACATAGACCTCCCCCAATGAGCGCCATAGCGCCCTGTCTTCAGCTTGACGCATCCAGCATCTACCGCAGTCATTCACAGGCATTTGGCATTTTACCTTCGATGAAAGGATCGACACATGGAAGGCCAAAGTGTCAAGGTTGATACCAATCTATCAATCTCACCGCACGCACTATCTAGAGTTTCTTTCATCTATGGACGATTCTTCGACGATACCATTGGAATAGTAAAGCTATATTTTACAGAATTTGACAGAATTCGTTCCTTATGTGTTGGTAGGTAGGCAATACCAACAATCGTAATCACTATCAACAAAAACAAATAAAAATTCGCAATGTCTAATAAAATTTGAGAAATAGCAGCGCGCACACATCATAGCGTAGCATTTTCTAGTCATCATCAGCCCGTACACGTCCACTGCTGAACATAGGCCTCCCCGAAACAACGCCACGAAATATCATCTTGATCGACACAATGCCGTCGTATTTTTTTTAATTATGTTTAAATATTGCAAGAGTTTGAGTAAAAATAACACTAACAGGAAGATAGAAAAACAATTTTCAATAAAAAAATAAAAATTTGTAGCACCCTGTACGTACATCATAGATAAGTGGACCGCTTCCCAAGTAACTATGTTGGAATTAACCATAAATATGGTAAACCATTGGTTAAGTGTGGTAAATACAATTTAATAAAACATTCACGGCTCGTGGTAAACAACTCGCCCACTCTCTAAGAGTGGAAGATAACTACTGGTCATCAGAATAGAGTAACTTTTTTTTCTATAAACTCACAAAACTGGCAATTTGGTAAATTGATACCTAAGTGCCAATGTTGTGGTAATATTTATAAGACATTATATTATCTAACAAGAAATACTAATTATATAAATATATATATAAATATAATTAATAATAATAATTCATTTATTTTTTAGATTACATAGATCCATAATGTTAGTAAGAATAAAAAAATCTTAGACTAAGTTAGTTTTAATTTAATGATTATAATACAAATTAATTAATAAAGAGATGGAGTGCGTGTACATGAATCCATCCAATTTACAGGCTACTGCTGCCAGGATGGTGTTGGTACTCCCACGTACTCTGCTAAGCAGTGAGGCTGCTTTTTTCCTCATACAGGCGGCAAAGCCGTCTACGCGGGCCTCCGCAAACATGCCAGAGGCACTGCAAAATCGTGGGAGCTCCAACAGCATCCTGAAAGCATTGTTATACTGGACGCGGAGAGTATTGACGGATTTCTTCGTATAAGTGAACCACAGGCTGCTCGTGTAAAAGGATTGGCATTAAAATAAAGTGTCGATTGTTTCTCTTTTTATTATAATCCACAACCGGAAGAAACTTCTTCCGGTAGTTTATAATAAAAGTTTTAACGAGTCTCCATCGTCTTTTGGAAACTAGAGTCTAGCACTAGAGACTAGTTAAAAGATTTATATATATATAATAAATGAATAATATTGCTGGACATGTCACACAGCATTATCTAGAATGCTGTGTGACTTGTCCAGCATTATTTATTCATTTATTATTTATTTATCTGTATTTAGTATTATTAATTGTACTTACCACTCAAGTCAGCGTTAGCAGGAGCCTCGTCAGTTCGCCGCATGTAACGCAGGTCCAGAAGGTAATCTGAAAAGAAATAATAGGCTTTTAGAACTTGAAATAATCTAAACAGTGTGTCTGGTCACCGGTGTCGGAGACTTTGGGGGGCGAAATGCGGTAAGTTTTATCGAAAAATTGCAATCCCTATTTCGTTTCTCTCTATATGCTAAAATGGCAGCAATTTTTTTTTTTTCATTTGCCTCGAAGCACAGTTTGAGCTTTCCATGTAGAGGTCCTAGGAAGACGATAGAGGGCTCATTTGATAGTCAATAATGTGGTTAACAACGATAACATCATACAATAAAGCAATGACAAAATCGTTGCAATTTTCATTTTACAATAGAATAAAGATAATTTATAAAATTAAAAAAAAGTTTTTTTCATATATTTTTTAATGACTAGTTTTTTCGTAAAATCGAAGCTTTCAGCTACATGTTATTTGTTTCTGAATGATTGTACAGAATGTGTACTTTAAAATAAGTCTTAGATCTTAGCCCTAAATAAGATAGGTAGTTTAGAAGTTATGACAACGGTAAAACGGAATCCTTACTAAAACTCCGCTTTCCGTCCTTCTGTCTGTCTATCCGTCTGTTACCATTATATAGTTGCATGAACCGTGATAGTTAGACAGTTAAAATTTTCATAGATAGATGTATGATGATAGTATGTATGTTGCCGCTGTAACAAGAAATACTTAATCATAATTATAGATAATGGTACGGAACCCTTCGTGCACGAGTACGGCTCCCACTTGGCCGGTTTTTATGCTCTCTAACCCATACAAATCTACCTGCTCTTTGGAATGCAGAGTTCAAACAAGGATCAAGGAAGGGCTGATAACAATATGTACGTTACAGGTGGCATAATAAGGGTAGATTTTTTTTTGATAATCGCGTCTGATGTTCACCTAACAGTAAAAAAAGAGGTGGTCTTCAATTTGTTTCTATGTTTTATTAGTAGATTAACCAAATAAATATTCAATAAAAATTCTTCCTTCGACGCAATAACCATCTCCATTTTTTTTTAGTCTGTTCGTATTTAATTTTTGACATATGTTGTACCTTATTAATTTACTAGCTGCGCCCCGTGGCGTCGCCCGCGTAGAAATCTATGTGTCATGTAGTTTGTAAACATTTCTGTTGAATCACTCTATCTATTGCTGAAAACTGAATTAAAATCCGTTGAGTAGTTTAAAAGGTCTAAGGTTCGCTTAGACTCTAAGCGAACAGACAGCGGAAGCAACATCATTTTATACTATGTAAAAAAGATTACGAATACTTGAAATAATTCAAAGGAAATATCACCGTTTTCATGAAAGTCCAGCACTAAATGAATGCAGAGAGGTATTTAATTACCGACCCGTTTGAGTTGTAATTCCAACCTTGCAACGGATGCCTGTGGAATTACCGACTATTTTCATAAACAGAGAACGAAACAATGAGTGGCATTTTGTTAGCTTTGGAATATAGTCACCTATGTACATACATTGCAAAGGAATGATTACCCAAATAAATGAAAATTCCTGTGCCTGCCACTAATCTATTTGTAAATAAAAGCACCCTAGCGCTTAATTTAGTCAGATTTGGTCGCTCACCAAAAAGCAACAAGATAGAGTCAGAATTCGTCAAAGATCTATAGAGAGAAGTATCCTGGGTATAAAGCTTAAGGATAAAGTTCAAAATAAAAAAATAAGCAAATAACAAAAGTTAAAGACGTAGGTCAACATGTACTGTTCCAAAAATGAGGTGCCAAAAGGAGATGGGCTGGGCACCTACAGCGGATGACACCTAATAAATGGGCTCAAATAATCACAAACTGGGTACCTAGACAATGGACAAGAAAAAGAGGACGACCGCTGAAGAGGTGGGACGATGATATAATAAAAGTAGCGGGCAAACTCTGGCCCCGCACAGCGATAGACAGAGAGAAATGGAGTAACTTGGAGGAGGCTTTCACCGCTCTAGGCGGTCCTAACACTACCTAAGTATATAAGATAGTATATAAGTAATTTAGGAAAGTTCTTTTTATATAAACAAGTAGTATACTTACTTAAACCTTTATTAGTTAATATTGTTAACATTAGTGTTTTTGGAACAATAAAGCTCTTTTTATTTTTATTTATTTTAGCGCCTAATTATGCTAACAAATTGTATATAACAATGACAACATAGCAGAATCCTTAGATGAAGGGTGCGTGCGTATTGTGCACGGAGATATTGATAGGGGTATTGTTGTATTAATATATGTAGCTTCAATGGGGAGAAGAAATATTTTTTCTATTTTCATTTTGGTCTGAAATAATCACCCAGTACAAGACAGTCGTCCTCTTACATAAATAATTATTTATTTAATTTTTCGGAAATAATGCTGGACAATTGACACAGCATATTTGTTGTTGTCTAGCCCCATGGTAAACAGAACTTGTGTTATGGGTACTATATAACTGATATGCATAATACAAAATCATTACATAGATAGATATTTTTTATTATACATAGAAAACGACCAGAATACATGAACAAATATTTGTAGATAAAGAAATTTATAAAAAATTACAACAATAACCCTCTATTTTCATCTCTGCACCTATTTCCTTTTGAAAATAATCATCATCATCTACCTATGTTAGTCCACTGCTGGACATAGGCCTCCCAATGAGCGCCAGAGCGCCCTGTCTTCAGCTTGACGCATCCAGAATCACCAGTTGAAGTATACTGTTGTGAAGTTTATTAGCTAAACAATATTATGAAAATCATTACAATGGACGCTGCGCTATCTCCATCTTACAATGTACCTACAAACATTTGCAGGCATGGAGAGGTAGTTGATTACACTTCAACGTTTTCTAAACAAAGATGCACCTGTGATCCTACGAAGGGTCGCTGACTTAGCAACTATTGGACTCTTATATTATATCAATCTGTATTAAAATTGTTAATCCACGACAACATGCTTAACAAGTATTTCCTTTCTTACTAAATCATTACAAAATGGTTTAGTAAGAAAGGAATAGGAACACCGTGCACCTGTGTTTATGCACATATCTGAGCATTATATAAAAAATGCATACCATGGGTTTTTCGAGTTTGTTTAGAGTATGCGGTCTGTTGATACTGGCTGCCGCCGCCGTGGGCGAAAATTCGGCTACACGGGACATTTTATTAGTAAATTCAGTAAATTCAATTTATTCTTCATTACATTATCACTAATATTTGAATGTCAATTAAATACTAAATTACATACAGTGAATAATCTTATACTTAACCCTAAATTCTAATAATATAATGAAAGGTCCGTATAACAAAAAAGATATGCGTTTTAATAAAGGGAATCTGTCAATAAAATATCCAAAACAATAATGAGAACCGTACGTGACGGTGACTCACACCCCAAAACGATAATAAATGATACCAGTTTAGGGACTAATGATATAAAAGTACCACACCATAAAAAATTGTTTAGTGAAAACAACGATTCATATGGTTCAGTGACTTGGTTATCTGCGACGTATTTAGGATGAAACTTAGTTGTCAATTACATTGTTTGATAAAATCTCTGACTCACAAGGATAAGATAAGATAACGATGATACATAACAAACTATTAGAATTCTTAATTTTTAGCTTCTTTTTAGTTTAAATCACTGATTTGAGTCATTTAGGTAGGCATCTATAGACTACCATACCAACAGTTCCTAAACCTTCGATATAGGCATTAGAGTCCTTATTGTACACACTGTATCATGATGGTTCTATTAATGCTGTGTTAAAATTTTAGGGTTCCGTACCTAATGGGTAAAACGGGACCCTATTACTAAGACTCTGTTGTCCGTCCGTCTGTCTCACTGTCCGTCTGTCACTAGTCACTAGACTGGATCTCATGAACCGCGATAGTAAGACACTTGAATGTGCTCAAATGATGTATTTCTGTTGTCGCTATAACAACAAATAGGTACTAAAAACAGAATAAAATAAATATATAAGGGCATACAACAAACATTTTTTCTGCACTCATTCCTAGATAATGGTCCTTTTCATAGATAAATGCTACTGAACCCTTTTATCCCTATATTATCACCAATCAAAAACCAACAAAAAAAAGTGGAAAAACACGCCTACGCGCGTGTAGTCCAGTAATACATATTCCATGGATCCCAACGGTTTACTGCTCACAGGTGCATACCGTGTCTATGTGTGCGGTGTATAATACGCTGTGTCTGTGTGCGCGTACCTGTCGCGGCCATCAGAGCATGACTATGGACATTGTTGCTGTAACATACATGCTACACCCACTCATGCGAGTATCGTTAAATGAAATAAGGTCTCGGTATATTTTGCTCTGCTGATATTATTATGAATCTAGGTTGTTTTATTTAATTAGTACTGATATTCTGATGTAATATTATTTTCTGTATATCTTGGATTTAGAGAGCTTGATATGTTTTTGTAAGCAAACAAAAATATATTCCTTTTTGTTTACAAAATGCACACATCTATACACAATAGGCAAAATACGTACATATCTAGGTTTCTTTAATGCAGGGTCTTCACAAGTGGATCCTCTCGTGTCGTGGTCCACTATCACCCCATTTCTGTAGCTCCCTGTATTTCTTTTTTGTTATAATATATATTTATTCTAATGTTTTTAAATGGTTTAATTCTATTGCTTCTATTGCTATATTTTATTTGATTTCATGATTTGAGAATTCAACCAAATCTTAAATTCTCAAAGATTTCATGTGATTAATTTTTCATTTGTAGTTTCAGTAAAAATTTTATCCCCTACGATAATTTGATTTATAAATTGGTTTTATCAATAAATTGTACTTCTGTATTTCTGTAATTTATATATTTTATGCAGTGGTTGGTTACCTTACTTAAGATAGTAGGTACCTTATTCAACCGACGAATACAAAATTCAAAATTTTACGATTCATAAATCATTTTATTGCAAAGTTTCAAAAATTACAGCGGTATAACATAGTTACTAAACGTTATTAGAACATATTAACGTTGTTGTTTTGAAATGTTATGTCATAACATTTCAAAACAATAACGTTAATTCTTCATGTTATGCTGCTGCTGCAACTAAGATTATCAGTAAACAGGATACGATAACGTAAATAAATCTTTAATAATTCTTATAACGCAAGCACCTAATAGTAGATACCTAGTAGTACCTAGTGCGTAAAACAGTCTCTTAAGTCGTGGGGGTCAGTGAATCCCAAGCAACTCAGTATTCGCGAGGGAGTTAATAGAATCATGAGTGCGAGAGGGATTTAATCACGCTCAAGACGAAGACAGCTTTATGCACTAGAAAATAACTTTTGAATAAAATCTTATTCGTTTAACAGTCATGTTAGCTACGTGATCTTCGATGCATTCTTGGCTATAGTTTTATCGATCATGCACATAACCGTAAATGAGACGACAAAGGTCCATTGAAATCACGTTGTGAAAATAGAGCAGAAAACACAGTTGATGTCTTAAAAATTTTACTGGATTTGCACTTCCGATGAATTATTAGGTATTAAGAATACTAAATCTAAGACCCCCCATTTAGATTACCTACACGTAGATTAAATAAGCCTTTAATACATTCACTGCTGCGGCGCGCGCCCCTTAGCTCGAACCTGATGCGTGTTATGGCCAATAACAGTGTCCCAACCCAACGTTGTGCACGCTATGCGGCGCATTTTAGCTGCGTGTGTTCGTTTGTTTAACAACGTTGGTCTACGTTTCCACTGCAGCACACACTCTACCTACAAGCACGCTGTGCACAGCCACGCGGCGCGTTTTATCTGCGTTGTTCGTTTCTTTGACAAAGTGGGTACACGTTATCGGTTTACTAGTACCGCATGCATAGCGTGTACCGCGTGCATAGCGTCAGACACAGTCCGCTCCTATTTTATCGTCAATCTGACGCTGTACAACGGATCAGGCGAGATCAAATTAAAAATTGCACCCCTTACTGTAAATAGGTGTTGCGCAAAAAATAATAAAAATAATAATAAATAAATAAAAAAAAAAAATCCTCGGGGTAAATGTTTGTACGATCTACAGATATTTATTTGTTCAGGGTATTCTGGTCGTTTTCTATGTAAATTAAACACTGTGTACCTTTTTCTGTTATTTTAAAGTGATTTTTTTTGTTAGGTTACAAATTGAATGCACTAGTCACACACGGGTGGGACTGAAATTTGAAGGCCCCGCGTGCACTAGTCACACACGGGTGGGACTGAGATTATTGACACTTTGGTAGCATATTTTTTTCGAAGACCGGCTTGTCTTAGTGCCCATTGGCTGCACCAATGTCAACTGTCATTCAGTTCGATATTTTATTTATTTTGCGGTATTGTGCATTGGACGGGTTAAAGTGCAAATTACATTGCTATTATTATTTTACTTTAACATGTAACTATGAAATAAATATACTTATTCAATCAGCCAATTAAAAAATATCCAACATCATAGTTGGAGTATCGGAAATAGGCATAAAGGTTACTTTAGTAAATAACTCAATCAATAAATTTCATTCCGGCCCTGGTGGGGGCACAGAGAGGGGCCTCGAGGCTTGGCCTCATTACCCCGGCGTCAACTCGAGGGGTGACGACCCCTCGGTCCTTGGGTTTTGTGGGAATATATTTTTTTTTCCCTGTTCTCAATGTTTTTTTTTTTTTTTGGCTTCATTTGGTTTGTAGGTATATTTTTTTTTGTGTGTTTTTTTTAGTAAATAACTATGACTTTAGTTAAAGGAGTGGCATACATTTTGATATGTTTTCTGCTGATGTAAATCCTTGATGTATCAAAGTATGACGAATAATGCAAAATAACAAAAGCCTCTGATACCCACGCAGTCAATTATCAGCCTTTTGCTTACAATTTAAAGCAGCATATCGTTTGAAACAACGCTCGAAACCAGTTTCGTGACCGCAAGACGCGGAATTTGTCTGATCTCTTCTATACGTGTTGGTTTCTCTTTTGCACCTATGCGGTGGATGGAAGGCTTAGGTCAAGCATCTCTGGAGGTTTCACTGTCGACATCAGCCAACAGCCAATAGTGGTATTGTAAATAAATAAGTACTTTGGCTTGCATGCGCTATTTCAGAGATTGGTTCCTAATCCCTTTTTGGACGAACTACACTTGCGAGCTATAAACTGGAATCACTTCATCGCTGGTTTCTGCAGACCATATTTTACAGTTTCCATGGAATAAACTGCAGATTGGTGTATACCATTTGAAAACACATCATACAAGACCCACCCCCATATGCCACTGTTTCCGCTATACAGCATTGTGCGTATCGCTCTCCCGGTCTCCTGTAGACTCTCCGACGACGGTCGCTGCCATGCAGGCACATCCTAGTCTCGTCCGCGAACAAAACTCGGCTCCATTGCTGTATATCCCAATATAAGTGATCACGAGCAAACTGAAGTCGGGCTTGTCGGTGGGCTGTAGACAATTTGAGTCCCGTTGCTGGCCTTTTTGGGGTCAACTTAGCTTCTTTGAGTCTTCGCCTCACTGTCCACTCGCTGACAGTTCTCCCTCGAACTTCTCCGAGCTCCCGCTGGACGTCAACGCCGATTAGATGTCGATTTCGGAGAGAAGTGCTGACAATAAATCGGTCATCTCTCGCCGAAGTGCATCGCTGTCGTCCAGATCCTGGTCTTCGGACTAAGTTTCCAGTCTAAACTTCTTGTATACCTCTTGTGAGACACAGGACTGGCTCAGATGAAGCTGTCGAGCGATAGTACGCTGAGAGAACCCTTGCTGGATTAGGGTGACGATTTGAGCGGCTTCTATTGGTGTGGTTTCCATTTTCTTGTAATTCCAGTATTTTGAGTGACGTGATATATTGGACTGATGACAAAATTGTATAAATTCCCAGTTTTTATAGGGATTCAGGAGTTTGAAAAAATTAATGTTTCGTTCCAAAAATGTATGTCTATTGTTTTCACGTTCCATGACATATGATGAACATTTTTTTCGCTATGATATCGAAAGAGTTTGAAAGCTAATAAAATTATCTTTAAAATAATATACCACAACCTACAGTTTATTCCATGGAAACTGTAAAATATGGTCTGCAGAAACCAGCGATGAAGTGATTCCAGTTTATAGCTCGCAAGTGTAGTTAGGTACCTATTTAAATGTTTCATGAGGTGGACAAATAAGTAATTAGAAGGATATTAATAATAATAATTAATTATCAATAATTAATTATTTAAAGCGCTCCTAGTAGGTACAGATAGAAGAATCAACTATCAAATAAAAAATAACTAAAAATTAAGGCTCCCAAAAATTAAGTTTGACTAGTTTTAGTGCCTACTACAACAAGTCCAAACTTAATAGTGTAAATTATTAGTTGAGCAATACTAGTTCTAATTTGTTTGTATTATTTTGTATAGTTATTTTAGTTTTAGTACCTAGTATAGTATTATCATAACTAGACTGATGATGAGATATCTGTAACTATACACAATACTTCTATTGACGACCAATGTGGCGCGGTGGACGAAGGTCCGCCTGCGACGTAGGAGGTTGCGGGTTCGATTCCCGCCTCGGAACAATTGTGATCTGCAGATATTTGTGACGGGTGTTCTGGTCGTTTTCTATGTATAATAAAAAATATCTATCTATGTAATGTATTGTATTATGTATATCAGTTATCTAGTACCCATAACACAAGCTCTGCTTACCATGGGGCTAGATAATGCTGTGTGAATTGTCCAGAATTATTTATTTATTTACTACACGTTACTATTCACGTTTCCTTTTCAGAAACATCTTTTAAAGATATTAACGGTCGATTTCTCAGTTAAACTTGCAGTTAAATACCAACGATCATAAATATCAAGGTTAGCAATCATTACCTACTAAACGTTCAACGTCATTCAAATTAACAAAATGATTGTTTAAAAAGAAGTAATAACTGACTTATGTTTTTTTATAATGTTCACTGATTTTTAAGCATTTTGGTATATGGTTTACAAAAATTCACCTAAAATAAACGTAGGTCGAATTACTTTATTCCCATACGAATTACGAAAATGCATCTAAAATAAACTGCGGCGAATTGCTTGTAGTAAATTACATTTTGATGAGGGTTTTCGGGATAAATACTAATCCCTCGCGAATCAAATTTTTAAGAAAACACCTCGGGATCACTTTCCATACAATAAGAATTGTCGAAAATCGGTCCATAATTGACGGAGAAATCATACATATAAAAAATGCATACCGCTGAATAAAGAACCTCCTCCTTCTTTTGTTTTTCGTCGGTGAGAACAACCTGCCAATCGTGATAATAAAGAAAACCCCCTTGTTTAGGGGAGGCATGTTCAACAGTGGACGAAAGCGTGCTGATGACAATAGACCCCTCGTTATCAGTCAGAACTGTAAGAACTCACTTTGACACTCCTTGATGCAAAGCTCTCCATCGTAGTTATGGTGTGTCTTATTACACATGGTGCTGCATGGTGAACATCTGTTGGTCTCTTTAGAAGAGGCACGTTTAACAGCGGACGAAAGCGTGCTGATGACAATAGACCCCTCGTCAGCAGATAGAACAGTAAGAACTCATTTTGACACTCCTTGATGCAAAGCCCTCCATCGTAGTTATGGTGTGTCTTATTACACACGGTGCTGCATGGTGCACATCTGTTGGTCTCCTTAGGGGAGGCACGTTTAACAGCGGACGAAAGCGTGCTGATGACAATAGACCCCTCGTCAGCAGTTAGAACAGTAAGAACTCACTTTGACACTCCTTGATGCAAAGCCCTCCATCGTAGTTATGGTGTGTCTTATTACACAAGGTGCTGCATGGTGCACATCTGTTGGTCTCCTTAGGGGAGGCACGTTTAACAGCGGACGAAAGCGTGCTGATGACAATAGACCCCTCGTCAGCAGTTAGAACAGTAAGAACTCACTTTGACACTCCTTGATGCAAAGCCCTCCATCGTAGTTATGGTGTGTCTTATTACACACGGTGCTGCATGGTGCACATCTGTTGGTCTCCTTAGGGGAGGCACGTTTAACAGCGGACGAAAGCGTGCTGATGACAATAGACCCCTCGTCAGCAGTTAGAACAGTATGAACTCACTTTGACACTCCTTGATGCAAAGCCCTCCATCGTAGTTATGGTGTGTCTTGTTACACACGGTGCTGCATGGTGCACATCTGTTGGTCTCCTTAGGGGAGGCACGTTTAACAGCGGACGAAAGCGTGCTGATGACAATAGACCCCTCGTCAGCAGATAGAACAGTAAGAACTCATTTTGACACTCCTTGATACAAAGCCCTCCATCGTAGTTATGGTGTGTCTTATTACATACGGTGCTGCATGGTGCACATCTGTTGGTCTCCTTAGGGGAGGCACGTTTAACAGCGGACGAAAGCGTGCTGATGACAATAGACCCCTCGTCAGCAGTTAGAACAGTATGAACTCACTTTGACACTCCTTGATGCAAAGCCCTCCATCGTAGTTATGGTGTGTCTTATTACACAAGGTGCTGCATGGTGCACATCTGTTGGTCTCCTTAGGGGAGGCACGTTTAACAGCGGACGAAAGCGTGCTGATGACAATAGACCCCTCGTCAGCAGTTAGAACAGTAAGAACTCACTTTGACACTCCTTGATGCAAAGCCCTCCATCGTAGTTATGGTGTGTCTTATTACACACGGTGCTGCATGGTGCACATCTGTTGGTCTCCTTAGGGGAGGCACGTTTAACAGCGGACGAAAGCGTGCTGATGACAATAGACCCCTCGTCAGCAGTTAGAACAGTAAGAACTCACTTTGACACTCCTTGATGCAAAGCCCTCCATCGTAGTTATGGTGTGTCTTATTACACACGGTGCTGCATGGTGCACATCTGTTGGTCTCCTTAGGGGAGGCACGTTTAACAGCGGACGAAAGCGTGCTGATGACAATAGACCCCTCGTCAGCAGTTAGAACAGTAAGAACTCACTTTGACACTCCTTGATGCAAAGCCCTCCATCGTAGTTATGGTGTGTCTTATTACACAAGGTGCTGCATGGTGCACATCTGTTGGTCTCCTTAGGGGAGGCACGTTTAACAGCGGACGAAAGCGTGCTGATGACAATAGACCCCTCGTCAGCAGTTAGAACAGTAAGAACTCACTTTGACACTCCTTGATGCAAAGCCCTCCATCGTAGTTATGGTGTGTCTTATTACACACGGTGCTGCATGGTGCACATCTGTTGGTCTCCTTAGGGGAGGCACGTTTAACAGCGGACGAAAGCGTGCTGATGACAATAGACCCCTCGTCAGCAGATAGAACAGTAAGAACTCATTTTGACACTCCTTGATACAAAGCCCTCCATCGTAGTTATGGTGTGTCTTATTACATACGGTGCTGCATGGTGCACATCTGTTGGTCTCCTTAGGGGAGGCACGTTTAACAGCGGACGAAAGCGTGCTGATGACAATAGACCCCTCGTCAGCAGATAGAACAGTAAGAACTCATTTTGACACTCCTTGATACAAAGCCCTCCATCGTAGTTATGGTGTGTCTTATTACATACGGTGCTGCATGGTGCACATCTGTTGGTCTCCTTAGGGGAGGCACGTTTAACAGCGGACGAAAGCGTGCTGATGACAATAGACCCCTCGTCAGCAGTTAGAACAGTATGAACTCACTTTGACACTCCTTGATGCAAAGCCCTCCATCGTAGTTATGGTGTGTCTTGTTACACACGGTGCTGCATGGTGCACATCTGTTGGTCTCCGGGGAGCAATACTCTTCGAGGAGGCAGGTGAGCTGGCCGCAGCGGATGCCGTCCAGTGTCAGCTGAGCGGAGGCACCAGCGGCCAACGCCAGTAAGCATGCCAGTGCTGACATCTTCAGCCTGTTGGAGAGATAGATAAACTTAATAAATCACTACATAGTATAAAACAAAGTGGCTTCCCGCTGTTCATATGTATGCTCAGATCTTTAAAACTACGCAACGGATTTTGATGCGGTTTTTTTAATACATAGAATGATTCAAGAGGAAGGTTTATAAACCATTCGATACATAGATTTCATAGCGGGCGAAGCCGCGGGGCGCAGCTAGTAAATAAAGTTCTTGTTGCTACTCTGTAGATGATTGTTAGAACGGGATAGGTAAATGCGGAAGATATCATAGACATCTATAATAAATAATGCTGGACAATCCACACAGTATCATCTAGCCCCAAGCTAAGCAGAGTTTATTTTATGGTTACTAGACAGGTATACATTACATAGATACATATATTTTATTATACATAGAAAACGGCCAGAACACCCGTAAAAAATATCTGCCGATCGTAAAAACATTTGTCTCGAGGCGGAAATCGAACCCGCAACCTCCTGCGTTGCAAGCAGACCTTCGCCCACCGCGCCACAGAGGTGGTCTACTACGTATATCGATACTTGTAATTTCAATTGACGTAAAGCACATTTTGGCCAAAATGAGTTATGAATGCCATCTTACTCAGTATTTTTT
Organism: Eupithecia abbreviata; assembly: GCA_943735965.1. NCBI lineage: Eukaryota > Metazoa > Arthropoda > Insecta > Lepidoptera > Geometridae > Eupithecia > Eupithecia abbreviata. The sequence continues at coordinate 10,747,540 of OX030973.1, forward strand.
TCTCTTTTTTTTTGTCTAATCCACGTAGCGATAAGGCTATGAATTACGATTTTAGACACTTTAAAAATGTAACGTAAAGAACGTTTTCACTGTCAAATTGTAAAACATTAGGTAGTATGTGATATTCATAAATTAATTCATAAGGTAAAGAACGTCAAAATCTTATTCTGTTTTTAGCAGCCTAATCATTTACTATAAAAATTGCTAAATGTGCTTTAAGTCAAAGTCTGTTAATCACCTCTGCAAACATATTAGGTTGTAAAGCACACTATTTAAATTTATGTGCTTTACTTCCATTATCATAAAGACCTTGCTTAAATTTTGAGGACATAAATATCATTTAAAGTAGGTATTGTGTTTTACACCCTATTTATGTGTTAATGTCAATACAATCGCCACCTTACAACCTAACCAAACTTATTGAACATTATTATAATAATTTTATATTATAATTTTGTTCCTTACGTCTTAGGTAACAACGCATTGGAGTCGCTCCTCTATCCATCACAACTTTGATTTCAACTCTATTGCAACTTATTCACTGAGCTAGTCGAATGAATTGACGACTACTCAAAAGAGAAGACGGCGCAGAGCAAAACTGAAGAAAGCTTTTATCGATTTTGTTTCCGATACAGAAGAACAAGACTTCTCCTCAGGAAGTTCAGATCTATGGAATAATAATGATGAATCTATTTCGACCGACGTCTCAGAAGAAGCAAATAAGAAAACCAAAAGAAAGAAGATGCACAAGAAAAATAAAAATGACAACAATCCAGCAGTAATAGAAGTAAAAACAAAACGTCTCAATAAAACTAAATTGCGCAAAGTTTTGAAAGACACAGGTAAAACATACGAAACAAGAGACGGCGCATTAAAAGCAGATAAAAATATGAAGGAAAATCCTTGTAATGCTGAGAAGTGCCCTAGAAAGTGCTACGAAGTAAGTGAAGAGAGAAGAAAAAGCCTTTATGACCACTTTTGGAATCTAGACACTTTGCGTAGGCGAGACTGGATACTAAGATGCGCTCAAGCAGTTCCTATTAAACGTAGAAAGCGTTTGGCCATTGACAACAATCGCAGACAGACTACGTACGAGTACACTATCAATCAAGGGGAAGGACACACACAAGTATGCCAGTAGTTTTTGTTGAACACATTGTGTATTTCACAAAAATATTTATTATACACTATAAAACATGCACATGATAACATGGCTCAATGTGATAGAGGGAGACCCAATGTTGCTGAAACGTACACCAAAGAGAGCAAACAATAATGTGAGAACCTACATTACGAACCTACCGGCGATACCGTCCCATTATAACAGAAAAAGAAATAACAAGACCTATCTTCCTCAAGAGTTTAAAAATGTGTCTAACCTTTACCGTCTCTATCCTCGTTTTGCATACTTTTGCAATGTTCTGAACATTGCAAAAGTATGCAAAACGAGGACAGTCCTGATCCTAGATATCAAACAATAAGTGAAAGATTATTCAGAAACATATTCTGTGAATATAACATTAGTTTTCATGTCCCAAAAAAGGACAAATGTGTACATTGTACAAAGAATGAAAATGATGAGAATACAGTTAGTAACGATGATATTAAACATCACCTTGCTGAAAAAATTGCCTCTTACAAGAGGTTTAAGTTTCACCAAAATCTTAGACCTCAATACAATGATACGGTTGTATGTAGTTTTGATTTACAAAAGGTCCTTAATACGCCGTATGGCGAAAGCATGCTATTGTATTATTCCCGAAAATATGCAGTATCTTACATTTTATGAAAGTATTACGTAAAATGTCTTTTGCTTCACTTGGGGTGAAACGGATGCTAAGCGAGGAAGTAATGAGATAGCCACTTCTATAACGAAATACTTGAAAAATGTTGATCAAAATGGCATAATTTTTTTTATATTATATTGTGACTCATGCAGCGGTCAAGACAAAAATAAGAATGTACTAGCAGCTATAAATAACTTTCTACGAGTTTCAAAACATGTCGAAGTTGTGCAAATCATCTTTTTGCTTCCAGGCCATACCTACATGCCTGTAGATTCGGTACATGCTGTGATATAGAGAGAAGTGAGGAGGCTAATTGTGTGGAGTCCCTCACAATGGGCTTCATACTTTGAATCTGCCCGTAAAAAACCGAGACCTTACACAGTCATTGCTTTCGACCATACCGATTTTCTGAGCTTTGATGACTTTGCTGCCAAACTATTTACTAAACTTGCATGCACTTTGAGTAATATTAAGTTTAAAGATATACGAATCGCTACGATGAAAAAGAAGGAAACAAATAGAATTGGCATCAAGTATTCGATTAAAGAGAATGCCGAATGCCATGAAGTAAAATTGTGTGATAAGACGGATACAAAAAGAAAGGGTAAAGGCACTGGTAAAGGAAGGAAAGGCGAAAGTTTAAACCAAACTAACGCTAATGAAGCGCCACTTACAACAATCAGGATAAAAAGGTTATACAACTCACAACTCCCAATATCAGATGCAAAGTACAAAGATCTTATTTCACTATGTGAGAAAGGTGTTATACCTAAAAGATTTCACAATGAATACAGAAAACAGCCTACACATTCAAATGTTAAAGACAGATTAGCAGAAACTGATGAAGAAGACGATGAAAACAACGAACAATAAGAAGAGAGAGGGATAGAAATAAGTAAAAAATATTTGCAGAATATATTTTTATGAGAAAAGTTTATGGTTGATTATTGGTTATAGGATGATTATTTATAATTTTAAAGACTGATTGACAAATGACAATGTTTAGAACCTTGTTGCTTTATTAATGCTTTTGGATTTTTTAAACTTGTTATTTTGTTTGTCTAGTAATAATTAGTTTTTTGTTTTTCTAGTATTCTAGTAAGCTTTGTGTGTGCAAAAGTGCTAAGACCAAATACCTACCTAGATTAAGTAAATAATTAGGTGTTTTTGTCGTTTTCTGGGTTCTGATTATAAAACTATCTAAACTTTAATAAAACATACTGTTACAATAGAAGCAATAATACCTACTAACTTTAATCAAGACAGGCACTACATTTTCAGTCATTAATTTAATAAATACCAATTTACTTCCTAATGTATGTCTCAATATTGCCTACAATTTTTTTTTAAATTTAATTGTTGTGGCATAATAATACCTACGCTGATGATTGCCTTGCCTATTGCGGAATATTAAGAATATTTTAAAATAAAAAATGCTGATTTATTACTTTGATTCTGTTATTTGTTTGTTATTTATTTTAATACCCTTGACAACACAATACATGTTATTTGAAATTACTGCTATGTATGTATGCTACATCACCTAATCAACAAATAAAGTTAGCTCTTTAATTCAAAATATAAGATTTTAAATTAGCTTTGCGCCCGCTTACTATTTTTATATTAACACTCTTAAACGTTTATTTTTAGGGCGTAGAGAATATTATTCTTTAAATCGTGCTTTACGCCCAAAATCAACCTCATCCTCATAATAAAAATGGACGTAAAGAACATTTTTATGAAATTTCTTAGATGTAAGGCACATCTATATCGTTAAATAACAATTTGTACTAAAATCTAAATATTTCATCGTCTGCATGTCAAGATTTTAAGCATATTTTGTCTATATAACTTTTTTATAACTCTAAAAACACAAGCGTAATTAATTTTAATCTAAAAAAAAACTTATTTTGGCTCTCCTGTAAAGTAGGGTTTTGTCCTTTACGTCAATTGAAATTACAAGTATCGATATACGTAGAACTAGGTATATTTGGAACATTTGCAGCTGCTCGTAGCAAGCCAAGAAGTTACCTCTCATGCCTAAGCTGGCGCCATTTATTACTGTATGGATGTATTACCAGGTAAGTAGGTATTAAACCGGAAGGAATCTGCCCACGGTAAAGTCCAAGACATGAATCACTTATGATCTATGACGTATTAAGTAGCAGCCTTCGTTGAATTTTAAATTAATCATGGTAATCATCATATTTTGGAGAAATAATTAAGAGTAATTAAATAAAGAAATAAAAGAAATATGCTGGACAATCCATACAGCATCATCTAGCCCCAAGCTAAGCAGAGCTTGGGGTACTCGATGACTGATATATTTAACATGATATACTTAATACATTTCATCGACCGATATTTTTTATTATACACATATAGCGTACCCCGTAACAAATATCTGCAGATCGTACACATAGGTGTCCCGAGGCGGGAATCGAACCCTGCGTCGCAGACCTTCGCCCACCGCGCCACAGAGGTTGTCACGAAAAGCTACACGGAACACAAGGAGCTGAAAGCAGCCAAGTGCATCGTGGGCCATCATGACAGTATTAGAAATCAATCACGTCAATGAGGTTAATGCTCTGATTGGCTTATTTGCTTGGTTTGGTTTCACACTTCATAATTTAGGTTTGGATAAATCTTCCAATCTAAAGTACCTTACTCAAAATTTAAGACTTATATTATACTAGCAGCGCCCCGCGGTTTCTTTGTGGTTTTTTTAATATACTTCATCTATCTCATTATCTTTATGAATTTTATGTTTCGATTCCCGCCTTGGGATAAATATTTGCACGATCTGCAAATATTTGTTACGGGTGTTCTGTGTATTTTCTATGTATAATAAAAATATCTATCTATGTATTGTATTGTATTATGTATATCAGTCATCTAGTATCCACACAAGCTCTGCTTAGCTTGGGGCTAGATTATGCTGTGTGGATTGTCCAACATTATTTATTACATGTTACATGTTATGCTATAACAAATAACACCGAGCCATATCACACGGCATCACCAACCCCGGAAGCAAGTATATGTGGAGCTCGTGATATAGCAACCAGTTTTACACTTGGATTTTCCGTAATAAAATATTGCTAAAATAATTGCAAATTATATTGCAAGGCGTCACTCTTGACTTTTTGGCACATGACTTAGGTCTAGGTCCGATCTCGATAATTGTGTTTTATTCTGTTTAATAAATAATGCTGGACAATTCACGCAGCATTATCTAGCCCCATGGTAAGCAGAGCTTGTTGTTATGGGTACTAGATAACTGATATACATAATACAATATATTACATAGAGATATTTTTTATTATACATAGAAAACGACCAGAACACGCGGAACAAATATCTGCAGATCGTACACGCAATTGTTCCGTGGCGGGAATCGAACCCGCAACCTCCTGCGTCGCAGGCGGACCTACGCCCACCGCGCCACATCGGTCGTCTAATGTTTTCTTTTATTTTTATCACTAGTTAAAGTACGAGCACTTTATGGTTTCTCATAAAGTAAATTTTTCTTTCTTGTCACAATGATGGTAGTGTTCACATACATATAATATAGCTATGATAAAATAATAGCTTATTTATTCTATCAGTAAGTAGCAATTATTAGCTCTCTGTTGTAATTTAAAACTCTATAGACATTATTTTAGCTGATGGTGTTCAAACTAATTATTGAAAAATAAACATTCTTTATGAAGGTACGTAGCCATAGGTACGACAAATTCCCCGATAATATTCAGAACTGTTGTCAATGCACATATTTAAGAAGCAACTGAAACAAAACATTAATGACGATTTTTAAGCGTAATGGTACCAGCCATTAACTATTGTAAAACTTACAAGAGCCCTAACTGGACACTGTCGCCTTAACAAGCAAATGTTCAAACTAGGGTTAAGCGACACACAATCCTGCAGATTTTGTGAGTAGGCGGATGAAACGCCCCTCCATCTGCTAAGTGAGTGTGGAGCACTGATGCACAAACGCAGCATCCATCTGGGCAAGCATCTGCATAGCCCAGACGAGCTGCGAGACATCACCCCGAAAGAAATTCTACAGTTCCTAGCAGCTGTAAGGGTTAGTGGCGAACTATGAACGCCACGGCTTCTGGGCTGAAACGTAAAAATGGCGATCATAATAGGCCTATCATGGCCGCCGTGACAAGAAAGCCACGCCAAGCTAATAAAAAAAATATTTTAAAACTTGCTACCTCAATAATTGGCAATTTGTGGTAATTTTGTATTCATTCATTGTGATAGTAAGTAGTTTTTAGAAATAGAAATAGAAATAGTTTATTCATATCAGACATGGTAAATTAGAGAGGTGGTATTACAAATAAATTGATCCTCATATCTCGCCACATTACTGGCATGTGAATATATATAAAAAAAAGTTCCAGTTAAGTTTCACAAACAAAAAAATATTTCTAATAATAATTCTCATGCAAATTAATAAAAAGTCAACTTTAATTAAAATAAATGTCAAGCCATACTATACAATACAAATATTCAAAATTAAAGTTAGATTCAATGTCAATAAAATAATTTAAACTTTAAAGGTCAGAAACTCCTGAATTGTGTAAAAGCTGCGTTGCACGAGCCATTCTTTTAAGACTTTATTAAACAATATTCCTTTGTGATCTAAAATATTTTTTGGTAAATGATTATAAATTTTGTATGACATGTAGGCGCAGTTTCGCTTAAAAATTGCTTATTTTTTACAAGCGGACCCGACAGACGTTGTTCTGTCTTAACTATGGATATTGATTTCGAATTGGTTACATCCTCTTTGACGATATTTGCAGCACGCATTCTGTCAATGTTATGTCAAACGCCATAAGGTTACCTACATCAATAAAGTTTGAATTGTAAAAACATTAGAAATAGTTTAATATATGGTGGTTAAGTATTCTTAAATTTTCTAATTTTCCGCGTAATTTTCTTAATTTTTTCTTTCATAAGAACCTTTCTTCTCCTGACAATAACAAACACAACAAAAAATAATTAGCGAAATTGGTCCACGCGTGATGCCGTGACCAAGGGAGATAGGGATTCATTTTTATATACATACTAGCTGCTCCCCGCGGCTTCGCCCCCGTGGAAATATATGTGTCAAACTCCTGGTTCTAAGCTACCTCTCCACCAATTTTCAGCTAAATCGGTCCAGCCGTTCTCGAGTTATAAGTGTTGTAACAAACATGACTTTCTTTTATATATATAGATATAGATTATTAGTGTGTGTTTTCAGTGGATAACGGAGCGGAAGGGATTTATATAGCTGGGATCTTCCATGTAGCAAAGGAGTTTTCATTTTCTGTGACTTACTAAAGTTATTAAGTCACAGAATGCATTGATTTGAATAGTTTGAATAAACAGCTACCTTCCAAAATAGCTTTCTAATAAAGATTTCACAAAATTACGTTACGTTAAAATACAACATGGCTTACAGTAAATACTTTAAAACTTTAAACATTTAATAGAAAATTGTTAGCAAAACCGCTGAATAACTATGTAGACGAAAACTAGATAGTAAATAACTTATCGAAAACAATCCCATCCACTAAAGCAATAAAATATATTCAAATTATTTAGGAAAACATCGCATTTGAAGTGGTGAGGTGACTCATTATTAGTATATAGTTAAACTAGCCCATTTATAAATAATGCTAATACGATTTGATGTTAAATACGTAAATCCGGTTTCAAAAAGTCGTAGGTTCCTATAATATTTAAAATATCAGCTCCGCACGTTGAGTCCCAGTGGACTCAATAAGATTACGTTTTAAGTTTTCGAGAACGATTGACGTCTTAGAAGAAGGTTTTTTTCCGTACAAAAACCAACGACCAACAGCACTGCTTGCTATCAGGGTCAAAAGTCACATTTCCAAACATATCAGGACAAGCTTTGGTAGAAATTGCAAAAAATTATTCACTGCGTGTATAAAACACATCTCTTCTCCGCTTGACTCGTCTCGCTTTGATGGTGTCCGGCTCATTGTGCTATGGGGTGATATTTTGGGGAAACTCAGTTGATGTGCAATCAACATTTATCATGCAAAAAAAATGCATAAGAGCAATTTTTAATTTAGAAAAAACTGAGTCCTTGCGCAAGTTTTTCAAAGAAAATGATATCCTTACTCTGACAGGTATATATATATACTAGAGATCTGTTTATTTGTTAAAAATAATACAACTTTTTTTAAAATAAAATCAAATCGACAAGAAAACTTAAGAAATAAATATAAATTAAACTTGTGTATTCCTCAAATTAATAATACTATGTTTTACAAAAGTACCTATATCAGCTATCAAAGTGTTTAACAACATTCCTTTAGAAATAAAACAACTAAATGGAAATATGTTTAATACTAGATTAAGAAACTGGCGTGTTAGTAGTGCGCACTATAACAGAAAATAGTTTTTTGATACTAGTTAGTAAGTGAAAGTTAAGTGTAAATAAACCTACCTGTACAATTAGTAGTAGTTAGTACTAGTAATTGTCTAAATATTGTATGTCCGAAATGGATAAATTGTTGTTACTAAATTATTAAATTAAGACCTTTCCTATGGATGTTTTACACAATTTAACAATAAATATATTCTTATTCATAATAATATGTCAAAAAGTAGAGGAACTCAAATACTAATTCTCAATCGTACCTAGGGATTCATAGGACCAATATTTGTTTCAATCATTCAATGTAATTCAAATAAAGGTAATTTTACGTTTCAATGCTAATTATACTGACTCTTATTTTTCATTTGATCTGTTATTTTCACTTTAGAAAGTGACACATAAAAAAACATGATTTATCTTACTTGACTTGTTTAATGTATATACACGTTGATGACATGACATAGTTACTATGTCATTATTACTGATCAAGAAGCAGCAACATAATGTGTATAGTACATTTTAAATGTGATATTTAAACATAAGCTTTTCTTTTCCGAGAATCTGATCCCGGGCATAGCGGCACTTTTATTTTGGTATTTTAGAATCCGAGCAAAGCGGGACTCGTGCATAGCGGAACTAACTCATATTTTACTACAAAAACGTTATCGAATTCATTACGAATCTAAGCGGGTTAACTACGAACCTTATTTGACCCTGAACAAGTCACTTGGGGATGAAACGTTGGTTACACAAAAAAGGTTCGTAGATAACCCTCTTACATCTATCATTTATTATGTAGTAGGCAGCCATTAAACAATAAGACGGTTTTACAACTTTCGCTGGCACACATGACTCATAACTACGGCTAACTGTCAATGATCAATGTTATTCAATGAATTCTCGTTGCTAGCCTTCATAATAGACCTCATCATCCTCATCACTAGTCTTTGCTTCAACGAATGATGTGTGGACAAAATAGATTGTGGATAATAGAATAGAACTCAATTGAATTATATAAACGGGGTGGAACTATTTATTTAATTTTAATTAGAACGGCACAATCACCAATTACGGTAATTAGTTACATATGAGAAAGACGAGTCATCCATCCCTCTCACAATAGATCAAACAAACTGACAATATTTTTTTTAGTTCGTCTGCGAATATGTCGCAGTCAGGGAAGGCCTTAAGTAATCCGTTGAGAGCGTTAAGAGCGAGAGGCACCGGCGACTGATGATGCCCTACAGTGCGGCTAGTTGGTGGAGCAAGGAGCCTGTGACTTCTACCGCGAATATAATTGTCCGGCACGTATAGGCGAAGCAACTCGTTGTGTAACCGTCAATAATATTCCTAAGGATTTTAATTACGTTTGCTATCTGGTCGTACGCACGTCGTGTTTTCAGCGAGTTATAACCAAGGAAGCCTTGCAGATATTTGGTCGGATACATAAATGGGTAATATCCTGCCACGCGCTTGTAAAGGTATCTTAGGAATGCCTTTAGGACCTTTTCCAAGAGAAGATCATATTTCTTTTCGTGCGGACGCCATACGCAGGAACTGGCTTCAAGCTTGCTACGGACCAAAGTGCTGAACAGGAGTTTTATGACACTATCGTTTTGAAAGTCCCGTGCGTTCCTAAGCACGAATCCCAATCTTCTGTAGGACTCCTTAGCTATGATAGAGATGTGGTCATTAAACGTGAGCTTTCGGTCGAATGTGACTCCCAAATCTTTGACAACGTTTGTTCTGGTGATACATAAGGTTAGATCCAAGATTTTTTTTGCAAAGTAATGATCTTTTTGTTGAGTTGTTGTGTCTTTTACTGTGCCTCTGATTGAACTGATTTTATTTTTATTTATTTATTTATTGAAACGAGATGAATTTTCTTATAAACCACTCCTTTATCAGAGCAAAGTAAACAAAAATATTCAAATCGGTTCGTAGCCTTTTTTAAGTTTTAACGAACATCAATTGATTTATTTATATGTACATGTAAAGAATATTCTTCATCTTTGATATTATTTCGTATCTATCGTGAACAAACAGCCAAATTATTTATTAAAATACTTAATTACGTAATTAAAAAAGTCTAATGATACCAAAAGTAGGTCAATATTAGTCATCATGCCCAGCTACTAACCTTGTTTACTCCTATCCACCTCCCACTGCATCCAAATTATAAATGAACACTCTCTATTTAACTTATACTACTAACGACAAATAACATCACAATTAATAATATTGAGAATTTTCATGGAGGGAATGTGTTTTCTAATATTTTAGACCATAATAAAGTCATGTTACTCGTGTATCAGGGTGTTTGAACTGGTTGAGTTTTAGTAACGTTGCTATGGTAACGCTTTTCAGTGACTGAAAACAGACTAGAGTGGTTCTACTTACACTAAAATTGCGTACGGCTTACTGAGTAGAAGGACAACAATTTTGTTGATTATTCATAATATCATGAATAATCAACAAAATGCGTTTTTGCGTTGCAAATTGTTTAAGCAATAAAGAAATATGAAAGAATAAATATATTTCATTTCAGTCTAGGTCCGACCAACACCTTTTCATAAAAGGCTTTGCACATATCAGAACCAATCAGGGCTTCTTAGCTTCCAGCCCAAGGAGACTTTTACTTCAGTACTAATTAATTTCTTTAGATATTTAATACTTTAAGGTTAAACAAGACGTTCATCTTCGCATACAAACGTGGAAGTTTAACTACTACACTGTTTGACGTTGACTATATCTAAGGATATTATATCAATTTATTTCGATCTATGTTTGTATTCATTTGAAAAATACAAACTTCTAAACTTTCTTATTTCGACACTGATTAAGGCCCAACTATGGGCGAAATTTAATAATATACGGAGAAAGAAAACTCTAAAATAAAAACCTTTCTTATATAGTTTAGATATGAAGAGAGCTATTTTGAAAAGATAGTTTTTCTATAAAAACCCTTGTGCTTAAGGTCACATTTTGTAACACGGTTGTTTTAGGAATGAAGCATTGTGCATTTCATCCTGGCGCGCCATTTCGCATACTACATATGTCAGGTGAGACAGCATACAATTATTGTATGCTGTCTCACCTGACACCGCTATCTCACCTGACACCTAAGTTATGAAGAGAGCTATTTTGAAAAGATAGTTTTTCTATAAAAACCCTTGTGCTTAAGGTCACATTTTGTAACACGGTTGTTTTAGGAATGAAGCATTGTGCATTTCATCCTGGCGCGCCATTTCGCATACTACATATGTCAGGTGAGACAGCATACAATTAATGCTTCATTCCTAAAACAACCGTGTTACAAAATGTGACCTTAAGCACAAGGGTTTTTATAGAAAAACTATCTTTTCAAAATAGCTCTCTTCATAACTTAGGTGTCAGGTGAGATAGCATAGAATTGGGTCTCGCCTACCAACGAGTTCGCGTCGTCTTCGACTGGTGTACCCTTAAGTAGAGAAGTAAAAAATTAACCTCTAGCTATTTTCTATTATATAAGATTAGATTATCTGCGTTGTTGAAGAATTTGGTTCTACGTGACATAAGAGTGATCTTAGTCGTGGCTCACCTTGAGCCGATTGATCATCAGTGGTAGAATACAATATAGTTTGCATATAAAATCGCCTTCTATGATCAATCTTTATGGTTATACCATAAACATCATAGGTACTACAATCAGCAGAATGATTTCACTTCACTTCCATGCGTAATTCCCAAGACTAATTTCAAGTCTATATCACCGGGAGCAATAATTATCATGTTTTTATATGTACAATACTAAAAGGAACGCGAGGTATAGAAGTAAAACAATACAGTTCTCGGTTAAATAAATTGGGGGAACTGACGTAAAAGAGGGGTGTCATGAAAGGTAAATAAATGTTTAATTTAAATTTAAATAATGCATGACTAGCACAGCATCATCTAGCCCTTTATTAGAGCTTGTTTTATGGCCACTAGATGACTGATATAACTTAATACAATAGGTTATATAGATTCAAAATATATATATACTAGCTGCTCCCCGCGGCTTCGCCCCCGTGGAAATCTATGTGTCAAATTAAATGATAAAAAGTATCCTATGTTAGACTCCTGGTTCTAAGCTACCTCTCCACCAATTTTCAGCTAAATCGGTCCAGCCGTTCTCAAGTTATAAGTGTTGTAACAAACACGACTTTCTTTTATATATATAGATATATATATATATATATATAAAATAAATAAATAAAAATAAAAATAAAAAAGCCTTTTATTTCCAACAAATTATTAAGTTTAAAGTACATTGTTTTTTAGAGTTCTTTTTAAACTAGTTGTTTATATAACTTAATTAATCTAACGTGTAATTTAGTTTCATACAATAATATCTGTAGGAACCCCTTATTGGGTGAAGGCCTCCTCCAAAGATGCCCATGTGTCTCTGTCCTGTGCGGTCTGATTCCAGTTTGAGCCGGCTGCCCTTACAATATCCTCGTCCCAACGTGTCAGCGGTCTTCCTCTGCTCCTTTTACCTGGAGGACCTTTCCATAATGTCGCTTTTAGTGTCCATCTCTGATCCTTAAGCCTCGCGACATGCCCCGCCCATTTCCATTTGAGTTTTTGTGCATAATTCAATGCATTTGTTGCTTTGGTTATTGATCTAATTTTTGTGTGTCGTATTTTATATATTTTTTTTATTTTTAGCATGCTGCGCTCTAAACCTCGTTGGCAGGTTGTAATTTTACTTTTCAGTTTTGAGGTGAACTTCCACGTCTGGCATCCGTACGTCAAGCATGGCAAGAGGCTCGAGTTCATAACTTTTGTTTTGATGGTTATAGGGAGGTTACTTTTGAAGATTTCCTTTAAACTCCAGTATTTGTTCCATGTTTGTTGTACTCTTCTTTCAACTTCAAGTTCATTATTTTTTCTGTCAAAACTGATTTGCTTCCCTAGATAGATGTACTTATCTGTATATTCAAGGGGCTTTCCATTAATTGTTATAAGTCTTCTCTCCTTATTCGTCATTCCCATAGTTTTTGTAAGATTCATTTGTAAACCCACCTTGACACTAGCTAGATTTAGTGTTTCGATCATGAGCTGTAGCTGGGAGCTGGATTCCGATAACAACACTAGGTCGTCTGCGAATCTCAAGTGGCTTAGGTAATCGCCCTTTATACACAGTCCTGTCTTGCTCCAATCTAGCTTGTTGATATATATATATACACATATAATAAACAAATGCAGCCAAAAAAAATAGAAGGGGAAAAAAAGAGATTCTCACTAACCCAAGAACCGAGGCGTAGTCACCCCTCGAGTTGACGCCGGGGTAATGAGGCCAAGCCTCGAGGCCTCTCTCTGTGCCCCCACCGGGGCCGGAAAGAAATCTATTGATAGACTGATTTTATTACATATAGATAATGACCAGAATACCCGGAATAAATATCTGCAGCTCGTAAGCACAATTTTCCCGAGGCGGGAATCGAACCCGGAACCTCCTGCGTTTTTCACCCACCGCGCCACAGAGGTCGTCAAAGCCAAATTAAGCTGTGTGTCATGTGGCTCTAAAACTTATTTAATGCACTTAGGCGCATTTTTTTAAATGACTTTGTTGTTAATTGACCAACTCTGTGTGTATGTGTTAATCTGGTAATTGTTTCAATATTTTTTTTTTCATAGATAGTTAAAAACTTATGATTCATACAAACAAGGCAACGGTTTTGGCCAGCCAGAGGAAAGTTTCAATAAGCATGTCAGTCACATACCACTTCATTATTTTGTATTGTTTCCCTTTGATTGGTATGCATGGACAGTGTCCCTCAATGACGCTTGCATGCATCAGCAAAACTGAACACTGAGTCTATCGATGTAAGGCTCAAATTTCTGTGGATTTGACTGTTGTGGGTTTTTTAATGTGCACAGCAAAGTCTGGTAGGGTGAGCCTACTCCATGGTTTTGTGAATATGGTGATTAGGAACTTTTACCACATTAATTCCTAGGTAAAATATATGACAGGTTTATACTAAGGTAGGTACTGACACCTAACTAACGTAGGTACTTTCCGATTCATTTGGACACTAAAACTCCGATTTCAATGAAATTTTCCATACATAATAGTATAAAAAATAGCTGTATTCTAGTATGTTTTGATTAAGTACTCTATTTTATAACAATACTCATCATTAAATGGAAAGAAACTAATAAAATCGCTTTTAAAAAAAAATATTTTCGCTCTCAATAACGATTACCTATTTTATATTTTGAGAGAAAACGGTGCAAACATAGCTACTTCTTATCGTGTTTACCCAATTTTAACCTTTTCTACTTCTACAAACTAAGTAATGCTCATTGTACCTTCGTTATAAAGTTATAGAATGTTGCCACTTTTGTTGGGTTGTGGCGACAATACGGGAAATTAATTTTCGGTAAGTTATGGAAATAGTTGGACCCTTATTATAGACCAAGAGGCAAAGTGCAATTTTAAACGACAGTGAGAGTTCTGCCACATATTGGCATTATGAAGGCATAACTTTTAGTATTTAATATATAATTCAAACAACGATAGGGTCATAAAAATTAAATGACGCTGTATCGATCGATATGGTAAAAGTTTAAGTTCTCTGAAAATGCGGAATAGGGACTCTACATTTGAAAAATACAGCCATTTATAAAGTTACTAAGTTTACTCAAACATCATAAGTACATCTCGTCAATTTTGACCACCTTCTTCGAGCACCTTTCCGGCTTATTCGAGAAGGTGTCAAAATTTTCATTACTTTCAGCTATTGTGGTCGCGTATTTTGCGACCGCCAATGTTTTCGAATTTCGAGTTATGTTATTGTTTTTTAAATAGTCAGGTGCTAAAAATATTATACATAAAAACCACTACATTCACAGGCTAATTAAAAAATTGGAAAAAGTAATGTAAGAAACTGTCCAAAAAGCATCGCAGTGAAAATTTTTGAAAGATAAGGTTTCACTGGACTTTTTTCGTGTAAATCATTGTAAAATGTACTTCCTCAAGTGACGGATTCTCCAATCAATTTGTTCTACACCGTCGGATATTCATAATGAAGCGAATTTTATTCCCACATTAGTCAAAGAAACTAGCTAAATAAGTGATAGAAATTACGAACATGCCCACAAACAGTGCGTGCAATGGAATACGACAGAAAGTCAACGTTTTTCTCGGAAAACTTTTTTCTTATGTATTTAAGCGACGTATCAAAGAAAATAAAGCCTCATCTTTCAGGAATACTTGCTGCATGTTGAAGACCACATATTTATTTTTCACTTCTCTTGCTCAAAAAGTGTATCATAATAGTGTAGCTTAGCGGGCCTAAAACTCGAGTTTAATACCTCGGGCTAAAAAGTATTTTTTCTTTTTAATTTTTGTCTAAAATCATCAGCCCGTACAAAGCATTCGTTCTCTTACATAAAAACTCGACTTCTTGGTGCTCCGTCAATCTTTTTTTTTGAAAATAGAACCGTCTTGGTGATGTTTTATGAAGGTTGATTCTTCCCTTCACGGTAGAATGCTCTAACTGCACATTTAAATTTTAATAAAATTTCTGAAAATTGTCTAATTTTGAATTGTTTTATTTTCTCGCAATCGAAGTGAAAAGTAGAGTGTTTTACTCGGGCCAAAACCACCCATTATAACTCGGTCTTGTTATCCTCCCTCTACGCTCGGGAGTAAAACAACCTCGTATATAATGGGATGGTTTAGTCCCTTGTAAAACAATCTACTATTAGAACCGTTTTTAAAAACGTGCGTACTTTTATAACTATAAATGTTCAGTTTTCGTGATAGTCTTTCATAACTAACAATAACAATCTATAATATAAAAATGAATCGCTGAATGTGTTGCTAAGCGCAAATCTCGAGAGCAGCTGAACCGATTTCGCTAATTCTTTTTTTTAGAATAATCCTTGAAGTACGAGGATGGTTCTTACGGAGAGAAAAAATAGAAAAAAATAAAAAATTGCCTGAAACAAATAACCACCATGGCGAAGCCGGGACGGGCCGCTAGTTGTGAATATAAATAAATTCCTACGATATGTCCTTAGATAGTTTTATTTAAATTGTTCGCATTGTTTGAATAAAGCACTATACAAGCCTTGGTACGCAATAATAATTATAAGGGAGGGCTAGATGTTAAACTAAAACGTGAATAAATCAGATTCTGTTGTTATTTTACTTCTCAGCTTCTGCACTAGCGCTAACTCTAGCAGGAAATGATTGGGTGGCAGAGTTTTGCAGCGGATATTACAGGAGGCACAAACACTTATCTTCAACCTAAGACATACCGATAATTTATACGCCACAAGAAAAATTGGAAAAAGTAAAAAAAACAAGGTAAGTTTCATCATCATCATCATTAGCCTATATTAGTCCACTGCTGGAATAGGCCTCCCCCAATGAGCGCCATAGCGCCCTGTCTTCAGCTTGACGTATCCAGCATCTACCTGCAGTCTTTCGCAGGTCGTCATCCCACCTGGTCGGAGGGCGTCCTACCCTACGTTTACCGAGTCATGGTCTCCACTCAAGAACACGTTTGCCCCAGCGGCCGTCGGTTCTTCGCAAGATATGGCCAGGTAAGTTAAGTGCCAAAATACTGTTAATAAACTGCCATCAAAAGTTACTGACAAATTAAAAATAATAGGCTACAATTGTATTGTATTCTTGTAATTTATTTTCATATCTAAAACTACATTACGTTTTTGGAGGTTCTGCCAAACTGTACTATACATATATATAAAAATGCTTTATACAGTTCGACTTTTTTTAGGAACCTCATTTTTTGATAAGGATATATCAGCTCTACCATAGCATATGCTGAGTGGAGACCGATTTTGTCAGTGTATCTGTTAATCTAAGTTTAGTTTATAAGAGTCTCTGTTCTGACAAAATAAAAACCTTTTTCTTTACTTTTACTTTTGATAGAAAAGATGGAGCCGAGTTATGAAATGTATATTAAATGTTTGAAATGTAACCTACCAACTAAGATATCCAATGAAATTTATTAGTATTTGACTTACCTTCTTTGACGCACTTAATTTCAAGAGAAAAAGTAAAAATGTAAAAATACTCATCTAACTTTTTTCATAGACGAAAGTGACGATTTGGCTGATGGTTGACACTTCACCTGCAAAGCATTGCTATTTAAAGCCTTATATTTGCCAGGAAGTTACGTTCTGTTTAAATAATTCCATACATGGGTTGGGTTTATGCCGATCATGGCATATAACAACCTAACTTGATTGATAAATAAAAGGCATTAAAGCCTTTTGCTAATTGAACCTTTTTTTATAGGTCTGGTAAAAAAATTGCAGCCCACCACATACACACATAGGTAAGTAAGACTTTAACTTTGTTCAGGGGTGGAGGGGACAAATATTTGCAGATCGTACAAAAATTGGTCCCAAATGGCGGGAAACGAACCCTCAACCCTCCTGCGTCGCATGCGGACTTTCGCCAGCCGCGCCTAATCGGTCGTCAAAACAAAGCTGAATAGGCGATACATTTCCTGTAGGCATGCAGTGTCTACGGCCGTTCATTCGGTTTCATAAGTTTTATCGAGTGAGGTGATACTCGCAGCCTGACCCAATTATTGCAGAAAACAAGGTATTAAGTCGATGCCTACATGTATGTAGTCGTTATTTGAACATTTTAAAAAATACCGGTCCGTTTCGCCTTTTGCTTTTTTTTGCAAAATTACATTTTGGATGCGCTATCAAAACACTCGTCATTATTTTGAAAGTTTTCTTTACTACATTTTGGAGGCTTTTACACCTTTTAAAAGCCCCAGCCATATATGTATGTAGGTACGCTCAAAAAACATTACATTTTATGTTGGTAGGTAGGTCCACTCGCTACTAGGGGGTCATAGTAGCGAGTAAGTCAAATACATATATGGTATGATTTTGGTCTATGTCTCATTCAATCATCTCTCGCGTCCAAGAAGTATGTTGGTATCAAAGATCCTCCTAGTAGCCTACCAGTCTACACGATCTTTGGTTTGTATAATTATACCTAAATTCACTGTAAATAGGTACAGGATTTTATTAACTTTTTGTTTGAAACAAGTTAAAAACTCTTTATTTATTGTTGGTTTAGTTAGAATAAGAACTAAACACTAACTAAAATAAGACTGTAAAGCAACCATAGGCTTGTTCAGGAAGGTATGGCTATGATGTCGTGATTGCGTCCGATTGCAAATTTTATAGGTTTTTGACAACAAAATAGTGTTTAGAATTAGCCTAGGTATAGACAATAAAGTAAACAGCGCGCGAGGTGTCAATAGGTATTACACCAATTTTTAAAAATCTCTAGAAAAGATGTTCATAAAACACGAAAAAAAAATTTAAAAATACAAGCTCTACTCACGTTGGAGCTATTTTATGTGTACAAACTTAGGTAAGAACACAATGAACAAGTCAATCTGTATTAAATCACTTTTCAAACCAAAAAAACTTAATCAAAATCGGGTCATCCGGTAACTACTGTACCACTGACTACACATATAAAAGAAATGCAATATAAAATTATAAAAATTGTTTTTTAATTATAAACACATCTCTATCTAGTTCTGGGTTCTCTTAAAAACAGACTTTCTGATACCTATAAGTAAATACTTATACATACATAGCAAAAATTAACTGCTCTAGCGGGATTTGACCTCATGACCCTCATCACATCGCAGAGTTTGTTAGAACATCCCTGTCGGGTGTATCCGCGAATTGGTATCCTCTTGGGTCGGTCAGTAGTTTTGGAGTAAGACTGTCCGAGTAGATTTAGACGATTAACATTAGGATATTATACCGGCAAATTTTTGGTGATATTTGAATCTTGCTGGCCTTATCTAGATTGTCAACAACATAGCAAAAAACTCAAAAATCAAATCATGAACAATTGACTTTTGTGTTAATGCTAGTTTCAAAATTTTTGTCAACAAAATCAACATTTCATCCCAATACTTCGTTTTCAAGGTTCCCTACCCAGAGGGTAAAACTGAACCCTATTAATAAGACTCCGCTGTCCGTCCGTCTGTCTGTCTATCCGTCTATCACCACTAGTCACCAGGCTGTATTTCATGAACGGCGATAGTAATACATATAGAGTTGAAATTATCACAGATGATGTACCTATTCCTGTTGCAACTATAATAAAAAATACTAAAAAAACAGAATAATATAAATATTTACTCATAACCCGTACAAATAACGAGATTTTATTGCTTGATTTTGCTCAATATTGATAACGTAAACAGGTAGACGCTTGAAATATTCACAGAACATTACGCTATATAATTCACTTTAAAAATAAATAATTAAATTAAAATAAAAGTAATATTTTAGGATGGCCCCCATACAAATGCCGTTTTTACGTACAAACATACGTCTTGGGACGTAAGTATGTACGATCTTCAAATATTTGTTTCCGGGCGTTCTAGACATTTTTTATGTAAAATAAAAATTATATATCTATGCAATGCATTGAGTTAAAAATATCAGTCAACTAGGTAGTACCTATAACACAAGTTCTTCTTAACTTGGGGCTTGATAATGCTGTGTGGATTGTACAGCATTATCTATTACAAAGTAGACCGTCAATCTATTAAAACCTAATTATATTATACGAGAAGTAAACTACCTTGGGTGTCAAGTCTACACCTACCTCACTCTATCTATTGCTAACTCTTTAGTTTTGTTTTACCTCTTCCTCCTAGAGGTGGACCTAAACCTAACATAGGTTTTAAGGCACTATTAACTAAGTTATGTAATCTAGGTATTTCTAATTAATAAATGATCTATCTATCTATCTGGTAGACATAATACTTAATTGATATTCTGCCCTGGACAAACTATTACTTCACTAATACAAACCATAGGATGATAGGACCTACAAAGTAGACAATAAACCCATTAAAATCTAATTAGGTAAAACCAGAAGTTCTCTCTCTACTCTCTGATCTCTACCTTGGGTGTCATGTGAACATAACACACCTGACTCTACCTACACTATGTCTGTAAGACTTTATTGTTGTTTTACCTCTACCACCTCGACCCAACACTAAGTTATTGATATTCTGCCCTGGACAACGAGTACTCGACTAATACACACCATAGGACCTACAAAGTAGATAATGAACCCATTAAAATTGAATTAGGTAATACAAGAAACTAATTACCTTTGGTGTCATTTCTACACAGCACACCTGACTCTACTATGGCTCATTATACTATAGGGGCTACCATGCGCCATTTTACGTGATGGAACTCATAGGTTTTGTTTTACCTTCACTTCAGATATAATTTATACTAGTAGGTACATTAACAATCATTACCCAACGCTTGATGTATAGGCGAGGAGCGGAATTTCAAACTAGCAAATCTCTATCTTGAATAATCCTATCCTAGTAATATTATAAAGGCGAAATGCGTTTGTGCCGCTGCTGTTGTCCTGAAGATGTTTACTGAATGGAACGGGCTGAAATTTCACCAACTGGGCCTGAACTAATTTAAAGGCTAAATTATTTATTCCAGAAAACGGGTGTGAATTTCATTTTGCGTTTAAATTGTATTACATCAGAAGATATTGTAAAAAATTAACGTGTTTTGTTTTATTTAAAATCAGACAGGAATACGATGACGCCTTCCTTTTGACTGGACACTGGACAGGCCCTAAACAAAGCGATTGCCAACCATCAGAACAAAGTTATCTGCTTAGAATAATAATTTTTCACTTTTTATGAGAATAAGAAGGCTAGATGTCTATTAAGGTTGTAAGTACCTACCTATTTCCACGAATAGATTGAGTCATCGCATCGCACAAGAATGTTCAGAAAAAAAATAAGATACCTACTTAACTACTATGTTTATCACGAGGCTGAGGGTCTTCTGGTCACGTGGTTGAGTAAACTGCGTAAAGAAGGCTTTTGAGGCCTCCCTATAAGAATGCCTACAGTCTAGATGTTTATGGATACGTCTATGTAGGCGCTATTTTATCGTAGATTCGTGTTGTTGTAGCTCTACAACTCAAGAAGTTATAATTCAAAACCTGATAAGGAAACAAATCTTAATTATACATACACGTAGCAGCTATGTTTAATCGGTTATACAGTTGACGTAACTTAAAAACTACTAAAATATAAAAATTACTTACATCTTTCACAGCACCGTCGACATTGTCACCGAAGCAAACACGGACACAAAACTTGACTTTCTAAATTCGTAAAAGGCTCGACGGAGGTTCGACGACCAATCGCGACGTCGCGGGACGGAATGCGACTCGGCTCACGCGCAGGTATAGCCGTGTGATATACACCTGTGTGCTACAGCAGTCGTTAGTGTAGCGAGCGATACAATGTCTTTGTGTGTGTGCAGGCTAGTATCAATATTGACAGAACTTGGAGCTGCAGGCTGCAGGAATGTTTAAGACTAGGTATCTTGTTTAGGTTAGGTTCACGGGGAATGAAACGATTTTGATTTTTAAACTTAGCGATTTATCGTTAGCTGGCCAAAATTATTAACTTTGACTAGCCTTTACATATATGAAACTGCACAATTTCTAAGGAAGAACTTGAATTTATACCAATTAGTTAAAAATTCTTGAAGAAAAAGAAATGTCATTCTTCCAATACCTAGGTATTATAAGTACTTGACTAATTATACATATAGACAGAGACCTTATTACATGTCCATGGGGACATGTAATAATGTACCAACATTCCTTGAATATGAACCCAGCCCAGCCAGACCATTATATTCACAAGAAAGCTGCAAGAATAGCTTATTAAAAAACGCTATTATGAAACAAAAGACTTTCTTTAAGACAAACTAATTGAATATATTACATTTTTTAAAAATAAAGAGCTTCGAAGCGCTGTTACTTATTTACGTGTTTAAATCTATTTAAAGAGAAAGGCCCTACGTTTCCCGCCGTAATATTCAAATTCATTAAGTAAAAATTAGACCTACAGCCAATAACAAGCCTCTTACAAATTAGGCGTTGCTGTTCTGTGGCGTTGCCCAATCCTATGTCTTCGCGCTACGTCAGAGTCGCTAGTAGCGCCATCACCTTGATTCATTGCATGTATTCCCAACAATGTAAGGAAAAATGTTAACCAATTAATATATTGAAATCAATTCCCTGATCTGGACAACTTAGATGAGTATAGCTTCACTATAGTAAAAGTTTAGAAGTACCTTAAGTACTTACGTATCAATTTATTAAGACGTACTGCAATGATTTGAAGTGTTATATGATTTAAATTAGAACGACCATGTAATGGGTGTGGCTTTTTTATTTGGTTTTGGGTCAGATATTAAAGTGAAGGGAGTGGTAAAATAAGGGTTTTATAAATCTTCTTATATTAATCACTATGGTATAAAACAAAGTCGCTTCCCGCTCTCTGTGTGTCTGTCCCTATGTATGCTTAGATCTTTAAAATACGCAACGGATTATGGTGCGGTTATTTTTATTAGAAAGAGTGATTCAAGAGGAAACGAATGCATCCGACAGAGAACCAAGGTTATCGACATAGCTCAAAGAATTAGCAAGCTGAAGTGGCAGTGGGCCGGCCATTTCTCGCGAAGAACCAACGGCCGCTGGGGCAAACGTGTTCTTGAGTGGAGACCACAAAACGCTAAACGTAGTGTAGGACGTCCTCCGACCAGGTGGGATGACGACCTGCGAAAGACTGCAGGTAGATGCTGGATGCGGCAAGCCGAAGACAGGGCGCTATGGCGCTCATTGGGGGAGGCCTATGTTCAGCAGTGGACAGCTATAGGCTGATGATGATGATGATTCAAGAGGTAGGTTTATAAACTATCGTAATCGGAATCGGAAACGTATCAATTTATTAAGACGTACTGCAATTATTTGAAGTGTTATATGATTTAAATTAGAACGACCATGTAATGGGTGTGGCTTTTTTATTTGGTTTTGGGTCAGATATTAATTTTTTCCCAGTGGAGGTATTGATTTTTTGTTACTCAAGGACGTTTAAATTTAAACAAAAGTTAAGAGCCTTGGCCCCCTGAAGTCTTATTTTACGGATACTATGCTAATGTATTGTAAATCATATCATACCTACCCATGACATGAGTTCTGCTTGCCTTGGGGTTATACGACGCTGTAAGGATCGTCTCGTATTATTTATTCATTGCGCGATTTAACCTTATTTATTAATTTGGTTGAACCTTTCATGGTATGGCACTTAAGCAGAAATAAAATTTCACTCTTATTGATTTTCTGTTGAAAGTTACGAATCAGTCAACAAGACATTTGTAAGTCTACTAGTTATTTAAGCCTACTGTTCATATTATGGATATTATAATCTGTGGTGTTATCTAGAGCAAATGCACTGATTAACTATTTGGGTAGCTTCCACTTTCACATGGTCATAGAAAAAACCTAAACCTAGTAATTTGTGAAATAAACTTCTTCGTCTTAGCTGAAGATATTTCTAAAGTGAAGGGAGTGGTAAAATTAGGGTTTTATAAATCTTCTTATATTAATCACTATGGTATAAAACAAAGTCGCTTCCCGCTGTCTGTCTGTCTGTCCCTATGTATGCTTAAATCTTTAAAATAAGCAACGGATTATGGTGCGGTTATTTTGATAAGAAAGAGTGATTCAAGAGGAAACGAATGCATCCGACAGAGAACCAAGGTTATCGACATAGCTCAAAGAATTAGCAAGCTGAAGTGGCAGTGGGCCGGCCATTTCTCGCGAAGAACCAACGGCCGCTGGGGCAAACGTGTTCTTGAGTGGAGACCACGACACGCTAAACGTAGTGTAGGACGCCCTCCGACCAGGTGGGATGACGACCTGCGAAAGACTGCAGGTAGATGCTGGATGCGGCAAGCTGAAGACAGGGCGCTATGGCGCTCATTGGGGGAGGCCTATGTTCAGCAGTGGACAGCTATAGGCTGATGATGATGATGATTCAAGAGGTAGGTTTATAAACTATTTGAAACAGATATTCCACGAGGGCCGCGGGGCGCAGCTAGTAAAAGATAATTAAGAATCAGATATTTATTACACATGCATGACTAACAAAATCTTAACCCAGCTTATCGCTACTATTAGCACCTGCCAATAGCAGAGGTAAACAACTATTAATATGAATTTAACATAAAAGATAATACGAGAAACAGTTTCATAAAAATAAATAACCTAAAAAAACACATTCGTAATAGATGAAACTTAAGTTGGGTACTTTTAAATCAACGTTAAACTAGAACACAATATCAAAGAAATGTGCTTAATAAAAAATAAAAGAATTATATAAACTTAGTAACATAACTTAATTTGTAACTTTTAAATGTATTTTTTTAAGTAATGGTAATACGTAGCCAGTTTTTAAATTACTTATGATTAATATAGAGAACGATTACCTATATAACTTTAATAAAAGTATTATATAAACTTAGTAACATAACTTAATATGTAACTTTTAAATGTATTTTTTTAAGTAATGGTAATACGTAGCCAGTTTTTAAATTACTTATGAATTATGATTAATATAGATAACGATCATATAACTTTATATAAATATAACAAAACTTAATATATATAGTCCTATTATGATTATATTTTTGTTTTTATACATTGTTTGTAAAATTTTGCATAACTTAATTAAACAAAATGAGCCTGGAAAATTCTTAATTGGCGATATGATACCCATATATTACATTATATGTATATCTATTACTATAAGAACACAATGACTTAAAATCTACATGGATATAATATTAATAAAAAAATTATAAACAATATAAACATACAGGCGAATTGAGAACCTCCTCCTTTTTTTAAATCGGTTGAAAGTAATTTGCCTGAAATCATTTGGTACTAGTTTCTAGAATGTAAGTACACATTGCATAACATACTACATAATGCAAAGAAATTTCAAATACATAATAATATTATCAACATTTTAAATCTTGTTAAAATATGACTCTGGTTTCTATAATAGTCAATATCAACAAACTTAGAGCAAAAGACAAACCATCATTTCTTTATTCTCACTACATTTCACTTTTACAGTATTTTATTGTTGTTCTCATTTTCATCACACTAATATAACATGACCATAAAATTCTATGAAATGATATAAATGGATGGATTGATGGATGTTTGTTTATTCTTCCCTGCAAAACTACTCAACGGATCGGGCTGAAATTTGCATAGATAGTTCTAAGCCTGGAATAAAACAGGGAACGTTTTATCCCATACATCAGTTAATAATATAAATAAACATAAATAATCCTAAAACGTTTCAGTATAAACAACCCGTTCGAAGGGGGCAGAAACGCGTTTTACTTAATTTCATATTACATAAGCTATTTTCAGACACATGTCAACATGTGAAACCCTGATGCAAATGGTTAAGTCTATTAAGCCATATAGTTTTATTTTATGTTTAATTTAACTGGTAAATTTGTTCCCATAGTACTGTTAACATAGTTTTTTACGACTGACAATTACCCTTCTCAAAATTATCCTTTCAATACATCATTCATTCACATTAACAGTCATTTAATACCCATAACAGCAATACCCAAAGCAGAGCTTCTGCTTAGCTTTGGGCTAGATGATGGGGATTAAGCATTACTTATTTTTATTTACTTACAGATTGACAAATTCTTACAAAATTTGTATTGTTATCACAGCCTTTAAGGCGTACTTTGGCAGGTTAACATACACAATGAAAATTTGAATGATATCAAGTTTATACCTAGTTTCAAACTCAACACTTACTAAAGTAAGACTCTATACGTAGGTACGTGCCGTCTCTAGAAATTTGTAAAATATTAAAAGAAACGTTATGAATGTTAAAAAAACTGCACTCTAAAATTACTAAAAAAGTAAACAAAACGAGAACCAGCAGCTAGAACGCATCAAGTTAATATTTTTTTAACTATGTTCTTATTAATCGACTATTCTTTTAAGGAGGAGGATTTAAACAATCCATATTGACGACCGATGCGGCGCGGTGGGCGATGGTCCGCCTGCGACGCAGGAGGTTGCGGGTTCGATTCTCGCCTCGGAACAATTGTATGTACGATCTGCAGATATTTGTTCCGGGTGTTCTGGTTGTTTTCTATGTATAATAAAAAAAGATCTATCTATGTAATGTATTGTATTATGTATATCAGTTATCTAGTACCCATAACACAAGCTCTGTTTACCATGGGGCCAGATAATGCTGTGTGAATTGTCCAGCATTATTTATTTATTTATTTATTCTCAATTCTTAGAGTAAATTAAGAGCATTTTTGATGATGGTTTTGAAACATGGGCGAATGTAAAATGAACCTTTTTCGAATGGTCACATACCTCTACAACGTAAAAAAGCAAAACGACGCGGCGGCAATTTTCTAACTAAAACAAAGACGAAGTTAAATATTTAATTAAACTAGACTCATATTCAAACTTGTATTTTTAAGATTGGTCAATGAGAGATAATTCAAAACTGTAGAGATACTTATCAAAAATGATGAAGAGACTAATATCATCAGTTTTGATAAAATTTAAAGATATTTAGATGGCCACTCAATGACCGATCTCGAATAATACGTTTTACATGTAAACCCATCTACGCAAAATTATTTAGATTCATAGAAAATAATACGATACGAAGATAATTTCAAAAGTTCTATTCTATACTTCGTAATCTATCTATCGTATTCTACACCTGTCATTTACGAATGTCAAAAAAGTTTATATTCGCTTATCAAGGTGACCTCATCTCAAGTAGGTACCTAAATTGATCGTTATTTCATACTTATGTATTTGTGTATAAGTCAATTTTCAATTTCAATTTATTTATTTAGAATGAACAAAGAATTATAACTAAAATACAACGGAACACTGGAAAGGGCATACGTTTAAAACTGTGTCGCACCTCCCAGCGCTCAAACTCAGGATAAGGTTAAGGCCGATTTAACCAAACAGAAGGCATGGTTTGATATTGCTGTAATTTTTGATTAACCAATTATCCAATTAGTTATGAGGTAATAAATACATAAAAACGGTTTCAAATAAATTTTATCACTAGAAGATTATAATACCTAAACACTAATCTTGGCCAATAACAGCGATTTAAAGTAATTAGCCTTTCACCGATGTCTCTCAATGTTTTTTTTTAGTTTTTTTCTTCTCTCATATACTTATATCCAACTATTAATATTTTGAACTTCAAAACACACGGCTAGTGAATACTTAGAAGTACTGCATTAAGTTCAAAGTTTTTTACCTTCCTTGTACCTTGCGATCAGGTATATTTAGGACAAAAAATATCTGTAGACAAAGAAAATGTGATAAAAAGTGATTCAAATAAATACTTGCATTGAATTTGAGATCTAAAGCCTCTAACTAAAATCTTATTTAAATGCACTTGCCCTAAGAAGTTAACTAAGACAATCCGTAAGTGTATCAAGTTTTAATAAACCTAAGAATAAACCAAGCAACATCCAATAGTCATCGCAAAACTAAGTTTCCAACACATATTTTTTTTTCATTCTTTTTTGTTTTTCCTACCAATCAGGTTGTTATAACTTACATAACCAAGTTTAAAGATTCTAAACTCCTCAAGTTATAATAATTATTCGCCAAGACCTCGAATAAATTTGATCTTCGCTCTGTACGGCTCTTGTAAACACTACTAAATATATTCTTAAAACTCAATAAATAAGGTGAATACAGTACAAAATTAAGAATATAATATTTTTGTGTGTAACGTCGTAACAAATATAAATCATTATCGATTTTACTTTTCGCTATTTGAGCTTTAAAAACCACACGAGTGTATAGTTTAAGCCTACACAAAAAAGTTTGTATTGTACTAAGACACTATTTCGATAATAAGACTAGATTACAAGTAGAGACGGCGGCGTCGCAGATCTTGAGATAAAACCACCAATTTGTACCCTAAGACCTACATAATAAAGTTGAATACCTAGACAATAAAGTTGACTATTCGCTACATTTACCTAAGACAGTGTTTCGAAGACACACTGTTAAAAAGTTCAAAGAACCGACATCCAAATCTTAAAAAATAAAACACTAAAACGTAGAGGATAAAGTTGATTGTCGGCTATAAATACCAAAACTGACGATGGTAACTCTAAGAACTAACTGACGATGGTAACTCTAAGAAGGTAACAAAGTTTGCATATCTTGAAAAAACATTCTAAAAACTTCTCATTAATGTTGATTGTCTTTTACATACAGGGTTATTGGTAATTCGACGTATTCCTGTTAGGAGGTGATAGGGGTGACTATTTGCGATAATTTTCATCCCCATGTGCATCATGCAAAAGTAAACCATTTTTAAGTTATCATGATTTTTAGCTTATTTCAATATAAGTCAAAAGTGCAACATCAAAAATTGATTTAAAAAAAACTGTCTATTTAAATACGTTTTATTTAAAATAAAACTAAAGGAATACGGGAAGGGAATACGTCGAATTACCAATAACCTGTATACCTTAGACACTTCCGATGGTGATGGCCATGGATGATGGCCAATTTAATTAGAGACGTCAGCGTCACCGGAGCTGGTATCTTTCTCCGAGGGGGGCAGCGAGGGGTCTATGGGGGACACCGAGGCGCAGGGGGGAGGTACAGGGGCGTTCTCTTCGTAGACCAGGCTGAGTTTGCTATAATTGCGTTTGCAGAAAACACCCTGTAAACAAAACACACTGCGTGTTAGTGCTACTCTTAGGTACTGTAAGAAATGGACAATTTTTTTATTAGATTTGGAAATATTAAAGATCTGATATTAATCGTGTACCTTTTGCTTTATATTTCCCTTACGTTTATGATAACAAATCAGGAAATTTAAAAAAGTTTGGATAGACGTTTCTTCTATATCAGCATCATCATCTTTTATTAGTCCCTTGCTAAACAAAGACCTTCGCTAATGAGTACCATAGCGCCCTCCCGCTGCCGCATCCAGTATCTGCCTGCAGCCTTTCGCAAATCCACATCCCACCTGAACGAAGGGCGTTTTACTCTGGTGAAAGTTAACCGGCGATGCAGGTGATCGTCTGATATTCGACGAAAGAAAACTCCATCCATTCGATTAGAGTGATGTTTTCTAAAAAAAAATCGTATTCTGATATCGTGATTATAAGCCAATTGGACCCAAGCTCTATTTATTCATCAACATAAACAATAGAACATAAGATGTCAATGTCGTGGCAGTCGGTAGCGACTCCACCAACTCAGCCCATATATATCATAAGAGCCGACTAAAGACCCTTGTTATTTGATCCGCTATGGCGCTCATTACGAGGCCTATTCCCAGCAGTGGACTATTATAGGTTGATTATTAAGGATCCTTGTTAAAACGCGTCGCTGTGAAAATTTACGGGTATGATAATTCTGTCATCTGTGAGTGATCCCATACTACTCGCAGTTGACGATGATGAAAGAATGATCACCATGGAAACCGAAGATGTTCACGGCGAGAAAAACGTGTGGTAACATAGGGCGTAAAGCAACCTACCAGATAAAGGGTAGCGGCACTTTCTGTGTATATTTAACACCTCTGCTTTGGTCGCCAACACGCCTACCAAGCGCAGTGATTATAGCAAAACCAGAGGATGTTTGGGGATATTCAGTAGATATATGTGCTGATGAAGATGGGGGTGTTTATTACCTTAGGTTTGGGTTCCGTTAAGGTACTTTCTCCAGAACTGCTGGTGATTCCTTCCTCCAGGGTCAGACGCGCAGTGGCGCCTTCTAGGTGCAAGTCCTTGTACAGTTGACCCAGTTGCTCATTTACCAAGCACGGCTGTGAATAATTTTGAAAGTAGTTTAATTAAGTTCATACTAATATTATGAAAACCGGCCAAGTACGAGTGGGACTCGCGCATGAAGGGTTCCGTACCGTTATCTTTAAAAAAATCACAAAAATCATGTCTGTTGTATTTCCATACAAATATTTTTCACCTCATCTGTGAAAATATCAACGTTCTAATCACGGCTCATGAAATACAGCTTGGTGACAGACGGACGGACGGATAGCGGAGTCTTTGTAATAGGGTCCCGTTTTGGAACCCTAGAAAGCGAAAGTTATAGGTGTTTGGCGCAACTAGTAATAAATAATCTTGGGCAACCCATACGACACCACCCGACAACGATTTATTTTCTGTTTGGTATGCACGTCTAAGAATGTTCCCTAATTTTTAACAGGTGAGTTAGTGAAGACTGAATGATAGAATAAAAGACACAGTTACTTACTTTTGATAGATAGAGAAGCGAATCTAGCGACTCGAAAATATGGGGACTTGAAAGAAATAAGAAAGTTTAGATTGCTATCGAGCCCAGACGTAGGGCGTTAGGAAAATCGCCTAAATCACAACACGTAATATATGGAGCATCTATCAAGACTACAGTGAGTTAATGACTGTGGTTAATTATAACTAGACTAACCTGGGTCATCAGCCTAATTTTCTTCGTATTATCATCCAAAGTCTCTTGTTTAGTCTTCATCGGAACCTGGTAATTGAAATCCAGATTCCTTGTCCCGCAAACCTGTAACAACGTTATGTTTATTAATAAATAAATAAATAATGCTGGACAATTCACACAGATCTAGCCCCATGGTAAGCAGAGCTTGTTTTATGGGTACTAGATGACTGATATACTTAATACAATAGATTACATAGATACGAGTAGATATTTTTTATTATACATATAAAACGACCAGAACACCCGAAACAAATATCTGCAGATCGTACACACAATTGTTTGTTAATGCGGGAGTCGAACCCGCAGCCTCCTGCGTCGCAGGCGGACATCGCGCCACATCGGTCGTTGTCGTTTATTGTCAAAGTAGTACACTAGATGAATAATGACCCTTAATGAACCAATGGTCGTGGCGTAAAAATCGACACTACCAATTCACCCCGTGGATGTCGTAAGATCCGACTGAGAAAACCTCCCAGAGGACTAGCAGCAGCATCCTTCTGTGTATTTCGAGACCTTAACTGCGATTACCTATCCGCTTACTAGGCGTAGTGATTGGCATTATGGCAAAACCCCTCTTATTTGGGAGGGCATGTTTAGCAGTTAATGTTGAATCGACTAATCAGAAACTAGCGAAATGACGTGATTTTTATTTCAACCAATGTGATAAGGTCGATTCTGTGATGGCACATAAGATTGTTTAAAAAGGGACCAAACTAATGTTTTCAGGGCGAAAGCGATTGTTTGTATCCAAAGCGAAGCTAAGAGTAGCGAGGGATTCAAATAATTTTGCTCGAAGTTAAATAACTTTGGTACCGTGAGGCACACTACTACTGCATTTCATCAATAAGAAAAAAACTGAATAATAAAATATTATAAGAGATGCTTTTAGTAGTGACACATTATATATTTTCAAATCTTGGTAAATATAATATTATGTTATAAATAAATGACTTTTGTGTTTATATTTCGATTGGTTTGGTTCTAAATTGTTAAGACAGTTTATGCGTTTAATTTGATAGTTTCTAGCGTTAATGTTTTTCTACTAGCTAGACTTTCGTGATACATCGTCGGCCACATCTTCACTTTCTTTCAGTTGAGATTGTAGTCAAACGAAGTCCCTATTGACAAAACAAACGTTCACTGCTAGAACTCATTTTTTATTCAATTTGTGTGAATTACTTAAAAAATTGGTCTGAAATTTTGCATAAATGCCATTCTAGACCTAAAAACTTTTAAAAAACGTCGCGTAAAGCGTTAAGCCGTTGGGTGAAGCTGGTCCATGCTTAAAAAACAACGAGACCCTACTTCTCCCAATCAGCTTTTGGAAACTATGTTAATCGTAAAAGCAATTCACTCACTTGCACCCATGTCGAGTCTATTTTGTTTTGGGGGGTCTTCACAGCGCTCACAGGCTCGTAGGTGTAGAACGCTGTGTTTTCCTGTAAATAAAAATATGAACTGCTTAGTGCACGAGGACAGTGTGGAACCGCCTTCCTGCCGGCCCTGCTCCTGCCGTAAGGCAGCATCGATGTAATTCTAGAATAAAATCGGCCAAGTGCCAGTCGAACTCGCGCACGAAACATTTATTGTATATTGTTTTTTTTTGTTATAGCAGCAACAGAAATACATCTTCTGTCAAAATTTCAACTCTGTAGCTATCACGGTTCATGAGATACTACAGCCTGGTGATAATAAATGTGACGGACAGACAGCGGAGACTTAGTAATAGAGTCCCTTTTTAACCTTCGCGTACGGAACCCAAAAAAACTACTCTTCTCGACAAAACACATGCGAAGCCGCTGGCAGAAGCTAGATTATAAAAGAATACCTTCTTAGGCATCTCCAGACAGTGTTTCTTCTGATCGCTGCTATACATACTGCCAGACTCAGTTCTCAAGAAAGAGGAATAGAAGGAGGAAGAGCTGGATTCGCTATCATCGGTTCTATCTTCTTCGAACGGGCCCGTAGATTTCTCTGTGTTTTTTTTGACTACTGGCCTAGGCTCCGGTTTTACCTCTGGTTCAGTACCCTAAAAACAAACGTAAAAAAACTAAACGTTATGGTGGGAACTGGAAGGTCGGTTTTAGATTGACACGTTTTAGTAGTTTGACTTGCTTTGCTACTCACGATTCAAGCATGCGTTTTACGGTAACAATATGTAGGTTTGTATTGTATAAGCCATTTTAATTAGTTAGTTCTAGAATTCAAAAGTCATACTTTTTTTAATATTAGGAGTTTAGGAAACACCTAAAATTAAAGAAAAAGTGAGTTCATGGTATTCTCCCCAAAGGGAAAACACATGAACGAGGTACCACCCATTATGTTCAATGGATCTGAGCTGAATAGAGTTACCCAGTTCAAATATTTAGGTCACATTGTAAGTGACTATCTTAGAGATGAACCAGACATAGAGAGGGAGCGAAGGGCGTTGACTGTAAGGGCCAATATATTGGTTCGTAGGTTTTATCGATGTTCTGAAGAGGCAAAAGTCACGCTGTTTAAGTCTTACTGTCAGACGTTCTACACGAGTAGCCTATGGACCACATATAGTCAACAACCGATCAACACCCTTCGCGTCCAGTATAATCAATCATGCATTCAGGATGATACTGGCTCCTGGGGTTCTGCAGCGCGTCCGGCATGTTCGCGGAGGCGCGCACGGACGGCTTCCATGCATGCATGCGGAAGAAAATCGCCTCGATGCTGTTCAGGCTGCACGGTAGTACCAACATCATTCTGAATGCATTATCCAATAAATGGGATCGCCCGTCCCTCAAGCACTGCAACCATGTAATGATGAAATAACTTTCATCATTATTTGATTGCACTGTTTGTAATAATTTACATTAATTGTTAATAACTAACATAGAATTAAGAAAAATTTGCTACTAACATGATATGGACCTAAATTTAATTTTAATTATGATTTGGCATTGTCCGAAATAAATGTTTTTTTTTATTTTTATTATTTAGCTGATTCACATAATCAAACTTCACTAATTACTCGCAGAATGTGTGAAATGTAGAGCATTCTCCTCGTACATAAAGCTGTTTTATTCGTGGGCATGATAATAAATGTCTCTTGTACCTACTCAGGACTAGCTCCCTGTGAGCTTCGCTTGTGAGATATTATAGTATAGAATCATGAGCACGGGATTCAATGACTCATGCTACGTAAGACACTGCTTTATGCACTCGGTGCATAATCTACTATTATGTGTTTGCATACTGTATTCATAACTTTTCATAAATAAATGCATATTAATTCATTCATTAATGGATTTAAAGCTAGATATGCCAAAAAAACGTAGATGTAAACAGAAATCATCAGATGATATATCGAAATAATTAATTGCAGATCGGTCGAATACCTTTATGGCGTTCTTTGGTTTCTGCTGCACCGATCCGGGTTTCTATAAAGCATCGAAATAGTCGTTCTAAATGGCAAACATAATCTTGACAATAAGGATAAATATAATAGGGGTGTATAATTATAAGTATTAATACAACGGGTATTTATCGCGTTTATTTACTTTTTTCCCCGACGTTTCAACAGGTTTACACTCTGTCGTGGTCAGTCATCCCGTGACCTATATATAAATACCCGTTGTATTAATACTTATAATTATGTGTTCAGATCGCGTAAGTTTAAAAATAGGGGTGTAGTACACATAAACTAGAATCTGTCTAGACCCCAGTTTAACTGGGTACCCCCGGTAAAACTGGGGTCTGTGTCCATACACAGACTCGTTAATGATATTGTTAATTAAACACCAAATTAGTATTATGTGGTGATTCGACTATCTATACCCACTTATGTCTATACCCAGACATATTTTTTCAACTGGCTAACGTCGAAGTTTATTAAAATAATATAACTAATAATAATCATAAAACTGAGTAGCAATATTAAAGGACAATGGGCGAAATTGGTCCAAGAGTCTCCACTGATGTGACTTGTGGGAAATGAAAGGGCATAGTTGCCGTATCATTCTGGCAAAAGCCTATTAAATTCTGTTCCGTTTTTTTGTTATGGTCATGTTTGTTCTAATAATTATATTAATATAAAATATGACTCTACGTTAAACAATTTGGCTTGTGTTATTTTTTTTTATTAAGAGCCATGCGATCAATATCACTACAAGGCTAAGATCATGGAACATGACTCAGATAAGCAATGTAGTTTATTGTTCGATTAATGAAATACAATTGTAGGGGATGAAGTCACATTTATTCATCTATTATTATTGCATCTAAAAATCTGGCTGGTTGATGTATGTTATCTTCGTAACGTGCATAGCCTAGGTAGCGTAATTTGTGCACAGCATACTACCGTGCGTATTCCTGCTTTGCATGGACAGAATTGGCCAAAATCATAAGGCAACTATGTCCTTTCATTTACCGCAAGTCCCATCAGTAGAGGCTCTTGGACCAAGTTCCATACATTTTTGCCCATTGTCCTTTGACTTTTCTAATGCACTCACAATCCCACACGGAAATAAAATCTTGCAAGAGTTGGACTTTACACTGCATAAAACAAAAACTGTACATCTTTTAGATCAGGTATTATTTTATAACTGAGATTTTCGAAAGACCAGTGTTATCAACTCCAACAATTTTTCAAGTCCGAATATTAAATGACTCCTTCAAGTCCCAATTACGATATTTAAGCGTTAAACCTACCTTGAAACTGGTGTTGTCCGCTTTTTTCGTCTGGCGCATCCGAGTGGCAGTTTTGGTTACACGTAGGTCGATAGGAGCAGCAGATGCTGCTCTGAGTCGTGCTGCAATTTTCATATGTTGCTTCTGCATATGTAACGGCATTGGTGGGTGCATGAACGGGGATCCGTATACTGGCAGCGGGCATGTCCAGGGCACTGGAAGATGAAATGACAAGCATTATGAATTGGGGTCATTGTGGCGATCACAATAGGCCTATCATGACCGCAGTGACACTCAAGCCACCCCAAAGGAAATAATAATATGTGGTTATTAATATGTTAAATTCAAAAAATAAATAACTCAGATTATTAGATGTTTTTTGGCAGTGAGGTACTTAACACCATTGCGTCGATTATCCCTACTTTACCCTACAGGTCCACGGCAATGAGGAACGGCCTGAAATGGAAAGGAATTCTTTATAAAAAACTAGCTGCGCCCCGCGGCTTCGCCCCCGTTCAAATGTATGTGTCAAATTTTTTTAATGATAAAAAGTCCTATGTCCGACTCCTGGTTCTATGCTACCTCCCCACCATCTTTCAGCCAAAAGGTTCAGCTGTTCTTGAGTTATAAATAGTGTGACTAACACGACTTTCTTTTATAACATACGTATAGAATAAATGTTATTGGAAAAAAACTATAAATTAATAAGTATTGTGTATGTACAAAAATATATAATTTTTAGTATAAGTAGTTAAAACATCGCCTTTGGGTTTAATAAAAAAACCTGTAATGATGTTACTATCTCCATAAATAAATATACTTGATTCTTCATACTTTAAGTCGCAGGTTGATTGAATCGGGGAATGAATTTTGTTTAATTCTAGCGACATCTATCGCCTGTTGAGAAAACTGCGAACTATACCACTTCCAGGAAAATTTACTAGATGGTGCTAGATGTGATTGGTAACGGTGTAAAATTCCACCATGTGACCGAAGTCCAGTGCAGAAATTGATAATAAATAACTGTAATACTTATATTTACAAAGGCGAATGTTTGTAAGGGTGTGAAGATATAGTGTTTTTGACGCGTCAAAATTAAAACAACGACAGATTAGGCTGAAATATTAAGACGTTTAGCACCTGGGGGCATATTTTAACACTCCATATACGCAATTGCGTGTTTCGTTTCGCATGACTGGTGCTCTACACCGAATTAGAGTACCAATTTTCCAAGCGGGCGAACGTCCGCCTGCGATGAAGGAGATTGCGGGTTCGATTCCCATCTTGAGACAAATATTTGTATGATCTGCAAATATTCGTTCCGGGTGTTCTGGGTGTTTTCTAAATAAAAAAAACTATATGTAGTGTATTGTAATTAGTGATTAGTATCACTTTTTTTTATTGTAATTAGTATCACTTATCTAGTACCACTTATCTAATAACACAAGCTCTGCTTAACTAGGGGCTAAATAATGCTGTGTGAATTGTCTAGCATTATTTTAAATAAATAAATAAATAATGCTGGACTATTCAGCATCATCTAGTCCCAAGCTAAGCAAAGCTTGTGTTATGGGTACTAGATGATTGATATACATACTTGTAAGACGTATACAATAGATTACATAAATATATATATTTTGTATACATAAATAACGACCAGAACACCGGGAACTTCAGATTGTACACACAATTATTACTGTCCCGAGGCGGGAATCGAACCTGCAACCTACTGCGCGGGCGGATTCGCCCAGAGCGCTACAGAGGTCGTCGATACATTTATTTATATCATCATCAGCCTATATAAGTCCATTGCTGGACATAGACTTTCCCCAATAAGCGCCATAGCGCCCTGTCTTTATTTATATGGCACCTATTATGCTGTTTAACTTACTGTGAGTAGGCTGGTGATTCAGGTGGCTGATCTGAGGGTAAGATTGACTCAGGTCTTCTGCAGTCAGCTTCTTCGCGGGGGGTCTGATCGGGGTCACCGTTCGGGGGTAGTATATTGGCTGTGCGTTACCTAGCAAATAACATAATTTTATTATAACACAGTATAATACAAAATGTCTATGAAATAGTAAGAAAATGCTCGTTACATTTGAAATGTTTTTGATTTGGATACCTCTTCACATCACGCGAAGACAAGTTTTGCATACATGTGTTCTAAACGTGGAATATCACTAATAGGCTATATTTTATCGTTAAAGCGAAGCAAATTAAGACAATCTAAAACAACAATTCTAATAAATAACACGAAAGTACACATAATATTGATTACAAAGTGGATTATCATGGGGTACTTGTGCCGCACGTTATAAATGGAGTATGCTTCATTATCATCATCAGGGTATCCGAGTGCGCTGCTGGACTTAAGCCTCCTTCGATGAACGCTTTGAACGTAGTCTCACAGAAAGCTAGTGCTATGGTTCAAGCTTTTAAAATTATCCATAAAAACTTCTCAAAAGGTGTTTTCTGGCTATATTCGTCACCATTATAAACTTTCTATACCAATATTACTTGCTACAGACAGTTACATTTTATCCTTCGGGCCGATCACTGATGGTGCTTTGAAAGATCCAGGCAGTGGTAAGCTAACAGCACTAGGTGGATCGTCTATCAGTCAACAGCCCGAAGCTGCCAACTAGACTGGTAATAAGATATTAACACTGCGTTGGGATTTACCAAAAAGCACGTAGTGCATGTCTTTTGTAAAATCAGTCTAGTTTTTGCAGGAATAGAGTTTGGAATTATCTTATCGACGTTAGATAGTGGTAGGACATCTCTGTAGAAAAAGCAATCTAGATTGTTAAAGTAGAGTTCAAATTGACTTACCGACATTAGTTGTTCCAGGTGGAGAACTGTTAGACGCTCTCTGAAGACATGGCTGCTTTGCCGGGACTTTATTTTCTATGTCCATCACAGAGCGCTTCAGGCCGCGAGACTGTGGAGAACGAAATACAATATTAAGTCATAAGAAAAGCAAAAGGACCTGTTGAATCACACTGCTTGGCTAAAGCCTCTTAGAAGCATTCGTTGTGTCGTTGATATGGAAGCTGCGATAGGTCACGATGTAAGAATTAACCTATCTAACTGAGCTCGTGGATGTCGTAAGAGCCGACTAAATGAACCAGCCAGAGGAAAGGCAGCAGCTTCCAGCTGTATAACTAACACCTTCACTGCGATCACCAATCCGATTATGGCATTACCTCCCATACCTCCCACTGTTTGGGAGAGTTCAAAACAGCGGACGTATTTGTGCTGATGAGGAAGAGTGTCCATACTTCTATACTAATAATATTATAAAGAGGAAAGGTTTGATTTTTTGTTTGTTTGTTTGTACTGGATAGGCTCCAAAACTACTGGACCGATTTGAAAAATTCTTTCACCGTTGGGAAGCTACACTATCCCCGGTAAACATAGGCTATATTATATTTTCAAAAAAGTAAGGCATCCTTACTAAAAATCCAATAATGTAACCCAAGGTGTGAAAAATGTACCTATAAAATTCCTTACATTTGAATGCGCCATTTTTTCTCAATGAACGTGGTTGCCTAGCATCACTCCATGGACAACAAAGGTTTGATAACAATTTATTGTATGGAAACTCTTTTGTTAGGTTGCACGCCTTTTTTGATTATTTTGTAGTAAAGCGTTTACATTATCTTTGATTTTGTATCTGTAGACACGATAATAATTTGTTGTGGTTGTGTTGTTCAGTGTTGTTCTTTCAGATTATTTGCGGAAACTGACTACAATACCTAATTCATAAGTTATCCATCTTCTATCATAATGGTTGAGACAGACTGGCGAGAAATATTGAGCTTCTCACAGCGAGAGCTCGGGCAGGCTGATAATGAGAAACTTTGCGAAGGTCTACCATGGATGGAAGCGGACGATATTGAACTCAACTTTTCAGATCTGAAAATACTGTTTAGACTCGCTCGAGATATCTTAAAATACAAAAACGAGCCGGTATGATCCCATTTTAAATACTCAAGTGACATCCTTTATCCTACTTAATATTATAAACGCGAAAGTTTGTAAGTATGGATGACTGTTTGTTACTTTTTCACGTAAAAACTACTGAATGGATTTTAATGAAACTTTACAATAATATAGCTTATACATCAGAATAACAGATAGGCTACAATTTATAAAGATATATTGTATATTATCCAATTATCTATCAAAACACAAACCGCGGGGCGCAGCAAGTATATTATAAATTAAAAAACCGGTTTAGCCGCGCACTGGGGAAATACCAGTTTTTAATCAGATACCTAGAGTTTTCTTTTGTTTATCTTTTATGTAGTTATATTGTGTCAGTTTATGTTAGTTAGCTTAATGTTTTTTAATGTAAGTTTTTCTTTTTGGTTGTACTTTACCTCAGTATTTTGTGTATACTAATGAAAAAAAAACTATTCTATTCCATTCTATAAATTCCCAAGTAACTCTGTCTCTGCGTCACAGGCTACTTTTAATCCCGGTAAAATGCGTGCGAAGTCGCGAGCAGAAGTTATTTGATTATATTTACCGGAATGGCCTCATCAGCGTCAATAGCCTTCGTTGGCTGGTAGGCAGCGTTGCATCTTGCCAGGTGTTCCTTTGTCTTCTGCCTATTAGTGTCCGAGACACGCTCGTTTAAGTTGCAAGAACGACCCCCACGGTGATTGTTGACTAGCTTTTTTTCCATTGCACTGTTGTGTCTAGAAAGGACAAGAATGATG
The DNA here is from genome assembly GCA_943735965.1 of Eupithecia abbreviata. Taxonomy (NCBI): domain Eukaryota; kingdom Metazoa; phylum Arthropoda; class Insecta; order Lepidoptera; family Geometridae; genus Eupithecia; species Eupithecia abbreviata. The sequence continues at coordinate 10,787,602 of OX030973.1, forward strand.
AGTGACGGAGGAAGTACTGAGGTAAAATGTTGTACATATTTGTTTCATACTAGACTTCGACGCGTTGTTTCTAATTTATATGCCATAGGAACTGTCCTATGGGATAGAAATCCTTAAAATTTAAAATATATATGTAATCGTTTTCGTCCATTTCATTAGCCTATCTAAGAGCCTGTCCAGATGGAGCGTATTACGCGCGAGTGGCCTCGCGCGTTTCAATTTATATTGTGTCCAGATGCCGCGTTTTACGCGCGATGTGTTTGTGACGGACCCAGGGACAGTTATAAATATGGAGCCAGACAAAGCAGTCGTGTTGTGGCTTATCAAAATTATCGGTCTTCATTTTCGTTCCAAATACGTTCACTCGCGTCGGACTCGCGCGCACCACTGGACGCAGCAATGGCGTCCGAGTATCTCGACACACGCGGCGCTCGCGCGCAGCACGCGCGAATCGAGATTCCGGCGCGTTGCTCGCGTTTTACGCGCGAGTGAGGAATCGCGACGCATCATCTGGACGGGATGTATAACGCTCTAGTATCTGGAGAACGCGCGAGGGCACTCGCGCGTAAAACGCTCTATCTGGACAGGCTCTTAGTCTACTGCAAGCCTCTACCCAATGAACGCCACAGCGCCCTGTCTTCTTGACGCATCTAGCAGTCTTTCGCAGGTCGTCATCCCACCTGGTTGGAGGGCGTCCTACGTTACCGAGTCGTGGTCTCCACTCAAGAAAAAGTTTGCCCCAGCGGCCGTCGTTTCTAAAGTTCTAAGGTTCTAGGAAAAGTTTACTTCACTTTAATGTATGAAACAAAAACTAGTAAATCAGTATTTACGAGATAAAAGTAGGTACCTTATAAGCAAAGACTCCGTAAGTCTCGCAGGTGCGAAGTCGGTCTCTGAGGGGGACATATCAGTGGTCATGGACGATAAAGAGCTGCTGTCGGGAGCAGAATTTAAGTTCTTTGACGCCCTTTGTGACAAATGAGATTTGATTCTGGGAAAAGATAATAAATATATTAATATAAAAATATATACATTGAAATCGATGACGGCGAGATATCACGCACACCAGATACGAAAACAGAGACCTAAGCCCTCCTTCACGTATACATATAACTCATCGGGCCAACTCTACTGCCATACGTGCCGTAGGTTTTCAAGTTCGGTCTATCGAGCCATATTAGAGTTTTTTTTTTATTTTTTATTTAGCCTGTTTCGTCCCACTGCTGGGCAAAGGCCTCCCCCAAATCTTTCCACTCAGTGCGGTCACGTGCGATCTCCCACCAATCTCCGAGGAAGGCGTTAAGGTCGTCTCGCCAGCGCTTTCTTGGCCGACCTCGCCCATATTAGAGTTAATGATAAAAAAAAAATATTCATAATGATGAAACAGAATAATCATCAAAACATTTTTTATACATGTTTCATCATCATCAGCCTATACTAGTCCACAGCTGGAAATATGCCTCCCCTAAATAGCGTCATAACGCCGTGTCTTCATCGTATGCCAGCATCTGCCTGCATTAGTTCGCTGGCCGGAGGGCGTCCTACACTAAGCTTGCCAAGTAGCTTTTACTGCACGAAGCTGAGCAGTAAAAGCGACTTGGCAAGCTTAGTGTAGGACGCCCTCCGGGATAAAAGATGCGGTGCAACGCTAAGGAGGGCGCCGCCACTGCCTGACTGAGCTGGAGATGGATACTTGCATCAGGGGACGGGCGTATGAATGTTTCTATCCTACTAATATTATAAACGCGAAAGTTTGTGAGGATATATGTAAGTATGTTTGTTGCTCTTTCACGTAAAAACTACTAAATGTTTTTTAATGAAACTTCACAATAGCTTACATATCAGAATAACTCATAGGCAAAATTCATAAAGATGTATATTATCCAAAATATCTATCACCACGCGGGTGAAACCGCGGGGCGCAGCTAGTAGATAATACAATTCTTACGTGACAACAGCATTGGCCAACGATTTCTGGTCGATAAACACGTTTTTGCAATCACGAGCGAGCTGGAACGGGGGACTGATCGTTTGGACACGACGATTTTTCAGGTGACTGTCAAAATATCTGCAAGAAGAATATAAAGTTGAATTCCTATTCATAAGATTGCTTCTTCTGTCATACGGTTGCTTCTGGAAGATCTTTAGGTGCGTTATTATATATAAATATAAATAAATATAAATAATGCTGGACAATTCACACAGCATTATCTAGCCCCATGGTAAGCAGAGCTTGTGTTATGGGTACTAGATAACTGATATACATAATACAATATATTACATAGATAGACATTTTTTATTATACATAGAAAACGACCAGAACACCCGAAACAAATATCTGCAGATCGTACACACATTTGTTCCGAGGCGGGAATCGAACCCGCAACCCCCTGCGTCGCAGGCGGACCTTCGCCCACCGCGCCACATCGGTCGTCGTATGTTATATGTTTTTATTTTATTTGATTTTATGTGTGATTTATTTTGTGACATTTATTTTTAATTTTGTTTGTTTTTATTTTTAAGTTTGTATATGGATTGAGTATCTGATAATAAATGAGTTAATTGTTATGGGTTGAAGCCTCTTGTTGAATATAATTTTTGGAAAGCCCATGTCACATGCCTACGGTCATGCATATTATATAGTATTCATAGGCTGAGTTAGATTCGGAAGAGATATATTCTTACGTTACGACCATCAGATAAGTCCTTACACTAATCATATAGATTAATAAATAATAAAAAAATAAATAAATAAAAGATTAAGCGTCACCTCTGTAAATTATCATTGTAGTTCAGTTGAGTGTAGCTCAAAGAAGTACCGCCGGTCGAGATACTGTCTATAGAATCGTGGTGCGGAGATATACTGCCCAGTATGTCTGAGTTCTGCTCCTGTTGAGGGAAAAATAATTATATAGTAACATAATGTTATATGATTGTGAAACTGGCTGTAGTTGGCTACGCAGGAATCGGGCTTGGGTAGAGTCCAAACTCTTTTGTTCTTTTTAAGAACAGTCCATAACGTACACCGTCCGTAACGTAACGAATTAGGTTATGATCGGTACATAGGACGGTGTTCGATGTTTCCTCTGTGGAGCCAGTCGTCGGTTGAGTCCGAAGAAAGTCCCATAGTTTCGACTAATACGTCACTTGACTTCGTAGCGCAATGGAAACGCATCCCGTATGGTTGCGGGTTCAAGTACCGAAGCCGAAGAATTATTGGGCATTATTAAATTTCTTGGAAATTACCTACCCCAGTGTGAGGCTTACGCACTATAGCAAAAACCATCTTGACGTTAGACCCAATACTTAACATCACTTTCGTGTTGTTGATTTTTCGATGCTTCTAGGAGCTTTTTCGTACAATGCATAATGCAGATAATAATTTTTGAAACTCAACGATGAAAAGATCATTTTGGATTTCTGTGTTGTTATGTTGTTTACAAACTTTCAATCTTGAGAATGGCTCGAGTATAGTTACCGAACCTCGCAATATTATCCAATCATATAGCGAGTGCTCTGCGACTATTTTCCAATGAAAGCCTTCGAAGCTGCCTCCTACTATCAACAGGACTTATCAACTAATATCAGCCCACTTCTACCCAGCCACTGCAGATAAACTAAATCCAAACTGCGCCTGTCACGACTTGGGTAGATCGCACCCAGGTGTTTAAGGCAATCCTTGCCACCTGTTAAATGGGTCGTACGTAGCGTACAACTGCATTTGATTTCGCTGGGCCGGTACTACTTCGATATGTATCTGTGCCGGCGCACTTAGAAAACTACATTTTGCAGCAAAGGATGGGCCTTTCCATTCCTAGTAAGGAAGGCAAAGTCAGCGCAGCCTAGGCGATTTAAATACTCAGATGACCATGTTGTCATCTTCGACCAAGATTCTTATCTGCAAAATACGTCAGTAGCCAAACATGGCGCTCCTAAGGCAGGTTTCGCCATAATCACCACGCATGGTACCTCTGTAGCGCGGCTGGTGAAGGTCCGCCTGCGACGCAGGAGATTGCGTGTTCAATCCCCGACAAATGTTTGCAGATATTTATTCCTTGTTGTAGATAAAAAATAATCTATGTAATGTATTGTGTTATGTATATCTATCATCTATATAGTATCCATAACAAAAGCTCTGCTTAGTTTGGGGCTAGATAAGATTGTCCAGCATTATTTATAGCAGGGCGTTTGGTGATCGTGGTGTTGTCTACTCCACAGAAGGAAACTACCGTTTCTCCCGAAGGTTCCCTTACGCGGCTCTAACGATAACCGCGGTCTGAGTTGCGTAGTCAATTCTAACGCCAGTACGCCACGTCAAAAGTTCATCATCATCATCAGCCTATGTTAAACCACTGCTGGACATAGGCTTCCCCCAATGAGCGCCACAGCGCCCTGTCTTCAGATTGACGCATCCAGCATCTACACTACATTTACTGAGTCGTGGTCTCCTCTCAAGAACACGTTTGCCCCAACCGGTTGTCGGTTCTTCGCGAGATTTGGCTGGACCACTGCCACTTCAGCTTTCTAATTATTTCGTCAAAAGTTATAGAGATTAAAACTTACATTGTCAATAACCGGAGTTTTAATCCGGACTCGCTCTGCCTCCTTCTGTTCATCGAGAATGTCCTCCATTATCTTGATGATCTTGTTGACGCGGTCGGTTAACTCCTGCTTTGCGTTCTCGGCGGGCTTTGAAAGTATCTGGGAAATATACATACATATATACAATAATTCGAACATATACCTGTTTGTGCCCTCGCTTGTGCATTTAAATATGTCCTTCGCAGATAGCCAGACTGGCCGAAATTTGGCTAGAAGTATATCACCAGAGCATAAAATATTGCATACAACAGGGCTCGTTATGTAGACTCTCAAAAATAAAACACTCATGTTAAGGATATGAACGCAATAAGTCCGGCAAAAAAAAAAAAAAAGGCGGAAGTGTGTGAAAATGACGGATATGAAGAAGTCAACGTATCGATGAATTCCAGGTATCCAGACTAGAACTATCTATTAAATACTGCTTGTTTTTAGCAACTTTTAAACCCCTTCCACTTTTCAATCAAGCCAGTCATCAGTGGGATTATGATTGTATGATCCGCGGGGAGGGGCCGCTACTCGGTATGATACTCGTATATGGTGACATTATAGACCATTGCAAGTGAAGATAAATATACCGAAACTAAATTCAGAAAACTATGTAACAACTTCTTACAGCACACGTCCACAGCTGAGTGACGCCTGCGTGAGTTTGTGAGTTTATTATAATCTTTGTAATATATGTATTATGGTATGTAGTGCTGTTTTATTTATTTTATCTTAATATTTATTAAAGTGCCACCGTCTACGTTGTTCGTTCATGTCCAGTCCATCCTAAGGTTGCCTAGAAGATGTCGATCTCAGTGATAAGGCCGCCCACTATACTTCCTCGATTCTAAGTATTTCTTTCTGTATTGTTTTCTGTTTTGTGTGGTATAATAAAGTGTTTTCTATTTATCTACATGCCTCCCCAAAACAAAAAGGAGTTGTGCCATAATCACGGTACTTGGCAGGCAGATTGGCAGACGCAGTGGAATCATTAAAAAAACACAGAAGAAAACAACTGTAACACATGCAAAGTTACTATTTTCATATATAATAACATAAGAAAACTTACTCCTCTCAAAATCAACAGATTATTCTGGTTATTCAAATAAACAGCATCAATTTTCAGTTTTTCCTCGACTGTCATTTGCTCGGAGCGAACTGATGGCGGCGGCGGCGCCTTAAACACATCTGGAGTAGTGGGGCCCTGAAAGTTTCAAAAAATAACACGCTTTAAATACTTTTCTAATATAAATATTACGTATAAACGACTAAGGGCCACACAGCACATAGGAACAGCTTGAAACAGTGACGATGGACTGCCTCAAGCTGCGACTGCATAGTTAATAAATAAATAATGCTGGACAATTCCCACAGCACTATCTAGCCCCAAGATAAGCAGAGCTTGTGTTGTGGGCACTAGATATATAATACAATACATTACATAAATAGATATTTTTATTATACATAGAAAAGCCTGTCCCGAGGCGGGAATCGAACCCGCAACCTACTGCGTCGCAGGCGGACCTTCGCCAACCGCGCCACAGAAGTCGTCAACAGTTAAATTAAATACGTCGTCAATATTAACTACGCAACTGCTCGAGCCGTTTTGTGATATTTTCTTTTGTTTCTCTTGTTTGTTAAATGCGAAGATGTTTCTGTTACCAGATTTTAAAATTACCGAGCAAATTGGGCTTCAAGCAAACTCTTTTCAAACATGAAGGTTCTGGAGTGATACTGAGGTTCTTTTTATCAAAAGACGCGTGCGCCGCGAGATGAAGCTGGTTTTATATTTCACTTCCTCTGACATCGCTTGCGTTCTTTCTATGTCTATCCCATTTATATCCAACTAAGTTATGGGATAAAACATCAGTTTTTTTTTTCTTACGGACCTAGAGCCACCTGCATGCAAAATTTATTATCGTTAAGAGGTCACAAACATCCAAACTTTCCAATCTATGGTATTTTTGTAATTGCAATTCCATGAACACACTATCTGGAAGAGCTATTCAGCCACTCAGTTCGAGGAACCAATGTTGTACAAATAATAGGTAAACAAATGGTGAAACCCAATCTTACCTCCAAGACATAGTGCTTGCCAATCACAAACTCCAATTTCATTGACCACGGGTTAGTATATGAAGTCCATTCCGTCTCAAGTTTTACGTAATCACCATTCTGCGCCATCATTCTGCGAAGATAAACCAAGATTAAATTTGCTTTGCTCAAATATATTATGTAATCTGGTATTTTAATGTTAATCTCTTGATAATTTTGAACCACCCATAAATTATTTCCGTTACAAACAGGAAGGATCTTATATCATGTTTCGAAAAATGCAGCGAAAATGTTGTTTTAAACCATCATAGCTTTAAAATGGCTGCATCGATTTTGTTCTAATATAGCTAATATAGCTAAGAACAAACTTCTTGAAGGCACCTTCAAAACCAAAGCTAAATCCAAATCAGTTCGTTTGTTTGAAAGCTACACTACGATACCAAAGAACAGACATATGTAGGTAACACGTCAAACTATCTACCAAAACAATAATGTAAAAACTATGCCTAAAAGCTATAAGTATCGCCTCGTAACACTTCCTCTGCTAACCTTTGATAACACCCCTTTATTTCCTTAGATGAGAAACGAGGAGTTTTTAGAAGACTTCAAAAAAGGTTATATGTTCGGCTGTATGTACGAGTATGTTAACTTTTGTTCTTACTTTTTAGGTATGTTCGTCGATTACTTCGTCTATTGTGGGCCGATTTGGATAATTGTTTTGCATAGAGAATCATATATTGGTGGGTTTCCTTGTATATGTACAAGCTTTATCTTATGCTTATGAGCAACAAATAATCAAACTTAGGAACTCTTCAATTATAAGTAATATATTGAATAAATATTGATAATTTAAACCTATTTTATTCCCAAGGAATTCGTATTTTTTCCATAAAACTGTTAAAGAATTCTGTTTTTAGTTTTATCAAAACAGTCAAACCATTTGTTTTTACAAATAAGTAACAAATATTTACCTGAATGGCATAGATTTAGCCAATACGCCATCGCTCACAAAAATCTCGTAGGCCGTTTTCAAAGCAGGCAGGTCATCAGGATGGTACATCTTCAAGGCGTCTTGGTTGTGGATGTCTTGAGGCAAGTATCCGAGATATTGCACAGACTGTATATCAATGTACTCGACAGCGCCTGTCGCTGAGTGGCGGATCACGAATGGCGTTCGGTTGACAATGCGCTCGTTCGGTGCTGAAAAGAGTTTATAATAATATCAGTTCAGTTACTAACGTGACAGCATTTTTAATGGTGCCGTCCTTTTTTTCGATCCAAATAATAAGGATGGCACCAATTCTAGTCCTATAAAATACGTAACATTTTTGTGACATATTATGAGTTGACAGCAATTTCTGAGTAACAGAACTCGTTACTTAAAAGATTTAAGACTTATTTATTTATTACAAACTAGCTGCGCCCCGCGGTTTCACCCGCGTGCTGATAGATATTTTGGATAATATAAAATATATCTTTATAAATTGTAGCCTATGTGTTATTCTTATGTATTCAGTAGTTTTTACGTGAAAGAGTAACAAACATCCATCGATCCATCCATCCATCCATCCATACTTACCAACTTTCGCGTTTATAATATTAATAGATATTTTAAGAATTCGAAATGTTTTTTTAAAGATATGTTTATGGATTTCTTCGTCCGATTTTAATACTGCCGATATTGTATAGTTAGAGAATGATCCCGAGACGATCCCACTAAAACCTTTGTTCCCGAGGGATATGTATTGTGTACGTCCCGCAAAACATCGCAAAAGACAATGTAAATACATTTCATCAAGAATTTGAAGTAGGTTTTTGATTTTTCAAAACAATCAAAGAAGCAATTTGACTCGTATTATAAACAATAAACACCCGGAACAAATATCTGCAGATCGTAAAAACATTTGTCCTGAGGCGGGAACCGACCCCGCAACCTCCTGCGTCGCAGGCGGACCTACGCCCACCGCGCCACATCGGTCGTGGAATAATGAAATAGGTTATACTGTTTAAGTTACTTACAGTTGTAAGCGGGGTGCAGCGGAGTAGCTTTTACGATCAAGTAGATCAAGTTCCCATTATTGTCTTTGATTTCCTTGAATGAGAAATTCAATAAGAATGGAACGTAAGTCACTACGCGGTCCTTTACCGCATAGCCAAAGCTGAGGGATTTGTAGCGACGTATACGGCACGCCATTTGGTTTTGTTGATCGTCTATCAGATAACCTGTTGAAAATACAATATTAACAATATAAGTAATAGGCTAAACATAACGACTTGGGTCCAATTCTGATAACTAGACAGTGCGTGCAATGTTAACTGCACGGAGAGATTTTTTTAAGACTTTTACTTTTGACATACACCTGTAGTTCTATAGTAAATGTAAAAATTTGCCATTTTGAGATCATTGTTTTGGTGAACCGAATAATTTAGTGGAATTAAAGCCATGTTTCCTAGGGTAGAATAGAAAATGTCAATACGGAATGTATTGACAACTTCATTAATTTACGCAATGTCGAGTTTCAGATATAATTGTAGCGACTATTTATTGAAGGATTTCGAATCGACAGTAATTTAAATTGCGTAAGTATAAAAGACGTGAATTAAGAGTGAAGTCCGGGTAGTTTGTTTGCAAAAATTATACAATATGAAAGAATATAAAATATGATAAGCCGGAAGCACGCGGCAAAATGTTAGAAAAACGTGCACTGTACGAATTAGCCACAAAAACAAAGCTATTGCGAAAGTCGCTCTAATCTATGGGGAAACGTGATTCCCCAAAGGTAATTGTTGACTCCACGTGCTCGCAGTATTCTTCGAATTATTACTTCTTTCCACATTAATTAAAATTGCGTTTAAAAGACGAGGCAACAGTGAATTTTAGTTTAAGTATGGGTGGTTTGTTTGCAATCATTATATATATATATATATAATAGAAGAGAAAAAGCCCGAAGCACGCGGCAAAATGTAGGAAAAACGTGCACGTGCAAGTTAGCCAAAAAAATTAAACTATTGCGAATGTCACTCTAATTTATTGGAAAACTTGATTTCTCAATCTGTCAAAAATTTCATGGATAATAAAAAAAACAACAAAAATATGTAGTAAAACTATAAAATTTTAACAATGTACTTACTTCCTTGTCTTTGCGTAGGAGCAGGATTTGCAGTGGTCGGTATGGCCAGACTACTTGTTATTTGTGAAGCGAAAGTGTCGCGATCCTGTGCAGAAAAATTAAATATCTTTATCAATCACACATCACTGAAATGACTTCTGTGAAGAACACATAATAAATAAAATACGTAAATAATGCTGGACAATACACACAGAATTATCTAGCCCCGACCTAAGCAGAGCACAAAAAGAATCCTAAATGTTACGAAACGTTTTTTTAAAGGTTCCTTTTGCGTATACTTATGTAAGGAATCCTTTGTGTACATGACGACTCGCACTTCTTTAATTTTATTACTTTAGCTCAAAAACATGGCAATATGTCCATGTGAGTGTGTTAATGCTGTTGCCATGATGTTAAGATTTCTTCATAATCATTTCATTTTCATTGTAAGTTCTGTAAACTAGCACTAACTACTAAATTGTTGGTCACACTACCAGGTACCACTAGCAGGCAGAGAATGCTATCTAGCATTATGCTGACTATGTACAACTTTTATCTATCTACATATTTCAGCCTAAAGACGTCCACTGATGAACCATAATCGCATGACGTTAATCTCATGACATTATATCATAATCTGTTGCTACAATATGTACAGTTCAAGACCTTCGTGATTACACCATCGCAGCGTCGTCGTCACTTTTCAGATGATGTTGTGATCTTCAAACAAAGGTCTCATCATCATCAACATATAATAGTCCTCTAATGGACATAGGCCTCCCCTTATGCGGGCCATATCATCTTGTTTTTAGCTGGCCGTATCCCGCATCTATCTGCAGTCTTCCCAAGTCGTCAACCCATTTGGCTGAAGGGCGTCCTACACCAGGTTTGCCGAGGAAACAATTTGCTAATGATTATTAAAAAAATCCTCCGATGCATCAGGGGTCCTATTCATATGCGGAATGTCAAAATTCATTTCAACTTACCAAAGGATGGAGGAAATCAATGAAGGACCTGCCGATCCACATGCCCTTAGGGAATCCAAGATGCGCGGATAAATTCTGAGTCGTATATATAACGACGCCATCTCGCATAGATATGGCGCAGGAGAATCCTTCCTGAAGATGTATAAAAATATAGTAAACATGAGTTCGCATCTGCGATCTCAAATACTACCTAGATTTCGGGTCATATACAAAATAGAATTATGCTCGCAGGTTCGCAAACATAAGTTCTTTTGCAGACGGGTGTCGTAATAGACGACAGGGATACCACTGGGGTGGAGCGCCTCCTGCAGAACAATTAACTACCGAACTGCGATCCCCAACCCGCATGACATTTCCTGGGGTGGGCATTTCCCCCTATTAGATAAAAGCCAATAACCAATACCTCAGACGCCTATGAAGACGCCTGCGTCCAATAGTGTATATTATATATATATAAAAGTTATCTGTAATTACGAGTATTTCTTCATCATCAGCCTATGTTAGTCCACTGCTATGGAAATAGGCCTTCCCTATTGAGCGCCATAACGCCCTGTCATGCACCCAGCTTGACGCATGCAGCATCCTCCAGCAGTCTTTCGCAGGTTGTCATCCCACCCGGTCGAAGGGCGTCCTACACTGCGTGTACCGAGCTGTAGTCTCCACTCAAGAACACGTGTAAAAAAAAAAGATTGTATCAGTTGAGCATGATATGGATCAGTAGAGCGACCTCTAGTGGTGGAATGTGGAATAAACTACTTTATATCCCATAAATCAGCTCGCATAGTATAGAAATAACCTTAAATCGTTTCCGTAGAAAAAACGCGTGCGAAGCCGCGGGCAGAAACTACTTGTAAATACTAGTTCTTTTTTTGTCTTAGAGAAAATCGTTATAGACTTACAAGCTCTGGAGACTTGAGCGTCACAACTTCTGTCGCGTGAGCCTTGGTTCGAATCTGTAACACGGTCAAGTAAAAGCACAGTGTCGCTTTATAGTGTAGGTAGACTATCATCATCACCAGCCTATGTAAGTCCACTGCTGGACTGGTAGGTCTCTAATGAGCGCCATAGCATAGCCGTAGCACCTTCTTGTCAGCTTGACACATCCAGCATCTGCCTGCAGTCTTTCGCAGGTCGTCATCTCATACTGGCCGGAAAGTGTCCTACACTACGTTTACCGAGTCGTGCTCTTCACTATAGAAGACGTTTATGTGTATATTACTTAATTATAATAATTTTATTTATAATTACTTTATATTTGTTTTTACCTATAAATTGATTATTCTGATTATAGACTATCATCATCATATAATCATCAGCCTATAGTACCCACTCCACAGCTGGACAATCTGGACATAGGCTTTCCCTAATGAGCGCCATAGCGCCCTGTCTTCAGCTTGCCGCATCCAACATCTGTCTGCAGTCCTTCGCAGATCGTCATTCCACCTTGCAGGAGGGCGTCTTACACTACGTTTGCCGAGTCGCGGTCGCCACTCAAGAACTACTCACTTTTACCCCAACGGTTGTCGGTTCTTCGCGAGATATGGCCGGCCCACTGCCACTTCAGCTTGCTAATTTTTGAGCTATGTCAATAACTTTGGTTCTCTGATTATCGACAATGCTTAAGTATAATTACCTCGTCTGGTTGAGAACCCTGGTCCATAGGCACCGCCATAGGCAGGCTTGAATGTGGTAGCTCGGTTTCCGAGACGGGCGGTGTTACGTCCATGCCTGCATAACAAAATAGCGAATCATCAATAATGATAAATCTTCGACGCTTACACACCTGATCCTAATACGTGACCTACTTCTACAAAAATCTCTCGAACATATTAATATTCCTGAGACGTATATTATATACTACCCCGCAGTTTCACCCGCGTGGTGATAGATATTTTGGATAATATACAATATATGAATTGTAGCCTATCTGTTATTCTGTTATGTAAGCTATATTATTGTGAAGTTTCATCAAAATCCATTCAGTAGTTTTTGCGTCAAAGAGCAACAAACATCCTCACAAACTTTCGCGGTTATAATATAAGTAGGCACATAAACGCGAAAGTTATATTCCGTTGTGACCAATTAGATTTTTGCAGTGACGAATTGTTGCCTAAATTAAGGAAATAACATAGATACTTCACTTCATGTCCATCCAAAGGTTGCCTGGCAGAGATCGCTCATAGCGATAAGGCCGCACAATGTACAACACATTCTGTATTTGTCTTTTTCCTGTCTTGTGTATCTGTTTTTATTTTGGTGTGCAATAAATAGGTAATAGTATTGTATTCTATAGATAGAATATAGCACTCACTTTCAGGATTGACGTCATTTATCTTTTTCGCCTCGATCATGGGTATCGGCTCCGGTGGCCTACACTCCAGCAAGGCCAGTTTCTTGTAGGCCCGCTTCCTCTTTCCCTTTCCCTCCTGCTGTTTCTCCGACGTGGGCACGATCTTGCTGCTGCAAAAATATCGTGTTAATGACAATGGCATTTTTGAAACTATCATCATGGTTATTAACACAAAGGTCACTTATAACGGGATATTTACCATGATTCGATTATTCCAATACAGTTTCAAGCGCAATAATCACGGAATAACAGTTATTGCGTGATCATGGTGCATCCATAAGATACCACCATAAGTAAAACTACCTACATTACATTTTACAAAATAATTCACGGATTTTATTTTTAGGACTGCAGGGCTCATATCCCTGCATCTCCACCATATCGCCAAATACCCCCAATAACCCTGAATGCAACAGGCGCATTTTGTGGAAAATTTCGTAGCCCCTTGGTAAGCATGGACTCCGGCCACGGGTAGGCTTTAGTTATTCCGTCCGAAAGTCCGAAAAAACTAGATTACTAGGCTGCACCCTTGCACCCATCCCAACACTACGCATTTTTGTATCTGAGAGATTCCCTTCTTCTACATTACGTTTTCCTTTTCCTGCCTACTTCTCATAAGAACCCACTTAACTCACCAGTCACATTTTATGCGTCAAGTAAATTTTTGTTTCAATTACTTTAATATTAACTTTTACATACAATAATGTACCTACTTACGTCCACAAAAACTATTGTTTAGCCTTAACTGGTGCTCTCCTGACACCCAAGACACAAGCCTTGTGCTGAGTTTAGGTCTCACCAGAAATCTGAATGTTAGTTATTTGGGTAAATAAATGAATTATGAATGCTGAAGATCCCTCCCGCTTGGCAGGCGGCAGGTAAGGTAGATGATAAACTCACCTGCTGTCAGATGTAGACTGCTTTCCTCCATATCCACTGCTCTCGCTGGAGTTGCTTCCGGAATGCGAACTGTGACTAGAAAAGAAAAAATATTTAGAAACGAATAGTTTTTTTTTGACACTTGAGTTGAATGGAGTGGTAAATTTTTTGATGATGGTAATGGGTAAACATAAAATGTTTCTAAGCGATAAAGTCGCATATTGTACTTGTCGCATGTAATGTATTTTTGTAATAATTCTGCATAAGGTGTACAAAAAGCATTTTTGTATTATTTTTTTATGAATTGCGAGGAACAGATACGCGTCAGGGATGCCAGGTTTCTTAAAATTGTATGACATGTATCTCCCATACAAAATAAAACTGTCTCCAGTAGCCTCCAAAAAAATATATGATGATTTGCAAAGAATAGTAGTAGCCTACTTTCCGTTTTCCTACTGGTGGTTTAATTTTTCTATCCTATGGGTAAGCAATAAATTCTTAGAGTGGCGAATCTACCAAGGCATTACAACTTTGGGGTTCGCTATGTAAAGCTAGTGTTCAACTAGCAGTAAATCTAATAATAAGCTAATTAATAATAATAGTAAGTTGGATCAAGGGCCAGATCCAGAAGGCGGTACTCTTGGACTCGGCACGTATCGTCAGGAAGTTCCTTTCTTTGCAGCCCTAGTCACCGGCCGCTTGAGCCTAGCTTCGCGGTCGGTGATCTATCGTTTTGATATATTTATCTAAACGATAGATCTATCGTTTTTTATACTGTAGAATAGTTTTATACAATTTTATTGTATTTTCTATAGTAAAAAATGTATTTTATACGAGAATTTTAATAAATGAGTGTATAATAAGTATAGTATAAGCTGCGAAGTTGCGTACTTATTATCTATATCAAACCAATGTTACTCTCATCCACGAGTGGCTAGTAATTGATAGTTCGTCGTCCTAGCTTCTGTTCTTATTTTTCACCGCTACTCGACGCTACTACGAGTACATAGGATTCGATACTACATAGGATACAACACACGGAGGGTTCCGTGCCCTTGAACAGAATTATTTCGCAAAAGGACTCCTAAAAACCTATTTTTTATGCAACGACAAAGCAAAAAGCCGACATGACGGAGTCACCCATCCAAGTACTAACTAGTTGATTGGTACTTAAAGTGGAATGCACGTTCGTTGGCCCTGTGATTTATTAACGACTCGAGGTGGCGCGACGGGCGAAGAATCCGCTTGCGAGTTCGATTCCCGCCTTGGGGCAAAAGTTTGTACGATCAGCGAATAGCAAATATTTATATATGTTGTTCATATGTGTAATACACATATGAACATACCCGGAACAAGTATTTGCTGATCTTACAAACTTTTGCCCCAAGGCGGGAATCGAACCATACACATTGTGTATACACATGTATCATTTGAATGCACATCCTGCTAAAATTTCAACTGTCTAACTAATACAGTTTCAGTAAATTATTTTAGTTGTGTTATTTTAATGTGCTTACGCAGCCATACCCTAATGTTGAAATTGCACTGCAACTCATTTAAAACTTCGCTAAGCGTATTCTACAGTACCAATATTAGCATCAGGTTGATGGAACACATGCACTTGTATTACGCATACACTAGTGCACTATTATGGTATGCTCACATTAAAAATAATGCTGCACATACAGCAACATCTAGCCCCAAGCTAAACAAAGCTGTGTTATGGATACTATATGACAAAGATACTTAATAATATAATACATTTCACAGATATTTTTATTGTACATAGAAAATACCCAGAACGCCTGGAATAAATATTTGTAGATCGTAGAAATATTTGTCCCGAGGCGGGAATCGAACCCGCAAACTCCTGCGTTGCAGGCGGACATTCGCCCGCCGCGCCACAGAGGTCGTCAACTATTGAAGTTGAAGGAATTAATTTCAATTAATTTACGCACTCGAAAACAAAGTAACGTAATTTTTCATAGATAACAATCGCCGTGCTGCAGTAACAGGATCATCAGGTCATCATCATCGGTCGTTTAGTCCCCACAGCGGGGCATAAGCTTTTCTCTGCGCCTGTTTTTTATACCTGCGCTAGCTTGGTTCGCGTGGAACCCACGGCCACGGTCTGATGTCTTAGGTCATACAACGGATTCGATTTAAATCCATTAAAAGATTAATTAAAAAGTTTTCGTATGGCTACAGCGCCCTTCATTGTACCTGCGATGCAAACGATGACGTCACTAATCATGTTTTTAGCGTTTCGCAGTGTGGGTAAGTATTGCTTAGGTAATCCTAGCTATATAGTATCTAGGTTACATGTGTTGTGACGTACCTATTTACTATAGATTACACCCACCAGTGGGGCGCCTTGGTGGGGCAGAGTGGAATAATTCATCCGTTGACACTGTTGTATATTGAGTCATGTATTCCGTTCAATCATCTAGCGAATAAATAAATAAAACTGGACAATGCACCACGGCGACCTGGTCCCAAATTAAGCATAGCTTGTGTTATAGAACACTAGAAATCTTTGCCCGTACTCCTCAATACTTTTGAACCCGGAATATCGACTGCTGCCAGCTCAACTGTTTTATAGCAAGCAACGTGAGTTGCACGCGGCATTTTATATTGTACCTACTTACCTACTTTTAATAGAGCAAACAGTTTTGAAACCTGACAGGTTGTATATCAT
This sequence comes from Eupithecia abbreviata, assembly GCA_943735965.1. Lineage (NCBI taxonomy): Eukaryota > Metazoa > Arthropoda > Insecta > Lepidoptera > Geometridae > Eupithecia > Eupithecia abbreviata. Next base: position 10,804,267 of record OX030973.1, read on the forward strand.
AGGGCGTCAACGTGCTCTGAAGTTCACGATTTTTTTTATCATTTTTGAATGTATATTCCTTTAATCCGAGATTACTGCTCTACATGTTTATGTTTTTTTTTAGCTTTCTGATTATTCTGTACCTACATTTAAATTTAGGTATAAGATAACCTAAGTTGCTTAGACATAATTATATTATATGTAAATATTAGTTGGAGAAGCCATTGGTTCCTGAAACACAGTTTTTTTACTAGTTCAGGAGCCTATGGACTCGTATTGCCTGTTTTACTGTCTATTATGTCAATAAATTACATTTACTTTACTTTGGATACGGACCGTGATATTTTCTATCTTCAGTAATATCGTAAATAAATTTAAGATCGATGCGTCGTCGCTAGACTGAGGTCCCTGGAGCGACTCCGCCATTTAAACTATGGATGGCATCAGCGAATCGCAGTTGTGAAATGTAATAATAGCCGTTTAAGATGATTAGTAGATCAGTACGTTTTATGTACATATTATATCAGTCATCTACTAGGGAGTAACCCATAATCATAACACAAGCTCTGTTTAGCTTCGAACTAGACTGGATGTGTGAGTTTGCCAGCATTGAATTATTATTATATTATTTGTTCTAGATTTCTGATTTCTGTTCTAAGAGAACGAGTATTGCGATAGCAAACTCGCACTACTCAGATATTTTTTAACGTAGCAAAATTTCACATCGACCTTCTTGTGACTGCAAGAATAAGTACAAAAATGTGTCCCTTAGGAATCGACCCCACAGTATATAGAATAAAAAAACCGGCATACATTTATTGTTCAGGCATCGATCTATGCTTGAGTAATTCTATTGCATAAACGCCACTCATGATCAATGACTGACCAAGTTTTCATAATATGGGTCTAACATTTCCAAAAATCGCAGATCTTTTTTTTCTGTATGTAGTTTTAGGATTTCTCGTTTATTTTCTCCGTAATTAGAACATAATTTTTTCACATTTCATCCAGGTATAATAGAAGTAAAAACTAGGAAGAAACTTTGGGGTTCTTTGTTTCGACGTAAAATCACTACTTTAGAATTTCTCCATCACTTTCTGCCTAATTAGAACCTGTATTTAATTTTTGTAAGTCTCTATGCCTAGAATAAAACTTTTGGAACTATCATGGTTATTAACACTAAAGTAATTTGAAACGGGATATTTACCATGATTTGATCATTTGACAAGTACCATTTATATAATCCCATCAACCATCGATATTATAACGACACTTTTGGGACATATTATCTAAATAAATTAAGTAGAAACTAATAATTTTAAGTGTCAATTAATTACGCAATGAGATTAATTTTCTTTGTAATTGGGTTATGCGGCCCACTGATTCTACGGTCCTTATGTATGTGGCCATCCAATGACTCATACATAATTAATTTGAGAAGCATGATCCAGTAAATACGAAAGTCTATAAAACTTACCTTTGCCGAGATTGGCTGTTCCTACAGTTCAAACAGGCGGAGTCAGAGATCTTCGCCTCTTTTTCCGAATCGTCCTTGTCGGGCATTTTTCTGCAAAAAATTACACAAAACTAAAATAACAAAGTACTGAAAAGGTATATTTTTCAGTATTGCGAGCGAAACGACCGCGATTCTCCTTCCACGAGTGAAGGTTCAACTGAAGTGTTTCCTCTTGTACCCGGCCTTTTATAACTTTGTAACAAGGATGGGGCTGCCCGTGACTTTGCTTCCTTGACAGTCGTTTATGAAACCATTTTGACATTGGGCAAGGACTCCGTACTGATGGAAAAACAAAGTTGTGAAAAATGGTGTTGATGTGAGTTTTATGAAATGGAAACGTTTTTCAAATATTGGTGAATAAGAAAATTATCGATTATCGTATTCAGCGGCTAAAGTGTGTAAAATAGGTAGTATAATGAACGGCGAAACTACTGAACCTAATTTATTTCGTAATAGGAACTTAGAGCTGTTTAAATTTTATTTTGAAAACCCAGCTTTCAAGCGGATAAAACTCTTTAGTTATGTTGTTGTTTGAAGGTTTTGTTTACCTTTGGCTAGTAACTTATAATAGTAAAAAGAATGAATGAAGAGAGAATTAAAGAAATTATGGCTTTTGGTACTTATCTGCAGCCTTGCACTAAGAGTGCATGAGTCATAAACTATCCACCAGTTTTATTGATTTTTACTGAGATTGAAGAGATCAAAATGAAGAAATTCAATAAGGTTTGGCGCGGCCGAAGGACCATTTAAGACCAACCAACAAACAAGACTTTATATTATTATATAATTATTATTTTCTTACATAATTTTTGTTTCATCAACTTTTGACTAAGAAACGTGAGCCAGAAAGTTTTCTTTTTTGTTCTTTCAATGTAAGAATTTACTGTAATCCCCGTCTTTAGAGCAGCTTGTCGCACGTGTTGATCATTAACATTAAATTATATTAAATTAAAAAAAAATAACCGTTTATTACAGTACCTTTTTTACAAAACATAAATTGGTTTGGGAGCCTTCATTTAAGCGAACATTTGCTTGTGTTTGGGGACTCCGCTCTTGCCAGTGATGTACTTAAGAGCGTTTATTCCTAAAATGCATTTAAAATTTTTATGATTTTGTTGCTTTTATTTTTCTATAAATATTTAATAAGCGACGTGACCACACTCTAGAAAGCCTCGCGGCGGCGGACTGATTTGAATCGATTTTCGCGCAGCGTTTTATAGTAGTTTTAAAATATTTATAGAAAAATAATAGCAACAAAATCATAAAAATTTTAAATGTATGATTTTAAAAAAGATGCTCCACTTTATTGGTAGGCTATTATTATATTAAATTAAATAAGGTATATCGGTAAAAACAATATTATAAATATTCGTAATATTTCACATTTTTTTAATTTTAATTTCTCATAGTAGGATACCAAAACCAAACATCTTTCTAATTAACTTTTTAGCCAAGGATCTCATCAGTAGGTTATATTTTTTCATAATTAGATATGTCAGTATTTTCTATTATTTTGAGCTTCGAAACTGATGCTGAAAGGGAAATTATGAAAACCTCTCACAAGTTATCTTGATAGAACGCGTACATACTATATTAATCGAAATATTTTATAGTCAAACTATTTGGACACTACCATTTCCTAAAATTATTAGTAAATAACATATACTATAAGATAAGTGGTTCATGATATAAACGGGTTTGAAAAGTACTGTTTCTGAGCATTTTAGGAATAAACGCTCTTAACTTAAATTAAAAAAAGGTAGGGTGTTTTATCAATTACAAACTAGACTAAACTATAATTTAAAGTAAAATAGAAGTTATATAAAATAAAAAATCACCATTTAATCAACCACCAGTTATCCATCTATATTCTCATCCTTATTACAAAATTTTCTATTTCGTCATAATTTTTATTAATTAGCCACTCAAAAATGAGCTCTTTACAATGGAAATAAGTGACCGCATAGATACCTTATTCTTTATTTAGTTTATTGTAAATATGAGCTGATTGATTTTTGTATTGTCTCATAGAGAAAGTAGTTTTTAATGATTTCACTGCTACTGGGTCTTTTTTTCTACGAGAATTTATATTTACCAACTTAGCATCATACGTTAGTGACGCATGCGTTTTTAAAGCTAGCTGGATCACATACAGCCTCCGGACTGAGAGTAGACTAGATGTTAGGTAGAGGCTATCAGTGGGAAATCTATATGGCTTAAAAAACATTACTTTAAGTAGGGATCGTTGAGCACGTTCGAGTTCTAAAAAAAATATTTTAGTAGCATCTCCCCAGACTGGTAAACAATAACCTATAATTGATTGGGCTAGAGATTTATAAATACATGTAAGTATAGTCGGTGTTGTTACTTACATGTCGCAGTGTTTTAAAGGTCCATATCAATTTTCTGGTTCTGTTCATAACAAGTTCAATTTGTCTATGCCAGGAAAGTCTAAAATCAAGTATTATCCCTAGGTACTTATTGTATTTGACTCTACTTACTTCTATACACGAGCAAGCAAGGTTTGCAAGGTTTGTTTTGCAACATTGTTTACTATATATTTATAATTTTAAGAAAGTTTGTTGCCCTACCCCATTACGCTGTTTTGCCCATTAATTTTTGTTTTATCAACTTTCTCAATTTGAGTATGGTCTGGCTAAGAAACTTGAGCCAGAACTTTTAGAAACAGAAGTTTTAAAAACGTTTTACTTTCAAGGAACACTAACTTCTTCGTTCAAAAATCTTTTTGTAATTTTTAGTAATTACTCTCCTTCAGTAATTACTCACGTCACATTACTTTTTTCGCGATGACAGGTGGCCGACATACGAATTACGATATTCGACAACTTTTTTTTAAATGAAACTTTTGAAACTATCATGGTTATCAACACGAAAGTCATATAAAACGGGAAAGTTTTTTTTTGTTTAGTAAATAAAATAACTATACAAGTAATGGTGGAAAATCAGCACAACGGATACATATATTACTATACTATTTGTCATAGATATATATAATAGAGGATCCATACAAGTACCTATTCACCACGCCCAACGACGTTGCTTAAATTGGTAATTGGTACTCAACTTGGTCGTTAACGAGTAATTATGATAATTTTTATTACTATACTATTTGTCATAGAAATAGAGGATCCATACAAGTACCTACTGAGTACACGCCCGACGACGTTGCTTAACTTGGAGATTGGTACTCAACTTGGTCGACGAGTAATTATTAAATTCATTTTATTTATATTATTTGATTTTACAGCGTAGTTGTAAAACTGTATGGTACCTATTACGGTTCATGAGATTCCTATTACGGTATTGTAAATAATAACGTGTATTTAAAGAAAGTTACGAAATGATTATTGATTACTGCAGCCTTGACAAAAGTAGAGCAAAAATAGCCAAAATCAGTGTCTTGGGACACCCCTTTAATTTTACCATTTTTTTTTTCATATTGTCGAAACGGCAAAAAAGCGTTCTGTAAACATTTCACCTTTTACGGTTCAAAATACAGCCCAGTGATGGGCGGACAGACGACGACGCACGGACACACAGCGGAGGTTTAGTAATATGGTCCCGTTTTAACTCTTTGGGTACGGAACTCTAAAAACAATGAATATTAGGCACACACAGTATCTCTCTCATCCAGCCCAAACTAAGCCAAACTTATGATAATGAGTACTAGATGTCTGGTATATGTACATAGGAACCATTTTAAGTCACCCAGGGTACTGTGGCGTTATATTTGTATATTTTTTTATTTCAGGAAAAACTAACGAAGGAAAAACGGCTATAAAATATATAGCTGTACATTTTATAGCCGTATTAGTGAATGAATGAATGAATGAACTCATTATTGCACTTAAAACTATAAATAAAATAGCAAAAATAAAATAGCACCTTATATCTATACATTACACATTAAACATACAATAGGGGGTCTTATCGCTGACAGCGATTTCTCCCAGATAACCTATTAGTATACGGATGGAGATAATTTTTTGAGGGGTTGTCGGGTCATGCGCCCTACTTTTCCGACTAACCGTATGTTTTAAGTGTCCCAAATACTGAAATATCATTGTTTAAAGATTTTTTGTTAATATTTTATTTATTTTTCATTTTATTTATGAACAAAATCCACAGCTCTTTATTATAAATTAACTTATCTCTTATATATCACTAACAGCCAATAAAAGGATTTTACATTATTATTATTTAGACACATAAGGACGACATCACCAAAAGTGCCATTATAGAGGCCAAGATATCGGCACAATATAGGTACATTAAATGAATAGAAAAATTAATACCAACTTAAAGACATAATATAAGAAAAAGAAGAATTTTAGCTAAAAATTTGGCATTCATGTAAAACAAAATAGGCATCAGGAAATTACCTATCAATATATAGGTAATTTACTCCTACCTATTCACGACATTTTAAACCACTTAAAATTATGAACCTAATATGTATATAAACCTATATACATATAATAGTTAGTTCAATTTGATATGGTTAAAAGAAAAATATATATAATAATAGCAAGAACATACATACTACAAATTAAAAAGCTTACGTTACAAATACCATAACAATAAAAGCTTTATGAAGCGCCACTCTTATCTGAGAGCAATCGAAAAATATCACTCTTAAAAGATGCTTTACTACTAAAGAAAATATCCAATGAATATTTTGCATAGTTAGTATAGTTAGTTTTTTCGACATAACAGCAAAAAGTTTTGAGGTCGTTGGTTTAGTCCTAGTCCGCGATACATTCAGGCATAGTATGTAAGATAATAAATCTTGACAGTCTATGTACCCGTTACATATACAATGCAGGAAGGACATGTCTGCCATTACTCTACGGTCTTCAAGAGTCGTTAAGCGATGATAAGCACATGCCTCTTGATAGTTATCAAAACCCGTGTAGCATCTATAGTTAAGATTTTTATGAACTTGCTTCGTATGCTTTCAATGTTTTGTGTTTTATTTATATCGTGAGGGCTCCAAGCAACGGAGCAATACTCTAAAATACTCCTTACATAGGAGTAGTAGAGAATTTTTACACAACCTATGTCGGAGAATGGACAGCTTACCCTTAAGATGAACCCAAGACTTTTATATGCTTTATTAATAATGGTATCTATGTGTTCAGAGAATAGTAATTTTGAGTCCATAATCACGCTGAGATCTCTTACTGAGTTGACATTATAAAGAATAGAGTTATTAATTCGGTAGTTAAACTTGATGGGAAAACTTTTCTAGTAAAAGAGATAAATGTATATTTAATTATATTAACGCCAATACGATTATCGATGAAATACTGGCAAAGACTATCAATATCCTTCTATAGATTCATGCAGTCCAGATAGTTGGTAAAATAGAAATCATCAGATATCAATTTTCTTTTTCTATGATCGACATTTCCATCAATTAGGGACCGATTAAAAAAAATATTTTGCTATTATATAGAAAATGATACTGAGGTGGCTTCACCGTCATAACTTCAAAACTATCTTACTAAGGGCTAAGATGTAAGATTTATTTCGAAGCACACATGCTGTACTATCATTCAGAAACAAAAATAAAGTAGATCGATAGTTTACATTTTATGAAAAAGCTAGTAATTAAAAAAAAGAAAAAAAAACGTTATTTTTTGTCTTATAAATTATTGTTTCTCTATTATAAAATAGAAATAGCAACAATATTATCATTGCTTTATTGGCTATCAAATGAGTCGTCTATAGTCTGCCTAGGACCCCTACATGGGTAGCTATAGCTTAATCAGTACAAGCAGCCGTGCTTCGAGGCAAAAGAAAATGGCTGCCATTTTATCATGGAGGAAGGATACATTTGGTAACATTGACATGTAATCTGACAACTTAAGTTCGTCGTGCATTAAATAACGGGCATTGAATAGGCTGTATGTTATGATCATGGGCGTACCCAGGGGGGGGGCAGGGGGAGGCAGCTGCCCCCCCCTGGAAATCTCGCAGGAGATGTATGAACTCGCCTAATCACATTACGAAAACAGCCAACAACATTAGAAATTTTACTGGCAATGCCTTATTCCACGGCTACAATTGAAAGATCATTCAGTACACTCAGACGCGTGAAAACGTGGCTGAGATCAACAATGATTGAAGACAGGTTAAATGGACTTTGTTTGCTCAGTGTACATAAAAAAACTTGTAAACAGTATGGGCGATTCTTTCACGGAAGACGTTATAAACCGTTTTGCAGAAGAACTTCGAAAATTACTTTTAAAGTATAAACGATTTAAATAAAATAAAAATGCATGCATAGTCAAATTAACTTTTTTTTATTTAACTACCTATAAAGGATCATTTGCGGCTGTTCGCCCTACACCTTACACTTCATATACCTATGTTTCATGTAGCTGTGTTGGTTTAGTGTGTATGAAAAAAATACGCATACGATCCGACCTAAAAAAATTGACTTGCCCCCTAGGCCAGAAACTGGGTACGCCCATGGTTATGATCCACTAGACTAGATAACAATTAAAATAAAACGATTTGTTATGGGTTGATAATAGTAAGAACATTATTCAATAATTCTAGGTACTTTTCTAGTGTGATTAAACGAACTTCTTGGGTCACGTGTCGCTGTCGCTTTAAGTTTGAGAATTATGAGTTTATTTGTAGTTTGTTTGAAATTCTAAGCAATTACACGATTTTTTTATTTAAGTACAGAAACTTTTTAAGGGGCCTTCTAAACTATGGCGAACTAATATAATGGCTTGGCTCGTGCTATTCTAACAATATTTTCATCTTGCTATGCCTGCGAGTCATTATTTTCAGAGATTTATAACTTAAGAATGAAAATCTTACTAAAGAATGAGATTTCGTCGTACTGCAGGAAGATTATTAATCTCGCTTCGTATCTCTAAATATATTTCCGTGTTCAGGAGATTGTGGGTAAAATTTCATTGTCTTTTAGTTCTCCGTTATGTAACCGTAACAGACCTGAATTTGCTCATCAATAAAGCAATAAATAAGATTGAAATTTCAATGATTAATTTTAATATCTACAAAAGACCTTTACAAATTAATACCTTATAGGTACTTCTCCTCTATACAAAATTATGTTAGATCAAGGGCGGATCCAGCTTTGGTGCCAGGGGGGGGGTCACATAGTCGTGGTCAAGTCACAAGAAGTTATAATTTAATTTTTATAATCATATATAAAGTAAAAAGTAGGTATTTTATTAATGTATGTATAGTCTGGCAAAAAAGGGACAGCGAACAAAGCGAACCCTGAAAATATAGGATGTAAGGACTTGGTATTGGTAGATAATGGGTAGATTAAGCGACGGGCGAGCCGCGTTAATTTTGGACTTTGGTGAGGTCGGTTTAGCAAGAACGACGAGGAAGCCACAACGGCGGAGGAACGACGGAAATAAACGCAGCATTTTAGAGATTTTTTAGGCGACACAAAATAAATATGTAATTAAACAATAAATGAAGACATTGTCGGCGAGCGGAGCGAGCCGCAAATTGTTGTGGTTTTCGTTAGAATTTTGTGTTATTTTTTAAAGTTTTTCGCTTTTTTCTATAGCGTGAAGGAACAATTGTTATTGGTTTGTGGAACTTTTTGGTAGATTTTTGCGTAATTTTTTAAAGTTGGGTTGGCTTTTTCTACGGCTAGAAGGAACAATTGCTATTGGCTTGTTGAACTTATCACGAAAAACGACGGAGATAAGCGCAGCATTTCGAGATTTTTTTGGCACACAAAAAAATAATTGTAATCGAGTTGAGTTGAATCGTAATTGAGTTGGTAAGAAAGGACTGTAGCAAAATAGGTGCCGTTGCTTTTGCATACGCAACATAACAAAACGCCCAAAACATGAGTAATATCGGCGAGCGGAGCGAGCCCCGATTTTTTCTTAACGCAGTGTATACGCGGTTAACCATATTGTTAAGTTGCATGTTAGGTAGAATAGAGTCTAAAATTAAAATTTATTTAAGGTTTCGGGCATTTTCTAGTGATTTTTTATACCTAAACTAAGATTACGGGGGTAATGACCCCCTCGACCACCCCCTGGGACCGCGCATGGGCCATGGCATGGCCGCGCATGGCAACCCTAAAAAATATTTACCCCTAAACATAAGTCAGTGTCACACGAAATGTGACATCAGATGAAAGGAGGCGGTGGCGCAGTAAAATTCAAATTTTCGATCTGTTCGTTCCCGAATAATGCGTTTGCCATCATACAAAATATTAATTTATAATAAACTAGCTGCGCCCCGCGGCTTCGCCCCCGTGGAAATCTATGTGTCAAATTGTTTAAATGATAAAAAGTATTCTATGTCTCGCCGTAAAAACCATCCTTGAACTTCAACGAACATTTTAAAAAAAGATTTGGCCAAATTGGTCCAGGCGTTGTTGAGTTATGCGCTTACCAACACATTTTGCGATTCATTTTTATATTATAGATTGATTAAATATTGAAGGTTTACATAAAATCTATATTGTGACAAACAAAATATCCTTACTTAAAACCATTACCTATGTTTAACAATTTTAAATAGTGGTCCACGGTGGACCCAGCCCAGGGGGGGGTCATGACCCCCATGACCCACCCCCTGGATCCGCCCTTGTGTTAGATTGCAGTAATCACGTGTCCAGTTGGGTGGCTTCTGGGTGCTCTGTCTGTGATTGTGGCGTTCGCGTTTCTTAACACGTGAACTCAGTCTCGTTAACATTTTATATTTGCTTGACCATATATAAGGTCTGTTGTTATTTCCTTGCCTAGCTTAGTAGGCTTTGGGTAGCCTCAACGAGCTGATGACCAATAATATAGGTCTATTGATTGATTGAGGTATATAAAATAATATATAAATAAATGTATATAATAATAATATATAATGCTGGACAATTCACACATCATCATCTAGCCCCAAGCTAAGCAGAGCTTGTGTTATGGGTACTAGATGACTGATATACATAATACAATATATTACATAGATAGATATTTTTTATTATACATAGAAAACGACCAGAACACCCGGAACAAATATCTGCAGATCGTACACACAATTGTACCGAGGCGGGAATCGAACCCGCAACCTCCTGCGTCGCAGGCGGACCTTCGCCCACCGCGCCACATCGGTCGTCTAACTAATGTAGTAGGGTAGGTATGAAGGAATTTTAACTCATTGTCATCATAACTGAACGCAACCACATAATAACTTAGTGAACTATTGTCTATCTATTCTATGTAATTCTAGAATATGCGGTATTATAATTTCTGATTTCAACCGTATTCCATCGAAATAATGTCGTCGTCGCGCGTCGTATATATAAAACTTAAATATACGGTAAAACTTACCCCTTCCAAGTGTACCTTTAGCATTATATGCTGTGCTATAGCATATTTAGAGAGAGTTATTTTAATCCACGATATAGCTGCAATGTAGAAAGGGCTTATGTATAGCTTCAATCTTTAAAAAGAAAGGGAATAACTTAAGAACGTGATTTCCTCTCGGATGAAAATTTATAAGAGGATTGTTGACATGCTCTATAAATAAATAAAAAATCAGCTAGCTGTAAGTCAAGGGAAAAGTCGTCAGCTGATAAGATTATTGGTGATATACGCTACTGCGTTACTTCTTTCAAGGGACCAGCTGAAAAACTTTCCACCCTTTATTTTTTATTGACAGTAGCATATAAATAAACTATCACCAGGAGATTTTACTTGAGAAGAAATCACTGTTTTTTTTTCATGTTCAAGCAGCCAGCTGACGTGATATGGTCAGCTGATTTTATCTTTCTTTCAAGATTTTAAACTATAATCCGACAAATTTTGAAATGGGAGGAAATGACTAAAATATTTTTTTTTCTCCATGTTTGGGAGGCTTTCACTGCCCAACCCACCCATGGAGTCGCAGCTGACAGTCAGGAGTATTCATAATAATGAATCCCTAATGCATATTACGAATTTTCGCTCGAGAGGAAATAATTGACCAAATTTATACCTGGCTCCCGGACCAGAAGGATAGGAATGAGGGGCTACAAACAGTAAATTAGAGGAACTAGGTATGTATCGATATCAAAATTCCCTCTTATTAAGCAGAAAATAATTATACCCATCTACTAAAAAGAGTGACATTGATCTTTCAGTCAAACCTTATCGGTATGAATAAATCCTTATTTATGAAATATCTTCAAGGACCTGTCCTTCCGAGAAAATTCATCTCTGCGTTCGGGAATATCGTTTTATAATATCTTGGTTGGCCAAAACGTGCTCTCTCTATGGCACGTGTCCAGTAATACCGTACAAATAATCAATCAATCAATAACTAACGAACTCCAGCAAGGAGGACGGCGCGGCGGTGGCGTGACGTAATGAAACCAATGAAGTATTATGGTAAAGTTACTCAGTAGGGCAAGCACGGTAATTGTTGTCTAGGGTAGAATGGAGAAAACTTACATCACTTTGTCATCGAATGCGTAAATTATTTGAAATTCATTCCTTCAACTTCAATAATGTACGCAATGTATGACGATTCCTTATCATCAATATTATTATTTTACGAATAATGTCTGTTAATGTATTATTTATTATTATTTCATATCATTTATTTAAATTCTCAGTTATAAAATACTTACACTTTTTATTATAGAAAATACAATTAAATACTTTGAAACTATTCTACAGTAAAAAATATATCAAAACGGTAGATCACCGACCGCGAAGCTAGGCTCTAGCGGTCGGTGACTAGGGCTGCAGAGAAAGGAACTTCCTGATAATGCTGTACTACTGGACTCGGCCCAGTAGTACCGCCTTTTGGATCTGACCCTTGATCTAACTTCCTACAGCGAGAATCTCTTCAGATGAAGATTCTATTATATTATTGTCTATTCTTATACTACTGGCATAAAACTCTAGCATGATAATGACTGTTCGCTGTATTACTAAGTACCGGCTTGTCCTGGCTGTGTTCTGCGAAGAAGTTCTCCTGCAGAAAGAAGCGGCGGAAAGGGCAACGGATTCGAAAGTTTACAGACAAAGTAAGATGATGATGACGATAGAATTTGTTGAATATTACGTATGCGAATTACATCATCATCATCAGCCTATATTCATACCTATATCAGTCCACTGCTGAACATAGGCCTCCCCCAATGAGCGCCATAGCGCCCTGTCTTCGGTTTGAAGCATCCAGCATCTACCTGCAGTCTTTCGCAGGTCGTCATCCCACTTGGTCGGAGGGCGTCCTACACTATGTTTACCGAGTCGTGGTCTCCACTCAAGAACTCGTTTGCCCCAGCGGCCGTCGGTTCTTCGAGAGATGCTTAACTCGTACGACCACCGGCCTTGCATCAATGTGACCATTGATCATGGCTTTGCTTTTATCCAAATTCATGCCAAGACTAATACTAAGGTAATCTCATGCTTATATTAGGCAAACGACAATTAGGTAGAACTTCTCCATTGTCCAAAAACCTTTCATCAAAACACAAAGTGCCCCATGAAAGTCATCACAAAGCAAAGCAAGGAAGTAATTTGTACGTATTCAGTTTAAAAAAATGTGGCCAAGAAAGAGTTGCATTAAAGGGTCTTCAAAAAATCTTTGTCTAATTGTATAGTTAAATATCCGCACATGACAGGTGACTGCTGAATTTCTATTAATAATACTTAAGTTAAACTAGCACTTAGGTAGTACTCTAGGTACTTTTTAATTTAGGGCAATGATTAATCAGGCGAATAAAATTTACTGGCGACTATTAATGGCATACTTTAATACGGAACTTGGCGAAAAATATTATAGAGCATGAATCACACAGATGCATTAGTGATAGTAGTTTTGGTAGGCTAGCGGCCTTACCACTCTACACAGAAGCTAATATGTGAAAAAACCGGCCAAGTGCGAATCGGATTCGCGCACAAAGGATTCCGTACTATTATCAAAAAAAAGGGCAAAAAAAATCATGTATGGAGAGCCCACCTTAGACTGTATTTGAATCATATTAATTTAATTATTAATTTTTAAAGTGAATATAAATTAATATTCTGTGAATATTTCAAGCGTCCTACCTGTTGCCGTAATGAATATTCAGCAAAATCGAGCAAAAAAAAAAAAACACGTTTCTTTTATGGGAGTCTCTAAATATTTATTTTATTCTGTTTTTTAGTATTTGTTGTTATAGCGGCAATACACTATCTGTGAAAATTTCAACTGTCTTACTATAATGATACAGCAGCCTGGTGACAGACGGTCAGACGGACAGCGGAGTCTTAGTTAGTAGTAGGCTCTCGTTTTACCCCTTGGGTACGGAACCTAGGTACTTCATTTTATGTGTGATCATGATCACTATAATGTCGCTGAAATTGGCCGCCTTCTCACACCATGCAAAAATAACATAAAAACTTTAAATAAATAAAATAATACATGAAGAAAAAAGAAACATTCGGCATCTAACCAGCACCACCTATACACCACTGACATAAAAAATCGTGTAGGTCTTGCATAAAGCGAGAACACGGCCAATTTGTGCTACCTTTTGTGTATTATGTAAATTCAGAAGAACAAAAAAAAAAAAAAACGGCTCTAACATGACTCTAGCAGACAAGTAAGTGTTTGACCACCAACATGTAGCTTCGATCACCAATACATGGTGATCGAAGTAGCATACCGTAGGAAAGGCTAATAACTTACGAACTTTTTAAAATAAATCTAAATGCAAATATGGCTTGTAGTTATTTTTTAAATTATTTTAGACTTTCATTTGATCTTGATACTATTTTTATTATCGTATCAAGTAGGTACTAATAATTTATATAGAATAAGTATACACTGATGAATTAAACTATTAGAAATATAAACAAGTTACTTTGTGACATCACAACTACAAAAAAATATACTGAGCGTCCCACAGCCATGCCACATGGAGGGAAAGTGCCTTAAATATTGTAGATGGAACATTTGTATTTTACTCTAATTATTATTATTATTTATCTTTTCATGGTGAATGTTAAAAATAAAACGTCTAAGTTTAGTTTTTTCATACTGCTTCTTGTAAACGAAATATTTTAATTAACCACATAAAAAATCCAGAAGGCTTAGGTCTGGTGATCTCGACGGCCTTCTAATTGGTCCATAAGTACCGATCCAGGGAGGAAAAAATTCATTTAGAAGTCCTTTGGTCTTCGACTGTTATGGACCAGAGCCCCATCTTGCTGAAGATTGAGATTTCATCGTACTGGATCAGGAAGATTATTAATCTCGCTTCGTACCTCTAAATATCTTTCAGTGTTCAGAAGATTGTGTGTAAAATTTCATTGTCTTTTAGTTCTCCGTTATGTAACAGACCTGAATTTGCTCATCAATAAAGCAATAAATAAAATTGAAATTTCAATGATTAATTTTAATATCTACAAAAAACCTTTACAAATAAATACCTTATAGGTACTTCTCCTCTATACACAATTATGTTAGATTGCAGTAATCACGTGTCCAGTTGGGTGGCTACTGAGTGCTCTGTCTGTGATTGTGGCGTTCGCGTTTAAGTTCGCGAAAAAATACTTACGATTGACCCTTTTGATCGGTGTCATAAATTAGGTGAATTTTTTTTTTACAATTTGGCCTGTTTGATTTCCTGTTCAGATTTCAAGAGATACCTATAGGGGAACTGAAATACTACTGGGTTTGTATATGGAAAAGGGATAGAGACCACAATGAGCAGACAGATTGGATAAAAGTAGAGGAAGAGAAAGCAGAAGATATTAAAGAGTTGGTATATGAAAAGGTGTCAATGATGGATATAGAAATTGTAACAAGAAGGATGAGGAACTGGATGGCTGAAGGAATTGATTTGAATCATAACTTTGGTGACAAACATTCACAAAATCCTGACAAAAAGCGTTCAAAGAATTATTAGAGTAATTGAAAAACTACCACCATTTGATAGTAGGATGTGCTAATTTGGCAGAATTGCGTCAATCCAGACGCAGAGCCATCTAGCAAGAAGTCAAAGTTGACTCTTGGTCCCTTAAAGCAAGGACACTGCCTACCCTTTCCAGTAGGTACCTACCGCCCAATCACATGTCTTCCCATCATTTACAAGCTCATAACACCTGTATTACCAGTAAAATGAGCAGTCATTTAACAAA
Source organism: Eupithecia abbreviata (assembly GCA_943735965.1). Lineage (NCBI taxonomy): Eukaryota > Metazoa > Arthropoda > Insecta > Lepidoptera > Geometridae > Eupithecia > Eupithecia abbreviata. The sequence goes on from OX030973.1 coordinate 10,819,906, forward strand.
ACAATAATGTACTTTGAAGAACAAAAGGTTGTAGACAAAATTTCAGAGGATGTGAAGAAGAACTAGTGATAGATTCCAACATGCATAATGGTCTTGCATTTGATATCACATTTAACGAGTCCCCTGTGATCTTCCGTTACATCCATGGTGGGTTTAACAGCCTCCAGTACCAGGGTTTCTTAAATACCTTGTTCACAACCAGAATGATATAAGGCTTCAAAGATTTTTTTTCATAATGTGTCATTAAAAAATCTGTTATACTTACAAGAGGTATAAGTATACCTATACTTTTAGGACATTAAATTTTTTACAGGACAACCAAGAATATATAATATAATACTTTGTTGTAAATGTTTCGAGAAAATTTGACTTGTAAAAATAAAATACTTAATCTTTGTTTAATTAAAATGAGTTATTACAAAATGTTATTGGTTAAATTTTGTTTTATTTAATTAAATTTTTTAACTAAGACACAGCACGGACTGTTGGAGCAGTTGGACTGAATGTTGGAATAAAACAGATGTTTTTTTATCAGGTACCTACAGTACTTAGTGTACGGGGAATAGACGGATGCTAGGTAAGTGCTCAGACTACATGTCCAGTACCTACAATTTATGTCTATTTGTGGACAATAGAGCCAGAAGATAATACAATAATAGACAATCATCACCACTATTCGACGTGAAAATAGAACCCTGGGGACAGGAATTCAGAAAACTAGGAGCTCTGTCTGAATGTCTCATTAACAAAAAAAAGACCTACAAAAAATGGGTACCTAGCTGAAAACCTTTTTATTGGTACCTATTTATTTATTATTCATCATCATCATCATCAGCCTAGCAGTCCACTGCTGGACATAGGCCTCCCCCAATGAGCAATTTATTAATATTTAAGTAAAATTCTTCAATGAAATCATCTTTCAAACGAAAAGGGTTTCCTTCTCTACTGGTCTACTAAAAAACTTCCAACTTTTAAAGAAACTTTTTATAACTAAGGCTAGAAAAATTATGCTACTATTGTTTTGCCAAAACTTGACCAAAGTTGAAGCTTACCTTGTTTGCGACGCAACGTGCATGACTCCTGCAAGACTTTTAAGAAAGTCTCTATTAATCCAAGATATCACATTTGAGATTGTCCCCTAGACTTTGAAGCACTATGTACGGTCCAGATAAATTATGTTGATCAATAAATTCAACAGGAAATAAGTATTTACTTTTTAGGCACGAAAGTTGCACAAGGAAACCAATTTCCAGTAAACTTTTCATATTTTTCCAAGTTTTGATTGAAGCACAGACGGACGTCAGACAGCACAATAATTATTGGTATGTTTATAGTGTACGTACACACACACCCTCACACACACGTCTTAGTGTGCTGTGCTAAAATACAACGTCACGCAAAGTCACGCAACGCTCACGTTTTACGAACAGTGGTCGGTCTCTCATGTCAGTGATGTAACTACGTAAGTCTACCAGTCCATTTATAATCGATATTTAATTATCGATAATAGATATATATATATATACAGGGCGTCCCACGGATATGCCACATGGAGGGAAAGTACCTTGAATATTGTAAATATTAAACATTTTACTGAAAGAAGTCATTATTTGAATTTAAAAAACATTTTAAACTGCATTCATAGTTATTTAACTATTTACATGGTTGAACCGGGAATCGAACCCGTTACACGAGAAAAATAATTATCCTGTAGCTTTATCATACCGGCTACACAATTACTAAAGGCTTCATCATAAGGATTATTTTTTGCTAAATAACATAGTGTCAGAAATAAAAGGAAGACCATGAATTTTAAAATTTACTATATATATGTGTATTGGATTCTTTCAATAAAGTCTTTTTTTTATTTCAAACTACATTTAACTTGCTTTCAATGTCGAAATAATAGTTGGGTACCTACTTATCAAATTTTACTAGGCGACGAACCTTGAAGAATCATATTCTTCTCTGATATTGATAATTTACCCAACTGCGTTTCTAACATCGTCTTCACGTGTGGCATCCATATGTCTAAAAGATGCAGATATTTGTTCCTAATAAAAATATATATATTTATATATATATTGTATTTAGTAGGTATATCAGTGATCTACGACTTCTACGAGTGGTTTGATGACGCTCTGGCACTAAGGTGAGAGAGGAAGGATCTAGTAAAAATTATCCATAACACAAGCTTTGCCTAGCATGGGGCTAGATAATGCTGTGTGGATTGTGTTACATCATTTATTTATTTTATTGATTGAACATATTACAGATAATGATAATTATGCGTGAACATGCATAGTAATGTATAATGAATTATGAGTTTACAATGCATATTTTTTTACAATCGATAAGTAATGAATTCATCATGCTAAATACAACACTAAATTCACGATCGGCAACACGTGAATCCCATGTTGGAGAGAGATAGATGACTTTCTACGGAGATTATAGTCTTCTTTCTCTTTCTAGTGCGTATACTTCTCAGACAATTTAATAATTTTATGCAGTCGTCGGTGATCGCGAGTTTTTAAACCTTTTTTATTACCTGTGTATAATATCATCCTAATTAGAGTAAGCATAGGTACTTTAATAGCTCTATGCTTAGGTACCTACTATTAAAAATATGATTAATATTTCATCCACTAGGCGTAACTAAGTATCGATTCTATCATCCATAGGTTGCCTGGACTGGAAAAAATCGCTGTAACCGATAAAGCCGCCGATTGTGACCCCCGTCGTCGTGGTCGTTTCCCGCTGTCTGTCTGTCCCTCTGTGCTTAGATCTTCAAAACAACTCAACGAAAATTGATGTGGTTTTTGTTTAATAGATGGAGTGATTTAGGTTTATAAACTATTTGACTCATAGATTTCCATGCGTGCGAAGCAGCGGGTCGCGGCGCAGCTAGTTACGACATAGGTAGGTACTACCTATATTATATTTTTAATACATAGGATCAACAGGTTTAGATGCCAGCCAGTATGTTGGCAAAGCAGGACCACCACAAGAAATCTATTATGTAGGTAGGTACGGTTCTCCGCCATCCCGTGCAGGGTTCATACGTTTTCAATTTTTAGGAAAACATTGTATTTAACCGTGAATTACTAATTTTGTAGTCAGTAATATACTTAACTAAATAAATAATGCTGGACAATCTACATATCATCATCTGGCCCCAAGCTAAGCAGAGCTTGTGTTATGTGCTAGATTCACTTTCAAAAGTTTTTATTTCTTTAGGCTTACAAATAAGCACTTAGACGAGATGTAATGGCTGATATACTTAATACAATATATTACATAGATATATTTTTTTTATTATACAACTGTCACAACATATGTCCGCAGATCGTACCTACACACAATTGTCCCGAGGCGGGAATCGAACCCGCAACCTAAGGCGTCGCAGGCGGACCTTCAACCACAGCGCCACAGAGATCTTCAGTATATGTAATAAAGTGCCATTGAAACGGTATAGATATAGTTATTGGTTTTAAAAAAAATGTGCTACTAGCTCTCCCCTATACCTATTATACATAGGTAAGTACCGAGAGGTTTTACGTCTGGGCTGCGTTTGTTACACTACGTCGAGTCTTCTCGTCATCCATACCGCAATGCTTGAAACTAAAGTTTTCAAATATTTCAATCAGTGCGTCCTACCTACCCAACATGATCTACTGAGCTAGGACGTGGACACTCACGGAGGGCTGTCTACCGCTTACAATCGCTCAGCTAGCTATGGAGAGAGCTTGCTCGGAGTTTCTCTGAAGGATAGGATTCGTAACGAAACACATTCGACAGAGAACCAACGTTATTGACTTAGCTCAAAGAAATAACAAGCGAAGTGGCAGTAGGCCAGCCATATCTCGCGAAGAACCGATAACCGCTGGAGACTGCGACTCGGCAAAAGTAGTGTAGGACGCCCTCCGGCCAGGTAAGATTGCGTTCTACAAAAGACTGCAAGCAGATCCTGGGTGCGGCAAGCTGAAGACAGGGCACACCTTTATCTATCTACATATCTCCTGTTTTAGGGTTCCATACCCGAAGGGTGAAAACGGGATCCTGTTACGCAGCCTCCGCAGTCTGTTCGTCCGTCCGTCAGCGGGTTGTATTGTCTATACTAATATCATAAAGAGGAAAGGTTTTATTTTTTGTTTATTTGTATGTTTGTTTGTAACGAATAGGCTCTGAAACTACTGGACCGTTTTGAAAAATTATTTCACCGTTGGAAAGCTACACTATCCCCGGTGAACATTATATTATATTTTCAAAAAAATTAGGGATCCTTACTAAAACTCCAATAATGTAGCCAAAGGTTCTAATACCCGTGCGAAGCCGGGACGGTCCGCTAGTAATTTATAATATAACTCATGAATGGTTAAGTAGACAGATGGAATTTTCACAGAATATGAAGGTAACTACATATTTCTACCACTAAGTAGGTATAGGTAGTAACTATTGCCGCTACAACAACATGAAAAATAAAATAAACAAAAATAAAGTTTTCAGTATGCGAGCCGAAAATAATACAGAAATCTGAATAATTTTCGGCAATTTTTGCTCTTTTAATAGGTACGCTTAAATTTTTTTAAAAAGAGGTGTTCACTTAGTTTTTATGTACCTATCGATTTCTCCGTCATTTATGGACCGATTTTAAAAGTTATTTCGCAATTATTATTATTATAGAGAATGATCTCAATGTGGTCCCATAAAAATGTGTTTCCCGAGGGATTAGTAGGTATATATCTCGTTAAGCTTACAAAACACCATTAATATAAAAAAAACCATCAACCGAAACGTTTTTCGTGTTTTAAAGTGGGCGTGCTATCATTTTGTCGTTTCATCCATCACTAATCACAGCACTAAAGTCATTTAAAACGGGATATTTACCATGATTTGATTTTTGAGTTTTCCAGTTTTTTTAAATGACTTTAGTGTCAATAACCATGATAGTTTTAGAAGTTTTACTAATTAAACACGAATTTTAACCAGATGTCATCACTTGAAACATTTAATCGTGTTATTAAAGTGTTCCGGGTTTAATAATAATTCTGAATCCTTCTTCTTTATTCAGGATTTCAATTAAAAAAGGCCACTGTAAAAATAATAAATAAATGAATAATAAGGGTTCCATCGTCCTTACCAAGTTGAGTACCGATCACCGAGCGAAGGTTAAAATAACGTCGGGCGAGGTCAGTAGGTACTAGGTGCGTAGTAGCACATGTAAGTAGGTCATGTTGGCTTTTTGCCGTAATACGAATAAAAAAGAAACATTTTTATTGGTTCCGTTTGTGATAAACAGCTGCAGGTACCGAAATTTTGATTGGGTTGACTAAGAATTTTGTTATTAATCGCGGGTCTAAGAGGTTACGGACCTAAGTATTTAACGATACACGCCACACGTTCATGAAAAAGAGGGTGGACAGACGGACATCAAAGTGATGTTATTTAACAATTGCATCAACGAACTGCCGCCGCCGCGCCGCGCTGCTGGACATAGGCCCGCCTCCCCCAATGAGCGCCCTGTCTTCATCTTGCTTGCCGCATCCAGCATCTACCTGTAGTCTTTCGCAGGTCGCCTTGCTTATAGTCGAAAGTTTTTACAGTACGACAATACCGTGATATAGGATAGATAATACTTATTTATAAAAATAAAGAATAGGTTACCTACCTACTTACTTAATTATTGTTTTTGTTTACTTCTTGTCTTGGCAATTCCAACAAACAAATGCGGTAGATATAAAGATACCAAGACACTAATTAAAAAAAAAAAGTAACAAATTAACGCCCGAATACTCAGATGCATCTCAGATAACATATGGAGGTACGTCTACCTATATGTAGTAAAAGTACTTTGTGGGTACGTCTCTCGACTATTGGGGCGTTAGATTATGTACTGCTGTGAAACTTGGTGCGTTTCTATAATAATTTCAGCTTTTTTATCAGTGAAGCCCCTTTTGATAGATATCAGAAGGGGCTCCACTGATAAAAAAGCTGATGGAAAACTAACCAAGTTCGTTTAGATAGATATCTGAACCTGAACGATCTTGGTTAGTTTTTCCATTTATATTTTGAGTACATCTTATCCTAATAATAGACGTATTACTTTGCACAGAGTGTGGTTAATTTGTGATAATGCCACACTAAGGTGCCACGACGTTTTAATAAAACAAATTGTTAGAATACTAATGGTATGTATTTATTAATCAGCGTGGTAGTTATTAAGATTGTAGGAATCTAACCTACCTATAAGTTTTACAGTTAGGGTACCTACCTTACCTACTTAGGTACTTGTAAACTGAGAACTTTGTTCTATATTATGTTATCTTAATAAATATTATTAACACATTCAGACATGTAGGAATGTTGCGTATCTAAACCAGTGATTGTTATTTGTTATCTGTGGTTATATGTATGTATAGGTTAGTCCATAGGTGCAACAAAACACCATGGATTTTTATTGGCACTTAAAGAAATAATCATTACTCAGCAAACAAAATAAGGGAATATAGGTAATATAATGGTAATGGAGACTTTAACAAATGGACCCTAAATTTTTTGGAAGGCACTATTACATAATATATACATTTATCTAAGAATGTAATAATGGAGAAGTTATCGCAATCTCTTACTTCATCCAATAGCAGCCAGCAAGAGAGTGGCAATCTCTTCTTTAGGCGAGCGTATAGTAAGTTGCATCGTAACAGCACCTTGTGCGGCCGCCAGCCGAGCTCTTAATAGAAGTGGCACTCCCGCACGCCACAACCCACCTCCGCAGATCTCCTTCACTGCATCACCGCTGATCGCCTCTTCTGGCATTGATAAATGCTTGCACACGGCTTTGGCAGCTTCCCCCACTTCAGTCTCCGCCAAGGCAAAGGTGTCGCAAGCCTCTGCACACGTCTCACCAGGAGCGTTTCGTCTCCAAATAGTCTCCCATACAGAAGTGTCTCTGGAGCTGCTGCTAGAAGAAGAGCGCATCCGAATCTGATCTCCGCAATTCATATTGAAATCTTCCAATCGGTATGTGTCAGCGTATCCTTCATTTGAGTCTGGCAGACCGGTGGCGGGGTCACAATCCCGCACCACAAACTCGAGCGTCGAGCCAAACGACCCCAGGGATTCCATTGGATCAGATGGGAACTCAAGAACATGAAATACGTTTCCCGGCACGTTATACGTCAACTGATCGCAGCTCACATTGGAGACATGCTTGTATCCCGATGGCAGCTCCAGTTGGACATGCACACTCTCCAAAAGCTGGTCGCTCAGAGTGTTCATACATTCATACTGCAGAACCAAATGACGAGCGAAAATGTGCCGGTGCAGCGTTACACGGTATTCGGTCTCCGGCTCTGTTAACTCTATTGGCTCACAACTCTTGAAAATAGAACCAAACTTGTCACAATCAGGAATGCTCTTCAGAACATCGACATACTGTTCTTCCCTGGAAACAACTGGTTTCGAACGAATCTCTAATTCAACAGGGACTTCCTTGTCTTCTATAGTTTGTTCCACTGTAGGAACGATGGCAATATTGAAAAGCTCCTCTGGTGAATTGGCTAAATGATCAGCAAGTGCCTTTTCCAGTAGAATAGGATTAGGAACTTGTATATTGGTAACATAATCATTAATGAGATTGGTATCACCGGAGTCAAGAATAGCGCTGTAATAGACGGCCCGGTCACGGACTTCATCTTCATCGTCAAGTTGACAGCGTTTTAGGAGCACCATTATATTCGGAAGCAATTCCGGTCGAGCTGCTCCAAACCGAGCTACCGCAGAAACAGCCGCTGCTCGAACAGGACCCGATTCTAAAAGGACTCTATTGTAAATATACCGTATGTATCTTGATGGTTGGCGTGCTTTGGGACCTTCGCGACCCAGTACATGTAAAATACGAACGGCTATAGACGCATGTTCACAATCTTCGATAAACTCGCAAAGATGGGCAAGACCTGTTTCCTTTGCATCTGGGTTCTCTTCTACTAGAGCTATAATCGCATCGGCTATCGCGTTTTTGTACATCAATCCGCCTTCTTCCCGAAGCATACCGGCTAAGAACGTCGCTAGAGAATGGTGCTTCCGGGGAAACTTGGAGCACAAACGCCTTATAGCTTGGACAACAACTATTTTGAATTCATCTGATATATCAGACATGAAGCTGGAAATTTGCTTCATAAGACGATCGATTGAGCTTTCAGCGCCTGTTGCAAGAAGAGTGGTGACAGCTAGAGTGGCAACTGAGCGGTTGGGGTCAGTTATCAAGTTTTCGAGGTCAACAGCGCAGGCAGCGACGGCCGTTGGGTGCTTGGATGTAAGCGTTGCTAGGGAGCGGGCTCCTGCTAGACGCAATGTTGCTTTAGAAGAACAGCAAAAGATTTGCAGCACTGACACAGCTTGAGCAAGATTTACTGATTTGATTGGAACTCTCATATTGACAATGGCATGTGCTGCCTCATACACTACTATTTCTGATCTGTGCCTCAGTGAGTACATAATGAAATTCATATATGGTTCCGAATTCCCTGGATCTTCATCAGCCAGTTTTGCTGCATAACGGATGAGCAGGCTGACAGTATATGGTGATGAAGTATTTGTGCGGCCAAGTATCAGCTTTTGGATTAACTTGACCATAGACAGTCTGTCATTGCGCCTTATACTTGCTACCAAAGCCAGGGCATGGTAGGACACCAATCCAGATTCACATGATATGGCCTCCTGAAAAGCATATGTTTGTACGATTACTTATAATATATAAAAAAGTTTCTGGTGTCAAAACTCAGTAATACAATGCAGTGAATTAAATTGGTCAAATAGTAATTTGGCTGTAATAAAAATATTGCTGTCCCTTTAGGATTAATACAGCTTATGGCAATATGGTATACAATTTTAGGTGCTGTCAAAATTAGCCGAGTTTGTACCAATCACTTGTCTATTATTGTAAACCAGATATCTTTGTTCCGGTTGAAAATAATAGACACAAAAGTGTTGATGCACTTTTATAGTTTATAGTAGATTCAAGGTCTTACCCATGCTTCATTAGCCCAACGGCGGACCAAATCTGGGGCTAATGCAGAGAGATGAAGCGAGGAAACTAGAGCTGCCGAACTAACAGCTGAGTTCTTGTCTACTATTGCCTGTTTCATGTAACGGGCAATAGCTTGCAGCATAGAAGTATCAGTTATACAGCACAATGCTCGGATGGCTGCAGCTCGGTACAAATTCTCATTCCCAGTCATATCCTTTGTAAGTGATGATGTCACTATGATCACATCTTGAGCCATGGGACTCAGTTCTTTGATACACAAGTACATAAGCCGGCGCAACATAAGATCTTTAGATTGAAATAGCTTAGTTGTTGCAAAGAATAGATCAGTAGCTTCTTGAGTGGTGAGATTCTCTCCCTGGTTTAGCAAAAATAATGCTTTAGTCAAAATCAAAACACATTTTTTTGGATTTACTGGCGTAGAACTGAAGTATTTTGCCTCTTGGAGAACAGTTGTTTTGTCTAGATTTGCATATATATGTACAGCTCCATCATCTTCGTCCTTATCGCGTCGGCGGCTCATTTTTACAACAAAGATATTTTTACTTGTTGAATGATATTAATGACAAAACATCAATGCAACCAAATGCATCGCAAGCAATAGAAAAGAAAGTAAATAATACCAACTTGATAGGTACCTACCAACCAACCAAACCAATCAAACCAAAGTCAAAGTACCTACCTACCTAACCAAAGTGATGATGATGATTCTTTGTTAATGGCATGATGGCAACTGTGTTTGGTTAGACACTTTTCTGCCAGTGTCAAGTAATGGAAAATAATTTGTAAAATATTTAACCATTATTAAATTATGAAGATGGTTTGATATTTTCACCAGAGCCTAGTTCGTTGTTCTAGCAGGGTGTAACACGTGCAGGTTAGGTTGGCTTGGGAGACGAGATGACTGTCGGAGTCACCCCTAGCTCACACCCTATCGCATAGATGAATTAGGGACTTCTCTTTTAGGCCTAATCATCGCATCGTAGCCTTACAATAGCTTACGTTACATCATCTTTGACATTGACACTTGACACAGACCTCAAAGTACGTACACCCTACACACACTTTGTTTAATGTGTATTGATATACACAGTGACCAAAGAGAATACCATCCAATCAAATTGTTTGTAACCCTAGAAATTATAACCATGAACGAAAAAATTACTTAATCTATGATTATAACATGGCTGCAGAATACAATTACATGACAATTACTTCGTAAACCACAGTCATTGGTTTTACTCCCTTAGCGCGTTAGTGCACTAACTGGGTTTGAAGTCTGAATCTCTAAACTGGTCTAGTAGTTTCAGCCTATTCAATGCAAACAAACAAACAAAAAATCAAATCTTTCCTCTTTATCATATAAGTATAGATTACCTACTAAAATGTATAGGTATCCTACTTCATTTAATAATTTGTAAATAAACCTAATTATTATAAAAAAATACTGATAATATTCTTTATGCTGCCTGCTAGGTATCCAGTTTTGCCCAGTTCCCTCTAACTGATAGCCGATCTGAAGTCATAGACTGCCATTGGCCGTCAGATAGACATAAAGTTCCATGTCATAGGTAGCTATAATAAAATAACGCCATGTTTATATTTCTTTAAAATGAGTATGACATCTCTATATGTAAAATCTCATTGGGCCTCCCCTATGTAGAAAAGTACTTTGTGGGCCTCCCCCAATGAGCGCCACAGCACCCTGTCTTCAGCTAGACGCATCCAGCATCTACCTGCAGTCTTGGGGATGAAGACCTGCGTCTTCATCCCACATGGTCGGAGGGCGTGGAAAAAATTTGTGCGAACCGTTTGCATAACTATTCTACTATGATGATATTTAGAGGCTTTTATTTAGTCTCCCGAAACATATTAAGGCATAAAAGTCGACATTTGGTAAAAAAATATTATATGAAAACGATTTCAGCCCACTGTGCGGCACCGAGCAACAAATTCCCACCAACGCAACGTTCGGATAAACTAAGTCAGCGTTCGGATAATCGAGGTTCCAATGTACAACATACACTACCAAGAAATTGAAGACCTACAAATGTAAACAAAATACTGTTGTTTATAGAGTACAAACGCAAAGCTAGAAATGAATGAATCAGAACACTGTTCATCCATGGTGTTCATAGTACGGATGCATCCGTACTAGGTAGGTAGCTGTACTATAGTAATAATTATGTACATATACTGATATGTACCTAGGTACATACCTACCTACCTCGATCAAGGTTTATTTACCTACATATCTAACTCAAAAAACAAGATAATATTTAGATAGATAGGTACATACCGCGTAGGTAATAATAAAATCTAGATAACTGGATTCCTACCTCTATATATAAATAAATAAATAAAATAAAAAATAATGCTGGACAAATCACACAGCATTATCTAGCCCCAAGCTAAGCAGAGCTCGTGTTATGGGTACCAGATAACTGATATACATAATACAATACATTACATAGATAGATATTTTTTTATTATATATAGAAAACAACCAGAACACCCGCAACAAATATCTGCAGATCGTACACACAATTGTTCCGAGGCGGGAATCGAACCCGCAACCTCCTGCGTCGCAGGCGGAACTTCGTTCACCGCGCCACATCGGTCTTCAAATATATATTCTAATCAATAAAATAAAGGTTACAATAATAAACTTTGCTCGTTTATAAAAAAACATATCTAATAACTCCACATACCATAAATATGTATATGGAAAGACAACGTTCGCAGTTTCGGAATCAAGACCTCACAGTTAGGTTTCCAAGTATGACCTGTCTTTAATGATTAAAGACAGGTCAGCATAATTAGAAACCTACCTGTGAGGTCTTGATTCTGAAACTGCGAACGTACTACATACATTAGGTACCCTATACCTACCTATCTACACAGTACACATAAACTACGATCGCATTTCAGTCACTGCTAGATAATAATTACAAAAAAAGTTTTCTGGCCCCGAAAATCCCGGGACTGTACTTGGCTAATCTCGGGATTTTCGGGATTGCCACAAACAAGTCTAGTTTGTTTTCCGTAGTCCGTTGCGCCTTGACTTGACTTGCCTAGATTATATTAATAGCATTTATCACTAACGACAAAAAACAACCCATAGATACGCCGTCGTATGATACGTACCTACTCCTAACTATACACTTACAAGGGCGGATCCAGCTTTGGTGCCAGGGGGGGTCACATAGTCGTGGTCAAGTCACAAGAAGTTATAATTTAATTTTTATAATCATACATAAAAGTAAAAAGTAGGTATTTTATTCTATTATATTGTATGTATAGTCTGGCACAAACGGAACAGCGAACAAAGCGAACCCTGAAAATATAGGATGTAAGGACTTGGTATTGATAGATAATGGGTAGATTAAGCGGCGGGCGAGCCGCGTTCATTTTGGACTTTGGTGAGGTCGGTTTAGCTAGCAAGAACGACGAGGAAGCTACAACGGCGGAGGAACGACGGAAATAAACGTAGCATTTTAGACATTTTTTAGGCGACACAAAATAAATATATAACGGGAGTGGAGCGAGCCGCCGAAATTGTTGTTACTTTTCTTAAACTAGTTAAGAAGACTTTTGAAACTATCATGGTGATCAACACTAAAGTCATTTAAAACGGGATATTTACCATGATTTGATTTTTGAGTTATCCAATATTTCGGCACAGTTATTATTCCGTGATCATGGCGCATGAAACTGCCGAAATATTGGATAACTCAAAAATCTAATCATGGTAAATATCCCGTTTTAAATGACTTTAGTAGTTAAGAAGAGTATGAAAAAATTAATAAAAAGGAGCGGGAGCCCTGAAAATGAAACAGTATTTTTGCAAGTTTTCGTGTCTGGCAAAATTGTCTTAATGTGACCACTTGACTGCACAAGAAAAAGAAGACATTGTCGGCGAGAAGAGCGAGCCGCGAAAATTTTGTGGTTTTCGTTAGAATTTTGTGTTATTTTTTAAAGTTTTTCGCTTTTTTCTATAGCCAGAAGGAACAATTGTTATTGGTTTGTGGAACTTTTTGGTAAATTTTTGCGTAATTTTTTAAAGTGGGGTTGGTTTTTTTCTACGGCCAGAAGCAACAATTGCTATTGGCTTGTGGAACTTATCACGAAAAACGACGGAGATAAGCGCAGCATTTCGAGATTTTTTTGGCGATACAAAAGATATAACGGCGAGTGGAGCGAGCCGCCGAAATTTATGTTACTTTTCTCAAACTAGTACTCTTCTTGTACGAAAAAAATAATAGCCAGAAGGAGCAATTGTTATTGGTTTGTGGAACTAATCGCGAAAAAAATGTTGTTTCCTTAGATTTTTATGTGCCCTGAAAGGGCACAAAAAATCTGATTTTGCGCTTTTTAAGGGGGTCATGAGAAATAACAAAAATTTCGGCGGCTCGCTCCGCTCGCCGTTATATCTTTTGTACAGTGCCATTTCTTTTGTATCGCCAAAATAATCTCGAAATGCTGCGCTTATCTCCGTCGTTTTTCGCGATAAGTTCCACAAGCCAATAGCAATTGTTCCTTCTGGCCGTAGAAAAAGCCAACGCCACTTTAAAAAATTACGCAAAAATCAACCAAAAAGTTCCACAAACCAATAACAATTGTTCCTTCTGGCTATAGAAAAAGCGAAAACCTTTAAAAAATTACACAAAATTCTAACGAAAACCACAAAATTTTCGCGGCTCGCTCCGCTCGCCGACAATGTCTTCTTTTTCTTGAGTGCTCAAGTGCTCACATTAAGATAATTTTGCCAGACACGAAAACTTGCAAAAATACTGTTTCATTTGGCTCCCGCTCCTTTTTATTTATTTTTTCATACTCTTCTTAACTAGTTTGAGAAAAGTAACAAAAATTTCGGCGGCTGGCTCTCCTCCCGTTATATACTTAATAATATTTATTTTGTGTCGCCAAAAAAATCTCTAAAATGCTGCGTTTATCTCCGTCGTTCCTCCGCCGTTGTAGCTTCCTCGTCGTTCTTGCTAAACCGACCTCACCAAAGTCCAAAATTAACGCGGCTCGCCCGCCGCTTAATCTATCCATTATCTATCAATACCAAGTCCTTACATCCTATATTTTCAGGGTTCGCTTTGTTCGCTGTTCTTTTTACTTTTGTCATAGCCATAGGTAGTATCGTAGTATTTTAGTTGCCGTTTCTACCCGTTTTTGCCAGACTATACATACATTAATAAAATACCTACTTTTTACTATTATGTATGATTATAAAAATTTAATTATAACTTCTTGTGACTTGACCACGGTCCACGACTATGTGACCCCCCCCTGGCACCAAAGCTGGATCCGCCCTTGTCCTCTCATATCATAATATTGTTGAGGATAGATCCCGTTGGGGATTCCCTGTACGAAAGTATAAATAAGCTAATCAGGTTTGTTTGATATTTCTGATTATATTTTTGAAATTCTAAATAGTCTTTGTGATTTGTTCTTGATATCTTGCAAAAGTAGTTTTTTGTTTTTTTTCTTATTATATTGTGATTTGTGTTGTGCAAAGACATAAAAACATTTTTTAATTACCTAGTCGTGTTTTTTTTAATTGGAGCCCAATTAGAAACCACGTAGTCTAATCCCGGGATAGGCCCGGGATTACACTACAGAAATCCCGTAATCCCGGGATTGAATAACATGCTCGGGATTGTATATCTAGTTACTGCATGGAATCTTTCTTTGAGCATGGCGGGCGGCGGGCGTAGGTAGTGCCATTCGTTCTTACCCATGTTGAGTGAGTGAAAGAACGAAACCGGAACAAGTCTAATCGATCCGAGAGGAGGTGATCCGCATGCGCGCCTCGTCCTGCCTGCCTTTCCTTATCTCTCGTGACATCGCGCCGCCTGTTTGCCATCGCTGGAAGCCTACCTTGAAATTCCCACTCAACCTGTTGTAATGAAAATATTTTTCATCTGAAGACGTTTTAACAGGTCAGTTTATCTTAGCGACGTTGTTACGGAACAATAACGTCCGTCTTTAATAGCTGTGTAACTACCCACCTCGCGCAGGTTGGATAACTCTGGATAATACGCAATTTATTGATTTGATACTGGGTAGGTACCTACTTGTTCCCTTGGGCCTTCAGGTTCAGGCATCAACATAATAGAAGATAACAGCTTAGATTCAAGAAAACGTTAACAGGTAGGTACCTACCTAAATGCGTTATATGGGCTCATTTATTGACTTTTTAATTTATTTATTAGTGGAATCAAAATCAAAAAATAAGACGGAGTAATCGGTATTAGATACCTAACTCCTATGACGGAATTATGCGCCACTGTAGGTACATTAAAATTAGCTTTTGTGCCTTTAAAGAGAAAATTATAGACATGCTTAAAAACATTTTCTTTATCCATCCATAGTGCTTTATAAGTTATACCTTTATTAAAGAAACCCTTCCAAAATTACTGAATGCATACACAAAGATAAGTTTGATTGCCCATGCTGCACATCTCTATTTTCAAGCTGGTAAATCTGCCGGGTATACTTCAGTTCGGTTCCCACAAAGAGAGTGGCCAGTGAGTGGGATATATTTATTTATTGTTAATAGACGAGCAGCTTCTGGCTGATGTGTATATGAAATAAATATTTCTTTGTCTCCAGGGAAAATGATGTACGACGTCATTGTAGTGGGCCTGGGCGCTGCCGGGGCCATGGCCTGCAGAGTGTTCGATCGCAGCGAGCGTCGCGTCCTGGCGATAGAAGCTGGTGCGAATATGGGGGGAAGGATTCGCACGGAGGAATTTGGAGATTCACTCGTAGAGCTAGGAGCAGAGTGGTAAGTCTCACTGGTTTTTAGAAAGGAACGTCTGCGCTGTGGTAGCTGGAGTAACAGTACATAGCCCTAAAGGAATTACTATCTGAACTGGAAGTGGAAGAGATTTTGAATATCCAAAGATTGCCTACGCTGCCACAACCCTCTACGCTGTGTGACCAATAATGACAAAACTAAGACTTATTAGAATTAAATTTACTATATGTGACTGATTGAAATACATTTTAATGGTTTTTCCATTGTGACCAATTAGAAAACTTTTTTGCTGTGATGAATTGTTGCCTAAATCAGAGCTATTCAAAATAACTCAATATCTTTAAAAATTTAAAGCAAGTAGGTTATTTATTATCGATGAGTTAACTATATGACTTCATTAGTAATCTGTATAAATAAAAATATATTTAATTGCTGGTTAAAAATCAAACAGGTACTCACCGAGCCTTGATATACTTACTATTTTTTACAGGATTCATGGAACAACACAGAATTCTTTGTATGATTATGCTTTAACAT
Source organism: Eupithecia abbreviata (assembly GCA_943735965.1). NCBI lineage: Eukaryota > Metazoa > Arthropoda > Insecta > Lepidoptera > Geometridae > Eupithecia > Eupithecia abbreviata. The sequence goes on from OX030973.1 coordinate 10,836,264, forward strand.
GCAAGGTTGATCTTAAGTGCCAAATGCTGATGCACATGGTTTTTTCCTCAAATGGAGAGGTTGAGAACCCTAGAACACTGCATGATTTATGGGAATACTCATTCAGCTTGGTGTCTAACCCTCCGAACATAGCCCAGCCTTTGGGCGAGTATCTGACAGAGAAGTAAGTATAATCTGAGCTATTATGATATCTTGTTTAACTATTAATATATATATATAAGGGATAGAAAAGGTATAAACTAGGTTAATTTTAATTCTAACTGGAACTAGAATCTGCACTGACATCTTGCATGGGAGTGTATTGTGCATTATTCCCCTGTGTAACCTAGCTCAGGCCTAACCTAGCTCCGGAGCAGGATTTATTCTAGCCAGTTATAAAGCATTTTTCTTGATTGATTGACAAAGAATCAATATGCTTTACCAACCATAGTTATTAACTTCAGAGAAGCACTCATAATCTAAAGAACATCAATAAACATAATAGAAGTCCTTGTAACTTTTCTCTCCTGCAAATCTCTCTCATTCTTGCAACTTAGAAACAATCTGTAATTATAAATTGAATTACAGAATTAATTATTTATTTATTATTTATCATTATGCAACTTTGAAACAAAATTCAAATTACTTTCCAGGATCAAAGATTATGCTACAGCCAATCTGCCTGAACTGGAAAATGACAAGACAGGCTTTATGGACAAATTCCTGCGTTGGATGAACCTGATCATCGGTAACCATGAGTCTTGTGACAACTGGAATGATGTTACCACAAAGTCAGATTACCAGGACCTGGAGGGCTCTTCATATATCAGCTGGCACCAACTTGGCTACAAGACCTTGTTTCAGCATCTCTGTGTGAGTACTTTGATCTTTGGTTGGTCCAGTCCTGATGGATTAGATTATTTTTTTACAAGCTTTGATTCTACTTGCCCTGTGTATGGGACAAATCTTGCAACTAAATTTTGGACTAGTTATTTTCAACCGATTGAGCTGAAATTTGGCATACTTTGGCATAATTTTGTAAGTTCGGTGACAATGACGACCGATGTGGCGCGGTGGGCGAAGGTCCGTCTGCGACGCAGGAGGTTGCGGGTTCGATTCCCGCCTCGGAACAATTGTGTGTACGATCTGCAGATATTTTTTACGGGTGTTGTTAACAGAACTACTCAACAGAACAGGTGGGAGTAAACGTTCTGGTCGTTATCTATGTATAATACAAAATATCTATCTATGTAATATGTATATTGTATTATGTATATCAGTTATCTAGTACCCATAACACAAGCTCTGCTTACCATGGGGCTAGATAATGCTGTGTGAATTGTCCAGCATTATTATGTCTCTCATTTACCATGATCTCGGGCCATAAAGTGACACGGTCCTTTGGAAGGCTTGCGTGGGGCCGAAGCCAACAGCACAGAGGCCCTTTGAGAAGTTAATCTAAAGGCGATGGCTACACATAGCGGGTATCATCCTCGGGTGGTTATTATTATTATTATTATAATGCAATGTTATGTTACCATAGAGCTGGTCTGATGATGAAGACAGAACAGAAGGTTTTAAATATGCATAGGACAAATCTTGCAACTCAATTATAGATCAGTTATACTTAACCGATTGGGCTGAAATTTGGCATACTTATGTAAGTTTGGTCACAATGTAATGTCATGGTACCGTCAATCTGCTCTGCTTATAGAGACAAAACGTGGCTATAGGAAATCATAATGAAAAAAAATGCACTTATGCATTTTAAGTTCAATTGTTTTATATGAGATGTTTATTTAATTTTGTCTTGCAGAATCTCGAAAACATGAACTATGTCGAGGCATTGTTTAACACCGAAGTGATCAATATCAGGATGCCCACCGAGCCAGAGGGCGCAGTTACAGTGACCTGCAAGGATGGTTCAATTTATCACGCCCGTTCAGTGATGGTTACTGTATCGCTTGGCGTGCTGAAGGAAAGGTAAGAAAAAGTTAGCAGGTTATTGCCTTTTTGGATCCTTGTCCGTGGACCTTTCGGATTACATGACGTATTAAAGTACCCCTTTCGAGCATGCAGTCTAAATAACTTGTTGTCGATCATTCGATATTGAATGAACTCACACACAATCATCTTAACTAAGGAATAAGTAATCATTCTCTCAGACGACTCAAGGTTATCTGATAACTACGTAGATGTCACAGGAAAAAACCATTTATCTTCCATATTCAATCTGCCATTCAAACCGCTCGTTATCTCACAGTCTCGAATTGCAAGCAACATTGTAACTAAATTGGATGTCCAATTTTATAATTCGCTGACACTCAATTTGCAATGCATCAGGCATCATTAGATTCAATTCTGCTTTGATTGGATATGTGTGGGAGCGAGGCCATAATGATTTTCACGCATACATTTAATTTGTTGTTATTCTACCAACTAACTGATCAGTTCACTGCTTAATTCTACGCCTCCTTTTGTTGCATTATTAAACTCAATCATATTAGGTTTTAAGATATTGGGTTCACAGTCCCTTCCTTTGCACAAGACTATAGCAGATAAACCATACCCGTCATATACGTCATTATTGACATTCCTTTAAATCTTTATGCAAAAATATTTTCTTACTTGATTTATTTACTCTAGTTACAGTTTTATAACTATTTATAATTTGTCTTATTTTGGTTACGTAACCTTCAGCATCTATTTTAACATCCTGTGCTTTTATATCATATAATTCTCCTAGTAATCTAATAGAAGTTCCATAAGTCATTTCAGCTGCACTAACGCCTGTGTCTAAACGAGTTGCTGCTCGTAAGCCTAACATCACGGTTGCTAATTCGTCTAACCATGAGTTACTATTAAGAGGCCTCCGGAGGGATGAATTCTTCATATAAACGTAATACCAAAATGATTTCCAATTCGAGCATATTTCCACTATAATATTGTATTATTTATATTTCAATAGTATTTATCTAGGTTCCCAAATAGTTTTTTTTTTCAAAATACGCATTTTGCACATTTGTATGCGAAAATGGACAAAGTTTTCTTGCTATTTGTTTCGTATTAAAACATCAATATCTTATGTGTTATTTATTAAGAAACATAGCTTATATTGTCTAGTTACAGAATAACAATACTTTGTGAAGAATACAAAAACTTTTCAGTCATAATTTTTGGTATTACGGAACAAACCAAATTTTGAACGGCTAATATTGCTATCGCGCACGCATGGGGCGCGGCGCAAGGGTTAAACAGGGACAGCGATATTCGGAGCGATTCTTGCAAGCGAGGGTCGCCGGACCCTGAAGGCGTGCCATTAAGGGCTGATTTCAACGAGCGATGCCAACGCTCTACGGCACCTTTACTTTGTGGATGGTATGGAGTCGTTCTTATTCTATGAATACCCAATAATGACATTAGTTCTTTAAACAAATTACTTTCGAATTGTCTACCTTGGTCACTGGTAAGTTTCTCAGGACAATCAAAACGTGAAATCCATCCTTCATAAAAAACTTTCGCAACAGTATCTGCTGTAATATCTTTAGTTGGAATAGCTTCTGTCCATTTAGTACATCTATCAATCATAGTTACACAATATCTATAACCATCTGAACTTGTTGGTAAAGGTCCTACAATATCTGAAAACGATCTGTCGTCTGAAACTGGCCTAAATCCGAAACAGTAGTTTTAAAACTTTTGATCTCTGGCATCGTACACATGATTTTGATTTGACCATAAATTTATATCTTTATTCATTCCTTTCCAAAAATATCTATCTGTAATATAATAAGTCTCCTTGTAGTTCTTATACCTGGGTGACTTACGTTATTATGAATTGCGTCAAAAGCTACACGTCTAAACTGCTCTGTAAGGTAGGGTCTTACACGTTCCGCTGATATTTCACAAACAACAGATGTTTCGCTACCCGGTAACAGAATATATTTAAATTGAAATTTGTTATTGTTTCTTGATTCTTTGAATAAATTTGCAAGTTGTTCGTCTGTTTCCTGCAAATTCTATAACCGTTGGGTAATAAATTGTTTCAATTCTTGAAAGACATTGACACCCGTGTGACTTTGTATTATTTGATATTTCGTAATGCAAATAAATATTGTTTATTCTATTGTATTAATTAAATCCTGAGGGTTAACCTCGAAAACTTATTTGCTGAATGTCTTACTTAAGTACCTACTTGACGACCGATGTGGCGCGGTGGGCGAAGGTCCGCCTGCGACGCAGGAGGTTGCGGGTTTGATTCCCGCCTTGGAACAATTGTGTGTACGATCTGCAGATATTTGTTCCGGGTGTTCTGGTCATTTTCTAATGTATAATAAAAAAATATCTATAAGTATATGTAATATAATTTTATTATGTATTTCAGTTATCTAGTACCCATAACACAAGCTATGCTTACCATGGGGCTGGATGATACTTTGTCAATTGTCCAGCATTATTTATTATATTTTATTACTTAATCTTGCAGACATGAAACTCTCTTCGAACCGCGGCTTCCCGATGAGAAAGTCAGAGCCATAGAGCACCTGTCCATCGGAGTCGTCAACAAAGTGGTGCTCCTATTCGAAAGGGTCTGGTGGCCAGGTGATGTGTCTTGTCTCGCGTTCTTTTGGCGTCCTGAGGACCTTGCTGAGGTCGCCGAAGCGGACATATGGGTTACAAAGATCTTTGGTGCCAGCATGACAATGGGGAACGATCATTGCTTGGTTTTTTGGCTGAGCGGACAGGAGGCAAAACTGGTTAGTATCAGTGGGGCAAGCAAGGGGATTGTTCTCTTGTGTAGAATAGAGAAAAATTGCGTCACTCTGTCATCTAATGCATACATTATTTGAAATAATATACGCAATGGCGTACATTATTGAAGTTGAAGGTTACATTCAATATCTTCATCTACTTAAATGTATATCTATAACAATTAGAGAAAGTCTAATTGTTATACATTTACACACTATTATATAACTCCTTCTTTTTAGGGTTCCGAACCCAACGAGTAAAACGGGACCCTATTATTAAACTGTCTGTCCGTCCGTCCGTCTGTCACCAGGCTGTAAATATATCATGAATCGTGATAGTTAGACAGTTGAAATTCTGATTCACTTAAATGAAATAGTATTTATTTGCTTATGAAATAGTATTTGACGTTGATGACGACACCGATGATTGTTTATTATTGTAAATCATATATGTAACATTACAGTCATTTAAAACTAAGTCGTTACATTATGCAAATTATACAAATAAAGAAAATAAAAATCCCAAAAAGACAGACAAAGAAAATACTTAGTAGTAAAATTAAAATTAAATAGAATTAACACAAAGAGAAATCAAATAAAATCACATATTTCAAATAAACTGGCTCAAAAAAGAATTCACACAACAAGTAAAATACAAATTGAAAAATTATACTTTTAACATACAAACTTAAAATTATATTAGGTACATAAGAAAGTACAGGGTTGTATTATTATTATCATCAAATAGTATTTCTGTTATCGCTATAACAAAATATTAAAAAATCAGAATAAAATAAAGATTTAAGGGGGCTCTCATACAACAAACGTCATTTTTTTGCCGTTTTTATAGATAATGGTACGGAACACTTCGTGAGCGAGTCCGACTCGCACTTGGACGGTTTTTTGTATGTTTCTAACGTAAAGTATGATTATTTCAGATCGAGACCATTGGCGACGAAGAAGTGCAAGAAAAATTGATGTGGATCTTGCGTAAATTCGTGGGAAACATGTTCACGGTCCCCGACCCTATTGCCATGAGAAGGTAACATGATACCGGCTACGAAAACAAAAGTACAAAGACTGAATTACCCTAAATTAATCGCTTCAGCATAACTATGGTCTCAGTATGACAAATTTTAGCATTTTACCTTTGATAAAGGAAACTTCAGATGGAGAGACGCGTGTCAAAAGTGGTTATATAGATATCATTGTCATAGTAAAGAAATTGGATAGCAGAATTCATATAGGTATAGGTATATCACGCACTATTCTGGCTGTAGGGCCGAAATTGCTATTGCTATTGTTATTATCTACTATTTATATTCTTCTATAATAGATTTAATATTCAGGTTCACTAAACTCAACTCTTCAAACTAAATGCATGAGAAATTATTTTTGGAGTTTCTGATTTCTTTAAGTAAGCCAACCTCAGTTAGTCCATTATAAGTTTTTGGAAATAGTAAGAAACAAGATTGATTGGCATCAAACAATTTTCCTGCAATTTTTTTTTTAATTCTGTGAATAGCAATCAACATTTCTCTATGAATAAGACCCATTTTTCTGTAGCTACACCGATTAAGATGTATTTACCGCCTCGTCAAAAAATCTACCCTCTTTAGCAAGTACTCATTCCGTGTAGATACTTTGTAATTTGTACTTTTATATATACAGATCATCTTGGTACTCAAATCCATTCACCCGTGGAAGTTATTCGTACGACAACGTAAATACACCCGCATTTCCTCATGCACGCTCGGTTCTGGCTGAACCCATTACAGATGAAAGTAAGCATTATTTATATACTAGCTGCGCCCTGCGGTTCCACACGCGTGGAGATAGATATTTTGGATAATATACAATATATCTTTATGAATAGCCTATGTGTTATTCAAAGATATTTTGTATATGATATGTAAGCTATATTATTGTGAAGTTTCATCAAAATCCATTCAGTAATTTTTGCGTGAAAGAGCAACAGACATACTTGCATACATCCTCACAAACTTTCGCTTTTATAATATTAGTAGGATTGCATTTGTCTCCAACACAAAGGGGTTAAACATTTTTCTATTTTTGAACTGTTAGTGCTTTGTATCTAACATCCTTAGTTGGACACAAATTTTATTTAAACGGGATATTTAACATGATTGATGATGTTTGAGTTTTATCATAGATTACGATTTCGTCCATGGTTTTATTAATAATACTTGAAACCTCAAAAATCAAATCATGGTAGATATATATCCCGTTTTATTCTGTAATTCGTAGTAGATTTTTATTTTTTTGTAAAAACATCGAATTCTTAGTGGTACCTTTGTTATTTTGTAAAAACCATAATCTGAACTGACATCATTATTATGTTATTTTAGTTTTGTAAATAAAAAAAACGTAACATGTTTTTTTGTTTTGTTTCAGGTGGTACGTATCGTGCGTCTGTGGGAGGGATTCCTCAATAATATAAAATTACTATAGCTTGCAGAGAAGAGCCTTATCACACTAGCGATTTGCGAGCGATTACAAAGCAAGGCGAAATAGAAGCGAGCTCGCCGAGCACTCGCCACGCTTTGAAATCGCCTGCAAAGCGAGTTGGCCGCATAATCGCCTCGCTTTGGAATCGCTTGCAATTCAAGTGTTATAAGGCTCAAAGAGGTTGGTAGACTCATTGTTACGGAAACCATTTGCTTAAACCCATGGACATAGTATACTTCATTTAAGCTCTGCTTAGCTCGGAGCTAGATGGTGCTGTGAATCTGAATTGTCTAGCATTATTATATTATTAACTCTTTTGGAATTTAACGTCATATTAGAGAATTCGAAAATAAACAAACATGTCGTTACGTTATAAATTACAACCGGGTCTCTTCAAAAGAAGAGTGAATAGTTCTTGTAGACCCTCGTTATAAACTGATAAATAATTGATCGGCCACATCAGTTTATCAGTATATTTATTTCCACCGTAGCAACACATGTTAGACTTGATGTCGTTAAATATATAGTATTTTAAAAGTTAAATTACACTTTTATTATATGTATAACACACAAATTTTGACAAAGGAAACACCATAGGGCATTGTGCAAAGAAAAGCACAGACATGCCTTCTTAAAAAATTAAAATAAATTCATTTGTAATAGGTAATTTGGTCACAATAAAACAGATAATAAATTAGTTAAAAGGAATAATAAATTAGATAAAAGGAATAATAAATTAGATAAAAATGTCAAAGTATTCTGCTGTATAAGGGCATTATCAAACTATACTAAAAAAAACATCGTCACTTTCAGGTGAGATTGTGGTCAAACGAAGGTAAATTGAACTATGCGTTACGTAACATTATTATTTTTTAACCCTTCAGAAAAGTCACATAATTGTGATTTTTAGGTATAAATAGTCACTTGGTGGTTACGTAACGTTTTACTAGGGGGGGGAGGGGGGGGTTACAGAAAAACGTTACGGCGCGTTACATGGGGGAAGGGGGGGTTTAAAATCTCCAAAAAGTGCGTTACATAATACTTGAACGCTCCCTATACTAAAAACCTATATGAGGTATTTGAAGGGTGGTCATTCATAGCATTAGATAATAATTTGTGGATTAAGCTATCATTATAACCTGTAGAAGGCAGATAACATTAAAAACTGTTATTTTATGTCATCTGCGTAAGTAATGAATAATTTGCAGATGGACTGCGCATATTATTTGCCGGAGAAGCCACAGATAGACACCACTTCTCAACCGTCCACGGCGCCCTAGATTCGGGATTTCGCGAGGCGTTCCGCTTCATCAGGTCTGAGAGCCGTGACGTTATGGGCCCTGAGCCAAAGTTAGCGGCTTTTGGGTAAGATACCTAAAGTATCCATATCCACACTATAATGTGTTTTTGTCACCATCTTACCACTCTATAGTGGTTATTGTCTAAAATCAAACGGTAGTATGTTTCTACCTACCGTTTTTCAATCAAGATATTTACGTATTCTATATAATATAACTACAAACTCTTTCTGTCATCTATAGTAATAGTTTGTATCGCAAAACTAATGAAATGCTTTTCATATTTTTAGCTCTACCTAGGGAGATATTTACTTAGAAAGTAGTTATACCTAAGTATTTGTATTTTAAGTTATATTGTATCATTATAAATGTTTGGCCAAAAATGATTATAAATTTCGATTTACCTTAGTATTAATATTACAATAACATTTCTTGGCATATTTCTGCCTTATGTGGATGGACAACAAAATCAGCACCTAACTTCACATAAAATTGTAGGTATCTAACCTACATCGTACTTGGACGATTTTTATAACATATCAAGTAACAGAACATTATACTGCAATGGCTAAGTACATATCTTTTGCATTTACTTGTGATCTATGAAATGATATTTCACTTAAAATTTACCTTGAAAGGAAATTAGCGTTTCCGAAAATGGGAAATTGTGATGTAAAATTATCTGTTGGTAATAGTGAATTAACGTTTTGATCAATGTCTAAGTAGTAACTTGTAGAAAAGTGGTAATCAAACAGAAATTATGTATGTTAAAGTAAGTTTTATCCGGGATGAAACCGGTCTCTATACAACGGCACCTGTGCGTACAATATGAAGCTAACGAAGTTTCATCAGTATTTACTTAGTATTTATTGTGTACCCTATCTTATTATAGTAGAGGGCATTTTCACACATTGTGTTTTTTTTCGCTCAAATCTAAACTAATGCTATGAATTTAAATTAAAACAGGGTTAATTTCGTATATTTTCTTTTTTTACGAGTTGTAATCACCTATACCTATATTATTTTTTATAAGAATTTATAGCTTTGAATTATATTAAGTATTTTCTTACTTAGTTTATGTACCTAAAGCTTAAATATGTATAGATTCTCATAAATTCTACATTTTTTAAACTGGAGTAGTTATTAATCATAATGAAAAGCTAGGGCATTGCCCAATGCCCATGTCAAAGTTGTTGGACGAGAAAAATGATTTGGAGCTTTGGAATGAAGACTAAAAAGTTTTTGAGATGGCTTTTATAACCTAATCATTTAGTATCTATCTAACTAAATGCTATTAACGTAGGTAGTATTCATTATTGTTGTAAGTGTAAGTTTTATCTTCGCCAATATGGTATTCCTATTGTATACCTACTCACCTTATACCAATTTTTGTAGGAATTTAGGTAGGTATGTGTACTTCAAAGTCAAATGTTAAACTTTTCTAAAACTATTGGTGTTGTTGTGGACCGAAAGTTATGAAAAAATATGAATTATGAAGGTTATGTAAGTTGGAGGAACGATTGGGTATGTCAACGAATTAAATTCTACGAGAAAATAAGTAAAAAGTATTCAAAATTAGGAATGGAAAGGGAAATGGATAGATGGCATCTACATATAATATTGTTCATGTTAATGAATACATTGTACATGTTATTGTCATGAATGTTTAATATAATGATTATGTAGTAATATTGATGTTTTTATTTTATTCCTTGTATTTTAGTCAGCGTAAAATTGTTATGAGCGTCTAGAGTAGTCAAATTGATCTGAAAATCATGAAAGCAATTTGATATACGCAGTTCAAATCATCATATTATTGTAAGCACCCAAGGTGTTTAAAATATCTTACAACGCATTGTTTCATATTTATGTGAGCAGTCAGGCTGCTGAATCATTTATGGTTATAAATAAGTTTTATGAACAATAAAAGATTCATACATTCAATACTAGGACCTAGTGCATAGTGCACAAAAAGAAGAAATAATATAGATAGGTACTCGAAGGAACAAAATAATAGGTAAGCTTTAATTCTATGGGGTTCGTTTTAAATTGATTACGACAAAAATAAATAAAAAAATATTTATTTTAGCAGAAGACATACTTCATTTAAAAAAGAAAGACATCTTATGTATGTATGTACAAGCAGATAACAATAAACATGCAGAAAAATTGATTAAATCATTATTTTTAATTACTAGTGACCTGCCCCGGCTTCGCACGGATGTATTTGCGTGTATTATATACATATAGTCCTTCCTCTTGAATCACTCTATTTATTGATAGGATTTGTCCATAAATACACTTAGGTATCAAATTAAATTTATTGCGTCATTCGCTCATATTATTTACTACAAATCCAACTGTCACAAAACAAGCTCTGTCTTCGCTTGAAAAGGAATTTTAAAGTTTACAGATCAAGACGGAAAAAAAGAAAGCTCCCGAAGTTCGACGCCAAGATGGCTCAGGTGCACTTACAGAAAACCTAATTGATTTTGTAGGAATCGGGTGAATTGAACAACAGATGTGTTTCGCCCGACTGCGAGGGAGTAATGTTTCTTTATATAATAATCTATTAAGTATTTAATAGCTGCGCTATCACATATTATGTGATGGCACATGATGGGCTACTAAATAAATAATATTGGAGAATCCACATAGGATCATCGAGCCCCAAGATAAGCAGAGCTTGTGCTACTAGATGACTGTATATACATAATGTATATGTATTATAACACAATACATAGATATATATATTTTATTATACATAGATAACGACCCCCGGAACAAATATCTGCAGATCGTACACAAATTGTTCCGAGGCGGGAATCGAACCCGCAACCTCCTGCGTCGCAGGTGGACCCGCGCGCCTCACATGTCGTCAAAAAAACAAAAAAAACCTACTTACATACTTAAAGTTTTCTCTAGTTATAATTAAAGCTTATAATGTTATCATCAATCTCCCACAGAAGTTGAAGTATTTGCAGCCTTATAATCTTTTGACAATGCAAGTCATTCGTTACACACGTCATTTTAATCTGGCAAATTGTCTATGTACAACACTATTTCGATCAAATTCGCTATATGCATAAGGTACACATAAATGTTTTTAAATGGTTAATTTCACCCCAAACCACAGGCACCAAAACTTCAAATATGAAATATACTTAGGAATGTTAACAAACTACCGTTAAGGATTTGAAGGGTTGCATTGTGTGCCTGACGATTATACTTCAAAGAGTTCTCACATTTATGCAAATACAATTGAATTCGCTATACAGGGTGGCCTTTTGAGATGAGAGTAGATGGCCAAATCCAAAAACGAGTTTTAAAAGTCGAGTGAAAGGATGCCATGATCTCAAATTATAAGAAATCAAAATTATTTTTAGTTTTTTAACGCATTTTGTTATGTAGGAAATTGAACAAATTGATTTATATAGGATTTATATTACTTATTGAAAAAGAAAGGATATAACTAAACACTTTACAATTTTAGTTTCAATACCACCAAGCATTAATATGTGAAAATTTGAAAATATTTCGAACAATTGGTGTACTTGCCGCTATCGAGGATACTTAGCCGGTATTTTAATAGGGTTTATCAATTTTTACATTTTATGAAAAAGATCCGCAAAAAAATATAAAATAATACAGTTTTTATTTTCTCAAAAATTGAGCGCATTCTCCCTTTCATGACTTTTGTCTAGCTCATGGTTTCGGATCTCGCAATCCACTCCCATCTCGAAAAGCCACTAGCAGAACAATAACTTTTAGTACTTAAAATAATAGTCCCAAGTAAAATGTAATGTTACATTTTACTATTATTTTAAAAGAAAATTTAAGACCATGCCTGAATCAAAATACAATAAAAAGAAAACTGAACTTAATTCTATTTAAATAAAAACTGTTTCAAAATAGCCTGCGTCCGCGATGACTCGCGACCAATATACGGGCGTAAAAAAATATATTTTTCATAATCAATAACATACTTGGGGCTTATGCCAGCATACAAACATCCCAAAGTAACATGATATCGGCAGTCTTCGCTAGTATCTAAATTATAGATTATCCATGTTCAGTACGCAGTAAATATAGCCTATAATTCTACAACAACTAACTAATATGTGCACTGCACCGGCTCCGTATCGGTATCATCTTTGAAGCGCATATAGGCCGAGTTTACAGAAGGCCGGGGGGTAGTTTCACGTCGCGGAAGTAGGCGTGCTTCAGGACTTCAGTCGCCTTCACTCTCATAGCCGGGTCGTAGATAAGCATCTTTTGTAGAAGGTCCATACCATTCTCGTCTAGGTTTTGTACCTGAAACAATATTTACAATTCACATTTATTTCACCTTATGACACATGTCATTAAAGCTCTTGTCTGTGTTTTGGATTATTAACCCTTAGCCACCTGACGTGTATTTCAGTTACACTACCACCTGACGTCGGTCATAGAGACCGCTTGCGTAGTTACCATGTTTATTAATATATTATTTAAGTATTAATTTAAATGAAAGTCGCATCTGTATTATCATTATATTTTTATTATTAATAAGTTTTTAAACAATGCAAAAGTTTTCATTTATTTATCTAAAATCAACACTTAATATAAAAATACAACATTTTTGAAAAAAATCAGTAACTTTGGAAATCAGAGATCTGGGTAATTACCCTAAGTTGTATATAATATTTTTACTTATTTACTATTAGTTCGGTATATAATCTTAAACTTAAAATCATTTTTGGTATGATCAAGGATCAATTATTATAAAATCACAACCCTCAAAGTTTTACAAATTGCGGCGACAATCACGGCACATTTTTTGGCTGCATTCAATGCAAATCGGATTTTTGCATACAAAACACATATATGCTGTTTTCCGCTTCTTTTTAGGGTCACATGTTGAACATGTCTTCCGTTTTTCGAATTTTTCAGTAAGCTCAGAAGATGATGTACTAGGCGTTTCTTCTATTTTTAGGATTCGACGAATAGTACACTGAAGATCCCTTTGCAAACCAAAGGCGCATGCACGGCGTTCCAGATGAGGCTTTATAAGGTTTTCTGCCAATTTTTTTATAAAGACTAGTCTTGAAATCTTGGCTTGAGCTTGGTTCATGTTATTCGCCATCAATGATGTGATCTTCTGGAACATCTTCTACGTCGCTGCAATCTTCATTCGGAAGTTCTGGAGCATTGAGTTGGTATTCAGAGTCTGAATCCGTTTCCTCTAGCCATCGTGATATGTTTGGATCCGACATTATAAGCCTACAAAAAAATAAATAGCATATAGTAAAAATAACGTAACCACCTGACGTCGGTCACTCGGACCGCACGCGAAATATAATTACCTGTAATTCACAAATGCGCGCACGTCTGGAGCCGCCGAGCGCGTGGCGCGTACCGACAAGAGAGGGGACAAAGTACATGAACGCACGGTTGCACCGCGTGCATAGCAAGACAATAATTTGAAAAATAAAATCGCCGGAGTCTCTGTGACCGACGTCAGGTGGTTAAGGGTTAACTCTTACATGCTATTACACTGGTGATTTCCCAGTGATTTCAAAACTATGCGATTGCGCAGCATCACGATTCATCGCGGCGCAACCGCATTGCTTTGTAACTGCTCGTAAATCGCCAGTGTGATATGATTATTTATCACGGGCCGAGCTACCATAGAAGCAACTTGCTAGCTAAGCTACCATAGAAGTAAACTGAGCCGTCTACAATCCTGCAGTGCGAGTCCTTAATTACCTACCAAGGCTGTTTAGCCAAAAAATCGACAAAATTACCTAACTAATAACGTTAGGTAATTTTGTCGATTAATGCCCCCTAACAATGGTATCATCTCAGAATGACAAATAGGAGAAACTACAGATTGGAGGGAGGCGTGGCAAAAGTATCAAGGAAACTTCATGCAAATAGCACCGCACACCTATCTAGTTTTTTCATCTATGGATAATTCTGCGACGATACCATTGTCATAGTAAAGCGATTGCTGAGCAGAATTCGGACCCTGTACATCAGAGAGTCGCGCTCACTTACTGGCGTGGCACAGTGACCTAAAGTGGACTCCGACACCAGACCGGGTTCCTTTGCCGTTTTAGTCCAGTTGACGGTATAAAGCTCTTGCGCGCTTAATATAAATAATAGGAAGAAAAACTGACATGATTGTGAAGATTAAATGTGTCCCAGTTGGGGAAGATAGGCATGTAGTCTGGCAGTGAAGACACGCCCGGCCAGATCTCTTCAGTCGGTGTGCGTAGCATTCTGAAAGTATCAGTCATCCACTTGTTTATTTAAATTATTTAGAAGCACCAGTTTTTTAAATTTGTTATTTAGTTTTTTATACGAATTAGAAAAAAGGAGGTTCTATGTTCGGTTGTTTTTTTATGTACGTTCGTGGATTTCTCCGTCCATTATGAACCGATTTTGAAAATGATTTCGCTATTGTATAGATAGAGAGGGATCCGAAATGATGAGTTTCTTATTCAAAAAATCTCAAAATCAAAAAATTCATAAAATCACAAAGTATTCACATCTGTAGTCACAGAGTAGAAAATTTTGGCATTGGGCATGGACAATATGATTTTCAGTAAAAATCCTATAATTCAGGAACCATTGAGCCATGATTTTGTGGTTTGTCTGGGTTTTCATAAGCCCACCGGTCCTCTGCTTTCGGCTTGACATTGAGTTAGACAGGAGAAAAAATATTCCTGAGGTTGAGTATTTAAACAGCAAAAATTCAAAAACAGTGTAAATAGAAAGGAATTTTCAACAGGTCTTTCAAAACATGAACAGTTACCTGAAGATGACGTGGAGCTGATTGATCTCCGAGTTTCCCGGGAACAGAGGTTCCTTGGACGACATCTCTGAGAATATGCAGCCCACTGACCACATGTCTATGGACCATGAGTATCTGGACAGATCAAATGATAACACTATCAGCACAGACTGGGCATTTTATTAGTGTCTAACGAGGCTAACCTAAGAGGTTTGGTATGTCTAACTACTTAACTAGGATCTCTGTGCTCATGGGATCCCCATGGTAAAAAGCTTGTATTACATTAAATTCTACATTATCTCTTTGGTTATCCTAATGTGAAAACAAGGTTTTAAAAAAATACGATATAAAAAACATGAAATTGCACTGTTTCCCAACATAATATGGTCAAGATCTCAAGAGCTCTGCAGTCCAATAATGATATGACTTACTTACATATGTTTTAGTTTATAGGATATTACTCATTATTTGGTTCTACGAAAAGCAAAAGTATGCTCTTATGAACGCATAATCCTATTCTATTCACACAAATTGCTCTACAAAACCAATCACTGTTGCTTAGAGGGCATGTCTCTAAGTAACAGTGTTTTATTTACAAAGGCAGGTATGGTCTGGAATTGCTGAAAGTGTACTTGGATCAATATTTATTCATTCTTTTCTGCCACATGATTGCGATCATTCTCAGTAGATCCATTGTCCAGATGACTACGTAGTATGACCACCTTACATAGTTGACTAAATCAACATTACTGTTGGATTTAGACTTTATACCTGCGACTGCCTAGCAGGAGCTCCGGTGCTCTATACCAAAGGGTGACCACTTTTTGTGTGAATAACCTCACTCCAATTGCATGACCCAGACCAAAATCAGCCACCTGAAATGAACAATTTACAAATTAATAACATCTACAGCCCATAATGGTCCATATCTGGATAAAGACCTCTTCACAGACGCCAGTATGAGCCACGCGACTTTTTTCTGTAACTAATACTTATATATGCTGTCGCAACATTTTTTGTACACAATGATGAGTTCTGCAATGTTGTAGTACATCACTTTGTTCTATCATTAGTTTTCGCAGCACACGCGATGTAAGGAATTTCTAAGGTAAGTTTTTTACACCTTGGGTTATATTATTGGAGTTTTAGTAAGGATCTCTAATTTTTTAGAAAATATAATATAGCCTATTTTCACCACGGATAGTGTGCCTTCCCAACGGTGAAAGAATTTTTCAAATCGGTCCAGTAGTTTCGGAGCCTATTCATTACAAACAAACAAGGAAATAATCAAACCATTCCTCTTTATAATATTGGTATAGATTTATATTATCACTCACTTTGATAATACCAGTCTTGTTGATAAGTAGGTTATCTGGCTTAAGATCTCGGTGAAGGATCTGTCGCTGGTGGCAGTACAGGATGGCGCTGTTGATTTGGTACAAATAGCTTTTCACCATAGATGGCTCCATCAACTGAAAAATACATTTACACATTTAGAATTATGGTTTTATCTTAGCTTGAATACTCAGAAATACTGTCAACTTTTATTTAACACTTCCGGTGCTCAAGAGACCTGCGATTGGGACTGCTAGGCAGTAAATGGGTGATGATAAAAAGTTTTCTATAATACATTAATAATATCAGAGTTTAGGTGTTGTTAATATGTTATTACTTACATAAATGTTTTATCGCTTTTATGTTCACTAATTACTTACCTTTCCTGATCCAAGTGTATCTATGTATGTCGATAAGTCCATGGAAAGGAACTCCATAATGAGATAGAGACTGGTCCCTTCCATAAGCACATCATCTAATTTCACTATGTTAGGGTGGTTCAGCTCTTTCAGAAGGGATATCTCTCTGAAAAAGATTTAAGGTGCCAATTTATTACCATATTCCATAAGGATATGAAAAGATTCATGGTTCTAGTGTAAGTCGCTAGACATTTTACAAGTGCCAAGTCTAGGCTGAATGAGAGTAACGAGGTTAGAACTTTTTTTAGAATGTTTTCTTTCGGCTTCAAACTTATTTAGAACCATAATCCATAATCCAGATCAAATCTAGGGCCTATGTACCAAATTAGAGCAAACTTTCAAGTTACCTGATGGCTGCAGAGGGAATGCCTTCAACTTTAGATTCAAATAGGCATTTCTTCATAGCGACAATCTGGCCGGTGTTTTTTTTCTGGCCCTTGTACACTTTACTGTACGAACCTTCCCCAATCTTCTTTATAATATGATAATCATCCATAATTGTGGCTTGGAAGCTTGGAGTGATCACTCAGATCATCAGATGTTCAGCAAAAGACGGGTGAGGGTGAGGGTGACAGAAATATTTTTTCCAAAGCCAAAGACCGTTATTGGTTTTTGAACTAAAAATATAAACACGTGATCGTGGAGACCTCATTCATTCAGAATCACAATAAATATGATGAACGAAATTTAGTCTATGAATATTATTTTGATAAAATTGGTTTATTATTTTACGAGGGTAACGTGCTAAATCATAGGAAATCTAATTAAAATCTACAAATTCTTGTTCGTTTACAACGTTTCACCCGCCAACGAAAATAATTTCAAATTTATCGAATTTGTTTACGAACACATGGAAAAAGGCTCGGCACTGTAATTCAAGCATTATTTTTGATGCTGAGCTGAACCTATCTCTTCCTTTTTGTACAGTGGTCATAGTGCGAGCAAGACAGACGTTCAAATAAGCTTATTATAACATTATTTTTAGATTTTCCGCTTTGTAAAGCAGTTTCAAACTAATTATAGTTTCCAAGTATTCGACATCTACCGTACAGTAGCCAGTGTTGTAGTCTTGTGTAGTTCAGATACGATGTCCTAAAATGAAAACAACGAATTCCCACAATGTGAATTAGTAAGAGCTATTCAGCTTAACTCATTCATAGTAGTACACTAGTACCTACACTTGCTCATCAGTCACGAAATCTCGGAACAACTCAAGTAAAAATATCCTTTTTTGTATGCTCTAAAGTTTAAAATCTGATAGCAAGAAGAAAATAAATATTAGGGAATCATTAAGGAACAACAGAGATAGAAAGCATTGTAGGAATCGGCGGAAGATCAGCGCTGCGTGTATTGGTTCTACCAGTACCCGTAGCATTCATGCTGAGCCATTTCCTAAATTTTTAGCTACAATCCGCATAGTATAGCTACCAAATGTACTTTTATAACTAGTTTTAAGATGTTGTATGTGTGATTGGTTGTAGTTAAAAATAAAATATATTTCTTTCTTTCTTTCTTAAAGCGCTGTACTAAAATAGACGGAGATATACATCTAGTTCTCTAGTTCAGTAGAAGTTTTTTTTTTGTTTTTCTAGGATCCTCACGTTTTCTTTCGTTCACTGTAACATTGTGTCGGACAGAAAGAATTGCAAGACAAAGAAATGATAAGGAAGAACAGAGGTAGACAGCGCATAATCCGTTGTAGTAGAAAAGACGGAGGTATGCATGCATTTGTTTGCTTCGGTCATGTCATGTAATGCTGCAAAATTTTGTATGCTCAATTTTTTGTGTGCCCCTTATAACATAAATCCTTATAATTAGTCTCGTGTCATAGTGCCAACATTACTCGACTGCAGCATTGGGTCTAAGATACCAATCTAGAAACATTCCTATAGGTAGGGTAATTATTGAGGAACTTTGTTTGTTTGAGCGTAGAGATCATTTTGCCTTGTTATTATTTTAAGTTTTCAACTTTTGTTAGTGTATTGTTTACCTTGTTTGAATTTTGTTGCAAGTAACGACGACTTAATTTTATCGTGATCGGATATTTCTTTCGTATTCTTGTTTGTTTCTTTTGTGAAATATGTAAAGTATTTTAAATTAATAATATCAATAGATGGTACAAACCTAAGTTATAGTTATATTTTAATTTTCCAACACGAAGCCGTTGTCGTTCCCGGCCAAAAAAAAGTAACGAAACAAACTATTGCGTATTTCGGAAAAATAACGACTCAAAAATTTTGCCGAGCAAGGTACTATACTAATAGTACTAGAAGTCCGAACTAGTACTTCAGAACAATTGTACTAGTTCGGTTCGGAGCGATCCCTTTACTGACCGAGCAAGAACAAGCTATACTAAATTCATCAGTCGCGGCATCTACCGTGAGGTAGTGGAACTAAGTAACAAACTATTTCAAAATTTACATAGGTCTCCAGATTAACTGAATTTTATAAAGTTCAAAAAGAAGTTTTTAGTCAGGACGTAGACCTAGAATGTAGAGCCTAGAAAAATTTGGAGCTTCTCGTACGTATGGCATCGAATAACAATCCTAAGGTACCTATCATCATCATCATCAGCCTATATTAGTCCACTGCTGGACATAGGCCTCCCCCAATGAGCGCCATAGCGCCCTGTCTTCGGCTTGACGCATCCAGCATCTACCTGCAGTCTTTCGCAGGTCGTCATCCCACCTGGTCGGAGGGCGTCCTACACTACGTTTACCGAGTCGTGGTCTCCACTCAAGAACACGTTTGCCCCAGCGGCCGTCGGTTCTTCGCGAGATATGGCCGGCCCACTGCCACTTCAGCTTGCTAATTCTCAGAGCTATGTCGATAACTTTAGTTCTCTGTCGGATGTATTCGTTGCGAATCCTATCCTTCAGAGATACTCCGAGCATAGCTCTTTCCATAGCTCGCTGAGCGACTTTGAACTGGTGGACCAGCCCTATCGTGAGTGTCCACGTCTCAGCTCCGTAGGTCATAACGGGTTGAAAACTTTCGTTTTCAAGCATTGCGGTATGGATGAAGAGAAGACTCGACGTAGTTTCCCGGTACCTATACTTACTTACAAATAGCAGTTCTATCTGTTAGCAATAAATAAATACTTACGTAGATAAATTAGGTAATAAGTAGGTACCTACGAAAGGAGCTCTCTCGTGATCTATCATCTTTTTAGTAGGCAGTTACCTAACTACCTACCTACCTAGGCTGGTAGTAGGTAGGCATGGACGAAGGTATTTCTAGGGAGTACCTAATACGTCAACTCACGTTAGTAGGTAAAGTTCCATTCAAAATTCATAAGCATGCTCTAAAGAATAAGATAATCTTCCGCCGAGACATCTCTTTTTGTCACGTTATGTAGTTCGCCTGAGGCACGTGACGTGCCTATCAAAGCTCTTTCCTATCATATCGATGACTATCAGAGATCGGTTGACTTTATAACTCCTGGGCAATGGATCTGCTTTCATTTGTGACCGGACTCATGTTGGCGAGAGAGGAAAATGTGGCGAGTGGTAGGTATTGTTGGCGTTTTGTTGCATTTTTGGGAGGTAGGAAGTACTTAGTGGGGACGTTCATTGTTAGCTGACCCCCCTGGCAAGTCTGGTACACCATCAATGGAGACAACAGGAATATTTTTTTATTATTTTTAATCCACCTAGAACCAAAGCCAAAGTAGAAGTAGAAAGTGGGTAATTTCGCTCTTCAGACACTTAAGAGATATAAAATAACTAGTGGTTTTTTTTCACTACTTCCTAGGGGAAAAAAAATTGAAGTGAACAGAAAATAAAAAACACCTTAAGTACATATTTATTTTTTACATTTGAATGAAGAAAAAAAGGATTTTGATTCTTTTTTAATTTTCCAAAGCTTTGATGCAGTATAATCTTCTAGGTGGTTTCTCAAGCCCTACCAGCGACAGATGAGCCCTCCCCCCGCCAAACCCGCGAGTTAATAGAATGCTGCCCCAGTGTTCACGGTGGACATGACTCCCGTAGCCATACGGCAGTCAGTACTTTGTACGTAAGCCTAAAGAAATAAAATATTTTGACTTTGATAACATCATACAAGAGAAAGTTACGGATTCGTAACATTTCTAGATTGAGATAATAGGATTTCAGGTACCTAACAATTATTTTATTTATCGGGCTTCAAAGTAAATTTGTATGAGTGCCTACCTGCAGAATGAAAGAGGCCATAGCCAACTGTTGGACGTAGTTCTGAATAATGTTGCTATCAGTAAACTCACATCAAAGTTATTACTGTAGGACTTTAGTAAAAAAATATGTTGGTACCTACTAGGTACCTCGGTAGGTACTTGGCAAACGATGCATCAGACACTTTATATTAATTGGTTCGATTTCCAGCCAAGTAAAAGATAAAAAAGAATGGTGTGCAGTTTTTCTTTTCTTAAATATCGAGATCAAGACTCCTTTCACGACTTTTTTCTAACTCTCATGGTTTCATGGCTATCCACTCCCATCTCAAAATGCCAACCTGTAAGAGTGGTGAACACCTTATAACAATAGTAGCAAATGGACCCGCTTGGTTGTCACATGTCACTTGTCCCACGTGTTCACGAACCAAAAAAAAAATTTTTTTTTATATACAGTGGCCAAGAAATAAAAGTAGGTAGTGATGGTAACTCTTGATGAGGCAGGCGCTCGTGCAGTCACAGAATTCGCAGATGCAGCATCAACATCATCATCATCTTGCGTCAAGATTGACGACTACGTACGTCTAGGATAGAAATGTTGTCTTTCATCATTAATCTATGATAGTCCACTGCTGGTCATAGGCCTCCCCCAATGAGCGCCACAGCGCCCTGTCATCAGCTTGACGCATCCAGCATCTAACTGAAATCTTTCGCAGGTCGTCATCCCACCTGGTCGGAGGTCGTCCTACACAACGTTTACCGAGTCATGGTGGTTGTCTTTACCGCATAATACATTTAATAGGCGGCCAAATTTGGAGTCCGAGTAGTCGTATGTACCATTGACCGCTAATACTATTGATCATCAAGCCAAACTTCATCAAGATCAGCCTGCTGAGGCGGAAGCTCGGTCTTCACAGTGCACGGCATCACACGGAAGACCGACTTATAGCTGCGCAATGTGCAATAGGGGTTATTCTGTAGAGAATTGGCCTCTATAATAATTTAAAAAACTGTGGGGGTCGGGCTTTACCTGATTTTGGTAAAAAAAATTAGATGGTGTAATCGCGCACGTTTACGTCGGTCTTCTATGTCGTTTCCTGCTCTGTGGAGCGAGCGAGACTGCGTATCATTAGGCTGAGCTTGATGGCTTCATCATTATCCTCAATAATGGTTACAACAGTATTAGCGGTTGATGGTATACAAAATTTTAGTCAGATCCGTTCAATACTGTTTGCGTGAAAGAGTAACAAATATCCATACATACTAACTTTCGCGTTTATAATATTATTAGGATTAGGTTTTGGCATATGTTTTTATTTTGAACCATATCTCTAAATCTGGTGTAAAATAATTGTTGGATGAAAAAAGATGTGGTTAGTACGGAATACTTTTACTATTTCTATTCGCAAAATCACTATTCTTTTACAAATGCGGCAGATTTATAACGTGTTATTGGGTTTTGCGATCGCGCTTTGTACTGTGCGTCTGAGTTGGTTATTTTTGCTCAAGAGAGCCTATAAGTTTGTACGGAACTGGATAAAAAGCAGCTTACATATGTCCTTCTCTTGGACCATCTACCTCCGTACCATTTCACGCTTGTGGGCGTGAAATGCTACCATCGATCGAATTTATAAGATTTGTTTGGTAAGTATATACTTATATTATGTGTAATTTATATTATTACTAGCTGCGCCCCGCGGCTTCGCCCGCGTCGAAATCTATGTGTCAAATGGTTTATAAACCTTCATGTTGAATTACTTTATCTATAATAAAAAACCACATCAAATAAAATAAATTAAGATTCATTGATAGAGGGAAACCGAGGATCCAAAGTATACACTCAGCAGCTTGGCAGGAGCCACCAGACAAAGCTTAAAACGCACGACGGAAGGACCGTATTGTCGAAGCAGGAGATCTCCACTGATATAGAGGATTTCTATGGCCGTCGTCTATACGCTGCTCGGAAACAAAGAAAATGGAACCTACGCGGGCGAAACCGTGGGGCGCAGCTAGTATTAATATAATATGAAATATTTAGTTTTATAGGTCGGTTAAAGATTAAGTCTACTTTTGTACACCATGGTGTAAAGGTTGTAGTTTGGTCAATTGTACTCAATCCTATTTGAATAACAGTAATGATCTCTAGATTTAAATTTAAATTTTATTACTGCTCCAATACCTAATACATAACAACGTCATCTATGTTTAAGTATAATAATGTAAATTAATTAATTTGATCTCACTATTTCGTTTGATCTGGGAATTTTAATTTTAATTTGTAATTTTAAGAAAATGTTGTACTTATTATGCAAACGAAAAAACTGGTTTTATCAATAAACTGTTCTTCTGTATTCCGTCTTTTTCAATAACTACCTAATGGAGCGATTATTTAGTTTATATATATGTTACCGGCAATCTGTATAATCCGGTATTCTATATAATACCTAAGTAATTTATAGAATACCTAAAACGTGTAGGAAATGTATGAAAATATTATTTATTTTATACTTTGCCTATGAATGCGCAGCCGGTAATGTATGTAAAAAACGAGAGCTGTTGTCTTACTTTGTAAGACATATAACTTGACTATATAATTTTATCAACTAGGCACAAAGCAAGGCGTTGTTGCTACATTGTATTCAAGACAGCAGTTTACAGTTTGTTACCAAGAATTACTTAAAAAAGAATACGTCCCTTATCTAGAAACGACACTCCGTACAGTTGCGACTCTGCAATCTACGGGGTCAGGTCAAGGATTTGTCAAATGTAGTTGCAAAAAATCTGTGATACTAAAAAGTGTTCTTGTTGGTGCACTTCAAAATGTTATATAGTTCCTCATGTAAGAATAAATAATTGTTTTACTTACTTCATTAAAATTTTGATTAGGCAGTAGACCTAATTATTATTTTTAAAGAATTGTTTTGTTTCTTACGTTTTTTATACTTGTAATTTGTACACTTGTAGTTTGTAGTACTCAGGTACGTAAGTACCTGAGTACTTATAAGCAAATTACATTAAGTTACTTATAGCCAGAATAATTTTTAGTTTAACGTGAATTTTCTTGTGATTTTACTGTAGTAACAGAAATGTACGTTTTGTCCTTTTCATAAAAAATATTTTTAAGGAGCACCCTAATTGTTGATTTTAATAAAGTTGAGTTTAAGTAATAGAATATGTTTCATTTAACTGTCATTTTATAGTTAGGCCCGTTAACATGGATAAATATAGACCAAGATCTATTTATTTTACACATTGCCGGTGGAACAGCAGGTACTCTATCCATACAATCCCTAGGAATTGTATTCATTACCTACATAAAGTATGTAATGGCCCATAATTTATTCATAATATTTCATACATTGCCTGGATGCCCCAGGTATTCTATACATAGGTATTGTATAGAATAACTGAAATATACAGATTGCCGGTAACATACATATATATATACCCTTGATTTGTACACCCAGTGGTACATCTGCATCAGGCGAAGGACACGCCTGCGACGCATAAGGTCGCGGGTTCGATGCTTGTGGGACAAATGTTTGCATTATTTGTAGATTACCCTTGCACCATTATTCATAACAATATACAGTGTTATTTCTCTCAGTATACGTTAGTATTATTATGTTTTATACTAGCTGCGCCCCGCGGCTTCGCCCGCGTGGAATTCTATGTGTCAAATTGTTTATAAAGGAGCCTCTTGAATAACTCTATCTATTAAAAACCGCATCAAAATCCGTTTCGTAGTTTTTAAGATCTAAACATATGTACATAGGGACAGAAAGACAGCGGGAAGCGACTTTGTTTTATACTATGAAGTGATTCTCTAGAAGAAGTCACCGTGAGAAAAAAGAAACCCGTGGCACAGCGCGCAAAGGTCCACCCGCGACGCAGGAGACTTCGGGTTCTATTCCCGCCTCGGCTTCTCGACAAATGTTTGTATGATCTTTAGATATATATATTTGTTATAGGTGTCGACAGAATTTTTCACGACTTATCATATCACTCTTCTAGTGTAGATATAATAACAAATGGTGCTACACTGATAATCATTATGTACAAGACTACAAGTTATTCTGATCATGTACATATGATTAGCATTTCGCAGAGATCCAAATAGGTAGAGTATATTTATCAATTCAAATCAAATCATTTATTTGCTGAACACATAACACTATTCATTACACCACTCTAGTTATAAGACCTGACATGTACCTGTAGTACATGTCAGGTCTTATAACTAGAGTGGAGTCAAATGTATTCAACCAGCAAGCAGGTGTGCAAATATTAAATATTAAATTGCTGTGATTCATGGTCTTTAAATAAATTAATATTTAAAATAATCAATGAAAATAAATAGGTAAGGAAATAGTTTACTTTAAAATTAATTCACAATCGTCAAAACATAATAATTTTTCTACTTAAGATTAATTATATGCACTCTATCAACATATATATGTGTTGATAGAGTGCATATATAAGTTGTAAACTATTGATTTGAAGAATCATATTCCAGTATTGAGGGTTCCAGCGGAATTGAAAAATCCCGGGATTTGTTTTTTTATCAATTAACACTGTGTTACATCCACAAACAAAGTTTAGGTAAATATACTCTACCTATTCCGTTCACTGATGACTAGGTACCTCCTAGTTTATATCCTTGTTATGAGATTAGTACCTGCCTAACTAGTTATTTCAAGAAATCGTTGATTTGTCTACATAGGGCAAGCATTAAGGTAAGCTATGGAGTTCAGTACGAGGTATACAATCAACGATTCCAACCACCCACGGTTGTCTGGTAGCGACCGCTCTTGAGCGATAAGATCGCAAATTGTCACATATTTTGTAATTTTTTATCGTGTTTGTTGTATTTTTAAGTGTGCAATAAATAATTGTATATCTATCTATCTACAATCGTTATCCACCTAAGAATAGGTGGAACTTAGATTGGATAACCAGGGTAGGTAAGGACCTACCACTGGTTATCCAATCTAAGTTTAGATGAGGGTACCACAATCTTATCCGCGGGTATCAAGGAATAGTGGGTAGAAGATGCGTGTTTTTCAATAATATCTATTTGAAGTAGGTAGTAGCGAATAAAGTCATGTTGGAATGAAAATAAATCAAGAGTTAGTAAAAAAAATTAAGTATTTTTTTCTCGTTCAGGTGGGAGATTTTGCGTTTGTACTGGCAAGCCATTTTCCCTGGCTTCCGTAGGCTAGCTTGATCCAGGCTTGCAACTAACTTCATGATTGTTCCTGACCTTTTCGCCGGGTCGCGCCGCCGCAGAAGTGTTCAGCCCGGGCGAGGAGATGATATCGATTTACGCGCCTCAACATTCACGCCGACTGTGCAGTTATACATCCGCCAAATCTATCACGTCTGCGGCCATTTAATATTGAGCACAGTTTTCAATTATTTACGTTAAATAATGGCGGAGAGCACTCCCAAAACGAAAGTGAATAAACCTGTGGAGCCGCCGCGCCAAAAGACACCGGGTCAGCAGCGCAAGAAGGCTGCCAAGTCTGCGCGGGGCAAGAATTCCAACAAAGCTTCGGAAAACTCGCGTGTGAACTCTCTGAAAAGCAACACCTTGCCATCCGCGCCTCCGTTAGATGACGTCATAGAAACTATGATTTTTGAACCTTCCGCTCCATCTCTCGAGTTGTTGGAGCCACCGCCTGCTCCGAAGAAGAAAGAGAAGTCCAAAATAAACAAAGAAATGATGAAAATCTTAAAAAAAGAAGACGAAAAGTATAAAGGCATCAATTTCGACGTGCCTCCAGCGGACTGGTCCAAGAAAGATCAGAGTAACATGCGTAGAATCATTCGCACCATGTCGCTGAACTACAAAAAACAATGGGATAACGATAGAGTGCACCAAATTGGGCATGAGGTAAGGAACTCTGGACCCGTGGAGATGGCACTGGCGCGGGACATCATAGGCCTGCTGCAGAAGGACATAAACCTTATGGGCAACATGAAACTCCAACATTTGGCATTCTCAACGTTCTCCAACAAAACCTACGACTGGAACCAAGTTTCAGAGGAGTTGGATCATAAGTTTACCCCTGCTGAATGCGAGGAATTTTGGTACATGAAGCTGTATCCGAAAATCAAGAACATGGATTTCAGCCCTACTAACGAAAAACGCTTGATGGAACTTGCTATTGGAAGCAAGTTTCAAAATTGGGATAAAATTGCTGAAAATATAATTGGGCACAATGAATACCAGTGCTATGTGCATTTTCGCCGGAATTTGTGTAAGAAGATTCTTCACTCTTATTCGGAACTCCCATTGTTAACACCATGGGATTGAGAGCACCCGCTGATGACGATGGCTATTTTTGATTTCATAGCATACGTAACTTTTATATAGAAGGTACCATTGCTTAAATCAATCTTGGAGTAGAAAATAATCATAGAAAAGTTGAACGGAGTTTCGAGCTTCCCATCTCTAAACATGGTGATTTTTCGTATGAGGATGGAAAAAATTGTAAAGACTGGATTTCATTTCAAGTAAATGGTATCTGACCTTTTATAGGAAACTTTTGATATCAACTGATGTCTTTTTCTTATATTCCTGTAGGACTGATCTTTTAAAGTTTCGGATGTGTATTTGTTTTTTACGAGTATATAAAACAAATTTAAAAAAACATTAATAGAGTAGCCTTTTGATTGGCCTAAACTTCATATGATGCTTCAATCACAGCTTTTGATAATAAATGTTGTATGCCTATGAATTACGGTTTGAATTATTGTCATCTTTAATCTATCAGAATATGAGTATTTAGAATGTTATAATATAACTGTAGTAAAACGACATTAGGTCATTAGTTCAAATACATTAATGGTGTTCTTTTATTTAAACTGTATTTTTGTGAAATTAAATACAATGAATTAAAACACTTAATGTTTTAATTCATTGTATTTAATTTAAATGCATTTTATATCACACGTTGTTTTAACTGGTTACTGTCAACTAGATGTTAGAGTCTAAACTATAATTTCGCTAAATTTTTTACCATTGGACACAATTTTTTCTATGTTCGTATGATTGATTTACGATAAATTTTAATCGTAAAAGTATTTAGTTAAGTTTAATTCGATTGTTATCGCATTTGTGAATAAATAAAGCAATAAAACCTAATTTACTCAATAAATATTATAATCCTGCGTGTTAGAATTAGAATGAACTTCTACATAATTACCTTCCTACTGTGTCTTTCTTATATTTAAAGTAGAATTGATGTCTGAATAAATAGTAAAAAATACGTTGTTTTTTATTTGATCTAAAACAAAACAACATCCGCAACTTAGGACTCACAATGTTTACATATAAAATAATTCACATAAATTGAAATTGTAGGTAGGACCTGCAATGGCACGCAGGCGAACTTAACATTTCAATTTGTTTGCTACCTAAGATTTGAAAGCTCAAGTAAAATAAATAAGATACTTAATATACTTAAATTTATAATATTACATAATTTCTTCTCTAAGAGATGAAACGGGAGTTGTTGAAATTCACATTAGAGAAAAGAAATCGCAATTTTCAAAATTACCCAAATTTTTCAAAACTTCCGGAGAACTTTCCATATAACGTAGTATTTCCAAATCAAATGACTGGACTACTGTTGAACATGACTAAGATTAATAATAAATAATAAAATAAATTAATGCTGGACAATTCACACAACATTATCTATCCCCATGGTAAGCAGAGCTTGTGTTATGGGTACTAGATAACTGACATACATAATACAATACATTACATAGATAGATATTTTGAATTATACATAGGAAACAACCAGAACACCAACAGATTGTGTAAAACAGGTAGTTTATGTTGATGAATCGTGCAACTAGGTACGGAATCCTATCGCACGTGGCCCGACAAACACTTTTATTGTGCTGTGCGGTAGCGGTGTCGTACACCTACAAAGTCGTACACGGACGTGGGGCATATTTCTCTAGTGTGTCAGATTAGAGAGAAGCATTAATTTATTACCTGTTTAGCAGTCAATCACCTACATTTCTACCCATTCCAGTAGCAATTGATAATCCATCTGGTAACCCTGACGATAAACGAGAGCGGAAATGCAAAATCCGGTCTCGTCTTATTTATTGGCTGAGCCTAATTAATAACAAAATGCACATTTTTACAGCTACGGAATTTGTCGCCATAGCTTCTTTATTATTATCACAAACTGTAATAAGCAATTTATAGTATGTGACCAGTTAAAAGGGAAATGCAAAGCAGTGAACGTTCCGGAAATAAATCATCTCAAGCTAGCTGTCACTAGTTCAATAACTAGTGACAGCCCGTGTCTTCACCGATAAATTTTAGATACCAAATCAAGTCGGCTCAAAGTTATCGCAGCGAAATAACGTTTTAAATAGTCTCCAATTTTCCTCGACCTCTTGTGCTAGTTTCAGGTACCTACATATACCTATACACACACATACCTACTAAAACGCCTAGACGTTTTGGTAGGTTTATCAATAGGCAGCCCAAAATGTTGATTCATAATAATTTTTATTCAGCAGACAGGCAGACAAAACCATTGTTAGGTAACAAGTCTCAGAGATCTGAGCATAGGTCTGAACGACGCAAGTATGGCGATTAAACTGCCCTGAAGTTAGCAGGTGAGTGCATCTCGGGCGATATCGATTTTCATATCACGGAGAGCCGAGGCGCTCCGGCCAGCGCCGATCAACAGAATAATTTTCTGAAAGAAACCGTTTTAAAAACAATCTATATTCTGAAAAAGTGTTGTTGTGCCAAAATAGTATTTACGCGATGGCATCGCGTTCAATGTTAGACTATAATATGGCCGAGGCCATTGAAAAATTGATTCGCGAGACGACTGCTGTGAGTACAGTGAGTACGGAGAGAATTTTAACTCTTCACGGATTGGCGGAGGAGGCTAGAGTTATGAGGGAAGCTGTGCTGGATTATGAATCGACTAGCACCTCGGCTGCTTCCACCACGGGGTCGTTAACCTCTGAGCCTGAGCCTTCCGGCTTGGAGCCCAGACTAGGATCGGCCCGGACTAGACCAGAGCCTCATTCTTCAGAATCATCTGACTCATCAGATATCAGCGGTTCCAGTAAATCAACTGGCAGATACTATGATCCAAGTGAAACAAGCGATTCAGGTGGCTCTGATGCATTGGGTATCGGAGAAGCCGCGCGTGCCATGATAGAGATTGGCTACAATAATATTAGCGTTAATCCCTTCATGCGAATCTTGGAGAATCTGGTGATGACTCTTCGCACCTGGCTCATGGAATTGGAGGAAGCTAAATATCCATCAATAGATTTCGATGCTCCACCGAAAAGATGGACAAAGAATGAAAAAATTACTTTGCGCTCTGAGATCCGCGAAATGTCGTACGAGATACGTAAAAAGTTTGTCCTTGATAAAATGGTGGAACTTAACAAGCGCCGCACGTCTACGGGACAGACGCAGGAAACTAAACTAGCTGTTGAGATGATCGAACTGCTGCTGCAGGATATATTTCTGCTACGTGTTATGCCGTTCCAAGATGTGGTGTTCCCAATTCACATGGAAAACATATATGATTGGGAAAGGGTGTCAGCAGCGATCAAGGGAACTCACAACCCTGCAGAGTGCCAGGAGGCTTGGTTCACGAAGTTTCATCCCGAAATTAATAGGAAGGCGTGGAGCAAGGCTGAGAACAAGGAGCTGAGCTCTTTGGCAGACTCGCACAACCTGCACCATTGGGAACAAATCGCCATGCAGATGCATACAACCCGCTCCGGATTCCAATGTTACGTGCAGTATCGCCGATTCCTCTACAAGGACAAGCCCGTGGTGCTAAAGCTGTCGCAGCCGCCAAAAGCAAAGGCCAAGGACCAGGAGGATAAGAAAGAAGCCTGAATGGCATGACCAAGACGATGACCCTGGGAAACTTAACCTTTGGCATAAAACCTTTAAAATTTCAACCTGTTTTCTGAAACGATTAGTTACATTTTGTTAGTTAACAGTGTTTTGTTTTTTCACGCACCATAGCGATGATTATTTCATTTAGTATTTAAATTCTAAACCCATTTAGTAATATTTCCAATTACGATTTCCAGTGGATTATTCTCTAATATACTTACACTTCCAATAGAAGATTCTTATTGTTGCTAATAGCGGTTTCAAGTGGATTATTTTCTAATATGCTTACACTTCCAACAGCAGAATCTTATTGTTTCCAATTGCGATTTCAAGTGGATTATTCTCTAATATACTTACACTTCCAATAGCAGATTCCTTGATGTTTGATGTTTCTAAATGTTGTGATAGATTTCGTCATTAAGCATACTCAAGTGTTATAGATATCGTGGTAGAATTTTTCTGGATGTTGTATTGTTATAGCCCAAAGTAGATTCATGATATTGTATTAGAAATTATATTTGCTTCATTAGTTTTATTTGATGCACAATTATTATTATGTTACTGTACTTAGGTACTTTAGTGTTTATCAAATGTAATACATACATATGTGTAATTTTATCAAGGAGTGGAAGAGTTATTGTCATTTTACCAATCTTACATGTATTTAATCAACAATCAGTATTTTAATAGACATTAATTAGAATGACACTTTGAAAGGTTGAATCTTTGCGTAGAGGTGGTTTTAAAAGAGGGGAAACGTTAAAATATCGAAATTTTTGAATAGACATTTTGGAGAGTTTGGAAAAGACTGTTTTAGTGGGATAAAAGAAAAGGAAGTGAAATGGAAAGCCTAGTGTTTCATGTATACTATTATACTAAACGTTTATGTACTTATACTTAATTAAAGTTTTTAATTAACCATTTGTTTTATATACTGCCCTAAATCTACATATGTAGGTAGGGTACCTATTTTACTTAGGTTTTAGGCTTGCCATCTTCCCTTGAAAAAGTAGGTAGTTAGCTGTCTGAGCTAGTTTGTCAACCTGTCAGCATTTAGTGGTGGTTTTAAGAGAGAGTAGGTAATGTGAATGTCGGTATAAGAGCTATGAACTGCTAATTTATCGTTTCAACCAAGCTTGTCTTTAGGATTATAACACAAGTGCTACAAAACGCATTATTACAACAATTACTTTAGTTTTTTACAACAGGTTTAGACTTGAGATAGATAGAACGTGAAATTGTTTATTGTAGCGCATGCGCTACGGCCTCTACGACATAAAAATCTGATCGATTTATGCATGACCTATTTGGAGTCTGAACGAGAACTAGGTTACCTAAACTTCAAAGATTTAAACTTAGTAATAAAATTGAGCATAAATTAATTGGGAGCTTTTAAACCGATGCTGTGTCGTTATAATTACTAATTATAGGTTTCAAATAAATTAGATATTCTCCGTATATTCTGGAATAATCAAACAAAATAATATGAGAATTTTTTATTCAATTGCCAATCTACAAATACATTTGTACATGGATACAATTGGAAACATTTGGCGAAAATGCCCTAACACTCATATACATTACTTAAAAACTACTTTAACTATCAATACTGCACAATCTGAAATAGTAATAAATTTAATACATGATATAACAAAGCGGTATTACATACCAAATAATAATTTGAATAAATATTTTCAATTTTATTTCAGTTGAATCGCCAATCAATGTCCCATTTGTTAAAATAATAATAATACCTACCTAACAGAAACAGCTGCTGCCATTTCACAAGTTTCTCTCATACATCAAACACATAATTCGATACTCAAAAGTTACTTACTTTCTTTGGCATACTTACTTTGGTAACGGTACTTAAGTCTTTCAAAAAACTAAGTGTCTATCTAAAGACAACTTGCACAAAGGCATAATGTTACAGATATTTAGATATTAGTAAGTTTAATATATAGGTACTATTTTTTATGAAAATACTCTCAACATGTCTTTTCTGTGAGACTCTCTTATCCGAGAAGTCATTGATTTAATCTTACTTATGTACATGTTCTTTTGCGATAAAGTTTTTCTTCATTTAAAACAAAACTTCGTTAAGTTTTGTTTTGGTAAAGGCGGGGTAATGCTACACACTAGCGCCGCTAATTAATTTTTCTTATATATACGAAAAACAAAGTTATATCTTATATAAAACAAAGGAATTTTCAAAAATCCATTATGCCCCTCTTGAGATTTTTAAAATCGGATACGTTTTTATTAATCGTAATAAAAGCAAACATTTCTGTTTCCCCTATGAAATTGTTAACATTTTTTACAATTCTATGGGCAGCAATTAACAATCAAACTGTTCATGATTCAGATATATTTTAAGCTCACATCAAAAGCTAAATTTCAAATTACCTACCTACTAAGTAAGTACAAGATCACCTTTTTCTGTTATACCTCACTTTATCTTTATCACTACATTTAAAAATAAAATACCCAATAGATTATGACTAGTTAGGCTGTCCTAATCATTTTTATAGCCCATTGTAGGTGTTATAACAATAATAAAACATATTAAAGAATTAAATACTGCCAGGCAGCAAACCAAATAAAATATCACATTGCTGATTTT
Organism: Eupithecia abbreviata; assembly: GCA_943735965.1. Lineage (NCBI taxonomy): Eukaryota > Metazoa > Arthropoda > Insecta > Lepidoptera > Geometridae > Eupithecia > Eupithecia abbreviata. The sequence continues at coordinate 10,869,976 of OX030973.1, forward strand.
TCCTTACGGATGAAGGTTAAAAACTCTTAGTAAGTACACAAAATAATGTGTAGCCTAACCCAATGATAATATTTTATCAAGTATTAAAATGGTTTTGAATTATTAATGGAACGATAGACAAAATGAATTCTACCTTATATTTTTATACTCTAATAATTATGAACACCAACATATATATATATACTATAACAGTTAGATGTCGCATATTGTATACGTCTTCAGAAATAATTCAAACCGTAGGTAAAATACACTTTCAATTTCTTAACATTTGTTGAAAGACACCAAATTATTCTAAAATTTCAGTTATTATACGACGTAACCATATTTCATAATCAGTTTATTCACTGAAAATATTTATTAATACCTAATATTTTGTTACATTTACGTTTTTTCCAAGACACTAATTATTTAGTTTTAACAAAAGAAATTTACTAATTTAATCAAAATAAACAAATGTGAAGCCTGTGGTACGCAACACAGTCTTGTTCGTCTCGTCCATTTTAATAAGTTAAAATTGTTATAGAGACTCTTAATTCTACAAAGTCGAAACCGACAACTTATTTCAATACACATCTACTTTGTTTGGCTTTACATCAATTTCATTTACATGTTTAATTTACAAATATTTTTTCAAAATTACTCTCGTTATTCTTGTATTATCTAACTAGTACTTGTAAAACTCGGACTTATGAAAGTTACAAGGGACATTTAATATTAAATACCTACATAGTTTCTTTTACTTAGTTTTAGAAACCAACCTGTAACTCTTATAGCTATTGGCTAAGAAAATCTAATAGATTAATTAGGAATTATGGCTTTTGACAATTGTAACAAAGGAAATCTTCTGGGTGGGAAAACGTTCCACCTTAGTTCAGGCCACATCTTCATTTACTTAAATGGCGATGGTGGTTAACAATTCTCAATAAAAAAACACTGGTTTTTACCGTATTGCCGGGTAGAGAAGATAAAAAAACTTTTCATACATGTACATAAAGGTATAGAAATAATGATTCATTACATTATAACACATATCAACGATTTACTTATTTAGTTAAATATATGGCAAAAATATTTATTTTAAAACATTAATGGAAGAAGTACCTATGCTGAATATTACTACTGAGGCTTTTATTTACAGCACTTGACGCAATATTTAATGTTACTCTCGAAATATTAAAGTTTCAGCTATATAATATCAAACAAGATAAAACTTGGTCGTTTTGGTCTTACAGTTGTGCGATATCATTTAATTCCTTCTACAATGTTTCAAAATAAAATAGGCAGTATTTTCTTCTTTTATCATCTGGGGCTCTTCCATTGTATTATACATTCTAATTCAGACATCTTGTAACAATTTTAACAGAATAAGCCAAAGCGTCAACTAATTTACGAAATAAGATTATTGTCTAACTTATTGAAATATGCACTAGATTTATCTTTGGCATGGAAAATCGAGGCATGTCCCCTTGTCCACAGCGTACACCTCACTTGTTCAAGTATCCGATAATTATCGATATGGTGCTCACAAAAGGGCTAGCGTAGACCCCATAATATGAATCTTACAATACCAGAATTATACCATAATTACTATCATATAAATAAACTAATATCACAAAATAATATCCAGCTTATTTCTACCATAGGCCGGTTCTGAGAAACTAAATCAAGAACCCTTATTTACTCTATTTACAACTATGTTACACAATTATGTAGGTTTTTGGCACAATTATAGGATATAAAAAAAAGGTTTTAAATGCTCGAACTAGCCATTAAACTTCTACACAAGAGGATTAGAAAGGTAAATTACCTGTACAACAGGCATAACCTCTGCCATTTAAATATCTTTAGTCACATTTTCGGAAAAATAAATACCTCCACCGAGTGGTACCAGTAGGCCGAGTCTATTTGATGAAAGTAACAAGATGATATCGTAATCTTTCCTCTTTTAATACAATTTAGTACAGCACCTATCGTACGGACGTGAAACTACGAACTCGATCGCATTACTTTAGGTACTAACGATACTTAAAAACCCCTAGGAAAGTGAGGTTTTTGATATGACTTGCAAGTTCGAATGAAGCTTACATTACTGACATAATATTTACAAATTTATTATAATTATGTTGTATAAAACTGTTTGTACAAGTAATGTTAAAAAATGCTTATCATATTTTTAGCTGCAAGATTTGAGGTAAAATTACTTTTTCTATTTTTATGGTAAATACAAAATGATATTTTGTATAATAGGTATTACAGGTAGCCTAAAATACATATATGCGTAAATAAGTCAATATTTTTGAAAGCGTTCATATTTATATCGAACCGCGACCCTAAATAACGCTATCTCTTAGTAACACAACCACAACTGCCCCCTAGGTTCATAAACCGTGAAGTATTTTATTTTACCAAAAACATGGCGCTAACATCGCTCATTGGTTTTGTTATTTTAACGTGTTACTTAAACAATAAATTAACAACCATTTTCACCTCCCTGCTCGATGACAACACGTCCACGATAGGTACCGTACTACCGACAATCGAGACGTGATCAAGTCGTTGACGCCTCGATCACGTCTTGCCAGACTCACCCCTTATTTATTTCATTGATGTTATTATTTATATCATGATATTTTCAATTGATTTTATAATACCTATATAGATGCCATCAAATTGTCGATCTGTTTAGCTGATTTTAAGATATAATTACTAAAATCAGATGGTCATTTCGTTTTGTCGATGGATAAGTAATTATCTACGACTGATAGACCTGGCCAGTTGTTGCCAATTTAAGTACCTACAAGCTTTTTACTCAAAAACATAGAAGTCATAACTTAGATTATTGTCTTCATTGGCAGTCAATGTTCTTTTATGAGGTAGAAATAGTAAACTAACTACGTTTAAAGTGTGCATGGCGTCAAGGCTCCAAATACGTAGGTTCTTAAATTTTAGGCCTTTATTAGAGAACTGCATCGATCATCTTTGACTTCGTAGTAAGTTGAAGACCAAACAATATGGTATAATCTGCATGAATAATATTTAAAATTAGGTACAGTGGACCGCCGCCGGTTATCTGCCAAACCTTTGTAGGTTAGACAATGGCATTTATTGGATTATAGAACTGACACTGACCCCATAAGTCACGACTCTTTTTCATTATCATCACCATCATCAGGCTTTATTAGTCTGTTGGATATCTTTACTATCAGATAGTTTTTTAATTAGAATGCAATATATGTATATATGAAATATGAAATTCTGAACGACCGTTAGATCGCTATCATAGTCAAACTTTACAATTCCTTCGCGTTGAGCAAAATTATTTGTGGAGAGAATCATGCATTCAGTCAAATTGTGTACTTTAGAGTTACGTTATGAAATGCTGTGCGCTATGAGAGAGCTAGGAGCAGATTGCGCTGGATTAGAAAGGGTTCGTATTTCCGTGGGTCCACTGTTTTAAGAAATTTGACACATGTCTTATACATATTTGATACATGTCTTACTATTCGATCTTTGTAAGTGAGAATGCATTATGCAAAAATCCTGTACTCCGATTTAGAATCCAAGTTATTTTATGTCAACAAAGTCATTTATGAATGCAAGCTTAACAATAATCAAAAACAACAAGGTGACGGCAAATTAATCTCTAAAAACATAATTTTATATGGAAAGCGAAAAACTTTAAATTTAAATTCGGAAATCGAATGAGAGATCAATTAAATGATGAAAGAAAGCTGTCAAAACCAAAAATTGTTTCAAGTTTTGTGTGTGTGTGCTTGCTTCGATGATACCAATGAATTAAATATTTTCTTTGGATTTTGTAATGCCTTTGTATAAAAAAATATCCAGGTTTTTAAATAGGAGTAAGGTAGCATAAAGCAAAGTAGGCTACGTTGCGTTATACGTGTTTTTACATAAGTTAAATTTTTTATCACATTTTTATCCCGATTCACAAAACATCTCTATTTAGTTCACATCTTTGATTCATGTTCTCTGGTATCGCTAGATTTAGTATAGTTTTTCTGTCCTTCGAAAAGTCAAAGGCAAAAAAGTATGCTGACAATGTCATAGGTTTCAAACGTCCGCAGTTTGATTTGTCATAGTTTTTCGTATATTTTCTATTCAGCCAAGGCCAAGTGTCGAGAGCACGGATATGTATGAAGAGTGTTCACTGGTGGCTTGCCTGGTTGGGCTTTGCAGGGGTTTGAACGCTGATTTGGACCTCGCCGCTGGGACCTACCACGATTTTCACCTGGAATAAGAAAGCAGTGTTTAAGTAGTGGTTTCACACTTTTTAGAGCATCTATCTGGACCTACATAAAGTGTAGCAAATCTTTTTTTTAATATTTTCCTGATTCGTCCTACTGCTGGTCTCCCCGTAATCTTTCCACTTAGTGCGGACACGCGCGATCTCCTATCTCTGAGGAAAGCGTTAAGGTCGTCTCGCTAACGCTTTCTTGCCGACCTCGCCCGCGGCTTCCTTCCATAACTTAATAACCTAATTATTGACATATTATCCTACTAATATTTTAGAGGCGAAAGTTGGAATAATTTATTGTTATCAGTTCGGTCTAACTCTGACGAACGAGTATATGTGTTGTAATATTGCTCGCGCGCAGAACAATCGATCATTGCACTCCGCTTGTACTTTCATGGTGTGGCCTGTTAGCTTGGGGCTAGTTGATGCCGATGGATTGTCCAGCATTATTTATTTACATTTAATACCGAATGGATCAAGCTGAATTTTTGCAAACATAAAAGTCTGGACCTCAAATATTTATATATATATTATATATTTTATTGACAAAACGTGTGCGTCGCCCGTGCAAAAGCTCATAATCATCATACACACAGACATAGGACATAGGCCTCCCTCATACGATGCCACAAAGAGCGGTCCTGAGCCGCCTCAATCGACTCCCTGCGACCGCTACAATGTCATCGGTCCATCGGGTGGTCTACCAAAACTCCGTTTAGCGTTGCGGTCGTCACTCGAGAACCTTCACTCCGCAGCCGTTATCAGTTCTGCGAGCTACATATATGATCTGCCTCTTTAGCTTACTAATTCGGAGAGCTACGAGTATATCAATGACTTTGGTTCTTCTACGAATTTCAGTATCCCGGATTCTATCCCGTAGAGAAACTCCAATCATAGCTCTCTCCATAGCCTGCTGAGCGACTCTGAGCTTATTAATGAGGCCTATATACAATACATAGTTAGCGACCTCGTCTCGGATCCGTAGATGCCATTATTCCATCATGCCTGGTTCCTTGTTCTTGTTTAGCTGTTTGAGAGTCGTCCTTATATCGTAAAGGCTGACGTCCAAAATTGCTACCGTATTTCTACCGCGTTGTGCAAGAGTGTACCTACTTATATGTATATATGGAGGTGAGAAACAAAACATTACATTTCCACTTTTGTTTGATTTCTGGATAACTGAATTAACTGTTAAATTGATTGAAACCAATTTTGACTGCGGTTTTTTTTCGACGACTACGATCTTTTTTTTACCTAAAAAATCCGTGCTGCCGCTCTACACAGCGGTTGTGTTGCGCCGCACATGCGTTTCGTTCGAAAAATATTACAGCTCTGCTGAGTCACAAAGATCTGTATTTTCTCAGCCGCTGCGCTAGTGTGGATTTACGCATATTAGTCACTTGTAGAAAACTCATACCGTGCGTTTTCAGCACTCAAAGTGTAGTAAAACCTTTGCATAGAGTGCAAAGAATTTATGATATTCTGATTTTATGATTTGATATATTGGCTTTAGACCAGTAGCTTTGGTTTAGGTCGCCATAAACTTTACCTGCAAGACTATCATGATTTAGCACTTAACGTAACGCCCGTTATCAGCGTTATTACGCAAATTTTAGCATGGATAACGCGTGTAAAGGCTTTTTCCATGCTAAATTTATTTCATGATAAAATGCGCCTTTTCACGCGTTATTCACGATGTAATAACGCTGATAACGTGCGTAACTTTATGTACTTAAAAGCGTGGAAGCCTTGCTGGACGACAGGGGGTTATTTCAGCTTGACCCTGAGTTCAGGGACACCTCGTCTATTTACAAACTTTCCTATTTATAATATTGGAATAGATTACCTATAGGTAGATAAAAGATAGAAAACATTAATTATACCACACAAAACAGAAAAAATACAAAAATAAAAACTTAGAATAAAGGACATAAAGGGCGGCCGTATCGCTGAGAGCGATCTCTTTCAGGCAACTTTAGCATGATTAGGATTACCTAGTCGCCTCGTCAGACGTTCATGGCATAGTAGACAGGGTTAGGCGGCGGCTGAAGTGGCGACGTCGCCGGCTGGGCTGCCATCGACGGCTGTACCTCGGGCGCCCCTCGTAGTGTTCGCACTGGGGACCCTGGCGCGGGCTGGTACAACGGTGCTGCCACCTGGAACGTTACAGGAATCTTTAGTGGTGGTGGACATATGGGTAAGACTTGGCGCAAATAAATAATGCTGGACAAATCACACAGCATAATCTACCCTAATCTAGCTAAGCAGAGCTTGTGTTATGGGTAATGGTAGATGACTGGCATTTCACCACGCATTCTTAGGTTAAACAAAATAATTAACGGACATGTTTGTGGCATCAAAGTGATGATTCTAAAAATGATATCTGAAATCTTCCTTAATGATGAAATTCATCACTTTTTAAAATATACCGTAACACAGTAACCCCTTAAATAGTAACATGTATCTGTAGATCGTATAAACATTTGTCCCGTGGCGGGAGTCGAACCCGTTTCTACATGCCTCGCAGGCGACCTTTTGCCCGCTTCGCCATAGATATCGTCTATCGAATTGAATTTCGAGCAACAAAAGTGAATAAGTGTAGACCTAGTACGATTTCTTATATTTAGAATTATATAACAGAAATCAAGTTTCAATTTCAAACCATGGCCAGGGTTTTCATGATAACTGTACATATTACACATAATCATGCACAATTATAAAAAAAATTACAGGTAGTGCCGCTTCACGCTGATTTTGCCTAGTCCCTACTATGATATCCTTCTAGCAGAATTTTCAGATGGCATTTAGTCCCAGCGAAGATTAACTGTTTAGTGTAATTGAAAAAACCTTGTGTTGATTTTGCGGTACTGCAAGCTTTCTATGTGTCTTTGTTATGCGCAACGCAAAGTACCTATTTACGCATTCTACGACGGAGAAAGAATAAATAATCTTATAAACATCAAAAAGGCGCTTACAGTTCCAAAAAATATATTCAAATGAAAGTTTAGCGCCCGCTAAGTTAAGCTATATTGACACATGTTTTAAGTAAGAGAAGTGAAAAATATTTAAAACTAGCTGCGCCCCGCGGCTTCACCCGTTTAAACCTTCCCTGGACTACCACAAACATTTCAAAACCAAAATTAGCTAAATCGGCCCAGCCGTTGTCGAGTTTTAGCGAGACTAACGAACAGCAATAGATTTTTATATATAAACTAGCTGCGCCCCGCGGCTTCGCCCGCGTTGAAATTTCTGTGTAATTTTACCATGTTTTCTCACCGTTTAAACCTTCCCTGGACTACGACAAACGTTTCAAAACCAAAATCAGCTGAATCGGCCCAGCCGTTCTCGAGTTTTAGCGAGACTAACGAACAGCAATATATTTATATATATAAGATATTACTACATATGTACAATTAAGCTACTCATTTACTATTATATATATATATATATTTCTCTGTACCATGATATAGTAGTCGCCATACATAGCCCTACCCAGCAAAACCTGATTTTGCTCAATGTTTTTGAGCAGCAAAGTAAGAGCTTGAGAGCGGTAGTGGTGAAATTAGTTAGTACGTTCCTTTTATCTAGAATCATGGAATTTGGCAATAAGGATATCCAAAAACAGTAAAGGTCACTTTTGTATGAAGACTGAGCCCAAAATGTGTGTTCTATGTCATTTGAAAGCTCGTGGAGTGCACTTAATTTACTGTATGTCAGCTAAGTAGAAAACAGACCGCGAAAATGGTGTTTTGGTGCCGTTTAGAAAAAGGATAAGTATTGATAATTTATATAAATCGCTGTCACTGAGTAATAATCAATTTATATTGTAACACATAATTAAACGCGATAAATACATGTTAATTTAGTGCTTATAATTATAACTATCTATTATTGTAAAAAGCTCTTTTAGTCATGCCATAAACCTTTCAACAGCTTGGCGAGCGATGCGAGCCGCGCTGCTGTGCGTATTGAGGGTATCCAGACATTTTCGCATTTTCGAAAGTTATATACGCGAAAGGTGTGGTGAACATTTGTTGTGCGAAAAAGCTATTCGAGCGTGTGAGTGGACATTTACGTGAGTAGTTATTTGCGCTAGACTAAATTGGCGTGACACTTTCGCGAAAAATCGCTTAATTTTTAATCTCTCTCGAACTAAACGTATAGAAATGCACATTTAACCATTGTCTAGGAAATGTTGTGTTCTTTCCTCTCATATGTCTTACTTTCTTTTAGCCATTGCAGGTAGAGGAAAGTAAGAAACCTTCTGTCCCATAATGTTAAATAGATCGAAAATCTTTGTAGCACATCCTACCCCGTATCGGCGTAGCATAGCACTGCAACACGCATGACTTTTCTACTCCAAACTAAACAATTATTATCTCCAAAACTAGTAGACCTTACAGGTAAGAGTTTTTATATAGACAGCGGACTGTGTCTTTCAATAAACAAGTCAACTCATGTGTATTCGTCATATTATCACGGTTTTTTATTTGTTCTGAAAATGCAGCCACGAAAAAGGTGATTCACTCACGAATACATCTCTATCGACCAGCAGGCTAACCCTTCGTTCGCAGTAGGTAAATACGAGTACGTTAATTCTTGGAAAGATACATTAGCGGTGAAAATTTCGCGAATGAGCCGCGTGTGAGTGGACATTTGATATTTTCGCTAGTGGACATTTGCACTAGTGCACTGGCATGATTTGTGAAACATATCTTAAGGTATGTGAAAAATATGTTACATAATAGTATTCAATGTGTTTGCACATTAAATACTAAAATACACCATATTATAGCTTAGCTTATTAATTATGAATTTAAAATAATGAAACTCTAACTAAACACAAATATTTTAAAGTATATACCTACTCACAACCCCGCCACTAATTTCCCTGTTAATTACTGTTAAATCTAAGAATAAACAACGAGAAGTGAGAGGAGGACTGGACGAGGTGTGTACATTGAAAGTAAAAATGTAGAGCTTTTCTTTATATTTAATAAGTATCCCGTAGACCTACTAATTTTGAAGATTACCTATGTAGAATTTAGTTCGGAATATATATAATAATGGATTGAATATTTGCAAGTGTTTTAGGGGCCAAATCAGTTTGGCGTAGCAAGTGCTACGAAGATGTTAGATAAAATCTGTTGATCGTTCTATGTTATACATACATATGAGAGGAAAAGACAAAATTCCCTGCACAATGGTAAAATCCATATTTCTCTACGATATGTTTTGATCGAGAGATAGGAGTTAAGTAATTTTTGCGCATATGTCCATTCGCGAAATGTCTACTCGTACACGTGCGAATATACACTACGCTGTGTATATTGCACGAGTACGAGTCCACTAGCGAAAATATCCACTCTGTAAAATGTCCTGGTACCGTCAATACGCACAGCGCGGCTTGCATCGCTCGCTACGTTACTCGATAGGAATTCGACTCGCTTTGCTCGCTAGGCAGGAAGTTTTGTAGTTTGCTAGTATATTTATAGTTATAACTACTAAGTGTCAGCTGATTATATTTTTTAATAATACTAGAAGTTTATACCAAACACCATTTTAGCGCTCGATTTTATGTTTAATAAATTAAATATATTATACTAATAATGCTGGAAAACGAGCAGGCGTGTATCAAGAACAGCTGGGGCAGAGCTATTGCTCGAGAATTGCACTAACGAGATTTAAATTTCGAAAGTCCAATAGCAATAAAGGTATATAGCAAAAATAGCTAAGGAGCCATTAAAAGTTTGGACGAACTCTCACACAATTTGCAAATAAAACAAACCTAGCTTAATTTTCAAACTATTTTCTACAACCAAGTTATGAGTATTAGAAATAATGAGATATAGAGGTAGAATGACACGCAATTAATTCCCAAAATGCATATGAAGATTATAGATAAGGATCTCTCTTGATTAATAGTGGGATAGTATTAGCTCATGACTGTTTAATTTATTTTTAATTTGAGCTGGTCGCTCAGTTATAATTTCGTGTTACATTTTTGCCTCTCTTCCTGCTTATAATCATCAAAACGATCATTGATTTGGATCAGGATCTAAATTTTTGCAATAGTAAGCACTTAGTTCAACTGTTGTTGTAAATACTTGTTCTAATTTTGATCTATTCTCTAATTATTATTCATCTTATTTGACAACGTCTATATTATTATATACCATACGACCGCCAATTTTGACCAATTTTTACGTTGTAGCTGGTGTCAAACTAATACAAAATTGACGTTTGACAGCACTGATTGCTCAATTTACGCCTGTCGCAAACCGGTCGCGAGTTACATAATCACCCGGCCGTTGTTTATTTTTATTTTTCCCCTAGCAATGAAACTCTTGGCAAGCCCCTTAAACCATTATTAAAAGGAGGGGTGCTCAAAAAACGAGGGTGCTAAGTCTGTTAGTCTGCTAAGTCTAGTATTTTTATACCCCAGCTTTTCATAGTTGCTAAGGGACGATTTGAGATTAAAAGTACTCGCAAATTAATATATCAATTACTAGTTGTAGCCGACGACTTCGCACGCGCTTAATTATCTCTACCTACTCAAATTTTAGAGGGAATAGAGAGTGTACGTGTATCTGCGTTCACTTGTGCTCTATACATATGTGTCCTGCCCAAATGGCTACTCTTCGTTGAGACTGATGGTCGTGGCCGAAATTTAGTTTTTTTGGCTAGGAGGACATCAGTTTGAAAAGTATCTTCTTAATTTTAAAATATATTATAATATTTACAAAGAGATATACAAAATAAGTAATATCCTGCAATCTAAGGTCCGCCTGCGATGCAGGATGTTGCGGGTTCGATTCCCGCCTCGGGACAATTGTGTGTATGATCTTTAGATATTTGTTTCGGGTATTCTGGACGTTATCTATGTATAATTAAAAATATCTATCTATGTAATGTACTCGTATTGTATTATGGTATATCCGTCATCTAGTACCCATAACACAAAATCTACTTAGCTTGGGGCTAGACGATGCTGTGTGGATTGTTCGGCTTTACTTATTATTTATTAAATAATAAATTTCTTATGCTAAAACATTCGCCTATTTGCAGGTTTCTTCAGTTATTTTATTTTTACAAAATATTCTGTAAAAATAAAACATAAAAAAGTAAGTAAAAATAATACGCAAGCCAGGCAATTTTGTAGCTTTGAGGTCAGTTCAATCTTTCAAAGTATCAATCTAGAAATCGCGGGTAGCAGTTATGGAAAAGTTTAGATTACGAGAAGAAGTCTTTACATTTAAGACGAGCCTAATACCAGTGTGTGAATGCTATGTAATAAAATTTTAAAAAACAAACTTCGAAATTGTGTTACCCTATTTCTAAAAATGAGGATTTTTTTATTTCCGTTTTAGCATTTTTTTAAATGATATTTCAGACGTTTAATATATAATGGGTGATGTACCAATTCTCTCAATCGAAGAGCGAAATGAAACATACCGCAAGTGAGCTACGATCAAGGAGTGTATGGATACGCTTGAAGGGCTTATTTTGCGTTACTAACTTTATAAACAGACTATAATATATATTTAGCTGTCTGTTAAACAAAATTAGAAAGGTTATTTGTTTTAGATTGTACCGACAAGAGAAGAAGTTGACCTCAAAACAACGAATTAACCGCACGACAGAATTAGTAAAGTTACCTTTTCTGAGTAACATATCATCTGTTTTCCTGCACCTGGCTGTTGAGCTGGCACGGGCCGGTAGCGGGCTGATGCTGGACAAAGCGTCTGAAAAAAACAATTTATAAACATATATTCAATGTATATAAACATATTTATTCATATGGTCCCTACACATGTAGACCGAGTCTCTATGACTATGTGACGACTATAAGACACTGGCTGCCTTTAGTATAAAAATAAGAAAAAAACTTCAGAAATTACTATTTGCAATGGTTTGGCCAATATTCGATTTCATTTTGTTGTCTTGAAATGGATCGAAAAGTGATATAAATAATATAAAAAAGAATGGGGATAAAATGCTATTATCAGCTTTTTTTGTAGTCTGTATTAGGTATATTTTCTGTTATTTTTACCAATGTAGAGTTAGTGAAATATGGTAGATTACATAGAGAAAAACATGCTGCTGTCACAGCAGAGGGATAGTGACATTCAACAATTTTCTTCATTTTGTAAATAAAAACTAATCATAAGTTGACAAGTATATAATTTCAGTGCTTTGACACACACAAGTGCACTTATACGAATAGGACATATTACGAATTAGGACGAATTGAGACTAATTTGTCGAATATTTTGGCAACACATGGTTTGTGTCTACTATCATTTAAAGCCTTCTTCTATGGTAGATTACATTGTCTGTATCGTAAAACTTCTTAATAAACTCCTGGGTTTTTCACTTTGTACCAAACGTATCTACCCAACATCTCGCACCTCATATTAAAATGGGCCAAATTGTTTTAAGAGAAAACAATTATCATAATTGACGACCTCTGTCGCGGGTTCGTTTCCCGACTCGGGTCAAATGTTTGTACGATCTGCAGATAATTCACAGTATTATCTAGCCCTAAGATAAGCAGAGCTGGTGTTATGGGTACCAGAAAACTGATATACATTACATATATAGATAGTTTTTATTATACATAGAAAACGACCAGAACACCCGGAACAAATATCTGCAGATCGTACACACACTTGTTCCGAGGCGGGAATCGAACCCGCAACCTCCTGCGTCGCAGGCGGACCATCGCCCACCGCGCCACATCGGTAGTCTTACAAAATTTTAATGTGTATTTAACATGAGAAACTACTTCTTTTTTATTTGACGATACAAATAAGCAACAACTTTATCGAATTTTCAGATCAATTATGAGAGTTATGTTTTTCGCAATTATCAAAATTTTGAAACTATGCAGTGAACTGCCTGAACATACAGGAAAATAAATATTAGTTAGTAATTTTTCGCGAAGAACCGACGGCCGCTGGGGCAAACGTGTTCTTGAGTGGAGACCACGACTCGGTAAACGTAGTGTAGGACGCCCTCCGACCAGGTGGGATGACGACCTGCGAAAGACTGCAGGTAGATGCTGGATGCGTCAAGCCGAAGACAGGGCGCTATGGCGCTCATTGGGGGAAGCCTATGTCCAGCAGTGGACTAATATAGGCTGATGATGATGATGATGATGATGAGTAATTTTTAATTGATTTATAAATCTAGGAGGTTGGCGTTGACATTACCACACAGTTTGTAAAGATTCGGTAGTGTCATCATTACATAGACATCTATAATCCTCTATGCAAAAATTTTCTATATAATGATTTTTACTTTTATTTATTTATTTTAAGCCATTACTGTCCCACTGCTGGGCAAAGGCCTCCCTTTTCTTCTTCCACTCCTCGCGATCCAACGCTGCAACAGGCCATGATGGAAGATGTACCTCGAGCTCGTCGCGCCCACAAGTCGCTGGACATACGGCGGACGTGTCCGGCCCAGTTCCACTTCAGGCTTCCGGCTGTTTGACCAACGTCAACGATGATTTTTACTTTTAATACAAAATAATATACTATAAAGCTTTAAGGGAACTACACACCAAAGTCACAGCCCTGTGGGTTGATGTCGACTGTATCGACCCGTTAACAGCCAATAATAAGGGTCAATGATGGCCTTACCTGCATATGGAGAGCATGGGCGTAATTTGCTCTTTGCTGAAGTTGAGGAATCGCTGTCGGATGTTGAACATTGCTGGTACTATTCCTTCCTTGGGGGTAGTATTGATAGGCTCTGTTATCTGCAAAAAAATTGAAAAGAATTGAATCGTACGTGGTGTTAATAAATAAATAAATAATTCTGGAGAAACCACACAACATCATCTAGCCCCAACATAAGCAAAGCTTTTAAAATTATGGGTACTAAACGAGTGATATACAAAATACATTACATAACATACATATATATTTTTTATTATACTTAGGAAACGACCAGAACACACGGAACAAATATCTGCAGATCGTACAAACATTTGTCCCGAGGCGGGAATCGAACCCGAAATCTTCTGCGTCGCAGGCGGACTTTAGCCCACCGCGTCACAGAGGTCGTCATACTGAATGACTTGGGTGCTTATTATGTATATATACATATATACCTATAATCAGAAATAGGTTTGTAATGTATTTAGTAAATCAGTTATCTAGTGGCTATAACACAAGCTCTGCTTACTTTGGCGCAATAATTAAATCTCAAAGAGACATTCATGACTTATATCAAATAAAACGTCAATATCCAGACTTTCCTACTATAAATTGTTTTTTAAATAAAAAGATAGAGTATAGAAATAGTATTACACTAACTAAAAAGAAGGAATATGTAGAGCAAAGAATAAATAATTCTAAAAACCCAAAACGAGAAATGTGGGCTGTCATTAAGGAAGAAACGAATAAAGCAATAACTGAGTGGAACTGGAGCTTAGTAGATACAATATCGAATGTCCCTATCCAGCAAAACAACTTACCCGACTACATAAACGATCATTTTGTATCAATCGGAAATAATCTGCGTGTGTCATGCCCACTTACTTTGGAAGATGCCCTAAGCTTTTTAAATAATGTTACTGTTAAGCAAACTAGTTTTGAATTTAGCTCTATATCTAAGGAAGAGTTACAGCGACTTGCTAGAAACAAAATAAAAGGCTCAAGTACACTAGATATTTTCGATATAACAGGATCTTTCCTATTTGATATGACGCTGTTTCTTTCAAGCCATTTTATTTTTCTCATTAATAGTGTTTTACACTCTAATTCTTATCCCAATATGTTGAAAAATTCACGCGTAACTCCACTGTATAAAGGCAAGGGTGAAATGTCTGACGTAAGGAACTATCGCCCCATTACAATTGTACCCACGTTATCCAAGCTGATAGAGTCAATCATGTCGGCATCTCTAATGCAACATCTATTACATAACCAGCTCTTATCTTACTGCCAACATGCCTACAGACCCGGCAAATCAACTACGTCAGCAACTCTGAAAGTCATTAATACTATAAACAAATGTCTAGAAGACAAAAAGCAAGTAGCAGGCATATTTTTAGACCTTTCTAAAGCTTTTGATTCGGTTAACCATAAACTACTACAAGAGAAGCTCAAGTTCTATGGAATTCAAGGCAGTAGTCACAATCTTATAAAACCTTTTCTAGAGAAAAGGGAACAGACAATAGAAATTAAAACAAATGACAAACGCGTTAGATCAAAGCCGCAGTGTATAAGTACAGGGGTCCTCGCTTGGAAATACTCTATTTTTAATATTTTTGAACGACATTTCCCATGTAAGTTCAGTTTCCGCTCGACGACCTTCAATTAATATTCCTTTGAAAAGCGGTAGATCAATATGTAGTGCTAAATTGATAAAACTATTAGGTTTTGAACTAGATCCGGCCCTAACGTGGAAAAATCATATTGACTCGACCTGTACAAAAATGGCTAAAGGCATATATACTCTCAAACAACTGGGTCCTATGACATCCCAATTAAATCTTAAAGACATTTATTACTCATATATACACTCTATAATTAGTTATGGCATTATATTATGGGGAAACTCTACCAATTGTGAGAGAATCCTAAAGATGCAGAAACATGCAATTAGAGTGCTGGTTTGTGCCAAATTCAAAGACACCTGTAGAGAACATTTTAAAACTCTCAAAATACTTACCTCTTCCGCATTATACATCTATGAGGTATTAAAGTTTGTAATACAGAATATATCTCAATTTAATGTAAGAGGAAGTCAAAGCAGATACAGCAATAGGCATCAAATGTATCTAGAGTCAACTGCTCATAGACTCAGATACATGTATAAAAAGCAACCAGAAGTAATTGGTCCTAAACTTTTTAATAAACTTCCATTGTGTATTAGACTCATAACATGTGAAAAATAATTTTTATGTAATGTGAAACTTCTTCTATTAGATAAAACCATATACTCTGTAAGCGAATTTCTTGACAATGATTATACAAAATTTGCAATTCCTCAAAGTCGAACCTTTCCTGATCTCTACATGCCTAATTCAAACGAATTTATGTAATTATAATTAATTTAATTGACGAGAAACTGATAACACCTGACTTTAGCTTAACATAGAGTTAACCATTGTTATTGTGTATTTCTTTTTTAATAAATATTTTCATTTCATTGGGGCTATACAGGGCGTCCCACGATATGCCACATGGAGGGAAAGTATCTTAAATAATATAGATAGAACATTTAACTAAAATAATACATTATATCGATTTTAAAAACCATTTAAACTGCATCCAAAGATTTTTGATAAATTACCAGTCTGAATCGTGAATCTAACCAGCCTAATTGTAAAAAAAGAACACCCGTAATTTAACTATATCGAAGGGTCAATCGTAAGAATATTTTTTTCCCAATAACAAAGCATTTTAAATGACAGGACAACCATGAAACGTTCCATTCCATGTGGCAAGGCTGTGGGACACCCCGTATATGATGCGGTGTGGGTTGTCCAGCATTTTGTTTTTATTTCTCTCTATGATTGCTACATCGTGAGCTTTAGACGCAGCTTTCTAAAGTTCAGGTTTCAATTTCAATTACTCGAGTAAATAATATATGAATTTAAATAGTCCTTCGTTCGGACGAAGGAAATAATTGATGGCTATTGCGACTATTTGCGACAGGGCACACCTGAAAACGTCACATTTCGTCTCTATTATGATCTGAAGTTGGTTCGAATCTGTCATTTTCAGCCTTTATTTTAACACCGCGCAGGACCGAACACATAATGTAAAAGCTAATAGTATATAAATCATTTACCCCTTTACCTTCAAGATAGTAGTGATCAGTGATCTTAATTTGATTCAAAAAGCTCTCTTGCTGCAAAGTTTCATAAGCGCAGGTGAGTCTGAACTTTTGCATTCATTGATCCGTCGCATACCCCCACCCCTTCAGGCCTAGGGGTTGGGGGCATCCGAATGATCAATACAACCATCTTGTAATTATAACGTAACAGAGATTTCTGGTTTATTCGTTTCCTGAGATCATTTTGCGATTAAATAGTTAATAGCTTGAGATTGCCATCGTGAGTAGATATATGTACATCGAAACAAAAGAAAAGAAAACAAAAGAGCAACTAGTTAGTTGCTTTGTTGTGATTGTTAACCATTTAGTATTACATAATTTTAGGAATTGCGTGGTAAGCTGAAGAAGCCATATTGGTGATTGGACTTGAAAACGATTTTCGAGAATTCTTCTTGATTGTATTCAAGAAGTCAGATTCAGGTACGCTTTTTATTATATTCGGCTTTTTGTCAAAATATCGTTTGTGGCTTTATACCTTGCAAATGTCCATAAAGGGAATACTCTCGCTCTATGAGCGAAGTAATAACTGACATGAGTGGAATCCCGGGTAAACCATCGTGGTGGGAACAACAGAACCGGGAGATGCCTGCAGAATACAGGAGGGAGCCACCAGTTGAAGATTTCTATTGTAAGTATTGGGCAGAAAGTGAAGTTACTTTTTTGAGCACCGATTTTATCATGCCACTTGCAAATGCTAATTCGTTGGCCTCACAACAAGACAGCATTCCGATATCTTGTTGAGTCAAATAGAAGTTTCATTCTAATGAATATTCTAATCTAAATAATTATTAAAACAATTATCCTGAACAATCCACACGGCATCATCTAGCCCCATAGTAAGATAGTAAGTAAGTTATCTAGAACCAATAACAGACCTTATTTTAATGGTTCTAGAGAACTAGTACGACAAAATACCAATTATGTCATAATATGTATATATCATACATAAATTAAATAAATAATAAATGTTGCTCGACAATTCACCCAGCATCATCAAGCCCTAAGGTAAGCTGATCTTGTGTTATGGGTACTACATGACTGATATACTTAATACAATAGATAACATAGAAATATATTGTTTATTGTACATAGATAACGAACAGATCACCAAACATCAAAATATTTTATATCGTTTAGACCTTACTGGAATGTTAGACATGTCACAAATTTCAAATTTCATAATTAAAACTAGGAAATTTTACAAAGGATATGTTTGACAATTTGTTTGAATTTATTTATTGATAATTTTTGCAACTCACTTGGAGTTTTGTTGTAGAAGCATATACATTAATAATAATAATAATGCTGGACAATTCACACAGCATTATCCAGCCTCATGGTAAGCAGAGCTTGTGTTATGGGTACTAGATAACTGATAAATAATACAATATATTACATAGATAGATATTTTTTATTATACATAGAAAACGACCAGAACACCCGGAACAAATATCTGCAGATCGTACACACAATTGTTCCGAGGCGGGAATCGAACCCGCAACCTCCTGCGTCGCAGGCGGACCTTCGCCCACCGCGCCACATCGGTCGTCATTGCCCTTTAAAAGATACATTTATCTCATGTAGCCTAGTTGTGGGCACAGCGAGTTTATTATTATTTCTAGTATTTAAATTATGTATGTATATCGCTATTTTTAGGGAACCGTATGATATTTTTATGAGTGTACAACAAGTTTTCATAAATACATTGACATGTTTACATTAGCCTTAACTTGTTTTACATAAGGATATTCTTTCTAATGTAAAACAAGTTAAGGCTATATATCTTACATTTTGTTTTGGTTTCGTTAAGCAAAAGGTTATTGTCACTTAACCAATTGAATACCTTTGAGATTCCATTATTCACATCTTCGAAATTTGAGTTTTGTCGTTTCATTATAAAAATTAATGTATTATCATCTGCAAACAATACAATCTCGTGATCATTCTTTCCAACCGGAGCAAATATCTGCAGATCGTTGCACACAATTGTTCCGAGGCGAGAAACGACTAATTTTAATTTTTAAAAACTCAAGACGCTTTATGAGCAATTAAAAAACTTTTAGCTGTGACGAATTGTTGGCTAAATAGATCCCGTAACCTCCTGCGACGCCGGCGGCGGACCTTCGCCCACCGCGCCATAGAGATGGATTATTGATACAAAAATCATTTATTTTACTTACAGTCAGCGTGGGGCCACTGTGGGTGGTGGTCATCATAGTCGGCTGCCTGGTCACCATCGCGTACTACGTAAAGGTGCTTCTGTCGAGTGCGGATAGGTGGGGGCGATTCCGGCCTCCGACACCGCCCCCCCAGCCGCACAGGCGATGTCTGCTCCGAGCTGGTTGAGCTGTACAACTCCTGGGAGCTTTGGGATTCGCACCTGCAAACAAAATATACGTATCATTCCATTCATAATCACTACATAGTATAATATAATGCTGGATGCGGTAAGCTGAAGACAGGGCGCAATGGCCCTCATTAGGGGAGGCCTATGTCCAAGAGTGGACGACTATACGCATAGTATAAAACAAAGTTGCTTTCCGCTGTCTGTCTGTCCCTATATACATATGCTTAGATCTTTAAAACAACGGATTTTGATGCGGTTTTTTTAATAGATAGAGTGATTGAGTGAAAGGAAAGTTTATAAATCATTGTTCACAAGTTTATAACACATAAATTTCGCATCGAGTATTGTAATTCGATTAAGTAGTACCTGAAAAGGGTTGTAAAATATTTTGATGACAATATAGATATAGGTTAGTGGTCATCCATTTCTAAAAATCATCAAAATTATGTATTTAACTTATTATACGTGATCTATATATTACAAAACACGATTTATATTTTTATTTTGATCGTGATTATAGAAAATTGCGACCCATTAGCTCCAGCCAGCCCCATATAAGAAGTATCCATAATTTTAGATGTTTAAAATTTCTAGAAGAATAGTACGTAGAAAGTTTATCTTAGAAGACAATAAAATATAGAAAACTATGTGTTAATTATACAATTTTATCTCAAAACTAGTTTTTTTTACAAAATACCTTTAACAGTGCGATTTATAAGCGCAAGCTTATTCGTAAGAAACCTTATCTAAAACGTGATTTTTATTCCGTGAACCTAATTCGTTTCATATTTTAATAAATAAAAATTGTCTGTAAATCAACAGGCACAGGCTTCGTTAGAATATGTTCCAGATTATGAAAAAAAAACACCTCATAAATCACGCCTAACAGTCTCGTTTGAATACTTGATAAACTGGGATGAGTACTGAACTCTGTAGTATGAGTTACAAAATTGTGGTAGTAAGTATTTTCAACCAACTACCAATAACGTAACTATGTATATTTTTATGTACCTTACGTTTATTACTTGTGAACTCTCAGAAATAAAAATCAATAGTTTTTTTTAGGCTTTGTTATTTGGTTATTTCTTTAGGCTTACAAATAAGCACTTAGACAAGTCATATCGTCTCATATCTCCGCTAGTAGTCTGTGATGATTGTTTCGCTTTTCTAAAATGAGCCCAAGCACATTTTATACATTACTATTTGTCCCGTAGAACTTAATAAACATACGTAGTAATCAAATAATTCGTAAGATTCAAAACCTCATGGTTCTATCATGGTTAAAATATTAAATAATCGTCATTTGTTCTTTCTGTGTAACAGTGTTAAGCAGAATCAGAACAATTGCATAGAACGCCATCTGTTAAATATACCATACACCGTGTATTCAACATTTGCATTGCAGGTGAGCCCCTGACGTATGCATTTTGGTTTATGGTTAGATTTGTAGGGTTCTTGTAATGTTTCGCAGTCAACATCACCCTTTCAAAGATTCTCCATTCTGCTCATAGATGACATTGTAGCACGGGGAAGTTTTCTTTATTTTTGTGTAGGTAGTTATGAGTACATTCAGGATAATCATCTCACTAATATTATAAATGCAAAAGTTTGGATGTTTTGTATGTTTAGGTGTTTAATACTTTTCAAGTCGAAACAACGCTGAATGGATTGAGCTGAAATTTTGCATACACGTAGGTACCTAGTTCTAGAGCGACCGATCTGAAATTATAAGGCTAGGCTAGGCTAGGCTACCTTACATCACGAAATATGCATGTGAAGCCGCAGGTGAACTACTTGGTTTTTTAAAATGAAACCATCGATGAAGGTGTTAATAAAATCAAACAAACGTTTCACTTTAGGTAGATTATTTTATTATCCATTAATTATTGAGACGACCGATGTGGCGCGGTGGGCGAAGGTCCGCCTGCGATGCAGGAGGTTGCGGGTTTGATTCCCGCCTCGGAACAATTGTGTGTACGATCTGCAGATATTTGTTGCTGGTGTTCTGGTCGTTTTCTATGTATAATAAAAAAATATCTATCTATGTAATGTATTGTATTATGTATATCAGTTATCTAGTACCCATAACACAAGCTCTGCTTACCATGGGGATAATGCTGTGTGGATTGTCCAGCATTATTTATAATTATTTATTATTTGTATAACTTAAAAGTAATCATCACTCACAAATTCTTGTACCCAAAAAGCGGTACCTTACATCACGAAATATTGTTTTATAAATATTTCTGAGCGGAACCAAAATTATTATGACTCCTATTTCAAAATATTTTGAGTTAATTCCAAAACTATTCGTAAGATGGCACTTTTCTGTATGATTTGGATTATTGGCTACCTACCTACCAATTTTTATGGCTTTGGGTAGGTGGAAATTACGAACACAGAGGTATAAAAACCCGGTCAAGTGCAAGCCGTACTCGCGCACGAAGGGTTCCGTACCATTATCTATAACAACGGCAAAAAATCACGTTCGTTCATAGTTCATTTATTTATTTGTGATACAAAGGTATTACAGGGATGTTCAGACTTAAAATTATGAGCACTGTGATCTGCCATTAGGCGTACAAAAGTTACATATTTTGGAAATAGAGCAAAAATCAATAATAATAATAGTACATAATGCAAAAATAAAAAATTAAGAATTGAAAATAATGCGTTTTTCAATTCGAAAATCAAACACGTCTCTATCTATACTACATTTACATAGTAACTAAAATAACTAAACTGCATCAAAATATTCAGCCAAGCTGTAAAATGTCTTACTTATTAAATAACTAAAAAGGTTAGATAAATTTATAAATTTTGTGATGTCAGTACATTTCTTATTGTCATTTGGTAAACTATTATAAATTCTGGAAGCCATTACATAAGTACTATTACTAAAAAGAGCTGTTTTTACGTTATTCTTGATTTGCAAAAAATCTTGTCGTCGCTTATTGGTGTTATAGGAAAATAGTCCAGGGTTTCGTAGAATAAATAGTACAATTTCATAAATATATAGTGATGTCAATGTCAGGAGATTTAGTTTATTGAAATATGGTCGACAGCTATTTTTTAGTATTTGCTATTACAGCGGCAGCAGAAATATATCATATGTGAAAATTTTTACTCTCACGGTTCATGAGATACAGCGGCAGACGGACAGACAGACAGACGGATGGACAGTGTAGTCTTAGTAATAAACCTAAAAAGGTCCTGCTTGCTAATACACAGAAACAAAACAAAGTTAACAGTTTCTCTTTATAGGTACGCTTTGCAACTATTGAAATTTATGCAGAAATAAAATCATATCACTAACGCCATCTGTGATTTTTAGTGTAAACTTTATACCATCGCCGGTGAACCTCAGTCAAACTGCAAAACAGTGCTCGTTTTTATGTTTTGCCACCCTCGAGAAGGTTGCAGCTAGAAGAGCTAGAACTGTATTCTATCACTAGATGGCATCATGGACCTCAGGGTGTGAAACTGCACACCCTGGAAAAGTTTTACTTTGTAAACAAAGTTTGTTAAACTTTGTTTTCAGATAGGTACTATGGACTACGGAGTGTATTTATTATTTTAGATTTAAAGATATTTGTGCTCAAAAAAGACACAGTCACTTACATGAGAAAAGTTATTTAGCTTAGTGTAAACAATTTGTATAATGTAAATATAAGTTGTTCGGTCTATAGGTAAATTATTAATTACATATTGCACAAATTAATTTAAAAGATAAGTTACAACAAAATAGGAAAAAGATTACACATTACAAATTAGATAAGATTATAGTACACTTCTAGGAATTAACAATATTACAGAATTGGCCAATTTTCGAGAACAAACGTAGCAAGTTCAGTTTTAAAGGTATCAATTGAGCTAACATTTTTCTAAATTTCAGGTAATTTATTATAAAATTTTGCTCCTTCATAATTAAATATTTTTTTTCCATAATTTGTTCTGACTTTAGGCAAAACAAGATAACTAGCTCGCCGAGTGTTACGTTTTGTTAATTGCTTTGATTTTAAGAACGATATTTTAGTATGAATGGAATTTTTGGTGATTTTACGGATTAGAATGCATGAATTATAGATGTACATTTGATTAATAGTCATTAGATTTGTTTCTTCATAAATAGTTTTAGTGGGTGTAAGGTAATGAATGATAGTTAAAAAGTAAATACTTTTAAACTTACGCGATCTGAACACATATTTATAAGTAGTAAAAAAACGGGTATTTATCGCGTTTATTTACCTATTTTTCCCGACGTTTCAACAGGTTTACACACTGTTGTGTGAAAAAATAGGTAAATAAACGCGATAAATACCCGTTGTATTAATACTTATAAATAGTTAAAAAGTAGTTTAATTTTTTTATTTAGTAGAACTTGCAGGACGGCTAGTTTAGTTCTAGCGGCGCTACCCCAAATTTCAATAAGGTATAACAGATGTGGTTTCAGAAGCGAGTTATATATTGTGTATCGCGTATGGCGTGGAATACATCCTATTAAGTTGCGAAGTGATCCTATAAGTTTAGAAAGTTTGGTTCGTAAATTTTCTATGTGAGTTCCCCACGTTAAATTTATGTTATGGACATACGAAAGAAAGACCTATGGAAAAAGAAGAAAATTAATTGACTTGAAAACACTTATTAACATTTTACATAGTTATTGAAGATTGTTTTATTAAATAGATGTTGTTGAAGTTGGCCTTTACATAAACTTCTTGATAAATCCACTTTATTATCCAAAATAAAATAGGTAAAACAAATAGCAACTATAATACATAACTTGCTTAAAAGCTAACTTCAGAAATGTTTTTAAATATTGCTTTAATGAGCCTGCGATTAAACACTGACATTACGTCGTCGCTATGAATGTTAACAGAAAATAAAAACAAACAAAGATTTGTTGACCGTGCATCTACGCATTCTTTGCCTCTACGTATTCGTAGCCGCTTCGTAGCGTAAAAGCTACGGCGTAGCACATGCTACGGCGTAGCACTTGCTACGTTATTTATTTTGTAAAACTTCACGTTTCTTTTCATGCGCCTCACTGCACACATTGCAAACAAAACAAAAACAAATGCGCAACGGTGGCGAAGGCAGAGCATTGAAGCGGGTTTAAAGTTATGCGAAGACGGAGTTCATGTTATTTTATCTTTCAGTAAAAATAAATGAAAACATCTGAGCTTTGTAGAGACTTTGATGTGTGTCTTTTTATTTTATTACTTTTTTTAGCTTACTCAAGAGGTATCTGGATAAATTTAAGATAATCTTACAAAGGGATAGTGTAGAATTTCAAAAATCGGTCCAAAAGTCCCTGAGATTACCCCTCCGCAAACGAATAAACAAACAAATTTTGTCTATTGATAAAATTAGTTAGAAAAACATACTATGAAACTTATATGAAAATACACTGATGCGTCCGAGTGCTGCTGGCGTGACATCACAGTACGGCTAAGCCGTGTTTGCCATCTAGTGTAAGTACTTGGTACTCACCCGATGTTAGCGTAGATTGAACAGTTCCTATACATCGCATCCTGCCGCTGTTGGTACTGCGCATAGGCAAGATTCTGAGCATGAGCGTAGCAGGCGTCTGAGTGCTGCTGATGTGACGTCACTGCACTGCTAGGGCGGGTAACGTAGTCAGCTGACTTGTTTGACCTGTACGAACAAAGGAAAATCTGTTTAGTTTTGCGTTGAATGAAGGTACTTGTAATAGCTAATCTTACTTATTTGAAGACATTCTTCTTCCCTACCTAGTACATGATACATAACGTTTTTACATAATGACTTTGATTCCATTGAGAGCTCTAGGAACGTAGCATATAGTACGCAAAAATCAAATAGGTATGAGTTGTCCCGAAGATAGACTTTGTTTGCAATGACGTTGCGGGCAATATAGGGCCGAGATAATGGAAACGAGAAAAGCATAACACTTTTTAAGTATAAAATATTTTGATCAAGCGTGCTTTAGGCTTTCTACTCCATAAATGATTATCTCAATGATGTTAATGCTTGGCCAGATGTCGCTCAGTTTCACACCGACAATAGTATGTAGTAAGTAATTTGTTGTTGTGCATAGCTTTACTTAAATATTGACATGTATCGAATCATATTATATTTAGACTTAAAATAGGCAAATAACCATGTATTAGACATATAAGAGATGAACATGCTAGTGGTTTCTTTTCACTTCTTCCACTAGTGGACAAAAAATTGAAGTGAACAGTAAAATAATTTTATTTGATAATAATTTATATTTAAAATATGACTTGTCTAAGTGTTTATTTTGTAAGCCTAAAGAAATAAATGATTTTTTACTTTACTTTACTTTACTTTAAGTCAAATTGCATTGATAAATCATTGAACCTGCAGTAATGATTAAAATTGGTCACACGTTTTTTGATAGCGATCGACTCTGCTTCATGTTATATGTATGTTTGTACAAATGCAATTTGAAAAAAAAGAAAGAATTACAATTTGTAATTCTATGTATATACTCGTACATTACATACATATATAGAAATGGGCAATTACTCATAAATTTGCAATAAAAATTTAGACCAGTTACCCTAAACCGATTGAGCTGTAATGTGGCATACATACATATGTAAATTCGGTGAAAATCCTATGTTATGGCACCATCAAGGGCTGATGATGGAGACAGAAGGTGGACATACGAACTCTTAAATGAAACGAATTATCTATATCTAGCTCCGTCGAGTTCGGGATCGTTGGATTGGTCTTCCCAAGCACTTTTGAATAAAAGTGTATTTAACTAATTTTACTATTAGACGTGAATTTTGTTCAAAATTTCACGTAAACAATCGATTAAATTACTGTCAAAGACCTACAGAACAATTTGTAGGGACGTGGAAAATAATAGCTAAACGAAACGAAAACAAAACGTTAATCAAACTAGAAAAACACTGCACCATCACCCTGAGCTTAATGAAATTTCATTATGCCGTTTTGCAGGTATTTAAACTATTACAATTGTATTGCTGAATCATTTGAGAGTAATTGAAAAAGTTGCGATGCGCATTCGAGTCGAAAGCTATGAAGTGTAAATTGAAGTTCTAGGACCCAGAGAAAGTTCAAAGTTTTCTTATATAGTAAATTCAATAATAGATAATGCTGTGTGAATTGTCCAGCATTATTTATTTTATTATTTATTATTCAAATACATATATCAAAGCTTGAACATGTTTTTATACAGGTAAAATTTGTTTATTTATATTATTTTGTAAAATATAAACACCTGCCTGTCCTAAGACGAATCTGGTCAAAGAGCCTCTAAGTGAGCTCGTACGGAAAAGGCTCTGACGGCTTAGATTTTTAAGTTTTTGTGTCTTAGTTGAAAAAAGTAAGTTTATTAGCTAGTCATCATCATCATCAGCCTATATTAGGTCACTGCTGTACATAGGCCTTCCTTAGTGAGCACAATAGCACCCTGTCTTCAGCTTGCCGCATATAGCATCTGCCTGCATTCGCAGATCGTCATCTCACCTGGCCGGATGGCGTACTACCTTTGCGAGTTTCTCCACTTAAAAAGACGTTTACCCCAGCGGTTGGGTTGTTTCGGTTTTTCGCGAGATATGGCCAGCCCACAACCAGTTTAGCTTGCTATTCTTTGAGCAATATGTCGATTGTTGACCTCTTGCTATAAATGTATGTTAAATTTTCTTCGTCCGCCGTGGGTGAAATTAGCTGATGGTTTTCCAAATGAGCAAACCAATAGACTCACCAGTTAGAGTTGCTAGCTCGACTCTGCGGGCGCGAGTTCAAGTTGGCCTCAGAGTAGTACTGCCAGGAGTAGTTAGAGTTGTTCCGTTGGCACGAATGCGATTGCAGTTGAGCTTGAATAGCGTTGGTCTGCGGTTGCAGCTCGTTCTGCATCGCTTGCATCTGTGCGAGAATGTCCTCAGAGTTTCCGATTTGTCGCTTTACCGCTATCCCGCGAACTGCTGGCCGTCGGTGGAATCCTGTTGGGGAAAGTTTACCTATTAATAAACTATAAGACTGCTGACATCTCCGCATATCTCAGCTTTGGGGGAGCCGTAGTGTCTTATTAAAATTAAAAATGACACAGAATCATTTAAATAATCCTCTAGAAATACTTAATTGTACCTAGTTTTTGAAGAACATGCCGAGGTAAACGAAGGGATACAGTTTACAAAAAAATAAGTAAAGCAATAGGAGATTGTATTACAGAAACATAAAGTGTAACGTAAAGGCCCCATTAAATTAATCAGTTTTACGAGTTTAAGAGTTCCGCCGGGTGATTATGTAACTCGCGACCGGTTTGCGACAGGCGTGAATTAAGCAATCAGTGCTGTCAAACGTCAATTTTGTATTAGTTTGACACCAGCTACAACGTCAAAATTGGTCAAAATTGGCGTTTGACAGCACTGATTGCTTAATTCACGCCTGTCGCAAACCGGTCGCGAGTTACATAATCACCATACGGGTCCTCTTAACGCACGCAGGCTGTCTGTACACCCCTTAGTTGTGCTTAAGCGTAAACTTTCTTAATTAGTTTGAAAGCGGACCTAAATGTAAAAGTTGCCGGTAGGTTTTCGGTTTGGACACGATTACACGAGTTGAACCTTTTTATAAACTTTTATTGTATTTTCATCTACCATGCTATACAATAGTTACAATTCTTCTTCGTACAATTCTAAAACATTTGGGAAAGTATTTTTATTTTTTAACCAGTACCATGGATATATAATTTTATTACTTCAAATTCCTACCGAATTACGGCCGTTTCTGGGCTGTTATTTTACCATGTAATAATAATCATATCTTAATTAATAATTTACTGTCACGTTATTTTACACCCTGAAATATTAAAAAAATAAACTTGTTTTGATTTTCTATGCATTTAGCACAAATGTAATCCCTATCTTGTAAACGCATCTTCAGTGTTTTAAAAATAGTAACTAATTGAACTAACAGGAATGATGTTGTTTATTTTGGCTTAAATACTTAATAAATAATTAAATAGATCAATTAAATGTCATTCGTGATTCAAAATAGTACGAAAATCCTTTATAAATAAAAAATTATACCCGTTTTCAAATCATTGGTAAACAAAGTCCACAGCGCTTATGTAATCACGTGGTTTTCCCCTTTTCAATTAACCACTCAGTATTTATGACTGCAACAATAGATTATGTTGCCGTTGCCAGCTATTTCTCGTTGAATTGTTAATAATAAAACACAACAGTGTTTGCTCACGGGGAATGAACTCCACTTGTTTGTTTTCTTTTGTTCTTCCTTTTGATTTGCTGCAGAATTGTAGCCAAGACTGGGTTTGTTATTATAAAATGTTAAATAAATAATGCTGGACAATTCACACAGCATTATCTAGCCCCATGGTAAGCAGAGCTTGTGTTATGGGTACTAGATAACTGATATACATAATACAATATATTATATAGATAGATATTTTTTATTATACATAGAAAACGACCAGAACACCCGTAACAAATATCTACAGATCGTACATACAATTGTTCCGAGGCGGGAATCGACGAAGGTCCGCTCTACGACGCAGGCGGACCTTCGCCCACCATGCCACATCGGTCGTCGAAAATACAATAAGTTATTTCCAACCAATGCAGTTGGTGTACGAAAACTTAAAATTCTACAAAACCTTAATATAGGTCTGCAACAATTAACTTTGGTTCTTACCATAGTCATCATGCTCATCATCGCTGCTGGGCGGCTGCGACTCCTGCCCGTATCGTTGACGAAGGCGCTCAGTTCGTGGGGCGGCAGCGCGCGCGAACGCAGCCAGCCCGTCGTCATTCTCTCCAGAACCCAGGGTGTTGTGGTGGTAGTCTAGGATAAACGCCATCATCAGTTGCAGACTCAGCAATATGTCGAAAAAAAACCAGCCAAGTGCAAGTCGGCTCGCCCACGAACGGTTCCGTACGTATGTATGTATAAAAAAAGCAAAAAACATGTCTGTTGTATAGGAGTCCCCCTTAAATATTTGTTTTATTATAATTTAATTATTTATTTTGAAATTGAATATATAAATAAATATTCTATGAATATTTCAAGAGTCTACCTGTTGCCGTTATCAATATCGAGAAAAAAGGAGCAAAAAAATCACGTTTGTTGTATGGGAGCGTCTAAAATATTTATTTTATTCTGTTTGAGCGGCAACAGAATTTCAACAGTCTAACTATCAAGGTCAACAGATCTGTACCTAGTTATACTAGTGAAGAACGCTGAATAGTTAATTTCTTTATTCAAATTGAAATAGAGAACAGAGACACTATGACTTGTTGTTGTTCTAGGTTAATCACTATTCGTATAATTTTGGCGCTATTTAGTGCTGTAAAAATTTTAAAGAAGTTCGCAGACGACATGATAAGAGATTACTCTCTTGACTCTTAAAAGCTCTAAAGAGCCTTATATACCTAATATATACGGAAAATTAAAAAGCAGGAGCACATTTCTTTACCAAGATATTTGCCGGCTGAATAACTTTTAGTAAAAAAGCTGGCAGCGGCGGTCGGCGGGTGGATCTTAAATTAGACTTTTGTACATAGTAAATTTTAAATAAGCTGGGATGAGGGTAGTAGTTAATTTTATAATTTTATCTAATTTTGTATTTTTGCTGGAATCCAGCGAAGAAGAATGCTTGATAAGACCTAAGCGATTTTAAAGGCTTGACGGGATTTTGCACAAGTTATTGTTGGTCTTTATTAAATAGCATATTTTTTTATTTTTCTAAATAAGAAAGTTTGGATGTTTAGATATTTGGAGATGTTTTTTAGCTCTTCACACCAAACTACTCAACGGATTGGGCTGAAAAAATAGTGGTGGGCCTGGAATACAACATAGGCTACTTCTTATCCCATAAATGTTAATATTTTCTCTAGGATAGACATAAACTTAAAATGTTTCCATAGAAACAACGCGTGCGAAACAGCGGGCCGAAACTAGAGTGGTCGTTATCATAGAATTGGTTCGATGTTCATAATAACACATATTCTGTGTAAAAATCTATGGACTCAATAATAATGACAGTTACAGATTGTGATGGACAAACAATAAAGACAGTTGACTCGCTAAGCGATCTCTTCCAGGCAACCTATCGATGGAAAGAAATATGTGGATTTAAGAAAGGCAGGTGGTGTACCAAAATTAGGCAAAAATAAAATATGAGCATAACTTAACTTTAACACTTAAGTAAAATAATAAATAGATGTAAACTAACGTATCAAGCCTTTTTGTATAGGCTGTTTTACAATGATCTCCGCTTAAATCCGGATTTAGAACATGACCCTTTAACAGAAGGGTCCAAACAGAAGCTGTTTCAACGTATCCGCAAAGACCAAACGACCGCCGCCGTCCGGCGAAAATATATTTTCTATAATTGGGTTACAGGGGTCTGACCTACTTCCAGCGTGGTCGTTAACCAAACGACTAATTTCTCGGTGTTTAATGTAAAGGCTGAATCGTAGTCTTACAAAGGCTTATCTTACTTGACTTGTAAGGCCTGGGCATGATAAGATGAGTTATTAGAATCCAACCACTACGAACTATTCTATCATTTTAGGCCAATAATATGATCTTACTAGTATTCGTACGCGTTTTTTCAATGGAAACGTTTAAAGATTATATCGTGGCCATGAGACCTGATTTAAGGGATAGAAATTAGTCTAAATAAATAAATAATGCTGGACAATCCACACAGCATTATCTAGCCCCATGGTAAGCAAAGCTTGTGTTATGGGTACTAGATAACTGATATACATAATACAATACATTACATAGATAGATACTTTTTATTATTCATAGAAAACGACCAGAACACCCGGAACAAATATCTGCAGATCGTACACACAATTGTTCCGAGGCGGGAATCGAACCCGCAACCTCCTGCGTCGCAGACGGGCCTTCGCTCACCGCGCCACATCGGTCGTCAGTCTAGGTTTTAGTCCAGGCCTAGAAATACCTGTATGCAAAATCAACCCGATCCGTTCAGTAGTTTAGGCGTGAGGAGGTGACAAATATAATTTCTAAATATTGGGAACTGGTTTATTGAATACAAAGTAGCCTATGTTTTATTCCAGATCCTACGAATAAAAAACAGAACTACCTGAATTAAAAATTTCAGCCTAATCCGTTGAGTAGTTATGGTGAGAAGAGGTAAAAAACATCTGAACATCTAAACATTCGTATTTATAATATTAGAGTGAAGCGAATAAACGAAAAGTTAAAACAAACTAGCCATCAACCCACAAAAAGAAATTGTGCAGTGCACCGTCGTCAGTCAAGCTCCCTTAAATTACTAAACAAAGTTTACAAAGCTCGTTGCGAGCATCAAAGGCCATTATGCACTTTGCGGAAAGTCTCATTTCCTATGTATACGCGGGCTTAAAAATACGAGCAAGTTTCGAGGTGGCTCAAGTGAAAACGAGATTTGTGAAAATTTACTACTTTTGACTATTAACCTGGGAACTAAACGAGGGCGGGAATCCACTACGATCCTGGAAGTACATTGGATCCTGCTCTCCCCCATGTTGTAGAACTTACTAATGCAGGCATTAACGTACACGAGGTCTATCGGATTCAACAGGTTTTTGTCGACTAACCTGGGGTCCCAGCGACGACATCAGGTGCTGGTGCTTCGCTATGATCCTGGAAGTCTAGGTTAGTGGCCGCGGATGCGGACCCCCGATCCCCTGGTGCCACGTAGTAGAACCCCTCGTGATGGGCAGTGGACCCCACGCAGGCTGTTAGCGGGGCCAGGGTGGAGAGGAACTGTCGTCGTGGCTCCGACTTCGGCTGTGGAATAGAGAACATAATAGATATCGTTGGTCGGTACATGATTAGATGTCGTTGGCATAAGTCAAATTAGAGTGGAGTGCCTATCTAAAAGGTCGATTTTTTTTTTTTATATGGTGCTGATCATCATCATCAACGACCAAAATTGCGCTAAGTTGTCAATTTCCCAAAAGTTTTCTACGTTTTTGATCGATTCCATTTTTTATCAATTTTGTTATTTTGCCTAACACGTAAAAATAAATTTTATTGAGCGCAGATTACGAATGAATTACTCATACCGGTATTGTTCCTATGATAGACTAGGTACTGAACTCTTATTTACTACCGTCTTCTAATAATTACAATAATATATCATGATTTATATTGCTAACATAATCTGGTTCGAGGTCATGACCCGTCTCTTCAAGAAACCAAGGCTTAAGACTCTAAAGCTTTGTTTCTTGATCATTATGCAGTACGCTGCGGTATACGCTATGCGCTACCGGACAAATAATTGAATGAAAAACGTCTAGAGTGGACTTTTGTTTCGTGGACACGAGACACGTTTTTTTAATTATTAACTATAGTTTGGCCTTGCCCGCATTTTTAAGGTTATCAACTTATAGAGGGTCACCCTGTATATCCTGGGGGTAGATCACGCGTGAATAACAAACTTCTTTATATCAAAAGACTCCAAAACGACAAGTGATTTATAATTTTTCAGTACTGACAAATAGTAGTTCGGCCAATGTTTGGGAAAAAGAAATCCCAAAAATTTCATTTTGTCACAGAAAGTACCTATAGGGCGAGCTATTTCAGGCGGGGCGCTACCCGCCTGAAATGGGTCGTAAGTATGTAAAGGGTTGAATATGGAACAATCAAGGTGATTCATTAACTCTATAACCCTATTGAATGTTATTTACGATTCAGTATAATTATGCCGATGATCTAGTGAACGTACTTATAATTTTGCAAACAGTTACCCGAGTAGTACACATTTAATAAAAATTATTATTTCTCGAGATCTTCTCATTCAAGTAGGTTTCTATCTTCTCAAGGTTGGCAGGACCATGGGACGGTGGAGGGAATATTCAAACATGTCATTGAACTCCCAAATATATACTTTCAGTATCATATTGGTTGTATTGGTGGAGCGTATAGATACATGTTGAAATACCAAGTCTTTAGTCCCACCCAAGCCGCGTACTAATGTGATACTAACTACGGCAAAAAGTGTTTACGTACCAGGGTGCACTGTACTCGTATTACAATAAAATAACCGCCATAATAGCTGGGAGAGTGGACTGCCCGTACACCAGGCACTGTTGTGAGCGCCACCTTCCCAGCAATCCTTTTAGTTTTTAAGATTATCTTGTTGTTACTAATATGAGTGTAAATGCTTGAAATAAATACTTTTTATTTTTATTTATTTATTTATTTATAATCAAAAAATGTAAACTCATTCAGTGCATTCAAAACAATACTATCAAAATGTGTATTAGATAATTAATTAATTTACAATTTTAATGTCTATAATGCGCCACCGTCTATACCTATACAATAGCTACGTGTCCATCCAAAGGTTTCCTGGAAGAAATCGCTCTTAGCGATAAGGCCGCCCATTGTGCATCTGTATCTTCGTTTGTTTGTGTTTTTCTGTTTTTTTTCTGTGTTTGATGTGCAATAAAGCGTATTTGTATTGTATTGTATTGGGTGGGTAAGTACTGCCTATATTTACGAAGACGACCTACCTAAGTACTTAATTTACACCTTCTTTGGAAAAGCTTATTTATCATTAGATTGTGTCCTTTTGAAAATAAAATTTCATTAAATCAAAGCACTCGAAAAGACATGCAGTTAGCGCAGCCTACATCCCACCCAGGACCCATGTGCATTCGTCTGGCAATGAGCGCTGAACCCATTATATCATTAGCAGTAAACACAGAATGTGTTCAGAGCTTATAGCAAGAGGCACATCAAGTGTTCACGCATTGTATATCAGTTATCTAGTACCCATAACACAAGCTCTGCTTACCATGGGGCTAGATAATGATGTGTGAATTGTCCAGCATTATTTATTTATTTATTTATTGTATTAAAATTTTAATCTGCAGTTAATGCATCTTAGTTTAACTATATACTAAATGTTAATAGTGAAGTGCTTGATCATTTTATATATTGAGTCTACATTTCATACTGAAACTAGCCCGCTGCTACCAACTGATCCGCACTATCTTATTTTGTTGTTTTTGTCAACGTAAACTTAACATAAACGATTAATGAGTAGAGTCCAGAAGTCTATATCTGGAAGCTACGACACTTTGAACTAGTGCAGAGTATTAGTAATTTAGATTACACAAGGTAGGGAAATCATTTATGGGCAATAGCGTGCGCTTCTATAATAAGCTTCCATCTGAAGCAACTGAGCTCCCTATTCGTAAATTTAAAAATTACATAAAACTAAATTTTATCAAGAAGGCTTTCTAGTCCATAAATGATTATCTTGATGTTAATGCTTGGCCAGATGTCGCTCAGTTTCGCACCGACAATAGTATGTAAGTAATTTGTTGTTGTGCATAGCTTTACTTAAATATTGACATGTATCGAATCATATTTAGACTTAAATAGGCAAAAAACCATGTATTAGACATATAAGAGATAAACATGCTAGTGGTTTCTTTTCACTTCTTCCACTAAGTGGACAAAAAATTGTAGTGAATAGTTAAATAATTTTATTTGATAATAATTTATATATAAAATATTACTTGTCTAAGTGCTTATGTTGTAAGCCTAAATAAATAAATGATTTTTTACTTTTACTTATAGTATTTGTTATGCAGTCCCCAGAACTGTACATGCCAGAATAGTGCGCGATTAGTACGAATACGTGCCGCTCTAACTCATGATTGCGTGCGATAGAAGAATAGTAGAGTCAAATATTTCCTGAACATCGTTATATTTTTATCTAGTAAGAGTCAATTTAAAAAGCTCAACACACATTATATTGTTGCAGTTAAAATTTGCTTTAATTAATTTTATTTGTACTAACTTTGAATACCAAACTAAGTTATCTATTCTTCAAATTTAACGTATTTATCTAATAATACGTTTGAAAAACTAGAAAAACGTCAAAAAATCGAAGAAATATTTAAATAACTTTATCTAACAATACGTATAGTTATTTAAATATTATTGAAATGGTTTTTTAATTGTATATAAACTTTCAGGAACTTTTAATAACTACCTCATACAGTTATCTGTAAATTGCGTCAAGGGCTGCATTTGATCATATTATGTATACATAATCTAGTTATATGTGCTCGTATAACAAAAATGTGTGTTAACTGTTCTTGAATAAATAAAATTGAAATAGATGCTGTAGTTACTAATTTTCTAAAAAGGGGAAAAGGACAGTCAAAGCGAAACCATAAGGGTTTCGAAACCCTAAATAGGCCCGGCCCTTAGCTAATTTTACAAACATTTCAACATTCATTTATTTCAAACATTTGAAAACTAACAATCAGTCATATAACTTGGAACTCGAGATACTTTTAGTATTCGTAGTCTACAAACGTTGTTAAATGTATCTCGAGCACAGTGAAAAATCAACCTCCTTGTCTTTTAGAGCAAAAAAACTTAAGTAGCTTCATCCGTTTGCGACCTACAGTGCTGTAAACTGACCCACAAACACAGAAACTTTATAATACCCGTCTTCCGTCAGGAGTAAAAACTATTCGCGAATACAAACGTTTCCCGCAACAATACCGCGTAATAAAAATAGTACGCAGTATTCAAATTAAAATGATAAAATGCGAACGATTTTCACGAGTTAACAAGTTGAGCATGAACTCAATTTCTGCTTAAAATACAGAGAGCATTTTCCCACGGTACTCGGTAGGTATAAAAATAGTTACCGGATGTTGTGATAAAACTGCTGCAATGCGTTTATGCTTTTATGGATTCACGAGTGGGGCGTATATATTTTATTGCATAGTGTTAGACCAAAAAAATGTTTATTGAGAAATCATATTGTACACATGACAAAGCTATTGCTGATGATGTCACTGTTATACCTTTATTACAGTGAGATCATCAACAATAGCTTTGTACAAGCAGAGTACATGCAGATAAGGTAGGCCTTATCATTGTATGTACTCTGCTTGTACCAATTTAACTTAATATCAACTTACAATTAACGTTTTGCTCCGTAACATAAATGTATAAAATTTGACTTTTCCAAGTATACCAATGTATCTTTATGGAATAAATGAATACAATACAAGACAATACCATTAAAAAAAAAAAAAGAATATTCAATACTTCGAAATAAAATTCCATACTGACGGATAAAGCCAAAGAGAGACAGTTCGTACGGAAGAAAATAAAAAAAGCAACGTGTTATGGACATAAGAGCTCAAAAAATTTAAAAACTTACAAACAACCCTAGTTAATCCTATCTACAAACAACAGGCTTCAAAATCGAAGGTTTTAAAACCAAACGAGTTGGATTGTTGACACCTGCTGGATTTTCACAAGGATTAACTTTATTACTGACATGTGTTTTTGAGACTAAGGCTTATTTTTCATGTGTCGCAGCCTAAGCTTGTACAAACAAAGTAACCTTTACGTTGAACGGAGTTGAACCTGGAGCAGAGATTGGATTTTGAAATAATATTTTGCTTAGCTCGTTGATACGAGCTGTACCATTACGGGGTGGAATTTTTGGACGGGGCAGTAAGGACAGGTAAATTACCGCTAAAGCATGATCATGGCCTTAGGAAACTACCTATCCTTTTTAGAAAAAAATATCTTCCCCATTCACAGAATATCAAAAAAAGTTCCACATTTCGAGAAAATCGGCTTTTACACCAAACATTTTTGTTTTCATCGATCATCAAAAAGAAAAATGAAAAATGTTTCTTAATCTGATCAAAAAGTATTTTGGGACCAACTGAGGTTTAAGTCTAGAAAAGTCAGAAAACACCAAAAACTTTACTACATTTCGAAAATCTGTGCATGAAGATGATTTATTTTCTTAAAAGTATAGGTAGTTTCCTAAAACGATTTTCATGTAGCTTCGTCGGTTAAGGTACCCTTAATGCCCCGTTCAAATTTCCACCCTGTATTCGCATACAGGGTGGAAATTCAATTTATGCTTAGCAAAATATTATTTTCTCGAAAAATGTATTCGATTTAGTTAAATATGCTCCGATGGTTTTTCGAGCATATTTAGGTATCTAGGTAAGTTGATACCTACTGAAAGTTTATATGTAGGTAAGTTGATACTAAAAGTTTTTTTTATTACGGTGAGTATAAATAGACAGCTTTTTTAGTAAAAAAATCTGTTTATTTATTTATTTTTGGCTTACACGTTTCGGTTTACGACTTTTATAAATGTTTTAGCTAATCGCAAATGATGTTTGCAATAATACATCTGGCAAATATAGGATTGTCGACCTGCACCTAATGAGAGACAACAAGTTAACTGGGTTTATACTTGCTAGCGTCGAACATAATGTATATACTGATTGCCTGCCAGACCATGACACCGCGCTACCCTAGTTTCGCATAAATTAACATTAGCAATTTCAGTAAATCGCTGATTAACCGGCGCGCTTGCTAGCGGCCATACTGTTAATTATGCAATTTATGATTAAACCCGTAGTTACTCGCGCATAAAAACACACATAAGTACTCGCGTGGCGTGCTTTCCACCCCAATTTTAGAATTAGAAAAAACTACCAAATACATAAAAAATCAGACTTTTATTTAAGATTAAGATTTAAAAATTAGCGTTGTAAATTCGAAACTCCAATAACTAGTGACGATCAAACAGTCGCTGGGGTGTTAAACACCCCACGCGAGTAATTAAGGGTTAAACAATTATGGTTTACTTAGAAACCGAAGACTTCTCATATAAAAACTTTTTGAGAGCTCTTATTCTAAACAGTGAACAAAGATGAACCGTCACGCTCGGGTAGGTTACGCGGAGTCGAGTATACTAAGCATCAGACAGCAACCACTCATAACCTGCTTTTTTTATTTAGCACACACAAAAGACTGAAGGGAAGGTCCTAACAGAATAACACTGTGCCCATTACAATACTCTAATCTTGAGATATTTGCAATCATCATAAACAATATCGCAGTACATAACCTGTAGATGAGCTCGACTCAATCCATAAGCAAAAAGCTAAAGTTAAAAAATTGTTAATTCCGTGCCATTGAAAATTTTCTTCTCAATTTTCTACTCAATAGAGTCAGATATGTGTTAACTAGTTTACTGAGGCAAACTAAGGGAGACCCCTAGGACAACTCCCGTTTGATTAGAGCTAAGGTAGATAATTTATACTAAAACTAAAGTTAGCCTACCGACTCGACCCATAGTTTAAAACTTATCTTTCTGAACAGATGACCTGATTATTTTTATCCCGTGGTGACTCATTGTTTAATCACCAAGTCTAATAACGACAACTTTACCCTAGTCTTGAATTCTTAATTATTTTATGAGGATTTCAATACATTTTCTTGTTCAATTAATAATTAGAACCCTAGGTTTTAATAGTGGGAGGCTATCCCCGTTTCTGAGGTAAAATTCAGTTTTGCTGTGGTGTAATTTTGTTATTCTGTGGCATCATCATTGTGGTTACAGTGTGTTACACTTGTGGTCCCAGGACCACAAGTGTAAAATTAAGGTGTTACTATCTATCTTTGCTTTCTACGGACCCCGCGATGCATATCTTCTGGAGAGTTCTTTGAATACCAAAAAGATATATAGAGCTATTATATGTAGAGCTGTTCGAACTATAAACGGCCTAATAAGACAATATGAGTTCAAACCTAAAGCATAATAATACCTACATGATGATGATGCCATAGATAAAAAAATCCGTTCCTAAATCTAAAGATGATCACAATCGCACTCACCTTTTTCTGTGTCTCCTGATGCATATCCCCTAGATCAGGCGGCTGCTGTCTTGTTGGAACGGGAACCGATAGAGTCGACGACGATGACGAAGACGAAGCGCTTCCAAATGCCTTCTCGCTGTTCTTATCGATGCTATTGTAGGACTTGTCGGACAGTTTGTCGGAGTTCATGACGGGTGAGGAGCGTTCTTCTGGTTCGTCTTCTACGTCGCAGGTTAGGAGGCGGATGCGTTCAGCCAGTGATGTGGTCTCGGCCTGTTGGAGAGGATAACAAATTATTAATAACTACCCGCGCTGGATATCTAATGTGTCAAAATAAGACAATATAAATAAAAGTATAAGTAAATATAAGCATTATTGTTGTTATATAAATAAATAATAATAATATTTGCTGGTGATTATGGCAAAAGCCTCCGTTTTTGAGAATGCAAGTTTAACAGTAGGGGGGGTATGTGATCTGAATTGGAGGCCTAGCCTAATGGCACAGAAAAACTATCATTTATCCATATGAAAAGATTAATATTATCTTATGTCTATGTAAGTTTATTATAATGTTTGTAATTTTGGTATTATGGTATGTAGTCTAAGTATTAGTTTTCTTTTTTTTATCTATATATTTACTAAAGTGCCGCTGTCTATATTGTTCCTTCATGTCTAGTTCATCCTAAAATTGCTTGGAAGAGATAGCTTTCAGCGATAAGGCCGCCCTTTATACTTCCTTTATTCTAAGTATTTATTTCTGTGTATTCTCCGCATTTCGTCTCGTTTTCTATATACATATCTGTCTATAGTACTAAAGGTCCGTATGCCGACACGATGGCCGAGCTTAGGCTGTCAAATCTGTCATCACAAATGACGTTTTCAATCACATGACCAACATGCGGACGGCCACTTAGCCTTACACGTCCATTGGATTGGAATCCGAGCGTAACAGCTTATGCGGCGTCGGTGTTTACAATATGCCGATGGAGCGCATCCACTGCGGTTTTTGTATCGGTAGATGGATATAATGTACATAAATCATTTATTCATTACAAATAGGTTACATAATTTAGTTAAAAGTGCCTTAAAGCCTATGTTAGGTTTTTCTAAGCAATTAGTTCACATTAAATTAAAAAAATTAAATATCTACTGTAGTAATTTAGGCATTTCGAAGGCGGTTGAGTTACACACAAATACCGGCATTGGTACCCGCAAATATACCGATCCAGTGCACGCTAAAAGAAATAATACAAAAAAAAAACAAAGGACCAAACCTTGCTCCGTAAGATCCGATACCAATTACAGTGGATGCATAACTTAAGTCGGGGGTGACCGAAGTGTTAATTTCATGGTTCGATTGATATTATCTGCAGGTGTAGTGGGAAATTACATAGAGCTTAGGGAAATCTCTATGCCGTTTTAATTAGAGCTGTGTTTTAAGTAGCTATATTAAAACACTAGCTGCGCCCCGCGGCTTCACCTGCATAGAAATCTATGTGTCAAATGTGTTGTCATTGTTATAAACCTTCCTCTTGAATCACTCTATCTATTTAAAAAAACCGCATCAAAATCTGTTGCGTAGTTTTAAAGATCTAAGCATGCATAAGTGATAGACAGACAGCGGGAAGCAACTTTTTTTTTTACTATATTGATTCAAAAATGTACCTATGTTAAAAAGTATATTTGTTTAATTATATACTTTTTAACATATATTTTTGAATCAATTAAAGAAGTTCAACAAAAAATCGAAACCCACGAATTCATATTATATTTTATACAAGTGCTTCTAATACCTAGATAAATTCTACCTAAACACAAAAATCAACAACAGTATTTAACAAATACCCTACGTTAAATACAATTCAAACTACAAATACCAGCAACTGAATGGTTCGGGCGTAAATGGTTTCGTAGAAACAGAAAATGCAAATGTCGGTGGAGCTACAAGATAGGTACACTTTCACTTTACGTAGAGTAAATAACTTTCCCTTTCTACGCGATGCCGCCCAGAGCCATCTACAGAGAACAATGTACTCTGTAGATATAGTTAACAGGAGTCAGCTAACTGAATTTCAAGGGAATTTTAAATAACAATGCCGTTTTCGTAAATATTGTTTGTGAATTTCAGTGTGCAGACGGAGTGAAATTGAGAGTTTAAACCGAGTTATAAAGTGTTCGAGGCTAGCGTGAAATTGTTTAAATGAACAATTGATTGATTGATGATTGAAGGAGAGTGAAGATGAGAGATTAGTGGAAGACAGATATTGTGACCAACTAGAGTGATTTGATAATCATACTGATATTACAAATGCGATAGTTTGGATATTTCGGGTCGGTACATATCTGACGGAAAATGCGTCGAGCGTATCATCGGTCGCGTCTATTCGGTCAAATTAGACCTGCCACATTACGCGTCTAGTCAGTACGAACTACCTCTACACAAACGATCTTCGCTGATGTTACGCCTAGTATGAATGTATCATACAAAATACACGTATCGCGACACGCTACGTCGACCGACTATGCGTTGACGGATATTAAACAGATGCTGTACGCTCGACGCACTTACGCATGAATTTCAATTATTTATCATATTAATAATCATGATCGGTTGAGTGTGAATTGTTGAATGTTTTGTTATATATTTGCCTTTTCTGGCGTAACGCGACCGATAATACGCGATGATTTAATATTAGTGTGATGTAAGTCATATTATGTAGTTTCGAATAGACTTCTCTATTTTATTAGCTTTTGTATGCCTTAAGAAATATACGGTTCTGATTTTGATTGGGATAAAGGAATAAGAAGAGTAGGAGTACCGTAATCCAGTGTTATTTGAGACTCATTCAGTTATTTGGGCTACTCCAAATTTTTCTCTTCACCTAGCAATATTTTTTTCCTTTGAATTGTAAAATGTGGTATCTAAATACTAGGTTTTGACATAATTACAAAATATCCTAATTTTATTATAATTTTATGGTGATAAATAACCAGTGTTTATTAGTTTTTATAAATCGAAAGAAAAAAATAGATTTAAATAGACAATTTTTTTAAATAAATTTTTGATGTTGCACTTTTGACTTATTTTGAAAAAAGCTAAAAATCATGATAACTTAAAAATGGTTCACTTTTGCATGATGCACATGGGGGTGAAAATTATTGCAAATAGTCACCCCTATCACCTCCTAACGGGAATACGTCGAATTACCATTAACCCTGTATAAACGTTCGAGGTTGGGTTGGATCACACGCCACAGAAATAACGAGTTTATAAATTGGAAGCAATGTCCGCGACAGTGTTTTAACTAGTTTCTATTTCTGAACGAATTCAGGATTAGGAATAAAGAATACCCGTACATAGAATGTACGGTCAGGTATTTTTTTATGTATATTCGTCGATTTCTCCGTCAATTATGTACCAATTTAAAATTCGCCTTTGTATAGAGACTAATCCCAATATAATAAATGTTTTAAAAAATCCAGAGAAATTAGTGTTTATCCCGTTAAGCTTAAAAATAATATAATTAGCAGTATACAACAAACTACCAGACTCTGTCACATCTGATGGCAGTCTATCTTGTTTTAAAATAAGACTAAAACGTTGGCTTGTCGTGCAGAATTTCTATTTTGTGAACGAACTATTACAATTATGAACGATTTATGACTTTATTTTTAATTTCTTTGATAAAAACGCGATTTTTTTTTATATCAACTAAAAATTGTCTACAAATATTTGATTTGTAAAGTGGTTTTAATCAATAAATTGTATTTCTATTAATGTTACAACAGTTTTGGTTACATCTTCGGCAATTCATAATAGATTATGATGATTTTTTCGATGTTGTATAAAATTTAATTTAGAGGTGGTCCCATAAAGGTTTGATACTCGAAAAATTGATATGTGCGCAGTAAAACATACCTAAAACACCATCAGCCATCACACACAACCCCTTCGGCCGTCTAAAGAACCGGAGTTTCAGAACTGGTTCCATACGAGGCTTTTAAATTACTTGTACGGAACTGGTTCCGATCGTGGCTATTAATTTACTTGTATAGAAATGTTTCCGATCAAGTAATCATCGTATTCCATCAGCCATGAACGGAACTGAAGTAAAGACACAGCGAGGTAAAATATGTAGACTTGTTCTTTTTTTTACCATCAAGCAACGGACGTAAACAAGATGTCTTTTCATTCGTCGTTTCATCCGTGTAGCACTAATCACATAAACTAAATTAGACTAGAATTTAATCTAGATGTCACCACTTCAAAAGGTAGATCGCGCTATCTATGTAAGTGTTCCTTCCAACCCCATTTTCACTATCTAGAAGTTTGAAGTTGTTTTATAGTTTACGCCCAATTATTAAATTATTGTTCCTAAAAGGCAAAAGCCGACATCATTCACAGCGGACTTGGAGTAATTTTTTTTGTAGTTACCATGGTAACCGACTGATTTTACGCACAACAAAAAAAACATCACGACGAAATGGATTTTCATTGTTTACATTGACGAGGTAAAGTTGTTTTTGCTACTACGTATTTTCTGCCTCATGTTTCGATAAGGATTAGGCTAATTTTCGACCAGATGTTGTAAATTGACCTTTTAGTCAATTAATAATTTTATATATAACTTCGGCGTCCGTCCCGCGTTCATCTAAAATAAATAAATAATACTGGAAAATCCACACAGCATCCCATCATCTAGCCCCAAGCTTATCAACGCTTAATTTATATGTACTAGACGACTGGTATACACAATATATTACTCAGTTATTTTATAAATATATAAATTACCCCGAAGGACCTTTAACCCCAAGGTGGGAATCGAACTCACAACCTTCTGCTCCGCAGGCGAATCTTCGCCCGCCGCACCACATCGGTCGGCTGTGATAAGTGTGTAGTGTAAAGGTGCAAGTCCGAGATGGGCTGCAGACTGCAACCGCAGTGCTGCCTGCGGTCGCGGTTGCTTCTATTTCCAAGCACGAC
Source organism: Eupithecia abbreviata (assembly GCA_943735965.1). Taxonomy (NCBI): domain Eukaryota; kingdom Metazoa; phylum Arthropoda; class Insecta; order Lepidoptera; family Geometridae; genus Eupithecia; species Eupithecia abbreviata. Next base: position 10,914,115 of record OX030973.1, read on the forward strand.
GGCATGCCGCGGCTGCACAATGCGTAAAACCCTTTCTTTTCTTAGGCACTACCGCTTGGCACTACCAATAGTGTGAAGGGAAATTTGACTTTCCCGTGACACTACTGGTAGTGCTACGGGCAAAAGTACATTTCCAGTGACACTGGCGCTGCAGTCTGCGACCTGCGGTCCATCTTGGAATTGCACCTAAATGGTGCATTTAGTGATAATGATACTTGCCTTAGGCTGTTGCTTTTTCCGGGCCTCGCTGCGAAGGAGCGAGCATCGCAGTGCGTTTCTCTCGGCCACGCGACGAACTGCCGCGTCTTCAGTCTTGGGCTTACCACCAGCGTCCCAGGCCCTGTAGAAATAAAATATTTATTAAATTGAACCTAACTTTAAAGTTTACGTATTAGTAACATAACTAACTATATTTTAAATTAACTTGGAAAACTTAGACTAGTTTCAGACAGCTTGTATTATTACATATATCATATCCATAACGTATACATATAACTCATCGGGCCAACTCTACTGCCATACGTGCTGTAGGGTATTCAAGACCAAGTTCGGTCTAGCGAGCCATATTAGGGCTCATGATAGAAGAATCCGAGATATCTAGGGTCGTCGTCATCGAAATCGATGAGGAGGCCTATATAATATATATCCATAATAAAATCCATGCTTAGCTTGGGACTAGATGATGCTGTGTAAATTGGCCAACATTATTATTGATATGTTTCTGATTTCCATTGTCTCGTTCCATAAAGTTACTTAACTCCGTCGAGTTTGGGATCGTTGGATTTGTTTTTCCAACTACTTTGATCCATGATGATTATATGAGCTTTTATAAAAAGCTAAAAAAACTAAATATTAAATATTATTTTATTTTCAGGACATCTACTGAAAATAAAATAATATTTAATATTTCGTCAAAAATATTTCAGAGAAGTTTTTCAAAATCAGTCATGAAATCCGAAAAAAAAAAGAAAATTCAATCAAAAAAGCAGTTTTTATAAGTTACTTGCATTTTGGCCCGAAACCTCTCTCTAAGCCACACGTTAAAGCCTACTTCATTTAAATTGGTTCACGTACAAAGTTAACTATAATAATTAAACACCCGCGAATTCTACATTTCAGTACATAATTAGTATTGACCACTGCCCCGCCGCGCTGCGCTGCCGTGGCGCCGCCGCCGGTTGTCGGCGTTTTGTTTGCTTAAAGCAAAGTCCCCATTAAAAATAAAGCGGAACTGAATTCGCTTTTCACATTCGGACATTGCTGGAATTTCTCCCTAACGTAAATGACTAGAATATACACAAATTTAATATAGACATATTTTACTTTATATTTTTAATCTGAGATGTGATTACTCGTAGTACCTACACATGTTGCTAGAGTAAGGTGATGTTAGGATTGTACGGGCCGTCTTGTCGATCACAGGATCTCTTAGTTTGACCACCTAATATTAATATTTTTGTCATGTAACATATCTTTAGAGAGGATAATAATTTTAATAATTGGAGAACTTTTTAAGAGTAAACTAAATTCAATATGACTTGTAGTCTTTTATACTGAACCAGCTGCGCCCCGCGGCTTCGCCCGCGTGGAAATCTATGTGTCAAATCACTACATAGTTTAAAGTTATAATTTATAAACCTTCCTCTTGAATCACTCTATCTATTAAAAAAACCTCATAAAAATCCGTTGCATAGTTTTAAAGATCTAAGCATACATAGGGACAAACTGACAGCAAATTAAATAAAACTATTTTTTTTTACTTTGAATGCTTGTGGTAATAGATTAGGTTTACAAAAAAAAAATCGGAATACACATACGTCGGGCGGGCTTTGCAGTTGGTTAGAAACAACTGATGTTAGAACTCGAAACGAATATACCCAGAGAGAACCAAAGTTATCGACGTAACTCAAAGATTTTAGCAAGCTTAAAAAAAATGCGTTGTAAATTCGAATCTCCAATAACTAGAGACGATCAAACAGTCGCTGGGGTGTTAAACACCCCACGCGAGTAATTAAGGGTTAAATGGCAGTCAGCCGGCCATAATCCCCCGAAGTACCGACACCCGCTGCAGCGGTGAAATAAACCTGTTTATGAGTGGAGACTGCTTGGCAAAATCACGACAGTTGATGGTGCTAGAAAACATCGATTAATCCCTTAAGAAAGGAGAGAAACAATGTTAGAAGACGAAAAAAGAAAATACATTACTAGCGAAGTTGTTTTAGGCCAAAATTTGATTTAAAAGTAACGAAGTTGAGGACCCTTAAATAATACGACCGATGGTGGGCGAATGTCCGCCTGCGACGCAGGATCGATTCCCGCCTTGGGGAAAAATTATGTACGATCTACAAATATTTGTTTGTTCCCAGCAGCAAATGTTTGTTTGTTTCTCTGGGTATTTTCTTTATATCATAAAAAAGATCTATCTATGTTATGTTCGGAAACAGTTTCGAGAAGGTGGCCATGTACGACCACCGGCCTTGGATCAATCTGACCATTGATCATGACTTTGGTTTTATCCAAATTCATGCCAAGACATCGGGAGACTGAAGCTAGGCCGTCCAGCATCTGGTTCAGTTCCTCATAACATCAGTTTTATACATTTTTCCACCTTAAAAAGCTTTAAATTCATTTGAAGCGGTTTGCTTAACTTGTTGCTTTGATTTGATTATCTCACCTGAGTGTTTCGGACGTTACTAGATGTGGCTCGACAGCTGGTGGCGGCGGCCGGCCACTGTTGAACAACTGTTGCACTGCCGAGTTGGTTTTGGGGGCATTGATCGTTAGGATCAGTGGTGTGTCCAATCTGTTGGTTAAAATGCATTGTTAGTCGTATTAAGTGTGTTGTTGCTGTCACTAACGCATACCTGAGTCCCTATGTATATAATTAGTATATGTATTTGGATATATATTATGATGTGTAACTAATATATTTCTATGTATAATAAGTATATTATTTATAATATTCGTAAACCTACAACAATTTTTATAAAGACAATTCCATTACACCTTGCTCTAGTGTGTAATGTGCTTTACAAAGAACTACGGCCATAATGTTCAACGTATATATAAATAGACATTCTGAAAGAAGAGTTTTCAAAAATTACTACGAGTAGTACATACGAGTATGTATGTGTTACCCTTACCAAATCTTATAATCTCTACTCCATAATAAATATATGGATTATGTATGGATTATTAGATTCTTCTGCCTATCTGTCTGTTACCTTAATGTAATTTTGCAGGGAGCTAGACGGTATCCCGGGGCCGGGCATACCGAGCACATTTTTTATCCCAGAAAAGTGCGTGCGAAGCCGCGGGCGGAAGCAAGTAATAACTACTGAACCCCCTTCTCCCCTACCTACCTACAGTAGATAGATAGATAGATAGACAGAAAACACTTTATTATACCACACAAAACAGAAAACAATACAGGAATAAACAATAGAATAAAGGAAATATGAAGGGCGGCCTTATCGCTGAGAGCGATCTCTTCCAGGCAATCTTAGGATGGACTGGACATGAAGGAACAAAATAGACGATGGTACTTTAGTAAATATACACACAGTACAGTACAGTAGGTAGGTATGTACGTATATGCCAAAATCCTTCTTGTTTGGGAGATTACGCGTAAGAGAGAAACCCGTTATACGAGTATTTTATTAATTTATTAAATCTAATCAAAATTTAAGCATTGTATAATTTGAATTCAAAGCAATTATATGAAACAGCCCCTCTCGAGTTAGCACTTTGTTAATTGAACGAAAACGAAACTGCTCCGACGTCGACGGCTATATGGATTGGGTTTCTTAGTAATCTGAGATTGATATCTCGATGCGACCTTAAAAACATGAGTTTACCTTCACTTTCTACTCACATGAGCGATAATACTTACTCAAACTGATTTCAAAGAAGTACCTTGCACTAAATGTGGTTATATCGTGAAATTCTAAAAAACATTTCAATATTACTACAGTAAAAAATCAAGCCAAGCCCAGTTACTATTGAAAGTTTTAAATTGTGATTCAAAGAAATCTCACAACTTGGAAAAACTTCATAAAAACTTTGCTTATTAAGTCCCTGCTCACACCACCTCTTTCTATGACAAATCATTCACTGTACAAGCTACCCGTCTATGGAATGCTCTCCCTCTGGAGACATCAGACCACTCAATTTTGTTATTTTGTGGCATTACAACTAAAAACAACAAAGTTATTATGATTTCAAGGCAAGATTTCGGGAGATTAAAAAAACATATCTCGGGAAACTTACAGGACAAAAAAAAATTGCCCCAATACCAAACATCCTGTTTAAATAAGGTTTATCATCGATCAAATATATATTCGGTATATATTTTGCATACTCTATAGAAAAATCTCAAAAAAAATAAAGTGCGTGTTATTTGTTTTCTAATAATTAATTGGAGCACATTACTTACGCAACTTTTCTCTCAAACTCAATGGTTCAGACTTGGCATACACTCATTTAAAATAAATAATGCTGGACAATTCACACAGCATTATCTAGCCCCATGGTAAGCAGAGCTTGTGTTATAGGTACTAGATAACTGATATACATAATACAATATATTACATAAAAATATATTTTTTATTATACATAGAAAATGACCAGAACACCCGGAAAAAATATCTGCAGATCTCACACACAATTGTTCCGAGGCGGGAATCGAACCCGCAAACTCCAGCGCCGCAGGCGGACCTTCGCCCACCGCGCCACATCGGTCGTCAAAAAGTCTGGTCAATGGCTTCTTGATCATAACATACTTCAAAATTTCCGATACGAATAGGTGAAATTGTCTCATCATCCTACAAACTCAATTACATAGCCGGATGGAGAAGGAAACGAGCGAGTCAGTCTCTGTCCCGTATTTGCTTCAATAAATCTACGCTGCTAGAAACCTGCTATCTTTATGCAACTGCTATGAAATGCGTTTATGAAATTCCGCAGAGTTCTGTTAGCGAAGTTTTGATGGTTGTCAGCAAGTGCAAGAGCATTTCGGTGTAATTTAGGTACTCTTATGTTCCATATTTTGGAGTATCCGTGCAAAGGTTTTTTTTTTAATTTTCGCTTTTACACTACTGTAGATTGAAAGTTTACTACTCTTGTTTGACTCCGTACTATTTTTTATTTATAACTCAACCGTTTTGATAGGTAGTCAAATAGATACTTGTTATTTATACCCCATGGGAACATATTTATGTATATGTTTTTACGTGTCATCCAAGTCTAGACCTACAACTACTCGTATGTAAAATTTCCCCTAATCCGTTCAGAAGTTTTGACGTGAAGAAGTATAAACATACATCTCTCCATCCATTTAATGTCGTATATACAATAATAGTGTGATAGGCTATAAGGGTGTATGGCCTCATCTCGTCTGATGGAAAGCAATGAGAGTTTCATAGTTTTTTTTTAATATTCAACATTTTATCTACACTAAAGCTTTCTAATATGTACACGATAAAATGTATTACATTACGTACCTATAAAGTTTAATAGGAACTTAGTATATGTATAATACTAATTAACGAGGCTGGTTGTGAAAACGCTTGCCGAGAAATTTGCTGTATTACTCAGATTATCTTGAAACCTAAATTATAGGAATCCAAACAGACGTTTAGGAAGTGTCTCCGTAATAAAAGTGAAATACCTGTGAGTTGAGTTCGAATGTTCCTTATGCGAGGAGATATCAGCGTCAGGTGGTGTTTCCTCTGCTTTTTCTTCAGCTGGCTCCTGGAAGTTCACAGCTGGTCTTTCGACGAAACGGACCGACCGCGTCACTGAACCGTCATCGTCGCTGCCCGCATTAACTGAGCGTTGGTCTTCGTTCTGCGAAAGAATATATCATAAATATCAGATTGATACGTCAAACGACACGATTTGGAGTTTTTGATTCAACGAATGGAAACTATATTTAGGCCACCGCCATCACAAAAATCGTGTTAGGTTATGTGGCTATTGAGATTACGAAACCCAGGAACTTCAACAGAGGAGATGCCTTCCAATTATCGGGGATCTGGAACTTTGTTGTGAGAATTTGCAAAAACCGAAAGTGCTCGCGCTGCGTTCTGATACCGTCAGTGTGTGTGTAGTGATCGAGCTGCGTTCGATATTGAAACCGGTGGTAGTGATAACGTTCGAAACAAAAGAAAAAAATGAGGGTAGATCGGTATGTCTGCCAATAAAAACTTACTCGCAGGGCCAGCTGCAGTTATTCCGTGATCATGGCAAATGAAACTGTGCCTAAATATTGGAAAGCTCAAAAGTCTAACACTTAGAGAGAATAAAAATAGAAAGAAATACCTAGAATTTTATCAGTTTTTGTGTTAATATTTCTAAAAAAAAAATATTTTCAGCAATAATATTGTCATCCATGATACTTATAAAGAAGACAACATTAGCTATAGTTAGAGCGCAACCCTATATCTCTTTACGTCTTAAAGATCTCGAGACACAACACTAAAAAATTGCCCGTTTTTCCAGATTCAAAAAACAAACTTGCAACCCTTCAAACAGCACTCCATTTTTGTGCAGTAGTGTTTTTTTTGTGCAATTAGGTTCGCACAAAGCTGCATCGTTGATTTTTGTTTCAATTACCACCATAGTCGGTACAAGAGCTGTACACGTAATACGGTTGGTTAACTTTTAATCGGAGCTTATTCATCCAGTTATCGTTTCATACAGTGGAAAACTTTTATATATTGTGGCGCAAACCGACGGAGACTAAAATCGCATTACGTATCGGTTCGTGACCGTAACTTGCATCGCTTGTCTGTTGTTATGAAGTAAACGAGCAAATGTTTATACCACAATAAATAAACTTTCTTCCTCGACTAAATCGAGGAAGAAAGTTTATTTATTGTGTACACTGTTTGGAACACAGAGAAAAACAATAAACATAATTAGTTATTGTTTTTGATAACGCGTCGTTTTGTCGTTTTAATGGAATATACCCATGCATAAATGGAATTCTCAGTTCTATATCAGGCTACCTGAAGACGTTAAAGGTGCTGGAACGTCTGGCGTGTTTAAAACCAAATTGCATAGATATATACTTGAGGATGTAGGTAACGCTACTGGACTAAACATAAAAAGACGGAAAAATAACATAATATTAATACTTAGCTTAAGTTTCTCATGTAAGTAACATGTATGTTGTAAATGAGAAACAAAATATCTTTAAACTGGAATTACTTGTTACCCTGGCGTAATTTGATGATGCAATGCTCTGTTTTGGTTAACCGTTTGTTTTAATTGCGGGTTTGTACGGTTTTTCCGTTTCATGCAATTGAATAATCTCTTTAAATAGTATTTGATTGTTCAGGAGAGAGATAATATGGTATATAATAATTGGGAAAACTTACAGGGCTATAATCTCTTGCTTTCGGTTTGAGCTACATGACGTATGTACATATATTACCTTCGTTCATTTCCTCTTTTTCGAGAAGTGTGTCTTGTTTAAATTAATTCATTATAGATGATTATTCATTATTCTTACGTTGCGGGCGAAAACTTGAGTTTACGTCCTACGATTTAGAAGTGTTTTTTTATTTTTGTCTGAAATCATAAGCCAGTACAATTGATTTATGAGTGAAAACTTATATAATATGTAACTTATAAACATTTAACGTAAATTTATTTATCACGTGTGTAAAACTTTTTTTTAGAATTATTACTTGGTATAATTATTACGTTGTATTGCGTTACGTACGTTGCTAAGCACGCCTACGTTCTACATGAACTCCAAATATTAAATATTTTTTTCAGTGTTTTATAATTTAGCGCTCACAAACTTTTGCCTTTTTAAAATAATTGGGTTTTTTACCGATCCCAACAAGCGACCATGAGAAAGAAATACCAAATCGTGGAACGTTATCTTCAAAACACAAATTCACATTATACAAGAATAACAGATAAAGCCTATTATTGAAATTGCAAAGTAAAGTTCTCTTCGACCATAATCTAAGAAACACTAACAAAAGGTTCCCGTTCAAACGATTACAAAAACATACGTAAGTAAGCTTAACAACGAGGATCCATTTTGTAACTTCGCTAAGTTTACTCACAAGCCCCTATAGCCCCTATATCCAATAACAACTCTACCTTTTAACATCAATTCGATCCAATGTTATCGTAAATACTCTAGAAAATACCTGGATGGTCCTTATTTTTCTAATTCAAGTTCAATACTCGCCAGCCTCTCGTTTAGTACTTGCCAGCCTCAAGTTCAGTTCAAACATAGTATCCAGCTAAGTGCACCTCCATTGGTATTGACCCATTTTATTTAACATTGTACTACTGGCCCCGTTAGTATCAGTAGTCGAGCGACGCGACGCTTGCACTCAGACTTAACCAGTTGACTATAGGCATGATGACTGAGTTTGAGAAACTACTCAGAAATGTTTTTACAAATCTACTGAATACCAAAATTTCAGCAAAAAATTGATTTTGAAGAAAAAAAACGCAATTTCTATTTCGCTCTAAAGCGTTAGAATACAAAGTCGATCAATATAAAACGTGTTTTGTAATCAATGGCTCAGACATAAGTACCTAGTAAATACATAATTTAAGGGTTTTTAGTTACTGTCATCATCAGAGCGTCCAGTCAACGACGGAAAGAGACTAGTGACGCAATAACAGTGAGCATCTTTACTGTTCTACAATAACATATATGTTCGTTTACCTAATAAATAAATAATATTATTGTATGAAAGAATAATCCACAGTTGATCCCACCAGAATTAATAGTAAACTGCTTTGTCCCAAAAAACTTAAAATTTAGTGTGCCTCAGGAATTTGAAGTCAGTTTTTTGTTAGTTAGTTTAAGTAAAAAATATGAACATACATAATTATGTTATCGTAATAGTTTGATGTTTTACTGCCTCCAGAGATTTGATAAATGCAGATAACTAGACAGGCATGAACTTCATGATTGTCTAGTTATGCCCTAGTTATTTGCAATGTCATAAACAGTAATGATTCTGAAGAAGCATGATGTCAGGGGCAGACTTAGCCTTGATAACGGTTGTCCCCAACCTAATAAATAAACGGTAATGGAAAAAAACAAGACTTATACATTTTTATATTGTTTGAAGAATATTGAATTTTGTAATGGTTTTTGGTTCGGTTAGGTTTCATCATAAAATAGAGTTACAGCGTAGTCTAGACGAGGGGAACCGTTTACGAAATCGTTTTCTGACTTGATTATGGCTCGTATGAATATTTGAGGAAATTTCAAATTCGTGAGTGATTCGTTTGAGAGAAATATTTAGAAAAATATTATCCTTAATTTCTGATAAATAGTTTGTTCTATTAAATATCACCTACACAAAAATATTAACGTAAAGCTCTTCAAAAATAAAAGCATCAGAAACTGATGTTTTATCTTAAGGATATGAGTAAATTTGCGTTGATTGCATGGTATAAATAAGTAATGTACCTCCGTAATTTTCTTTATTCATTATCTTTGATATAATGTATCAAACAAAAGTTACACTTCTATAATACAGGGTGGTTTTTGTGTGTGGAAACCACGAGAGTTGGAGAAAAGTCGTGTAAGGAGTCATACCCTCTACCTTTTTTCAAAATCATTCAGGTCAATTTCTGTCAAAAGTAAAAATTTTAAGAAATACTATATGTATTATGTGCAGTTATTATTTTAATATTAAAAACAAGCAAAACATACAGTTATTATGAATTAAACAATATTCAGATTGATATTACTTCATGTAAAATAAAGTTTAGCTGGTGGCTTTTTAAATTTGTAGTTTAGTAGCCTCCTCCGGCGTGTTTTGCGGGGAACAAAGAACTTTTCCCTACTCAAGACACATGATGAGGTCAAAACAAACGTAATGCGATTAGCCTTCTTCAATGCAGTGAGTACCAACGCCGAGCTATATACATATGTAAACAGGTGTCCACATTCTTTACGGCTCGTATGTTCAGAGAGCCTGGTGGATATGATCCTCTTCGACTCCCCAATGCAACATTATCTACAGTCAAACGAGATCATATATACACCTGGAAGATACAGTGGTACCATATCCTTGGTTCCTCTGAGCTGCGTTTGAGTATTAAAAGGATATTTATATAATGCTTATGAAAAATACCTACAGAGAAGGTAACCTGTTCAAGTTCTTTCTCCTCCTTATCCAATGACTTCCAAAGCCGCCCGCCCTTGAGGATGCCGCCCCGACGGTGTGGTTGTGGTGAAAACTCAGCGGACAATCTCCCATCGGTGTCCCCATTATCACTCTCCTCACCTAGGGACAAAAAAAAAAACTGTTATTAAAGGGGCTATTACTTGGCTTGTCGCTATGTTGAACTGAAAACTTCTTTAGGCACGTTAAGCACTTTGTGGGTGAACAAATATCATGGAACTCGCGTCATCGTCACCGAACGCTTTCCTAACTGTGTATAATAAATAAATAAATAATGCTGGACAATTCACACAGCATTATCAAGCCCCATGGTAAGCAGAGCTTGTGTTATGGGTACTAGATAACTGATATACATTACATAGATAGATATTTTTTATTATACATAGAAAACGACCAGAACACCCGGAACAAATATCTGCAGATCGTACACAATTGTTCCGAGGCGGGAATCGAACCCGCAACCTTCTGCGTCGCAGGCGGACCTTCGCCCACCGCGCCACATCGGTCGTCGTATATATAAAGGTATATGTACTGCGTCACTGCAAGCTTTCCAGTATAAATAAAATAGTTAATAAAATAGGTCATAGTTTTCACTTCTATATCTTTATCGCTCAACAAAACATAAGTAAGAAGATTTTATAAATGTTTTTTTTTGTCATATGATAAATAAAAAACCTAAATAAATATTTTTAGAGGATACTTAAGCTAAAATAATGATTAGGATATTCAGAGAAAAGTTAAAGAGACGTGAGTTTACTTAACAATAATTTGTGTAGAAAAGGGAAAAACTGTTACCTATTAAGTGTTTACTGCCAGTATTATGTCGTGGAAAAAATATTTTCACGTTAAGCGCCATCAGATTACAATTGTCGAGTAGTTTGAATATTAATATATCCAATATTTCATCAACCCATTGTTATCGCTTTCCATTATTTTAACCGGCAAAACGTAAATAAAAAAGAGGAGATTCCTATGTTCGGCTGTAAGTTTTGTGTTACTGTTTTCAATTTCTCCGTCAATGACGATTCGATTTGGAAAATTCTTTCGCTATTGTAAGCAGAATGATCTCAAGGTTGATGGTGGAAAAATATTACCGAGGAATATTGTCCAGAAAAAAAATGTGTAAATACGTGCTGGATGCGTCAAGCCTTACACAGTGCGGTCATTACATTAGAGAAGGCCTGTGTCCAGCCGTAGACTAACAGAGGCTCATGATGATTATGATTAATATTGGGAAATGATAATTTCTTTGATCATTATTCAATAGCCATTGTATTAAAACTCAAAACGCATTCAAAAAAAAAGAAACTACGAAACTTTAATACAGCATTTTTCTTCAAAGTTTATCGGCAAGCAACCTGCTATAAATCAAGAACTGCCTGAAGTGAAAGCAGTACTAAAAATATTTACGCGGTCGACGTCAAAGCTTCAGAGAGATCGCTGATTTTCCCAGCTACTACAGCCGTTGGCAAATATGGAAAAATATTTAACCCGTTACTTGCACCGAATCTAAATTTTCGCGCAAGAATTCGAATCGAAAGATGAGATGTATTTGTCACATGTTTTGGCTACACCTCGTTGGAGTCGACTACCATTGTAAGTCTTTTACGTATATGATGATAATGGTTCTCGATTACATAAATCGTAATCTTATTGTCTACTGGTAATAATCCTACAGAGCTCATCGACTCTACCAAATCACAAACACAACAAAATTAAAAAAAAAACACTGTTCGTTCTGTATTTATTCATAATGTCCTAATCTTGACCGTCGACTTCTTTGAACTTCATCAGGTCTCAATTATCACCCAGCTAGTCACACAAAACGGATGATTAACTTCCCCCCAATTCTTTGGCTAAGACCTGCTAGGCCACAGTGAAAAGGGCCCATTGACCGGTTTGATACGGGGCCCCGCTATGGGTAGCTACGTCATTGGAACGAAGATTTTAAAAATCAAGTCGCTAAAGTACTAAGATGCCGATAAAGTCAAGCCATCGGTCGGCTGCCTACAATATGAAATGTGCACCATTCCGCTGCTGGGCTGTATTGGGGAGGTCGGTGTGCACAGTCCATTAGTCTGCAGAAATTCACCACCAGGCAGCTGCATTTACTCAGTACAATCTGGACGTATTCGCAAAATGCTCGAACTGAGTGCAGCCTAAGTGAAGCAGAGCATAATAGGACCACATTAATGCTATGCACAGTCCATTAGTCTGCAGAAATTCACCACCAGGCAGCTGCATTTACTCAGTACAATCTGGACCTATTCGCAAAATGCTCGAACTGAGTGCAGCCTAAGTGAAGCAGAGCATAATAGGACCACATTAATGCTATAATGAGAAATTGGTACCGAGCGCTGCAATTCTATAGTGCTTTAGGTATAAGTACCTTCTACTAATGACTTTCCACGTTGCACCAGGACCTCTGGGAGCCTAATTGGACCACGGAATTCCTAATAGTTTAAGTGAGAAGCGGGAACTTCAAATCTGTTCAAATTATTTGAGCAGAGTAAGTGTTCCTGAGAGTACCTAGGTAATTAGTTTGAACTCTGTTGGATCTTAAATAGATGAACCTAGATTTTGTGAATATAATAAAAAAATAAGAAAAAAATATTATGCCATCTTATAAAAACCATGTATACTTAAGGCTATGTGAAATACAATAAGAAACAAAACTTTACAGATTATTTGAGTACCTACTTTACTTAACGAGATAAAGTCCCGGAACCCTAGAATCGTAATTAGAAAGTTGTTTCATTGAAAGGAATAAATAGAGGAAGCTCCAGTATATATATATAGTCATACATTTGGTATTCCTGAGATATAGGTTTTATCAACCAAGCAGTGAATTTTAAATTAAATCATAATGAGCAGGATTTACCTAGATAGGTACTTAGCTTATTCCTAATAAATCGACGACGTTCAGCTTAAGTGTTCTGAATTTTTAGTTGACTCCGAGTTAAGGCGGAGGTTCTATGTTCGGCTTTATTAGTCTTAACTAGCGCGGGCGAAGGTCCGCCTGCGATGCAGGAGGTTCGATTCCCGCCTCGGAATAATTGTGTGTACGATCTGCAGACATTTGTTCCGGGTGTTCTGGTCGTTTTCTATGTATAATAAAAAAAAAATATCTATGTAATGTATTGTATTATGTATATCACTTATCTAGTACCTTACCTACCCCTTAACACAAGCTCACAAGCATGATTTAATTGGGAACTGATTTTGATGTCGATGAAGTCTTTTACTTTTGTTTAGAAAATGTTCCAGTAGACAGTGGTCTCTTATAAATTTAGTTCCTAAGGGATTTCCATTCTTCCCGAAAAACAAAATAATGTTAAGTGCGAGTTCGAATTGCACACCTAGGGTTCCGCACAGTTACAAACACTTATTTTTTATTTAATACGTAAGTAAACAACTAATTTACAGTGTCTTTTCTCATAATATTATTATGTACATGAAAAACATTCTACTTACCCATTTCCATGGCTATTTTCTATATTCTATCCGTGCGAACACAGCTACATTGGTTTCATTCCATTTTATGATGATGATGATTTTTTTTTAATGGAAACTGTGTCTGGTTGGACACTTTTCTGCCAGTGTTAAGTAATGGAAAATAATTGTAAAATTCATGAGTTATCAAATTATGAAGATAGATTGTTATATACATTTTTTACCAGAGCCTAGTACTAGTTAGAGTGTACCACGTGCAGGTTGGGTTGGCTTGGGAGACGAGATGTCGGAGTCCCCCAGTCTAGTTTAATTACAAAACAAACTTTTCGTTCAGAATGAATAGACATAACAATATATCAATGTCACAAGTGCTAAGTAATTCTCTTGTTCAAGGATAATTTGTTCTCTTAAGACACCACGCACGCTACAATCCATATTAAAACTTTTCGGAACTTTTAATTTACTCGAAATTTCAAAGAGAAGTTTTCTTTGGCATGACGATCAAATGCTTGAAATTATTGTTTGATTTTAATTAATAAGTTAATGTTTTTACAAAAACTGGCTTTCAAAGATTAACTTTATTTTATATTTTATTTATCACATAACTTTTATATAATTTTACAATACAGGACTTTTTTAAGCTTGATAAACATCAGATTTACAAGTTATATTCATTTGTAAGTGAAATTTATATGTACATATATATGATATTATATAAAAAATATAATTGATAATAAACATACTGTCGTTTAGAACCTTATTTATCATTTTAATGTATATACTGAAACAACTTTACACCAAAGTAAGGCGAGCGTTAATCACCTAATGTACATTACTTCGAGACTGCTGGCTCAGTTCTCGGTACGGTAAAATTGCTTCTTTGCGATTTCTTAATTTTTTGCTCCGAGAAGTCCAGTACGGTATTCATTTTCCATAAATAAAACTTTTATATTTATTGCAGTAAAGTTATGTCACATATTTTCATTTTAATTTTTCATTTAACTATAATAATTTCGAATTGAAAAGGTAATTTCACTGCAAAGTTTTCTCGTCTGCGGGTAAATAAAGAAATGGTTTTTAAATTCTGCGTGGGAAAGATTTCTTTATTTTTATGATTGCAATTTCATGGAACTCAAATTCACTTGAACTCGACTGCGGCCTTTCTATTAAAGCAATATCTGACCAAATTTACATTTTTCTGCCGCTGGTTTTAAAAAAAATTAATGTTTCATACTATGAAATATTTACGTTATTTTTAACGCAATTGGTGTTATAAAGTTAAATTTATTTAAAGAGTTCGATGGATAACACTTATATCCTCTGTTAAGTTTGAAATTCTATAAATTCACTCGCAAATAGCTCGCTTGGGCTCAGTATTGTATGCAATTGGTGAAGTTAAAATGTCACCATGGCTAGCGCGGTGGACAGCTTAATCCAGAAATATTTTATCAACGATGTCTTTGGGTATAATTTTATGTTGTGTTACATCTTAGGATATTATTAAGATCTTTATCCTTCAAAAAAACAATTAGGCTAACTGCAGGCTGTTGCAAACTCTACAGGTAGCAAACTGATCCATATCAGTACCAGTCGGAAGCGTACCCAAGACGCTGACTGCATTGTCCTGCTGCATGACAATGCTGATGCACTGCGCCCAGCTCTCGGGTCACCTGTCGCTTAGGTCAGACGATTCAATTTTTTATATAAATGATTTATTTGTTTTTCAAACAAAAAAAACATCGATTCCCTTAAATTTATGTTTTGCGTGATCCCTCTGGAAAACAAATATTTATGGGACAGACCTATAGAACCTTCTTTTTTCGGTAGTCGGTTAATAATTAAGGTTAGGGTACATGCACGTAGGTGTTTGTCATGTATGACATTTTCAATCACAATCTTTATCCACACGGCTTACAACGAACCGTTTTTATACAAACCATAATTTTATGGGATCAATGGTTGTATTACTGTAGGATGTACCATTTGAGTAAAAAGTGAAGAAATACGCTCGTAATGTTATGCAAACAAGATCATATTATGTTTTATGACTGCTGTATATTATATTCAACGTATAAAAAGAAGAAAAACTGAATATGATTATAATAAATTGAAAGCTTTCAACCGAGTTTCCTATCGATGTAGCTCAATATGTGCTACTTAATTATCTCATATGCATCCTATTTTATAGAAGACGGCAAATTGCTTCGATCGACTGAATAAGTAATTGAATAAGTAAAAAGGATCGCTTCTGGCTAAGGAATTTTTTATTAACATTTTTCTCCGAAGAACGTGAATTACTGAATAGCTAAAGAAGATTAGTAAGAAAGTTATAACATTATGAGACCTTTGAAGTCTTTAATAATTTGTTGATTGTGCTCTTCGATCAGAGACTCTAATGGAAAGGACCAATTTTGGGTAACATTTTAAACTTTGATAAGTAGTATTTGTACAAAATTGTTGATTGTACCGTCTATAAAGGGTGTCATTTGACATGATATTTTAACTGACACCTCGAAAGGGGCGGTCACACACGTTGTGGGATAATCATAATGGTACTAATGGCATAACGAAGCTATCATTTTGACATCATGAAATAAATAGCTACCGTGCCAAAAATGCATTAGATATAAATAAATATGAATCAATGCTGGTAACTTCACCACCATCAACTAGCCCTAGGCAGGAAGGCAGGTTCGTCTGTAGTCTCTAAAGACTAGTATTACTCCTAGTGCAAAGGTGGAATGACAGATTTGAAGTAGATAAACCTATTGATGCTGTGTGGAGAGACCTGTATTGTATGTTTCGATTTCCATGATCTCGGGCCATACCATACCTTTCAAAGGACTGGGTGGGTCGTTTGAAAGGCATGCGTCGAGACGAAGCTCCTTTATGAGAGTGGATCTAAAGGTGAGGGCAGGCTTTACATAAAGCGGAGATTATAACTCATAACACAAGCTCTACTTACCATGGGGCTAGATATGCTGTGTGAATTGTCCAGTATTATTTATTTATTTTATTTTATTTATTATCTTCGGTGCACCATTATAATTATTTGTTACGCGCGTAGACGCAATCAATCTCATCTTTAATAATAAATAATAATAAATAATAAATAATGCTGGATAATTCACACAGAATCATCTAGCCCCAAGCTAAGCAGAGCTTGTGTTATGGGTACTAGATGACTGATATACATAATACAATACATTACATAGATAGATATTTTTTATTATACATAGAAAACGACCAGAACACCCGGAACAAATATCTGCAGATCGTACACACAATTGTTCCGAGGCGGGAATCGAACCAGCAACCTCCTGCGTCGCAGGCGGACCTTCGCCCACCGCTCTCTCCCACAACTGTGTGTGAACAGACCGTATTCATAAGCAAGAAGACCAATTGTTCCACGATCCTACTCGCGGTTACTCGCTTTCATGGGAACTGAGCAAACAAATATCTCATTAGAAGATACGACACGAGATAGATTTTTCCATAGAAGAAGAAGGCAATCATAATAGACACAAACAAGGTGTTGTTAAAAAAAAAATCGGCATATTCGCCTCGATTTATACTAGATTTTGACTTATGAGTGTCAAAGCACCTTGCCAACTTACACATAGATTAGTTTCTGGCGTAAATTAAGAATGGCATATCTGTTTTTGGTTACAAAATCAAGAAAATTGTTGAAAGTCACGATCCCTCTACTGCAGCAGCAGAGGAAAAACCTCTATGGATTAATCATAATAATCCTTTCCGTGTCCATACAATTTTTTTTTAATTAATTGAAATTAAGTAGTAGAATTATTTAAACAATAATTTGTATTAGAAACTATGATATGACTAATTCTATTACATTACAGAAGGATAAAAAAATACGATATTATTAAAAAATTTATTTTTTAATAGTATATTTTTGTGTTTCTTGATTGAAAGACAGCCTATCTTAGCAAGCAACTGCGACGACAGCAATTTGTATTAAGCAGCCGCCAGACTTTGCGTAAGCTGTGTGAAACAATCCTACAATGTACCAAAGTAATGCAGAACCTGCGCAATCCTTTGTGAGCTGGAATCTAAAATGGAGGGAAGAGATGAAGGATACCTTTGAGCCATTCAGCCTCGCGTTCCTATACGTTCATTCATTACACGCTGTGCCTAGGGAGGGTGATTATTCTCGCTGTGTCGCTTCTTATATGAGAGGCTCTGTGAAGCCTCTGTGTATCGATGTAGATCGATTGGATAGAGTGCAAATTCGAGCTTCAAAGATAGCATTCTTTCAGTGTACAAAAAATTTAGGTGGAGAGAAAATCAAAAACACTTTTTTTCTTATTTTTTAATTATTTCTGGCGTAAAATTTGACTTGTTTAAGTGCTTATTTATAACCCTGAAGAAATAAAGTTATTGAATCTGAGAGCAATCAAATCTTCGATGGTCGATCGTGAAGACGAAAGTACGAGTAAAATAAATAATACATCTAGTCTCAAATCACAGAATCTATGATAATACTACCGGTACAGGTACGGCTATTTCGACTTACTTAATGTTACTGCTTAGCCCAAAGCTGAGTACTATACGACCAAACTAAGAAAACCTTCGTGTTAGAGGCGCCAAATGCTGGTAATACGGTATCTGCATTATGATTTTTTCAATATATCAGAGTATTAAAGATTTTAAGAAATTCCAAACAATATTTGCACACTATAAGAATATCGAAATTCAAATCTTCTGCGTCAGAGGTGGATTTTCCATATCTAAAACGCTCTTTCATGCTCGCTGCCAATGGTATATTACGCCCCGTCACCGATATGTACTCGACCTTTGACGACCTATGTATGTATCGCAGTGGATGTAGGCGGTCGCGGATTCGAACCCCGCCTCGGGACAAGCTTTTGTACGATCTGTAGATATTTGGTCTCTGTGTTTTCTATGCATCATTTAAACATAAACTTTAGTACTGTATGCGTAAGGTATAAATAAAATTTATATGTCAATTATCTGGTAGTACTCGTACCCATAACACAAGCTCTACTCTCTCTCGATCTCTCGATCTCGTGGTGTGAATGATGGTGTGGTTTGTCGGCCAGTTAATGTTATGGGGATTATCCAGCATTTTTAAAAATATTATAAGTATACACAAACATCTTTATGTGATTTATGTGTAATACAGATTCACTCGAGCTTCAGATCTCACTCGCTTGAGTTCTAAATACCATTATCGGAGAGTGAACTACACTATATTCACAAAGTGATGCACATGACAGGGTAAGGACGCACTTGCAGTTTAGGCAGTAGCTGTTTCAGATTCGTAGTTAATTCACAAAGAACAAAGTGATTCTTCAAAAGAACCTTGTTGGAAGAGAACACGGTGAAATGGACGTTGACACAATTACTATGATCCTTTTACGAATCACTATGATCTGATTTGACTGGAATTAGGTATCTAGTTATAGTGTTTTACTTCCTTACTTGTTTCACATTTAAGAGGAACTAAATTTGATTTCATTATTAAATCGAAAACTTTCAAACAGGTTTTTATTAGTATGATTAAAAATAATTATACTAATAAAGCCATAGACAAAATCAGTTGAGAACAATAATTCTACTAAAAAGGGTTATACGGCCGCGGCGGCGCAGGATATAGTGTACAACTGTGTATGCAAACACAGGTGCACTATTCCTCACTCTCAATCCGATGGGATGGTAGACCGAGGCATCTCTGACCTCGTACCAACGTCATTACGTGCTTTCTTAGGCACGGGGTACACCGCACTACCAAAAATAATAAGGTTTTAAATTGAAATAGTATTGATAAAGGTTATAGTATAGATACTTACTAGTCACTGGCACAGAAGGGACATCAGTTTCGTTCTCTTCGATGCCAGGCTCGAGTGGAATATCTAAAACAAGCAAACATAAATTTATCACAACTATATAGAACTATATAGATCTTTTATATAGAAACTAAACCTATCTTTCGCCATTACAATGCTTATCAGTGGCCTTAGGTAATCCTTTCATTGCCTAGCTTTTGCCGGCGCGATTTGTAGGAGCTCACAGGTGGGCCGCAGCTATTAGCAATCGTGGACAATGAAAGTGTTAGGCTAAGTTAGGCAATTACTTGCAGAAGTTACAGAATATGGCAATTTGTTTTCTGGATGATTAGTCAACAGAGTTTAAGGTCTCTAACTACAAAAGCTCTTAAAGCGGCGACGCTCGGTCCTCGGTTCAACTTCAGTTCTAAAACTCTGATATCGTAAGCTTAATATATTATGTATAGAAACGTTTTCAAGCCTGAATGGTTCTGCAGTACGGAAAAGGAAAGTCGTAACGTTATATATTGAACTCAAGCTCTGTTTAGATTCTCAGAGCAATCTATGAGAATGCATACTATGAACTATGTTAGAGGAAATTTGAAATTCGACCTTATTCTATTAGAATGTTATAAGTCACAAACCTACTTCTATAGTACATTACACGACTGCGTACAGATATAATAGAAACGGAGAAATAAAGAGCGATTATCATCGCTCAGTTCGACAATTATTCTTATCAGAATAATATTCAAACTACAATAATTATTAGATTTATTGATTGAGGCAGATATTTGTTGTGTTGTTGTAGCCACAAAGGCTAAAAACAATGAAGGATCCGAAAGAACCGAATTTCGGTTTAAATATCTGAGAAGAACTCATAAAAACAAAAAGTTCTCTAACAATGAGATAAAATATTTGTCAATAAAATCTTATCATAAATAATATCCGGATAATATTCTGATAATTCTTCAGGTACGAAACCGACACAATTATCAGAACTAACAAAACTATTTAAGAAAACAATTAAAGATTAATTAAAGAAACTAATTGTTTCAAATCGCCTCTAAAGTCGAGTACGAAAGGGTATTTTTCCACTTGGCTGCAAGGCGCCGGCACAAGCATAAATGAATGAATTACCGTTCCTTATGAATCCTTCCATTCTGAAAAAATAAGCCGTACTCATAGTTATTATACTTTTTGCCGATGCGGGCACTGTGCCGGAGCGCTATAAATCGTAATAATCTATAATCGATTCGATACCTACCATTCCAAGCTCTATTCCAGCAAGCGATCTGATCTCAAAGCCCAGGATTCGATCAATTTTCGAATTATACACACGGGAAAGGAATTATATCTGTGGAATCTTGAATTACATTCTAAAGTACAGTCGTCTGTATAAAAAAAAATGTGTACACAAATTGATAAGTATGTAAATGTATGAACACACATAAAGTTAACCGTATGGACCTTACAGACGGAGTTTTTCTAATTTTGTAATTGTACAATTATTGTCATTATCAAATTTGTTAGCCCGCTATCCCATCCCCTCGGTGACCACCTGACCGATTGAAAACCAG
This sequence comes from Eupithecia abbreviata, assembly GCA_943735965.1. Classification (NCBI taxonomy): domain Eukaryota; kingdom Metazoa; phylum Arthropoda; class Insecta; order Lepidoptera; family Geometridae; genus Eupithecia; species Eupithecia abbreviata. The sequence goes on from OX030973.1 coordinate 10,935,136, forward strand.
CGCCGCATGTCTTGGCATGCAGCACAATGCTGAATACATTCCCTTTGCCTGTTATCAGTAATTTATTTTTGTGTTTAATATTAGTTTATGTTAAGAAATTTATAGGATATAAATGATTTTATTATTTATATTATTTAAGTCACTCATGATATTTTAGTCACTGATTGTTTATTTTCGGCCTGTATTCAGAATGCAGCCAGTGAACGGCGAAAATAGTATGAACGAGTCATTAACTGTAATATATATTATAATATAAATGCTAAAAAAGGGCATAATATCAGAATGCAGTCGTGTCAGATTAGCTGGGTGAACGATCGTGTTCTGTTAATATGCGCTCTCTTAGCTCGTAGTGCTGACTAGAATCTTATCAGCATTGCAAATGAGATGCACGACGTACACTGTCGGCAGGATATTACCATAGAATCTAGTAGCCAACGTCCCGTACGGTTATCTGACTGTACTGCCACCACCACCTATTTCAGTGTACAAAGGCGGATGGCGTGGGACAAATTAAATTAAAGCATTTGCAAACTAGGTTGTCCAGTCCTAACTAAACTAAGTAAATATCAGATCTTTAAATCACAAAGAAAATTAGAATCAAGCGTAGCTGATACTTGCTTTGCTAATTGTATGAAATTTTAATGACTTTGTTTGTCTTGAGCATAAGGCAGCAATTCTATGACTCCTATGATGAAATGTCTCCAGTATCCCAATGCTGTTAATGTCGATCAGCAAACATAAGCTATCATCACCGAATACAATTTATTTGAAAATGTTTATTAAATTCTGTCAAAAAAATTGTGACCGGCTCAAATCTGGTTTACGTTTAGGTGTTCGGACGTAAGGCTAAAATTGTCCTCCATTGCACATCATATGTCGGTGCGGGTCGACTGTTTTCATACCACTATACGCAAGCGCGCCGCCTCCCTTGTGCGCAGGTTGCGGGCCAGCTCCAATACTGTTTTGGCAATGAAAGCTGGGAGGGTGGACTGCCCGTACACCAGGCACTGGTGTAAAATCTAATAGGATAGCTGGAAAGGGCCACCTTTCCATTATTCGTTTCTAAGGTTCTCTTGTGTATTTTTTCTAATATGAGCCCCTATTGCTTGAAATAAATTATTTTTATTTTAATATTATTATATTTTCATTTCACATGTGGATCTAGCAATGCTCGTAGCCGGGGGGGTGTAAAAAAGTATGTAGAATTTTACTTAATGTATGTTTTAATTGTTTCGTTTTCCCGCAATCGAAGTGAAAAGTAGAGTTTTTCACTCAATCCAAAACCACCTATTTGAACTAAGTCTAGTCAATTTCCTCGCTACGCGTGGGAGTCAACAACCTCGTATGAAATAGGGTGGTTTACTCCCAGTAAAAAAATACTATAAAGTGCTATTAGATTTTATACAAAAACTTAACCGACTTAAAAGTTCAAAATACGAGTATTGAATTTTTACGGGATAAAGTAAGTAATTCCTCGGGAATAAAAATCTCATAACTTACGAACTTTTGGGATCTTTCTTAACACAAAAGCAAAACAATCATAGAAATTGTACAACAATTTGGGGTACATATTGACATAAAAAACATTTTTGAATTAGAAACCGCCACCTTTTGTTTTTCGTCGGTTGAAATGGACAAATTGTTACTGTTCAATATTCTAAAAAGCCGAGGTGGTCATTTGTCCGATGTCTAAATTCATTCAAACTCTCAGGATGGTGTTTAATTACTTGATATCAGTTTAAAAAATTTGATGTACATTAATTAATGCATAAGATTTTATGACTTCAAAATGCATCCTATTATAAACGGAAACCGCGCGGCGTTCTAGTTCCATTTCAATTCTCGACACAAGGTCGATTGTAGCTCACTCGAGACCTATTGAACTGTGCAGTTACTCGAGTTCCTATTGTTAAGGTTCAATCTGTCGGGAGGAAGTTCAAATAGACTACTATACTTCTTTACGCTTGCAACGTTTTCCAACAATGGAGTGGCGAGTATTTCTTAATGATCCCCACATTATTTGAACGTAATAGCATAACAATAGACAATACGTTGTTGTCTATTCTTATGGTACTATAGACAATACGTTGTTGTCTATTCTTATGGTACTAGGTTGGTTACGAACCAGATAGATAGGTATAGATAGGTGAAAATGTGCGGAATTTTGGTTGCAAATCTTTAAGTTAAATCAAATATATTGTTTCCTAAATGGTCAGCCAACGAAGAATTACTAGTTATACTCATTGCGGTCAGCACATTACATTTGATATTATTCATTTTCTAAAGCACAGCGCCGAATTTCGATAGTTATCATTCATCATATCCGAAAAATGTAGTTTTCGAATCGTTGGTGCTATAGGATACAAATATCGAATAACAAAATACACTGAAGATCGATTAGGTAATGTTTCAAATAAAAGATGTGTGATAGTTTCACTAATTTCAGATTATTGTAAGTCAGAAAGTTTCCGGCATTTTCAAGAACTAACCTGCCGGCTTGTGCTCTGTCGTTTTATCCATATATTAAGATAGGTACAAAGGTTTTCTCTATCTACCATATAATTATACAAGCAGTTGAAGGTATCTCAATGTTTTCATGTGATCTCTATAACAGAGAAAGTATCGCAAATTATCAAAAAACATTATTAGAATAACTTATATGCACTATCAGATTTACCCCTAAATAATAATAAATAATGCTGGACAATTCACACAGCATCATCTAGCCCCAAGCTAAGCAGAGCTTGTGTTATGGGTAGATAACTGATATACATAATACAATACATTACATAGATAGATATTTTATATTATACATAGAAAACGACCAGAACACCCGTAACAAATATCTGCAGATAGTACACACAATAGTTCCGAGGCGGGAATCGAACCCGTAACCCTCTGCGTCCTAAATAATCAAAAATAAGAGCCCTAACATCTTCATACGAGTATATACCATATTGATATACATAATACAATATATTACATAGATAGATATTTTTTTATTATACATAGAAAACGACCAGAACACCCGAACAAATATCTGCAGATCGTACACACAATTGTTCCGAGGCGGGAATCGAACCCGCAACCTTCTGCGTCCTAAATAATCGGAAATAAGAGCCCTAACATCTTCATAAGAGTATATCTTAGTAAATGTTGGGTATCATTATCCTCTGATGACAAAGGTTAAACCGAGTACGAATGATATACCTTAAGATAATTTTGTTAGAAATTATGATAAGCTTGTACCTACTTTGTAGCCTTATCTGAAATAAAACTTAAACTTAATATGTATAATTCACCTTATTTATGTAGCGCAAAGAAAGTTTACTAATAAATTAGTATCACTTGAGAGGGTAGAGCCATAACCTTGACCCAATTCTCTCTGGCATTTGGAGACCTGAGCACCACTTGGCGAACGGGCCATTAATTTGAGAACTGCCTTGCTTATAAATAGAAATTGTTTCACAGGCCTTGATTTTCATAAAGGCGCTGCGTCAAAACACTTAAGTGTACTCGAGTGTGGTATTAAATTATGTTTGTTGATGAATTTGCATAATATCTAGATTTTTGAAATAAATTGGTAATTGCAACGACACTGACATTTTTTTAGCCTTTGCATCAGCGTCATCGAACACGTTATTCACAGGGTTTATTTAATTCTTAATTTTTCCATAGTGTAAAAGTTTTCACCTTACACTAAACGGGAATGTTGGTTTTACTTTTAGATTTGAAAACTTTATAAGGGTTCTTAGTATAATATCCTACTAAAAACTTAAACTAAGAAGTTTTTAAAATGGTATTAACGGCCGAATAAGCATACCTATGCTTATGCGGCCGTGAATACTATTTTAAATACATAAGTAAAACTGAAAACGATACTTCAAAAATAGCTTACTTTCTTATTAAGAGTTAACTCTAAGTTGCTTTACGCTTTACGCTAAGTTTATTACTTACTCGTCATAGCTTCCAAACCGTGGCTTAATTTCTTTTAAAAAGAGTAACAGAAAGTAAGTCTTAGGTATACGTAGTTAATATTTGTGAACGGAGAAAAAAAAGAAAATAAATAAGTGGAAAATCGAGCCCTTTAGCAATTTAAGACGTTCCGTACGCAGGTAAAATGGGACCCTATTACTAAGACTCCGCTGTCCGTCCGTCTGTCCGTTTGTCACCAGGCTGAATCTCATGAACCTTGATAGAGAAAGATACTTGAAATTTTCACAGATGATGTATTTCTGTTACCGCTATTACAACAAATACTAAAAAACAGCATAATGTTAATATTTAAGGTGGCTTCCATACAACAAACGGGATTTTTTTGCTCGGCTTTATAGATAATGATACGGAACCCTTGGTGCGCGAGTCCAACTCGCACTTGGCCGGTTTTTAAACTAGCTTCTGCCCGCAGTTTCATAGCTGTGGAGTTAGAGGATTAAAGTACATACGTGCAGAGATAGCTGGAGGGATAGTTTATATGAATAAACCCTAGGTCTAGTAAATATATATGTAACTAGCTGCTCCCCGCGGCTTCGCCCCCGTGGAAATCTATGTGTCAAATTGTTTAAATGATAAAAAGTATCCTATGTTAGACTCCTGGTTCTAAGCTACCTCTCCACCAATTTTCAGCTAAATCGGTCCAGCCGTTCTCGAGTTATAAGTGTTGTAACAAACACGACTTTCTTTTATATATATAGATTATATTTATCATAAAATATACATACATATATTATACTCGTATATGTCGCTTACATCCAATAATTCAGTCATTGACCATGCAAGAATTTAAATCAGGTGGAATGATTGAATGTCCATCGCTTAATTGGTCTGTGGAATGTCACAGGCGGGATGTTCACGATTTAAGTTTTCGTACGGTAATTAAACCCTAACGAATACAGGTGCGTTTCAGTAAAATAAATTATCTTTTATTTTACTGAAACACACCTGTATTATACAGGAACTTTGCTTAGCTTCGAGTTAGATGATACTGTGTAAATTGCTCTGTATCATTTGGTAATTTATGTATCCGTGTTGCTGTCTGTGGCATTGTAGCTCCTAAACGCAAGAACCTGGTATGATTTGGTTATTTGTTTGAATGTTGACTTGAATTGTTTTTAGCTATGTTTGATTAAAATCTGTGCAGACGTTCTAATGAAAATTATGGTATTCATCTGTGTGGTTTAAGGGAGGTTTTCTAGATGTACGATGGTACTTGTTAATACCGAGGAATGCTCCAGAACTTTATAACCTACAACCTGGGCCCTATTTCCACTAAATTGATCGCTTCACATCGGTATATGAACCAAACAACCAACTAAGATTTGCGTTTGGATCGGCTATCTGTACAGACCGACAGTAAAATATTATTGTCGATTTATTTATCAAGATATGGCCTTAGAATTCGCTATTACCCAAGAAAAGTAGCAGGTAGTGTAGAGAAGTAAGAAATTTTCATTACGGCAGGCAATGAATGAACCAACACGCTAACCATGATGTTCTCCTTAGAATGTGAAGACAGTCGCGGCGGGCGGTTGGCGCTATGCCAGCATTCAGCAATTTTCCACCATCGTATCCTGGCATCCAACATCATGCAAGATACCTTTGGAACTGTAGCGAATAACAAGATACTGTGAGCTCTATGTCAGGTGGCTGAGTATAATCCCGTATTCAGGTTGTTCTTTTCCTCGTAAGAGTTGATGCGTTGGTATACCTACTTTTTTTTCATTTTCGTGTATTACTGGGTAGGCTACAACATACAAAAGCCTTACTTGGCGCAGAAGCGAGGTCTATCTCTTGACTATCTTTTATATTTGACTCGTATTTTAACCTAATAGATTTAAATTCCGATTCACCTTTACCTTGTATAGTGTTATTATATTTGTGCCTTTGTCACCTTGGTTTGTGGAAGGAAATATTATTTGACCAACATTCTCACAAACACAGTTCTTGTAAGGCTCCATTCCCAAATTAGCATGACACTATTATAGTTAATTTTAAAGTTTTGATATTTGTTACCGCTTTACGCAAAAACTATTGAACGGATCAACAGGCCTATATTTACATACTAGCGGACTGTCCCGGCTTCGCACGGGTATTTATTATTTTTATAATTTATTTGCGGTCGTTTATTTCCCGTACCCGCAGTGACGCCTATTTTGCATAGTTATAGTTACTCTTAGTTAGCCGAGTGTGAGACACGCAACTTTTTTCTAATACTTACAGTTTTTAACTCGTAATATCTTTCGGATAGAAAGTCCGAATTTATTAATTCGAAAAGTTATATTAAGATATTGAAGCAGTCTTAATTATAAAGTAATTTATTTTGATAAGGATTGATACCACGGTACAAATAAAGAGCATTTTCTATGGGCGGCATTTTAATTAAAATTTTAAAATAAAAAAACACTTTTTGTGACGTAACTATAATTAGTTACGTAACAATAAATATTTTTTTATTTCAAAAAATGTCTTGACAAAATATATCTAACTATTAAGTTAGATATATTTACAAATATATATAGACAAAATATATCTAACTATTAAGTTAGATATATTTTGTCAAGACATTTTTTGTAGACAATGATGTGCAATGGTGTAGTACATCACAATGTTCTATCATCAATAGTTTTCAAACGATGTAAGGAATTTCTAAGGTATTTTTTTTCCACCTTTGGTTACATTATTGGAGTTTTCGTAAGGATTCCTAATTTTTTTGAAAATATAATATTGCCTATTTTCACTGGGGATAATGTAGCTTTCCAATGGTGAAAGAATTTTTCAAATCGGTCCCGTAGTTTCGGAGCCTATTCAGTACAAACAAACAAAAATCAAACCTTTCCTCTTTATAATATTAGTAACGATACTCGTAGATAGGCAATTTTTATCCCAGAAAATACGTGCGAAGTTGCGAGCTCAAGTTGAACAATAAATTGTACTGGCTAACCCACGGAGGCAAACCTTATCTCCCAATTAAAGCGGCGTTGCCCTAGATGAGCTTTGAGGCCTGGAGTTTAGCCAATGCAATAAGGCTTAGTCCACCAACATAATTCGGTTGCGTGGTTTGGTTGGTATCCGCTTTGTCAGTGCAAAGATCTTTAAACCCCTCCGAATTAGGCTGTTTGATGCAAGAACTAGTATTAATAAGGAACAAACTGATGTTATAGCTATATTTTAGAACTAGGATTACGTTAGGAAGATAAAGGTGACTATGAACCGGCGTTACGGAGTGTTACTTGTTAACACTTTGAGTGCTGAAATCACACGGTATGTGTTTTCTACAAGTGACTAATATGCGTAAATCCACACTAGCGCAGCGGCTGAGAAAATACAGATCTGTGTGACTCAGCACAGCCGTAATATTTTTCGAACGAAAAGCATGTAAGGCGCAACACAAACGCTGTGTAGAGCGGCAGCACGAATTTTTTAGGGTAAAAAAAAGATCGCAGTTTTCGAAAAAAAATCGCAGTCAAAGTGTTAAACAGCGGGCCTAAGTGCAATCAATACTAGGAATAATATAGGCGTTTGCGACGAGACAAATATTGTGACATGGCAAGGTGTGAAAATGATGATGTCATAGCCGAATCCGTTCAGTAGTTTTTGCGTGAAAGAGTAACAAACATCCAAACCTATAAACTTTCGCGTTTATACTATTAGTGGGATAGTAGGATTCTCTGCGTATGGTGGAATTCAGGCTTTGTTTTATACTCACGATACATAGGTAGGTATTATTGTCATATATATAATAAGACTATTAATTACGAGAAATCTACTGAATAATAAAAATACATGATCATGTGTAGACAGTGAGGCCTGGGCCATGATTCTGTATGACATAGGATTTTTGACAGCTTTCAATGCGTGGGAAATTGCCTTTGACTAGAATACGTTCTCGCTTTTCACTGAACGCAGCCAAGAAGTCGAGTTTTAAAAGTGGTCATTAACGTGCACATTATCCATGTACATGTAAACTTTTCGGTCTGAATATATAGTCTGATTCTTCATGGAAATATGATCAAATGGACTAAACAGATTGGATTCGTTACGCATCAAAAATATTTGGGTTTCGAATAAAAAATATTGCAGCCATGGTAATCTCGTTATCTCTGGACGCTCGTCAAAGGTAGTTTTTTTTAGAAAAATGAACAATTGGCTCGTGAAGAACGTATATTGGCGCCGGCAGAGTCCGTCGACATTTTGGTTTAGCGTTACTCTTTTTCGAGAGAAATTTCGTGTGAATTTTTCTATTAAAGTCTTTGTAACTTCTTGCTTTCTAACTTCTAAGTACAAAATTGCCAATTCTTCTTTGATTTGATATTTTACAGTGGTGGAATCACCATGTTTTTCAAAAACCCTGTGTTGTTTTCTTTATTGTAGTCCCATTAACACTTTGACTGCGGTTTTTTTTCGACGACTGCGATCTTTTTTTTACCTAAAAAATTCGTGCTGCCGCTCTACACAGCGGTTGTGTTGCGCCGCACATGCGTTTCGTTCGAAAAATATTACAGCTCTGCTGAGTCACAAAGATCTGTATTTTCTCAGCCGCTGCGCTAGTGTGGATTTACGGATATTAGTCACTTGTAGAAAACTCATACCGTGCGTTTTCAGCACTCAAAGTGTTAAGAACTATGACCACATTTAGGCCATGTTCAGTAAGTTCATTTTGTCAACTTAAAATAGACTTCTTGTTATGTTATTATTTAATATTGTATTGAAAAAACTCTAAATACTACAGGTTTACAGTTTTTCAAAGAAGACTGTGTCGTTACACACAAGGAAACGAATAAATTTACAATGCTCTCTCAACTCAACATACGAAACCCTAAATAGTATTTCAGTTAGGTCAGAGTAGCATAGCGTTTTAGGATACACATTATGCTAAGCTGCTAGTGTATTACAGACGGACCAGTGATTTATCGTGTCACAAGTGTTCTTTATATATGAACTTAATGTGAGGTATTCATGTAATTTATATTTTCACAACTGGGAATAGCGCGATGTCAATTTGTGAATATGTAAAATACTGGGTAACAACAAAATAAGGCGCATAACCAACTGTTAATATTCATTATTTGTTTTAAGAATTATGCTTACTAATCTCTTTACTATGACAATAGTATGGTTGCAGAATCTTCCATCTTTGTAAGAAACTCTAGGTAGTGCCTACGGTGGTATTTGTACGGAGAGATAGAAAGAATGGTTTCAACCTTGACTCTTTGGATACGCGTTCCTTTATTTGTACTATATTTCATAAAATGTTTAACTTTACGACGATTATTATCTTAAAATGACCTCAATATTTGATGGGATTATTAATTTTATTAAAACTTAGATTAAACGATAAAATCACTTCCCAAGCTAAAAAGCCTAAACAAAAATTGATTCACTCATTAAGGGCTAAGCCACTAGTTTTGCCTCAGTCTAACTAGCACTAAATAAACTCTTTGCTGTTATAGTGTATGGTACATAGATAAAACTTTGCACCATTATAACCCTATGGATCTTTTTATTCGTATAATGTTACAAAGTTTTTAATTTATACCCAGGCTTGCACTATAGTTTGACCGAAACGGCTGTAACGCTACTTAGGAAAGTGTGGCGAGGGGGGGGAAAGAGCAAGAGTACGCGTTGACGGCAGAGTAGTGGATCGGAGCGGCCGATATTTCCCCTCCGTCTCGCCGCTCGCATACCTCAGGCGCGGTACAGCGGTTTCGATCAAACTATAGAAGATGTATTTTAGCTAGTTTGAAATGGATGATAAAATCACGGATCGCCGAATCTTCCGGTTAACTTAGAAAAGAAACACGGTAGCAACGTTATTTTAAAATGTTACCGTAGTCTTTCTGGCTTCGTTTAATTCTGGATCACGTGAACCACAAAGAATATTTTGAGCGTCAAACAAACACATGGTAATTCTGTTGATTGTTCTAAATGAAATGGAGAATACGGAGAGGTCTTTTCTTTGACCCTGAGACGTTTGGAAAAGCATCGTGTGAGTCAGAAGTACCCATAAAATCAAGTTTTAGGAAAACACTCACTCGAGGAAATCACTCAATGAGAAATGTACTTCTCATTGAGTGATTTCCGACTCCTCCCCTTAGAAAAGGACAGCATCAGTCTAGACTGCAGTCCAGTACATTCTATGTAGAGCACTATCTCGTTTAGCCGTAACCGCTTGTATGCGGTTGGATTGGACCAATCAGCAATATAGGTCAATGCCAGCTGATAGCAAAAATACCTAAACTAAAAGTTACCGATATTGAAGTTTGCTTGAAACTTTGTTTGCGAGGTAAACTTTGTCCGATTCTAAAAATTATTTCACAAGCCAGTATGAGTACAAGTATCTATGAGTGATTAATATGTTTTATCTATGTTCTAATTAAACTTATTTAAGTTCGTTTTGTTAATAATTTGAAAGACTCGAAGATTCAGTCAGATTCATTATATGGAGGGACATTGAACAGCCATACTATAATGTTTCCGATTCTGAATATTCTTTTACCTATGCTAGACTAACTGAATGCTATAAGTTAGAAAATTGTATTTAGTAATGGAATTGCGCCTTTTTCGGGTTTACATTGTTCATTGTCATATCAAAGCAGCACAGCCTCTGCGACGCAGAAGGTTCCCGCCTCGGAACTATAGTGTGTACGATATGCACATATTTGTTCCGGGTGTTCTGGTTTATCTATGTATAATAAAAAATATCTATCAATGTAATGTATTGTATTAAGTATATCAGTCATCTATACCCATAACATAAGCTCTGCTTACCTTGGGGCTAGATAATGCTGTGTGGATTGTTCAGCATTACCTATTTATTTATTTATATGGTATTCCGCAAAGTAACCCCTGTATCTTTTAATAATACTATTTTATAGTAATAATATTATATTTAAAGTTATAATACTATTTTATCCAAATCTAAGGTTCGAACATGAGCAAAGCTTTGGTAGAAACTAGAAATTGGTGCTTTCGAACTTGTCGACCATTTGTTTGGTCAGCTCAAAAGTTTGGAAACTTGCTTCAATGTGGAGGCACGTTTGAGTGTGGCCATTAGGAGAGCTTTCAAAGTTTGAGATTTTAATCAAATTTAGAGTTTCATATCTATTTAGAACCATTTTGTTTATAATTCCAAAAAGTAAATAATGTAAATATATGTATCTATAATATAAAAATTAATCGCTGAATGTGTGGTTAAGCGCAAATCTCGAGAGCAGCTGAACCGATTTCGCTAATTCTTTTTTTAGAATATTCCTTGAAGTACGAGGATGGTTTTTACGGAGATAAAAATATGGAAATTTAAAAAAATGTCTGAAACAAACGACCACCCGAGCGAAGCCGGGACGGGCCGCTAATATAAATATGTGCTTGGGAAGTAAAATCCAACTAACCCAAACTCGAAGGCACTAACCCAAATTCGTTTCATATAGTAGTTCCTATTGCCACCTTCTGTCTCAATGATCACACCAAATTGATGGTACCATGACATTACATTATCACCGATCTAACAGTATGCCAAATTTTAACTTAATTGGTTGAGGATTACTGATCTCATCAATTCACATACGAGATTTGTCCCACAACGTATTGAAAACATTTTGTCTCCATCATCAGACCATAACATTGCGAGTCGTTCGTCAACTCACACCATGATTCTTGTCCCAACTGGTGTGAGTTGACGAATCATAAAAATGCTATACTCTTCGTTCTGCAACTCACACCACTATTACTTTGCATCACCGAACTTACATAAGTAGATATGCCAAATTTCAGGTCTTCTGCTAAGCTTGTGTTGTATTTTTTTGTGTTGAGTTTTGTTATTGCCTGTTTCCTTGTTGTTTTTTGTTATTGTTTGCCTTTGTCGTTTGTTCTTTTGTGAAAATCGACTGCACGTTTCTATACCGAATGCTTTACTGGCTCTATACGCGGTTACTATAATGTAATAATTATTTGGTCAGGATCTACGTAAAGTAGCAAGAGAATTTTGTAACTTTGATTTCGCCTCTTTGCTACGCCGTAGCCTGCTACGCCGTAGCATGCTACGTATGGCTACGCGTACCCGTAGCACCTATGCTACTGAACTGCTTAGCAGAATGTTGCAAATTGATACTCAAGTTTGATTAATATTCTAAGTTTTGACTTTGTAATTAGTGTTTTTATTATTATATAGGTAGTATATTTATAGGCCGTCCCTCAACAAGTTTTTAGGCTATACCTACCAATTATATTACAATAATATGACAGCCGCGCTGTTTGTCTCCCGCCGCCGCCGCCACCCACCTCAACTCCAGCTTCGGGGCCAGGACGTGGCTTGGAGCTCGCACACGAAGTACCTCGGCATCGAGATTGACAGGTCGTTGAGGATGCAGCCGCAGGTTGACCGCGCGCTACAACAAGCGCGCGTCGCCCGAGCGCTCCTCCGACCAGTCCTGGGATCTCGGCTGCCGCTGAGAACTAAAGTGCGGGTCTGCAAGTCCTACGTCCGGTCCCGACTAACCTATGCGGCGCCGAGCTGGTACGCTCTGGTCTCCCAGACCAACAAGAACCGGCTCCAGGCGCTGCAGAACGTGGCCCTCAGGATCTGCACGGGCGCGGGGCGCTACGTCAGGAACGACGTCATAGCCCGCGACCTGCAGATCCAATCCGTGGAGAAATTCGTCGTGCAGATGGCGCGTCGAATGTACGATCGCGCAGACAACGGACACCACGAGTACCTCCACAACATCGCGCCGCCCCAGCCCCGGCCCCAGTAAGACGATCGCCCATGGCGACCCCTTCCGCGGGACCTGATCCCTGCGGAACCACCATAGTCCTTGGGTTTATTAAAAAAAAAAGAAAAAACATTGAGAAGGGGGAAAAATAGATATTCCCACAAAACCCAAGGACCGAGGTGTCGTCACCCCTCGAGTTGACACCGCCGGGGTAATGAGGCCAAGCCTCGAGGCCCTGTGCCCCCACCAGGGCCGGAAAGAAATTTATTGATTTACAATAATAATTACATAAAAAATAATAGTATATACTAGCTGCGCCCCGCGGTTTCACCCGCGTGGTGATAGATATTTTGGATAATATACTATATATCTTTATGAATTGTAGCCTATGTGTTATTCTGATATGTAAGCTATATTATTGTAAAGTTTAATTAAAATCCATTCAGTAGTTTTTGCGTGAAAGAGTAACAAACATCCATCCATCCATACTTACAAACTTTTGCGTTTATAATATTATAGTAGGATTAATTTATTTTCAAACAAGCACTTTCTGAACTTATTGTATCACAGATAATTTATTGTTTGTGGTGATCCAATTAAAATCACGTAAAACTACATTATCCATCATCTCGCGTTAATATTATAACCGTCTATTCTTCCATAACTTTGATCTATTATCCAGTCAAAGAACCTGGGAGAATAGGCTGAATAGGACTCTTTAGGTGAAATTTGTATATTTACCGACAAACATCCATTTTTACCATTAAATTTAAAGTTGATGTCGCACAAGAGACAGAATGAATGTGTTTTTATCAAGGTATGATATATGCTATTCCGATATTTCGTGTCCATAACAACACAAAGCATTGCTTTTTCCAAATATCCTATTGTGTGTTCTTCGTTACCGGCTGAACCCTTTGTTTCCATACAAAAATTTATAAAATTAAATATACATAACAGGCAACAAAGACATTCATAGAGTAACTTAAAACATACCCTGAATACATTTAGATAGGTACCTCATTTATTTTGCAAACTGATCCACTCAGTTTTATATCGCGTGGACTTTTGAAACCCTCGGGGGGTTTCAAACGTGCACATTGTTAGTGCACAATGGCCTCCATTACTTATCTAAATAGTAGAATATTTTCCAAGAGTCTGTATCAAGATTTTCCGTGCGGCGAGATACGAGTACGTCTTTGTCCTGTCTCGCCTGGAAGGAAACGTTTGACCTGTTTGTTTTTATAATTCGCTTGCATTTTATAGTTTACAGGTATACCACTGTGCCCCGATGTGTTACTCGCGTTAATAAAAATGATTTTGATAATCCCACGGGAAAACTGCACTTTACTATAATCAAGGAATAACACAACCTGTATAACATATATGTATATTCAAGTTATAGTCAAATCCGTTCAGCCGTTTATTCATAAAGAAGTACAAACAAGCACACATACCAACATACGGAGATCGCAAAAAATAATAGATTATTGGAAATGCCTTTAGCCTTGCAGTAGGATGAGATAGGCAGCCTACCTCATCTAAAAATAAAGTTAGTCGTATAAGTCGTGAAGAAATAGGATCCCAATCTTAATGCTTACAAAATGTTTAACAGCGACATCATAGCAGGCGCACTGTTTGCGAGCTTGTCACTACCTTCATTATTTTGCTCGTATGTTTTAGCTTCCATCCAGCACACGATTGATTTTGGCTCTTTGCCACCGTGCGTGTACAATGAGCTTGCTGCTTGCAGTAGGCACGTAAACAGTATGTGGTCAGTACTGTTTTTGCCGGAGGCGTGAACGAGCTGAGATGCTTTTCAGATGGGTCTTGCTTCTCGCAAGCTTCCATCCAGCACACGATTGATTTTGGCTCTTTGCCACCGTGCGTGTACAATGAGCTTGCTGCTTGCAGTAGGCACGTAAACAGTATGTGGTCAGCACTGTTTTTGCCGGAGGCGTGAAGGAGCTGAGCTGCTTTTCAGATGGGTCTTGCTTCTCGCAAGCTTCCATCCAGCACACGATTGATTTTGGCTCTTTGCCACCGTGCGTGAACAATGAGCTTGCTGCTTGCAGTAGGCACGTAAACAGTATGTGGTCAGTACTGTTTTTGCCGGAGGCGTGAAGGAGCTGAGCTGCTTTTCAGATGGGTCTTGCTTCTCGCAAGCTTCCATCCAGCACACGATTGATTTTGGATCTTTGCCACCGTGCGTGTACAATGAGCTTGCTGCTTGCAGTAGCCACGTAAACAGCATGCGGTCAAAAATGTTTGAGCCGGAGGCGTGAAGGAGCTGAGCTGCTTTTCAGATTAGATTTCCTGTACACAGGTGGGGTCAATTTACCATGAACCCAGTTATTTCCGTGTTGGGATAGTGTAAGAAGTGTTTTTATAATAGGAGTATTAAAAAACCCGTACGCACACCACAAGCTATGCATAATACTGCGACAGCTATACTGTAGCCAAATCAATCAGTGCTCGTAAACTTACAATTCATATTTATTTACAAGATAGAAAAGAAATAATGTAGGTTTTATGCCTACATTTTTTCATATAAAAGATAATATTTAAAAAAAATTACAAAGTAAAATAAACTGCTCGTACAAGTTATTGCAGTTTCAGAATAAATTCCTTCTATAGTACCGTGCTGTTTCGATAGGGAAGAAGAGCGGTCGAGAATACATACATACATATATATTATGTGAATACCTTCTACATTCAAAGAGATGCGAGTATGATCTATGCAATATTCATGACTATTTGTTGTAAAGAATCTACATTCTGAAGGAGTAGATAGGCATCTATATAAATAATAAATAAATAATGCTGGACAATTCACACAGCATCATCTAGCCCCATGGTAAGCAGAGCTTGTGTTATGGGTACTAGATAACTGATATACATAATACAATACATTACATAGATAGATATTTTTTATTATACATAGAAAACGACCAGAACACCCGGAACAAATATCTGCAGATCGTACACACAATTGTTCCGAGGCGGGAATCGAACCCGCAACCTTCAGCGTCGCAGGCGGACCTACGCCCACCGCGCCACATCGGTCGTCATGGTCATGGTCATATTATTATTTATGTTATTTTATTAGCCTGTTCTGTCCCACTGGGCAAAGGTCTCCCTTCCTTCTACACTTCTCTAATATGCGCCACTGAGGTCCAATCTTAAAAGTGCGCGTCTAGTTCGTGTAATCAGCGGGGAACAGTAATGTGCAAACGTCAGCATCATGTCTCCTGTGTATCCACACAGCATCATCCAGCCCCAAGCTAAACAGAGCTTGTATTAAGGGTACAAGATTTCTGATATACTATATACAATATACATTACATATAGATATTATTTATTATAAATAGATAACGACCAGAACACACGGAAAAAATATCTGCAGATCGTAAACACAATTTTCCAGAGGCGGTAATCGAACCCGTAATCTCCAGCGTCGCAGGTGGACCTTCGCCCACCGTGCCATAGATGTCGTCATCAATGTAGTCTAGTAAATTAAGCTCTACGGCTTTGGTTTATTTTTAACATAATCCACCTTTATACTAGACTACATTTATTCTTTAAAAGTTTGTGTTTATATAATATTTTATTATGGATGTTATTGTCATTGTCAGCATTTCAGTCTTACGTCATCTGGCTATCGAGTACTGGAGCCCTAACGATCCACGATAAAGTACTTTTATAGAGCTCGCCCGGACAAAATGGACTATAAAATCGTTTTATCGTTGTTCGATAAGAATGGCTCTATATAGTTTGCTTCGATATAGCGTAAGAGTGTATTTAAGCTTAGAATGACTACTAACTACATCTCTACTTAATATCTACCGGCTACTGATATTTTTAGGGAATAGAAGAAATAGCGTAGACGAGGTGTTGCCAAAAAAATACGACAAATAAGTCTCAATTTCCTATTTGTATACATATATACGTGCACCTGTGTGTGTCAAAGTAGCTAAATGGTTAACAACTCATAGATTCATTTTGGTTATTTAGTTACAAAACTAAGAAATGTATTGATGAATCTGCACGCTGTGACCAACACAGCGTGCTTTTCCTCTAAAATTTAGGAAAATTTATCTAAAAATGAATTGAAAAAGTGACACAAGATTGCTTATTGTATCACTCTACGTTATGTCAATATAAAAAGTAGTTAACAGTGGCGTTCATTATTAGCTAAGCCCGTGCTGAGCCCGTTACGTCATACTAACTGTAGAGCTAGAACATTTTAGTCCATATACCAAAATTCGAAACAAATAAGGCTACGATCTTCTTTTTGTATATCAGGTATTTTACGTATAGAAGACACTTAGCACACAAAACTTACGTTGACCATCTCATTTTGATTAGGGGTTAAAAGTACCGTAAACAGTGAGTAGCGACTAAACTAAAGTTTGAAGCATCCAACTAACGAATCATATTCATATTACCAGACCAAAATTCTTCTCTCAAATTAATATTCAACCTGCAATACCGTGGTAATTCCTAACGCTGTTTCTAACAAAGGCCTACGCAAAACCGCTGTCAACATTGTCAATTAATTATCCTTGAATTAGCTACAACACGAGTCGACTGACGCTATTGTGGCAGTTCAAAATGATTAAATCATGAGTAGCAATAGTACCTTCTGTGAAATATTGGAAAATGGATGTAAATTTCAATCTCATTTGCTATTTTGCTGCCAGGTGTATGAAGAGGGGAGAGAGGAAAGTTATTTTACCAACGCAGCTATAATGAAACGCTTTATTTTTCAACTAGCTTCAGATCACGCCTTGCTCGCTCTTCCGGTTAAAACGTAGCTTATTATCTCATTTAAAAGTTAGATTAAGTTAGATATTTCCTCACAACACTTTTACTCGTTTACTCAAATTCATCACAAACACGTTCCCACGTTGATAGAGCCTACAATGACGTTTTTTTTGATATTGCAGATGAAACCCTTGAAAACTCGCCATGATTCGGCGAGAGTGTACAACATGCGACGGAAAGTCAAAGTAAATTTTACACATTTTATAATTATTATCTTATATTGGGCGTGTTGATTGGGGCTGAAAATGACCGCTTCTTTCATGCTGCTTGGATCGTAATAAATCAAAGATGATCTAAGCCAGACAGCATGAGGCTGTCACTTAAAATCACAATCTTTATCTACGCGACTTATACGATCCACATGTTATGATATGCCATGGAGCCTTGTCAAAGAATGTATAAACGCTTTTGTTTGAGGTCAAAATAGTTTCATCCCATTTATAGAACACCGCGAAGAGATGTATTTTAATTGTATGCGACGAAAGATCGAAGCATAGACGCTTTGGCGACCTCTGTGCCGTGGTGGGCGACGGTCCGCCTGCGACGCAGGAGGTTGCGGGATCAATTCCCACCTTATGACAATCTGCAGATATTTGCATTTGATCCAGGTGTACTAGTCGTTATTTATGTACAATAAAAAATTTGTATTTAAGTAATGTATTATATCAAGAATATCAATCATCTAGTACCCATAACAAAAGCTCTGCTTAACTGGGGACTAGATGATGCTGCATGGATTGTCCAGCATTATTTATTTATGGATGTGAGCTTTGCCACTCAAGATGGTGGTTTCTCGCAGTGGAGACGAGATAGAAAAGCCGAACTGTGATTTAAGCTGTGCCACGCTAGTGTATTAATCTCAACAAACATACGACATCCTAGCTGAAAATCGTTTCTTCTCTTGACGCCTCCGGATATCTACGAGTACGCACATCTCTGCTTAGGCGGAGTATAAGCCTAACATACATATTTCTTGTCTGTGGCACATTATTTGGTCTATCATTGCTCGCCTATCGCTAACGCTAACCGCAAACCTATCGGTTTCGGTTTAAAGACATTTATTCTCAAAAAGACACAATGTCACTTACATGAGAACTAAGTTACCTAATATAAAATGTTAATGTAGGTTAATATAAAATAGGTGTCAATTAAATTAAGGTAAGTCGTCTTCGTAGGTATAGATAATACCCATCCAATGCATTAAAAAACAATTATCTGATACACTACAATACAGCTTCACTAGTACGAGTGCGTGGGTGGATCGACCTCGCCTCGAAAAATAAAGGTTGTGAACGATTCGACCTATAAGTGTTTGACCTCGCATGAAACGAATCTGGGGTCATGAAGATAACCTTTATTGTCTAGGTCGCTGCACCAAATACGAGTAGAGTTATAAGAACACTATTGATTAAAATTGGTCCCAAATAGGAATTTACAAATTATATTCATTTCGTTTCAAAGCTTTCGATCGTTGCGGGACAGGGGCATCCCTGGAGGCGTCCCGCAACCATCGAGAATTGGATGATATTTACATTTAATCTATATAATAAATATTTAACCTACTGGCTTTAAAACCAAATACCTATGCTTTTTTCTGCACGTTATTGTAAAAATTATGAGAATTAAATAATGAAATAGAAGTCGTCTTACCCACATCCTTACCTGATCCTCACCTATACAATAGGTACGTGTTCAAAAGTTGCCTGTAAGAAATCGCTCTTAGCGATAAGGCCGCCCATTGTGCATCTGTATATTTGAATGTTTATTCTTTACTATTTTTTCTCTGTCTTGGTGTGCAATAAAGCGTAAAATATTTGTATTGTATTCAGTGACATACACGTATACATTGCAAAGAAGGTTATATGGCTGAGGTCATGTGTTAATGGCTGGTTTACACGGACTTAGTAGCTTAGGGCTTAGTACTTGTCACTTATACTCATATACTAAGTCCCTGTAGTGTGTAAACTGCGAGACTAGAGCTTAGTATATGTTTGTAAATAGTGCAAGTGAATAGAAATTGATCCTATTTAGTAAGCGACAAGTCGATACCTGCCTCATATTTGTGTCTTGTCGTTGAATTGCTGGTGCAACTTTTTCTAATAAAATATCAAATTGTGCCGTTAACATTCTCATAGACACTCTATATTCTCCTGGATCTTCGGTTGCTAGCTCTTTTAATAGAAGAGCAGAATGTTCCCGTTCATTTCTGCGCAGTAACCACTGTCTTGTAGAGGTATGTAAGTAATGCGAGGATTCTGCTTAATATGGCACGACCGCGAAATATAACGGTTTTCATTTCTGTGTTCTGGTGTTGTCTTTATGCTCGTGCTCTGCTCGGGTGTCCGTCCGTGCGCGCGCGCATGTCATCAGCACCCAGAACTCTGAACATTACTGTTCTGTTTAGAGTTCTGTGTGATGATTGCATGTCATATTACTCGGTACGAAATGTCATGCAATATAGCATTACGTTACAGAGTTCTGTTTTGCGCATGTTTACTGTCTTGTTCACAAACCTTTTTTTAGAAACACAACTCAACACACACAGCAACACTTCTCGCGTACCGCTAACGCACTCAAGCACTCCAGCGGTAACGATCCACTTATCTCTTTTGTCGGCCACTTGCTACCCACTTGTCATAAGAATGAACGCGGTACTTTTTAACAAGTGCCCGAGGTCGGCCATTTATTAAGTTGAAAGTAACTGTGAAAGAAACTGAACAAACCTACATCTACCAGTGTTTCGATTCCCGCCGCGCGACAAATTTATGATCAGCACGTATTTATAGTGGGTGTGGATATGTGATATGAATTATGATATGAGTAGCCATCTGGTACTCAAAACAATATATCCAGTATTATTTTTCCGTATTCGATAGAACGATATAAAGTGCTCCTCTAAATATTTTCACTCGTCTTCCCGTTCGCTTGAATCACACACACGGCTAAAAGCTTAGTAGTGCTCCGTCTAAGCCAGAGCCTCATCGGCTCAAAACTTTTGATAAGCTAGATTTATCAGTAAAGCCCCGATAAAACCGGATCAAGCTTCTGCTCAGCATCAGATAACTTCAGCTTAAGCTACGTTCCAAGACGATTATATTTACGCAGCTTTCACGGCAAGTAGTGCAAATAATCAACAAAGTTAGGTAGATTAAGTGCAATACAATGTATACAAACTAGTTCGCTTCCCGCTGTCCATCTGTCCCCTTTGTATGCTTAGATCTTGAAAACTACGCAACAAATATTGATGCGCTTTTTTTTAATAGATAGACTGATTCAAGAGGATGGTTTATAAACCATTTGACACATAGATTTCCAAGCGGACAAAGCCACGGGGCGCAGCTAGTTTTATTATATATAGAAGTCAGTAGTGTGTGACCTAGTGAATTACCTTTTATATGCTCAACGATAAAGAAAACGGTACCTTCTTTGTTACTCCTAGGGCTCACCTCACATTAGTTTTTCGCTCTTTGCCGCAATCGTCGTTGACTGGACTAGTACGCAAATAAGTTACAGGAATTTTATCTAGAATTTTGTTAAACTGTAAATCTAAAGCGTATAGCGTGGTGCGTCGCCCGATTATGAGTTTGCCCTGTAAGGGCGTTACTCACATTTTATTGCGCGAGATAAAATGAGCTTCTTACATTTAAAATTCATAGCCACAAAAGTAATTTTTATGCGGCGTGCAAGAGCAGAATAATGAATATCTGAGGATTTATTTGATTAAGAATTCGCTTGAGACTACTTATCAAAATTCTTGTAACAGGTCTACTGTAAACAAAAGTTGATAATCATTATTGTGACGGAGACGGGAGTTGAATATCAAGTTCGAGTAATTTTCTTTGTAGCCCTTTCTAGAGGAATTTATTTGTATCCCCGTCTTTAGAACAGCTTGTCGTACGTTTTTGATCAATAACATTGTTTACTGTAAATTCATAATTTGTAAGAGAATTTGCTCGCCCTACGCGCGCTGGCGGGACAAATATTGTAAATATATATGGCGCCGATTTGTATAGAACGTTGTAGTCAGCCACTCATAAAGTAATAGTAAACCAGCAAATACGGCGCCAAAAGCATCTTGAAGAATAAAAGCCTAGTATACAGTCCATCAGTTGTTTCACTCAAGGAACGTGGAGGAGAACCCTGCAGTAGGAAATCACCGTAGGAGCTGACACCACAATTATAATGTCCACCTAGCTACATTATTACGTGTTCTTGAGTGTAGACAACGACTCGGTAAACGTAGTGTAGGACGCCCTCCGACCAGGTGGTATGACGACCTGTGACAGATTGCAGGTAGATTCTGGATTCGTCAAGCTGAAGACAGGGCGCTGTGGCGGTCATTGGTGGAGGCCTATGTCTACGGACTAAGATAGGCTGATAATGAGCTACATTACATCATTACGAATCTCAGCGGAAACTAGCCAATAGCCATGAGGGCTGTACATATTATAGTGTACAAGTGTGCGCGCAAACTCAGGTGCATTTTATAAACCCTCACTATCTTAATCCGATAGCTCAGCAGACTGACACGAACGGGAAGAGGTCAGGCACAGAACTTACGGTTTAAAGTGCTTTGCGAGGCGAGAGGGTTTTACACTAAATATCCTGACTACGGGCTCCCGTTGTGATTTTTTATTGGTAGAAAAATGTTGATAACACTTTCCGCATGCTACAGAAGAAGACTAATAAAATGTTCATTTTATGATTAGGTTAAATATTTGCATTGTATGTATATATACATATATATATTATTGTAAATCAAAAAGAAATAATAAATAATAAAACCATGGTGGTTTTATTATTTCTTTTTTAAACATGATGTTGGCTTAAATCAAGTCATAATAGAGGTATTAACCCATACCATATCTTTATTACTAGTAAACTGCTTTTAAGTGTTTTAATTTTGTTTTTTTTTATATATTATTTTATTTTTATATTATTATTTTATATTTTTTATTTGAAGACCGTCACCATCACCATTTGGCGTGGTGGGCGAAGGTCCGCCTACGACGCTGAAGGTTGCGGGTTCGATCCCGCCTCGGAACAATTGTGTGTACGATCTGCAGATATTTGTTCCGGGTGTTCTGGTCGTTTTCTATGTATTTAAAAAAAAATATCTATCTACGTAATATATTGTATTATGTATATCAGTTATCTAGTACCCATAACACAAGTTCTGCTTACCATGGGGCTAGATAATGCTGTGTGAATTGTCCAGCATTATTTATTATTATTATTTTTTATCTCATTGACGTCATCTCGGGCTTTAACGGAAGACCAGCGCTGGTTTAGTCTCTTAAGGAGTTTAGCTAGCGTTATGCTGAGTTAGAGTCTTTTTATAAAAACTCTATACATTTCTATAATTGTGTCTTTTGTTAATGTTGTTATAAAAAAAATGTATTTCTATTCTATTCTCTGAAATCTTTAATGAAGGGCATTTTTTATAATTGTTATTCGAAGCTAATTACATTGGCGAGTAATATATAAAGGCACTCCTTAAAAAAACACGTGTGAAACCGCGGGTAGAAGCGAGTATAAAAGGATTATAGATTTTGTGAAATATCACGAAATATAGAAAAATCCTGTTCAGATCCGTAGATCTGTGCCAATATGACCATTTTCAAAATTGCCACGCGTATTTGTAAGGCGTTGATGCATGTTAGATATTTATTGTGTACTAGTTTCTGCCCGCGGCTTCGTACGCGATGTACTTACGGCTACTTCTCTCCCATAGGAAATAATTTATACAAAAGAAGCCAAAGATTTATTCCAGGTCTAAAACTAGCAGAACGGAATTTCAGCCCAGTCCGTTCAGTAGTTTTGGCGTGAAGTGGTAACAAACATCTAAACTTTCACATTTATATAACATTAGAGTGCTTTCTACCCATCTCTGCACCAAAGCTGGAATGAAGCATTATACTATGTGAACATTCTTTGAACTAAAACTAAAATACTTAATACTAACTAGCATATTTGTTTGTATTTACGTACATATACTGTATCTCCTCAAATACTGACGGTTTTAATAAATACACTACATTTATTAAAACCGGGTCATTATTTGAGGAAATACAGTATATGTACGTATCTCCTCAAATACTGACGGTTTAAATAAATACACTACATTTAAAACCCGGTCATTATTTGAGGAGATACAGTATACGTAAACATTTTTGTATGATGATGACAGACCTTCACGTTATGAAGTTGTGGGTGATATGGGCGATATTTTACGGGATTTTATTTTGTTGGCGGTGAATGGGGTGCTCCCCACCCATCCCCCAGTACGGGGTCGGACAACGTGCAGCCGCAGCCGCGGTATGTTAGTGGCCGTTTGCGGAATGCTTTCACTGCCGATAGTGGAGCTTTATTTTTAACCGTCGGAAAAATATGAAGAGTTGCTTTGTTCGGCTGCAGGCAAGTTTGTCAATTTCGTTGCCAATTATTGTCGCTATTTTATAGAGAACTAGTTACTGCCAGCGGCTTCGCACGCGTTGTTTATATGGAACGGTTTAAAGGTTATTTCTATCTCACGGGAACTTTTTGTGGTATAAAAAGTAGCTTATGTTTAGCTTATGTATAGCTATATCTATGTAAAATTTTAGCCAGACCCTTTTAGAAGTTTTAAGAGTGTACCTTATGTAATTTTATAGTTAGAAATCGTTATTTATCTCAGAATCTGTGAAAGCTACCACCTTCATATTTAGGTAAATGATAATTCGAACTTTTATCTTGGATTCCCTATTTTCGAAAACACGATTGGTGAAAATTTTCTCGATACTTTTATTTTTTGAAAAATACATGTTTTGCACACATTTTGCTATTTATCTCAGGAACCACCTAATTTTTTTGTTGGATTTTTGTTTTGTCGAGAAACGTAGTAGAATTTATTCGTTTTTGTCTTTTTAATTTTTAGATTAGTTGTTTAAATAACTTGTAATTAGGCATTAGGCAGTTTTGGCGCTTACGTCGATAAAAAATACGGAGCACGTCTATCGCTCTGTGCTTCTCACTCACAAGAAAATCATATCCTGTCATTCTGCTCTGAACTGAAGCGAAATTCGAATTTTGGCTGAGGTATGGCACGCTCTTAACGTGCTAAAGGGACAAACATCCATCCTTCCATCTGTTAAACCATACTTTGCTCAGCTACACATCATGACCTTCTCACCGATAATAATTTATCAGGTGGCAGTGCATGTCCGTCAAAACATCTCTTCGTTTACAGAACAAGCAGAGATGCACTGCTACCACACTTGCAATGTTGCGGGTGGCTGGCTGGTGCCTACGGCAAGACGACAACTGGCCAAATCGAGGATACAGGCGACTGGGCCCACTACAAAACTGGGACCGCGGTCCCAGTTACCTGATTAGTTTTTTCTTGTTTATTTCGTTGGGCGAGTGGGACCACTCGTAATTTTAACCACAAATCTATTGTTTAAAGTACAGTTGGCATTATAAATCGAACAGGTTGACGCACGTAACGGGACCAGCTACCTACAATAAGTCTTCTTCTATTAGATAAAACCATATACTCAGTAAGCGAATTTTTTGACAATGATTATACAAAATTTGCAATTCCTCAAAGACGAACCTTTCCTGATCTCTACATGCCTAATTCAAACGAACTTATGTAATTATAATTAATTTAATTGACGAGATATTGATAACACCTGACTTTAGCTTAACATAGAGTTAACAATTGTTATTGTGTATTTCTTTTTTAATAAATATTTTCATTTCATTTCATTTTCATTAAGCTCCCAGACAAGGTTAGGGACGCAGCGAGCTTAAAAATTTCAAACTATAACTAAAAAAGGCGAGTGCTAAATTATGCGTAATCTAGATTAATTATATTTTAAAATTTCATTATTAATTATTATATAAGGAATAATTAAGATAAGATTTATAAATTGTTACGTATAATTTGACTTAAACTTTCGGATTTATAATATTACTGTGATCCCGATGTGGGCCCATAATAATTTGCTCGAATTGAGCTGAAATTTGGAACATACTTATGTAAAAATGTTCGTAAGTATGTACCTATGACAAATGTTCGGTGACAATGTAATTTCATGGTACCAATCCATAGCGTTTTATATCTCCATCATCAGACCAGTTCTTACTATCGAGGAGATACGAGGTGACCATAGGTACTCCTAAACGGAACTACTTAACCCCGTCGAGTTTGCGTTTGTTGGACTTGACTTCTTTATGGTTTTAAACAAATAGGTATTTTTCTAATATTAAAAATGTAATAAGCGTATATCCTACTAATAATAATATTATAAACACGAAAGTTTGTAAGTATGGATGGATGGATGGATGTTTGTTACTCTTTCACGTAAAAACTACTGAATGGATTTTAATGAAACTTTACAATAATATAGCTTATACATCAGAATAACACGTAGGCTACAATTTATAAAGATATATTGTATATTATAAATAAATAAAATAATAAATAATGCTGGACAATTCACACAGCATTATCTAGCCCCATGGTAAGCAGAGCTTGTGTTATGGGTACTAGATAACTGATATACATAATACAATACATTACATAGATAGATATTTTTTATTATACAAAGAAAACGACCAGAACACCCGGAACAAATATCTGCAGATCGTACACACAATTGTTCCGAGGCGGGAATCGAACCCGCAACCAATATGTGGGAGATATAAGGATATTTATAGGTCTTTGATTGTCTAGCTATTATTGTGGGTGTCAGAGGACTGATACCCACAAGAATGGCTATTTCTCAAACAAAGGTTTAAAGTTTGAGGTAAACTGGTAATGACCACCATAAAATGTAACTTAATGTAATGGTTTTTTAAACCTATATTCGAATGATCATGTTTGTGTTGTGCGACAGTGGTGTTTCAAGTTTGAGCGTACTTTAAAGTCAGAAAAAAAAAAAAAAAAAAAAAACTGCCTTTCAGTTTTACGATATGGTTTACACCATAGTGGAGACCTCCATTTAAGTATAAACTTGTGTTAGAAGGTCTCGCTCTTCTATAACAGATATTAGAATTCAAACGAAATGGGGTAGAAATAATCAACCTAAATATGACTATTCCCTCGCCTTATCATAATATTGAGCTGATGATGATGGATATTCTTGGAATAATCAACTCTCTCAATCAGTGGGTACCTAAGTGATATTGACATTCGTTTAGTATCCTGTCTGTCCCCTCAAAGGTCGGTAATTGGAAAATTTTGAGGATGAGCGTGTCCAATCAGTCCAGTTATTGACGAATTGGCGTTGTTTGATTTGTAATAGATATAATAATAATAGAATAATAATGCTGGACAATTCACACAGCAATATCTAGCCCCATGGTAAGCAGAGCTTGTGTTATGGGTACTAGATAACTGATATACAAAATATAATACATTACATAGATAGATATTTTTTATTATACATAGAAAACAACCAGAACACCCGGAACAAATATCTGCAGATCGTACACACAATTGTTCCGAGGCGGGAATCGAACCCGCAACCTCCTGCGTCGCAGGCGGAACTTCACCCACCGCGCCACATCGGTCGTCAGATAGAAAGATATAACAAGTATTTTACAAACGATATGAAAGCCTAGGGTGATTTTTTTATTACAAACAGTCATAACATTTGAACAGCTGCACCAATTTTCTTCAAACGTCGCGCCTAGGTACCAGAAAAAAGGACAACAGATCCCTTCTATGTGATTATAGGTAGATAGAAAATTCTTTATTGCACTTTAAATAGGAAACTATGTACAGAAACATCTTAAAATTAATTATAATTGGTGGTCTTATCGCTAAAGAGCGATCTCTACCATATTAGTGTATCTTTTCTCCTGAGATACAGGTTTAACATAATTCAGGCACAATTATAACCTCTAGAATATATGTAATTATTTTTAAACTGTCTAATACGTAAAACCTCATGACTATTTTTGCAAAAACTATTAGAATCTCAGAACTGAGACTGAAGACTGAAGACTTGATTAAAGTCCATTCAGAATCTGTTATAAACGGAGAAATAACCAGCATAAATCTTATTTCCGCCGGGCTAATAGTTTAGTCGGCGAGGGCGCCGCTATTACCGCCGCTCGTCGGCTCCGGCAAACTTTTCAAACAAGGTAACTTCGTTACCTCTATGACATTAGCATGAGGCAGCTGATAGGTAGGTAGCGCGCAAACTTAATGACATTGGAGTTGGAAAGTTGTTTTAGTTGTTTTTTATGTTGTTTACTTTATTTTATTTATTTACATGTTCGTAAACTGAATGACCGTGGACGAAGGAAATTTATTACTTGTCAATAATCGAATCACGATGATGATTTTTTGGTAATAATTATATAATAAGCAACTGTGTCTGGTTGGACACTTTTCTACAACCGTGTCAAGTAATGGAAAATAATTGTAAAATCGATGAGTTATTAAATTATACTATACTATGAGCCAGATATTGGCTGAATTTCGTCAATCCAGACGCAAGAAATCTAGCAAGAAATTGAAGTTGAACAACTGGCCTTTCATTCAATAAAATTTTCCAAATCGGTCCATAAGTGACGGTGAATTTGACGTACGTAGAGCCTCCTTTTATTTATTGATTCGTCGGTTAAAGAAGTTGTTTTTTCGAAAAAACACCCCAAATACAAATTTTCTTTTTTTTTAGATGAAGTTCCGGTGCGGTAGGTTCCCAAACCATGCTATAACGCCTGTGTCATAGTATACAAGCTATTATTATTAGTACATTGTATAACTTATTTAAAATTTAAATTTTTTTTCACTTTAAACATAAAGACCGGTTAGCAATACCGGCAAAAAAAACGCAATTGTATAGTCGCAACTGTTATAACATGGCTATCAAAATTTACAACAAATTGCCAAACAATGTAAAAGAACTGAAGGGTCCATTATTCAACAGAAAGTTATTTAATTTATTAATTGAGCATTGTTTTTATTCGGTTGAAGATTACCCTAATTTTAAGTTTTGACCTAGCGAGTTCTATTTTAACTGACAATTTAATAATATTATCTGATTTAATTATTGACATCTAATTTAATTTTACTGATTTTTATATTCACGTGCCTGCATTCGGGCGAGATATGCAGCTCTACTGTGTTATTCCACCAATGTATTATGTACCATGTCTTATAATATTACTGAATTACTAAAGACGTCAGAACATTAAAAAATATTAAAATACCACAGAGTTGTTACTGAGCGCACGGCTAACAAAATTAACGGAATTGATCGAAAATTATGCAGGGCCATACCCAGGTCATACCCAATATCCAATCTACCCATCGCCATATTTGCCCTCGATTTTAGAAAATTAATGTTCCTATAACCTGCTAATATTATAGAACATTTGTTTATGAGTATGTATATGAATATGTTTATCACCTGAATCTACTCATCAGATGAAAATGCAAAACAAAAATAGACTTTATATAAGGCGTCTTTATCATGGCTATAAGGCAACTTATTTCCAGGAATAGCGCCTGCTAAGCCATGGGCAAAAACTAGTACAAGATATCAAAATCGAATAAATTCTCAGTACTTAGATCTGTAAGATTTGTGATGTGCGATTAGTGTATCAAAACTTTCCATAAGGAGAGGAAAATCTACGAACGAAGTAACGTAAATGCCCTATTTTCTGCGATGTAGGTCAATGATAACTCCGCATAAACTCACTTTCGGACTGGAAATCTAGATGGCAATCATACCCTCCGTAGAAGTTAACAAGGCCAGTTGCTCTACTGGAATCAGGCAACGTTTTGCGAGCTTAAACGCAGACAGCTACAAATTTCTTATTTAGCGATCTTATCACTTTATGCTACGCCTAGCCCTGCAGATAAAGTTGAACAAGGTATTCCTTGGTTGCGCAATACTTTAAAAACCATTTTCTGAAAGTGTTTCCGGGATAAATATCTTATTCTACGAAAATGCGATTTCAATTTTACTAATTCGTGTATACATGACTAGTTTCTGTTCGCGGCTTCACACGCGTTGTTTCAATGGAAACGTTTATTTATTTAAGGAAAACCAGCACCTTGTACTAAAAAATTAAAGTTAAAGAAATAGAAACAGAAGTCTATTAAAAGGTTTTCACGTTTATAGGTTACTGCCAGCGGCTTCGCACGCGTTGTTGCTATGGAAACGTTTTTAGATATCTATCCCATGGGAACTGATTTATAGATAAAAATTATCCTATGTTCGATATTATTGATTCTCTTGGCTTAGGGCTAATCTATACAAAACTTCAGCCTGACCAATCCAGTAGTTTTAGCGTAAATAATAATAATAATATTAATAATCGTTTATTTCAGGCACATAATACAAAATTAAGGACCCATATCATAGAAAATAAATTAAATCAAAAATAACTACATAAAAAATTAAATAGAAACACATTCATTGCCCTGAGCAAAATGCTATAGAGCCGTCACCAAAGCCGACGGCGTAAGCGTAAGGCCGTCAGTAAAGAAGTAACAAAAATCCAAACTCACATCCATCGAAACATAGAAACTTTTGCAAATGAACTGAATAATGGGATCAAAAGTGTGTAATGTGTATTACCGTTTATGCCGAACTCAGCCCGATCTGTTCGGAAGTTTTGAAAGAGCAGCAAACACACCTTCCCAATTGTCGAAAGCAAACTAGAGTTTAGCGCAATTAAGCAATTAATGTGGCGCGGTGGGCGAAGGTCCGCCTGCGACGCAGAAGGTTGCGGGTTCGATTCCCGCCTCGGAACAATTGTGTGTACGATCTGCAGATATTTGTTCCGGGTATTCTGGTCGTTTCTATGTATAATAAAAAATATCTATCTATGTAATGTGTTGTAATTTGTATATCAGTTATCTAGTACCCATAACACAAGCGCTGCTTACCATGGGGCTAGATAATGCTGTGTGAATTGTCCGGCATTATTTTATATATATATTTTTTTATGTTTGAGTATTATCCGTATTCAGTCCCTTCTCTATTTGTGACTGGGAATTCTAAGATTTAGCTTCGCTGGAACGGAGTCGATCAGTTGCAGTTAGCTACGCACTACTACCTCGTTATGCGGAGTAAAGTTTCGATCAGTTGCAGTTAGCTACGCACTACTACCTCGTTATGCGGAGTAAAGTTTCGATCAGTTGCAGTTAGCTACGCACTACTACCTCGTTATGCGGAGTAAAGTTTCGATCAGTTGCAGTTAGCTACGCACTACTACCTCGTTATGCGGAGTAAAGTTTCGATCAGTTGCAGTTAGCTACGCACTACTACCTCGTTATGCGGAGTAAAGTTTCGATCAGTTGCAGTTAGCTACGCACTACTACCTCGTTATGCGGAGTAAAGTTTCGATCAGTTGCAGTTAGCTACGCACTACTACCTCGTTATGCGCAGTTAAGTTAACAACTATATAACTATAGATACTAGAAACTATCCTACTAATATTATAAATACGCAAAAGTTTGTGAGGATCTTTGTTGGTCTTTAACGCAAAAACTACTGAATGGATTTTGATGAAACTTTACAATAATATGTAGCTTACATATCAAAATAACAGATAGGCTACAATTCATAAAGATATATTGTATATTATCCAAAATATCTCTATCACCACGCGGGTGAAACCGCGGGGCGCAGCTAGTTACTTTTTATACAAACAAATTATACGTACATACTTAATAATGATATGTACGTCCTGATTATACGAGATTTTCTCGTAGATACTACCGACTGTTAGCTTATCAATCTCTCCCCGCGACGCGCCCAAATCAAATAATTTTTCTACAGGAATTCCAACATGTAGACATGTTTACTGACGCCCGCCTCCTATTTATGACTCCTTGATCATATCTTAGTTTTAATTCGTTTGTACCCTAGATAGTACATTTTGGTGTAAACCGTGAGCTTCTATTAAGTCTATACTAATATTATAAAGAGGAAAGGTTTGATTTTTTGTTTGTTTGTTTGTAATAAATAGGCTCCAAAACTACTGGACCAATTTGAAAAATTCTTTCACTGATGGGAAGCTACACTATCCCCGGTGAACAAAGACTATATTATATTTTCAAAAAAGTTAGCGATCCTTACTAAAACCGTGCAAAGCCGGGAAGGTCCGCTAGTTTTAAATATAATAAATGTCTTCCACAAAAACTTTCGCATGTATAATAGTAATAGTACATTGAAAGTAGATTTTTGTATAGATATCTACCTATCCTATCTACTATATGAACTGTAGTCGAATAATCGCTCTATATATGTAGGTAACGTTACCTGTACGTTGCCATCTAAGATCAAGGAGCCTACGTTCTGTTATCTTATAGCCTGTATTGCCACTGCTGGACATATGCCTCAATGAGCGCCATAGCACCCTGTCTTCGGCTTGATGTATCGCGTATTTACCTGCAGTCTTTCGGAGGTCGTCATCTCCACTCAAGAACACGTTTGCCCCAGCGGCCGTCGGTTCTTCGCGAAATAAGGCCGGCCCACTACCACTTCAGCTTGCTAATTCTCAGAGCTATGTCGATAACTTTAGTTCTCTGTCAGATGTATTCGTTCCGAATCCTATCCTTCAGAGAAACTCCGAGCATAGAGATCCATAGAGCAACGTCATCTGTTAAATCTAAAAAACCTAAAAATATGTTGAAAAATCGAAAAAACAAATAGACTGGCAAGCTGTATATTTATATTCTTGCTGATTGCTATTTTTTGCCGATATCCCTAAATTCATTCATTCTTACTTAATATAAATGGTAACCACGAATATTCAGAAGTAGTAAAAATCAGTCCAAGGCAATGTGTAAGATAGTGAACAAAGAAAGAGGGAACGACAACAACAACCGAAGCATATAGCTATGGCTCTCATTGAGAGAGGCCCATGTTCGTCATCATCATCATCAGCCTATTTTAATTCACTGCTGGACATAGGCCTCCCCCAATGAGCGCCATAGCGCCCTGTCTTCAGCAGGCCTATGTCCAGCAGTGGACTAATATAGGCTGATGATGATGATGAACGGAAGCATGCGGTAGACGCGATAATTCACAGGTTTGCATGCAGCGGCAGCGTCCAGCGCGCCCATCGCCGACGTTGTGGGGGCCACCCACGCGCTGACTGAATTGTTTCATTTGTCATACTAATATTAAACTAATATCAAAAGTTGCTTAACGTAATAATAGTGTAATGTTAAAAAAAATGTTTTAATTTTGTCCACTGATATATAAATAAAGGAAAATAAAATATTTCATGAAATTTAACTGTAGGTCTGGTAGGGTAGCTAATTTATCGATATTGATAGATAGTAAAGTAAAAAGTAAAAAATCATTTATTTCTTTAGGCTTATAAAATAAGCACTTAGACAAGTCATATTTTATATATAAATTATTATCAAATAAAATTATTTTACTGTTCACTTCAATTTTTTGTCCACTAGTGGAAGAAGTGAAAAGAAACCACTAGCATGTAGACAATGAGTTGATGACATGACAATGATGTAGACAAGGAGTAGCACATTCCAATTTTTTGTCTGCAGCCTTGATTGTTTATGTGTGACATCGACAAGGGAGTCACAATGTGTGTCCAAATGTTGGTCTTCACGGTACCTAGTCAAAAACAATGACGTTTGGTACACTCATTCTGCTCTATGAAAGTTCCGTCTCTATTACCATAGATGAATACTTACAATGTTACTACGTAGAGACGGAAATTTCTGTACTCTCTGTTCTTTGATCTGTAATATTGGCGAATTTTTTATTGATATCTCTTTTCTTAATTTTATTCACATTTCCTCAATCCTAATTTCTATGTCAAAATGTAATAATTAATTTATTAATTAAAACGTGTCTCAAAAATTTTAAGTATTACAAATTATTTTATAAATAAATCCAAGTTCAATAAAAATTGAAAAGTCTGTAACGTAGTTAATACTTGCAGAAAATCCATTATGAGTGTAATATGTAAATGCCACAAACGAGCCTCACAAGTGCTTGTGAGGCAACCATGTTATAATAAAATCTGGAAAGTTGAAGACCTAGAAAGAAACGTACAGCTCCAACAACTTTTAATGCGAGAATTGGCTGTGCTTCAGAAAGAGAAAGAGTTTTTACAAAAAGATAGGACGATACGACAAGAAGCTATAGAGTTCAACCTCCGTAAGGGTAAAATGGCTATAAAAAAGTTAGAAGCAGCTGAAAAATTATGTTGTGCTCGAAGGGAAATGTTATCTACACGCAGTACCACCAGAAAATTAAAGGAAAGCGATAAAAAAACGCGGCCAAACAAAAAGGAACAAAACATAGAAAAAAAACTCGTAGATTATTCTGTTCCGGTACAAAATACGGACCTCAAAAAACACAAAGAAACCGAACAGAACAGTATTATAAACTACCATAAAAAAAACAGGGTCAATGATGTAAAAGAAAACCAAATTAGTCAAGAACAGAGTGCAGACGACAGTAGCAAAAGATTTATCGTAGAAAAGAAATCATACGTGATCCAACTGTTTAAACGATCATCTAATTTGAAAACAGGAAGAGCTGCGTTCGCAAATACTGACCGAAATTTTAATAATTTATTTAGAAATGCAACTAAAGAAGCGTCAACTATTTGCAATGGAAAAGCTGAAAAGGACGTTTGTAAGAAGGACTACTGGGACAGGGCTGCACTGACATCAAGTGGCAGCCTTCACTGCCACTTAATGTCGGTGCGTGACACACCGCAGCCCTGGCTGTACCCAAGATCGCAACTCCTTCCCGCCAACGACGCTAAAGAAGATGTGGTGTGTGGCAACGGTGCGTTGCGGCAACATTTATGTGGTGTTGTTATATTCCTAGCAGGAGTTTTTTTTTGCGTACCCTGTTGTCTGTGTTTTGAGTTCTTTAAGAATTATTTATGTCATTATTGTGATTAAAAACTTACATATACTTTATAAGCTGTTTTTTTCTACACATTCCTCCTAGCGGCTTTATGCTTTATTGAACTGCTTATTTACAAAAGAGCCTTCTTTTGGCTGCCATGAAACGGCTACTAATGAATAGAGCGGACTGCGGACTCGTGGCCAGATTGTCACACTGGTGTGACTAACAGGAATTTATTTTACTCGTGATCACACTACATTGCAAAGGATCGCACTTAACCGAATTTATTATAGTAATATCCAAATACCTGTACCTATTCTACTCTGCTTGAAGTATATCGAGGGTTATCTGTCTTTCCTAGTCCCACACTGCATTAAGTTAAACCTTGGCATTTTTTTAAAAATATTATGTTAAGAAATTATATAATAATCTTCATTTTATTGAAAACTAGCTGCGCCCCGCGGCTTCACCCGCGTGGAAATTTCTGCGGAATTTTACCATGTTTTCTCACCGTTTAAACCTTGCCTGGACTACGACAAACATTTCAAAACCAAAATCAGCTAAATCGGCCCAGCCGTACTCGAGTTTTAGCGAGACTAACGAACAGCAATATATTTGATATATAAAGATTCCCGTTTGTTTTAGTTTTATGCACTTAAGGGCACTTTGGTACGTAAAAATTTTACTCAACCAGTGTATATCCAAGATCAACTACGGCTGTACGTACATGGGAGGGCCGAGATCAATGTATAGACCGTGCTTAGCTAAGGCTTAGTGAAACATGGCATTCCATTGACAACCTCCTTTAAAAATCCTCGAGGTTGGTACAAAAGGCTACAAACAAACGACCATTGTACGACATGAATACGTATTATATTATTTTCGTTCTAAATTAGGGATTTTGTTTAAACACCATAAATACTTCATTAACCGCAAAACAGATAAACAATCTTTTAATTTTTTTGTCATTTTATTCTACCATAGATACTTTTTTAGTCCTAGTTTTTCAGATACCATAGTTTTATTTTCCTATTGGTTTACTTTTCTTTGGTGTTGTTATTTCAATACTGTTTATGTCTGTTTATATTATTGTTTAATTTTACTTTATTTTCGATTGAATATTAATTTAAGTTTTTTATATTCTTAAGAAAAATATATTAGCCATGTATAATATGCTTCAACAATTGGGGCTTTTTGCTTATAACCAACTGCTAAGTAAAAAAGTATCCAGTGCCAAAATAGATGCCAGTAAAAAAATTGACGTGGAAGGCAAAGATGTACCGCATATCTCTAAAAATATTTTTTTGCAAGAAATTTCTGCAAATCTTGAAGAAAGTGAACGCATTCTATTGGAAAAGTCTACAATTTCTTATCGTGAAATTAAATCTAAAAGTGATACAGATATCAAGGATACTTCAAAAAGTATGTAACTTACACTTCTTTTATATATGTATTTATGTAGATTAGAAGGTATAACTGAAATGCCCAAAAACGGTAAAACTAGACCAAAAAATTACCGACGATCATGTTTGAAAAAGAGACCAGAACCTCTTTCTCACCCCTGTATATAAATTTAACGACCCTTCTTATACGTATACACATGATCCAAGAAAATATCTAGAATGAATACCATTGGTAACGAAAACAACACTTGTCATGCCATGAAATGTATGAATATACATGCTCATACATTTCATTTCATGAGATGACAATTTATTTTACCACTAACGAACGTAGAAACGTATTATTTTGTAAGTTTCCGTTACTTTAAGCTAGACGATAGTTACATTGAAGCCTAGGACAACATTTAAGTCTGTTCAGATCTTTACGTTCTAAACAAAGTACCTAGATCAGCATTATTACATACCTAGCTATCCAACGATGTATCACTACTCACTCCACATAGTTTATTGAAGTGCCTATAGTTATCAAAATTTGCATACTTTACATGGAGTTTACGTTGAGTGGCATCGCATATTATGATAAAACTGATCTATCCTTTTGTCTGGAAGGTTATTCATACGTAGTAACAAGTACCTAAATGTATACTAACATCTTATTTCAGCAGTACTCAACAAGTCTAAAAAATGTCTAAGTCTAAGCGATTTAAAGAGGTATATTGCATGTATGAACATAAAAAAATTTACACGAACACCAAAAAAGGATATCATAAAGCCGCATGTCACATCCAGTTCAGGGGACAGTGAACAAAAATACGAATCTATTAAGTCTAGTCCGCAAAGACGTCTTAAACACGTAGCAACCGATGAGACTCCATCATGTGATCTATTTGGTTTCTACAAAAACAGACGGCGAAAGCATATCAGCCCCTATGAACTCTACGTACAATCCGTGAAGCCTATTATTAGTAATAATTTTAATAAACTGAAAAACTGTGGTAGCAAAGACATCGGACATAAAAGAAGTGCAAAACATATTACTTTCCTTTCAAGTCATCATGGCCTGAAAGTGATCACTTCCAATCCTCGTGTTATGAAGGTTGCAATCGCACATGAGAATGTCGTGTTTGATTCTTTACAGAATCGAGGCGAACTCAATAACAACAACTCCATACCTAGGCAAGATCATAACAAAAAAAAAGATTTACCGATTAAACACGAGAGTAGTATGTGTCATATAACAGAAAATCGCAAAGATATGCACCATCCTAAGAAGAAGCATCGTGTGTCTTATTCCATTCCAAAAGATAATTCTGTCGATGTGTCCTGTCACAATGTATCAGAGGACCAATCATTAGGAACCTCAAAACTGGTTACCCAAAATCTACCGCCGAAACACGAAGTCGGCTGCAGCCCTATCCTATGCGATCCTAAATGCGAATGCGGACTTAAATCAACACAATCTATGAAAGAAGAAATCGACAATGGTACTCAAACAAATAATTTAAAAATTTCATATAAAAACCATAGATTCTCATATTTTTTACCAGAATCCTACAAAAAGTCAGTGCAATGTGTGTCAAACTTACACATAAATAATCCAGATCCGAAATCTATAGTTAAATGTGTTTTGATAGGCCTCGTTGTCATGGTTTGGTCCCCAATTTTGGTGGCCATTGGCATAGGCTGGTTGTTTTCGTATCCATTACGGCCATGTATTGCTTGGGAAAGAAATACACATTTACAATATAACCGAAAAAAGGTATGTAAATGTAAAAATTCATCGAGCTGCCGCCACAAACCTAGAAAAACGATGCTACAATATATGGTATATACTTGTACGCAACCTTCGCAAAGACAGAATCAGAAACAAGAACCCTACGCATGGCGCAAACTTTGTTCATGGAGGCGTCGAGATCATAGAAGAAATTACTGCGTCTTCCATGCTGATTGTAAGACAAACCCACTGCACGCTTCACAACACAGGGCCAACTCTTTCAAGAATTTTGTCCATACCGTTTTTTGTTCTTGTGATAAAATAGACCAATCAAATGTGAGTTCCTTTAGAGCCAGACGTAATAGGGTTGCTACAAAAAAAAAAAATTTGAAAAAACCAACTCTTAACGATAACCGTATCAGGCATCCCATCATAGAATTTTCTCAGATATTGTTACAAAATTCGGAGGCTATCAAAAAAAATCCTATTCAAGAAGAAGGTACCACAATAGAACCAAAAATAAAATCAGTAAGTCTACAAACCCATGATCATCAAAGTAAGTCTGACAATGAAATCAAATACCCGTCTATGTTTTCTCCATTCTTAAAATTAGTAGAAAATTATTTAGTTCATTCCAAATGTATAACAACAAGACAACAGACATTTTCGAGAAAATCTACAAACGGCCAAGGCTGGGAGCCGAAAAACCCTCAAACGCAATGCTTCCAAAGGCCTACGTCAACTCTTTCTAAATACTTACGTGGCCACCCTAGATATAGTCGCGGACCAAATATTACAAAAGGATCACCTCTACGTTTTCCCCTGGTGTCAAAAGAAAAACAAAAAGCCCACAACAAACGACAAACAGTTATTAAATTTGCAGATACAATGTCCCAAAATACAGAAACCAGTAAATTAACAAATAAATACACCAATACAGACCCTCTAAATCAGAAAATACAAAAAAAAAACTTGTTTTGGAAAGTGACCCAAACAACAGATGAAACAGAAATCAACATAGATGAATCAAATCAAAAGCTAGTTCGACACCGTAAACATGAAACTCTACACAGTCCTAAGTTCCCATCTCCCCATAATGAAGAAAATAAATGTTTGCAGCAAGTATCATCACATTGCATAAGTCCAATGTTTTATAAAATCAAAGAAGCGAATACAACTATTGATCCTGACTTTCCCCTCAGTGAAACAACAAAAAATCAGCGCGATCATAGCTACACAGCTTACGAACCAGCCACTTGTGGTCGCACTGAACCCTTATGTCCAAGTACAAAAGAAGTTAATACCACCACTGAAATAAATATACATGAAAATCCCAATTCCAGTTATAATATTCCTCCCAGTTTGTTGAGTAAACCAAACAAACATCCGATTGCAGACGACTTTTCAGATTACAAATGTTCCGATAATAGTCATGCTGAAAGCATATGTGAAACGATAAAAGCTAATGCAGCTGTTGGGACTGACCAAAATTCAGAGCCCTGCAATAATAATGATCCTAAGAATTTACAATGTATAAAAAAGAATGAAACTACGCAAGATCGCTCATCATTTTTCAAATTTCCAGTTAACACTAAGAGCTCATTGGTTATTAGGTATAAAATAAAAAAAACAAATGTATCAATTGGATCAGACCAAAATCCACAGCCCAGTGATTCTTGTCATAAAGTAACGCAAGGCTCACCAAATAGCAAATATCCGATTAGTAGTGATGCCGAATGCTCTTGTGGTCATGAGAGGAACAAAGCAAATGCAACTGTTAG
Organism: Eupithecia abbreviata; assembly: GCA_943735965.1. Lineage (NCBI taxonomy): Eukaryota > Metazoa > Arthropoda > Insecta > Lepidoptera > Geometridae > Eupithecia > Eupithecia abbreviata. The sequence continues at coordinate 10,974,421 of OX030973.1, forward strand.
AATGAACCAAAAATCTAAATCTAACTCTAGTTGTCAGCATGACCAGGTCAGGCTGGCATCTAGGGTTAGATTAGATAGACCTAACTTTGGGCCCGCTGCAGGCTCATCAGAATGCAAAAACACCATGATTGGAAATATTAAAAACGTATATCCCCCTCGTAATATGAAAAACGCAGCTGTGAAAACAGACCAAAAATCGATGTCACACTCTAGTTGCCAGTGTCACCTTTTTAAACCTGTTGAGTTCTCACCTGGCTTAGCAGTTAACAAATCTCCCATAAGTAGAAATATTGAAAACTTATGTCAGAAATGTCGTGAGATAAAAAAAGAAAACGTAGCTGTTGAAACAGACAAAAAAAGGATATCGAACACTAGTTGCCAGTGTCACTTTATTAAACCTACTAACTTTGTACCAACTTGCCCATGTTCTCGCAAATGTCCCATAAATGGAAGTACTGAAAGCTTACGTCACAATAGGAACGAAGAAAACGCATGTGATAGGATGAACCGAAATTCAAAGCTTGGACCTGATCTCAAGAACCCTCCGAATAAAAATCATGAACGTCCTCTAAATTCCAAAATATTTAATATTACTAAATACCTAAAAGGTGTCAAAAAAGTAAACAATAGTTGCCAATGCCACCTTCTTAAACCACCCGATGTATCATCATTTTGTAAATGGCCCAGTATTGCAAAAGCTGAAAGCTTATGTCAATATTGTCAAAAAAAGTCAGCAAATAAAGACGTTAAAACGAGGCAGTATTCTGAGTTCAGTTCCAGTTGCAATTTTCCGCGTAGCAAATATATATATAGCAATAACGTTCCGCATGATGGCTCACAAGAAGTAACTGAAGCTATTGGAACGGACCCAAAATTAAAATTCAGTACTTGCGAGCGTATGAAACTTAATAATGTTCCATCCAATTTGGTTCAGACTACGTTTCAGCAGGATGCCTTAAATGTTTACAAATTATGTCCCATTAGTGGTGATACAGACAGCCTTAAAAATACAAAATTAATAAAAAAATACTTAAATAATAAAATTGCGACTAACAAACGCATTCACACTCCTGAATACCTGAAAGTTTGTTCTGAAGTTTTTGGCAGTCTCGAGGGGGAAAACTTTATTGCACATAGTTTATCAAACAATAATGAAAAGTGTCGTATGAACAAGGAAACGCGAACAAGTAAATGTAGAGCAAACAGTCCTAGAAACACCAAAAGTGTTAATAAATGCATCAGAGAATCTATTGAGGCTATACCACCAAACAACTTGAAATCACTACTACATGATAACGAATGTAGGGGGCAAGTCGCGACGGTTGGGTTTTCCTATTGTAATATAAGAGGTTCAAACAAATCACAGGCAAATACCGAAAAAATCAAAAATAATTCATGCACTGGTAATCAACATTCTTGTACAATTGTTGCTAATAAACATTGCAAAACGAAGATAGAAACTCAATCTGCGGAAAAACCAATACAAGCGACAAAAACTAAAATCTGTGCTGACAAAAACACTATCTGTCCTTGCCCCATTAGTGAACAAACTTATTTTCCTGAGGAAAGGAAATGTAGCTCAAGTCAAACTTTAAAAAATGCTTCTTTTGCTACACCACGTAGTTATTTTAATGAACAAAAGTGCAAAAAAAGTAAGCAAACGCTATTAAAGTATTTGGCGTACTCGTGTTATAATTTTATCGTGGGTAAAAAACGCAGAATACAGTCATGCGGAATATTTATTAAAACATCTAATTGTAAAAAGCAGAACTATAAAACAAAATCTCGAGAGTGTTATGGAGATTCTACGAAGCCAAAGTCAAGAAAAATCAACACCGCAGTAAGTCCAATAAACTCTTTTAATAAAATTGGTAATATGAAAACAGATGGACGTAAAAATGTTAACAACAAATCCATGGAGTTTAGTTATTTTACAATGTTGAAAGATTTGATTGACGGTAAAACATTACAAAATCGAGATGTTTGCGCCAAGTATATCAAATCAAATGAACAGCAATCGAAACAAAACTCCCCAAGCAATAAAATGCTAGAAATGCGATCAGATGACCATTTGGTCCCACCACTTGCACCATGTAAATGCTCCTCACCTCGTTTCTCATCAGTACGCCCTTTGGAATACTCGGTTATAACGGAATGCAAACGTCCAATCCCAGACCCAAATCCTAGTTTCCCAAAAAGCTGTGCGTGTGAATATGGTGTTTCTGAAAACAAAAACCAGCAGAAATATTCCTCCCCGCACAAATCATATAGTAGGGGAAAAAAACAGCAGCAAGGTTGCTCGTCACAAACAGATCAGAAACTTAATGCAGCATGCTGTTCAAATACTCCAGGAGTATCCTCAATACGAAATAAAATTACCCAGCAGAAACTTGCCAAATTGCCAGTTTCCTCACAGGTCGGTTCTAATATTTTAGCAGCTAAAAAGACAAACCTTTACTCACAGATTTGTTCAAATATACTTGAAAAAAAAAATACTTTAAAAAATGCTAAGTTCAGCTGTGAACTAAATTCAGGCAAAGGAGATGGTCACTCAAATAAAACTATACGTGGCCATTTTAGGCCATACACCCAAGCCATGGTCACAGATAAAGGGGACAATTCTCTGAATTTTAATTATAAACGTGACCTTATAAAAATGTGCTCTAAACGCAAAGTGAAATTAACCCCATCATTAGTTAAATGTCTTTCAGATAGTTTCAATTTGGTAAGCAACCCGCATAAACAGCTTCCTCGTATAATCGACCACATAAAATCTGACAAGTGTTGTAAGCAAAATAAAAGACCGAGAATTAAGCTCGAGAGTACTGGAACTACTCAAATAAGTAAGGCCACTGGTATAGAAAAAGAATTAAAAGTAAACAAGCCGAAACGACACAATGACGTAAAACGTGAAAATAGGAATGAGATGGGAAATGCAGGACAATGTAAAGAGTGTAAGTTTAAGAGACACAAAAGAAAGACAAGGAAAAAGAAACCACATTCGTCCAAAATCCATCATACGAAGACTCCCGAACGAAAAGGTTTTTTGGCCCAGCACTTTCCACACACCAAAAGATCGGTCAACAAAATAGAAGTAAAAAAAAAAGTTTTCAAAAATAAAACAGTCAGCAAAAAAGCAGTCAAAACCAGCAAAAAACAGACATCAACTTATTCTGAAGGTAAAGATGAGATCCAATGCTCTGATTTGTACCTTGTGACGCTTCGCAAAAGACCCTGGTTTTGGATTTATAAATTATTGCCAAAATGTTACCCAAACTTCCTCAGGTTTCGTCTTTGTTCAAGAACTTTATGCACACAATGTGCCTTTTCTTTGACATGTTGTTTGTGGGCTCCATTTGTAGTTATCTGTTTCGTTTGCTATGAACTGTTTAATTGTTGTCACTAGTAGTTTGCCCTGAAGTTAGATCTTTGGCCTTTTATAACAAATCACAGGTCATTTGGACATAAAGTATGTACAAATACTATTTCTAATATTATATAAATATATATATAATAATCACTGTCACTAATATTCTCCTGCATCATCCGGCATCGGTTCCTCGGTCAACAACGGTTTTCAAAGCTTACAATAAAGAACGACACATTTAATTAAAGTTGAATTTATTTATACTTGAACTATCTAGATTCCCTAGTAAAGCCTGCCTATAAAAGATTACGCTTTCACCGAGTCTATCAGGATTTTGACCCTAAAAGTCCTTCTTTGACTATCTGAAAACGGCATCAACAATTAAAAAATCTAATTTAAAAAATCAAAGATTTTTTGAGCACCTGTTTTGATATCTCAATTCTAATTTCTAATTTGTTACCGTTCTAACATTAACACAGTGGGGTAACTGGGGGGCATAATGTGCATTCTCTCCCTACCTAACCAGACCAGTCCAAATCTCTTAAGTACAGGAGTAGGACATTTATTAATTGACAGCTTCGTTTCAGCTTTTTTGTAGGTGAGGACGGGTTTGATGGCTCAATGATAAAATAAACAGCCACGACGTTTCGTAGCGAAACATGCCCAATCCTATCTCAGAGTGATAGGTGAATATTCCAGGGAAAACATTTAGTTCTAGGGTAAATTACTTACCGTCTGTTGGAGTGGTCTGTTGACTAGAGTTGATACGAGGCCTCTCTTCCCCGGCGGCTATGTGTTTTACAGTTCTACGCTGCGCTGGACGGAGGTCTCTGCCTCTATCTCTTTCTCTCTCTCTATCATCACTGCTCTCTTCCTCTTCGTAGCTGAATTCCATTTCTGCAAAAGAATTGTATTCTCGGTATTGCGGCAGCAGGCAACTCGTTATTAGCTGTTTAACAATACAATGGTATTTCAAAAGTTGATCAAATGAAATGTGATGATATTAGAAAAAAATATGGATAAACATCGAATAAAAAGTTATTTTGGACCCAAAGAATATTTATTAAATCATTAAATTTAATAAAACATTCCATAAAGTATAATCTCAAAGTTCATAAAACAAATAAAAATAAGATTTTTTTTAGGTTTCTGTTTGATATTGTTTTTTTTATATTCTCAGCTAGGTAGCTTTGAAATGACACAATTTTGAAGAAAAATATCCGCACATTTTATTTGATCTAGTTTCGAAAATGCTAATTGTATAACATAAAGAAACTGCGCAAACATAGCAACTCTAGTTGTGAGTTTCGATGATCCGACATCAGCTTTCAGTTGCTGCACTCGATTTTTGCTGCAATTGATAATCATTAACGTTTCATTTTACTGTCAGCCAAACTACGTAACAATAGATAAGAGAGTAGAATAACCATAGATTCAAGTTATAACTTAATGTAGAGAAATTTTATCGCGCTTGTCAGTGCTTAAAACGACTACCAAAAACAATTTTTTGCTTCAATTTAAATTGTTATTCAGGAATGTGAACATACATTATGTAGATGAATACTATTTGACGGGAATTTGAACTAGGTTTATAGTTTTTTTAATCCCGGCCACTTTCGCGTAATTTCTGCAAAAAATGCTTTAATTAGGTACAGATTTTAAAACTAATAATTTGTTTGAATAATATCTCTTTTTTAATCAGTAGTTTAATTTTCATAAATCTTTGTATCCTGATATCCTCAAATCAGTCAAGTTAATTGGGATTTAGCAGTAATTATTTTGAACCTATCGGTGCTCAGAGATTACAAATTCAAATTTATAATTTGAAACAATAGTCAGGGACAAAAAAGTACGCACTTCTTCTGGACAGGCTAGAAGCAGTAAACGAGAAAATACGTCGACATTGCAAAGTGGATTCTAGGTTGTACGTACTCTAAAAGGGTGCCGTGCATCGGTCCATGAATCCCTTTATTTTCATAAGGTCATACTTTCAAATGGTCAGATTTTCAAATGGTCAGATTTTCAAATAGTCAGTCTTTCTAATCGTCACCCTTTCAAATCTTCTGCTTTGGTACAGTCATATCCAATTCAAACACGTCGTCTACTCTGGTAAGAAATATATATATACATATGCTCAGAGCACACCGACACCGATGTCTGGTGCGCTTATTCCCAGTTGTCTTGTGTAGTTGTTCTGTTCAGAACAACTGGAACGACGTTTGACAAATGTCAAACGACAGCAAATATCAAAAATGACAGAAAACGTCATAAGTTATAGAATATGTCAAAAATCATAAAAACGACATAGCTCTACATTCACTGGTAGCCAGATTGCCGGCGAGCTTACTTCATATATTGCAGCTCAGTCGAAGCATGAACGAAACCATAAACGAGTAAATTTCCCTGGCTTATAACGTCTATTAGCTATAATTCATATTTTAAAAGGTCTAGTTTTAAAACAGGGCTATATTTTCTTGCACTGCCTACGCTTATTTTTATGCTTTAGCCGCAGAATACGGTTCGAATCAAGTTTTTTGAAACACAAAAAAATATTTATCCACGCGCGGTATCACACGCGTTATTGCGGGATTTAAAGTAGGTCACAATTCATATATTATAGGCGTAACCATATTAAAAGAGCTCACTAGATCAGCAGTCAATTTATGAGCCACTTGTGGCAAGTGACTCTATTCTGACTGCTTCACTAGCTCGGTAATCGAATTGGTTTTATGCCGAATCAGATTCAGACCTAAACCGAATACGGGTTTAATATACTACTGCGTGTCTACGATTAAAAGCCCCCCATAATAACCATGTGAACTGCTAGGACCACACATCGAAGCCGAGTCAACGCAAGTTTGTCCAAGTAGGTAAATGAAGACAATGTAAACTCGTAGTAAATTGCGTAACGTTACCTTGTAGGAGCGTGGCTGGACAGGTACGATAGTTATTAATCTATAATATAAAAATGAATCGCAAAATGTGTTGGTAAGCGCATAACTCAACAACGCCTGGACCAATTTGGCCAAATCTTTTTTTTAAATGTTCGTTGAAGTTCAAGGATGGTTTTTACGGCGAGAAAAATTAGAATTATTGCTGGAAAAACCCTAAAAATAGCCCTTTTCTTTTTCCCATACAACAATTTGACACATAGATTTCCACGGGGGCGAAGCCGCGGGGAGCAGCTAGTAAATAATAAATTTCGCTTCACTATGCCTATGGAAACGTCGCACTCCTATGGGGAAGCCTATGTCCAATAGACGTAGTAGACTGTTTTATCCTTTTACCCCGATGTTAAAGATAAAACTAAACTCCGAAGTCGTACAAAAGAGTTTTAGATTTCTAATACCGAAGTAACACATTTTTTATGTATAGATAATAACGAGTACCTGTTCCTCCAACGAATTATTCCTCCATTGTATTATTATCATTTTGACGACCGATGTGGCGCGGTGGACGAAGGTCCGCCTGCGACGCAGGAGGTTGCGGGTTCGATTCCCGCCTCGGAACTATTGCGTGCACGATCTGCAGATATTTGTTCCGGGTGTTCTGGTCGTTTTCTAAGTATAATAAAAAATATCTATCTATGTAATGTATTGTATTATGTATATCAGTTATCTAGTACCCATAACACAAGCTCTGCTTACCATGGGGCTAGATAATGCTGTGTGAATTGTCCAGCATTATTTATTTATTTATTCTCTTATTTTTCACCGGTAACTTTTTATGTTTTTACTGTACATAGTTTCCTATATGAAAAGCACAATAAAGTATTTTCTATCATTCTATCGAATCCGTAGTACTCGTAAATCGTATAATCAGGTAGGCATCAATTGGTCGAACGTTGCTCCTATAGATCGAGGGTTGTCTAACCCCAGGTATTATTACATATTCTCTGGCCCGGGTGAAAGTGAAAGCTGGTGGGCCCCCTACCCCGGCGTCCACTCCCCGGCGCTCCACCCTGGTGCCCCAATCCCCCTCCCCCCCCTCCCCCTGCCACGTATCCCCCATTGTTACGCTAGAACGTGGCGGTAACGTAAATTCTCGTAAATTGCAATACGACTATTTATCAAACGTTGAACGCAGTTAGCGCAGTTCAGGTGGGTGAAAGATTTGATTCACTGAAATAATAATGTTTATTTGCATAATTGCGGCAAGCTGTAGACAGGCTTTCGCTACGTCCAGCTATGGACTAATATAGACCGTCGATGATAGTCAATAAACTACAGTATCACTATAGGTACATTTTAGGTAGGTAGAAAATTAACATAATCGTACTGTCCGTCAAAATATTGGACGGAAAGAATGAAACACTTGAATAAATAAATATCCAAGACTGCCAGGGGTAGCAAGATAAGGAAGAGGCCTATACTCAGCAGTGGGTGTTACCGGCTGATTAGATAGATAGATAGATATTAACGCCTCCCAGCTTTCTTCTTTTAGTTGGGTTGTCAATTGTAAGGCCCTGGTTACTAGTTAGTAATCTGGAAAGTGTTTTTAAGTTTTTCCAGTGCTGACGATGATACCACTGATCTTGGTCTTGCGAAGCCCTCTCACATTGTAGCTTCATGTCCTCTGGACATCATTTTTTGTACGATGGATTTGGTGTCCTCCTTTATAATGATAAAGGAGGACACCACACATTGGGACTAGTATGTTTCTTAATAAAACGCTCACGATTAGCGCTATAGCTGATTTAAAGGCGCTCCCTCGCTGAATTTAGATGACCGATGTGGCGCGGTGGGCGAAGGTCCGCCTGCAACGCTGAAGGTTGCGGGTTCGATTCCCGCCTCGGAACAATTGTGTCTACGATCTGCAGATATTTGTTCCGAGTGTTCTGGTTGTTTTCTATGTATAATAAAAAAATATCTATCTATGTAATGTATTGTATTATGTATATCAGTTATCTAGTACCCATAACACAAGCTCTGCTTACCATGGGGCTAGATAATGCTGTGTGAATTGTCCAGCATTATTTATTATTTATTTATTTTGCTTTGTACTGGATTTAATTCTCAAATCAGAATGATACTTCCTTTAAAATTCGAGCATTACATGCAGTATCTCTAACTGGATGTATTGCTCGATGATAGAGATGATTTGCATTAAAATGTAATAATGCCAGTAATAATGAATTTTGTAATAACTGGTTTGAATACAGCAGAATGATCAATAGCGAATATTGTTTAATACGAGTATTTGCTTTACAAGCGAATGCCCGCCAGTCAGAAACTCAAATCACAACAAAACTTGGAATATTACAGGCAAAAGATTGCCGTGTGGGCAAAAAATCTTATTCTTATTCATAGTCTCTCCAATCGTTTCCTCGCAACTAAAATATTAAAATGTCGTGAGCTAATAAAGATAAGTGGACGACACGACGACGAGGTTCAGTAAATTAGGAACTCATGCTAGTACATCATGTTCCGGAGCAGCCGTTTGTCCAGTCTAAGGTTTAACCCCGACCTCCCCCGACATAGAAGAGGGCTTTTATTTATATTTGACTTTTGTAGGTGCCATTCTGTGGCATCGTACTTTGCAAACGGATGACCCGATTTTGGATTCGTTGTTCTTTGAATCGTTCTATTATTATGATGGTTCAGAAATAAAATCGTCGGGGTATTCCGAATTTTTGTAAAATAATTAACACGAAACTTTCTTAAAAGACAGAAAGAGAATGGTGGCATAAAATTTAAATAAGTAAATTATGATAAGTCAATTAGAAAAAAAAATTACATGATCGAAGCTACAATCAAATAAATGGTTATTCACAATGATGACTGGCGGTCGCCGGGCATATATGGATTTATTTTAACGAGTTAACTAGTAGCATGATTGTATTAAAAATATTGAGGAACAAGAGAATACTTACAAGCTTATTGTGGTCTGCGGGGGCTAACGAGCGGTTAAAGGTAAGCTACGGCCCGGTAACTCTTGTCTTGAAAAAACCGGCCTTAATTTGACCGGAATAACATAAGCAGCCCGTGAGTTCAAAACCTAAGCTGCACTGGAGTGTAAACAGAACTCTAAAATGGTTATAGGTATATTATTGAAGAATGTCGCAGCAACGAGTCTCACGGAGTTGTATTACCTTATATGACATCATTGCAACGGTCAGGTTAATTCTGTTTGTTCATCATTAATTATGGCAAGCATCTATTTAATCTCTACGACGAGGGAACATTATAATATTGGTCACATAGGGTTGTCGGTCATTACGATAGAGCCTCTCCAGCTTTGAGCCCGAGGTGCTAATATTTTTTATGCATAATAGGCCGAACAAGCAGCACTGATTAGAAAAGCCAATTTTTAGCGGAAAACCATTTTTCTTGCATAATTTAGTGACTTTTCAAAGAAAATTAAGTTCAGTCTAGTCATCTCTCTGGAATACTTGTTGAAGAGCAAAGTTTTGCTAACTCACGATTTGAAAATAAAAAACTATCACGAAAACTGAACTTTTATAATTCTAAATTCTTACGATATGTCCTTAGCTAGTTATATTCAAATTATACGCATTGTTTGAGTAAAATACTATATAAGCCTTGATCCGCAATAACGGCCCTGCTGGCCACGCTATGGTGGTCTCAAGCTAAGCTCACTGCGGTCTGGGCCTTCAAGCTTGTTCATTATGCAGCCCGTGCTTCCCGCGCTATAAGGGCCTGGACCTTCGATCTCGGCCTTCAATTCAGCTTGTCCTTCAAGAGCTACAATATTGACTGAGAGGGCTTGGTCTTAAGCTACGCTGCTCTTTTAGCCATCATCAGCGCGGCCTGCAACCCACCAATTACTAATGTCTGACGTAATTTACTATTCAACACGCCAAGTTATTGACTTAACGAAAAGGTAAGGAAACAAACGTCGACGCAATTGAATATAGTTGCAGTTAAAAAAAAGTTAATTATAAGTTGTCTACAACATAAAGACAACTTAGCAGTAGTCCGCTAAGTTGTCAAAGTTGTATAGCTTAACGAAACCTCAATAAACCTTATAAAAAATACAATAACACCTTGAATCAGTCAGAGCCATAATGCAGGTTTTTACTTTACTACTGAATGATATACGGTACTATGATATATATTTTTTAATTCATTGCACGACGCTTCATCTTTGCATAAAGGAAACAAAAACCTTTATAGTTTACGTTTTAACATTGTTTAATATGTTAAAATAATCCAAAACCAGGAACTCAGGAACCTTTTAAAAATTTGTTGAATTTGGCGAGATATTATATTTTTTTTACTTTAGACCAAACCACCCCATTGTATAATTACAGTCCCGAGCGTAACAAGTTATACAGGGTTTGGCCCGAGTGAAAAACTCTACTTTTCACTTCGATTGCGAGAAAATAAAACAAAATTTACCTTCATATTTCACTGCTAATGGCTAATAATTACAGAAAAAAACTAAAAGAAACATATATTTAATCTCTAGGGCGTATATTCGAGTTTTACGCCCGGTAAGTTATAAGGTTACGGTATAATGACACACTTATTGTGCAAGAGAAGTGAAATATTTGATTGTATTTGGTGTAAGAAACGGCTGATACGGAATAGAAGAAAAATACATGTAACGATAAATACATAAATGCATGTAGCGTGGGATAAGAACCGGAAGATAATAAATAAATGAATAATGTTGGACAATCCACAGCATCATCAAACCCAAAGCTAAGCGGACCTTGGGTTATGGATGACTGATATACATAATACAATACATAACATAGATAGACTTTTTATATTATACATAGAAAATACCTAGAAAACCTAGAACAAATATTTGCAGATGGTACAAACATTTATCTCAGAGCGGGAATCGAACCCTCAACTACCTGCGCAGGTGGACCTTCGCCCGCTACGCCACATCGTTCGTCGAAGATTATTTCATTATAACTTTATGAGAACAGTTTATCTATTTTTCTCTATCATAGTCGCTATCTGTACGGCCACACCCAACAGGCCGGGCGTAACGAGCACTAATTGTAGCAAATTGTGAACAACGGTCGTTCGTTTATTAATTCCGGGAACAGTGCGTTGTTCTCCGTTTAATGCAATAATGCCGTTTTCTCTTTTATTCGACAGCTTGGTAAACACCGCTTAACTTGTTTATTCGACGGATGCATAATCTACCTTTATTAAGAGCGTGCCATACCTCAGCCAAAATTCGAATTTCGCTTCAGTTCAGAGCAGAACGACAAGATATGATTTTCTTGTGAGTGAGAAGCACAGAGCGATAGACGTGCTCCGTATTTTTTATCGACGTAAGCGCCAAAACTGCCTAATGCCTAATTACAAGTTATTTACACAACTAATCTAAAAATTAAAAAGACGAAAACGAAGAAATTCTACTACGTTTCTCGACAAAACAAAAATCCAACGAAAAAATTAGGTGGTTCCTGAGATAAATAGCAAAATGTGTGCAAAACATGTATTTTTCAAAAAATAAAAGTATCGAGAAAATTTTCACCAATCGTGTTTTCGAAAAGACGGAATCCAAGATAAAAGTTCGAATTATCATTTACCTAAATATGAAGGTGGTAGCTTTCACAGATTCTGAGATAAATAACGATTTCTAACTATAAAATTACATAAGGTACACTCTTAACTTGTTTATTCGACGGATGCATAATCTACCTTTATTAAAGTGCCACCGTCTATATTCTTCCCTCATGTCCAGTCTATCCCAAGATTGCCTGGAAGAGATCAATCTCAGCGATAAGGCCGCCCTTTATACCTTTATTCTAAGTGTTTATTTCTGGATTGCTTTCTGTTTTGTGTGGTATATATAAAGTGTTTTTTATCTATCTACTGTGAAGTGGTTTTGTATTTGTTATCGAATAATGCTATATCGAATAAAATGAACTTATAATCAACAGAAAAGGATGTTCTATGTTCGGGTGTATGTAATTTTTATGTATGTTCGTCTATGTATGGTTCGTTTATGTATGATTTTTATGTGTTTCTATCCGTCAAGCGAAATCCGTTCCTATCTTCAAAAGTATGGTTCATCTACGAGTACCTACACTATCTGACCACTCTTGATAAGTTTTCTTGATCTTTATTTTTGTTTTTATTTTCTATGTTATTATGTTAATTGTTCCTATTTTTTGTGTATTTTTGCTCTATTTTTATATATGTACGTTCTAAATATTAATTATTTTATATATAATTATCCTAAATAATTACGCCACCGTCAGCTTTAAAACGTACCGGTCCTATCCACCCAAAGGTTGCCTGGAAGAAATCGCTTTTAGCGATAAGGCCGCCGATTGTGCCACTTGATTTAGTTAGTATTAAGTTAGTATCCTTTATTTTTATTATTTTCTTTGTATTTGATGGTGCAATAAAGCTATATTGTATTGTATTGTTCGTCGATTTATTCGTTGAAATGAAAGTTTATTTCTTTAGGCCTACAAAAGTTTACGTTTTTTTTAATTATGGTAAAATTTTAATAGTTCTCTCGCTATTGTATAGATAATAAACTGGTGGTCCTGTAATTCGTTGTATTCCCAAGGGTAAGTATTTACATATCTCGTCAAGCTATAAAAATGACATAAAATTTTTGTATTAATATGACAAGGTACAATAAGAGGTGGTCCTATTAAAGTTTTATTTTCAAGGAAATTTATATGTGCACCGTAACACGTGTCTAAAATAACATCACATACATAATTGCCAATATGTGTCTGGTTGGACACTAAGGACGTTTCTATGAAAATTATTTTGACATTGTTTTTATACAGATCCGAATCATAATCAGGGTTGGCATGATTAAAACAAGTTGTTTTAAAACACGTGTTTAAAACAGTTTGAAATAAAACTATGTTTTATATTAAGAAAAAAACAGGGTTTAAAACTACCTTCATTGCAAATGAATGCGTATAAATACCAGACAGGCTGTGGTATTTATACACTGCATAGGTAACTCCCCGCCAGTAAAGTCCCGCAGGGAAAGTCCCTCAGGGAAAGTCTCGCAGGGAAAGTCCCGCAGGGAAATTCCCTATGTCGGCCGTCGAAAGAAAGTAATTCACTGGATTAGTGGGTACCTATTCCCCGCTCTCTCTCTAGTTCTCTACCTACCTACACTACATACAAGGTGTATGTTAAGTGTTTTGTATTGATTAATTATAATAATAATTTTTAATAATTAGATTAGAGGTACTGAGATATGCAACAAAAGGTAAATATTTATCGTTTTGTTAATTTTTACTAATGTGAATTAGGAAATAGTTTAGAAATGGATTATTTTATTATTCGCTATAATTGATGAAAAAAAAAAGATTTGTTTTAAACATTTTGAAATTGATAAGTAAAAAAAAACAAAAAAAACACTTGTTTTAAACATTTTGAACTGTTTGTTTTATAAAATATAAAAAAAAACTGTTTTTTTTCCAACCCTGATCATAATGTACATAATAATTTAGTGACGCGCGATTGCACGTTCAGCAGGGTTGTTCGTTTCGTGGGATCCATCAACCGAAACTTGATATTTCGTTAAGAGCTTATATCCGGAATAAGACACAATTAGGCCACTTCAGTTCTCGGGGGCGCAGCTAGTGAGAAATATTGTAAACGGCATGATATTTACCTGCTATGAAAATAATTGTTTATAATTTTCAATTATTCCAATCATTTCTGCAGTAAACGCAAACATAATAGGGACAAATAGACAAACACTGAAACAATAGGAACAATTCTAAATCATATCTTACAATATATAATGTAAGCCGAACTAAAATATAAATAAGAGCGACACCATGTACTGTGGTGTGTCGTAATCGTGACACGTCAGAATCATACCCGTTTGGAATATACAGGCTGGTGTTCACCAAAAGATAGTCGAACAATTAGCACCTTCGTCTGTTAACTTTGACAATAACTTTAAGAAAAGGTATTTGTCAAATATTATAATGTAATCGTCCGATTATCTTATTGAAGAACACCATGCCTTAGTGTAATTAGAAACACATTATTGACATGCACAGTGATAATAAGCTTCTAACTATCCTACTAATATTATAAACGAGAAAGTTTGTAAGTATAGATGGATGTTTGTTACTTTTTCACGTAAAAACTACTGAATGGATTTTAATGAAACTTTATAAAAATATAGCTTATACATCAGAACAACACATAGGCTATACTTTATAGATATATTCTATAAAGATATATTCTATATTATCCAAAATATCTATCACCACGCGTGTGAAACCGCGGGGCGCAGCTAGTATTTAATGTATTAAGCTGATATTATATTTCTGAAGTTTTGCAGTCGAGTCAGGCATGACACATCAAACCGCAAAAGTGTAGTTCTAGCGTCATAAAGATTTTGATTCTAAAGTTATTACGAAGTTGCAGAGTTGCGGAGGTATGCGGAGTTCCGATGACGAAAATTTAATTTTCGTAACACGTGTCAATAAGGGCCGCCATGTATTGCTACTTAAATTTTATAGATTTTTAAGCTTCGTATGAACTTTGAGGAGCCTGGTTTACAGCTCATAAATCTTGTTTGAGCAAAGACTTAATGTCTTTCTTGTCTTACTTGTTTCTTTATGTAGATTAGGCGCCGATAAACAAAACTTCTTAGGTGAAGAAACCTCTCCCTTTGTAGCTAAAAATAAGTCAGATGGCTGCAAAGATCATTTATACTACGTTTAAAATAGAAAATAATTCTAATTTTAAAATAAAACGTTTTATTTATCTTACTAAATACTATTTCTTCTGTTCCCAACGCACGATGCAATCAACTCGAACAGTAGGGTTGACTCCGACAACGCATAAACAGTTGATAGCCTATTCCTGTATTATTTGGTTTCTGACACGTACAAGTTCCTTTTCACCCGAAATGTGGTACGTTGTTATGCGGCGAGAATGAATACTCTAGCTAATGAGAGCGCTTGATTTTCATTGCTATCCGATATATGGTATTGTTGGGTTCGACGGGCTCGACAGTCTATCGCCTACGTTACAAAGCTCATGTGGTGAAAACAATCTTGGTGGTGTGTTGTATGTCTAAACGTGAAGCCATGTAAAAGATTTAATACTCTCGTTGTAAAAAGTGGTGTTTATAACAACAGAGCTCAACTTCAGGCCATTCAGGTATCAAACCGCTTAAAAAAATTGTTTTTTTTTTCAGCAGTTTTACAGTTTCCTAACAAAGAACAAAGGCTGCTATCGATGCTGCAGTTGACGGTTCATTAGCTCGGTAATTAACTTCACGATCCGTTTTTGTTTAGCTGGAGTGTGGTTGTAATTATTGTAAAACGATATAGGTATATATCAGAAGCAATACTGAATGTTCTTAGGATAATAAGATATACCGGGTTAGGGTTACTATGTAATAATTCACTGTTTCAGCGTGAACTGCAGGTTATCGCCCATCATCACGACCACGTTCGTGAAGAAGTGAGGTCTTAATTTCTTAAATATAACATACTCCTTTCGAATGACCTGTTTTTGTTTATCAATAGCCTGAGTTTTCAATTGGTTCAATTCGTAGGTTTATAACACGAATCTTACGTATTTTTAATTGCTTATTCAAAAATTGATATTTCTATATTCAAATATCTTTAATTGTTATAATATGCAGTGATTAAATGTTGTAAACTAGATATCTAAAAACCGGCTATCAAAGATGAGCTCTTTGTTATTTTTAAATGCTTTCAATGGTTTTCAAAATTGAAATTTCCTGTTAGACCAGCAAATTAGACGTTTTAGAAGATTCATTTAATAGAAAGCAAGTTTAACTGATTATTATTCACGATAAAGCATTTAACTAAATCTATTAGTATTTTTAGACTTACGCGATCTGAACACATAATTATAAGTATTAATACAACGAGTATTTATCGCGTTTATTTACCTTTTTTCCCCGACGTTTCAACAGGTTTACACACTGTCGTGGTCACGGGATGACACGATGTCAAAATAATTAAATCTATTAGTACATATAATTTCTGTACAAAGTCATGAATTTATATAATATAGTTTCGATTTCCTTCATCTATGTTAATCTTATAAAGAGGAAAAATTAGATTGTTTGTTTGTTTGTTTGCATTGAATAGGTTCCGAAACTACTGGACCGATTAAAAACAATATTTCACCATTGCGAAGACACACTATCCCCGGTTAATATATTTAAAAAAAATTAGGGATCCTTTCTTATACTCCAATAATGTAACCCAAGGTATAATAAAATTACCTTAATTAATAAATTCCTTATATCGCGTGCGCTGCGAAAATTATTGATGATAGAACAAAATAATGCACTACGACTTTGCAGAACACATCATTATCTACAACAAATGTCGCAACAGTATATGTCTAACTATTCGCGAAAAACTGAACCAGAAAAAATATATCTTTATCCCCCTAAAAATGTGAATTTCGAATTAAACCCGGGTGAAACCTCGGGGAACAGCTAGTTATGTATAAATTCCTCAATTAGTCCATAATCTGGAAAACAGTTAAGCTTCTATGCAACAAGAAAATTAATGAGGAAAATATTTCAATTATTAAAATCATGAAAGATTAAGTATTTTTAGCTGGAATTGATGAGAATCCATTTTCATCTTTCGCAATTTTCTGTGCAAGTACCTACCTGCGAGTGGCTGGGGTTTTTGTGAATGTATATCCCAGTCAGAGGGGTTCATGTCAAAACAGTGAAGAAAATTATTTGTACGTAATTATTAGTTACCAAAATGGCTAAAGGGTCATAAATTATACCAGACTGAAAATGGCGCTTTTACTATGAAATTTAATGGCATGTACACTACACAGGTTCACATACCGGCTATGCACGGACGTCTAAATTTTCTTTTCAAAGAAAATGCATATGATAACGTCCACGCTACAAACAAATACGAGTTTAAAGACGCCATGCCAAACGCGCGGCTTGTTTTTAATATGGCACCCACGTAGCTCAACGATATGCACGCGATACACGTCAGCATAGCTTCTGCGCGTGGGACATCTAAACTGTGCTGCGTTACATTTGTGCATAGTCGTGGGTCATTTTTTGTGTTTGCTGCAGTGAAAACGTAGACCCATGTTGTCAAAGAAACGAAACCACGCAGGTATAATACGCCGCGGAGCAGTGGAGCACGTGCTTTATTCTTCCGTGATTAAGTTCTTAGGTAAATATATATATTTTTTTTTTTTGGAAAACGCCCCATTACAAATACAATTACAAAACACTTATTTTAAAAATATTAGTATCATTATGTAAAAAAAAAAAATTTATTTAATTTAATTATAAAAAAAATCTTTGAGTAATTTGTTGCTATTAGTTGGAATTTCGAACCATTGAACCGACGAACAAATGAGGTCGTTTGTGTATGAAACATGCCTCGGCCTCTATTTCTTATCAATAAGGTGATCAGTAAGATTTTGAAACTGGGGTGTGAAGCAAATATTGGCAGCCTGCCAAAGTTCCAATGCATGTTAATGGTCTACTGCAGAGCCCTTCAAAGTTGTTGACATCTGATCTCTGAACCAATCAATTTTGAATCACTTCAAATCATATTGAAACCAAAACAAATGATATAACTTGGTGAAAAAATATTACTTCTATTATAATTTGAACTTAAATTATAATTAATAGCTCTTTATAAGCATTCGTTTTATTACGTCCACTGAATATATCTTCTCTAAAAAGGAGGACTTTGCCATATCATCTACGCTTGGCAAAATAAATAAATAAATAATGCTGGACAATTCACACAGCATTATCTAGCCCCATGGTAAGCAGAGCTTGTGTTATGGGTACTAGATAACTGATATACTACAATACATTACATAGATAGATATTTTTTATTATACATAGAAAACGACCAGACCACCCGGAACAAATATCTGCAGATCGTACACACAATTGTTCCGAGGCGGGAATCGAACCCGCAACCTCCTGCGTCGCAGGCGGACATTCGCCCACCGCGCCACATCAGTCGTCGCCGTCAAAATAAATCTGAATAAAGTATTAAAAGTTTTTTACAAAGATTCAAGTCTTAACAAGCCTTACTATGTGTCTTTAAAATTATAACTGATTGGCAATACCAAGTATTATATACTTTTCACTTCTCTTGCTCAAAAAGTGAATCATAATAGTGTAGCTTAGCGGGCCTAAAACTCGAGTTTAATACCTCGGGCTAAAAAGTATTTTTTCTTTTTAATTTTTGTCTAAAATCATCAGCCCGTACAAAGCATTCGTTCTCTTACATAAAAACTCGAGTTCTTGGTGCTCCGTCAATCTTTTTTTTTAAAATAGAACCGTCTTGGTGATGTTTTATGAAGGTTGATTCTTTCCTTCACGGTAGAATGCGAACTGTTTCGTTGCGGGTTAAATAGAGATTTAAAAAAAAGATGGTATTGGTGCTAAATCTCTAGAATTTTCTTCATTCCAAATCACAAACTTTTACGAAAATTGTCTAATTTTGAATTGTTTTATTTTCTCGCAATCGAAGTGAAAAGTAGAGTGTTTTACTCGGGCCAGAACCACCCATTATAACTCGGTCTTGTCATCCTCCCTCGCTACGCTCGGGAGTATAACAACCTCGTATATGATGGGATGGTTTAGTCCCTTGTAAAACAATCTACTATTATATGTCATGTATTTGTAATGTTACCCAATGCAGAGAATCTATAATAACCAAGAAATGTTTATAAGTATTAACGTAACTAGCATAAAAATTCCTTGCATACTAACAAGCAAGAGCTCTGTTAGCAGAAAATGGTGAAGGTTATGAACTCCAAATAAATCGAATGAGATCTCTTTGTACGAGTCTCCTTGGCCTTAGCTAGCATTTTCAATATAGGTACTTTGAGTTTCCAAATTCAAACTCATTACTCCGAAGTGAATAATCATATTGAATTTGGAACACCAAAATATATGTGAATTTTCTTACCAAGGAGATTCGTATAATTAGATTTTCTTCGAAATTCGAGTCAACCTCTCTGGTCGGAAGGCGGAATAAATAACTAATGCCACGCGAAACACGTAACCAAATTTTTACTCGCTGAGAGTGTGAAAAGTAGACTATTCTTCTCGTTCATAAAGCTGTTTTCGTCTTGGGTGTGATTAAATACTTCTCGCACTCAGGTTACTTCCTCGCTTCATCACCATCATCATCGTCAGCCTATGTAAGTCCACTGCTGGACATAGGCCTCCCCTTATGAGCGCTTTAGCGCCCTGTCTTCAGGTTGATTTTCTTCGTCGCTTCGCTCGTCTTTTATTCCAGAATCTTGACCTGCGCTCGGGATTCAATGACGACCGTGACATGAGACACTGCTTAACGCACTCGGTCCAGCATTGACGGTTGGTCAACGGCCCGTCAATATTCTGTACCGAATTCGAGATTAACTGATATGATGCTGAACGGTGACTTCACTGAGATGTGTGAACCCAGCCTCAGATAAAGGTTGCTATACTAATCCAAATAAAAATCATTTATCATTAGGAAGTACTATAAATTACATGGACGTTATCATATACTTCTTCATTTCATCTTAATAAATTATAATCCGATTTCAAATAAAACCTTAATGTAGGTACCCCACTTTATAGGTTTGCGCATATTAATTGATTTTCATTCCGTTCTGGAAATTCTTTCCTTCTGCTCAGATTTTACTAGAGTACGGTGGTCAAATACATATATTTATGCAGCAAAAATTTTAAACCGTCAAAAAACATGCAATGTAAATCAAATGGGTCTGGCCCTAATTTGCAAACCAACCACGGTATCATCTCAGAATTTTGCAAAGAGTAAAAAAATTGCAAAATGTGCAGCCATTACCATTTTTATACGTTCAAGGTCAAAAAAATTGTGACGCCTCGTGACGTAACCGTTGTCAATTAGAGCTAGCAATTCCAAAGTAGGTATTATGGGTGCAAAATGGGTGCACACCAACATGCTTATTCTATTCCTACGAAACTATACTTTCTATGAACCTACACTGACCCGCTTTCAGAATGGCGGATACTGTAACGAAATATTGGAAAGCTGAAACAACACAACATAGTAAATATCTCAATATCTACATATGTCATCATCATCATCAGCCTATAGCAGTCCACTGCTGGACATAAGCCTGCCCCAATAAGCGCCATAGCACCCTGTCTTCAGCTTGCCGCATCCAGCATCTACCTGCAGTCTTTCGCAGGTCGTCATCCCACCTGTTCGGAGGGCGTCCTTCACTACGTTTACCGAGTCGTGGTCTCCACTCAAGAAAACGTTTGCCCCAGCGGCCGTCGGTTCTTCGTGAGATATGGCCGGCCCACTGCCATTTGAGCTTGCTAATTCTTGTAGCTATGTTGACAACTGTGGTATAACCAACTTGGTCGATATCTATGTATGCAGCTATTTTTGAACTGAACAAAACTTACTAAAAATAAAGTAATGAAAAACTTTTTTTAACAGAACATAATAGAAAAAAATATTTTAAATTTACAAGGTAGTTTTAAAGTAAAAGTAAGTTTAAAAAAGATACATAGGAGTATATTAATAAACCTCAAATTAACAGTAAAAAGGGAGATAATTCTTATCTTGGAATAAACGATGCTATGTGAATTATTCAGCTTTATTTATTGTTTTATTATTATTATTTCATGATCATGGCAATCCTTTATTCACGTTGTACCTAGTATGTTTGTGACATTGACAGTTTGTCTTGTTAGGCACAGTCCGTACGTACCAATCAAAGTCAATTGACCAAGTCCGGTGTTATAAATTGTTATTTTACAGCATGCTCGATACAGAGATGCTTTCATTGCATAGATAATATATAAAATTACATTCAAACTGGTGGCCAGTGGGAATGGTCAAATAATACGTTAGAAAACCCCCTACATTTGAAGTTACTAAGGGTGGGGTTCTCTAAACGAACGATCCTAAGTTTCCTCTGCTAAATACGATGTTTATTTGATAGTACATACTTTTGGCAAAACACTTACAACACACACTACTTGGTCCTGCGCTACCACCGGGCCTATCCCCAAGGGTAAAAACGAACATTAATACACATTAATAATAATAAATGCTATACAATTTATACAGCATTATCTAGACCCAAGCTAAGCATAGCTTGTGTTATTTATACTAGATGACTGATATACTTAATACAATACACAACATAGATAGATATAAATTTATTATAAATGGAAAGCATCCAAAACTCCCGGAATGTAGATCTACAGATCACACAAACATTTGTTCTGAGGCGGGAATCGAACACCACACCACAGAGGTCGTCAAAATTAAAAAGTTATCGACCGACTATCTTATAGAAAATCAGTAAAGAAGTGACTATTTCTCCCTAACCTACTGACTGACCGCACTACTGTCATTTTTAACCCAAAAGAAGGGGTACAATTTCCATGAACCTAGCCAGCTCTGCTTAGCTTGGGGCCAGATGATGTGTGTGGAATCTCCATCATTATTATAACAGAAAACAATATGTCATTAACATTGGGTAGAAGAGTTGGAGGACCGTAATCATTGGCGAAGAAAGTAGGCTTATGATGAAGCATACGCTGGAGAGTTGTCCGAAAGGCACTGACATCAACGGGCTGTAGTGGTTGCCACAGATAGACCACCAACAAGGGTGATTCAATTCTGCTAACCAAACGCTTCAATATGACAATGGTGTCATCGCAGTATGCAGATACGCTTCCTTAGATGAAAGAAACTCCAGATATTACGTGCTCTTATTTAAGCGGAGATATTTATGGAATGGGTTTCAAATTGGACTTTTGACGTGCATAGCATACCTGCACCTGGAGCTAATTTCATCTAGGGTGTACCACAACTTATTAATGGTGATCCTACGACGATACTATTGTTATATAGTAAAGTGTTTATTTTAGAAGAGAATCGCAATATTTCGATGATTTTAGATATTTTACATTACGATACAGAATAGGGCCTCGGGACGCACGTTTTCCGGCTGTTTATAGATACCTACGTAAGTGCTGAAAAACTAAAACTAGGTACATGAAATTTTTTCGTGGATGAGACCTGCCCAAAAACCGTTGAATTGATTTAATAATAATAATAATAATGCTGGACAATTCACACAGCATTATCTAGCCCCATGGTAAGCAGAGCTTGTGTTATGGGTACTAGATAACTGATATACATAATACAATACATTACATAGATAGATATTTTTTATTATACATAGAAAACGACCAGAACACCCGGAACAAATATCTGCTGATCGTACACACAATTGTTCCGAGGCGGGAATCGAACCCGCAACCTACTGCGTCGCAGGCGGACCTTCGCCCACCGCGCCACATCGGTCGTCATCAATTTAACTTAGTTTTGTGTTTTTAATAAATTTCAACGGCAGCTTTTAAACATTGGAAGAATATCGGTAGAGTCGGGGGATACCGTGAATAACTAAGACTGTCAGATTGCATGTAATGTTTCAAAAACAAAATGTTTACAAAGTTTATCGTAAATTAAAAAAATAGTTTGCTGGTTTAATATAGAAACGACCTACTGTTTAGGTAAATACACTTCACTGACCTCAAAGCCTCAATAATGATTTCTTTTTATTATAATTAAATAAATAATGCTGGACAATCCACACAGCATCATCCCCCAAAGTAAGCAGAGCTTGTGTTATGGGTACTAGATGAATGATGTACTTGATACAATAGATTACATAGATCGATATTTTTTTTATTATACATATAACGACCAGAACACCCGCAACAAACATTTGCAGACACACAATTGTTCCGAGGCTACAATATATTTATTATTTATTATATTACTTTAATTTAATTTAATAACCCATGGGTTTCTTTTTATGACCTGAAATAAATGACTATTATTATTATGTCTCTCATTTACCATGATCTCGGGCCTTATTATTATTATGTCTCTCATTTACCATGATCTCGGGCCATAAAGTGACCCGGTCCTTTGGAAGGCTTGCGTGGGGCCGAAGCCAACAGCACAGAGGCCCTTTGAGAAGTTAATCTAAAGGCGATGGCTACACACAGCGGGTATCATCCTCGGGTGCACAATATGATACATCCAAAGATGGTATCCACCAGGTGTAGAGACTATTGCAAAGAAAAATGAAAGAAATAAAACCAGGCTATTGTGATGGATGGATGGACTGGGTAATCGGGCTATAGGGGAGATTGCGGACGTCTGCCATAAACAAGTTAATCATTATTATTATCAAGTTAATTATTATTATTATTATTATAGCCTCGGAAGTCTTTATTATAGTGTTGTTTATTCACGAAGTCTATCGTAGAGTTGTACGGTAAAAATTGAGTAAATCGCTTTATTAATAGACCCCAATAGATGTATAGAGTTGCGAGTATATAATAGGTTCCATATCGTCTGAAATACGAGGGGTGATAGTGGGGTGGGAGGGTGTCTCTGCGGGTGGTTATGAATGGTTACAGACTCGCGAGAAATATTGAGCTTCTCACAGCGAGAGCTCGGGCAGGCTGATAAAGAGAAACTTTGCGAAAGTCTATCATGGATGGAAGCGGACGATATTGAACTCAACTTTTCAGATCTGAAAATACTGTTTAGACTCGCTCAAGTTATCTTAAAATACAAAAACGAGCACGTATGTTCCCATTTTAAATACCTACCCAAGTGGCATCCTTTATCCTACTTAATATTAAAAACGCGAAAGTTTGTAAGGATGTTTGTTACTCTTTCACGTAAAAACTACTGAATGGATTTTAATGAAACTTTACAATAATATAGCTTATCAGAATAACACATAGGCTACAATTTATAAAGATATATTGTATATTATCCAAAATATCTTTCACCACGCGGGTGAAACCGCTAATAAAACTACTAATAATGCGTGTGGTGCTATGTGCAAGGCGAGATTGATTGAATGGTTTTATCCTTGCCAGTTTTAATCGACGCGCTGTCCATCTAAATTCTCTATTATCTATGTTAGAATCCCAAAAATGTATTCTGTGACAATACCACTGTAATAGTGATTCGATCAGTAGAATAGGGTTACCTACTAGTCTCAATGAGCATTGTTAAATCAAGTGAGTATTGAGCTGAAGAACTGCCCCCAGACAGGACCTAGACCTCTGGGTCACGGTCACCCTACGTTCAATAACAGGGCAACTACTGCATATTCTGCGTCCTAGGTCGAAGCCCCGTACCGACCTTTGCCGTGCACTTCGTAACTCTACTTACGGCTATATTAGTTTAGAAGGCATCTTGCCGGAATGATTTAGTTAATTTTGTTCTTAATACAATTAGATTTGAAATTCTTTTGGTTCTTATATTAAATTTATTTAACGATATGAGGGTTATGTTTTGGAGTCTTGCTACATCAAAAAAATGACAATCTATCTTAGGAACCTGACACCCCATACAATCTTGGCACTATACTACAAAAATGTATGTTAAAACGTCTAGAACCTTTTTGAATAAATATATTTTTCGAGATTTTGTCCAAGAGAAAACAAAAAAGTCACAAACAATAAAAACAAAATCGAATTCTCCAACAATGCATATTTTTTGGAAATTTTATTTTCTTTGTGGAAATCGAAATTCGAAAAAACAGTGTCAAAAAGTTGAAACACTCTATGCCTATAACAAACGTTGTTTGTTTGGTCTTCTCCATCAGCTATCAGCCAGTTTAAGCCAAGCCAACGCTCGCATCGACTCTATCAAAATGTGGAAGTGCAAAACTAATATTTTACTTCCTATATGCATAGTTAGGTCAATATGTTTGATCTATCCAGCAGCATTAATGGGTGGGTACGTTTCACGATCTTATTTTCTGTTTGGTACATGCACGAATATGAAGTTCCTTAATTGTTTACAGTTGCGTGAATGATGACTAAATGACAGAATGCAATATTTCATAGAAACAGTTACTTTTGACAAATCAACATGTGAATCTGTTGACTCGGAAAGTAACGGGATTTATGAAAGTTTGTTTTGTAATCAAGCCGACATAGGTATGTTTTTAACGAAGATTATTCTTGATGATTCTTCCATGAAAAATTATTGAATAATTATAATAAAAATTATAGTTTACCAAAGTAACTCAATCTGTCTTACATTTTATTACGGAAAAATACGTCTAATGCCGCTGCCAGAAACAAATGAAACAATAAAAATAATATTATTTGGGCTTATATTCTGGTACTAAACATAAATTTATTTACACGCCTGAGTATGTCTATAATATAATAAAAAAAATCATAAAATGATAACACCTTCATCATAAAAAAAACCATTGTCATAAAAAATCGTATCGGTAAAACATATGACTATTTGATTGTCAGTCGAATTACTCGTACCAAACAGAAAAAAAACGAGGAAAAGGTATTAGGAGTGTTGTGTTGTCAACTTGTCCGAGAGTGTTTCCATTTACTAACACAGAATAGACGAGTATCGATTTCACGTTAAATTTACGATCAGGGAGTATAGGTTTTCTCGATGCGTTAATAAAACTAACACGCCTTATTAAAATGTTGGTAAATATACCTCATACAAAAATAAATTAATAATGTTCAAGAGATCTCTTCGATTTGCATGGACATTTATTAATACCACTTGCTTCGCGTGCTATAAATGAATTGCTCTGCTTCTGTGTTAATTAATTTCTATCTCGTGGTACCTATTGTACTGTAATGTAAGTGCCGTTTTGCCGTTACTAAGAATATTTATTTAGATAGAAATCATTGAAACAATCTTGTTTAGCTCTACCTACATTCTGGCCTCTGACTTTTAAGGCTCTGACGATTATTTAAATGACTTGCCACGGATTTCGTTTTTCTGGAATAATTTTTTAGTCTTGCCCTAAATATCATAACAAACTTTCAGTTAATAATACCTCTATTAATACCTATGATGTAAAGTAAATAAATGTCCTATGCTCTCTCCTAGTATAGACTCTTTAATATACCAGCTGCGCTCCGCAGCTGGTAAATTAAAGCCAGTTTTTATCAGAATTAAAATGTTGAATAACTTTATAAAATGACTGATGTAATGAAAACTGGCCAAGTCAAATCTAACCTACATAGATTTGACTTGGCACTCATTTAGATCTCCATTCTTTTTGCGGGGAAGTCCACAGCCAATCATAATTTTTGTATTGAACTTGGCTCTCCTTTTTTACATGTATGTTTTGGTGGGATTTATTCTACTTCTATTAGAACGTAGGTATGATACCTACGCTATGACAAAGGATGTTTTTGAATTGTCTATGAATCGAGACAATTGCGTATTTAATAATTTTGTAATCATTTGAGGCTTATCGGTGGAGTCCAAACCACTTTTACTAACAATAAGGCTTTTTTGTTCTAAATTTGTAACTTGAACTCTCTTTTCTATGAAACCTCGTATGAAATCATATTGGTCCTATTTTCAATTCAATTCAATTTATTTATTTCAGCTTCACAAGGTACATGTATACCGAAAGTACTGTCACTGCTATGACATTGCAACTACATTGTAGCTTCATAATCGAAGTACCACATTGCCAAATAAAAGAAGTCAAGTCGAAGTATCACAGAGAGCTGCGTTACGGTCAGAAACAAGTATAAAATTGAAGGAATCTGCAAGTCGCGGTGATATACGCCCTGCTTACGTTAAAAGATACCTAGTGTTTTTTCTCGTTGTTCAGATCAAAATCGGTAAAGGAAAGATTGCTAGATATTTATTCTGTTTGATCGGCGAGAGCCCTTGCTGCCTTTATCAATCTAAGCCAAAAGACACGCTGAAGAGCTCTTGCTTTATAAAGCGAACAATATACTCCTGACTGTTCCGAAACACGACGCCACTTACGTCACCTGCTCCAATAACGATCTAATGTAGGCACAATGTTTCTTTAACTTTGTTATGATTTTATACCTACAAGTCTATTATTAGAATATGTTATTTATTTTCGCTCGGTTTCTATAAAAACCGAAACGAAATGTTCGTGTATAAGTGCCGCCAGCTCATTCGGAGATAATGCAATCGCGCAAGAATATTTTTTTTACATTTTTAAAATACACGTTACTGGTTTACGTCATCGAGTTTGAGTACACTAGAAGGAATGTTCTGTTCAGATGTATGGATATTGCAAAACATACAATGAAGTACCTAATGACCGTATTACGTGTATTATAATATCGTAAGGTTTCTCGTTGAAAGTGATGTCATAGAGAGGTAGAATGTAGTCGGTACGCAGGTCATCGGTTCGGACATCTAGACGTCCTTGGGAAGGACGAAGGAGGTGACTCACCGAGTGGCTGGTGAAGCGCGGCGTGAGCATCGCAGTCGGCACAGATGGCAGAGCGCAGCATTCTTTCACGTTGCAGCCGACGCAGCAGCTGGAGGTGCTGTGGTGTGAACACCGTGCCCGAGCGCTCGCCCACCAGCAACACATCCCCGGCCTCCCACCAGGCTTGCTCTCTCAGCGTGCCATCGCGGTTAAACAGCCCCAGGTCTTTGTACCCCTCGGGGGGACTCAGTGCACCAGGCTCGCCTTCCTGGTAGCGCTCGCACGACCCGCACCCAGAGCACTCCTCGCCCTCGCCCTCATCAGAGTACCCACATTCGTCGCGGACCACTATTATGTAGTCCGCTTCGAAAAACTCGTTAGCGGTCTCGTCAAAAACAACTCGATGTTTTTTAGATTTTTTTGTGTCCCTATTATCTTTTTTCAGTGATGATTTTAAGTTATCATAATCCTTGTTGTGTCTCGTATCGCGAGTAGTGGCGCGATCGGCACCACGCTCCGCCCGGTCGGCCCGCATCGTCGCGAACGGTCCGCGACGGAGTGAGGTATTTGAGGGGAGGCGTCGTCGACCGACTGATAGAGCTAGTGGCGGCGCGAGTGTGTGTCAGACGTCAGTTGTGGCGTCCCGGCCTGCGCGCTTCCCGCGCCCGAGGACCGAATGCTGGGCGAATGCCATGATTCGGCCAAGACCGTTCTATCTGCGGCGCAGACCAACATCCACGCCGCCACTTTTCTATTGATTGCTTAGTCGTGCTTTTTCTCATAGAAATGGTTGGAGGCAGCACTTCGGCTCCAGCGCTGCCGTCGACCACTCCTGTCAACTTTCAGGGGAATACAGCGACTTATAATTTTTACCTTGCTGCAACTGGCCTAGCTATGATATAGCCCAGCAGAGGGCGTCTGAGTATAAATTAAAGACAATTTAAGGGATTTTTTTTTATCTTTTATACTTTCTTAATTATCACTTCAAAACAAATTCGCTATATCCTTGGCGCTAAAAATACCGCTCCCGGTCCGTTTGTTCACTCCCAGAAGACTTTTTAGTACGGAAAATATTGTAAATATCTCTCGACACAATTAGTTCAGGCTGACCCTGAAAACGTAGATGCTAAGCAAATTTTACAAGGAAAATTTTAAATAGGACCAGAAAAAATAGCATCAAATTTTGGTTGCGTAGTAAAGTGTCCTCGTAGTACATTTTTTTTATTCCGAAATTTTGTCCTTTTTTTTTTTTTGTCTAAAAGCGGATGCGCGTTGAAATCTCTTCCTATCACTTTCTACAAAGTTTTACAGCAAAATGTTTATTCATCTAATGGAATGGACGATTGGGATATGGCAATAAAAACAATTAAACCAGATAAATTGAAGTCACCTCTATTATAATGGAAACCGCAACTCTGTAAATCTTCTATTTTCACAGATATTAGTTTGCTGGAACATCGCGAGTGCGCGTTGAAGTCTTTTGTTAGGGGGTCTGGCGTAGAACCGTAGCATGTGCTACCAAAGCTCTACGATAAAAGATATTTTATGTTCATGGACGACGCAGGTGCAGATAAAAGAAAGGAAATTAAATTAGGTAATATACATTATGTATAATCAGATACTTAAGTACCTACGTATTTTATATGTAGGTACCAAGTACAAGTTTTGTGCTTCTCATTTATTTATTTATTTTAAGGAATGAAAGCACAAAATAAGTGACATTAACGCGGCAACAGAAAAGCTAATAAATGGTCTTCACGGCTAAATGACAGTGTGAAAATTAAATACGCTATGCAATTAGATTAGAAGATATTTTTGTTAACAATAAATGTACAATGGAGGATATTATAATTATATTTGCACACTTTATTGAGAACCGTGCACGCTCTAATTATAAACGAGGTTTGTCTGTAATTAGTGTTAGTCGATGTAAGATTAAGGGGTGGACTATAATAATATAGCACACGCTAAGACGGGGACGTTAAAGTTGATTTTACTTAGCAGCTCTGGACAGTCAACAGAGTTGTTCAATAGTTTTAAGATAAATGTTATGTCGGTTATGGCCCTAGCAGGGATTTAAGTGAACTAAATGTATGTTCTTTGAGAAAATAAAGAATCTTTAAACCGAAATATGATGGAGAGAGATCTTCACATGTATGTATAATACCGATTAAAAAACTATGATAAAAAACGCAACTTTATTGTTCTTTTAGCGCAAATGTACGCATGTGGAGTGCCTATAAATAATTATTATCCTGTCTATGATTCCGTCATTTCATTTACGCCCTCTAGTATTGTATTGTGTAAACTTATGATAAACCAACAACCCATGGGTTCTGTAGTAGACTAGTTTGGTATTTAGTTTTAAAATTTTACACTAGATGGCGAACTTTGTATGATGGGGCACTAAAAAGTTTCATAAGCGTTAGCTAGATGTCGCTTTTAGCCAAAGATTTAAATAAACAGGTACCTAAGATTAAGTTAGTTGGTACCTATTCTAAGGTTGGTACTATACTCCGATTTCGAATCGAAGATATTTATGTCAACAAAGACATTTATGAATGAAATCTTAACACAAATGTATAATACTAACAGAAAACCACGAGGTATATATCAGCAAGGTAATCATGAAAAACTAAAACACAAACTTCAACAATGCATAATCTTACATGTGCAGTTAAAAATGTTTAATTTGAATTCTAAAACAAACTAGAGATCAATAAAATTATGAATGAAGGTTTCAGAACCGAAAATTGTTTCGAGCTTCTGTGTTTTGCTTCGATGATACAATGCCGTTCAATATTTTACACCAATATTCCTTGGGTATTGTAACACATTTGTATATAAAAAATATCCACGATTTTGAATCGGAGTAATAAGTTCTCGAACGAAAGTGAAGGGCTCAAATGGTTTATTATCGTATTCCCCAGTAAGCCGTCCCCACCAGGGGGAAACAAAAAGCGTTTTCCCCACAAATATTTTTATTGGTATATATTGATTTATTGGGGATTACGACAGTAAAAATAAAGTTTTATTGTCGTAATCACTATTATAAAAATAAATAATTAAGATTTATTGTCTAAAATAAAACGAATAAACTTTTATTAAACATTTTATTAAGTAAACTCTTTTTTTAAATTAGTAGGTAATAATCAACAAGATTAAATTAAACTATTTTAAATACTATAACAAATTTAAAAAATCTACTAGATTGGTAACTCTTAAACAACATATAGACATGCGGACGTGACTCAGGGGGGTGAGGGACAAGCGGGGACGATGGTGGCTCAAGGTAACTCTTCAAAGTAGATTCTTCTTCTTCTTCAAGGTAGATTCATTATCATCATCAATACAATACAAATACAAAAATCTTAC
The DNA here is from genome assembly GCA_943735965.1 of Eupithecia abbreviata. Classification (NCBI taxonomy): domain Eukaryota; kingdom Metazoa; phylum Arthropoda; class Insecta; order Lepidoptera; family Geometridae; genus Eupithecia; species Eupithecia abbreviata. Next base: position 11,005,381 of record OX030973.1, read on the forward strand.
TTAATCTATTTTAAATAAGATTTAGTTGAAATATTTGCAGGAGTCTACCTTATATGTATATATGACTTATATATACTTATATATAACTACTATACTTTTGACAATGCAAGTAATTCGTTACAAACGTCGTTTTAATCTGGCAAATTGTCTATGTACAACACTATTTCGATCAAATTCGCTATATGCATTAGGTTCACATAAATATTTAAATGGTTAATTTTACCCCAAACCACAGGCACCAAAACTTCAAATATGAAATATACTTAGGAATGTTTACAAATTACCATTAAGGATTTGAAGGGTTACATTGTGTGCCTGACGATTATACTTCAAAGAGTTCTCACATTTATGCAAATACAATTGAATTCGCTATACAGGGTGGCCTTTTGAGATGAAAGTAGATGGCCAAATCCAAAAACGAGTTTTTAAAGTCGAGTGAAAGGATGCCATGATCTCAAATTATAAGAAATCAAAGATATTTTTAGTTTTTTAATGCATTTTGTTATGTAGGAAATTGAACAGATTGATTTATATAGGATTTTATTACTTATTGAAAAAGAAAGGATATGGCCAAAATAAACACTTTACAATTTTAGTTTCAATACCACCAAGCATCAATATGTGAAAATTTGAAAATATTTCGAACAACTGGTGTACTTGCCGCTATCGAGGATACTTAGCCGGTATTTTAATAGGGTTTATCAATTTTTACATTTTATGAAAAAGATCCGCAAAAAAATATAAAATAATACAGTTTTTACTTTCTCAAAAATTGAGCGCATTCTCCCTTTCATGACTTTTGTCTAGCTCATGGTTTCGGAACTCGCAATCCACTCCCATCTCGAAAAGCCACTAGCAGATCAATAACTTTTAGTACTTAAAATAATAGTCCCAAGTAAAATGTAATGTTACATTTTACTATTATTTTAAAAGAAAATTTAAGACCATGCCTGAATCAAAATACAATAAAAAGAAAACTGAACTTAATTCTATTTAAATAAAAACTGTTTCAAAATAGCCTGCGTCCGCGATGACTCGCGACCAATATACGCGCGTAAAAAAATATATTTTTCATAATCAATAACATACTTGGGGCTTATGCCAGCATACAAACATCCCAAAGTAACATGATATCGGCAGTCTTCGCTAGTATCTAAATTATAGATTATCCATGTTCAGTACGCAGTAAATATAGCCTATAATTCTACAACAACTAACTAATATGTGCACTGCACCGGCTCCGTATCGGTATCATCTTTGAAGCGCATATAGGCCGAGTTTACAGAAGGCCGGGGGGTAGTTTCACGTCGCGGAAGTAGGCGTGCTTCAGGACTTCAGTCGCCTTCACTCTCATAGCCGGGTCGTAGATAAGCATCTTTTGTAGAAGGTCCATACCATTCTCGTCTAGGTTTTGTACCTGAAACAATATTTACAATTCACATTTATTTCACCTTATGACACATTTCATTAAAGCTCTTGTCTGTGTTTCGGATTATTAACTCTTACATGCTATTACACTGGTGGTTTCCCAGTGATTTCAAAACTATGCGATTGCGCAGCATCACGATTCATCGCGGCGCAACCGCATTGCTTTGTAACTGCTCGTAAATCGCCAGTGTGATATGATTATTTATCACGGGCCGAGCTACCATAGAAGCAACTTGCTAGCTAAGCTACCATAGAAGCAAGCTGAGCCCTCTACAATCCTGCAGTGCGGCCTTACGAGTTCTTAGATTGTAGTTCTTAATTATCAAGGCTGTTTGGCCAAAAAATCGACAAAATTATTTAACCCTCGGCATGCCTGGTAGGGTCTCTCAGACCCAACTTACTTATATCCTTTAAATATAAATTAAGTTTCAATAAAAAGCATTAAATTATGATAATTGTCCACAGCATATACCCCAAAGTTAATTTTAAAATCCGGGTCCCACAGACCCACCAGACATACCATGTAACTTTTTACCACCAGGCATGCCATGGGTTAACGTAATTAATGGTTAACAATGGTATCGTCTCAGAATGACACATTAGAGAAACTATAGATTGGAGGGAGGCGTGGCAAAAGTATCAAGGAAACTTCATGCAAATAGCACCGACCGCACACCTATCGTAGAGTATTTTCATCTATGGATAATTCTGCGACGACACCATTGTCATAGTAAAGCGATTGCTGAGCAGAATTCGGCCCCTGTACATCAGAGAGTCGCGCTCACTTACTGGCGTGGCACAGTGACCTAAAGTGGACTCCGACACCAGACCGGGTTCCTTTGCCGTTTTAGTCCAGTTGACGGTATAAAGCTCTTGCGCGCTTAATATAAATAATAGGAAGAAAAACTGACATGATTGTGAAGATTAAATGTGTCCCAGTTGGGGAAGGTAGGCATGTAGTCCGGCAGTGAAGACACGCCCGGCCAGATCTCTTCAGTCGGTGTGCGTAGTATTCTGAAAGTATCAGTCATCCACTTGTTTATTTAGAAGCACCAGTTTTTAAATGTGTTCATTTAGTGTTTTATACGACATCGAAAAAGGGAGATTCTATGTTTGGTTGTTTTTTATGTACGTTCGTCGATTTCTCCGTCCATTGTGAACCGATTTTGAAAATTATTTCGCTATTGTATTGATAGAGAAGGATCCGAGATGATGAGTTTGTTATACAAAAACAAAAATCACAAAGTATTCACATCTGTAGTCACAGCATAGAAAAGTTTGGCATTGGGCATGGAAGATATGATTTTCAGTAAAAAGCCTATAATTCAGAAACCATTGTGACTTGATATTGTGGTTTGTCTGGGTTTTCATAAGCCCACCGGTCCTCTGCTTTCGGCTTGACATTGAGTTAGACTGAAGAAAAAATATTCCAGAGGGTTGAGTACTTAAACAGCAAAAATTAAAAAATAGTGTAAATAGAAAGGCATTTTTAACAGTTCTTTCAAAACTTCAGGAATATGAACAGTTACCTGAAGATGATGTGGAGCTGATTGATCTCCGAGTTTCCCGGGAACAGAGGTTTCTTGGACGACATCTCTGAGAATATGCAGCCCACTGACCACATGTCTATGGGGCATGAGTAACTGGACAGATCAAATGATAACATTATCAGCACAGACTGGGCATTTTATTAGTGTCTAACGAGGCTAACCTGACCCAAAAAAGTATGCTCTTATGACTTTAAGTAACAGTGTTTTATTTACAAAGGCAGGTATGGACTGGAATTGCTAAAAGTGTACTTGAATCAATATTTATTCAATCATTTCTGCCACATGATTGCGATCATTCTCAGTAGATCCATTGTCCAGATGACTATGTAGTATGACCACCTTACATAGTTGACTAACTCAACATTACTGTTGCATTTAGACTTTATACCTGCGACTGCCAAGCAGGAGCTCCGGTGCTTTGTACCAAAGGGAGGCCACTTTTTGTGAGTAAATCCTCGATCCTAATGCACGACCCAGACCAAAATCAGCCACCTGAAATGAACAATTCTCAAATTAATAACCATCTACAGCTCATAATAGTCCATATCTGGATAAAGACCTCTTCTAATGAGCGCCATAGCAACCTAACTTCAGCTTACCACATCCAGCTTATGCCATCAGTCTTGCAGGTGGTCATACTTTGTTTGCAAAGATGTAGTCAGCTTTCATGAAAATGTTTACATGTGTATTCACATCTGCATCCGTCATGTCAAAAAAACCCACCAAAAGTATCAATATGTTCCTTCACCAGTCACATCCCTTTTATAAGATTTATTTTTCTTTATTTATTTATTTACAAACATACCTCTATTTTTACGGGAACACCCAATGCAATAGAGTACATATTTAAATTTAATATTAAAATTAGAAATAATTTTATAATACAGAAAAACAACACAAAAATCATAGAGTCACCCAATGCAATAGAGTACATATTTAAATTTAATATTAAAATTAGAAATAATTTTATAATACAGAAAAAAAAACACAAAAATCATAGAGTCAACCTTACTTTAAGTTTACATTACAAAATCATAAATTAAAAATCACAAATCATATCCATTTCCATATACAATAGAATTACATTTAAGACAAAAATTAATACTCAATATACATGAATTGTTTAATTAATAAAACATGAATTAAATGGACAAATTTATCAAACTAAAAAGGAAACAGCCAAAAATATTCCCTATCGTGAAAAAATTACATCTCCTTAACAAAAGCACATCTATCCATCGACACTCTTTCTATCCAACAACACCGATGAATATGTCCGGCCAAACGGGCATAGAGATGTTTCCTTGGCGATGGTTCGCAGCAGAAAAGAGTTCTGCCTTGGTTGAGCGTGCCGTCTATACACGAAGATCTTATATCCTTTACGGCCTGTCCTGACTGAGTACGCCACGGACTCTTTAGCTCTCTGGGTCTCCATTTGGGTATCTAGCAAGAGACAGAGCATCTCCATTCTCGGGTAAAACTGTGTCCGGGCTCGGAGTTTCCTCTCCTGGCTGGTCCTCTTCTTGAGGCGCGCTGGCACGCTGCTCCAACATGACGCTTGCGTCAGCGTCCATTGGTAGTGCGGCATCCCGCGACGTGCAGGGTTGCTGGCTACCACTCGCGGATAACTGTACAGATGCTAGCAGTTGCTATCATAATGAGGAGAACAAGTAGCAACCTTGATGGACTCCACATCATCATTGTCTGCATCTAAACATGACACGAAAGAAATAGGCCAAGGTGTATGTAACATACAAAAAGGCCGGATTAAACAGTAGAAGTAAATACATTCGAGAAGCATAACACCAAATACTGTGCTCACCAACCCGCCTGCCAAGTGTGGCAAGTACGGCAAAACACATCAAATTGCGTCTTTAAGGGAGAGTTATGTCCGGTTGTGGACGTCCTACAACTGAAGAGAGTGAGAAAGAATCTATGGTGAACTCGTGAATCAAGCAAAACTCTACAGGGAAACGACCACATTATGTGTATAGCGTAGGGCCCATAGCTAGACACACAATGAGTCATAAATTAGAGATAAAGTTAACAAGAATTACGAGATTCTGTTACTGAGTAGCTAGGAAGCACGGCGTGAAGCTGTAGCTACTCTACAACAGCATCCTTACAGGTCATTGATGCGCGAAGTAAGGCGAAATCAAAGACTTGACAAAACTCTGAGGCATTAGTCAAATAAAAGAGAAGTTAGATTCTGTTACCGAGTAACTAGGAAGTACGACGTGTCGACGAGTCTGTAACTACCTAGCTACCCCTCAACAGAACCCTTACAGGTTGTCATTGGTCGAGGACGGACCAATAACGCCACAACACTCTGACACTGGATACCCAAGAGGCACGACGTGAAGCGTAAGATATCCAGGGTGGTCCTAGCGACACCAAGACCACCAAGCTAAGAAGGGGCTGCCTCCTCCTTAACCCAGTCCTCTAGGTACAGGAACACAAAATGCTCCATGTACCTTCAGTGACTGCACTCTTTACCCTCAAGAACGCAGCACATTATGGGGAGTTCACTCTCCGCGCCATGGGATAATGTACTCCGCCGCACCACCACCGCTGCTCAACTCCGTCAAGTCCAACATGGTTCACTCGGAGCCAGCCTCGGGCCTCTGCTCCATCGCCAATGTGGTGATCGCTATGGAGCACAATCTCAGCCGCCTCACCGGCTGCGTCGACTTCCCACAGAAGCCCACCAGGAGCTGCAGCTCGCAGCGCCCACGCAGTAGTACCTTCTCCACTCTGTAATGCCCTCGCATACAAGAGTCCATCTTGTCGGTACTTATGTTTGTTTCCTGACAAAAACCAAAGAGTTAATTCATAGGTCAGAGCTGCAATTGACGCTGTTTTCTGAGCAAAGATAGGTATCTACCCCATAAACTGACGAACTTGTCTAAGATTCGTGGATTCAGAAGAGTCACCAGTGCCTTGATTTTGGCATGACTCGGCCGTACCTGACCCTGACTAATGTTGCGCCCCAAGTATACAACTTCAGTTGTTAGGAAGGATAACTTTTTCAAATTAATAAAATACCCGGCTTTTGTAAGTACAGAATGTACTTCACGAAGTAAAATTAGTCGTTCTACTGTGGAACTAAATATCAGCACATCATTTTTTGTATTTGTATTTTGTATCATCTATGTAGAAAAGGATCTCACTAAATTCAATAAATTTATGCAAGGTTTTTGATATTATTCGCAGACAAACTAAAAGAGCATTAATTAAGCCGTATAGTATTTTTAAGCCACTTATAATGAGCCTCATTTATAACAAACCCGTGAGAGCTAGATATTGACTACTCTTCGACAAGGATCTGGTGAATTGAACTTGAAAAACACCGACTTGTCTAGGCAATGGAAAAAGATCTTTAATAGTAACGTCATTCAATATCTGATAATCGACACACATTTTTTGTCTAACAAAAAGAATCGGACTCGCGTACTAAATTTAGATTCGCGTATAATATTTTTATCTAAGGTCTTTAATCACGCCCCGTACTCTCGAGTATCAAAATAAGACATCCGACATGGATGGTAAACACCAGGTGAGGTATTGTTTGGTTTAATAGACATACTACCAGTATTTACAGCAGACGTCGCGGTACCTGTGATAAGGTGCTCAGATAACTCGTTAATGATACGTGTCAGTTCGTTGAATTCGACACCGTCACCAGTATTCATTACAATTGGCTCACTAGCCTGAACAACCCTAACCTGTTCGGTTGTTTCCCTGGTTAGCAACTTACTGAGAGCCACGTGTGCGAACATACATATCTTATGCGCCTTCCGTATGCAAAAACAAGCCACAACACGTACTCTAGTTAACAATCGGCGAGACGTCTCCGCCAAACCACATATTAAAAAGCTCGGGATACTCACACTGCCCTGCATTGTGATCATGCAAGTGGCGGTATATGTTCAAATGAACTTGGGCAGCTTAATGAAGAACGGCAACACCCACTCGTGCGGAACGCAGAAAGCAGAAAAGCTATCAATTATCGTCCGCTCCCTCACGAAGTCCTCAAAGTTAACTCATGTGATGGGCCCGGCATTACACAATAAACTATGTACCAGACTCTGTCACATCCTGTGGTCACATCTGATGTCAGTCTATCGTGCTTTAAAATAAATCTTGTCGAGCATAATTTTGTGAACGAACTGTTACAATTGTTAACTTGACTTTATTTTTAATTTATTTGATCCAATATGATTTATTTTAATTTTAACAAAATGTATTTGTTTAGGAAAATTTGACATGTGAGACACAAAGTGATTTTACCAGTAAATTGTACTTCTGTATTTCTGTAATGCCATGTGTATTTAGCACATTAGTTCCCACAATAATTGACGTGTTCATATAAACTCTACTACGAGTCTACCTCTAGAATTACGCCGTCAAACTCAAAATGTAAGGTAACATACGAGATACTCTCTATCTCCTGATTACCTAAGCCTTTCAATACCCGGAATGTAGGTTTTCACTTCCTAAACTGGAAAACCGAACTAGGTGCTATCGAAAGCACAATTAACTCCACGTGCTATGCGCTGCGAAGTCTATAAGCCTAGAGCAATTAGAAACGGTTTATTATGCCTTAGTAGACCAAACTGAGATACAGTATACGTTTTTGGGGTAATAGCTACTTGTATAATAAAAATCGGGTTTTTTCATATAAAAACGAGCATTTCGCACTATTGTGCGCATCCATGATAATCATGCAAGGATTACTTTAGAAAGCTAGAAATTCTCACCGTTTGCTTATACCATATTAGTTGTCATATGGACATTGTACGAAATCCTCTCAAATATGAGACTCCAGAGAAGAGAACACTTATGACACATAGAAAATACCTAAGGCTCCGGGTCTGTCCGATGCTTAATTTAGCAAAGCATGGCAGCAGACATTATGCAATAAAATTATTTAATGTTCTTTTGACTAAATTGAAAGCAATTGACAACCCAAATATTGTCAAGATTAATTTAAGGATTTTTTTTTGCTAAATGGGTGTTTTTATCGATTTTTTATACTAACTAGTTCATCAGACAAAAGTAATTATTATGAATTTGATTATTTATAATTGCATGATTTTAATTTACTTACCAAATTTTTATTATAATGTGTTTAGGTTTTTTTTTTTCAATGCTATGATACCTGTAAGATTTATTTGTAGAGCTATATTCATTAATTCATACACAACGTAAATTGTTTTTGAATAAATAAACTGAAACTGAAACTTTTGCCATAGCGCCCTTAGCTTAGCTTGACGCATCCAGCATCTACCTGCAGTCTTTCGCAGGTCGTCATCCCACCTGGTCGGAGGGCGTTACTACGTTTACCGAGTCGTGGTCTCCACTCAAGAACACGTAAACGTGAACCAGCGGTTGTCTTGTGCGCAACGAAAATGTTTAAGCAATGATGATGATACAAGCGATATGGTGGATCCATTGTCGATCAAAACACCAACTGCTGCTACAACCTCATTATTACCACGATTTGCAACATTTTTCTGACAAAAGTTGACTTGATTTACATTGCGTAACTCAGACCTTTGTTTTTCACAGTTTCTTACAAAATAAACATATGGGTTTGTCTTTGTTTAGCTGGTTTCGAAATGTTTTGTACTCTACCTGTTTCCTGCTTAGTGGTTTTAGCTTTTTTACAGTTTACCTGCTTATGTCCCTAAATATCACAGGAAAAACATTTACCTGCTTCAAACTTTCGTTTCCTATCGAAAATTGGAGAAGATAGCTGCTTGATTTAGAGCTGAAAGAACTCTTGAGGTATTGTACGGGTCCTAGTGGTGCTGGGCTTTATATAAATCGAAAAGAACCGCACTAAATCACTAAGCAAAAGTTTTGTGTCTGTGGCTGACGCTCGAACATACGGGTCAGTAGTAATACCTCGTATAACAACAGCAGAAATAAGGTCATCACAAGTCCCTGAACTATGCGAAGGAAGTAATGAACGACGCGCATAGTCAGCGTATGTTACGCAACGTCTGGGGATTTTGGACACAATGTCTCACGTTTGTAACTTATCCATGAGCAGTCACTAATGACCCACTCTTTCATCCATGCCTTAGTGTCTCCTTTTAAACAATGCCCTATACGATATAATCGCTCCAATTGTTTAAAGCTTTGACCCTATCTACCTCAGCACAAGAAACATAAAAGTTTTGTTTCGGCCTTACCGCAGTATTGATGGACAAGAGCGCATTCACAATGTGTTCCACTACTGTGTGCTATGCCTGCGGTTCGTTCGTCCCATCTTGAGACTCTCCGGCCGACGAGTGAACAGACAGGATAACGAGTGGTGACGGCGCCAGCGTAGCACCAGCCTGCGACCCAGGCTGCGATGGCTCCGGCAGTGGATGCTCCTGCAGTGGCGTCATTGATGACAACACCACTGGCGGCGGCTGCGTCAGCGTGTTGTACGTGTGGAGACAAATGTGCACACGTACACATTGGCGTACGCAGTGGCGGACGCCCCCACAGCGCATGATGACCACGAGCGCCCGTTGGCGCCAGGTGATGGCGACGGAAGCGGGTGCCTCTTGGTGCGATGCGTCGGCGAAGGTGAACGCCTACTATGGCGCTGTGAGCGCCTTACTCCGTGCTGCGATCTCGGAATGCTGACATGGACCGACGGTGGTCGGCCCGATGACGCCTGCTGGATGAACGACGCATGCGACCGTGATGACCGCTAAGCAGGCCGTTCCTCCAACGCAGCGAGTCACGTCTCCTACATCCGCTGGACCTCTCTTTCCAAGTGTACGGTACGGTAACTATTGTGACGTCTGACCGAATCATCTCGTCTACGACGACTTGCTCAATCTGAAATTTTACGGATATTGGAATTTGGCCAAAGGCTCGTGGACTAGTAGGCGGGATAAAACACGTTAGGAAACATGCTAGATCCCACTTCTGAAATTGTTTAATTAATAAAACATGAATTAAATGGACAAATTTATCAAACTAAAAAGGAAACAGCCAAAAATATTCCCTATCGTGAAAAAATTACATCTCCTTAACAAAAGCACATCTATCCATCGACACTCTTTCTATCCAACAACACCGATGAATATGTCCGGCCAAACGGGCATAGAGATGTTTCCTTGGCGATGGTTCGCAGCAGAAAAGAGTTCTGCCTTGGTTGAGCGTGCCGTCTATACACGAAGATCTTATATCCTTTACATGTGTATTTATTGTTGTCATCACATTGGCTTAATTAGTAGGTTCTTATGTATAGATTAGTATCACAATGTGAACCCTATTGGGTGTGAACAACAAGTAGAAGGCAGAGGTTGTTTTTGGTAAAATATAAATATGTTGGTACTAAGGTAATTAGTTCCTACTTGTCTAGTAATTTTAGTAATGATTATATTTTATTTTCTTTATCATAATGTCAGTTTGTCATTTAAAAATTTATTTATATCATAATAGCATCTACCCCATCACTCTCAATCTCAAATCTCAAAATCAAATCTCAATTTTCACCACAAAATGACTTAGCTTGCATGTTTGCATCTCTGCCTTTGGAAGGATAGTTGATGACTTTATGTAATATTTATATTATTACTCACTTTGATAATACCAGTGTTGTTTATAAGCAGGTTCTCGGGCTTGAGATCTCGGTGGAAGATCCTTCGCTGGTGGCAGTACAGGATGGCGCTGTTGATTTGGTACAAATAGCTTTTCACCACAGATGGCTCCATCATCTGGAAAATACATTAACACATTTAGAATTATGGTTTTATTTTAGCTTGATGTATGGGCCCAGTCGCCTGTATCCTCAGAAAAACTGTCAACTTTTATTTAACACTTCCGGTGGTCGAGAAATTGCCAATTTTCACACTAGAGAGTGGCACTGGTGGGCAGTAAATGGGTTATGGTTATGAGTTTGTTTATATCTTTATCAACATTGTCTGACAACAAGTTTTTTATAATATCAAAGTTTAGGTGTTGTTAATATGTTATTGCTTACATAAATGTTTTATCGCATTTATGTTCAATCATTTAAACCAGTACTTTTTTGCTTGAGCTGCCTGTGTATGGCCGGCCTAAGCTTCCTTCTGAATAAACTAAATTCAAACAAATAAGTGACTGCAACTGCGGTGAAACCCAAATGGTTCTATGTTCATTTGTTTTTTTAATATAAGTACCTTTAGAAGAATATAATGTTTGTTGATTTTCGTTAATGTTATTTCAAAATTTAATTCAATATATTTTGTTAATAAAGCAAACAAATATGCTGCTATAATCAAATAAATCTGATTTTTTTATAAAAATCATGATTTTATCTACCCTGCGAATCACTTACCTTTCCTGATCCAAGTGTCTCAATGTATTTCACGAGGTCCATGGAAAGGAACTCCATAATCAGATAGATTCGGCATCTTTCCATAACCACATCATCTAATTTCACTATGTTAGGGTGGTTCAGCTCTTTCAGAAGAGATATCTCTCTGAAAGAATGTAAATGTACCAATTTATTACCATATTCCCTATGGATATTATGGAAAGATTCATGGTTCTAGTGTAAGTCGCTAGACATTTTACAAGTGCAACGTCTAGGCTGAATGAGAGTAACGAGGTTAGAACTTTTATTAGAAAGTCTTCTTTCGGCTTCAAACTTATTTAAAACCATAATCCAGATCAACTCTAGGCCCTATGAACCAAAATAGAGCAAACTTTCACGTTACCTGATGGCTGTAGATGGAATGCCTTCATCTTTGGATTTCAATCGGTATTTCTTCATAGCTACCATCTGGTAAGTGCTTTTCCTAAATCCTTTGTAGACTTCGCTGTAAGTCCCTTCACCGATCTTCTTTAATTTGTGATAATCTTCCATATTCTGGTTTGTTTTATAATAGCAAAGCAAGTAGCAAAAGACGGGTAAAGTGAAGTATTATTTTGAAGACCGACCGTTGTTTAATATTTTAGATTTTTTTAGGCTGAAACTATTTCAGTAGTAGGTTTTTTTAAAAATTTTAGTAGGTTTCAGTAGAAAAGTAAGTTAACGTCTCGTCTAGTAGTTAGAGATTTAAATTTTTCGAATTTGTTTCAGTGTGACCGTTTTCAAAAACCTCTAAACTACTAGACGTAACTTATTTTTCTACTAAAATCTACTAACGTTTTGAAAACAACCATAGATTAATTAGGTATTTATTTCTAGATGATTGGGTAGGTAGCGTGTTCGGGTGTGAGACAGATAATACGAGGTGGGGGATAATGTTACCATCAAATGTTTTTACCCCGATTTTAGATTTATTATGTCAGGTTATTTGGGATGATTGACGATGATGATGAATGATGAGGTTTGGTGATATTTTAGACCATCCCAAAATCATATATGATGTCTAGATTGCGTGTTCACAGTAAGGGGGACAAAGAATACGAGGTGGTGGTGGGGAGGTGTTGCCATGCAATTTTTTTTCCTCGACCTTGGGTTCCATAATTCCAAATAATTTACCAAATATCTACGCAAATTCTAACTACAAATATATTAATTATAACAACAATAGTTAATGTTGTCATCCCAATGAGTTCTATTAAAGGATGCAACATTTAAATTTATAGAAAACCTCCTACCTAGCTCAGAAATAAGAGTAGATGATAGTATGTTATATATTTATGTACGTGCGGTCTATGATGGAATAAGAAAACTTGTAAATTTGGTTTGGATGAAAAGAAAATCGGAACTTATTCCTCGTGAGGTGTATGATGTCAAGTCAACGTACTCTAATAATATTACCTTTTCAGGTAATATTTATTAAAAATATAGTTAATATGCGACATGCGCTTGAGTCATAAATAAGTAAATTGGAACGACAATTCAATTCTTAAGTAAGAAATGAAATCTTGCAATATCATTATAGTTAAACTGAGGAGTACTTAGTTACTCTGCGTGGTTGTGTTTGTCCTAAACTTTTTTTACACTTATTTTCTTCACATTCAAGGGCAAAGCCCACATCAAAATTTGAAAAATAGTAAAACATAGTCATCATCAACAGTGACATAAGTAAGTAATCAAAAATAGTGATCATCAATAGTGGTACTTATAGAGTTTAAAATTGTGACAAAAGATGGTGTCACATGAATTTGAAAAATAGGAAATCGGGTATGATAAATAATTTTCGACCTATTTATTCTCAGACCTACCGAATGAACACACAAAGTTTCATATGAATCGGTCAAAACGTTTCGGAGGAGTATGACTAACACCGTGACACGATAATTTTATTTACTTCTGACTTTCAATTTAGTTAGACATCTAATATTTGTCTATTTTTTTCAATAAGGTTTTTCATTTTTGTAAGACATTAAAATTAATATGGATAGAGCCTCCATTTCATTAAATAGGTAGTCAATGGTGCTCGCTGATGGTTATAAATAGGTAGACGATGAAGTGAAGTCTCGGGTGGGCATATATATGTATCTTCAAATTTGCGCATGCGTGAATTTCCCTATAAAACCGGCGGAGGTACAGTGCGCCGGCAGACAGTGTTTCACACCGCCCGGTCGAGAGGCGGTATGAAACTCTGTCTTGTAAAACCCGTCTCACTTACCTTGTGGTAGGTACTACCCCTACCACATCGGTGTACGTCTTCGCTTTATTCCCTGGGTAGGAAGGTACTACTAAGGACTATTGACAATAGTATCGAGAATTCGTGACGAAATCACTCATTTTGTGTAGTGTATGGTATTTTTGTAGTTCTTTATATGCACTATACCAAAATAAATTGAAATTTAAGCTGAAATTTGGCAGATTTCAGTGACAATGCAACCTACCTATATTGTTCTGGGATGGTCTGATGACGGAGCCGGGGAGGGAGGGCATAAAAACTATAAAGTAAACGACGTCATCGTGTTCTGAATAAACAAAATATACATATATAGGGAAGCAAGACCCAATGGGTAAACCCATATACATATAGGAACATACACACCTACCTAGGTACACCTTTAAAGAGTCGAGACACAGTACACATATAGACCAGTATGGAAATTAATCCTAGTTGATGAAATAATTACCTACACTCTCCTACACTTTATTAAAGCACTAGGGTTGTACCTGTTCTTGTTTTTATATATATATTTTTTTATAAGGACGGGTTTTTTTATCTGTTATGACTAATGATCAATCAATGAAATTGAAATAACTAGCTTACAAATGTGGTCTGGTAGGTATATATAATAATATTTTCGTCTGGTCGCTTCCGACTGGTATTTATATGGATGTATTGAGCTACCTGTACATTGTTTACAACAGTCTGCAGTTAGGTCAATTGTAAATATTAGGTCTAATTAGATTAATTTTCTTTGTCTCGAAAACCATGAAAATGACACCCATGACGGAAAAGTTGATAATTTATAGCAGCCGCCATCTTGGATTAACATTTTAACAGCAGTATCGGTTTCACCACCCTCGAAAACCATAAAAACTACACCCATGTCGGAAAAGTTGATAATTTATAGCAGCCACCATCTTGTATTCACATTTTGACAGCAGTATCGGCTTTAACACCCTCGAAAACCATGAAAACTACACCCATGATGCAAAATTTCATAATGCGAAAGCGCTATCTGTATTTACAAATAAGTTCACGGATTCATTATTCGATAACAATAATAATAAAACATATTTCTTACCTTTCAAAATCAGCAGAAAGTTTAAAATACGACTGCTCCGGTTTTGATGAAGCCGAGTTCAGACAGCCATATCATACAACGCAATATGATCAAGGCATTTTTCAAGAAATAAAATTACACATGACAGCTCATCTAGATGCGACAACCGCTACTGACAGGACCGCGAAAACCCCTTAGAGGTCGTGTCGATGCGCATGTTTGTGTGAGTGTGCCGTTTCGAGCGTTTGTTCCTAGTTTCCATACTGTCCAGACTTGCTATCAGTGGCCCTGAAAAAAAAAATTACGTATATTATTTGTATTTTATTATAGTTTGTTGATTGATTTATTTAATAAAGAAGGATTCCTCACCTCCTTGCACCCTTGCCGTGTACTATTTAGTTGTCACAGGACTAGGTTGTCTCTGAAATTTGCAAAACAGCTCCCTCTAGAGAAAAAGCCCGTAACTTGATTACTCGTCTTATGCCATTTACGTACATCTTATGACGCTGCTGGTCAGCTTAAGCCCCTAGGGGTTTGATTGGTTCTGGATGCGATCGAAAGACGGCGCGCATATAGATATATAGTTTGATTTTTAATTATTAAGCACACAATATTATTAATTTAATAATGTGTTAATTAAATTTCCAGTACCAAATTGTTAACAAACAACGTCGGCGTCGCGTCGCTTCTTGGCTTTAATATTATAATGTTGCTATTACTATATTGGTGCTCTACACAAAACGGATCAGCACTTTTGTAGGTATTTTGCAGAGAGGCAGCGATAAGTGAAGCGGTTCCAAATACTCTTCTATTGTCGCTTTGGTTATCGCAGATCCGAAGCACACAGCTACCATGCAGAAAAAAATGTGCTTACATTTTGATACATCTCATTTTGACGGCATCAGATGAGAGATAGCTCGTGGGCCACGCGTTTTAAGCTTGATATTTAAATATCAAATATTTTCTCTAAGCCAGCTACATATTTTTGTGCTGCGTGGTATCGGCGTTGGAATGTATCAGACTAATATTACAAACCTGGAAATTTGGATGTTTGGGGGCACAGGAATTTTTGATAACTGGCATCTTGATTACTCTATTATTCTGCTTGAATTAGAATGAGAAACAAGCTCTGCTTAGCTTGGGTCTAGATTATTCTGTGTGAATTGTCCAGCATTATATATATATTTATTTAATTAATTAATAAATAATGCTGCATTATTTATTATTATTTTACTTTTTCCGCAATGCTTGAAAACGAAAGTTTTCAACCAGTGCGTCCTACCCGTTATCACCTACGGAGCTGAGACGTGGACACTCACGATAGGGCTGGTAGGCTCCACCAGTTCAAACTGTTTAAAGTCGCTCAGCGAGCTATGGAAAGAGCTATGCTCGGAGTTTCTCTGAAGGATAGTATTCGTAACACATCCGACAGAAAACCAAGGTTATTTACATAGCTCAAACAATCAGCAAGCTGAAGTGGCAGTGGGCCAGCCATATCTCGCGAAGAACCGACGGCTGCTGATGCTGACAAACGTGTTCATGAGTGGAGACAGCGACTCGGTAAACGTAGTGTAGGACGCCCTCCGACCAGGTGGGATGACGACTGCAGGCAGATGCTGGATGCGGCAAGCTTTTCATAGGGCGCTATGGCGCTCATTGGGGGAGGCCTATGCAGAGCAGTGGACTAACATGGGCTGATTTATTAATTGATTGGGTTTCGGGTATAAATTTTTTGTATGTTGTAAATTTTTAAGAAATAAGACTTGGCAAGACGTATTATGGAATAAATGGCTTTTTTATTATATTTACATATTTTTGAGTTCTGCTCAAAAATATATAAATTTAATATTATAAAAAACAAATGCTACTTTTTATCCCATTAAATCAGTTTGGATAATAAGAAATACAAATAACATTTCAACGTTTCCATAGAAAAAACGCGTGCGAAGCCACAGGCGGAAACTAATTCCAAATAAGTCCAGAATTGCAAACATGCAATCCACAAGCCATAAAAATATAGACAAAATGGTCACCCCCTCAGAATTATGTGATCACCCTATCTCTATTCATTCGCAATTTATTGTTTAACAGTAACGTACCTAACGCTGAGCCTCATCGATAGGTAATAATAATATGAGCCACGTATCGTGTGCGCAGCTGCCACTTTTGAGGGGTGGCTACTCACCCACCCTATAACAGTCTGGTCGCAGAATAATTAGCTAACGTTATTTCGGTCTTCTAAGTTAGAAAAGGCGAGCACCAAGCGCTATCCGCGTCACATAGATGGCGCTAGCAGTAACATAGAGGATGTGATGAATATAATAGGAATACTATTCGTTTTCAGTGTTTTTCTAAACGCAATAAAATCTTTACGTAGAATGAAATGAAGTCGCGTCCGCTGTCTGTTCGCTTAGGTCTTTTGAACTACGCAACGGATTTTCATGCAGTTTTCAGTAATAGATAAGAGTGATTCAAGAGGAAGGTTTATATGACAGCGGAAGCGACTTCATTTTATATAGGTACTATGTAAAGATTGCTTAGTAGGGGAGTAACTATTAACACTAAAGTTGTAAAAAAAAAAATTACTTATATTTCCATTCTTGCACATCTTTAAAAAGATTGATCCCTGCAGCAGTTCTTAAATCGAGGTCAAGACTCTTTTTACGAATTTTCTTTCACGGCTTCGAATTTGGCCGTCCACTCCCTCCTCAAAAAGCCACCCTAACAACTCCAACTCGCTGCAGACATCAAGTTGATCTATATTTTGTCATTATGACAACAAATTACTACACGAAAAAACCAACAACGAATACAGAATACTATTTCACTGACATTACATCTCACCAATATTGCATACATCATCATCAACCAATAGTAGTCTTGCATAGCATACGAATCGTACCTTTGAACGAATATATCATGATCATCATCAACCCGTATAGGTCCACTGCTGAAAAAACGTTACATCTCACTATAAATCTCACATCATCATCATCAACCTATAGTAGTCCACAGCATTGCAAACGAAACACGCCTTTTTACGAATATATCATGATCATCATCAACCCGTATAGGTCCACGGCTGAACAAATGCCTTCCCTAAACGACGACGCCATGAATAACGGCCTGAGCCGCGTCAATCACTTCCTGCAACCGTTATTATAATGTCGTCGGTCCATCGAGTGGGAGGTCTTCCCACACTCCATTTCGCATTGTATCGCGGTCGTTACTCAAAAACCTTAACCCCCAACGGTTTTCATTGAAAAACCTGCTATGACTGGACTGTGTACACGTTCTTTCCAGTTGCTAATTGTCTGAGAATCTGCTCAGTTGCCTAACCTCACCTCAGCAGCCTATATTGGTACTGCTGGACGCAGGTCTCCCCCTAAAAAGGCGCCTTATCATGTAATGCCAATAATCCCCACGCTGGGCATTCGGATTGGGGATCGCAATTAGGTGGTAAATTGTTTAGAAGGCGGCTGCTGTTCGCTACTGACCAATTGCTATAGAGCAAATCATGCCAAAAAGTATCCATACTGCCATTTAGCCTCCTACAGCATCCCTCCAGGCTTGATCTAGTAAGTTGCACGGTCGGGATTCAGACTTGATTGATTCGGAATGTACCTTGTCTGAGCAACAGTGCTATTTTCGAACATGTTCGACCTACATGCTACCTAAAACAATGAATGAAAGAGTTTTACTTTAATCCAGCAGATAGGCATAATTTTTATCCGACTACCAAAGGAGGAGGTTTATCTAATATGAGCGAATTCTAATTGAGAGTAAACTCAGGTTTCAATGGTTTATATTTCAGAATGCGAACTCTTCCTATATCTAAACCACTCCATGAATATGAACTTCACAAAATGTCAGCGTTGGTTCCTCTCAAACAAAGTACTCGGGCGATCCTTATGGCCTATTTAAATACTGAGGTGTGCTGTCAATTCACAAAAAAAAGGAAATTAACCTACTTATAGAACAGTACTTTCGTCTAGATATCAAACTTCCTAAAAGCCACACTATAATCACTAGAAGCATAACAGAAAAATTTTCTTAATATCTTCTGAGCATCAGTGCAGGTTGCACTGTCTTTGTTTTTAAAACCCTCTATAAAACCTAAAGGGAATATGAAAATGAAAAGATTAAAAATAATTAAAACATTTATTTACTCAAACTAATAATAGTAATCTGGTAATTATTTTCAGAATCTTCTTGATTAATAAATTGGAACAATGTTGTAAAAATAATTTGAATTTATCTTAAAACTACTTCACTATATAGCTTCACTTTCTTCTTTTGCGACAAGTCGCGCTAATCCGATGTTCACCTGAAAAATAAAAAATATTTTAATTCTGCGTCACTAAGTATAATTACATGACATCGTTGGCCTATTGGAAACAAAGCAGTTATAGAAAACAAACGTAAGTTAAGTCAACATAAACACAGGTCTTCCGACGAAATGCATGATTGATGACCTTGTTCACCGGCAAAAATGCAACGAAGAAGTCAACAAAGCTGGCTGTGATATGAAATATCAATACATAAGCACAACCATCTCCGTCGGCTCCCTCGCTGAACACGACTTTTCATTATTCACGTTGATTGGATGCAATCCCTCGTCGATCGGTTGGTTGCTAGCACTGTTACGGGGCGCCCCTCGCTCATCAAAGCTGGCTGTGATATGGATATGAACACATATGACAGCCACTTTGAGAGCGACAAGCACCCCAGAGCCAAGATTCTCGCACGGCACCAAAGGAAGGGTTGTCGCACAGTCCGACTCGTCAAAAATGGCTGTGATATGAATATGACAACATTGCACAACCATTTTCACGAATGGGCCACGGACTTTGGAACTGTTGGAATCTGTAAAAGCGTTTACAAAGAAATACAAAGACACAGAAAAAATAATGGCATTTAAACATAGTTTAGAATCAACGGTTCAACCAATCAGATCTTTCTTTATACGGATAGGAAAGCTAGCAGATCTTTGAACAAATTTTACTCGTCTAAAATATCACATGCCTTACCTACATATATACTAGCCACACTATGTAGTTGTAGAATGTGAACAAACCACGACACAAATAACTGAAACTCACTTGCGTCGAGTTTCAGATATACTAGAATTGTGCTAAATATTTATTGAAATATCTGAAAACAACTAGTAATGTAAATTGCATAAAAAAAGACGCGACAATAGAGTGACTTTTGGAATAAGTATGGGCGATTTGATTACAAACATAGGTAAGGCATGTGATATTTTAGACGATTAAAATTAGTAAAACATCTGCTAGCT
This sequence comes from Eupithecia abbreviata, assembly GCA_943735965.1. Lineage (NCBI taxonomy): Eukaryota > Metazoa > Arthropoda > Insecta > Lepidoptera > Geometridae > Eupithecia > Eupithecia abbreviata. The sequence goes on from OX030973.1 coordinate 11,025,298, forward strand.
TTCCTATCCGTATTTAACATTCACACATAGAAAGAGAGATAATAAAAACAATACTTGTTGTTAGATAGTTCTCAGAAAACCGACCACATCAAAGTGGCTGTGATATGAATACTGAGCACATAGTCACCGCCACTTTGACAGGCTAGGCCAGAGAAGCCGTCCGCTGGAGGGGATCTTCAAGTTCGCTGGATTCTGATGGTGTTACGAATGAGGCCATGCTCATCAAAGCTGGCTGTGATAGCTACGCAATGACCTATGATCAGCCGACTTTGATGACAGGGCCACATTGCATCTTCATCTTCTATCTCCTTATTGCATCTGAGACGCCGACGACGACTACTACGAACAAGAACAAATAAATGACATCAAGCGCGACGCTCACTGGACCAAGAGTCAAGTCGCGGCAGCAGCGTCGAGGCGCGGCCGCAAAATCGGCACTCATCTACGATTTTTTTAGAAATACACAGAGACACCTCAGCCACGCCGCAACGCCGCCGCCGCATTGCCGCCTTGTCATCGCCTCGACTTACCGGTGAGTGTCACGCCTAAAATACAGAAATATACTCAAAGAACAATAACATAAAACATTAACAATCTTCCGAAAAAGTAACGTGAAGTATAAATGTATTTATTACAGCAAAAGATGGTAATTGAGTGCACTTTCTGTTCTATTCTAAACGAATTATATATACAAGATAGGATCTTAGGAAGATAGAAGATCTAGGAGAGCTTAGAAGATTTACACACCAAAAATAATGAGAAGAGCAACTAACTGTGTCATTTGCAGACTGTTGTTTTTGTCTATTATTGTATTGTATTTGTCTGATTTATTCACTAGGCTAAGTCTGTATCGAAGAAATCATTATATATATAAAACATCGGTGGAAAACACATAAAATACGATAAATACAATATTTTAAGAAATGAGTTAACTTTATAAGCAAACCGGGAAAAGCCTTAACAGTAATTTAAGATTACTGTCTAAGATTAAGAAAGAGATTAAGAATTAAAATAATTTAATAACATAAATTGTAAATAAAAAACGCCCTTAACCTAATAGATTTTTGTTAATTTTGTTTTAATTTTTTTTACCTACAAGCTGTGGGAGCAGTTTCGTCCGGCGACCCTCGCTTGCAAAAATCGCTCCGAATATCGCAGTCCCTGTTTAACCCTTGCGCCGCGCCCCATGCGTGCGCGATAGCAATATTAGCCGTTCAAAATCTGGTTTGTTCCGTAATACCAAAATTATTATTACCAAAAATTTTAAATATTATGACTGAAAACTTTTTGTATTCTTCACAAAGTATTGTTATTCTGTAACTAGACAATATAAGCTATGTTCCTTAATAAATAACACGTAAGATATTGTTATTTTTAATACGAAACAAATAGGAAGAAAACTGGTCCATTTTCGCATAAAAATGTGCAAAATGCGATTGGCTTTCATTTAATTTTAGGTAAGTATTTTGAAAACAAAACTATTTAGGAACCTAGATAAATACTATTTAAATACAATAATACAATATTATAGTGGAAATATGCTTGAATTGGAAATCATTTTGGTATTACGTTTCTATGAAGAATTCGTCCCTCCGGAGGCCTCTTAAACGCTTTTGCAAATAAGCTTTCGTAATTTTTGGTAAAAGAAAACCAACCAAGATATTGTTATTAGTATTCAATAAATGGTAGAATTTATCTAAAATGTTCATTACAATGTAATATCGACATCCCGTATGATTCTCTGTTATCCCACTGCGTAGTAAAACAATTTCATTTCGTCGTTCAGTCGTTTCAGTTTGCCAACATATTAATGTTTGCAAACTTGTATGTGCAATAGTTCATTATTGAAACCCGTTTTTTAAAACTAACCACGTCATCTTGTATTATTAGAAATAGGTCTCTAAGGCGAACAGTATTTACTCGTACATTTCATACTGACGATCGATATAAAACAGTAGAAGATCAGTATCTAAAAAAGGTATTTAGTTTCCGGTTCAATAAATATCGCGAAAAATGAGAATCGTGATTAGAAACACATTTGTAAGTTTTAAAAGTTATTTATAAAATTAATAAGCCGAGGTACTTCTTACACTTTTATTTTACGAACGAACAAAATGGCTTGTCTTAGCTCATGGAACGTTATACATTTATACTTCAAAACTCGTTCGACGAAAGGGCAACGTTGGCATACCGTTAATTAAAATTGTCGTTTTCATTTCCGAGGCAATGCCATCGTTGTTATCGAATGTCAAATTTTCGACGAGCTCAGCCAATTTAATTGAACTATCCATTCACGCGGCCACGCATTAAGTTAATTAAAATCTGTCAATGGAAACTGGTAGCCTCTGCTTTTACAGTTATTCCACTCTCTTAATTGCTGTTTGGTAGTTCGACTGACAATCAAATAGTCATGTCCTAATATTTTTTTAGGACAATCAATTTTATTTATGGAGACGTTATCGATTTTGTCATTCTATTTTATCATTTTTAGCCGTGCATCTACCATACAAAAAAAAACGTAGACACAAACGGTGTATAACAAGCTTTTAACTAGATTTTTTTATTAAATCCCGCAGTGAACAACCGATAATCTCCGGAAGCATATGATACTCATGTTCGTTTAACGCATTAGTATCGCCCTCGGACTACGTTTTTGATAAAGCTTGGATGTCATAATCCAATAAGCTGTCGTAATATTGGATATAAACCCAGGCGGTTTTTTATGCATACTTAATTCCTTCCGTGTAGAACGCAGTGCAATAAAATGGTTGCAAAGTTTCAATTTAACTCAAGCTTAACCCCCGGATACTCAATCGCATCTCCAATTTTCCACTATGTATTCAGGAAAAGCTTATGTAATATATGTCTACACCTCAAATTACTTATTTTCCTCCCATATATGTACGTACCTCCAACAGTTTTCAATAAAAATCTGTCAAAAATTCGTCACTTGAAACGAGCGTAAAAACTTTTTTTTTTTAATGCTGAACAATTCACACAGCATTATCTAGCCCCTTGGTAAGCAGAACTTGTGTTATGGGTACTAGATAACTGATATACATAATACAATACATTACATAGATAGATATTTTTTATTATACATAGAAAACGACCAGAACACCCGAAACAAATATCTGCAGATCGTACACACATTTGTTCCGAGGCGGAAATCGAACCCGCAACCTCCTGCGTCGCAGGCGGACCTTCGCCCAGCGCGCCACATCGGTCGTCTAACAAATAAACTGAGTAGCATATGAGTATTCGGGTGTAGGCAGATTTCGAGCAGATTTTTTTAGTAGAGCTTTTATATTGCGGACCTTCAAAAACCAGTTATAACTGCATTTCCTAGACCTGCCACAAAGTTCTAATTTGATTTCACAAACAAAAATCTTCACAAATCTGTCATCAAATCATACAAGACTCAACAGGCACGGATCGATTAATTAAATCATAGTAAAATAGCAAACCAAGATAATTGAACCATTTTAACTTGCCCAAGGACAAGATTGAAATAAAAAAATAAATTATCAAGCTGGAAACAAAGCAAAACTACGAGAACACCCAGCAGCACCCTGTCGATAAAAACATTGACCCCATCCTACAAAATCTGGAACGTAGTATGCAGCAACGCCGCGCTGAACGTAGCAGCAACAAGTGGCGAGAGCAGAGCGCTCCAAACCTATTCAAGAAAGCACACTAAGCTACGAAAGCCAGTACGTCTCCAGTACTCCTGGAGGTTCTTTTGCCGGGCAAGCGGCTAGATTGTGGAACTCTATCCCCCATGATATTCGAGCCAGTCCATCGCTTAACATATTTAAAACCAAATTATAAGAGCACTTCTTATTATCATAAAACTATCTATCTGGGTATATTTATATATCTTTTATTGAGGTTTATGGAGCTATTGTTATTTTAATTTATGTATGTATATTATAACTGTTTTGACGAGTCGTATCCTTAGCATAATTAAGGTATATATATTATATTGTACACGTTTATGTAAGAATTATGACAATAAAGAAATCTGAATCTGAATCAAATGTCATCCCATATTGTATTATACTATTAGTCTAATTTGTTTCTTTGTACACTTCCTCTATCTGTTCCATCGCCTCTCCTATAAACGGTAAGGTAAGGTTTTGCTGTAAGAAAGCTCTTTGTTAGGGATAAGCTCGCCTATGTACATATCTTTTTTTAGTTAAGTTATTTTTAAGGTTTTTGTGTACAATAAAGAATTAAAAGAATTACAAGAAGCGAGAATTCTTACCTTACCATGTGTAGTCGGTATTCTGATTAACCTAGTCAGATATTTTTATACACTCGTATGAATGGGAATACGTATAAGAAAATCAATTGCAAAAGATTATATTGAAGACATGATATTTACCGCGGTACCGATTTGACTTGAGAATTTGCCAGAGTACTTACGAAAAGACTTAGAAATATTTACGAAAATAAAATCACTTGACAGATTGAAGAAACTAAGTTAAATACAGATTATTGAAACGAGACGCAATTTGATTCCGCACCGATTTACGAGGCATAATTTAAATTCACAAAATATTTAACTGGATACTCTGAACCGAAACAAATAGCAAACCACGCGCGATATTAACTTGTAACGGGACTTGTATTGTTAGCGCACCCCTCTGGTTGGGCGAGCAGATGTGTCGGGTGTATCTGATAGTGGTCGGAGGCAGACTGTGCGCCTCGCAGGTGGGGCAGGACTCACCTGGCCGGCGGCGGCCGTCACACAGGGCGCAGGCGCGCGCTCCACGCGGACTCCATGCCGCGCCGCGCCCTGATCTACACACCCCGCCGCCCGTACCCGCCAACCTACCCCTAGCTTCTGGTGTCGTCGTTAGAAATTATAATCTTGGTAGCTAATCATGTCCCGGACATTGGTATCTCAGAAATTAAGACGACTCGTGCTTTACCTAATTAGATTTATACGTTTCAGTTCGCTCATAATTATAGCATAGCCTTGACACTACCTCAGTTATACATGCATATATCATGTTCTTCATTATTTTTTTCTTTTCGTTTTGCTAATTTGTAATGGATCTCAGAAGTTAAGACCACGGCGTCTTATGCAAATAAATGTTACAAGATTGATTTGTATTGTAGTTCTCTGCTTACAATACCACATAATCAGACTAGAGTATTTTTTTGCTTTCACAAAAAAGCTTATGCCTTCTTTCTGCAATAGTGGCAAGGAAGAAGTCAAACCCGTGATTTGTTGGCTAGTTCAAATCCTATTGACTTGATCCCGAATTTTTCAAATATTTAAGGCCAAAGGGTTAATTCAGTAAGATCTTTCTCAACGCCATTTATTTCATTTGACGTTTTGTGACGTTAAAATAACAATGGAGTATTCCATAAGGTTTTGGAGTCGGTAATGCGATAATCATTTTCGCTACGCTCTCAAAGATTACATTATCTGATGCAGCAATATGAATGAAATGTTGTCACATTGTCTAGCTAGAGGTATCCATTGCAATAATTAATACTGAGTATTTATTTATTCATTTTCTCTTTCGTTGCTCGCGAGAACGTGATAGCGCTCATCAATAGGAGTAATATTATTGGTATTGCGCGGTATTAATATATTAACAAATTAAAACAATAAGTTAAGCCGATAAGTTCAATGGATTTCCTCTTTCATTGAAGGCGTGCGAGAACGCGATAGCATTTAATGGATTTACTCGGGACAATAATAAAATTGGAACAATAACTATATTTTATTTGAGTTATTTCATTACATGTGAGTGTCCAAAATTTTGTATAAAAGATAGCGGTTTTCTTTGTGTTTGTGAAATATTATTTATTTTATTTGTGAAGTTGGCAAGACCCAAATTCGGAATATAAATCAAAATAGGATAATGTATGTTAGATAAGATGATGATCTTCTAAATAGTTAGAAAGGCCGTTCTGGATTTGACAATTTTCACGATATTTTAGTATACGAGGGTGACTCAAGTACACAAAGATACTCATTTAAATTACAATAAATTCGCCTACTTAACCTATTTTCATAATATTATATTATTTAAATCCCTAAAACTTGAAAACATCTTGAGAAAGACTTTCTTAATACTACTACTACAAAATCGTACCTACACCAATCAATTTTCAAATCCATCTTAATAGTTTTAAATAATTTGTCTTAAATGTCTATGATACGTATATCATTTTTTAAACTAAAGAAATTGACTACACTTTCTGGTTCAAGACGAAGAACGGAATATTTTCGAATTTTGTCCCTACCTACTACTACTACTGAGCAAACAGCGTAACGTCGTCGTCTCTGCTAAGAGCTTTGCATTTCAGTAGTGATGCATAATACAATAAGTCTTGTTGATTGAGTGGTGATATTTTAGGCCCAATGCTTCTGCTGACCAATCGCTTCAATATGACAATGGCTTCGTAGCAAAATCGTCACTTAGAATCCTTAGATGAAAGAATCTCTAGATAGTGCGCACGGTACAATTTGAACGGAGCGATTAATATAATGGTTTTGTGCATTTCAATTTGAAATTATAGTGCAACTAGTGATAACCAAACGTGACAAACTAATTTAAATTGCAGACCAAACGCTTTGCTTTGTTTATATAAGCTCAACTGACGCAGCTTTCCGTGCCACATTGTTATGACTGCAGTGTACATAGCTGACGCAGTTTTTTTATCCGTACACGTGTATGAAACACGGCGTCTGCTGTTCTTGCTTAAGTTGTTTACCCAAAGCATCTTAGCTTTCGGTAAACAACTTTCCAGCCAGGTTCGCTATTATTGAGTCTGACAAATGACTCTTTAATTAACATTTAACTGTATTAATTAACTAAAGTTTCAGTTAGTGCGTAATGGATAGATTTATATTGAGATACTATGTGCGTCACATTGAGCAGTAGAATCTAAATAAATTTTAAACAAATAAAATAAACTTTTAATAGAAGGTTTTAATATAACTGTAAGGGACCAAAGTGCTTGGGATAACAAATGCAACGAACCACTCGATGGGGTTAAATCATTTCGTTTAGGAGTTAGCCAATAGCCACCTTCTGTCTCTATCAACAGACCAGTTCCATGGTGACATGACTTTGCGTTGTCAACGAACATACATAAGTAAGCCAAATTTTACCCACACCATTAAATTAGAATAAAATATTGTATTCATTGAATCTCGTGTGTTGTTTTCTTAGAGAAGCTTTTATAAATTGTTACGATGATTTTGGGCTTATGGTTATTTAGACAGACGTCAGCTAATTTACTAATTGATCTTATTGATATATCAGAGCTTTACACATGCCGGACAGTAAATATGATTTAACAATTTGTTATGATTGAGACGGGATAAAACTACTTTACGGATCTTCGATATTCTTCAATTATACTCTAGTATCATCACGATAAAGGAGGCAGACAATAATTAAAAGACACCTCAGAAGCTGTAACACGATGATGATTTTCTCGAGAATGTTCTACGACAAAACGCGTTACATAACAACGACATTGTTGATTGTAACGTCTAATAGGTATCATGGAAACGTAAGATAAGAACGTTTACGCCGCCATGCTTTGACGGAAATTCGATGAAATATGTTTATTACGGTAATAATGGTAATTGTACACGATTATCTGTTTGGCTCAAACATGTGGGAAATGTATCACACAAACGTGGAAATAAAGCAAGATAATGAGTTGGTACATTACATTTAGAAACTATCGAATACGAGACGCATGTAGCAGATTTTTTTTTGTAAAATTAATTAAACATTTTATGGTCTTTATGAAGTTATCGATCAATGCCATACTTAGCTTACTCTTAAATAGAGCGCCTTGGTCGAATCTATTATTTCGTATCCTGTAACTCTCAGCAAGATTGTTTTTGTTCCGTATTTGTTGTACGGCTAATCCGCGATCACAAATACTATCTATATTTCGGGTCACATACAAAATCAAAGCTAAAAGCCGTCTCCGTAAATAAGAGCGCGCTAGAGGTAAGTTATATATTTTTCGATTTTACCAACATCAATAAAAAATAACATTACCGACTAACTGTTATTCGATACTTCCTTAGCGTGGCTACTTAATGTATCACCTATTTAGCTTTACACATATATGGTATATTTGCTAGTGAATAAAACGTGCATGAAAAAAAGAAGACCACGTATATGCAATTATTTGAATATTTCTTAATTGGAAAATAATATCAATTTTATCATTAACAGTGATCGTTTAGGTTTCAATTAAAAATAAGGAGTAATTTGTACTCTATTTTTAAGTCGAAATTACATGCATAGTTATTTATATGTCTCTTTTAAATATGCAAGGAATACAAATACGAATATTCGTATTCGGCGAATAAATAATTACGAAAACTATTATAAAAATCTAGTAGAAAAGTAGAGGAATTTAGCAAGCATGCCAAGATCTAATTGAAGGGGCGGAAATGGAAGAGCCAATTTCTATATTTTACGGTCAGTATCTCATAAAGTTATTAACTTTTTGTACTTATTATCTTCTGATTGTCTACAATAAAATTATTATTTTTTAAAATTTATTAAAATTATTTTTACAGGATCTTCGCTCAAAAACGAGATTGATGCTTATCTAAAGCTCCTAAATTTATCTGCGTCTGCTGATCCATTGGTATTCTGGCGTAACAATACACATTTCCCAAGGCTGAAAATACTCGCGCAAAAGTATTTTTCACAAAAACCATGTACAGTTGCCTCGGAAGGCTTTTTCAACGGCTGGCAACATCCAGACGAAAAAACGAAATCGCTTGTCACCAGCGAATCTACAGATGTTGTGTTTTCTGAACAAAAATTTGACAGTTGTAAATTATAATTAGTAATAAAATAAAACAAATAGAATATATTAAATAAATGAGTGTTTTATTATCTGCCAAGTTATTTGTAGTCGTATTCGCCGGATAGTAGGTTTGATATTCGTGTTAGTAAAAGTAGTATTCGTTGCATCACTACTTTTAAACATTGATTGTAACATATATTTAATACTACACAATCATGATACATAAAGGCTTCATATAAAATGAAAATTATAGGACCCTCACGTCAATTACATTTGCCACGAACCCGACGACGTGAGGTCGTCAACCTCACACCGATTCAAGCTGGAACCTAAATATTAATGCTACCAAGAATGCAATTTCAGGTTATTTAAATCAAACTCATGGCATTTTTCAACTAAGAGTTATCTACTCATAAATTTCTAAATGAAGGGAATTATATGTGGACAATTATACAGGAGAAATACGCCAACCTATGTAATTATAATTACACATAAATAAATAAAACCCGCAACCTACATCGTCGCAGTCAAACCTTCGCACGCCGCACCACATAGGTCGTCATGATAGAGAATTTTTAACACTTTGAGTGCTGAAAACGCACGGTTAGTTATTATTGTCGAACAAGACCTGGCACGTGAAAGACAGTTTGAATTTAGAAAAATGTAGCTCTAGTATTTACCAAACAACTTTAAATAAGTATACAACCAATCACATTAATAATAAAAAATAAAAATATTTAATTTCAGACAAGATAATGAGTCCATATGCTACGAGATTTTATGACTAACAACACACTATAAAAATAAAGATAAAACACAAATATGTATAAACAAAAATAGGCACTTGTGACAAAATGAGATGAAACAGAGGATTATCAATCAAGGAAATATCTTCCTTCATTGATCACCCTCCGCACAAAACACTTCCAGACTGGAGATGATAGGCAGTCAGCCACAGTCGCCAGGATGCTGTATATACATATAATAAATGCGAAAGTTTGGATGTATGTTTGTTACTTCATCACGCCAAAACTAGTCAATAGATAGGCTCATATCTCCCAGATTCTACGATTTAGTCTTCAAGTGATTCTATCAAAATTTATATAGATAGAGATTTATTATTTTACTGTGTTCTGCCCGCGGCTTCGCACTCGTTGTTTCTATGGCATCTTATGCCATGGGATAAGAGCCCTATATTTGATTCCAGACCTCTACATCTATTCAAAATATCAGCTCGATTCGTACTGTAGTTTCGGCGTGAAGAAGTCACAAACACCGTATTTATAATAGTTTATGTATAATAGTGTGATAACAAAATTTCCTATAATGCATCGTTTACCAGATATAAGCAAAAATAGATACAGTTTTGTGTGTTGTAATGTGTTCTCATGGACCAAATTGTCTAAAAAATAATTTTCACTCGATCAAATAACTAAAAAACGGGGATATTGCCCCCATTCCTAGAGCTCACCTCACAGGTGTGCCCCACACCTGTGAGGTTAGTTTAGTGTGTTTGTCTCCCAAGTCACCTAACCCAAACGAAGTTCCGATATTAAAAAAGATATATCTACAATTCTTAATTGATTGGACTAGTTCATTTAGTTTCAAGAATCTACATATATATATAATATATATATAATTAATACATATATATATAATTAAAAATATTGTTAAGTATGTTGTATTAATATTGTTTTTCGGATTAAAACACAGGTCGTATAGAACAAGGCATTGTGTTGACCATTGGACAGGTAAACAAATGCGGATTACCAATGTACTAGGCGTGCTCTACCAATCCAACGCGCTTTGAATTCATTAGCTAATTGTATCAGCAATTTACTGAATGCAACGTCATCAATGACGGCCCAACGCCGATGTTTGGAATGTCTGTATTATCATCCCCGCCCGACTACCTAATCTGATAAACCCTATGCACACGCTCTCCAATATGCACGGCAAATTCCATTGGATCTTAACTTCACCCTACCCCCACTTGGCCTGACCTGACTCTTATCAATAATTCAGTTTGTAGTAGCAACCTCAACGGTTTACATACCCCTAGTGTAAACATACGTAATGAATATCCGTTCTTCGGCACGTTACGGGGGACGACGGGGGACGTGAACCGTGACATGAGCTTTTTGGTCCATTTTTCTGCTCGTCCGTTGCAAATTTTATAATAGAGAAAAAGAGAATTTATAAAACAAAAAAAAACATTTTTATAAATATTATTAGTTTTTTTGTAAAAATTAAGCTGTTATGATACTATATGTTTTTTGTTACTGAATGAAAGTACAGAATTTGTGCTTCAAAATAAGTCAATCATCCTAACCCTAAATGAGATAGTTTATAAGTTATTTATTACTCTTTTCCTCTATTATAAAATAGAAATTGCAACAATGTTATCATTGCTTTATTGTCTACATTATTGGCTATCAATTGAGTCCTCTATCGTCTTCCTAGGACATCTACATGGATAGCTAGTTTCGTGCTTCGAGGCAAAGGAAAAACAAAATGGCTATCATTTTATCATGGAGAGTAAAAAAAGGGATAGTGATTTGTCGATAAAATTTACCGTATTTCACTAAAGAACCTTTAAACTTAAGAAGGTTCTGTTGAAATAACTACCCGTAAGTAGGTACCTACTACGAACATTACTATATTTATTTATTATATGATTCGATGACTACGAAAGTAAATTGTAAAGGACACACACGGTCACAGATGTAACTACTATAAACATTGAGTTATTCGTATGTATATACAAACGGATACCAACGACGCAGTAACAGGTACTCGCACAAGACCTATACAAATAATAATTTTACCAGCGGTGAAGTTTTTGCAATCAATATGTGATACGTTAAGTGTGCAGTTACTGTAAATGTAAGTCAGTACAAAAAGTATTTAATATGCGATGATAAAGGGCAAAGGACTAATTACAATAACTTATAATATTGAATAATTAGGCAAATTACCCATCATCTAATCTGCTAGGGCTTTAACCAAAATTTATAGAATTAGTCACTGCCACCAGTACGATGTGGAATGAGGACCGCACAGAGACCCTTTTTATTACTAACCTTAGAAGTTAACGTTATGCCCTATCATAAATTAGATATTAGTTGTGCACGTGAATGATCTCAAGTCCTGTGTTTTTTTAAACAATGTGAAACAGTAGACCATATTTAATAAGTAGATATGTCAAGGAGAATTGAGGCTATAGTAGACAACGATGAATAAGATTAGGCTATATAAATTCTAAAACAAATTCGTGTAGGTTAAATTTAAACATAAGGCCTTAAAGGTAAATGAGGCGTGTGATCCAGCGAAGTCTTCTTTTGGTGACTGGTGCTCAATCCGCATGAAAGACAAGGTAGTGAGAATTGTGATGTCTTAGACATCTCACTACGCATGTCTGTCACACAGCAGAGAGCAATCGTGAAGCATTCGGCGCGTGTTGTGCTGCTGAACTAGTGGATGTCTCTCAAGAATTTACCTACCGTTTATCAACGTGGAATCGGCATATGCTGGTCAGGGAAATCTTGGTTGTCACAAGGTAAAAGGTTGATACGAGCCGATGCGTTTGAGAGATCTATTAGTTTGTAGATAGTAATTAAAAGCTTATTCTGACCGGTTAAGGCCGATGCCGCGTCGTTAAATTTGGTTAGATCTTTACTTTACTTATTGCTGATTCAGACTATCTAGCAGGTATTTATACAGTGATATGAAATCATGCGCTTGTCAATAAAACTATCTGAATTATAAACAACAAATATAACCCGCAGATCAGTCAGAGAAATTAATTAATGTCTCGATTGTAACCGGCCAAATAGTTGCACATATTTTTTTAAGGGTACCTCTACCGCCAAATTAAGTTGAAAAAAGTCATGTCATGAACATGTTTCAGCGAATTAACAGCGTAAAGTTTCCTTGTGCATATATTTGTACGTAATTGAGAATTTATGAATTGGTCCAGTTTCGGTAAAAAAGAATTAGTGCCCACACACAACGCACAATACGCACATGCCCTTTGCCCAAGTATGTTTGCGTTGATTTTTAAATAATGCACATTTTTTGTTCCATTGCCTGACCTTGAATGTGAGAATACTGTTAAAGTTACCAATATGATAGTTAATCTTGCAACATACTAACGCTAGATAATTTAAATCAGACTTTAAAGATACAAAACTACAATTTATGTTTTCGTGTTAGCCTCAGTCCGAATTTTAATGTTACTAACTTTTAAATTAAAACGGTTTCATTATATAGGAATTTGTGTGCAAACTTTCATCTTATTTAAGTTTGCAATTTCAATGATTCAGATTTCATTTGGAAGTGAAACTTTTTTACTAGCTCTCTGGATCTTTGAAAGACGTTTAGATGAGATAAATTTTAAATTATAAGTTTTATGAAAGAAGAGCTTTCAATAGAATGAAATTAAGTTATCAGCCTCTAGCAGCTGCCGGCAGGGCCAATATCAAATCAGTCTTTTTAATTTCAATTTCAATTAAAAATAATCGCACTAAAGCAGTCAAACTGGTGCTCACACAATTAATATAATACAAAGCCACATAAATTAAATCAACATACAAACACACGTACATCTACCCTATTTGCCACTCACTCATTTTGAAAAAGTATAATTATATATAACTAATCAGTCGATATAATGCTGTTTTCAACATTATGTTGACTGATTCGTTATTGGAAATTTAATAATCTGCTTGTAATGTAATGTGTGCTTATATAATGGATATCCAGAACGACCTTTTTTAAATGTGTGGAAAGTACAGAAAAAACTATATAACTAACTAAATAAATAATTTATACAGTACTAGTTCCTGCCCGCGGCTCCGAACGCGTTGTTTGCATGGAAACGTTTTAAGGTTATTTATATCCTAGGAATCAATTAGATCCTGGGAACTGATTTATAGGCCTGGAACTATCTGTACAAATTTCAGCCCGATGCGTTCAATAAGTTTTTGCGTGAGAAACAATCAAATAACATTTATATAAAATTGAATTATGAGTATCATTTGATGTTACATTTTAATACTCGGTCAGAGATAAGTAGTAACCTGTTGTCTGAAAATAATTTGTATTTGTCATCTACATCTTGTATATCTAGTTGAAGTCAATTTTTTTCCTATTACATCTGTCAAAAGAAGTAAAGCCGCGCGAAAGTTTGAGTACCTAGGACACCATAGGCTCTGCCAGTTCGGTAATACATAAAAAGCTTTTACCCTGGAAACGGTTCCCACGAAAGTTTCCACCATCCGTCGCGTATCGAGTATGCAATGGCCTTATTATTTTCTACATCATGACGTCAAAAATTGCAAGCCTTCGAAAAGTTCAACTACTATGATGACAAGTAGGAAGAAAATGTCCTGTAACTTTTCAATTTATATTTTTCGATAAACTACTCGAACCTTTTCAATTTTACACAACGACATGCTGCGCTGTGGCAGCAAGGGATAAAAATGAATTTGCTGGGACACAAATAGAACGTGAGTTTTCAATTTACATTAATGTACGAGACGCTCGGGAAAAACTGAATACTGAATTTGTAATGTAAGTTTATTTTGCCACTATACTCTTATTGAAACACCTGGATATTTTTTGTATACAAAGGGATGACCCAAGGAATATTGGTAGTAAATATGTATTCATAACATTCGTATCAGAACAATTTTTGGTTTTGAAAGCTTTGTTCATGATTGAATTGATCTTTCGTTCGTTTTGAACTCAAATTTAAACATGAAAATTTATATGAGAGATTATAAAGTGTTGAAGTTTGTATATTACTTTTTAGTGATACTGTTTGGATTATTGTTATCTGATATTGTTGTCAGTTTTTGTTAGGTTATCATTCGAAAATGTATTTGTTGATATAAAAAAATCTTGGGTTCTGAATCGCAGTAAAGCAATCTCTTTTCTAAGGAAAGTTTCGCTATAATGCACATTTATTCCATTTAACAAACTTAATTAAAAACCAAGCATATTTATGATGCCAGTTTCTTGACACGGTTAATAATTTATTTGCTATAGTTATTTTCATTTCTTCAGTTATCAGAAATAGCAGTTCCATTCATAGCATTCCATTCTTTCGCGAAGCTCATACAGTTAAGAAACCAAGTTATTCAAAAGTGTGGCTTCCAAAGTTTTAATTATCCACTATACAGCATAGACCATTTTTTGTTCGCGAAGCTGTAAAAAAGAGTATCGTGGAAAGCTATTTTCCGACGATGAAGAGCTCAATGATCGAATGCGGCCATTAATGATTACTTTTCCGAGAAGGGTGGAAATAATTTTGGTTAGAATAGAAAATATTACTTGGCGTTGAGAAAAAAGTGTATTGAGATAGCAGGGTAATATAGAAAAATAAAATTAACCTGCCTTTTCATTCATATATTCACCTTTTTCGAGCGGAGTGGTGAAAGTTAATTATTTACTACTCTAGCTATGGACTGGCATTCTGGCCGCGCTTTTTCAGTATCAAATCTAAAATGGCTCCAAAATTTATAACATACAGAAAGAGTAATTACGAAAATCTCCCAAAATTTTAACGTTATTTATCCAGGGTATGAATTTTGCCATCGGAAAAGAAGTAATACGCCTTATTCACTACACTATACACGTACACAGTGCTGCGTTTTGAAGGCACTGCACATAGAGATTATTCCATAACTAAAGCAAACTTGCCTAGCTCGACACGATGATTACCTAGTATTATTAAAAACAACCTAAATGTTTGATTTTCGGTCTAATCTATTAGTAACCTAATTCCCACGAAGAATAAGTATAGATTATTCTTAAAGATTTTAGTTTTTCTTAAAAGACAGTTCTCCTAATGTACTATTAAGGAAGTACAGGTTTTATATATTATTATTTTCAATCCCTTGACTGTGTACCTATATTATAATAATTATTATTGGACCGCGAAAGTGGGGAATACCATTGCCCTCGATCAATATAAATAAATTCAAACAGGTAGACAGTAACATTAAATCTACCTCCAATTCTGTATTGAGCTTTTCAAATATATAAAGTAATTGTAAAACTTGCTAAAAAAAATGTAATTGATATTCTCACTGTTATTTGTGTTTCCGAACATTTGTGTTATTTCTACCCAACAGCGAAAGTACTTAAATCAATAACAAACAATGAGGACAATCACGACAGGACATCGTTTATAACGCCAAAATGAAGGCGTCTACGCGATTCCAGCTAGTTGACTCCTATTGTTAGGTAAAAATTTAATACGACTAGACTATTATAATATAACCTGCGTACTTATTGAGAATAACGTTATGTCTCATGCAGTCCAGCTCAGTTCGAATCCAATCTGCTGTGGATTTTTAATTTTTCTACATCAAGTACACAGGTTATAAAGCATCAACTAAAATGCAAATGACAATAAAATTACAGAAAATACACAGAAATATAAATTAATAGTAAAATACAATAACTGGTGAATGTACAAACCAACTGTAGTCAGTTCCTGTTAACAAAGTAGGTACATCGATTTTACAATACCGAATTGAAATATTTTCTATATAGTTGTATATAAAATATTACATCCTGTATATAGAAAACAATTTGATTCTGCAAAGTTAATAAAATAAAATACTATATAAATTAAGATACATTTCTATACTCAGGTTTAAAAAAAATATTTTAATTGTTTTGCAAAATCGATGTACCTTCTTTTACATAGAAAATTGTATATTTATTTAAAACAAAATTTAACTTTTCGTAGCAAAACATACGAGCCATTGATAGAAATTGTATAATGTAATTGATCTGTGACTTCAGACAGGTAAATACATAAAGAATGAAGCACCTACCTTCTGAAAAGCTCCTCCAAGGTCAGTCAGGTTCCCGGGTGTCCTTCCATTGAATGCCAGCTGTTAAACGTATTACAAAACTCATTCAAATTACTATGATAAAAATACCTTAACTAAATATTAGTGGAATATAAATAGAGTTATCTTAAATTTATTAAAACTATACGACCGTACGTATCACCTTATTTTCATATTATATATTACACCTGAATTAGAAACAAAAAAAACTGGTTAAGCCGTTTTTATGTTTAAGCGAGACTAATGAACAGCCATTTATTTTTAAATA
Organism: Eupithecia abbreviata; assembly: GCA_943735965.1. Lineage (NCBI taxonomy): Eukaryota > Metazoa > Arthropoda > Insecta > Lepidoptera > Geometridae > Eupithecia > Eupithecia abbreviata. Next base: position 11,042,248 of record OX030973.1, read on the forward strand.
CTTAAACAGTTGTTTTGTTCAACTTGCAAGAATGTGAGAATTACGCCTTTTTAAGTAGCATCAATTAATAAAGCAGATAACTAACTTAGAAACAATTTCAGTTTACCTAAACAATGTGCTTACTGCAAAAAGTTTATTTATTCCAAAGAAATTGAATTTTAATTATGAATGAAAACTAAAGGCAGCTTGCGTAATGAAATGAACCTAGAAATTACTTAGTATCTTAAATTGCAAAAATTAGGCTATAAACTTTAGCTATCTGTAAAATTAAATACCCAAAAATGGTAATTATAAGATAAAGCACTTCTTATTAACCATTTTTGCGTGGCACCATATTCTTGTGAGAGTTGCCAGCGGATGCACCAAATTATTATTTTGTTGCGCCCAAAAATATCGTAAAGCTTACAACTTTATTAAGAAATCAAATAAGTAGAAGAAGCTCCTAAAAACGTTTTTTATAAAGACAACTTGACATGCCAAATGGAACTGGTTTTCTTTTTTCAATCTACGAAAAACAATCTGGATTTATGTTAGTTTGACGCAAGCCACCCAGTTTCTGCACACTTCGCGATGACCATGTTCGCTTTAGGCTTCAGGCACATATTGCTCAAGCATATGCCATAATTAGCTTATGTCATACATCATCATAGAAATCCACATGCGCCCCACAGCTGAACGTATGCCTGCCTCCCTCTAAAGGTGCCACCAATTACACCTGAGCTACCTCCAACCAAGCACTCCCCGCGATCATACTAAATTACTTAAGTAGACTAAGCTTATTATTACTTATCTATTTACAGTCGACCTGTCCGAAACTGAAACTTCTGAAAGATTTCTTTTAAATAAAAATAGTAAAGATGTTCAATTTAGAGAGGTTTTCAGTATTCGATACAGTTCGAAAAGAAAAGAAATATAAATTTTATAACTACCTGAATTTACAAGGAAAACATCCGTATGAGTTGTGCACCATTCATGGTTTTCTTATCGGTGTCATGTCATGTGTTATCCATCTGTAACAACAGAGAGACATTCTATGACTTCAAGACACAAAAATTTTTAATATAAAATTAAAATTGACACTAATTATTATTATTAGCCCTGGTGATCCCACTGCTGGGCAAAGGACAACCCAAGCCCAATCCCTCCTATTATCACAAGACAAACAATATTGTAAACAATAACAGGTAGTAATATAAATTGCAAATAGATACAGCGAGCAGCAATAACTAAAAATAAAATAAAATAGCAACGCAGAAAAAAACATAAGATTTCATTAAATTTCTTATTACAGTAATTGATGTACTGAAAATTGATATAAAATTTACCACAAAACGTCATCATTTCTGTAATTAGAAATCAACGAAATATACCCTGTAAAAGTAATAGGCAAATAAAAATCGCTATGCAAACTAAATAAAGCATAAGCAACAATATATATACATTTTTGAGATGTAAATAGTTCTCGGTCCACGCATTTTTATTCGCATGCCTATGCATTTCCATAATTGTTGACAAGCGAGTGAATGAAGACTGAATTAAAGATGGCATAACTTTTGAAAGTGTCTTTTCAAAATTTGTGTTGCATATCTATCGACACGAATCTTTTATCAAACATATCAGGTACTTATAGGGAGCTTCGATAATTAATTATCGAGCCAGCTGATTTTGTAACGAAGATAATTCTAGTCGATATTAACATGAAATAGTAATAAAAATATTATTTGTCTATTATACTTTGTTTCCCCGATAAAAGTCTGCAAAGCTGTGGACAGAAGCTGAATAGTAGCACATTAAATAAAAATAATTAAAAAAATTCCTAATGAATATTCAGATTCCAAAACCAAGATCATTTAGACGTCTACAAAATGTAGAGCAGAAATAACAAACTCAATAAACTTCTAAGGCCAAATGGCATTAGGATAAAACTAATTGATAGTCACACAATCTGACAGACAAAGAAAATAAATGCGTGGACGCAGTATAGAGATATATCTATGTATATGACATACCTGTTGTGCAGGTGATTTCATGCTAGGAAAACGTTCTAGCGTTTTCCTATCCATCAGCTAAAATAGTACCTGTGGACAAAATAAACATACTACAGATTTCGTCAACTATGTCGTTATATGACACATGGTAAAACTAGTAGTATTAAGTGAAACATGAGGTTACGGGTTCGATTTCCGCACTTGTACGATCTGCAATTATTTTGTCCGAGTGTTCTGGGTATTTTCTACGTATAATAAAAATATCTATCTATGTATGTATTGTATAACATATATCAGTTTTCTAGTACCTATAACACAAGCTCTGCTTAGCTTGGGGCTAGATGATGCTGTGTGTACAAACACAACCTCTTAATTTGTACCTAGACTTGTTTGGGAAAGCGTTGAAAGTATTTAAAAAAAAACAATCAAAATTAAATTGAATTTGAATTTAATGTTTAAATGCTTTTATTTTACAATGGTGGCTTAATTACGACTGGGGCTTTGTTGAGTCTAGATTTCTCGCATCACAGGATGTAGATAAGAATGTCCAGACGCTAGCTCAGCGAATAATCGTGAGAAAGACGTGTGGGCGTTAGATATTAAACAAGTAATGTCCGATCTTTGTGTTACGCTGAATACAGACCTTGATGCCATAACTCCTCCCTCCTGTAGAAACACTATGTAAATGCAGGATATAATCTGGTGGATGACATTCCCACTTTCAACAGTATAAAAGTATAAAAAGTTCATTATACAGAACGAGAAACGAAAGTCTCAACGTTACAAAAACAAAATTCAAGCATGTAAAAGACATTCCCGAAGATTTCAGAGACTTCGTGTTGTTTGACCACGATGAGGAACGTCTAATAATTTTCTCGTCAAAAGACAGTAGAAAAATAATTCAAGAGAGAGCGGTCTTCCTCATTACGGATGGCACATTTCACTCGGTCCTGATTTTTTATTCAATGTCTTTTATTTCATGAAGAAACTAATATTTATCCTACCTATCTTATGGAAGCTTTTCTTGCTAACTGTACCAAACAATTCCATGGACCTGTTGGGAAAGGCACATGTTACAATATTCGGTATTTTAAAATGTCGTGGACCCGCTGGGAAACGATGTATGAACCTAACTTTTTTGAGAACAATAGAGTCATGGACCTCTGGGAATAAGCCGAAATTACTACGCTCGTACTCTAACGTATACATATAAATATATATATATATATATATATATAGATACATCCTACGTGAATATCAAGGAGTACGCCTTGGCAAAATCGATCGTAGGCATAGCGCTTGCGCGTCCCATTCTCCCGTTCGTAGGCGTTTCCAAGCTCCGAGGACCCTACAATAAACACGATAAGATGAATTTGTGCTCTAATGGTTATGCTATAAAAGTTGATTTCGAACAAGTTTCTGAGCCTAAGAGTAGTGTCTCGTAATGTGTGATTTTGATGAGAAGACGTTTTTAGAGTATCGTGGAGTAGCGCAGTGATTTTCGCCACGGTGGCAGTTAGGTCAAGAAGGGTTGGTTCTTGAGAGTAATTTTGTTACAGCATTTCCCTTCATTATATATTTTTTTAATTCAAGTGGAAATATCTAATTAATCTAATAAATATTTATTTATTCGATGGATGACGAAAAGGATGGAAAAGGGGTTTTCATCACATTTTCATCACGTGTAAAACGATATATCATTTGACACTTGTATTATTATATATTGGACTTCTTTTCTAAATGTTATTTATGTAAATCAAATAATATACTAGTAGTATAAAACAAAGTCGCTTCCCGCCGTCTGTCTGTCTATGTATGCTTAATTTTTTATAACTACCCAAAGGTTTTTGATTTTATTATATTAGCCCGGAGTGCCCCACTACAGAGCAAAGGCCTCCCTCCCCTTCTTCCACTTATCTCGGTCCACAGCAAGGAGAGCCCACTTTTTGTTATATAGTTCGAGCTCATCCCGCCAGGCCTTCCAACTGGCCGTCGTCCGTCCGGGAACCAGTCAGTGGCGATCTTCGCCCACTGCTGGTCTGACATACGCCACACATATCCAGCCCAGTCCCACTTGAGTTTGGCAGCTTTTTGGGCAGCGTCGGCTATTTGCGTTTTGGAGCGCAGTTACGTGTTTCTAACGCGGTCTGTAAGTCTGACTACCAGGATACTGCGCTCCATAGCCCACTGATCGCAACTAGTGTAAAATAAATAATAAGGTTGGTACAAGATTAGAGGCAACGTGGACCAACCGTATTCCCTAAGGCCTAAGCAACCATAAGCCTTTAGGGTAGAGCCCCTGAAAGAACCCAACCACTCAAATGTCAAAACGTAGTCTGTCTGGCGAAGATGGTAGAGAGTACAGACAGCAGAAAACGATTTAGGGAAACTAACTCTCTTAAACAAAATCATTAAGAAACTAAAAATGATTAGAATATGTGGCCTACTGTTTTCATAACAAAAACAACTAATATGACGCAGAACGAGAAAATATGTACATAGTACTGAAAACAAAAACAACTAATATGACGCAGGACGAGAAAATATGTACATATTACTGAAAACCAAAACAACTCATATGACGCAGGACGAGAAAATATGTACATAGTACTGAATTTTTTATAAGGCTATGTAATAAAGGAATATCTATATACATATCCAACATCAGCAGTCGTAGAAGGAAATACCAGGTACCCGTTGTAATAGCCAAAATAACATACATGTGCATGGAGACAAAACGTATGACATAAATATATATATTTTATACAACGGATCAAATATATTGTTATCGTATAAGTGTTGTTATTGTTATCGTATATGTTATATTATAAGTAATGATAAGAGCAGTCTCCTAACACACGTAAATTTTGCAGGTGATTCCGTTTGAAGTATGTTTATTATATTAAGTAGGTACCTAATTATACAAAAAGTGTTTTGTAAATATAAAAAATTACACATTTACATTAACATTTAAAAAATAGTGTTTCGTTGCACAAAATTAAGCGATAGAGAACGCCCATTTGTTATTTTGCTCAAACCCCTGCGTAATATGTACCTACTTCAGCAAATTTAGTAAGTGGAGACAACTTCACATCAGCGAGCATCAAGTATCTTCTCGGTTTAATTTATTGTTTATGTAACCGGAGTACAATCCACTGGTATACAAGAAAGGTACCTACGAGACGGCAGACCCGTATAAAATGATTGCAATCTAATTTGAATAAGGTCACGGATAGTCTGATATGTATTTGAGAAGTATCTGTTTTGATTTAAAAATAAATGTAAACTGACGTATTTATTGTTGGAATCTTATTCGTGATATATTAACATAGGCAGCAGCCGTAGCCCGTTTGATGTCTCGTCTCAATGATCAAAGTTCACCGTACAGGATTATGTAGGCAGTAGGTACAAAGCACAAGCCACCTACGAGTACGTAAGTGCCACTTCATCCCCTTCGTGGGTGTAAGAAAATGAAAAAGTCTAACCATGCTCGCGGCTTCGCCCGTGTAGAATTTACTACAATTTCATGGGTTTTATCATTTTTCCGCGGAACCTTATATCGTTTACGTAAATAGAAGTTGCACGCTAGGACATCAGCTAACTCAAATGAAAGTGCCTTAATAATCGCTCCAACCATTTCAGAGAATATCCAAAGCTGGTGTTTATTTAGTACCGTTTATACTTACTTTCATATGTATCAAGAAAAGGCTGTTATTTGTACATATCAAACAGATATTACAATTTAATTTATTTTATAGATGAACACACGAAGAAAAGATGGAAGAACTAATAATAGAACCTCACGTCTCACATCCTGTGTGACATCGTACGAAGAAAATATATTTTCCTAGCTCAACGTACGTTTCCATAGGGTTGTTATTTCGCCGTAGTTGATATAGATTGCCCCTATCGTGTCTGTGATTTTTGCCATGTAGCTTATGCTCTTAATTTCGACTACTATCAGCATATTACATAATTTGATTATCTATATTTAAACCCGTATAGTTTAAAATATATTTTGAAATGTATCGTTCTCGTAGCTTATGTCATTGATTCATTTGTTATTAAATTTGTACACAAATTAAAATACGATTTAGTAAATAAATTTTGACGTAAAATTACCATTCCGTTTACCCATAATAACGTAAAACATTGGATTTCGTTGCACTAACTAATGAGTAATGTGGTAAGCAACCGGTTAAATATTGATTGATTGTTATAGAGTTTTCATAAATACATACATATTTTAGTTTCTTTTAGCGTATTTTCAATGAATCCTAATTTTTTAATAACATCCTTGGCCCCAACACGATCTAAATCTAATAAATACCTGCATTTGAAATTCCGAACAATACACAACGCAACTTCAAATAATTAACAATTTCGAGCGAGAAACTACAGTTATCATAATACTTGTTTTCTGTTGAGGGAAGGTTCGCAATTTCGCAGGATTGAGTTCTGCAATATTTTGTCAATGGGGAACCAGAACCATTGTTATTACTTTTAATGACTTCGGCAGCCTGCATTGTTAAGGCGAGTACCGCCCCGTTATCGTTTCATCCGGCACAATGTTCCTCTCTATTCCTTAAAAGGATAAAAAGTTTATATTGATATCCGCGCCGCTGAGCCAATATGTTACAAGACGCAGTGCACCGTGAATTTCAGAATGATTAAGGCGTTACACGACATACACCGTTGTGTTACGTACCTGCTATCTGTTAAACGCTTTTTTAAAAAGGATCCAATAAAGTTTATATTGATGAACGCGCCACTGATCGCTGAGCCAATATGTTACAAGACGCAGTGCACCGTGAATTTCAGAATTATTTAGGCGTTACACGACATACACCATGGTTTGTATACCTGCTATCTGTTATACGCATTTTGAAAGAACTCGCGTGTATTACAAAATTAATGACTTTTTATTTGACGATCTGAAACTTTGACTATTTAAATTTATATGAATAATTTACAAAATACAACAATCTTAATATTTGCATGGCTAGTGTTAAGGTATAGAACATAATTGAGACTTTTTATATATTTAAGATCTTCAACTGTAACCTACATTATGTTGATGCAAATAAATTAATCTGTATCTTTGGAATTATGTCACAATGGGTCAAGCCAGACGATAGAATAGAACCGATATTTTTTTATGAAATTAGAATATGGTTCATCGCCTCCTTAACGAACAGTAAGAGGGCATTCACTAGATAATTAAACCGATTTAACGAATTAGTCAAACATTAATTAAGTAATTATACATAATTAGCGCATAATCAGTTAATTTGTTAACTTTAACTCATAAAACTTATAACACGATTAAGACAGTTTCGAATCTAAATATAGAGTAAAAATATAAAGATCCATTTCACTTTTAAGTGAACAGTGCCAGAATAGTATTCACATAACTGCTGCATTGTATTGGAGAAAGCGAGGACCGACGTAACGGACCCCGTAAACCTTACCCTTGCGCGTCGATCCTACCCAAACCGGTTCCATTTATGGCGGGAGCCAGACTTTCCTGAATCGTAACAAAGACAAGACAAGATTTGCTTAAACATATTTTTCCAGGCCAACACAATAGTACATCATCGTTGTTCTTGCTTACCCACAGACACCTACCTGACCTCGGTTAAAGCTAACGGCCCCAGTGCATTCGCCAAGAGTTCAACAGCACACGTTTTTTCACCAACTTTTACGACCAACGCCATTCAGTCGTCCCCTACGCCGAGCCCGCCCCTCCACACGTACTCATGCTAACTACAACTTAACACGTGGCTGGCAATAGCGTAACCGATAGATGGCGTACCTAACGTGTACCGTGTTCGTTCATGATTTCGTTAACAAGCCAAACGTTTATACCCTTTAACAACTAAAATCTTGCTTGGGTTGGAACGAGAAAATACATGACTGACAATACAATACAAAATTATTTATTGGACACCAACTAAAATACAAAGAACGTCACAAACACACATTACATGACACACTAGTACTGGCAGTGCAGATGAATCATGCTTTACTCGATTTTTAATGTCGTACTAAAAAGATAAATCCCCATTACTTAACCTGAAATTAACTTTCTTGTACCAAGGTGATGATTTACACAATGAGTACCTGTCGATTAAACGTCCTTCAATAAATATAATTTACAATTAAATATTTATCTCGACGCATGGGCGACGCTACTAGCATGGGAATTTTAGTTTTTTTGTTTGTTTGGATTTCTTGACTTAATTTGCAGCTTTGTTAACATATCCCTGAAATCTCATAGAAAAGTAAAAACTGTTCGTTTCAATCAAGCTTCGATGAGTTTCCGAATTAGTTTGCCGCCCGACTGGCAGCGCGCCTTCCGCAAGCAGAAGCGCGTCATGCGTGCAATGGTGAGGATACCACCTTAATAAACCAAACCTTATTTCAAAGAGCTGGAAATACTTACCCTCCCGTGCATTGTGATCTTCCAGGTATCAGTGTATGTAAGGAACAAACTTGGATTGTTCACTAGGGATAGCGACGTTCATAGGTACAACACTCGGCGAGCGTACAAGCTCACCACCTTACCATACCACGTACTCTCGCGAACTCTCTAATTATCTAGCTAAGTCCATCACGTCGTCGCTTTTATATTATTCTCCGTTCATTTTTTATTTCTATTTTTGTATGTATAACTTAATTGAATTATTTGTTTGACCTTAAGTTAGTCTAAAATTGCTATATACCTGTAGCTAAAACGAATGTGACGTGTATTTTAAGAAACGAATGTGACGTGTATTTTAGGAAAGTTACGAAATAAATAACTATTGATTATTGAAACGTAAACAATTCCTAATCAAACATATTGATTGTCGCTACAGCAGTGACTTTGACATTGGTATCAATCAACCTTGTGGAGGTTAGCGGTTGATTCGCTCATTCTGTTTCATTTACTATTAATAGAACATTAGATGAAATGTGACGTTTGGAAATAGGGCATTTTATTCATAACAATGTTGCAAGTGATTGTGAAAAGAATAATAACTTATAGTTAAGTACCTCCAGAATCATAGTCAAAGCAAATAGAGGTTCTAAGTTTATATGTTTTAATAATTTATGTTTGTCAATTTCTCCGTATTTATGGACCGATTTGGATGACTGTTTTGCAGTTGTATAGAGAATGATCCCAAGGTCGTCCCATAAAAAATGTTATATATTCCCAAGGGAGTATTTGGCTCTAAAAAATGTAATCACAAGGGATTGGCTCGCAAACCTTAAAAAAATGTTTAAAATTAAGGGACTCGCAGTAGGTTAATCGTTTTTTTTTAAACATTAAATTATTGAAATATTATACATTTCAATAGTTTAATGTTCATTGTTTGTACATACATTATTACATTTTTTTTATATTACAAACATGTTTAAATATCTTGCTTAAAAACAGTCATGCATTTGAGAGTACATTACCCTTCCATGTAACCCACGTACATATTTTCATACCACATAGCGCCGAATTGTTTATTACTATCATAAAACTATTGTTTGGGGATAACCCAGAAGTCCAGATCTATCCCCAGAAGGCTTCTTTTTATGGGGTTATTTGAAGAGTCTACGTTATCCATAAAAACCAAATACTACACTGCGTTAACTAAAAGAAAAAATTAGCGAATAAATGTCGGCGATCGGTCTCTTTCCCAACAAATGTTCGAAAATTACGGTACTAGCTTATATTAGTCGAAACGAGTGAAAGTTTATTATAAAAAAAAAACAATGTTAACTAATTCATGGTCCACCCTGTATTTCCCAGCAAGCTAGAAACAGGTTTAGTTCGTAGGCCGTTGCAAGTAATATACATATAATAATATACATATTTGATTATCTAATCAACAAGGAGCTTCATACAAATATCAATTTACTATCAATAAAGAACAACCAGAGCACAACAACGTAGAAACGAACGTCACAGAAAAGTTATGAGATAAATAAAACATAGCGACGCGACGTCGTCGTCGCCACATCGAAAACAACATGCTGATGCATTATGTATGACATACATAATGCATCAGCATGTTGTTTTCGATGTGGCGACGACGTTGGTCCTGATTATCATGTTCTCTCATACAGTATGAGATATTTAGATAATCATCAGTACCAATAACAACGACACCGGCCACGCCACACTCAATAACTTTTTACTGTTTATTTCCACTGTAGGTACAACTGTTAGACTTGATGTCGTTAAGTTCTATAAATTTTAAAGGTTAAATTGCATTTTTTATTTGTGTAACAATAACACACACTAACTTTTGACATAGGAAACTTTCATAGGGGATTGTGCAAAGAAAAGGAGACAGACATGACATAACAGTAAAATAAATATTAATAAGTTCAAAGGTATGTCCAAGTATGCTGCTTTATAAGGGCATTATCAAACTATACTAAAAAAAAAAAACATTTATTCAGTTCCACCGTAGGTACACATGTTACAATTGATGTCGTTAAGTTCTACATAAAAATTATATAACAATTTTAATATACCTACCTATACACATAAAATAATAATGAAATAATGTCAAAAATAAAATAATATTTAATGCTGCTGTATAGGGGCTTTTTGCACTATGTAAAGGCTACTTTACTGTAACGGGCGTGAGTTAAAAAAAGGTACTTCTTGACAACCATTGTGTAAATGATCAGTCTCCCAATGCCTAGCGTACTTAAGCAATATATACTTAAGTTGTTTTCTAGTGAATATTTTTTTTACTTTGACACTATTTATGCTCATTTGTTTAACAAGACCAGACGGTTTTCCGAAACTAAGGCGCGCTTTGTAGGGGGTACCACTTTTGCTCTGAGGGCATGTAGGCAATTTGCAAAATGACTCTACCATCAACCACGTAAATACATGTGAGAGAGTTACAGTGTGTGAAATGTGTGGCATTACTTATTGTAGTAGTTACCAATCATCCTGTCATTATGACCTTATTGTTGTACAACTTCTACAATTTGATACAAGCATTATGTATGTAATGTATGTGATTACTGTGTGTAAGGCTTGACTATTGTCACGATTGAATGACATTCTTCGATCAGAAAATCTAAGAGATAAGCGACAAGGACTTGTTTTGCGAAACCTCATAAAAGTTTATAAAAAGCGTCCAACCAAAATGTTTCATCGATGTCGATGTGAGTTTGTAAGCCAATAAATTGCTGATTCAACTGCAAAGAATAGCCAAAATAGAGAAGATACCTCTTTAAATAGTTATTATACTATCCAATTGTATGCGGCTTTACCTGTGTGGTCGATTTGATAGTAAATTCTAAACAAAAAATAAGCTTCAAACTAAAATCTAATTATAATGATAATTATCATATATCATAGTTTTGTTCAAATTTACTGTGTGTGTAATTACAGAGAGATTTGACAAAAATGTATATAGATAGATGGGCAGATAAAACCAATACAGAATATAACATCTTATGATAAATATGTACGTACAGCCGTGGAAGGGTGTTTCCACCTACCTACTCGAATGTCAGCAGATGACCCAACCGAGCCCCAGGCGGTAACTGTCGGTCATAGTGGGTATCGACAACGCTTATCACAGCTTCCGTTTGCCAAACAATACACGATAACTTTGTCGATTAGTCCCAAGTGTATAGGTGTACATGCCCTCTTATGTGAGATGGTGGTCAAAAACTTTACCATTTCGACTAAAAAATAATCGTACGAAAGTCTGTAAATTTAAACCTCAGCATTTTCATTTGGACGAATGTAATGATTAGATTGGCAGGCATCCAAAACCAGAAATGCGCATGAAATAAAATCAACTACTTATTCACTGAGAAACAATGGTGAAATGTTTTGTAAAACATATGAAATTTAGCTCGGTTTCGTAAATTTTTAGAGAATTCGAAAGAAATTAAGGTACGACCGAATTCTACGAATATCACAGCCAATTATAATGGCCCTCGAGTTGCAGGTAGGTTAAAGTTCAATCCCAAATAAGAATCTCAGCATTCGTGGAAAGGACAGAAAAAAGACCTAACGTCCTGAATTGACATTCCGGTAAAAGCCACACACCGACACCGGAAGGCTCTGTTTCTGCGGCCGTGTCGCTCGTTGATAAGATGTATGTACAGTGCAAGTTCATAGTACAAAATAAACGAAGCGTGTCGATAGACGCGTACATTCCGACAACATCATAATAAGGAATCCCTGACACAATAACTATTATCATGCCGTTAACTGCGGTACCTAGCGTATACCTACTCACTAGCTAATTGTGTGAGAAGCAAAAAAGAGACAATGTAAGGCGCCATGTTCGTAGAAACGCCTGGTCCTTCCTGTTAGCGTCAAGACAATAAGAATTATAATAGCTAACTCAAACACATGGCATTCAAGGTACCACTTACCTGCGAATACCAACCACTGCTAAGTTTTAACATAACAAAAGCATGGAACGGTTAGAGAAATAACAAAGAATATTTAACAAAAGCATAAAATTTATCTTGGGTCGAAAATCTGTCCGGGTACCCTAGCACCCAAGGCGTAAGGAATGTGTTATACGATTTTTGACCTGGTTTTTATCGCGCCCTCGTGGTACTACAGCTACCTGCGCTGCGCTTTCTTTGAAACTGACGCTTTACTTTAAGGCGAATAATGTTGCGTCCGATAGTGGCTCAAAGCTACAAGAATGTAGGTTCGTCCTTGGTTTTACTGTATTAATATTTTGATTGATTTAAAGTAAAAACAGATTTGAGGTTATTTACCCAATACTTACACTTTTCATCTACATCGTATGTGCCAAAGACACATCGGTATATCATGCATCCGACCTAATGAATATTAGTGTCAAACGTTTACAAGTGTTAATGAAGCGGATGTATGACCGGGCATCAGCTCATAATGCGTTAATTGACGAAATTAATTCACTAATGTCTACACTCTTAAAATTAGGCATTATTTTAATGAAAACGAACAAGCTGCCATCAAAGCTGTCTCGCCAAGTTTGAATGAGGAAGGCATAAAAGTTTGCGATAAGGTTACTTTTGAAACTGGCAACAACAACAAAATAATACCAGCAACTCACAGGCGCGGAACTTATATTAATACTGTTTCAAATAAGTCCGTTCCGAAGCGACGATGTAATCGTGTTTCCATTTTGATTTCATTATGAGAAGACGGGTTTTAGTGACTAGACCGTTCGACGCGAACACGACGCGATGTAAATTATCTAGCTTGATTTGAAATTTCTTGATAAATTATTTATGCTCGAAGAAATCGGATGCAGATGGAGGGGAAATATGAATCTCTTGGCGTATTTGCAGTCGCATCGGTAATGAATGCGTTATGAGACGCTCTACTTCAGATATGTAACGGCTTGTCGCGTGTACCTATTGCTCGACTGTACTGTTTAACGTCTTATTTCCATAACTCATTGGCTTAATAATAAGATGTATGCATATTCTTGAATGAATACCGAAATAATAACACTTATAGATATTTTTTTATCGAATTTCTCAAAAACTTTTCGTGTTGTTCTTTTGTCAAAGATTAATAACACGTAAATTTCTGCTCTTGGGACGCCAAGCCAAACATGAGTTTTTTGCGATAGATTTTTTTATGTTGCTTTTTCCTGTAGACTTTAACAAGGATGTAGTAACTGTCAAAACGTGGTTCGATGTCCAAAATCAAATTCGTAAAATGGATTCGGATTCCCCATGCTGCCTGTGTCTACCCTAACCCAAAATACTGTGTGAACCAGTATTATAATAAAATCATCAAGTAAATATAATTGTCACAAAACAGAAACAGCATTTACGGCTCACCAGTAATAACATTAAAATATGATGTCTGCGCATCCAACATTCTGAATGTCAAACTGGTCGTTCGCATCCTAAACCGCTGCAAATTAGATACTACATTAATATACCGGATAGCGAGTCACGCATGCAAAATTGATCATTCAAATTCAATCATTAGGATTGCATGTCACGTATATTGACACTCCACGACGATGCGACCCCAGCAGCAACAGCTACAAAGAGGTGCCTATTTAGGTCTATACAATAATAATTAAGCACAACTGAGTGTCACTGAGTATTTCATTTGAGCTTGAACTCAAATACTAAAGAAAACTTGGACGCTCACTTCAATATTTTGGAGCCTTAATGTATATACTCGTAGTTTGATACAGTAGCCTTTTGTCAACGCAGAGTTATGTTCTAGTATTTCTTTTGTTATATATGATAAGAACAGGATATACTATTTTCATAGTGGTGCGACTCGATCAACCGTGGACGGACAAGTATTACAGCTTTCGAAAGATGCATGATACGCTACAAATGTAGCAAGTAGTTGGTACACTCGGACACTCACATTTGACTAAAAATGTTTTAGTAGAGGTGTTAAAAATACAGAAGAAGGAAGGCGCTGCCCTTCCTTTGCTAGATTACCTTAGAATTAGAATTCCCCATTAGAAAAGAGTGAAATATAACTACATAAACCTGCTTCCGACACGGTGACACAGAGACCACCGCGTGATGAAGAAGCGATGAACTTTGTTATGGGTGATCGGAGCAAGCCACGAAAAAATTGCTATTGTAAGGTTTTAACAAACTTTGATATTAATATTTTAAAAAGGACCGATAACCAAGGCAACAATTTAGTTTTTTTGCTGAATTGAATACAATAAATATGTTTTGTTTGCGGAGGTGGGGAACCTAAAACGGGGGTTTAGACCTTAATAAAAAAAAACAATAATACGCGAAACTAAACTATCTGAGGACTGCTTTACTAACGGCGCGGCGTCCGGGTGGCGCGAAGGCCGGGCGCGCACCTCTAGGAGCAACAGGCGCCCTGTCTATCAGCTTTGTTATGGGGTAAGGTGTTGTTATCAGAGTCACCTGATCACAAACACTCATCTACAACAGGGCTTACAAACTGTACATTTAGCAGTATTGACGAAATAGTTGACTGTTGCTTTGTTGCCCTAGTATTTTCCCTGTGAGGTATCTTCGCCCTTGATATAAATGTTCATTGTTGAAACATGGTCAGGAGAAATACGTGTTAAGTAACGTTTCCGTTAAAACATGTTCTGATCATATACCTATAGTGTAGCGTTTTTAACTGTCAAATATAATGTTGGCATTACGTTGTAAGTATGTACCTATATCTCGAGATGCTTTCTTCACATTCCAGGTATTGCGTGTCCGAGATGCAGCGGCGCTGTCTTCGTTGTCGCACTCCACTTCTCACGAGGCTTGCGCTAGCGCGTCTAATAAGTTCGAACAAATCTTTTATATCAACTCTATTAATTTACTTTTTAACACGCATCCTTATTCATAAAAAAATTAAGTTATTGGATTTATAGCCTTTTTTAAATGCGTACAAATATATCTTCAAAATGCCACGTGTTTAATTCCATGATTTTGTATGATACCTTTTGACCTGGTAAAATGATTTAGGTTATATAAATCTGAATTTGAGGCCGAAAATCTTGTTCCGTTCAACCAGATAATATTGTAACCTTATTGTCAGAAGTATAGGGGTATTTAACCTTTCCTGGCTATAGAATTGACCTAGCACAAACCCACCTTCGTTACACACAAAGGTCGCTTTGCACCTGGCGACAGGACTGGGAGCAGCTTTTTTGTGAGGTATCTGTCGGAGGTCGTTTTTTTAATAGCGCTTGCACAGATGGCGCGAGTGC
The DNA here is from genome assembly GCA_943735965.1 of Eupithecia abbreviata. Lineage (NCBI taxonomy): Eukaryota > Metazoa > Arthropoda > Insecta > Lepidoptera > Geometridae > Eupithecia > Eupithecia abbreviata. The sequence continues at coordinate 11,057,930 of OX030973.1, forward strand.
AGGGGTCGCACGCTCACACTCCAATTTTGCTATAATGCACCCTAATGCAAGGAGTACAGGGTGCAGGCTCATGAGTTGTCTAAGCTTGAAGCTGAAGTTGTAAACAAACCGGGCGAGGGCAATGGCTGCCTGCCACTCCCCGCGCTATGCCACCGATGCCGCGGCAACGGCCGACGACGCCATTCAACCGGGAAGTTCACCATTTATTTTTAACGCTTCAAATAGCCAGTTATGATAGCGTATTGTTAGTTAGTATTATTTTATTTTTCAGGTGCATTTCAACCTTTGTTTGGATACGATAATTAATAGACCTCAAAGAAAATGGATTAATTTGAGAAAGGTTAGCTTCAGAAAGGTAACAATGGTTTCGTACTAACAATGTTAGAATACCTAGGTACCTACTATGTGCCAATCTGATTTGACGAGTATTGGCCTGTCTTAAATAAACAACTAACGATAAGTTACCTATTTTTGTACCATGGTTTGCAAGAACGCGACATTATCATTGAATAAACATACCTAACAGCGAATTGTAGTAGATAACCATGGCCAATAGATCGATTTTGTATACGACAACCATTCATCTATGACAACAACGTCCAAATTTTGTGCTTCTACTCCATTTTGTTTAAATATTTTTTCTGAGCTTTTTTTCTTCAAGGCAAGGTCCTTTGTGCGTGCCATGACTCGATGAGGACAGAATAATAGAAAATGCTGAACAGCAATATTTTTTTACCTTCTTCTATATTAATGGTTAAAAAGACAGAGGTTGCTCTGATGACGCCTAATCTTATCGTCATTGACATTGAAAGTGGCGCGAATGGCATCGCTCTGAATTGCACCACGGCCGCGGCCGCGGCCAAGATTTAGGTGGCACTTCCTAGAATGTGTTGTCTTCGAGAGCGTCGGCGGCACAGCCGCGGCCGGGGTCGAGTCAATGACCTGAGGACGAAGAGGGCGCGGGATGGTGCGCGCGCACGCAGCCGCGCCCCGCCTTTATTTATTACGCTACGCGCAGCGCGATCAACGCGGGCAACGCGCGACGGCGGCGGCGGCGGCGTCGGCGGCGGCGGCGGTAGCGGCGGCGGGGCGGAGGCCGCATTCCGGGCGGTTGGCGCCGCGGTCCAGCGTGTGCTGCGAAAATAACGCGCACACCGGTCCCGCCGACGTCAATGCTCTAGTCACACTTTAAAATAAACTAATTTAAACTTACTTTGAATGAAGGCAGGAGCACGTGGCGTCGACCTCATGCACCCTTAACAACGCAATAGTCTCTCGAATGTTCAGAGGCACCATTTTCACTGTCTATAAAACTTGTTGTAAACCGCAGTTATTGTTCAAAGTTCATTAATAAGTGTAAGTTAAAACAGAGTTTCACATGGCGCGCGCGCGAAGTCCAGCGCGCGAGCGTCGAGGTACGCGTCAGTTAGGATTGCGGTGTGACGCATTTGTGATCGCGAGCTCGTTCGTACAGCGTGCGCAGGCAAAGGGGCGGTGGAAAGGACGCGGGGATCGAGGGAGCGTCCCCCACAGCGGCTCCGTGCTGCCCTCTGCGTCGGGCTCATCGACCGCGCTCGCCCTCTCGCCGCGACGCAGAACACCGACATACTGCCAGCCTTGCCATACCAAACACGCCATGCCATGCCATGATGCCACTCTTGCTATACCAACAACAAGGCTTGTCACCCGCGCGCACCCTGCCTCTACAACTCTACACGCATGATGCAAATATGCGAACGCTATATAGCCGCAGAGCTGGAGCGCGCTTTATCCTATTAATATACAGAGTTATGCAGTATTTGCAAGATTAAAAGCCTATTATTTAAAAAAATACTGTTTCTAAAGTACGAAGCTAACGAGAAATCCAAAAAGTTGAGAAATTTGAACGTGATAAATGGATAAACACTGTACAGCGGAAACCATAATCGGAACAGTAGACAGACAGACAGACAGATGTTTTCTAGGGAATCTATACTCGTAACAGGCAATAACGGCAATTTGTCTTAAGCTTACACGTGAACGATAAGATCATTTACGCATTGACGGACACTTACCTTACAAACGCAGTAGGTAACTACGATCTTAAAATTTCGGTGTGAAATCATTCCAAAAATGTGAAGCACGACCACAAGTTTTTCGACGTTGACTGCAAAAGTTTGGGACTATACGTGTCATGCTTATAATAAATATATAATAAATAATTCAGAGATGGACAAAAAATACAAGTCGTCATCGCAGCGTGAATAGTAGGTACCTATCGTATGATGTGGTCAAACGGAGTCGAGAAGATTGACGCCTGCGGGCCACACTTTTCTGCCTAGCAGTTCTAACGGTCTAACTAACGGACAAAGCTGACGTGTAGACAACACCTTTACTATCAGGCTTAGGTATGTGAAAATGCGTGCTGTTTTACTAACACCTTTGCCATGAGTCATCAACATCATTGCACTGGTAAGAAAGTGCTTATTTTGTAAGCCTAAAGAAATAAATGATTTTTGACTTTTGAAAGAATGATGGATTGCAAAGTGGGGAATCATACAAACTTGTTTGTGTAGAATATGTCGTCCGACGACGCGCACCTTAAAGGCTAAAAACAAGGATTTTTAAGGTTCTTCGACAGTGTAGCCTATTTTTTTATCATTCCTCTTTAAGCTTACAATATGGCGATGAGCTTTCGAATCAGAGACACAACACAGCTAGTTATTCAATCATGTCTCCTGGCGATCTGAGCCACGCATGATAGGGAGCAGCATTACATGCGCCGCCTACGCTAGGCGTGCAGAAATAGACGCGTGCGCAGCCCGTGACTCAGCACAGACAATGGCTAGTGTCCCCGCTTATAACAACTTTCACCAACACTATTTAAGAACGAGTTACGATTTTGGAATGCTAATTGCCCTATCGCCAATGTCTATTATTTTCGTGATTAGTCAGATAAGTCATGTTAGTTTACATCATTGATATTTAATTTTGTATCCACATTCTAGAGACGCTATGATGTCTTAAATTTGAGAAAAAACGACACAAAAGTAATAACATCGACTTACTTTTGAGAACTATATTGAAGCTAAATCAATCAAAGTTTTCATACAGTACACGAATAAAGTTAAATTGACCAAATTTACTACCTTACCATACATACGTACGTAACCCTTAGTCACTCGCGCATAAAAACATACATAAGTACTCGCGTGGCGTGCTTTCCACCTTAATTTTAGAATTAGAAAAAAACTACCAAATACATACAAAATCAGACTTTTATATATGATTAAGATTTAAAAATAAGCGTTGTAAATTCGAAACTCCAATAACTAGAGACGATCAAAATGTCGCTGGGGTGTTAAACACCCCACGCGAGTAATTAAGTGTTAAAGCAACAAAAAAACCCACTTTTTACAGTTCGTGCATAATAATATTTAGTCGATTTTATCAGACAGACTGGTCTTACTAGCCCCAAATCAATTTAAATGATAATCAATAATAGCCAAAAAGTATAAAACTTCTAGTCTTATGTATGCTTACTGTAACATTCTCGAGCTTTGACATTCATAGGGCTCTACCGATTTTATAACAAAAGCGGACCTCTTAACTTTTTTAGCGACGGATACTTTAAGGAAATGGAAATATTTGACGGAACCTTAAAATAATTGGGTTACCTAAATTCAGAAAAAACCGAGAGCGGAGCGAGCTTTCAAATTTTTAAACTGGGAATTTTTCCGACAGATGGAAAACTCGCGAAAGAAAATACTGGCATGGATGCAATGGAGCGGGAAGACTTTAGCAACAATTGATGCGAAATTTATTTGAAAAAAAAAAGGAAGAAAAATCTGAGGTAGTGAAGGAAGCCAAAACAAAAATAACGGCGAGCACAGCCAGTCGCTAAAATTGTGAGAGATATCTTGCGGCTGTTACAAAAAACTATTATAAATATACGAAATAAGTTCTATAATAGTGTTTGGAGACGTTCCTAATAATTATTAATCACGTTAAACCTACTCATGAAACTCGGCGCGGTCGCGGTTGGCAATAATATGTCCCTTTCGCACTTATTGAATTTCGAATTTATTTAGTTTCGTAGGAGCAAGAGTACGTAAATATTCTAGCGCTCTGCACCAATGGAAAAAGTAGTAAAGAATTAGGTATGTTAGGTGGCCACTACACGCCTCCTAGTTGGTATTAGAAGGATAGTGAACTTAAAATTAATGTAATTAGCGACGTGACGTTAAAATAAGTCGCTAAAAATAAGTTTTATATTTGGATCTAAATATTTAGGTGTCTCGTGAATTTCCTTTCTCTGTTTGTTCGGCCCTGTTCGGGCGCCGCGCCACCGTTCCACCTTAGTAGTGTAGCAAGCTACGCTCATTCTGCTTATTTATTTATTCCTGAAGTCGTCTGCCCAAATTAACTGCAATGAATTACAAGATAGCATATTCCAGCTGCCATTTCAGCCCGCTAAGTGCGGTTACTCAAATATTTCTCGAGCCGAGTGCTTCGCAAACATGCCTAGAAGCACATACTAATGCGATGCTAATCATTGGGTACGCCGGACACATATTAATTTCAGTACGGCACTTTAGCAAGAAGACCGCACTACAAATGCCATCGAAAACTATGTCCACATCGCGCGATGCATAAGCTCTCTTCGACTTTCAACTCTTTACACCTTTCAATTAATTCTGAAATGTAATGAGTACAGAGTATGTATAGATTCTGCTGTGCTGGTGTTCAACACGTACGGTCAATATTTTCCTCTCTGAGAAATTTATATGAAAGCGTGCACGTGTGGAAACAGCTATTCAGTAACGGTCTAGCTTTTCGTGTAAGAGAACCCAATGAAGTGGGTCAGCATCAAGCCCCGTCGTCAAGTTTGTTTGTAACGACTCTCAAAACGTCAAGGTTCACATTAATTTACTCCGACTTCGAAAAAGGTTCTATGTTCGGCTGTGTGGATTTTTTTATTTTCGTTTGTCGATTTCGCCGTCAAATATGGGACGATTTAGAAAATTATTACGCTATTGTACGTACATGTATATAGAGAAAGTTACCGATATTTTTTTTATGGGATATCCCATTGAAAAATAATTTCCGAGGGATTTGTATTGATCCCGCAAAACTAAAAAAAAGTGTAAAATTAAAAGAGGTTTTTAACGATTTTTAGTTTTTCAAAAGAATCAAATTATTTTAATGATATTCAAGCATTGCCACGTTGAACGGCAGAGAGTACCCAGAATGATGACATTCTGGTACTCTGCCTTATTGCGTAATGTTTCAAATAACGCTGACCCCGCTTCGCAGAGGTACTCCCGTGACCATGACAGTGTGTAAGGAAACCTATTGAAACATCAGCAAAAATAGGTAAAAAAAACACGGTAATACCCGTCAAATTAGTACTTGTAATTAAGTGTTAATACTAGGTGTTATTCTGTTGTTATTTTATTTCTGGATTAAATAAAATGTTTATAATATTTAATTTTATAAAACATTTTATCTCAGATCTTTCGGGAAAAAAGGAAGAATTTAATATAATATGACGGAAGACCTCGCACAAGATCGATTAACCTGGTGTGTATTTATAAAGGCTTAAAACCAAAGAGAGTGTCAATGGGTTGATATAATGATGATGAATTTACGAAGAAATCATCAGTGAGAAATTTCTAGGGATGCTGCAATGTATAATTGTAACTTTATTTTATTAAATACTTGCTGCGCCCCGCGGTTTCGCCCGCGTGGAAATCTATGTGTGAATCACTATCTATGAAAGAACCGCATCAAAATCCGTTGCGCAGTTTTTAAGATCTAAGCATACATAGGACAGACAGACAACGGGAAGCGATTTTGTTTTATACTATGTACTGAAGTAACAGGTGATCTTTCGTGGTAAATTTAACTTTTTATCAGACTTCGACATAAAGAGGGTCTATGTTCGGCTGTACCTATATATCTTTTATGTATGTATGTTTGTCGATTTCTCCGTCTTTTATGGACCGTTTGAATGATTATTTTTTTGCAGTTGTACCTATATAGAGATTGATTCCGAGGTGGTCCTATACAATGTTAATCCAAATATACATTTAATTTCCAATTAATTATTATTTATACCGAAACACTTATAGACAGTTTTAAACGTATAAATCGAAGTCATATTTTAGTTACAATACAATTAAGACAAAATTTCCCAGTATATAAATGCACCTATTGAAGGCATTCTTAGTATTTCGCAATACATTAACGTACGCAACTACCTTTCTAATTTATATACTTAATCATTTTCACTTGCAATATTTTTATCTTTGATTATATCTTCTAAGTTCTAAGAAACGGAATCGGTTCTACTTTTGAAATATCGACTTGTAGTGATGCTTAATTACTATTGACAAAAAATCTGTCTGGTTCCCGGAATATTATTTTCCCCTGACACTCCCAGGCAACGATAAACCTATAAATACATATAGTCAAGAGCAACATGAACAAAACGTTACAAAAACAAGTAAGATGATAACGAGATGGTCCGAATGCGGCCAAGCAGTTACGGGCAGGAATGGCCTGTGAATAGGTATTGCAACGAGAATTGAGCAGACTTGTCCAACAGCATTCTCAAGCGTACACCACACCAAACAGCTTTTACCATACCAAGACCCTAGAGCAGTTTTTTTTTACTTTATTAAATTAGTTGCGGCTAACTGAAGATGCAAAAATGTGAAGTAGCAAGGCTATGGATAATAGACTAAACTCTGACTCGTTTTCGAAATTTGAAAAATTCGAAAACGAAATTGGATAATCTCTACACTGCTCAGATCGGCTATCATATACACACGACATTTTGTAAATGATAATGTCGATGAAGCCGCATTCTTGTCCACACTTTCAGGGAGGTAGGTACTTCAGGTTTTTGTTTTATAGAAAGTTACTTTGGAAGCCAGCCATAAGACACACGTTAGTAGTCACAAAGCAGGTGCAGTGTACGTTCACAGAGAGTACAAAGAGCAGAGGGAGACAAACGAGTCAAGCGTGGGAAATAGTCTGGTATCGACTCTCGACGCATGGGTTGCATTCGCGTTTGGCCCGCGGCTGTTCTTTACCAGAGATACAAGAAAAACTTGTTCCTGCAGATATTCAGACAAGCTTTTTGAAATCCCGATGAAATGACCATAAACGATTCCAGCCTTCCGCCGTGTACCTCATCACAACATACTCATAATACAAGTCTTCGAACAAATGAACCGTTGTAGAAGGTACTGCTAAAGTATGTTTTAGGTAGATCTCGTTGAAGTTCGTTCGACTGTTGCAACAGTCAAAATCGAAATAACAACAATAAATGAGTACTTAGTTAAATACCAATAAATAACCATCATTATTATCAAGATGATTAAGTTTCTATACATTAGCTAACAGGAAAAAAACAATTAAGCACTCAGATCTAAAATACTAGGTTGGTTTGCCGTAGTGCAGTTTTACTTAGTAACATTTCTAACTTATTTATCAGTACCTTAATAAATTTATACGGTGATGGTGGAAACTTTGTGTCAAGGCGTTGATTTATTTGAAAACGGGTATCTGTTAAATAAAACATGCTAACCCCGATATACCGATCGATTCAGAGTTAAAGGGCCACAAAGAAAAATTGCACTACCATTTGTGTGCCAATCATAGACCGTTTGCTGTAACAAAAGCTACCTATTTAATTTTTGTCGCCTAATTATATTTCTAAATAACATAAAACCCGACCTAAGCAACTCCTCATACCTACTCAATCGTAGACAATCAAATGTTGAATTAATGATTAATGTGGCCAATAATGAAGGTACCTAATTAATTTTTTACCAAAGTTCCTGAGTCTAGCCAGTAGCCCGAGACTCGCAAAACTCTTACAGCCTATTATAGAAAACAAAGCCAAACCTTCAGGGCGACTCTTGCGCACAGATTTAAATTCTAATTACATGTTTTAGGTATTTTGCTTATCGTGTATATGAAAGTATGCGATCTCAGCGCTCTCAAAATGTCAAGTTTCAAATAGCTAAAAGCCCATTGAATTTCAATTACTTTGTGTTATGGTCAGAAGCTCGGTAATTAAAACTACGATCTTGTATTCGACTATTTCACAAGTACATTATCAATCGTATATTTGCGAGCAACAAGCAGAAGGTAGAGTCCTGACGGTTGTTACAATGTTTTCTGCTGAAATAGCAATTTCTATTGTTTGTTGACCACGCTGATAGGAGGGTCGGAATGGAGAGGAGCTGCTTATTCCCCGAATACTCAAAAACAAATCTGGGGACCTACTCGGAAAAGGAAAAACGAAGTTTCTTATTCGTTTCCGTGAAAACATAATGACTATATTTTCGCTTACATAAGATAGTTAACTTGAAAACGTATCAAAATCTTCGATTATCCTTTTCCGTATAGATCCTCTGACTGACCTCTGATTTGGGTGTCTCTCAAATGACAATTTTTCTACAGATACTCATTGAAAACTTTCAAAAATAGCGACTTGAAATCTGCTCAAATATGATTTGCCTTTAAGTATTCGCGTGATTTATTTATTTATTTATTTATTTAAAATAGGTAAAGTATATTATATAAGTATATTATATATTATATAAGTATATTTATTTATATATAGGTAAAGTGATAAAGTAGGTACCACTCTGGGAAAAGCAGATGTTCAATTAAGTCGCCTGTGCGGCCCACAGGCGTAAGCACTTTAATTATCCCACTCATGTCAGCAATTATATTTTGATTTAATGTAGTTATGTAATTTTCCGCACCTCGGCTTTAGTTTCGACATAAATATATAACAAATGATAATATCTCAAACGGTAGGATAACGACATGGATAACTGACGTGGCAGGCTTTTGAAAACCGTATTACAAGGAATACAAATAACAAGCTCGTGTGATCGACGGATTGACGGACTTTGAACGCCTGTGACGCGCTTTGAAGTGCCATCCCATCAAACTAAATTTTAGTCACAAAATTCTATACCGGCTATTTAATTTTGTAGACAAATATGAGAAAAAATTTAAACATGAGGGAATATAAAGTCAGCCTTTAAACAAAGCTTTCGACTAAATTGTGAAGTTTTATTTTATAAAACCAAGAACAATATAAACATGCGATGCGGGCCGCCACCACCACCGTCGTCGCCGAAGACCGACGGCGCTGTGGCTTCATGAGGGTAAAACATAATATAACAAAATGTGTTGTATTATGTTGTACACTTTGACTGCGATTTTTTTTCGACGACTGCGATCTTTTTTTTAACCTAAAAAAATCGTGCTGCCGCTCTACACAGCGGTTGTGTTGCGCCGCACATGCGTTTCGTTCGAAAAATATTACGGCTGTGCTGAGTCACACAGATCTGTATTTTCTCAGCCGCTGCGCTAGTGTGGATTTACGCATATGAGTCACTTGTAGAAAACACATACCGTGTGATTTCAGCAATCAAAGTGTTAATAGTATTTTATATACGTATTTTATAGGTGTATGTCTAATTGCTCTTAGACATATAATTAAGATATTTCCAGTACTTACCTAGATAATATTATAGTGTACTTGTACACTATAATATTATCTAAAATAATAAAGTAATTTTTTGGTTATTTGGCTCTTTGAAATGGACTTACTCGTCAAACCATTTTCAGTCAGCCACTAAGCGCTTTTAGGTCTGATTTAAACGTTTATTTCTTCAGTTTGAACCAGATCAACGTGCACTATGCGTTGAACTCGTTCAAAGCGCTTGAACCGAGTACATCTTTATGTTGATCGCATTCAATTGCAACGGTGTAATCCAACTAGTCTAACAAGGAAAGAGTGTATGTGTCGATAATTTATACATCTCGGTGTAGACGAGTGTACTCGTGTACCTAGTTCCTACACTCTATTATTTGTCAGTTCGTAGCAATATGCTATTTGTGGATCATGGCATGAAGCCAGCACCGGTCCCTCACTACACAATGTGTACGTAATGTACGCACATCTTACTTAGAACAATAAGGTTTAACAAGGTATTTATATGTTTCCGCTTAGGTTAACTAATGTCAATAACGAAACATAATATGGGTTTGGGCCAACTATAGCGTATACTTAACTATTAATGTTTTTATTTAGCCCCATGCATCAACAGTCGGATCTATAGTCAATGATAGAGAATTGTCATAATGTCCATGTATTAAAATGATCAGCTTAGCATGCGTTAACGTATTCACTTCCCAGCCAGCTGCGACTCGATCGGGCGTACCACCCCGCCGCCGCGCCGTGCTGCCTAGAGGGCCATCAGCAATACAATTTCAATTTATTTATTAAAAATGAACAAACAATTATCTCTAAGATACAACGGAACACTGGAAAGCGCATAGGTTTAAAACTGTGTCGAACCTCCCAGCGCTCAAACTCAGGATAAGGTTAAGGCCGATCTCACCAAACAGAAAGCATGGTTTAATATAGCTGTAAATCTTGATTAACCAATTAGTTAATACTTATGGCACTTTGTTTGGCGAAATTAGGTTCTAGGAGATCTGACGGTAAGTATACAAAAAAATATTATAAAAAAACTAATATAAGACAAGAAATATGAAAAAATTAAAATAGGTAACTAATGTATAACTAACATAATGTATAACTAACATTTGTAAATATTTTGTGTGTTTGCAGCTTCTGAGGGTACCGGTCTCTTAAGGGTCAGGGCAACAGGAGCTGCCAGTGTTTGAACGTGTTTGAGTGTGTGAGGATGTGTTTGAGTGTGTGTTATTTAAGAACTCCTATTTTTTTTTCAGTTTCTTCGTAGGTAAGGGAGAGGAGCCATTCTTTACACTTATTATAATGCAGTGGGTAAATGTTCAAAATCTTGTTCAAGCGATTATAGATGACAGGTGTAAGGAAATAGTTGTATCGCAGAGCGATTGCTGTGCGGCATGATCCTTCATTTGTACAAACTGCAGTAAATCTACGACGACTGTCAGTAGTAGGTGGAATGTAGGTTAGGGATAAGTGTTTCCGTAGGGCTTTACTAAGATACAAATACATACATGAGCGTTGAGCGGCCATGAAAGTGTTAATCGGGGATAAAAAGTAGCTTATTTCCTTCCGCGGGACATAACCTTTCTCCTCGCATTTCTTAAAGATCCGTTCAGCCGTGAAAAGGTAACATCTAATCAAAAACATAAATGTGAAAACAAGCACAGTTCGGTAAGATAAATAGCTTTACCGATAAAAGAGCACATAATATGTATCTTCTGAAGGTGCCAAGTTTGACAGCAGTTTTTTACGTTCTTTTATTTTTTAATTTATGTCTTTGGAAGTTGATATTCACCGCTTTTGTTGGACTTGCCAACTTAATAATGCTGTTACAGGACAGTTTGCCTGCATTTAAAACAAACGCTGGCTTATTGAGCAAACGTTCTACAGCTACGATGAATTTGTGCTGTGCTGAGTGATACATCATTTATTATTATGTATTAATTATTAATATAAAATAATTTAATTCCGGATATGATTTAATAACTTTGTAAGTACTTATTTTGAATGAATAATTTTATTATTTTAATAAGCTTAAATGAGGCGTCATCTTTTTTTCCATGAATTATTTATTATTATAGATATTATTTCCAGTTTTGGGTCATTTTTATACCTCTACATTATGTGAAATATCAAAACAAAAGGTATAAAATTCAGAGATATTTGCAAATAAACTAACAAAAATCAATATTAGCACCGATATTGGTACCTCAAAATACAAAAATGTATAAAATTTTCGGTGTTCGAATTACCTAGGTTATCTAAGAAGAGGCTTAGGATTTTGATAAGTCAGTTGTTAAAATTGTTAATTTCCGGACCCTCAATCGGTTTTCTATTCACGGATCTATAAAATCATGCAAAATTGAAAGCCTCTATGTTTGATAACGCCAGAGAGATAGACGGGACCAAAAGCGTGCCCAATGGTTCGTGTAAAGATGTTATTCCGTCGCCCGTTTCCGAACTTGGGTGACGCTCTACCGCGCGTCTAAATACAGAAATCGACAAAATTACCTAATCTTAGAATTTACAATATCAGTATAGTACTGATAATAGATCGATAAAATTGGTAAACATAATAAGCTAATAAATTTGCGTATTGGTTTTGCCCAGCCCTACCAAGTACCAAACACATTCAATAAGCTTAGCAGTTAAACAGGAAATTTTAATGTACCTACTAGCTTCTTGCCCCGCCGCAGCCGCAGGTTCAATTGCATTTTTGCAACACTCACCCTGGGATGCTCTTGTTAGTATTGCTTTAGGTCAATAGCTTTTCGAGTACCTTTGCTGATAGGTATAACAAATGTTCCTTTAGCAAGCACAAATGAGCATAAAAATATTGACATTATTGGAAGAATTATGTTCCAAAATTTATTTATCATGAAAAAATATACTGTACTAGTTATTATAACCAGATTTGATTCTACTTCCCATCTCAGTGTGCCCGATAGTCGTGTGGAGCTGGTGGTCTTGTGTTGGTTCTAAGACGCGTGGTGCAACTGGAAATATACCTATATAAGTTGAGACTTTTGAAACTATCATGGTTATTAACAGGAAAGTCTTAAAATAACGGGGTATTAGTATAGCAACACAAAAACACTCACAAATCGAATCATGAACACTGAATTTTAGACTTGTTATCCTCAGCCAATTGAGCTATAAAATTTGGCATACTTATGTAAGTTCGGTGAACAGTGCAATATCATAGCGCCCTATGCGCCCGCAAAAAGTCCGGTAACGCTGTCATGGCCATCTGAGGTCAACAGTCCATTCGAAAAAAAAAAAAAGTGCAATATCATAGTACCATCGACCTTATCTGAAGATGGAGACAGAAAGTGGCCACAGGAACTCCTAAATGAAACGACTTAAGCTCGTTGAGTTTGAGTTCGTTGGATTTGTCTTTCCATACAAAAGGTTGTTTATAAAAAAGTTTTTTTTATAAATATATTTTACTTTTATTAAAAAGCTAAATTTGGGTACTTCAAAAGGCATGCAATAAGTATGCCTACAGCTGAGCCAAATGCAAAGATCCACTGAAATGAAATATTTTCTTGTTATCCACTGTTAGCTTTAAAATATTGAGCTAAAAATACAGACGATAGGATATTGTATGTACTTTTATTCAGCTAGCCGTACCGTCAAGGGTGAGATGTCTTGTTTACGGTTGTCTGAGCGTTTCATGGATCCGATAATATGGCAAGGGGATAATATTGGTTAATGTTACAAGCTCTTGATATTAGATAATGAAACCATTTTCGTATAAATGGGTGCCGTAGAGTAGAACGATCCCAGAAATCTTCTAACCTACTACCAACTGTTTCCTTCCGAGGGAGTTAAAAGTTCGGAACTTTGTTTGGGCTAGTTATAGGAGACAAACATACTGTAAGTCCCTATCTCTGAGGTGAGCCCTGGGATTGGGGGGTGGGGTTGGGGCACAAAGGGGGTCCCGTTCTTTAGCTTTTGTTTACATCTCGTAAACGACGCGTCATATAAGAAATTTTGTTGTACTACATAATGAAAGCTGATACAATTCTGTACAACTTTGATTATACACTTTCGAACTTTTCCCTATCGTAGTCACAGCTACGTAAAACAGTCGATTTAAAAAAATGTGTTGTTAACTATCGCTACCAGGGTTTGTTACAGTCGGTATCAAACGTCAAACAAGACTTCCATCCTTTCATCAACTGAGGGGAGCAGCGATGGAGCACTCTAGCCTAGCCGTACTCACCATCATATCTTTCTTTTAAGTACTCATGGACTAAACAGTGATGCAAACTTTGAGTGCTTTTTATTACAAGCTTTTATTTAACTTCACATGGGTGTACACCAAAACATACATGTTATGGTGTTTTTGTTTTGGTAATGTAAGCAGAATGCGGCGAAATTTTCTTTCAAGTTTGGACCTCTTCCTTACAACTTACTACTTTTTGCATGTTTGTACAGTTCTGACGAGGAAACATGAAGGGGCAAACAACACTTGATGCTGTACGGGTCTGATCGGTCACAATATTTTGTTTAACTTTTGAAATTTGAAGTTTTTTTTCGGCATACGAAAACTCGCGTTAGTACGAGTCTCAAGAAATGTAAACATTATTAGCGAGTCCGCCACGCTCGTGGAATAAAAGTAATAAAAAATCCCTAGGATGGCATGATCGTAAGGCGGTTGACCTTGTTGGGTGTTTATATCGAGGTATCGATGCGAGCGCGTCAGGGCCGCGCGTTGCAACGCGATGGGACACAAACAACCTACATACTCATACCTACACCGTCATGTTAATGCGTCTCTATCTACATAGTGGTTCGAGTATGCAGGACGCCGCTCACCAGTGTCCGGTTAGGCGCGACGCGTTTCGATCCGACCCACCCAAGGCATGGCATTCATGCCACTGAACTTCAATACCATATAGCCTTCATACAGTAAGCGTAGCTCTCGGAAGAGCAGATTACCGCAATTATTCTTAAGTCTGCATTGCATGGAACCTACGAGTATATCATCCGACTATAACCTTCATAATAAAAGCCTGTTAAAAGGTTTTTTATCCTTAAGTATTTAAGGTTGTATAGGAGAACACAACCTTAAATACTTGTTGTAAGGTAGATATAAGATAACCTTTCATAAGCTTTAGCCTTTTAAATTCTTGCCAGAAAAAAAACAAACCAAAACTTTACCAAGTACAATTTTAAATTACTGATGTGTATAAATTTATGATAGTATAACGTTACCTTATGTGGATGTAAATAAGAGCTTTAAAAACCGTACATAAGTATACGTAGCCATAAGTTCATTTTGTGGGAGTTTAAGAGCTTACCGAAAACCCTCAAACTACGAGTATATCGATGAGCGTAACAAGCAGCTCAAGTACGGGACCACGGGTAAACGAGCATTCGTCAACGGCCGTGGCGAGCGGAGCGAGCCTGGAAAAAGTTGTTTGATTTTAATCAAACACGATGGTTGCAAAATGAGCTTAAGTGGGAGACTGAACCATACCCAAAACGACAATATATTATCGGCGAGCGGAACGAGCCGCGAACATATTTTGGATTCGTTAGATTTTTTTCTCGTGTTTGCATACAGCATACCAAAAACGAGGCCAGATACAGTCATACAAATGGTGTCGGCGAGCGGAATGAGTCCTGACAATGATTGGTTTTCGTAAAGAAAAAATTCTATTACTCTCCTCCACCACAGCATTTAGCTGGGGTCAAGGTCTGGACCATAGCCATAAGGAACAAATACTATCGGCGAGCTGATCGAATCGCGCAAATACAGTTTAATTGTCTCGTTAGATTTTCTTGCGGTGGTTGGCAATACGATTATTTGTATTTTGTCACATTTTAGTGGTATTTGTTGCGGCAGTTGAAACAGAATGTAGAAAATGACTGAAGTGGATAGCTTAAGATGCGCTACGACAATTTTTGTCGACTATTTGTTATGGTCTTTTTGTTGAGTATATGAAAACATGTCAAAACATGACAAAATGTCGTCGCGGTGTGTATAACACCGGAACAAAAGGTAAAATTACGAGGAAGTCTCACCATTTTGGGAAGAAAACCCAAAATCAACAGTTAATAGCTAGTGTCAACTTAATTGAACTATTTTATCTTATTAGAGTAATGTGTAAGCAATGTAACAAAACCAGTGCTAGCTCTCTGTGATAGCAGTCATTTTTTTACATTCATTTAAAGTCCTTGGTTTTAAAGATTTGTTTACCTCAATAATTTTACCGTTTTAAAATAAACGGAAGATGTTTATTATTTGTTAAAGTGTTATAAGATATTGCCAGGTTATTGCTCTTTTTTGTATCATTTACAAAGATAGCTTGCAAATCATTCGAAATTTATCCCACAAACCAAAATGAGGGAGAAAATTTCAATTTGTAGGCCTGACGAAAAAAATTCTTAAGACTTCACTTATTTTTGATGTTCAAAATCATTGCCGCTGTTCCCAACACCAGCAGTCTTATCACTCTGTTGTTGTTTTTAAAATCATTTCATGTTTTAAAATGCTTAATAAATTAATAATTAATAAAACAGTACGATTGTTTCCTGTTTACGAGTTCCATGGCGACTTTTCAAAAGCCAAGGCAGATATACAACTTGCGTAAGTTTATAGGCAAAAGTAGGTAAAAAAAAAAGGTTAGGGCAGTTGAGTTGAGTAGGTACCTGCAAGCCAAATACGGCGGGTACTTTCGAGATTTAATTAATGACAATAATACATTTTTGCGAGGTAAAAGTTTAATGCGTCGTACCATACACAATAATATGGCTGTGTACATTAAAATATGTATGTTCTGCGTAGGGCTCTGTATGTAATGTAATGACAGAGTCATTAGAGTACAGAGCCGCAGAATAAGAAAAAATACAGTATTTTTGACCTAATACTAGCCTAAAACTAAAAGGATAAATAGCAGACACGTCCAATAAAGTTAAAAATATTATTATAATAACCTGATTTTCATATAGATGGAGTACTTTTTGTTTCATTGTAACATAAAAAGTTATTAAGAAGTCGGAACAGGTTATGGGAGATAATAATATCGTCTATAACGCAAAACCAAAATTCATTTTGAAAACAGGAAACATCACTTTTTTTTATTTTACAAGTCCTATCTTGCGACATTTTACACGATGGGGTGCAAAACTGCAAACAATATGATTCTGAAAAATTAACTACATATTTTATCATCGTCATCATCAATCTATAGTAATCATCTGGTGGATATAGGCCTCCCCCAATGAGCGCTATAGCGTCCTGTCTTCAGCGACTGCAACTATATATTTATTCATAATGAAAACGAATTCCTAAATCGTTCATTGAAGGCTCAGAAGGATTTTATTTTACTTTCATCTCAGAGCAAAACATTTAATACCCAGACATACAAGTTAAGTATCCTAATCTATCTAATATCGTTTTATTTAATGCATCTCGCACTAATCACAAGCACAGTATCAAAAGTACAAAACAATCATAATGACACGACTGTTATTTTCCGCTATGATCATGACCTAGACACGGTGGCCTTCGTCGTAAATAGATAATAGGGTCAGTGCACTATGCAATGCCGGTTAGGAATCTACGAACAAAAATAATGATTATATATAAATATCACTGAATTTTTTATCATGAAGAAGTAAAAGTACGAGAGACTGAGTCCCGAAAAAGGCCTGTAGGAAACAATCGGGCTGACTCTCTTGGGATATCTTAAAAGGTGCTCAATTTTCGGTGGTATATAAATAGGTACCACAGTTTTTGATAAATCTAGGTACCTACCTACCTAGATTCATAAAAAACTGTAGAACAACATTTAGGATAAGAACTATGAAAAGCGAGAGGAGCGCAATTATTTTCAGTAACAACAATCCTACTTTGAAATATTTTATCGTAAAGGATCAAATATCTCAAAATAGGATTGCATTGTTGCCTGAAAATAATAGCACTATAGACATGCGCTGCGCAGGCGCATGTGCACTGAACGCACTACTTGTAGTTCCCTACAGGACGGGGCGGCCGACAGCTATCCTGGCTACTTGGGTAAAGTAATAGAGATAGCGGCATTTCTCGAGTGTGACAGAGACAGAAAGCTGGTCGCGGAATGTGGCGCACTTAATTTTTGTAACGGACTCCGGGTCGAAATACGCGCGTCGATGCCGAGGACCATGTAGTACGGCTACGGACTGGGGGGCAGGTGTAGGGGGGTCGAGTAGTACGTCGGGCCGCGCTTCTCGTAAAGGAAGCGACCCTGACGCGGTCATTGCTCGCCGCGACCGCATTCCTCTCCCGCGCGCCCCGCGCCCCGCCACCGGGGCGCGGCGCCTGCGCATCAATGAACGGCAACCAACCGACTGCGCATCCACTCGCCCTCTCGTTCCCCTACACTTACACATATCGATATTTGTGCAGTTTTAAGCGGGAATCATAAAATTCAGCAGGATTGATAGTTTTCTTTGTTTGAGCGATAAAATATAATTTCTTATTAACTTTTTAGTTTAAGTACATGTAATAATATATGTATAAAATATTGCCACAGCTTCTGTTTATATAACTGCGTAATACATACCTAGTTATTAACAACGACAAGGGAGTAAGATTCTTGTACCATAGGTAACTTTTTGAAACGCTAACAATGACATGAAAAAGGTAGGACAGTCACTCATACGCATAGTGTCAGTTTACCGGTGACATCGAAAGCGTCCACAGGTAGGCAGTCGGACAGCTTAGCGCAAGGCGCTGCGGTCAACGCACGGCAAACTGCCGGGTCCGCCGGACTTACAGGTTGGACATGGAGCAATGGAATCCGCGGGGGACAAAAAAGAAATGCGCCTGAGCCGCCTGCCGCGCGCATCAGGACTACTAAACAACGTCACACGGTCAGCGATGTCCTCGAGTCGCTCTTTATGCTGCATACAAAAAATACGGACGGACTTCAAAGCGTTGTTGTTGCTTCGCAATTGTTTCGCTTACATTTTGTGAGGAGCGCTTGTTCAGACAACTTTGCTAATGAGCACCCAATGAGATACTTCGGTACGAGTATGAACTGAACTAATGAATAGATAACAAGGAATCTGGACGAAATTTCAAGATTACAAGTCCTAGGATCATACTGTACTGCCTTCTTCTTACAAGATACATATATTGTATTATGACGATTATCGTGTCGTGTTGGGTTTAGATAGAGAGTAGTACCAATCTTGACTGTATGGAATGATGGGGGGGATTTCGTAGTATACATAGAGCTGTGGTATTTAATTATCCATGGATTTGGCTAAAGTATTTATTGATGGTTTTGATGTTTATCTACCAAGGATAGCGAGATAACTGAGTTCTGTTCAGGCTACCTTAAAGCCCGATTAAAGTTTGGTGCTGCACTGTGAGTAATTTCCGAGAAGTCCTTTCTTGCCAGTCGTGTTCTCGGAAGAGATAGTCGCTTTTTACACGCCAAATTCTTATTACAATGATGCGAGGATGCTTTAGCGCATTCCAAGACCCTTGACTGCGATTACTCGGTTTGGGAGCCGCTTGCAAGTTATTTTTTATTTTATTTTTAGGAAAATTAACTCTGTAACTTTATTAGACACATCTTGCTTTTGCCTTACATAACATATAAAACTAAATTTGGTGTTTCCGAAATAATTGGCTTAAAACAAAACTTGAAAACAGCCTCAAACTCTTAAACCTTTACAAAGGCAGGACGGAAATTTAACTTTACATTGGACCACTTCGGGGTCATTTTCTTTAAAACCTTATTTAGGTTTTAAAGAAAATGACCCCGTCCAAATCCCGTCCAATCCCAACCACCATCCAAATCTGATAAAGTTTGCCATAGAAGATAGATAGAATGCGATTGCGGTTTAGGTAACAAACAAACATAAAATCGTTAGAAAATCCTTAAAACTTCTGCGAAATAGTTTGAAATACCGATTCCCAAAAGTAGCTTTACGGAGATCATACCAGCTTTAACGCGTCCTATAAAACCCCATTTTAAATCACATAGCACTATAGGATACGATAAGGCGATACTCATACAAGTCTACAACAAAAACAAGTCTAAAGCGAGATGAGACCAGCCAATCGTTAATGGATTGCATGCACCCCACCTAATCGTTCAACTATGGTTCCGGATCGGTGTCATTGACCAGCATACGTCGGAAATAGATACTCCCCCGGTTCCGGAGAGTACTTCTACGCATAAATTTAACTTATGCAGTAGTGTACTAGCTACACTATGTACACAGGTAGGTTCACATTGATCTTTAATATTAGACCATTACTTTTGAGCCTTCTTTCGCGTTTTAAGGAATCTTATTATTTAAACGCGGATAATGTCTATTTGGGAATATAATCCTCGCAAAGTTAAATCGTTAAGAGATACTTAAGTAAAATTCTGTAAAAAATTATATTATATTATATTTCTATTTAAAAATTTGTATGGGTGGTGGTTATTACGGTAAATTGTAAATAAATACTCTACGACTATCTAAGCAAAAAGAAGCTTGTAATTCTGAACTTGATTAACGTTATGCTCTTCAAAAGAACCATGCTTCAAAATAGCGTCTCTAATTTATTCTATAGGTACACACCATAGTCCACACAGCCCGGGACGGGTGAAATTTTAGTGTATGAATGAGTATTGTAGGCAGCCGAAAGTATTTTATCAACTTGTCGGCGGCGTCCCACCGACTTGTATGGATTTCAAAAGCACAAACGGAGGAACATGACAAATCACGTTAGCGAAAAGGGTCAGGCGTAGAGGCGAGTGAGGCTAGACGAGCTGGTCAGACAAACTAGACATTAGCGGTAGACAGAGCGCGTCACGCTCACGCCGATAATTATACGGATAGGTGTAACTAGAGGCTGATTCGGTAGCATGCATGGGCAATCGTCAATAGCCGGATCCATACCGACCGAGTATTCAACTTTAACCACTCGCGACAGAGTCGAGTATCAATCAAGTGATTTGTGTGTGAAGATACGTACAGGTACTTTACACGAGTAATATGTAACTCTAGGTAAAATTACCGATTCCTAATATTGAATAAATAAAAAGTATTTATTTCAAGCAGAAGGTACAGCTCATATTGAAAATATTGAACAAGAGAATCTTAAAAACTAAAAGGATTGCTGGAAAAGTGGCGTTCACAGCAGTGCCTGGTGTACGGACAGTCCACCCTCCCAACAAAATATTACCCACCTCCTCAATAGGTTAATTTTGGCCCTTTGTGAAAAATATTGTTTAGTTTTTACTCTGTATGATGCAGACGCAAAAACACCTTTCAAAAGCACCTTTCTCGTGGAGACTCCTAGCAGTTTTTCTCAAGTTACACACGGCTTCGGCTATACGAATGAACCTGAAAGGCTTAGATTGGCAGTGTTTCTCGTCTTATATGAAGCTACAAAATATGGAAAAGACTTCCGCCAGTTACTGCCTTTATGAAATGATTCCATCTTAGGTCTCATTAAAATAAAAGTTAATAGTACTTCTTTATCGTGGTCTACTGTCTGTTATATCGTCAAATAGCGTTCTTTCCCAATAGTTGTTCGGGATGATCACAATTAGCATTATTGTATTCAGCAAGTAGGTTGGTCGCCTGATCTCTCCAACGGCGTTGAAATGCACACCCGGGGCGGTCGATACCGACGACGGCGACTTGCGCGGTACCGGCTCCCCGCTTCCCGCACAATCAAACTGGGCCCTTTTCGTCTTCAAAACCCCTCACCGACACTAAATGTAGATTCGAACGCATGTTATTTTAATAATAAGTGGCCATAAATGTAAACCAAGCAAAATTTCAGTGCTATGAGGGCAGCCACTTTCTACAATCCTTTTGAGGTTCATAAAACGTGCCGGAAGAAAATAGCCCATTTTATGTCAGAACTTAGGTCATTATTAAGGTAGGAATCCATATACCTTGTGGACAGTAAGCTCGGCTTCATTAATTTTCTTACGGCATGAAACATGATAGTATCGACGACCGCATCGGAAGTACGGTATTCCCTACATCCTGACGACCTCTGTAGCTCATCGAGAGGTCCGCATGCGACGCAGGAATACGTGGGTTCGATTCCCGCTTAGAAAACAAAAGTTTGTTCGATCTACAAATATTATTTTAGGGTTTTATACAGAGTGACTTTTTATGACAGGAGTGGATGGCCAAATCCAAAATCACTGGAATTTGAGAAAAGTTCTGGAAGGCGTAATGTTTACAAAAACTGCTTACTTAGTTTTATGTTCTTTTTGCTTTTACTTTTGCAGAAAATCAAACCGATTGGTTTTCCATTAAAATATCACCCCGATATTTTAATGACCATCAAACGCACCAACGCCTGATTTGTTTGTTGATAAGGATCAATCTTTGCAAAGTAAACCTTAGTGAAAATTAAAGGAAATGACAATTTTCTTGCCATGAAGAGCCTAACCCGGGTTTGGTTGTCTAACTAGATCCAAACTAGATTTAGTACTCACGGGATCACCGTGGTAAAAAACTCGAATTATTATTTAACATTCAAAATATTTCTCTGGAAATATTAATGTGAAAACAAGATTTAAAAAATACGATAATGAAACATGAAAGTTCACTGTTTCGCTAGCCAAATTATGAAATATATATTCTATTGAAATGAGATATGTTTTTTTATTAGTTTATTTATTTAACGTATGTACAAAACACATCACAATCACATTAAATTATGAGGTAACATAAAGCTTGACAGAACTTGATTGCAACATAAACATATGTACGTGCTGCTATAATATAAATACATATTATCGAGTAGGTAGAGTTATTTAGTAGTTTTGATTCGTAGGTTACAGTAGTATTACTAATTATTTGGTTACTTGAACCAGTTTCTTCTTAAGTTGCGTAGTTTTTTTGTAAATAATAATTACTCGATTTTGCGCTTACGCCGCTGCCGTTCCAGAAACGTATGCTTTCTCCCGCTACTATGAAAGCGAAATCCAATACCTACCCTTTATAATGTAGCGCGCTTTCCGCCCTCGTGAATAATCCCCCTACTAAGCATCAATGTGAAAAATTTAATTAATCTTTATAAAAACCGATGTGGTTCTCGCTAGCCAGATACTGGTTACTTGCGTGAACCAGGAGAGCCAAGACTGGCTCACTAACGAGGTCCCCAAAATTAAGCCATGGGCCGGGACAAAACTCTCGGTGATTCCAGAGAGCGAATTGCCCAAGGCAGTGGTGGCTGTCACATTTGTGCCCAGTATTGAGGCGGAGACGGTTGACGAAGTCGTCCAATTACTTAGGGCACAAAACGAGGGCCTTCCTCCAGAGCTTTGGAAGGTGCTACACAGCAGATCAGAGGGGAACGGGTTCGTCGTAACCTTCGCCCTAGACAACCTGTCTGTGGAAGCCCTTAAAGCCGCCGCCTTTCAAGCTACCCTGGGTTTCAGGAAGATAGCCTTTAAGATCAAAGGCGGCCCTGAAACAAAGCAGACGTACGAGGAGAGGGGCACGGCGGGGCGATAGTGGACCGCAGCCGTCCACGTCCAGCGAAACGGGCCCATCTGGGCGAAGCACAGGAGGACCAAGGCCGCGACCCGTCGTAGCAGGGCCCTCCAATGTAACGCCTCAGAACAGCCTTAATCCGCTGAGACGAGGACAAGGGGGTCCCCGAGGAGGTGGAGCGGGTGACAGGCTGACCGGAGCTAGTCGAGGACGTGGAGCGCGCCCGAAGCTAGCTGGGTCAAAGCCTCGTTACCAGCGGGGAAACCTATAATGGCTACCCAGGCGGGGACGGCGAGGATCGTCCAGGCAAACCTTCACCATGCCGCGGCAGCATCCGCGGTAATGGAGGTTTGTCTGTCGGAAGGACAAGCTAGCCTCGCCTTGATCCAGGAGCCTTGGGTAGCCAATACTCAGGTTCTGGGACTAGACGCTGCCGGTAAGATATTAGTAAACAATAATGGCACAAGGCCCAGAGCATGTATAATCTTTAACAAATATGTTAACTTTTTGCCTATTACAGAGGTATGTAATGACAACCTGGTGGCCGCTTTTGTCGACCTCAAAGGATGGAGTGGGACGAGGGCAATCGTATGCTCGGCGTACCTTCCCGGAGAGAGAGACAACCCAACGGGTGACCTGGCGAGAGTGGTCGACTACGCCGCCAAAAACAACGCTGAACTTCTCGTTGGATGCGACGCCAACGCACACCACTCGGCTTGGGGGAGCACGGACGTCAACTCTAGAGGTGAGTCACTTTTCGATTTTCTCCTAACTAACAATCTAACCATCCTTAACAAAGGTCGCGAACCGACCTTTTTTACCAGAGTTAGACAAGAGGTTTTGGACATAACTTTCGCCACTAACAATCATGCCAGGCACATCAATGACTGGCATGTTAGCAGCGAAAACTCCGAACACAACCGAACCGTCCGAACACAAACACATCAGTTTTGAGATAAAGGCCTCCTTTGATTCTCAAATCATAACTTATAGGGACCCTAGGGCAACTGCCTGGGATGTCTTCAATGACAAACTAAGGCAAATGCTCGAAGATTGCCCTAAAAGTATTAAAACTCGCGACAGTCTTGAGATAGCGGCAGTCACTCTCTCAAAAGGCATCTGCAGTGCCTATGAGGAGAGCTGTCCGTTAAAATCCAAGACCACAAAGCGATCAGTCACATGGTGGAACTCTACGCTTAGCAAGTTAAGGAGTAAAACCAGGAAACTTTTCAACAAGGCTAAAAAGACTCGCTTATGGGAGGCCTATCACAAAGCCTTAACGAAATACAACATAGAGATTTGGAAGGCTAAAAGAGCATCCTGGAGGAAGCTCTGCGAGGAAGACAAAAGTCTACCTCACCTAAGCGCTAGACTTCACAAACTGCTCTCTAAAGCCAACACTAATCTAATAGGTCTCCTGAAGAAAGGAGATGGCACCTTCACAACAAACGAAAGTGAAAAAAGAGTTGCTGGCTTCGGCCCACTTCCCTAGTTCACGGTACAAAACCTCACTCCAACCGGCTCCTGCCAACCCCTATAAGCCTCGGAATGAGGACTGGAACAGGGCGGCCCGGATTATAAGACCGAATCAGGTAAGGTGGGCCGTTAACTCTCTTAAGCAGATGATCTCTAATGCAGATGATCTCGTGATCGTCGTACGAGGGTTCTGCCAATCTACTATCTCTAGCATCATGCAGCGAGCTCTCAACACTGTCAGCGACTGGTGCAGCAACAGCGGACTCTCGGTCAACGCTGAGAAAACTGTGATTATACCGTTTATCAATAAGCGGCGGCTAGACAAGCTCACAAAGCCCAAATTAAACGGTAAAATCATAACCTTTTCCACAGAAGTACTTGGGCGTAACCATCGACCAAGAACTGACGTGGAACACACACCTAGCTAACATCTTACATAAAGCAAAGATGGCACTGGGGCGTAAACCCCAGGATTGCCCTTTAGCTGTACACTGCCATCGTGAGGCCGATTATCACATACGCCTCTATGGTATGGTACGACAAGGCCTTTCAGTCTACCGCTATTAACAAACTAAATAGCTACAAAGGACTGCCTGTCTTATGGCCACGGGGAGCCATGTCCACCTCCCGCGGTCAGGCACTAAATGCACTGCTGGGCCTTCCTCCTCTCCACATGTATATACATAAAGAGGCAAAGACCAGCATGTATAGGCCCAGCTGCCTGGGCGGAGGTAACTGGCTCTCCCACAAACTGAGATCTTTAAAAGACTCAACTATGGAATCTCCCATTCTAAGCATGACAACTGATGCCATGCTTCCACATCATGTGTTTGAAAAGCACTACACAGTGGAACTTCCTTCCAGAGAAGATTGGCTAAATAGACAACCTCTCTGCAAGGATGGATGCCTAATCTGGTACACAGACGGCTCCAAAATGGGACTGGATGTAGGCTGTGGAGTGTACGGAGAGCGACCCAGGTATGGCACAAGCATAAACCTGGGAAATCACGCCTCTATCTTCCAAGCGGAAATATTCGCCATCCTAGAATGCGCGGATATAAATCTGAAAAAGCGCTACTCCAACCAAACTATAATTATTAACTCTGACAGCCAGGCGGCACTCCTAGCGTTGGACTCGAAGGTCATCACGTCCAAGCTAGTCGAGGACTGTCTGTCACGACTCAACGCTCTGGGCTCTAATAACAGAGTCCTCCTAAGATGGGTTCCGGGGCACGCAGGAATCAACGGCAATGCCGACGAACTCGCGTGGTGCCAAGGGGACTCAGCTGGGACCCGAGCCGTTCTGTGGCATACCTAAAACCTGGCGCACAGAACACTTCTGGGATCCTGCCTCGAGGAATCGCACAAGCTCTGGAGAAACTCCTCGGGTATGGATCATTCAAAATCTCTGATAAAAGCCTTCGATAGTCGGTATACCAACCGAATCCTAGCGCTAAGCAGAGGTAACCTTCGCATCATGACAAGAGCCCTAACTGGTCACTGTCGCCTTAACAAGCACATGTTCAAACTAGGGCTAAGCGACACACAATCTAGCAGATTTTGTAAGGAGGCAGATGAAACGCCCCTCCATCTGCTAAGTGAGTGTGGAGCACTGATGCACAAACGCAGCATCCATCTGGGCAAGCATCTGCATAGCCCAGACGAGCTGAAAGACATCACCCCGAAGAAAATCCTACAGTTCCTAGCAGCTGCAAGGGTTAGTGGCGAACTATGAACGCCACGGTTTCGGGACTGAAATGTAAAAGTGGCGATCACAATACGCCTATCATGGCCGCCGTGATACAAAAGCCACCCCAAAGCTAATAATAATAGCCAGGATACGTAACCTGTATTAAAAATGAAATTCATCATCATCAGCTTATAGCAGTCCACTGCTGGACATAGGCCTCCCCCAATGAGCGCCATAGCGCCCTGTCTTCAGCTTGCCGCATCCAGCATCTACCTGCAGTCTTTCGCAGGTCGTCATCCCACCTGGTCGGAGGGCGTCCTACACTACGTTTACCGAGTCGTGGTCTCCACTCAAGAACACGTTTGCCCCATCGGCCGTCGGTTCTTCGCGAGATATGGCCGGCCCACTGTCACTTCAGCTTGCTAATTCTTTGAGCTATGTCGAAAAAATATTGTATAATGAAATTAAGCATACATTATTAACCTATTAAATATGATAAAACATCTGTACCTAAATGAAGCTTAGTCTTAAAGTAGACAAATTCCGCAAAAAAAAAAAAGAACACAATGTTTTCGCATAATATTAAGAAGTTCCTTTATCATACAAAAAACATAACGCTTCAAACATTTCAGCTAAGTTTTATTTCATAAAATATACTGAGCGACAGGAACTACTACCAAGCACCATCGCTAAACAATTACCAGCACAGAATAGATTAGTGCCCGCGTTATTCCTCTGAGAATAATGAACACCAGCTACGCATTTCTTCCAAACACCGCTGAGCGCAGCTTAGAAATTAATTTATGTTACCTATGGACTATTTTCAAGCACTGCTTAACTGCCTCACTGCAAAACTGTCAGCTCGTCACAGATCACGATAAAGTTTGCTACAAATAGCAAACGTAGACTACAAATGTAACGCAGGGCGATATAGTCACATCGCTAAATAACACCGGACTTTATCAATTTACTTTGATTGAAACGGAGCTTAACAACTGTGGGAAGAGTTTCAAACTTCACACAAGCGACCTCGATTAATAAATAAATAAATAAATAAATGTGTTAAATATTGTGTTGTTAATAAATGTGAGTTTATAGTTTTGCAGTTGTTTGGACTGCTTGAGAGAATGACTAGAATTGTCTTAAGTGTGTTTATTGTATCGTACTTATTCAATTACTAAGAAGTTATCCTTGCTCTTTCTATATTTTACGATCGAAGTACACAGATAGACAGTAGAACTTGATTTTCAATATCTGTACATTCTTGATCTCTTATCAAGAATGTACAGATATTTAAAATCATGTAAATCTAATAAATATCAGTAATTTCTGGATTTTAAATCAAAGAAAATACAAGACAATTTTAAAACAAAAAGATTATCTACAATAATAATAATAATAAGCCACTCACTATCGTACACTAAGTTTATGCAACAGTGCCAATGTTATCAGTCCGTACGAGTACTTACAATAATAATATAGTAGGTATTTGCAATTAGAATATGAATGAATACGCGTAGAGTAGAGTAGCGTAGTAAACTACGATCGCGAAGTAGGCGTGGCACCGTCAATTAAACTTCACACAAGATAACATGCATGATACGACCATGATATCAAGGGCAATCGATACGTCCACGAGTTTATTTCTAAGAGCGCCAGATGAAAGCTTTTGTATTCCACAATGCACTACTCCGGATAAGTGGGTGGGTGACTTTTTGTTGCTTTTAAAAGGTGTGTTATCGCATGCATTTGTTGGTTTATATTATAAGTCTTGCTTTCTGATTCGAAAATTATGATTTATGACTCATTTGACCTCAGTTTTTTTTTGTAAGTATATGAGAAGGGTAGAAGTTAACAGTAGAGGAATTGTAGATAAACTATTACTACACTAGCTTTTGTTAACTGTTCCTTGATAAAAATTGCCTGTCGTTTCTAGGACAAATACATAATATCCCAAATTTCATTATTTGCAGTTAAGACGTGAAAAGGTAACAGACAGACAGACAGAGTTACTTTAGAATTTCTAATGTTAGCATATTTAGATGATAAAAATTGCCGAATTCTTCTATTTATTTATTTATTTATTTTTATTTATATATTTAATTAGAACGGCACAATCACCAATTACACTAATTATTTTACATATGAGAAAGACGAGTCACCCATCCCTCTCACAATAGATCAAACAAACTGACAATATTTTTTTTAGTTCGTCTGCGAATATGTCGCAGTCAGGGAAGGCCTTAAGTAATCCGTTGAGAGCGTTAAGAGCGTGAGGCAGCGGCGACTGATGATGCCCTACAGTGCGGCTAGTTGTTCTTCTATAGTATAATATTTTATACTTTAGAAGAATGAATGCTAATAACAGGACAATGTTCTATAAAAATGTTTTATTATGTGTTTTGTTGGCGTTGCCTTAATAAAAATAAATCAATAAAAGGTATTAAGTTGGAACTTGAAGGAAGAAAAGTTCGGAGCAGACCGAATTGACACACACAGATGAGAAGCTGAGATTGCGAATCAAATGAACTTGCTATAGGTTGTGGATCATAGATCGGCCAACTGCTTATAAAATCTATGGAGTGCGAAGCTCATCCTATTATCCCACGGTGGCCCGGCGTCCGCAAAGTCAGACGTTTTAGTATGATGGGCAGTCATGCCAGTCATCTCTTGGATAAATAGTTATATTCTCAGAAGAGAGACTTCTTATATTTTTCATTAAAAAGTACTATTTATGGAAAATATCCATTAACTATTTACATGACTGCATATCGTACTAAAAAGTCTGAATTTGCGAGACCGTGTCGATTCATACAAAGGTAATTGTTTAGTTAAGGTAATTGCTATTAGGTTTGATTAACTTGGACGTAGACAATATTATTCGAAACAGATCGGATAACGGATTCGAAAAAAGGGGGAGGTATGTAATAAATGTTGAAAAGCGACATAAAGCCCAACATGCTGTATGTATTGTTATGAACTGATTTTGAAAATCTTTCTATATTGTGTGGAATGATCGCGAGACGGTCCCATAACTTTTTTTTTAAATAAGAACCTAAATCAGTATTTTTTTTTGGAATACATAGGTATATGTAGTGTAGGATAAATGTCCGGTAGGTATTTTTCTAATTACATAGTCGATGGTAATAAAATTGATAATTTGGACTTCTACGTTTGATCTCTACACTTTTTACGGTGCGTGGCGGAAGTATTATGAGACGAGACTTGACATAATTTTACCATTCATGTTTTTTGCCGCAAATGTCAAGAGGGGAAATCAGAAAAAGTATATTATTTATATAATATATATGTACATATACTATATGTACTTATAAATGTTGTTTTAAATATTTGATAAGATACAGAGTAGAATACGGACGGTTTTGATTTTAGGAGCACAGTAAAACGACTACGACGAATTGATCGGTCGGTGTAAGACGCTGACCTCGGCCCCCACAAGCCAACCCCATGCGACGACGACGGATTGAACGTACCGCAGCTTTCGATGGGGTGCTATCGCATCGCTTAGATGTACTTGCAATATACTTTAATAAGAACATTTATTTTCATGGATCTATATAATTGCCAATATTAGTTTTGTCTTTCTTCTTGTGAAGGAGGGCAATGGTTGAGTGACACATGTATTTCGGGACCTGTAACTTAGATTCAATTAAAGAGATTTTGGTATTGTGTGTTAAATGATAATCACTACATAGTATAAAACAAAGTCCCTTGTATGTGTCTCGTGTCTGTCTGTCCCTATGCATGCCTAGATCTTTAAAACTACGTAACGGATTGAGTGATTCAAGAGGAAGTTTTATAAAGTTGACATTTGACACAGATTTCCACGCGGACAAAGCCGCGGGCGCATCTAGTAATAAATAATAATGCTGGACGATGCACAGAGAATCATCTAGCCCCAGAGTAAGCAGAGCTTGTGATAAAGGTACACTTAAAACATTTTTTTTTATTTATTTATTTATTGAGATAATAACATCATAACAGGTTTTTTTATTAAGCCCCAAGGCGATGTTATAACTACTTATACTAAAAATTACATATTTTTGTACATACACACAATACTAAATAATTTATAATTTTGTTTCAATAACATTTTGTGCCTCTTTCATAGCTTTCGGCAGGTTTTCGTAAAATATGTCTACGCTGTTTTTGGACAGAACATTGAGTAAATATATAGCGAGTGACATAGGGGCAAACTTAAGTAGGTTGGTCCTACAAGTGGGCACCTCCAGCATGGCGGGGAGGCGCGACGCGCGCCCAAGTAGTCATTGGGCACGCGCAGCCGCAGCGCCGCCACCAGCACCGCACGGTGGTGCAGCTCCCCGCGCAGCACGCGCACCATGTCCTTCACCAGCGCCACGTCTCTCCGCACCGACAGCCTGCAGTACCCTACCATACCTAACACGAACAGGCTCGGGTACATCAGCAGGTAATATGGATACACTCCGTATTGTTTTAGGTACAGAAACCGAGTGAATTTATTTTGTATTTTTTCTACCAAAGTTTGTACTTAGCTTCGTTAGGGTTCCAAATTACAATTAAAGGACGACTGATGTGGCGCGGTGGGCGAAGGTCCGCCTGCGACGCATGAGGTTGCAGGTTCGATTCCCGCCTCGGAACAATTGTGTTTACGATCTGCAGATATTTGTTCCGGGTGTTCTGGTCGTTTTCTATGTATAATAAAAAATATCTATCTATGTTATATATAGTATTATGTATATCAGTTATCTAGTACCCATAACACAAGCTCTGCTTACCATGGGGCTAATTAGGCTGTGTGAATTGTCTAGCAAAAAAAAAAAAAAAAAAAAAAATTGTAGCATTTGTTTCTAAATGACTTCTCACAAGTGCATTATACAAAACTTTGATTACATGTATGTTATTAAAATTATCACTCTTGTCTCATAATAAAAACATATTATACGCTGCTGTAATACTTGAAAGTTATCGTAAACTACATTATACTCAGGTAATTAGTCAACTTAAAATAATCGAAGGTAATAAAATGGTTGACTTTACTCTTTTCGTGATCTCAACACTTTTTACGGCGGAGTTATTAGGAGACGAGATTTGGCTTAGGTACTTTTTGCATGTTTTTGTTCGGATTATCTTTTGTAGTTATAAGTAGGTATATATACGTAGAGTAAACGAAAAATGCCTTTGAAAAGAAAACTTTCGAAGCGAATTAGCAATATAATCATCATTTCAACTAAAGACAACTATTCCCTGAAAAGCATTTATTTTGCCACTATTATTGAAACATCTACTCAACTACAAATCAAAGGAAATTCAACTTCGTAGACGACTTGCGTACTACACAGATAAAGTCAGATCTCACTTTGTTGGATCTTGACTGGAGTTAATAACGTTGTCGAGACTTTTCATATGGACGGACGGTGAAGTAGTTTTCTTTCAATTACCTCCTAACTCAGATTCAATGAGTTCTTTCTCAAGAAGTACAAGTTATGTTGCGCGCTATTTTCAAAACTACTTTTATTTGAATAAAAATATTCAAGCCTTATGGTATAACTGAGACCAATTTCCCTATAGGGAGGTGTGTCTTTGTCAAGTTAAAATGCTAATTTTAAGCTTTGTCGGGCATTGTAGAAACAACAAAATCCTCTATAGCCGAATATTCAACATTTTTTTTATTGTAACAATATGTAACAGGCGAATGATCTAGACAGTGTAACTATGCCTTTACAGTGTAAAGTAAGGACGTATTCACAAAAATCAGTTTTATAGGACTCGTGTTATCGTATGTTGTTGTAGGAGTGAGTTCACACACGACGGTTTAAGGGGATTGTTTTCATCAGCGAAGGAGCAGTAAAAACGGATCCGGTGTGTGAATGCGCCGAAATACTCACAAACGAATTCTGGAATGTTATACCACTATACGATGTTTTAATATAATGCTCTCAGAATGCTCTCATGGTGAGGGGACGCCTTAAGATTCCCCTGTTTTGTGGAAAGTAAAATTATCAGGGGAAACGTAGCACCCAGTCCAAATAAAGAATAAAATAAATTTAGGGTACATGGATCCTAGTAAAATGTCGGATGTATTGTCACACTAGCGACATCTTTTGACAAAATATAAAAGCTGACCTATCGCGCCATCTATCTTGCCTTTGCAATTTAGTTTTCGTGGGTGGTCGGTGGGTGGGTGTTCGCGATAAGGGGTGGGTTTTTCTTACGCTCATGGTTCCTTCTTTTAGCAAAAATAGTATAGAATTTAATATTTTTATAGAGCGCGTCTGCTAATTCTCATCTTTGTCAGCATTGACAAATTAGGAATTGTGTCAATGTTGGACCCTATGTAGGTAATGACCCTATCTATATATAAAAAAATTACGAATGCACTACATACCATGACGTCTTCCTTCTATGGCAAACAAGGTCGTTAATTTTCTTAAATTAACGTCATCAAGTTAAATTAGGAAAAGTAACGACCTTGTTTGTGTCTATTCGTGTTCAGGATGGCAATATTGACGATGGTCAATATTACCATCCTGAACACGAATAGACAGATACATACAGTCGTGGTCAACTAATTAGGGACAATCTCTAGTTAAGCCAAATTGTGTTTTTTTTTTTAACGAGTCTTAAAAATGTTCCATATCTTTTACATGTAAGTATAATTAGTCATTGATGTGCTCGATTATACAAACAATAACAACTTCTTAAACATTAAACCTCTTTACAGTATAGCTGATAGATTATCATAGTGCTATTTGTTCAAATAATGCTGGCTGGCCATTTAATTAGGGACACTGAGATATTGCGTGCTATTTTCAAAATTTGAATCTCAATACTTTTTTACTTCTTCTCTTATTGTTTCGTGGTAGTTTTGGCGGCAATCCCGATTTTTTTCTTTAAGTATTGAAAAATATTTTGAAGAAAAATGGGCAAAAATAAAAGTTGCGATCCAACACTACGAAAAATTATCATGAAGTTTGTTGTCAAGCATGGTTGGCCATACCGAAGGATAGCAGAACATTTAAATTCTTCAAAAACTATGGTATACAATGCAGTGCAACATGTCAGACGCAATAACACAGCTTTAAATGTGCCCAGAACAAAAAGATCGAGAAAAACAACTCCGCAAGAAGATAGAATGATAACCAGGTTAGCTAAGAAAGATCAGTTTCTAGGCTCTATTTTAATTAAACACGAAGTGTTTGGGACTGACGAAAGAGTTGGTGTCTCAGCGAGGACCGTTCGACGACGTCTGGTAGAAGCAGGGTTGTTCGGAAGAGTGGCTCGCAAAGTACCGTTGTTGAAGTAAGAACATAGAAATGCTCGTTTGGCGTTTGCACGTAAATATGGACATTGGACCTACGCCCAATGGCAACATGTAGTATTATTCACTGGCGAGACCAAGGGTAATTTGATTTCTTCAGATGGAAAGCAATACGTACGGCGTCCAGTAAAAATCTCCGTCCGGAAATGAATCCAAGATTGACAAAAAAGCAGGTGAAACATTAAAATGTGGGGTTCATTTTCTGGACGTGGAGTGGGACCTGTGAGGAAAGTTCAGGGTAACTTAGACCAACATCAATACAAGGCAATATTGGAGGAAACGATGCTTCCCTATGCTGAGGAGCATCTCCCTATTATATGGACGTTTCAGCATGATAACGACCCGAAACATACCGCCCGTTCAGTCAAGTCGTTTCTTACCAGTCAGTCAGTATCGGTGCTAGATTGGCCAGCAAATAGCCCAGACCTTAACCCAATCGAGCACCTTTGGCACGAAATCAAGAAAAAAGTTGCCACTTATCGTACCACAACTTTAGATGAACTTAATGAAGCTTTTTGTGAGGCATGGGCAAACATTCCTGTCGAAACATGCCAGAAACTGATAATGTCTATGCCACATCGGTATCAAGCGGTAATTACTAACAAAGGTTTTGCTACTAGGTACTGATTTTACACGTAATAAAAAATGGATCTGTTAAAGATATTATAATACTGCAGATTATTAGTTTTGTTTTACTCTATTTTTCATTATAGTTTACTGTCCTTAATTAATTGTCCAGCTACAGAATTATACCTTAAAATTGAATACATGTTCAACCTTTGATATTAAATACTTTTTTCTATTTATTTATTCTTTTATTTACAGCCATTTATAGCATAATAATCGGACCAAATTATGCATATAATAGGTGCTGAGAAATCAATAGGGTTTTATATTTATATGTACATAACCGGTTATTGCTCTTCACTATCTGGAAAGTCCCTAATTAGTTGACCACGACTGTATATGCACAAACTATTATAATTTTAAGACATCAACGATTCCCACCCTAACCCGTTTAGATATAAATAGGATTATAAAACGCAATCAGGAAGAACAACTGGTCCATGAAGGAGCTTATACAGAGATGCTAACTTCAAATGTCACAAAAGCTGACATCTCGTAGCAAGCGATGTCTCGTAGCATTCCGGAGTTGGCTTAAAGTTAAGAGGATCGTCTTATCCGGAAGACTAGGTACTATTTTCTAAAACTGGTATTGCCGACGTTGGTCTCAAGTCTCAACGACGACGGGTGCAAAATTAATATTTCTGGTCGATTGGTGCATCTTGGCAAACGAGCGTGATTCCTGGAGAGGTTTGGAGATTTTTTCCAGAAATGGTACCTAAGTAAAGGTAGATGTACTCGTATGTAGATAGCCATAGCTGAAAAGAATTCTGAGATAAAAATAAAGATAAGCTTGATTTAGAATTGGTAACTAAGACTCCGGCGACGCTCGATCCCAATTCGAGGAGCTTGCAAAAATCGCTCTGAATATCGCTGTCCCTATTAAACACTTGCGCTTGCAGCCCGCCCCATGCGTGCGCGATAACAATATTAGCCGTTCAAAATTTGGTATGAATTTGGTTGTGTTCTGTAATACTTACCAAAAATTATGACTGAAAACTTTTTGTATTATTCACATAGTATTGTTATTCTGTTACTAGACAATATAAGCTATGTTCCTTAAAGAACAACGCGTAAGATATTGTTGTATTTAATACGAAACATATAGGAAGGAAACTTGTCCATTTTCGCATAAAAATGTGCAAAATGCGATTGGCTTTCATTAAATTTTAGGTATGTAAATTGAAAAAAAATACTATCCAAGAACCTTGATAAATACTATTCAAATATAAATCATAAAAATTATAGTGGAAATATGCTTTAATTAGAAATAATTTTGGTATTACGTTTGTATGGGGAATTCGTCCTCCGCTGGCCTCTTAACTACAAGACCTACTTGCTACTACTTAAATAATTTACAGTTGAAAACAATAACATATGTATTTGTATAATATTATCTGTTATAAAAAGAATAACCAGCATTTAGTATAATAGTAGGTACCCAATTTAGAGTTCTTAATCGTATCAATTTATGATGAAATTTGGATCCTGTACGATAATCGGAAACGATCATCACAATGGTTGAAACCAGGAGAACCGGCCAAATCCTGCCCAAAGCGAAAGCTGACCCAGAAACAGGTACTGGTTAGTGTCTGGTGGACCAGTGCTTGTGTCATCCACTAACAATTAGGATACAATAATAAATTGGAATATAGTGATCTTAGTATCTCTGTTAGTTAAGTATGTATCAACTATACAAATACCGAATCGAAGGTGTCATTAATTACACTTAAGTAGAGTTATGTAGAACCTCGACAGAGTAAAAAAAACCTCAAATGCCAATTTACAAGCTAAATTGGTATAAATCTAACACTTACCGTGTGATGCCATTGATACACTGTCCACAGTTCTCCGCTGGCGTTAGCATTATCTGCAGAAATGAAATTATTGTTCAAATTATTTTAACAGTTAGCATATTAAGGCTCATGCATTTGTTTTATTATCGCTCATCAGTATTTTTAATATTGCCAGATGAAACCAGCAAATCCACCAATAGACGCAAATAAATTTACTTCTTCGGTTGACTGGCATACTTTGTAAAATCCTTAACAATAAATAAGATAAAAAACACCTCTCTAACAATAAAATACAATACAATTATTCTTTATTACACACCAAATAAAAAACAGATACACTGGACAGGAAAAATACAAATAAACAATGTGTTGAACAATGGGCGGCCTTATCGCTTAAAGCGATCTTTGCCAGGCAACTTTGGATGGACATGAAGTGTTAGAACAAGTATAGACGGTGGCGTGTTATATAGAATCATATTTTTTTTTATTAAAATCATATTGGGACATACTAACAAATACCTATTGATAGCTATAAGTATAAATACAAACATAAATATATAATATAAATAAAAATACACATAAATATATAATAAAATAGGTATGATGTATATAAATTAACAGTTTGATGTTAAGTTAAGGAATTGTTCATAGACCAAATGTTTGAATATAGAGAGAGACTTAGCTCTCTAACGCTTTCATTGCCCACAATCACAATATACAACAAATGTTTGTGAATATTCCACGATGCACATGTCCATGACCGACCGGGTCCTACAGGAGGCTGGGCCGTGAATGTGTGAATGTGTACCCGACAAATTTCCTGCTTGGGTTTCTTGGCTTTAACTCTCACCAAACTCGTAGAACCCATGATCAGCTGACGACAATCTTCAGTGTTTCGTGGTATTATTGACACGCCTGATTTGGTGAATGAGTCACTTCGACTCTATGTACCCGAAAACTACCTACGGGGCAAAAAACATAGGCTTTTCGCTCTGCCTCCCTGCCGCACGGTCGCGCGCGCCCGCTCTCCCTTACCCAGGACCCTCGAAGCCCTAAACAGACACCTGGTGGCTTTTCCGGATACCGACATTTTTGCGGACGAGTGGAGAAGTCTGATGCTTACATGTTTAGCTTTTTGTGAATGTTATTTTTGATGTTTTAATCTTTACCTATTTTTGACTTCCCTACATATTATTTATTTAATTCTTAATTTTATAATTTATTGTGTTCTCACATTAATTTAACTATATTTTAGATTAACAGTCTGTAATTAGTATAATTGACCTACTACGGCCGTTCTGATTGCGTAAATAATTAAATGTGTTATTAGCACACATTTGTTTGATTAATGGCTAAATAATCGGATACACTACTGGGTGACCTTGTGCTTGCCTACTAAGTATTAAAAGGAGTATCCTCCTGAAGAAACAATCAACCAACGAACTGCGATCCCAACCCGCATGCC
Source organism: Eupithecia abbreviata (assembly GCA_943735965.1). Classification (NCBI taxonomy): domain Eukaryota; kingdom Metazoa; phylum Arthropoda; class Insecta; order Lepidoptera; family Geometridae; genus Eupithecia; species Eupithecia abbreviata. The sequence continues at coordinate 11,095,280 of OX030973.1, forward strand.
CAGCGTGGAGATTATGGGCATTAAACCCCCATGATAAGAAAAGCCAAGAGATGGCCCCCAGTTCCCGGCCGCCTGGCTATTCCTGGCCATAGTAGGGGGGGCAGGGGGTGCTAGGAATCCCCGAGCTACACTAGGCTACCACACACTACCTAAATTGACCCTGGCTACGTTGAACGGACGCACTTTGAGGCTTGACCATCATCTAGCGCAGTTGGAAGTGGAGTTAGAGAACATCAAATGGCATGTTCTGGGGTTATGTGAAGTCCGTAGAGAGGGGGAAGACACCGTTACCCTAGACTCGGGTCATCTTCTCTACTCTCGCGAGGGTGATAAAACATCCCAGGGTGGCGTAGGTTTCTTCGTCAATAAGGCCCTCTCTAACAACGTCCAAGAAATCTCCAGTGTGTCGACCAGGGTAGCGGTAACCTGATCCTTCGGCTGTCCAAGCGTTACAGCATGAAGGTCATCCAGGTCTACGCACTGACCTCAGCTCGGATGATGAAGTGGACGATATGTACGAAGACATAGAAGGATAGAAAAATATTCTCCAAAAAGGTTTGCATGCCTATTTCTTATCACTACATATTACTAATATTATCTCTATAATAGGCCAATGTTTGTTTGTATGTTTGTAACTCCTGCACTCCAAAAGTACTAAATTAATTCGAATGAAATTGAAATTGCAAAGAAATAAAATGAGGCCAACCAAACTCATGATCAATGGACACATTGATCCAAGGCCAGTGGTCGTACATGGTCACCTTCTCAAAATCGTTTCCGAATACACATACCTCGGGCAGATTCTGCAGTTAGAAGAAGACAGGGCGCTATGGCGCTCATTGGGGGAGGCCTATGTCCAGCAGTGGACTAATATAGGCTGATGATGATGATGAATTAAATCAAACAGAAATATCTGATCATAGTTCCAAACCCAAAGTTACTGACGGTCATAAAACTGTTGAAGCTATCCTGGTTATAAACCAACAAATTACGAAACACAGGACTTTCAACTGACAAGATGGCTTCCAATTATTGGGAACCTGGAACCCTGTTGTGAGAATGTGCAACAACCCAAGAAGTGATGTACCAACCGCGTCGTGTTCTGATACCGTCAGTGTTGTGTCGTGATCAAGGTGCGATCGATTAATGAAACCGGTGGTAGCGCTAATGTTTGTGGCAAAAGACAAAAAATTAAGATAGATCAAGTCTGCCTATAAAAACTTACACCCAGTGCCTGTGTTCTTCTATGCAAAATTCGAGCCTGATCCATTCCCTAGTTGCGGTGTTAAGCAGTAACAAACATACATCCATCCATGCAAACTTATAATATTAGTGTGATGTGATTGGTTAATCATACTGAACAGCTAAATTTTAATTAATAAGATGTGCAAGAACCTCACCAATCAAGCTTGCCCTGTATCCGCTAACACCAGGCCGCAAAATCTACTTATCCCTTTCCAAGTGATCTGGAATAAGATTATTTATGTAATATACAATGTCTATTACTTGTATGTCTCACAGAATATTTTTTCATTATAATATTATACACACAAGGTTATTGTAAGCGAACTTGACTACATCACATGCCATGGTAGGTATATGGTGTTTCAAGAAACAACTAAATCTAGGATTATTGGAGTAGAATTGCACTTAATCTTGGTATAAAATAGGAAATACTTTTATAAATTTAAGATTACGGTAATATAAAGTAGTTAAATGTGTGTGTGAATCGAGGATACTTATTAAAACATGTGTTAATTTTGTGTAGTAATTCAAAGTAGGTAGGTTTTGCTGCAGTGGATTTTTTAGGAAATATTCTAGTATTTTGGGGATAGGTATGAAAACATTCTTGAGTGGAGACCACGACTCCGTAAAAGTCGTGTAGGACGCCTTCCGACCAGGGACGACCTGCAAAATACTGTAGGTATGTCCAGCAGCTGTACTGCTATAGGCTGATGATGATGATGATGAAAACATAAGGTAATCGGGACTTGAAATATTATATTGAAACTTGTATTTAGAGTTAAAACTAATAACTTACTTACCAGGAAAGTTAAGGAGGTTTTCTCAAACCAAAGTTTCGCCAAGAAATCTTGATAGATTTTTCAAGATATTTTATTATTTTGTTTTCACTGAACTTTTTGTAAAATTTGTAATGAAAGCAAAAAGTTTGCGTTTTACGGTTTACCTACAAAAACAAAATAGGTAACTATTCTCTTTGACGAAATTTCGAAATCTACAAAATGAAATGAGGAGGGGAGGACCTACTCTACTCTACTCATAGAGTTTTAAACCCTACTTCACTTCCTTCCCTCCATCATGGAAAAGACGTACTTTATAATTAATCTATGGAAAAGACCATAGACATTGTATACACGTTCTGTGTGTGGCTGCGTTTGCACCACCATCTAACTATATACATTATTTTTTCATGAATTCGTGAGATAAATACATTTTCAATTCTAAACACCATACAGTTTTCATCAGTTAACTTCTTTGTCAGAGCGCGAAATGACTAGCAGTTGACAGAATAGCCGGGTCCACACCGGACGATGCGCGGAGCGTGGATCGTACTAGGCCGATCCAGTTTGTTAAAATTGCGATCCAGAACTTCACTCCGATCAATCCATAGGCGATCCGTGATTCAGTCGAACTGAATTGCTCGAGATGGAGTCACACGTAGAGCGGCGGCGTCGGCCTTCTTAGACCGAGTTTCATCAAACATAGCTAAGAACACTCCCGACTAAAATAATCTTTCAAAAAAAAAATTAACATCGGATTAAAAAATAATAAATACGTTATCTTACTTGATCCGACGACTTTGTTTATCTCTGAATTTTTCTCTTCTGTAGCCTCCCGCCAAAGACCGCATTTTTTCTCCAGTTCTTCAATTGGTTGGTTGTTCATTTTCCGAGAGATCTGACGCCAAGCATCGTCTCTTACTCCCTTATTGGTGTAACACCAGTCGTTTGGCTCCCATAAACATTTAAATTCCTTGTACAAGGATATTAATTTTCGACTTTGTGAGACATCCATCTTGGCTGGATCGCGCGATCTACAAACACAACCGTCCACACCGCGCGCTCTACGCAACTGAGGCACCTTTGAGGCAGGCCAAAAAACCGACCAAAAACGAATAACGGAGCGCGCGCTCCAATTGGATCACTTGGATCGCACGCGTCACGTCCACACCGCCCGCTCCAATTGGGTCGCGCTCCTGCCGCCGCGCGCGATCGGAGCACGTTGCATCTGGTCTGGTGTGGACGCGGCTAATGACAACTGGCATCCCCATCTAAACTATGCAATCTGAGCAAGACTTCATTTCAGACCCATTTGGTTGGTTCACTAACTAGTGGTAAAAACGGTTAAAATCTGTATTTTTATAGAGTGGTACGGCAATTTCTTTTGTTTCTTGAGTAATCAAGTACCTACTCGCATAAAGATAATTTTTCCAAAAACGAAAACTTGCAAAAATACTGTTTAATTTTCAGGACTCGCTCCGCTCCTTTTTAGTAATTTTTTCATACTCTTCTTAACTAGTTTTCTTTAGATTTTTTTTAAATATTTTATATATTTGTTATGTTTCGCCTAAACAATTTCATAAAAGCTTAACCCCCCCTGAATAGGTATAAATAGGTTACTAAATAAAATTATTCGTCAATGTTTATATTTGTATGTGTCAATAGTAAGAAACAATGAAGTAAGTAGGTAGCTACGATAAAACTATTTTGTACAATAACCAACTATCAAGTCAGTCACCATAAGAATTCGAAGGAATTCATAATTTTGTACAATGTCGTCACAAATAGAGTCATTAGGTGTATGGTGACCCTGATGTTGTATGCTAGTATCGTAGACAGATCAAGATGCCGCCATATTTCACGGATTATCGAGACGAAATACGCTTCTCATGGCGCGCATCGTAAACCTACTCCTATACGCCGCCGCCGTAGAAAGAGAACTCGGGCGGGCGGGTATAATATAACCAAACTACGGCCCAGGCCCACCTCTCTAAAAGAATGAACAAAGCAAATGAAATAAAATTAGATAAGTGTTGCCAGAAAATTTTAGTACAAGTCATTATGTAGCGCTAGTTGAGACATCGCATCGTAGGAACTGAAATGGTAGTGTCAATGGAAAGAGAACCCTTTAAAATTATGGAATAAAGTACATTGAATCGCGGGTATTTTTCGTGTTTTGTATAACTTAAAAAAATAACACTAGCATCTCTTAAAACTAGAGCTCTTGTGGCACTTCTGTCATAGCAACATAAAACTGAGCTGTGGGGCCATGCTATTTAACATATAACGCGCGTTATCAGCGTTATTACGCTAATTTTAGCGCGATTAACGCATAGTGCATTTTAACGCGAATAACTCGTGTAAAGGATAGATTTTTTTGCTCATTTTATCGCGAACAACGGTTCGCGATAAAATGAGCAAAAAAATCTATACCGGATCCTATCTCATATCTTTTAGAATTGTTTGGTTTTTACAGTAGGTACCTACATACACTGTACTGTACGAATCTATAGCACTTATTAGCTGTACGAGCTATTATGTGTGTAAATTTCGTCCAGTATTTAGTACGACGGTAAATGATGTAGGTATGTACATACTTTATCCCTCTTGTTTTGTTTGGAAAAGAAATAAGCGATAGGTACTTTCCGAGCCGATGTAGTTTAAAAATTAAATAGATTTATCTCACTGTTTGATCACATTATATGACTGTGAGGTGAGGATTGGATTAGACTATATTTTATAATCTTTGTGCCTCGTCCAAACTGGATCCTTATAATTTTTATTGACGGTCGAAATGAGGTCAAGCGATGTTCTATCCTCCATCGTTTATGCAGCAAGTAAAGAATATTACTTCGCGATTCTGAAATCTTAACAATTTTGATACATCACAAGCAAAATACTTTTTTGAACACTCGTTGCTCTTGTTGCTCGCAGCAAAGCACCATTTTAAAACCAGAGTGGTGAAAACAACAGGTGTTGCCTGGCAGCACTTTTCGTGGCTTGGTAATGTGGTTCCGTTCCGTTTGTTTATTGACATTCATCATTCCCTAGCATCATTCAGTGAATGATGCTAGGGAATGACATTCACTCACGGTCACGTCACGGACGACCGACGGACCGACACACACACAACTTAAAATCACCTTTCCTCATTTCCTGGTTTCCTCTTCTTGAAATGAAATTTCGGACATAACGCTAAATTTCTGTCCATATTAGTGTAAAAGTAGCTCATCGGAGTTTTAATTAGACGGTGTTTCATTGTGTTTTGTAAATTAGTTTATACCTTAGCAGTTGTCTACAGCATTGTGCAAAATGACCTGGGGATTTGTGACTTGCGGGCCAAATGAGGCTCTTGTTGTTTCGGGTAAGTAATACGCTGTTTTCTTTATGTCGTCTTTTTTCCATTATCAGTTAGAGCCATTATGTAGTAGTTATGTCCCAATGCAATAAGTAAATCAATGTTGCTAGCGATATAGTTCCTATTAGCACATTATTTCACCCCGCGCAAAACGCATTGCTTTTCTCTAGTTTTGCTATTGTTTTTATTTTTTCCCAGCGAACTCAGATCCGTATTATTATACTTGACCGATAAAGTACTTATTTTTGGTTGCTTTGTAGCTTTAATTTATTATAATCAGATGATAATGCATGGCAAATTTAGTGTGTAGATACATATACATATTTTTTATATGATCATTGGTACAGTAACTGGGCCTGTGAAAACCAGGCTTCTATAAAACATGTTACTCCATGAGCTTCTATTTATCACTTGTAATAAGCAATGTTCTTCTAAGATTTCTTACCAATGTTCTAAGAAATAACCGATGAATTGAAAATAGCTATCATTATAAACACCAATGAATCAGAGCCTAATAATTAAAATAATAAATCAGTATTGCTTTTTATCTTGAGTAAATAAGTAAGTAGGTATATATAAATACTTAAGAACAAACATGATAAGAGCGACATCGCAATGTTCAATGTCTACTATCATTTTATCAATAATTGTGATGAGTTATCAAAAGCCGTACAAGTTATTTACATTTCATATATTCAGATCCTTGGGGAAACATGGCATCTTATTCCAGATAATGTATTCATATAATGTATAATGAATTCCTTACCTATGGCAAAAGTATTCGGAGTTGCCTTAACTACATAATAGAGCCCACTGAGTCCCATTTAAAGTTCCCATCATCATCACATCTATGATAGTAGCCTTACATAACCTATATCAAATGATTACAGTACCTAAAACTGACAATAAACAAATACTCAAAAAACAATCTTTCATCTCAAAATAATTTTACTTTATAATAGAAAGGAGAAGTAAAGAAAATAAACTTAAAATATTATTATAACACTATGTGGTATTATCCCAAAGCTAACAAGCTAATATTTATAAATCATATTAATAAGTATTCATATGTATACATTGCTAGTTTTTTATGGTATGTTTTTGTAAAAGTTTGAATAACTTCAGTCTTTTACACTAACATTACATTTAAAGCCTAAGTGCGGAAATAGGAGTACACCTATCATAACATACCACAATACATTTAAACTAGCCTCCGCCTGTTCCCACTGAGTACTTGGATAAAGGTATACCTAAGGGATAGTTATTATATTTAAAAATTTAACCTGTAGTTCCGAATATAACTAATTCTTTCATCCAAACCAAATCCTTTTTCCATTATTAGGGTTCCATACCTCAAGAAAAAAGGAACCCTATTATAGGATAGTCGTTCGTCTTTCTGTCAATCCCCTTTTATCATGAGCGCGGAGGTATTGAGTTGAAATTAACATTAAATACTCAAGTCCGTAACCTCTTGGAGTCTAAGTCAAGGACCATGAAATTTTGCAAGAAGCAAGGTCTTATATATTACTTATATATATATAGCACTAGTAAAGGGAAACATTTTTAGTTACAAAAATAATTTTGGTTTTGGAGACCTATAGGGTTCTTCCCGTTGACCTAGAATCATGATATTTGGTAAGATGTAAGTTCTTAAAACCTACTCTATACGGAACCCGAGTGCGAGTCGGACTCGTACTTGACGTTTTATTTATATTCATGTCGACTGTTAGCATTGATGCCGTGCTCCGCGTAAACCGAAGTTATACCCAAAACAGTTATACATATATATGAAGATATATGGCTCACTCAGCTACTGTTTTTCATGCGAAGAAAAAGCGGGTTGGTAGGTACCTAGTATCTATTTGTGTTAGGCGTCAGCGGTATGACATCACCCATCTGTTAGGCTGGATTCATTCATAAAGCGGGCAGTGCGCGCCTATCGGCACCTATTGACTATGAGATCGCAGAGATCAGCATGTCCTAGCTTTTAACGGTGAGGTAGCATGATACACATATTGATTGTGTTATGAAGGGGATTTCGATTCCTCAACTTCATTACCTATGTACAAAAAGTACTAAATAATTCTCATACAGCCTCACATACTATAATAGAGCTTTACTGATACCTGCATATTATTACCCGGATTGCGTGTAATGAGCACTATACTGAAATAAAATAACAAAGAACTAACCTTGGCAACGTGCATACCAAGGTACTTATGTGTGTTTGTGGATTGTGTTTTGGTTTGTAAATCCAAAATACGTCGGGACTGTTTTATTGTGTGGCCACTTTGTACTGTACTTGCCCCTGCGTTGGGCTAGCGGTGCGTTCGCATATTCAATCGTTGATAATGAGATCGTGGGTTTCAATCACGAGTCAGTACAATATTGTTGATGGTTTTTTTTTCATGAAAGGAGTACTAGAACGAGCTGCACTTGTTTGCTTAAGAACAGCAAAATTAGTGTAAGTAGAAATGATTATTTACGCTTCATATTCGTACAAGGCCATAGCCTCCATTGACACACCTCGTAATTGATACTGAGTACATTATTAAAGTGACATGTTCATTGCTCTCGTCGTTACACATTAAGGTGTGTTAATTACAATCTGACTCATAGTTTGATCTTAAAAATCTTTGACCAATCTGTCAGTATCTCCCTCCTGTTTACCACTACCGAACAGAGACAACTTAAATGCATAAAAATGAAGAGAAGATGCCATAATATAATTCTAGTCGATAGTTCTGCGTAATTTATAGAATAGGGTAAGGATTTTCGCTATTGCGCTCTTAATTAACGTGAACTCATTAGAAGAAACCTACGTCCAGCTGGGGACTGATATAGGTTGATAATGATGGTGAAGGATTTTTACTAGCAAATCTACCAAGACAGCTATATCATAGATATCATCAAAGATCTTTACTCAACAAGTTCTTACTCAACCTTAATTACTAATTCATGATCAATACTAACAGTGGCTTTTCGTGGGCTTGGTTATTTCTGGTAGGCTATAGTTCGATCGATATTTGTGCGATAAGAATAAGGATAAATAATAGTCTGTTCTTTTTCCCACGACTCATGCCGTTCGTAGCCTAGCTAAGATTTAAATAATTTTATGCTGCTATTGCTATGCCAGTCTACGTATGTCGATATTCTGCCCACGACTTCGCTCGCCATTTTTCTGGGATAAAAAGTCCCCTGTATCCTTTCCCGAGTTACTGTGATGAGACTCGCACATATCCGATAAAGCTAGCGCGCAAGAGGAGGCCTATACTCAGCAGTGGATGTCAAAGGGCATGGTAATGATGATAGAACCTAAAGTTTGTTACTGTGGTACTAAACTAAGAACGTGTTCTATTAAAGTAAAAAACTTATTCAGTCGAATAAAATACAAAAAGAATTTGAATAAAAGAGAAATCATCAAAGTCGGTCTTTAATTGGCATGTGCTTATGATAGAGTAGACCAGCTTTCAATGTTTGCTGCATGCTTTATTAAGACTTAAAAGATCTGCATGGACTATATATATTTGCATATTTTCATGATTACAGTAGGCCAAGCACGGGGACTGTTCAGTTTATAGGGTATGGTATAATAACATACTCTCTAGGGTAAACTAGACTTCGCATCGTCATATATTGCATATTTTATTGAGGTTGAAGGAATGCATTTCAAATAATTCACTTATTTTCTTTAACGATCCCCGTGCGTGCGCAATAGTTAACATATCAGTGATTTCTGTTGTAAAGTAGTGGGGGCTATACTTTATAAAATATATCCCGAAAAAATTGACGGGAAGAGCCCGCAACCTTATTTACACCAATTCAAGTAACTGACTAGTCAAGAAGATAAGTCATGCAGCCCTTTTATCGCAGCTCTCTATCCTGCTATATGTATCTACATATAGCAGGATAGAGAGCTGCGATATGTATCTACTATCCTGCTATATGTATCTACATATAGCAGGATAGAGAGCTGCGCCTACAAAGCACATGCCTATTGAAATTCTGAAATGCAGCTCTCTTGGTAATCACCAAGAATCCTACTTGTACAGGCTACATCTCTTATAGGATGTAGCCTGTACAAGTAGCGGAATAGGATTCTTTTCGGAAAATGCTCACCGGAACTTCAAGACTCCCACCCCCTTTAACTCCAGGGCAAGCAGACGTACGACGCATTACAACCCTTGTTATTCCTACCACTTTTACTAAGCGGTTCTCCTCTACCTTTATGATTTGTAACGCTAAGGTTTGAAACTCGTTGCCTGCTTCTGTTTTTCCACCCAATTGCAACATCTCTTCAAGACGTCTTCTTGATTTTTATGATACATCGTCGGCCACTTCGTCACTAATAATCACGTGATATTGTGGTCAAACGAATGTATATTCTCCGTAAAAAATCTAGTAGTTTAGCTATTAGGCAGGGAATACTATTCAATACACTTGAATGAGAAATGGTGCAATTTTGATTCCCTCACCTAGACAATTATAAGTAAGGTACTTTATTCTAATCATATAAATTTAACCACTTCAGGATGCTGTTACTCGAAACCTCTGCTGGTGCCGGGAGGGCGAGCTTTCGTCTGGCCGGCCATCCAAATGGTCCAGAGAATATCTCTTAACACCATGACGCTGCAGGTCGAATCACCCACCGTTTACACAAGTCAAGGCGTACCTATTTCGGTTACTGGAATTGCACAGGTAATTGTCTTATCATATCTTTATTTACACTTTAATTGCTACCGAATCACATGGAAGACTTTCATTTCCTGCTTTTCTAATATGAACTTTATCACATTGAATTTCAGGTTAAAATCCAAGGACAAAATGCCGAGATGCTGCTCTCAGCCTGTGAGCAGTTTTTGGGGAAAAGCGAGCAAGAGATCCAGCATATAGCACTAGTGACCCTTGAAGGTCATCAGCGGGCTATTATGGGGTCAATGACCGTAGAAGAGATCTATAAGGATAGAAAAATATTCTCCAAAAAGGTTTGCTTGCCTATTTCTTATCACTATTACTTATATTATCTCTACATATAAGAGGCCAGTTTGTTTGTGTGCTTGTAACTCCTGCACTCCAAAAGTAATAAATTAATTCGAATGAAATTGAAATTACAAAGAAATAAAATAAGGCCAACCAAAGTCATGATCAATGGACACATTGATCCGAAGCCGGTGGTCGTATATGGTCACCTTCTCGAAATCGTTTCCGAATACACATACCTCGGGCAGATTCTGCAGTTAGGTAAAAACAATTTCGAGAAGGAGGCCAAAAGGAGCATCCAGCTAGGCTGGGCAGCGTTTGGGTTTTTTCTCGTCATCCATACCGCAATGCTTGAAAACGAAAGTTTTCAACCAATGCGTCCTACCCGTTTTGACCTACGGAGCTGAGACGTGGACACTCACGATAGGGCTGGTCCACCAGTTCAAAGTCGCTCACTGAGCTATGGAAAGAGCTATGCTCTGAGTTTCTCTGAAGGATAGGATTCGTAACGAATACATCAGATAGAAAACCAAAGTTATCGACATAGCTCTGAGAATTAGCAAGCTGAAGTGGCAGTGGGTCGGCCATATCTCGCGAAGAACCGACGGCCGCTGGGGCAAACCTGTTATTGAGTGGAGACCGCGACTCGGTAAACGTAGTGTAGGACACCCTCCGACCAGATAGGCTAATGATGATGATGATGATGAAAATAAGGCCGTGGCGGACGCAGCGCAATAAAAGACATAAGCCCAACCGTGGATGTCGTAATCAAAGTCAAAGTAAAAAATAATTTATTCTTTAGCCTTACAAAATAAATAAGCACTTAGACAAGTCATATTTTATACATTAAATTATTATCAAAAAAAAAAATGTTTTACTGTTCACTTCAATTTTTCGTCCACTAGTGGAAGAAGTGAAAAAGAAACCACTAATAGTCTTCTGAGGAACTAACCATTGAAAGGGCAGCAGCTATTGAATATATTTAACCATATACCATGATCTCGGGCCATAAAGTGACCCGGTCCTTTGGAAGGCTTGCGTGGGGCCGAAGCCAACAGCACAGTAGCCCATTGAGAAGTTAATCTAAAGGCGATGGTTACACATAGCGGGTATCATCCTCGGGTGCACAATATGATACACCCACAGATGGTATCCGCCAGGTGTAGAGACTATTGCAAAGAAAAATGAAAGAAATAAAAGCAGGCTATTGTGATTGATGGATGGACTGGGTAATCGGGCTGTAGATTGCGGAAGTCTGCCATAAACAAGTCAATATATGTTATTATTATGTACACATTTAGGTATAAGATTTCAATAAGTCTGTTTATCTTTTCAGGTCTTCGAAGTAGCTTCAAGCGATTTGATCACGATGGGAATCACAGTAGTTTCCTACACTCTGAAGGATATAAGAGATGAAGAGGTAAGATAAACAGTTTACTATAGTTTTAAACTGTATGCAAATTTATTGACATCATAGTTTTTTTCTACTATTCCGTAGATAGAGTAGGTATTCCTATTTATCTTATCGTCTCTTTTTGGGCTACTTTATTACGAGAATAACCTATTTCCTGTAAACTATTTAATATTCGACTCTTTTCTTTCGAATTCTTATGCTCATACCCCTACAAAACGAAATTCGTGGTTTATCTAACTTGCCTGTGAACTTTGTTAATGTGACGACCTCTATGGCGCGGCAGGCGAAGGTCCACCTGAAACGGGGGAGGTTGCGGGTTCGATTCCCTTCTCAGGACACATGTGTGTACGATCTGCAGCCCATAACACAAGCTCTGATTAGCTTGGGGCTAGATTAGTGAGTAGTGGACTGTGTGGATTGTCCAAAATTATTAAAAAAAAATATTTAAATGGTTTTATTTGTACACATAAGAATAGAAAATCATGCTGGAAATGTAATTTGGTTATATTTGTGAATGCTACATCGAGAATGCAAACCTGCATGAATTTTGTCCATCCTTAGCATGCGTAAAAAGAATTTGCCTTTAGTAAAAAATTTCTTACTTTTCATCATCAGGAGGCTAAGGTATGTGAATAAATAACGAGTGCCGCATTAGATCTTAGATATTCGAGTGTTGCATTAGATTCAATGATTAGAAAGGTCTAGCCTTAACAAATAATTGTTAGTTCGCTGTTGCTATCAATTTTAACCATATTTTGGAACGGACCGTAAGTTAGTATAAAATTAGAGAACAAAGGAATCGCTTTATTAGGGTCTTGAGCTTACGCAGAGTTTGGCTTCTATGTATTGATTTACTCAAACATACTCTGTCTTCTGGTGATTATTTTGACAACCTTCGTTGATCAAAGGCGAGCTTCGGGCTTACCCGAGAATACTTTCGAAACTTATTTCAAGAATTTCGATTAACAAAATCATGCTTTATCTCACTTTATTCATGGTCTTTACATCCACTAAGAATGGTTCATTTGGTTGCACCTAAGTAGATGACTTGGAAGACTTACAATACCTACCGCTTTATCCTTGTTTTCGGCTTTTTTTATTTATATTCACATTATTACATCCCTGTAAATCTTCATTGGTTTTTTTTTTCTTTGGGTGGCTTGGAACTTCATGGGATACTGATAATGCTCTAAAGATTACACAAATAAACAATGCTGCTTAACCCTGTGTGAACGAAGCATGTTGTAGTAGAAACACCGTAGTTTATTTATTAACCCTGAACTCGCATTTTACAAATACTAAAGACTTGATAGGTTTAATGTGTGACAACAAAACACGGACACAATCAAACCCTATTTATTCCATTATCAGGTATCGTTCTACGTATAATATAGTAAAGAGGTAAATCTTCATGACATAATGATGATATAAAATTATCAAAACAAACTATGAGTGTGGACAGATGATGTCGTTGAAATCACACTAATATTATAAATGCTAAAGTTTGTATGCTTAGATGGATGTAAGTTTGTTACTTCTTCACGCCAAAAGTAATGAACGGATCAGGCTAAAATTCTGCACATATGTAGCTTTAACTCTGGAATCAAACCTAGGCTTACGATAGGCTACTTTTTATCCCATAAAAGTTATTCTGCGATAAAAATAACCTTAAAACGGTTTCATAGACGGCAGAAACTAGTTCACTCATAAACTACGAAACTTGACAGCTCGCACTGATTTGGTAGAACTGTTGTGTGACGACAAAACACGAATAGATCTCAAGTCTGGCTTTCTTATCGATTTATTATCGCACAGGGTTACCTAAAAGCGCTGGGTATGGCGCGTACGGCCGAGGTGAAGCGAGACGCAAGAATCGGCGAGGCGGAAGCTCAGGCTGAGGCAAAGATCAAAGAAGCAATGGCAGAGGAACAGAGGATGGCGTCTAAGTTCCTCAATGACACTGAAATAGCGAAGGCTCAAAGGGACTTTGAGTTAAAGAAGGCAGCCTACGATGTTGAAGTACAGACGAAAAAGGTTAGATTCTTGTTTTTTTATGTTGTGTGTTCCTGTGTTTCTTGTTATACTAACTAGCTGCTGGTCACATGGCGTTTAAGGCTTAACAGAGGCCCTATTCTAATCTAAAAAACTATTCGCTTCACTATGACAGTGGTATCATCACAGAATGACAGATTTTATTCTTTTACCTTAAATGAAGGAAAAGGGCCTCAAATGTTTAATTGTTAATTGGGTTCTACATGACGATACTCCGACGACACCATTGTGGTGAAGCGATAAATAGCAGAAGTGGGTCCCAGTTGTAAAACCTCTTATGTGGGTCTTTGACGGATCCCTATGTCGAGCAGTCGTTCGGATGAAATGAAGATGGTGAGGCGACGGCTATACCACTTGATGTGGTATAGCCGTCGCCTCACCATCCAACACACGATGATGTGGATCATCTGGTTGTTCCATTAATTATGGAAGTATATAGATGCTAGCTTCGCTTATGCTGTATAAAACGTAGCCATGCAGCACATGTAGGGAATTACAACATTATTTAAAGTTTCTTATGCTAAAAATATATATATTTTTGTAGAACCTAAACACTAAGAGCCCACCCAACCCCTGAGGGAAGGCTGTGATATCCATAGTGCCCAGTGGTGCTACCATACCCCAAAGTGTCCTAGTGTAATTGTCCACCTTAACATTTTTAAGTATTGTAGCATAAACGTGAAGGAAGTAGGAAAATCCAGTATATTTGATGATCGCCCAAAGAAAACCTACCAAGCTAAATCGTTTTTCTTGTTTCAGGCCGAAGCCGAGATGGCGTTCGATTTGCAATCAGCGAAAACACAGCAGAGGATCAAGGAGGAACAGATGCAGATTATGGTCGTCGAGCGCACACAGGAAATCTCTGTTCAGAAATGGGAGGTGCAACGACGGGAGAAAGAGTTAGAGGCTACAGTGCGCAGGTAATAAGACATATGACGTTTTTACATAAACTTAAAAAAAAGTGGCTTCGAATTCCTTAATAATGGCACTGTTTTATCAAGTTTTGCAAAACAAATACATAGTATTGTCCCGGAAGTAAAATTTTTCTACTACTAAAATTTTCCCGGGAACTTTCTCTATACAAAACCAAAAGAATCTACAATGGAATTGAAAATATATAATTACACATGTTATCTATAAGGATAGAGGATCATATAATTTTAATATAGATTATGGAATTATCAGTAACTTGTTGGCAAGAGACAGCTCGGAACAAAGATGCAACTGTCGAAGGCCATCACTTTAGGTGTCACAGAATTTATCGGCTATAGTAAACATGGTAGACCTCGGAAGACCTTAACTTTTGCCTCTATCATAGTAAAACTACGAAATAACTAGGCATGAGGACTATGAAATTTTTAAACATAATATACTAATATCTAAATACAAAATTTACCATATTTCAAGAAAAAAAAAAAGATTTTGTAGGAAAAATGAAGCTTATAAAAATGCAATTACAATTTCATTTCATACAGAACCTAAAACATTTACGCTTCGATTAAAATAAATATGATAAAATTTACACTTTCCTTTTCTATTTCACTTTCAACGACCTCTGTGGCGCGGTGGATGAAAGTCCACCTGCAACGCAGGAGGTTGCGGGTTTGATTCCCGCCTCGGAACAATTGTGTGTACGATCTGCAGATGTTTGTTACGGGTGTTCTGGTCGTTATATTTATAATAAAAAAAATATCGATCTACGTAATCTATTGTATTAACCCATTAGAGGTCAAACCAAAACTGGCAATGTTTTTCTATTATTTTTTAAATTTTCTTATCGAAATATGAACTAGAAAACACAATACACAAGAAAAAGTTCAAAAACAGTTTTTTTCATGAAATTACAGGGGTGGACTCGCATGGGGACACTGACCTCCTATGTATGCAAATTATCGAAATAAGTATTTATGACACAAAGTTTTAAAAATATCTATCTATGTAATGTATTGTATTAAAGTATATCAGTCATCTAGTATCCATAACACAAGATCTGCTTACCTTGAGGCCAGATGATGCTGTGTGGATTGTCCAGCATATTATTTTATTTTATTTATATACTTTTGTATTGAATTAACTAAAATTTTCTGTCCGTCTATAGGCCAGCGGAAGCAGAGAAGTTTAAACTGGAGAAGCTGGCAGAAGCACACCGCCTGAAGACTGTCTTGGAGGCCGAGGCTGAGGCCGAAGCAGTCAAAGTTCGCGGAGAGGTAATATTATATTATATATGCTCGAAGTTTCTCTGAAGGATAGGATTCGTAACGAATATATCCGACAGAGAACCAAAGTTATCGACATAGATCTAAGAATTGGCAGTGGGCCGGCCATATCTCGCGAAGAACCGACGGCCGCTGGGGCAAACGTGTTCTTGAGTGGAGACTACGACTCGGTGAACGTAGTGTTGTAAGCCCTCCGACCAGGTGGGATGACGACCTGCGAAAGACTGCAGGTAGATGTTGGATGCGGCAAGCTGAAGACAGGGCGCTATGACGCTCATTAAAAAAAAAAAAAAAAAAATATACTGGACAATTCACACAGCATTATCTAGCCCCAAGGTAAGCAGAGCTTGTGTTATGGGTACTAGATAACTGATATACATAATACAATACATTACATAGATAGATATTTTTTATTATACATATATAATGACCAGAACACCCGGAACAAGTATCTGCAGATCGTACACACAATTGTTCCGAGGCGGGAATCGAACCCGCAACCTCCTGCGTCGCAGGCGGACCTTCACCCACCGCGTCACATCGGTCGTCAAAAATTTTTTTCATTGGTTGGGGGAGGCCTATGTCCAGCAGTAGACTGCTATAGGCTGATGATAGTGATGAAGAAAATCAAGCATAAATTCGATAGATAGTAATTTAATTTTATAAAATTATCCAAATGCTTTTCTATTCATGTGCAAGCATAACACTAAAAGAATGCAGATTGCTAACAGAACCGAATTTATGAATTTATTTATATATTACAATGTTGACTTGATTTTTGAACTGTTTTAAGACAGCTTTTTGTTTTAAAATGGAAATTTACTAACATAAGTACCTACACACAATGTGCTACTCAGTTCATTATGTCATAATTGATCGTCAATATTGGGGCTATGAACCACCTGTGTCTACAATGCAGCAGAATAATTATATGCAAATATTAAATGTTTGTGTAAGGGTAATATTTTTTTTATTATAAGCAATATAGTTGCTGATTTGTATGTTAATAGAACTTATTTTTGCTTGCAGGCTGAAGCATATGCAATCAAAGCAAAGGCTGTAGCGGACGCTGAACAAATGGCGAAGAAGGCGGAAGCGTGGAAAGAATATGGCAGTGCTGCGATGGCTGATATGATGCTCGATACATTACCGAAGGTATGCTCATAAACCGACTTTGATAAAAGGAGTCGGTGCTATGTTCGGTTCGGTTGTATGTATTTTTATGTATATTCGTCGATTTCTCTGTTATTATGGACCGATTTTGAAAATTCTTACGCTATTATATAGAGAAGGATCCTAAGCTTCCAAAAGTTGAAAAACAATATAAAATTAGGTTATCAAAGTATATTTTTTTTGTTTTTCAAAACAATCTAATTATGGAAGTGAATAAATTTAGGATTAAAAACAGTTGTTTAAAAGGTTTCAGTTCTGTTACTCTGACTAATACTTAATGATACAATGCCATTAGAACGCTTATCAATTTGAGAAGGCTTAGAAGTTAAAGGATATGCAAAAGTTTGACTGATTCACTCGACTATGTGATTAAGGACTTTAGACTAGGGAAAATAAAGTCTGGTTTGGGTACTCGTATTCTTTAAACATAACCGAAGTTAGAACAAATTATAGTTGATGATTTAGGACCTAACTCGATGAAGTATCTCAGTATTCTGTCAGTTTATTGTTTATCATAAGAAATAGTTCTTAAACATATTAATAAAATGTGGCATAAACTGCTGTAGAAAAGAACTATTATATGTATGTAAATATTTATAGTAACTATAACATAAATATATTATCAGAACGATTCATGTTCTGCGGTTATGTAATAGTTCTTTTCTGCAATCAGCAACTTCTTTTTATCAAATCATTTATTTTTGCAGGATACGATAGATCTTCTTAATAATAAGGTTCCTATACATTCTGCCACTTCAGGGCGTGCAAAATTGTTACAAATTAGTTAGCGACAATATTCTTAGGCTTTATAAGTCATGTAAAAAAAAACATTAATTGTAATAACATACAATGTAGCACAGAAATAGTAAACATAATTTATTATACGGTTATTACTGTTTTGGCTCCCATTTATGGTTCTACACGTCTATTCAAAGATAATATGTTATTTATTTGTAGTGTCTAGTTCCATAATACGTGATAGATAAAAATAACCTAAGAAAGAATGACACATAAATCTGAAACTTCTCTGGTAACATGGATTCTGCGAAACGCGTCTAAAGATGATCGTCGATAATCGGGATCAGGTTTTATACAATGTTATTTATTTTGAGTATGCATTGTCCCACTCTTGCAGTAGGCCAATACATACAAAAGCCTTCCTCCGTTTGTTCATCTTTCCATGTCCCTAGATGCATAGGCCAGTCTATACACTAGCAAAAGCATTTTCAAAATCGGTCAATAACTTAAAAAATAAGGCTGACAATTCACACATCATTTTGTAGCAATTGACGGAGAAATAGATAAATACATACATAAAAAAACCTAAAAAAGACACAGAACCTCGTCCTTTTTCAAAATCGGTTAAAAAGAACCCTTCGCGGTCCTCGCTATTTCGCATGTTTTGCCAAATAAAGGCGAATGTCTACAACTAAAAACATAACTATAAACTCTCAGTTTGAGACGTTTGCATTAAATATTCGGGGGATAGCTTAGCTACCTAGCAAAGTTTTATCGTTAAAAGAACGCGTTCATAAAGGATTTATGATAATTTCTAATTGTTCCGTGTAAATGAAGTAAATACTTCAGAAATGCGTCCCATAATTACCATATAATTGCTGATAAGGCCAGAGAAATGTGGCTGATACGGCTTTATAATAGTTGACCTTATTAATTTTAGTTCTTAGGGCTTCTTTTCTTTTGGCCAAATTTAGCTTTTTGTATTAATTCTGAACCTTATTTATTAATAAAGATAATAACAATCAAAGAATAGACACAGAATCACATTAGACCTATTATTTCCAATTTAAAATCCCAATCCGTATTTGAGTTGCAGAAGAGGGCTGTTCGTGCGATCTATAATATGGGTCACAGAGAATCCCTGCGTGAAAAATTCAAAGAAATAAACATAATGACAGTACCGTGTCAATATATTTATGAAAACTTGTTGTACACTCATAAAAATATCAATCGGTTCACTAAAAAAAGTGATATACATAATGTAAATACTAGAAATAAGAATAAACTCGCTGTGCCCACAACTAGGCTACACAAGATAAATGTATCTTTTAAAGGGCAATGTATACGCTTCTACAACAAAACTCCAAGTGAGTTGCAAAAATTATCAATAAATAAATTTAAAAAAATTGTTAAACACATTCTTTGTAAAAAAGCTTATTACAAAATATCAGATTACTTAGAAGATAAAAAAGCTTGGAACGAGTTTTGCTCCAACTCAAAATCTACCAACTTACAGATAAGCAAATCAAATGTACTAGACACATAAGTTATGAATATACTAGTGGTTTCTTCTCACTTCTTCCACTGGTGGACAAAAAATTGAAGTGAACTATAAAATATGACCTGTCTAAGTGCTTATTTGTAAGCTTAAAGAAATAAAAACTTTTCATTTTCATTTTCATTTACAATTGAAACAATTTAGCTAACTGTAGGCTTGCTAACAATATAGAGGTAGCTCACAAAGCGTCCCCAACACTGCGGCTGCTGGCCCTTTCTGTACCTTACTTAGTGATGTTACTTTTTAAACCTGTTTAATCCCATATTCTTCCATTCTGAGGTTATCCCAAATCAGGGTATGAACGTGTTCAAAAAACTGAGTTGTAAAAGAAGATAAGTCTCCTTGGCACCTACATATAATAATCCATCATATCACTATCTATACAAAAGAGAAAGAAACATCAAAATCGACCAACATTTGGCGAAGATATCGACAAAAGGCAATAAAAAAGTGGTATTGAGAATCAATAGATGAAGAATTAAAAGATGTGGCCATTTATTTTTCGTCGATTTAAAAAAAAGTAGAATATCATTGCTACGGAACATTGTCTTAATTTAAACATGTGTTTCTATGCAGATTCATATGTTTTCTACACGATACGCAACCGCCTTTTTATCTCATTTGTTCTTTTTATTTACCTAGACAAAATACAAATACATACTTACATGACTGTAGTTGTAGAGGTCGTAGTGTAGTCTGTTTCTGCATTAAGATTTAAACGACGATGAAACTAAAGACATATAGGCAGCCAATAAGTTTTCGAAATAAGCATTCTAAGAAGGCAGAAATATATATTTTATTATATTATTCATTGGTTCATTTTTACTGAGAGTTGTTTACAAAAAATATTTCTGCGGCCAGAGTACAATAGGTATTAATTTTAAGTCTTAAATCTTTTTCAAAGGTCATACTAAAAGTACTAACGTACGTACTAATAGAATAAGTAGACCACATCTACTACAAATACCAAGTTTAAGAATGAAGACCTGGCAACCAATGTATCGTGATCAGAACTGAATTCACAAACTGTGTCAGTGAATTCCAATAACCCTGTAAAATTTGAGTCTGAAATATTGCTATAAGTACAACAATACTAACCACTCCTCTGTTCTCCATAGATCGCGGCAGAGGTAGCAGCACCGCTCTCTCAAGCTCGAAAGGTGACGATGGTCTCGTGTGGAAACAGCGACGTTGGAGCAGCCAAGCTGACCGGCGAGGTCCTTACCATCATGAATTGGATACCCGAAATGGTGCAAGGGGTCCTTGGTGTCGACATCTCGAAGGTACGAGGAAAATCACTTATTAATAATTATCATAATCAAGTATACCTAACTTTACATTGTTTTTAGGAATTAAACGCTTTTTTATAAATCGATGACTGAGCATAGTTTCATACTACGGGCCTAAGATCTAGTAAAGCAGTCTAGTAAAACGCTTCGCTCGCTCGAAGTTCTGGACTTGTATTGTTGACGCGAGAAATCTCTACCTAGGCAATAGCTAAGATAAGACCACTTATCTACTGCTATACTGTTGTATAGTATAGAACAACAAGAAAATTAATGGCCTTGACTACAATGAGGCGTGACGAGTTAATTAAAAAAGTGATTAAAAACCAACACAGATTTATAATAAATATTTTCTTTTAAGCCGGGTACTGACTGTAATGTGTAATGTATCATTTATGATCATCCGTGGCGTAATGTATCATTCGCAGCAAGAATTATCTGCTGTTGCTTTTTTCTTTGTACTGACGCTGAACGCTCGCTGTCCCAGGATACGTTCACATAGCAGTTCGTTTTCCAGGCCCGTTTTATCGTGACGTTTCAATTCGGCGATCGTGGATGTAGTTGTAAGAGCAAGTTCACACACGTTTAAATATTTAAAGACACTGTATAGATTCTAGAATCATATTTTAAGACACTGTATAGATTCTAGAATCGAGTGTAGACCAGTCATTGTCTAGCCCCTGCCTGTACTCCCCTACATAGCACGTCTTTGATGCAAAGATACCCTTGGCTATCCACCAAAAAGCAGGACACTGACCGGCGTAATGTAACGTGTTAGGATTTTTTAACACAGATAGTTCATATTTACCGTAGAGAATGTTGAAAAGGTATTTTTTACCCTGATTTACTTTTTTTCAGTTATATTGGCAAAGTGCGTCAATTGCCGTATCCTATCAATCTACCCCACCGGCTGATAAGATAGGAATGATAACATCAGCTAAATTACAATCAGCATTTATATATTTAGTGCATCGCTTCCTTTTAATAATGTTATAGGTACTTTATTTACTTGTTTGCTCTAGGGATAGGATCATATTTCTCCTTTCAAAATAAAAATGAAAAGTAAAAAAGCTAGATAGATCAAAATACTTAAATACTCATAATACAGGTGCATACTTATGCTTTTTCTTATCATAACATTATAAATATTCAATATTATGCATATTTAAATCACAAATATAATAATAATAATTTAGCTTAATTGTAAACGAATACAAAATGGTAAACATGACATTCATTACGCTTAATGGTGGTCTGGTCACAGCTATTATTCTTATTAAACCCCACATCGAATAGCTTACCTTATCTAATCAGAAAATCGATTTACTTTGCTTTTTAATGTTTCGATAAAATATACTATACGCGTTGGTGAAGCCAATTAATAACTTGGGTTCATAAAGATTGTGAACGGGTCACAGAGAAAGCAAATCCCTATGGTCGTACAGGGAGAGATCCTACCCCCCATATTTTGTTCCAATTTGCTTGAAACACAAGGCCACCATTTTATGTTCTCAAGTACAACACGCAAATATTATCACTTTTTAAATCTATTAAGTTGTGAAGAGACAAATGGAGCAAAATGCTGATGGATTGTTTTCCAAGATACAAGAAGCGAAACAGAGGGAGACAGTTCAAAAGGTGGGAGGACGAGCTAAGAGACGAAGCAGGGATGAGGTTGGCGAGAGATAAAGTGGAAGGGGTTAGAGGAGGCCTTTGCCAAAAGAGGGCAAACAGATAATATAGATTTACTTTACGCAATAGTATTTATGTAAACCATAGATCTGAATAAAATGTATAAAATGAAATTAAATCTATTAAGTAAATACATCATTATCATAGAAAGCATAATTTCAGAGAATGCAGCATTCAATAACCTATTATCCCCGTCCACGAATTCTTTTTTAACTACGCACTACTATGAAGTTCCTTCATTGCTGAAAGGTTGCCAAATATGACATTTTGCGACGATATTTTTATGGTGTAGCGATTTATTTTGTAGAATTAAGGCCTTCGAGGCCTGGGTTTGTGACAACAGCGTCGATTAATTGTATAAATAATATAAAAATCTTACCAGCTTCTTGAAATGTTTATGTATAATACTTGTATACCTACGCTCTTGTTATCTAAGTTGAAAGATCATAAATATTTGTCTTGACCTCCGACTGACGTAATCTTTTCCCAGCATATACCTACTTGTAGTGGCACTGGTTTCTGTATTTACTGAATGACTTTTAATATATCTTTATCAGTCACACTAATATGTGAAAGATTATATAATATAGAATACGAAGATAAATGAAATTTTGCATACAGGTAGTAGAACTTAACTTATGCAAAATTTCATCGATTCGGAATAAAAAATAGGATACTTTTTATCCCATAAATCAGTTCCAACTGGATAGAAATAACCTTTGTTGAGTAGTTTTGGCATGAAGTAATAAACATCCATCTAAACCAAAAAAGGAAAGGAGGTGCTCGCAACGAGCAACCAGACAGATTTTAGGTTAGAATAACCAACAGTTGCGGCGAACGGTACATTACGCCCCGTAACACCTGCACCAGTCAGCACCCGCCCTTACCTTCAATTATTTACACACCGACTTGATGATACACGTGCTAAAATTACTCTCTTTACTCGTGCGAAAAGAACTGTAGGTACATAATGTATTTAATTTGGATAATAAAAAACTTGCGAGATGGTATTCGTAACGCCTTTCAAGATGTATTTAAACTAATCGTCGTGTCGTAATGTTGTAAGTCGTGTCGTTAACTGGGGATTCCAATCCAGCGGCATTTTCAATCCAGCTATATATTTACTGGATCGAAGCGAAGCCAGCCAAACAAGGGGCGTTTTTGCCTTAATCACCAAGCTTTGCAGCCGGTTTGGTGATAACGGTGCAGATTCCTACCAATATGTACTTACACAAATAATTCAACCAGATAACACTTACACTGTTATGTAATTTGTAACCTTTGTTTTGATAGCTGTGTAATGTTTGATAACACATCGCAATAACATACATAAAACAATTGGTATTCTCATCTCAAATTCTCATCATGTTTTCACGTAATAATATGGACTTTTGTTTATGTACAGTAGCGTTTATTGTTAGCTGATCAAGGGAGTCAGCTTAATGTTTGATGTCAGTTTCTATAAATACAGAACGGTTTTAAAGGTAGAATCTGCCGGTAAAATGAAGACAGCAAGCCGTATTATAAAAAAAAACAAAAAATATTATACACAGCCAAAACTGATGTAATTATAAGACTTGGAACCTGCCAGGGGATCAAATTCAAACTTCTTTCTACCCGCTACTGTTAATACACATAACATACCAATCATTATATAACTAATGTCATCTTTTAACTTCGAGGTTTAAATAAGCCGCTGTTATAAATAGATCAGAGACCAGCAGCTAGATACCGGATCCAGTGCCTTCCAGTTTCGCCACACTTACGTTATTAAATGAATGTGTGTATACGACGAATCTAAAAAGATTTTTTCATTGCAACCATTTTAATAACGTAATTCTGGCTTATTCTTCTATTGATACTTAAGTAACGAAATTTGGTCAAAAATCATTTGTGACGTGCTTAAATCCGAGTTCTATTTGGGTGTTAGTGACTAGTAAAAGTACTTTGTATGTAGAATGTAGATCCCAATAAAATACCTCCCACTCCAAAGCTAGAACCACACTATTGCTCGATGCAGCGGCACAGTAATTATGTGTTTCCAACCATACCAAATGCAGGAAACCATCTGACGCGCCACAAGGCACAACACACCACATTATTATGGTTCTAGCTTAATGCTTATATCATAATCATCCCTTATCTATCATTAACACTAAAACTGGGCAGGCGGTGTCGAACGAAGTCTCCTCAACTCCTCCCACGCCCACGGTTCGAGGAGATACAGCGCGGAAGCAGCGATAACATCCCAACTAGCCTACTAACATAATGCTCACGTAAGTCACACCTTTACTTCTGTAGCTTTTAGCATTTTTCTGTAGTTTAGTTACAATAACTGGCAGCATGAACAGCCTGTATTTTTGTCTAGGGTAGACGAAAAATATCATACTTTTTGACTTTATGGTTCACTTCCAAATAGTCTGACGTAAATCAGATTTAAGTAAAACCCCGAGTCCGTTAGTAACGAGACTTCATCGTGACGTCGAATTTTGTACGGGATTTACGTAGTTCCATTTCCGCACGATAGAGACGCTGTACCAAATCCTATAGAAAAGCTCACATTGACGCTCGTCATATTATCGTCAAATCACACTCAGGGCTCTGGTCTCCAATGATGATTTTTGACAGTTTTTCATTGAAAACTGTCAAATAGTCGTTCCTTGAGACAAGCTCAAATCTGATTAGTGTTTTAGTATTTGGGTGTAAGAAACGTAAAGTGGATCTTGGCCGATACTAGGCTCCAGACTGTATGTTCCTAGCTGGCTCTCACTCTTGGTGAGTGAGAGATAGCTAGGAACAGACAGTTACAACTAGTAGAGTCGAGTCAAATGCTTAAATTTAACAAAGTTGAAGTGTGAAGTTCGTGTATTTTACGTATTCGATTGCGAATGATGCCTGTTATTTGATCATCATCATCATCATCATCAGCCTATAGCAGTCCACTGCTGGACATAGGCCTCAACCAATGAGCGCCATAGCGCCCTGTCTTCAGCTTGCGGCATCCAGCATCTACCTGCAGTCTTTCGCAGGTCGTCATCCCACCTGGTCGGAGGGCGTCCTACACTACGTTTACCGAGTCGTGGTCTCCACTCAAGAACAAGGTTCTTCGCGAGATATGGCCGACCCACTGCCACTTCAGCTTGCTAATTCTTTGAGTTATGTCGATAACCTTGGTTCTCTGTCGGATGTATTCGTTACGAATCCTATCCTTCAGAGAAACTCCGAGCATAGCTCTTTCCATAGCTCGCTGAGCGACTTTGAACTGGTGGACCAGCCCTATCGTGAGTGTCCACGTCTCAGCTCCGTAGGTCATAACGGGTAGGACGCACTGGTTGAAAACTTTCGTTTTCAAGCATGGATGACGTGACTTGACGTAGTTTCCCAAATGCTGCCCAGCCTAGCTGGATCCTCCTATTATATGTTATTTGATAACGTTGAAGTATTATGCAGAATGTAGCAGAAGCATGCGTTCGACCAGTTTTTGGTGAGTTCATGTCAAATACGTTTGTGAACAAGCGTACCGATGATGATAAATCAAATCGTTTAGCCTCAAATGACGCATTCCACCCTATTGTTTATATATTACGGACTGAAACGATATGGGAGTGGAATGTACAATACAATACAAACAAAACAAGTACCGTCTTACCTCTTTCTCTATCAGACACAATCCTTTGAACAATTTTGCTTTCAATTCATTGGACACTTATTATGTGAACTTCCTTGAATACTCATCGCAATTCAGATTCAGAACAATCTGAGTCGTGCATTTAAGGATTTTCATTGATAAAGGCAAATAATTGCGTTTTGAGACGTTATCTATCTATGAAAATCGATCAAAATTCGTCATTTCAGACATTCTTACATTTAAGTGCATTTGAATATTCATGGAATGTCCTTTATTCGTTAAATAAGTCCATGATCGTCAAAGCATAAATAGTTTTAATTGTTATATGTTTTATCGCAAAGCAATACTATAACATGGACATAACAGAAATGTTGTAGGGTATCGTCATACTAATCGGAACAAAGCAATTGTTCAACAATAGATAGAAAATTCTTTATTCCACACTTAACAAAATAAGATAAAAAAATATAAATTGTGACAATTTGGCGGTCTGTTCGATCAAGAGCGATCTGTACCATACAACCGTGGATGGATTGTTGGATTGAATACATCGGCATTTGTTTATTTTTTTAGGTGTTCAGTTAGATACCATAATTGGACTTCAATATCGATGCTACTAGCTTCTGCCATCTTATTTTGTGTTTTTGAGGGATAAAAACTTTCCTATTGTATGTTATTCTAGGTCTAGCTTTATATCAATGCAACATTTCAGGCAGATTCAATCAGTTACTTTGGCGTTGTCTTCTGCCTAATTACAAATTATTTATTTGACCATAGAAACATATAACATGACAGAACCTCTTAAGCCTTAATCGTTAAAGCTACTCAAGACAATAGAACATATTAAAATCACAAGAAAGCATCTTAACAAAATATTTTTTCTGTATGGAATAGTAATAGAAGGAATAATACATGGAAAAAAATTAGGAAGAAATTATTTTGACCGTTATGTACATAGGTTTTGCAGTTTTGGCTTGTCAATTTTGGATCTTAAACAGCAGCGCCATCAGTTTTAATTAAAACTGCTCGTAAAAAGTGCCATTCAATTGAAGCAGTTACGTAAAATGCTGAAACTAATTAAACAAAATTACCTTCAATCGAGTGGTCAGTCGTTGAGCAAATGCACTTACGTATTAATACAAAGCATGACGGATGTTCGTGATTTCAAACTGTACGGTTACTAATTAATCAATTAAATTTGCGTTTGCGTGGACCCTTATCGTTGTAGTCATCGTTGTTTTGACTTCTTATTAATTGTTATATAAAACCTACATAAGCAAATATTGATGGTCTCCTACGGAGCATCTTAACCTATATTCCAGCGAAATTCGAGATAAAAAGTTCGTAAATGAACAGCGTACTTAACTTAAAATTCACTTTGCTGTTTTTTTTTTTTTTACGCATTTTACTTTCCTTGTCGTGTTTTGCTACGAATAAACTATATCATCAACATATTATCTGAAACTCGACGCCACGTATATGAATTTATTCTAGTTTTATTTGTGTTGTTTGTTGTGGCTGGAAATCTAACTTTTGTTTAAAGTTGCTTTATAGAAAAGATACTTACTTAGATTTTTGTAAACGGAGAGAAAAGTAAACATCCAGAAAAATAATAAAGTATAATGTACACTCGGCGTCACAAAAATCACACCTCTCCGAAACTATGTTTGTTGTTTGTTTCTCTGATAAAACGAGGGTAACCCTTTTCTGTAACGACGGTCTTAGAGGAGTATACAGAAGAACAGGAGAGTTATTCACATAATTTTGCTTCTTAAAATGCATCGCACGGGGGTGGATCGTGATGTTCTGGGGCGGCATTTCCATTGATGGGAAAACGGAACTTGTGTGCGTTTCCGGGGATAGAAATGGTCGCGGGTAAGGGTCGCTGACTGCTTGTCGGTACATAACGGAGATCCTAGAAGAGCATGTGGCCCCGTATGCTGGTTTTGTAGGCGATGGCTTCAAGTTATTGCATGGTAACGCCCGTTGCTACACCGCAATCATTGTACGGGATTACTTACAAGAGGTCAAGACCCCTGTTATTCAGTGGCCAGCACGAAGTCCAGACCTTTACCCGATCGACCTCTGGGATGATGTCAAACGGCGAGTGTGCTGCAAACCTGCTCCTACCACTCTTCAAAAGCTCGGAGCTGGCGTCTCGTTGCGGAATGAGAGAACATTCCTCTAGAACGCGTGGTCACTTGCATTAGTTGGATGCCGTTATCAAGGCCAGGGGGGGGGGGGGGGGGGGACACTACATTTTAAGTCATTTGTATAAGAACATCACTTGAATATATAATTGTTTTTTTTCTTGCCTTACACAAAATTTGATATTTTTTATCACATTAAAAAAAAGCACTGTCTGTTTATTTTATCTTAAAGTAGGATAAATTATCTTTCTAATGATACCCATAATCTAGTCCATATAATAACCAAATATGATACAAAGTATTTTAAGAAGGCTTTTAAAGAAGTGCTATTTTTGTGATGCCGAGTTTATAAATATACGTCAAGAAAATGAACCAGTAATGAAAGTGTTCTAGACTCTCTTTAACGCTTTCATTTATTCAGCCGCATTAATCTGATGATTAGAATGTTCCTATAAAATTATACAATAATAAATAACCCGTGTTTTAAAATTCACTTACACAACATAGTTTACATGTTGTCCATACGGAAGTGTACTTGTGCCAGGAAGTATTTCCTCACTCACCTTTGTGGATGATATATGAACTATCCAGCATTATTTTTAATTATATATTAATAATATCAATTTTCTTCCACAGGGTGTTCGTGCACTTTAATCTGGACTCCCTATAGGACTAACGGGTATTTCTCTTAGTTCCAGTATTTATTTATACTATTAAAAAAAACTATAGTATAGGGATATAGTTTTTTTTCCGCTGAGTTCAATATGAAATAAGGATTAGCAATTCTATTTATATGCTTCTTATGTCGGGTTCACAGACGGTATTGGTTATCGAATTTCTACATTTCTCACGCAATATATTTTCTCTGTTATGAATACGAAACGTAATAAGCAAAATAATTCACTACG
The DNA here is from genome assembly GCA_943735965.1 of Eupithecia abbreviata. NCBI lineage: Eukaryota > Metazoa > Arthropoda > Insecta > Lepidoptera > Geometridae > Eupithecia > Eupithecia abbreviata. The sequence continues at coordinate 11,124,454 of OX030973.1, forward strand.
AAAGTTAAATCAATGTTATGATCAGCAAATGCCTTCTCGTCTGTGGACCATACTTTTCATTTCATTTCATATATTCAACTGAAGATGTACTCCTATATTTTTAATAAAACATCGTATTGTAATTGTCTATCTCGCTGTTAATATGCCACAGAGACCTAGTTACGTGGTAACAACCATTAATCACAAAAATAAGGTTCTGGTAACTATTTTTGTATCAAATATATATTAATGGTAACCCGTCAGTTCGTTGCGAGATAAAATTTCCCGGTCTTATTTGAAATGTTGTGCCGTGTGAATTAAGTACACGTAGTTACATATTTACTTCTTGCGTGCCGGATTCTATGTGCATTTTTTTGTCTAAGTTTTCATACAAAAGTTTATAAAGGTAACTGATGTACAAATAACTTTGCTTAATTAGATATGGCTAGAATGTGTTCTACTCGTTAGATATTAATACCCATAATTATTTTTACAACCAGAGTAGTTCTACTTTACTGTTATGGGTAAATATCTAGTGTGTTAATCTATTTATGACCAATAACGTTCATCTTATTTCAATGTAGAAATTTAAAAATGACTGTTGTTGTACAAAATAAAAAATTATATATTTTTTTATTTAGCTAATCTGTCATTAGGATATATTATTGTACCTAATAATCTATTTGGTGTTCAAATTTAATTCATAAATTAGATAGCAGATGTCTTTTTCTAAATATGTATTAAAGGTATATATAATTGTAATCTAAAAACAATTGTGTGAAGATTGTCGTTCAATAGTAAATTTTGATTTTGTTCCACTTACTTAGGAAATGTATAAAAGGAAATTTCATGAATAATTATCCCTTGTGAACTATAATAAGATTATAGTTCAGCTTTTCAGACGCTTTCCCAATGTTTTTTGTGTGTGTAAGGCTGAAATCAGGGTCACGCTGAGTGGCGGTGCATCAGCGCCGGTGAGTTTACTGTCATTTGTCAGCGCTGAGCAATCAGCGCATGTTCTGCCCATCGCTTGCGCAGCGAGGCCCAGAAACCAGCTAAAACCGAGTGAGATTCTTGATAATGAAAAACTTGAATCTCTCTTTCTGTGGATAAATTTGTATCAGAATAATGTTGAAATGATCTGGTTAAATTATCTATTTTGTTTAAAATTCGAGCTATGTCCACCTATGTATAGTCATTTAGGTAAAGTGCATTTCTGGATATTTTATTATATATAACCCACTTATTCTTCGATTCTAAGTGCCATAGTCATTTAACATTTATTTTTATGATTTTTCACGATTATTTGCTATGATTTATTTATTAAGTAAAGTACCTATTTAAATATAGGGGCATGTGACCAATAGTTGCGTTACAACAGAATATTATTTTATTTAATTGTTTGCATTTAAAATGTTGAATTAGAAAAGCTTATGCACAATTTAGTAATTTATTTTTGAAAGTAAGTATTGTAAACTTATTTATGTGCCGCATTTTATTATACATAGATTTATTACCTTTGTTTTTAGCAGTTCTTATTAATATAAATGTTGACCAACGTTAAACAGACACTATTGCACGATCTTACAACATGTGCAACTATTCGCTTTTGGTGTTATGTATTATCCTAATATATTTGTTCTAAGGGTGTTCCAAGTGTCAATCTACGTTGCTCATACCACTTTTATAGAATTGATTCACATTAGAATATTTATATATTTTTCACAGGGTGGTTTAAATATTTTTGTATGGACTACCTAAAAAATATGTTCTTGATTCTGCGGTGCTCATCAATGTTACATATTGGATAGAAGACACCTATACAAATAAAAAAGGTTCCGTATCATAAAGTACTAAAGCGTCGTGTTTCCAAGATATTCAAATGGAATAAAAATATTGTTCTTATGATTTTTTTTTCATGTAAATATCTTTAAAACCTGACGCCTTAGGAAATTATGATATACGATTTCGTTTATGCTTTTATCCAATATACAACTTTAAATGTGCACCGCGATTTTGAAATAACAGTGTGGTTAACCGATGTTGGCGCCAAAATCTTCAAACCACTTTCTAATCTTTTATAATAGTGTTAGTAAAAGCTTTTGAAATTAAGCCTTAGGTATACATACTTTTGTTGCAACATCTTTAGTCACATCAGCCTCGTACTCGATAATCCTTTAGTAAAGGAGCAGTGTGCTGAATCTTATTGTTACTATGGTGATCCTAGACTAGGGTTTCAACTGCTATAACTGAAAAAAATAATACACCGATTGCGTAGAATGTTGAAACAAAAAAAATTGCACCTGTCGTAGACCGACAAATTTCGGCAAGGTGTGACTTCAACTTCAATATTTGCAGTTCTCTATGGACATTACAAGCAATAGAGACAAAACCTAGTCTAGGAGTATCATATTAAATATTATCTCGTATTTCATAGCCTCGCAAATGGCTATAAGTAAACCACTTTTACGCAGTCGAATTCTCATAAGTATTTTAAAATTGTAATCTGATAAGAAATTGATGCACGGAGAGTGTGGCACAAGTATTTCTTTATTACGCGTGGAGTCACTATTTTAAAATTTAATTACGTGTATGCATGTGTATTGACGTGGTTTTTATTCAATAAACATTTATGCGAACTCCTGTGTTTCATTCAATTAGTTCCCGACCAGGTGGGATGAGAACCTGCGATAGACTGCAGGCAGATGCTGGATGCGTCAAGTTGAAGACGCGTTATGGCGCTCATTAGAGGAGGCCTCAGCAGCGGCATAACGATGATGACCTAATTCCCGTTTCAACTAATATATCTATGGTTTCCTCTTGAATTAATTAGGTAGGTATCTACTCTAGGCGGATCGCATCGGCCACGCGGGAAATCCAACATGTTCTATGTTTTTCTTTTTGTATTTTCCGCTTTCAGAAATATAGCTAACTAGATCCTATCAATCCATGGTTGTCTGATAGAGATCGCTCTTGAGCGATAAGACTGACAATTGTATCTAGTTCTTCTTTAAGTTTTTGATTTTACATTGTTCTCATAAACAGTGAAATAAAGAATTATCTAACTATAGCGAAACTCGATGCGAAATGTTTGTAAACAAACCATGACACAAAAAACTTAAACCCACTTGCTTTGCGTTGCGTCGAGTTTCAGATAGATATACCTGTATGCAAGCAATATTCACTGAAGGATCTCAAACGACAAGTAATGTAAATTCCAGTTGGCTGGAATACCTATAGTTAGTCGTTTTGCGACAATTGTAAGCTATTTGCTTTGAAACCATGCATAAAGAAACTTCGAATCACATGTCGCTTTAGAGTGTATTGATATTACCTGTTTTCTCGACGTTATAAAGGTATTACCTATGCCTATTACTTACCTACTTCTAGAACGCAGAAAATACAATAAAAACAGCTACCGGCGCCGATCAGAGATCTAAGAAACTAAATAATAGACATGTTTTCACCATTTTATCTATAATCGAATAACTTATAGGGTTTTTCGTAAAAATGTAAAGGATATAAGAAAAATATATTAATTAATTTTATAATAATAAGAAAAATATAATAAATCATGTTGGTCAAAATAGTTCTATGAAAACGGGCTATGGATCCATCCATAACCCGTAGTAGGTTTTATAAAAGAAAACAGACGAAATAGAAACAATGATTTATTTATTTTTTAAATTTGCCTCATTAAATTGTTGAGATCAAATCAGGTAACTATTATAAAACAATTTTAATTACAATATTCGATAAATTATACCCTTACTTCGATGATTCTTTTAATACAATGTCTGTTCTCTAGAAATACACTTATTGCAAAAGGAATAGTTTAATAGCATGCAGCTGAAATCCTTAGCATAAAATATAAAAAAATAATGCCTAAAAGTAAAATAAAAACTAAATTATTTTTTATTCAAATTACAGCCACAAAAAAATTGCCCAAAATTAGTAAAAAACAGTACAAAATATTGAATATTTTTCATTACGAACGTTTGATATCCGACTTGCAGATCAAGCATGAAATATGCCTTATTTGTAGGTACTGATTATGTAAAATCTATCAACATTCGGAGTCTAGTTACTAGAATGAATTTTAGTATTACTGGAGCTGGTTTCCAAAAGACTTTCACTTTGTCATGTATCTGGAACAAAAAACAATACATTTATAGCTTTGTTCTGTTTTTCCATCACCAAGCTAAGTGACGTTGGTAGTTTATCAGTACTGCGTTAATATCAGTAGGTAGAATAGAAACCTACTATGACGCTATAGCCATAATAAGTAGGTATGCGTTTGCAATAGGTAGGTACGAGTTGTAGTGAATGACGTTGTTTATTAGCATAGCACTAAGAAAGCAATGGTTTATGCACAGAAATCAATGTTTATGGATACCGTTTTACCTACACCCAATAAGATCATGTAAGTAAGCTAGAAGGTAAAAGATTAAATGAATGAATGATGAAATGAATCAAATGATAGAAATTGTGTTTGATTATTTTATTTGTTTTTTAGATTCTTGTGCTGTTGGTAAATTGGCTGCAGTTATTTAAGGTACTCACCTACCTAAACTTTACAATTATTCTCAATTAATTTCAGTTCTGATATTTTTTAAATTTTGTATTATGTTCTTGAAATAAACTAATTTTATTGCTTTGTGAATGAATGCGGCCGTGTTTAGGTTACTTATATATTAATATAGATTTCTAGATATGTACCTAGCACCTGCCACCTATCTATAAAATGCTGTCCTTAAAAGTTAAACAACCAAAGCGCAATACGGTACCTACTAATAATTATGAAAATACCAATGTTTAATTAATTCCCTTGATGGCTTGGGTTATTTTATTAGCATAACTAAATATGTTGATCCAGGGCCAACATCAAAAGATAACGTTTGATTCAACGTTTGTTAGCAAGTAATTAACTAGGTACCTACTTACTTGCTAACAAAGATAGTTGTTTCACCGTTGTCTTCCATGTTTATGGCAAAATAACTAGCTAGTTACAAACGTACCTTATCATAGTGGCAACAGTAAAATAAATCGTATACCTAAAGCTAAAATAGGTACTAAGCTCGGAAGGATTTCCAAACACTTATACTTATAGTAATAAGTAGGTAGTCACTTTTATGTTGACACTTCTGATGCCGATGATGATCAATCATACAAGCAGCGCGGTCGACGAACGACTTGCCTCATTTCTGCCCTATATATAACATTATAACATAAACATGCGCACACCCATGTTGATGTTAGCCCGTGGTGGCGGGGCCACTTTGTCCTTGTCATGGGCCTGAGTTCGGTTTGACGATACATATAATTGTCAAATTTTTATGGGATTTGATAAAGCTCCTCGAGCGTTTGGTTGGACATGGAATTCCGATTTGTAAAGCAGAGGCAGGCAGATGAAACCTGCAGTCGAGTGAATTTAATTGGAAGTAGAAGTACATATCTATAACGAAATTATCTATGCATTATTTACGCTGGTACACGTTACGTATGAGTCCAGTGCCCGACTACCAAACATTTTGTAACATGCTACCAGGCTACTTCAATAATTTAACCATTGTCAAATTCATCATGCAACTTAAACCAAATTTAAGTTAATGCCACCACCACCCCGCACCGACTTAGCAAATAGAAATACCTTATTAAGTCTAGACTCCACTCTGCACCAACACGCGTAGCAAAACACTGGATCAAAAAAGATAACATTTATATAGGAACAAAATTTAGTAAAACAACATTTCGATACCGACTGACAGTCTGTTCAACCTATATTGGAGTAACGCTATCTGTATATTGATTACATCAGCAAATTAGTAATAACCGGTATACATAAGTTACATAATGTAATAATGAAAGAGGTGCAAACTTTTACGGTTTTGAGTACCTACCTACACCTACCAAATGGAAAAGATTATATTTACGTAGGCTCCAAAAAAGGTGTAGGTACCTACTCTTATCAAATGTGGGTATAAGTGTAAGAACTTAAACATAAACTATATTAAAAATAAAATCTATAAATAAATAGTGTTGGATAATTCACACATCATCATCTAGTCCCAAGCTAAGCAGAGTTTGTGTTGTGGGTATTAGATGACTGATATACCTTACCTACACATTACATCGATAAAAAAGTTCTACTAGGTTAAGAAATATTATTAACGACTTAATTACTTAGTTTACAAGGCAATTTTTTAAGCCATGCTGTTATAAGTAACTAGGTAAACTAGCAATGATTAAAATAAAAATGTAACATATCGTTGTTGTAACATATGTTTTTTAGTTAATTTTGGATAAAATAATAATAATGTTGGACAATTCACACAGCACTATCTAGCCCCAAGCTAAGCAGAGCTTGTGTTTGTCTTGGGTACAAGGTAACTGATATGGATAATAACATAGATATATATTTTTTATTATACAGAAAACGACCAGAACACCCGAATTAAATATCTGCAGTTTGTACAAACATTTGTCCCAGTGTCCAGGCGGGAACCGAATCCAACAATCATCAAATGATTATTTAAGATGGTATTTTGGCTATTAAACCTACTTAAACATGTTTAGGGAATTTCATAGTTATCACCTAAATGGACGCAATTTCAGAAAAGTTTGGAGTTCTGAACCCTGAATGCGGTCTTACGATAGTATCGAGATATCATCGTGGGGTCTAATTTTTCTATGGGAATCCCATAGAAAGATCAAGATTCTCGACGATACTAACGTCAAAACGTACTCTGAGCTCGGATTACCTACGATACAAAGTACCTAACAATTACTTCGGCCAGGGGCTTAGCTTCTTCACGCATTCAGTATCAATTTACTAAATTGTCAGAAGGATATAAGAGGGTTCACTGGGCGTATGAATCGAGTTAATGAGGACGTGGTCATCGTCATCGAGACGATCCATTTAAAATGACTCAATACGAGGTTACTTTGCCCAGGAAACCGCACTAGTCCAGTCATTTTAGCTAAAAGTCCATCTGATAATAACGTGCAAACCAGCTGGAAACTCGGATAGGACTTCATTCTGGCGTTAGCGTTATAAATATTGTCTCAAAACTCAAATGAAATATCGGTTTAGCTTCCAAAGATATTCAAGGGCAAATGTCACAAAAATTAGTTTTTCGGCAATAATATTGACGTCTATTTGAAAATTGTAGAACATTTGCTAAAAATTTATAGAAACATCGATTTGTACACTCTGTTTGACCCATATAAAATTGTAATTATTCAAGCAATTAGGCCATTGAACTCCATTGAATGACTTGAGTTCTGTAGGAGAATGAGAAATTGTTTTAGGAATTTCAATAACATCTGATTCTCCGACAAATCGAATATTACATAAATGACCATGTAAACAAAACTGCAGCCCAGGGCTGCCAGTTATCCGCTAGAACTGCAGCAGAAATAAAGAAAAATAACACTAAACGTTTAAATTGAAATGTGTCCTGTAGAGACGTCGAACAGTAGTGTGAATGGTGGTTTTTATAAAAGGCTCACGCAAAACACGCACTACACTCACGTTAATCATTTCATGGCCAACAACTTAAAAAGTCCGACAAGCGATTGAGACCACTCCCAACCCCCCGTGCCGTTTGACGAAAACATTTTGAGACATCCTATATTTCGTTTTCATCATCATCAGCCTATAGCAGTCCATTGCTGGACATAGGCCTCCCCCAATGAGCGCCATAGCGCCCTGTCTTCAGCTTACCGCATCCAGCATCTACCTGCAGTCTTTCGCAGGTCGTCATCCCACCTGGTCGGAGGGCGTCCTACACTACGTTTACCGAGTCCACTTACACTCAAGAACACGTTTGCCCCAGCGGCCGTCGGTTCTTCGCGAGATATGGCCGGCCCACTGCTACTTCAGCTTGCTAATTCTTTGAGCTATGTCGATAACCTTGGTTCTCTGTCGGATGTATTCGTTACGAATCCTATCCTTCAGAGACACTTCGAACACAGCTCTTTCCATAGCTTGCTGAGCGACTTTGAACTGGTGGACCAGCCCTATCGTGATTTAGTTTTCAGTTATGGTTAAATAACGTATAGAGTACGTTTTTTTCAGCATGTAGTGTGAAAAAAATTGTGCTCCAATATGCTCCTGCAATGTGCTCTACAATGTATTTAGGTACACAATAACAAATACTAGATGCTATACCTGTTTAATTTTGTTATTATATTGTCTTCGCTATTCTGTAGGTCTTATTTATGCAGAACAAAAGAAGAATGTCGTTTACTTACACATACATACTGTCATATTACCGTTATCGTGTTAACTATGTTAAGGTTGTTTAGAATTTTTGAATAAAACTCGTAACTCCTTTCATTATTAGTTAGTATATAGATGGTAATGGCTAATTCAAGTATTTCATTTTAAAGCTAAACTAAAGTATCCATCCTTGTTTATCATCAAATATACATATTTACATCCCAATCTATGTAATTATCTCTCTTTACTTTAAGTAGGTTAGGAACCTAAAAGTATATTAAAAGTGTTTTAAAATAAATCATTAAAAAATTGTATTAATTTTAGGTATCTAAAATGACAATGATTCAAATCTAAATGGTATATTACCTATTAGGCCCACACATATACAATACATCTGCATATCTAGAACTCGAAGTAGGTATTACAAACAAATACCTACTCAAATCATAAGTTTTATATTATTTACGGTATATAGTATAAGTAAGTCAAAGTCAAAAAACTTTATTTAGGCTTACAAAATAAGCACTTAGACTAATTGGCAGGTAGTAGGTAGAATACCCGAAGTATTCAATTACTAAAATACACTATGCCTAAAAATAAGCTCATAATGTGCATTTTAAATGGTTAATTCTACCCAAAACCTAGAAGAAATTGTCAGGAAATTTCAGAGCTAACAATTTGAACGGATCCAACAAAATTATTAGTATAATAATTTACTGGAATAGTTTGTGTATCTACAATATTGTGTTAAAAGTAGAGTAAACAGGTACTAGCGCGAGATATTATTTTAAATAACGTTAAATAATGGAATGATTTAACACTTACTTATAGGTACTAGGCACATTAAATTACATGATTATGTTAAATATGGAACCAGTTTAGCTAATTTATTTAAATGAGACAAAATGAGAACATAGCTATCGAAATAAATATTTTCCTTAAATGTAATAAAGTAAAAGTTTGTTACTATCTCGTATAGCAAGAGAGGCCAAATGAAAGTTAGTTTGCATTATCTTGTTTAGGATAAAACAAGTTTCACGCCTTTATTGTATTGATTTAGTGCCTGTCTGTATTGTTTCTTTAAGAGTTTCATATTAATTTTATTTATTATTATTTTAAACATCATAATGACAAACATAGCACTATTATTTAAGTAAAACATGCTACAATTCTAAATTACAAATGTTAACTAAAGCTACTACAAAATAAAGGCCTGAAATACGCCTAGTACTGCCACTCCCAATTATCATTACTCAAATAATGAATTTTATTCAATGTTATAAACACAAAAATGACTAAAGAGTATTTTTTCGTCATGCATAGGTTAGTTAGTTAGTACAAGAACTGCATGACATGTTTTTATTTTTAGTTTAATTTAAATAATTTGATTCCACATAATATTACCATTGAAATGCATCCAAGTATTCAAGCTCATTTTAGAAATTCTAAATTCCAGACTATTATAATAAAATTACTGCCATAATGTGGCAGATGCCTTGCCCACCTAAACTGCAATTTTAAAGCAGTGCCATGAAGGTGTGGATTGTAATAATAAATTCTTTATGAAAAGGTATTGCCAAAACATTTGATGTCACTTGTGCTTGTGCGCATGTAAATATGTACCAGAGCCTATAATTATGAGCGTGTGACTGTCTTTATGGAAGCAGTGCACATGAAATGAGTATGCTGGTGGGCAAAGCATCTAATAATAAAATGGAAGCTACTATACTTTACCCAATCCATGCTTGTAAAGTCTCTTCCTGTAAAAACCCCTAGTTAAAAAGTATTTTATGACTAGGATAAGTAAGATAAAAGATGATAAGTACAGGAGACTTAGCATTCCGAGGTCCAGGTCGGAGAATGGGCTGGGAGCCAGGGCATTGGAGGCGGCGCGCGCTCGGCGGACGTCCCTCAGGCTCTCCGCACCGTAGACCGACTGAAGGTATTCATAGACTGCCGGCAGATTCCAGGCGCCGCGCGACAGCCGACACGCGGGGCACCTCGATACACTCGGGAACTGGATCTTCGGGAACTGCGGGTCTTCTGTCACATCACCCGCGAGGCGCAAGTTCACCTCGTTGTGTGATATCCACAACCATAGCACAGCTTTATCATTCTCTTTTACGTCAAACAATCTGTTCCTCGCGGCCATCACTTGGAAATGCTCTGAACATTCTGTACAGCCGAAGAAGTGCTTGATGTATCCATGCATTGCTTTAAGAATTTTGGGACCTTCCAAGCCTGATTTCCTTGCGGCGTTTACAGTAAGTGTGTGAAATAGAGACCATAGACCGCATGAGTATCCTCTGTATTTGTTAGCACTGCCCTTACATGCTATGAAGTCATTGGTGGTGGTTAAAAAGACGGGTGAGTATGACTCTTCTAGCTGTTTCACTAAGTTGTAAAGGTCACTTCCAGTCCAACTATTTTTGGTGAGGATGGTTGCTCTTAATCCTGTTATGAATTGTTTGAGATTGCCCCTAAATGGAAAAGAGCTAAGAAGGACATCCAAATAGTCTAACAAAGCTTGCAAAGGTTCCCCAGTCAGATTTGGGTACCTTGTTATCTCTGTGTGCAAACTGATTTTCAAGGTGTTTTCTAGATCACTGTAATAAACAGCATCCACATTTGGGAGCTCTGGAGTGTTGGGATTAACAATATCCATAATTTCTGGAAGGCCTGCTTCTGTTTCTGGAAGTTTGTAGTTGTTAGCTTTCAGGAAGGTATTGGCAGCTAAGGTAAACTTTGGTGCTGTAGGAATATTTGGACTGAGCTTTGTAGCCTCCAAAGATGAGCTCACAGCCACAAGACCTGGTACTTTCTCTAAATGTGCAACTTTAGCCAACTGACTATTGTCATATACTCTTTTAATTTTTATATTTTGGTAGTTATGAAAGTTCAAAGCGAGTTCTGATCCTACAGTGGAGTTTTCATTTTCAAACACCAAAAATGTGTATAGTATGTGGTTTGGGACATCATTAAGAGCATTTCTGTAAGAAGTATATGTTGAAATATTAAATGAGGGTGCATGCTTAGCTCGACCCATTTTCTGTTCAGAAATCAACTTGTTAATGATCAGAGCTTTTAGTTGATCATCTCTACCAACTTGCTTCAAATCATCTCCAAGATTTCCATTAGCTTTCACATAATTTTCATGCATATATCTCATTGTTGGATAAGCCATCACTTCAAAATCACGACAATATTCATTGTTCTCTTCAATGGAACAGTCAACAACAGCAAATCTCAATATGTCTCTCCATGGCACAAGTTCGGTTGCTAGACTCTTGTATTTCGGGGAAAATGTTCTGCAATGACCGCAGTAGCTGTTGTAAAACTGAACGATTGTTGCATGAGGTTGGTGGTAGACTTTTCTATCGAAATTTAAATTTGTTAGGATTTCAACATTATCGGACTTACTGTAAAGCCCTTGTTGATCCAAATCAGCAACCGACAAGGCGGCCCCGCTGACAGTAGTACTGAAAACCGCGATGCACAAAACAATGCAGCACCAATTCATTTTGACAGAGTGCACTTTCCTTGAATAGTAATAGAAATTGCTTTTTAGGAAATAGCTCTTTTCATATTACTGTAAGGTTCCACCGCGTCACGGTCCTCAAAGCTCTTCATGCAGCACGTATTTTGACCAATAAACTAAGCCGAACTTCATGAAAGGAATATAACGAATATTTGGTCAACGATCTTATCAGCTTCGGAGCTGATATTGACTACACCACCTGTAGACTACGAAGCTACAGGTGTACTGGCTGAGTGAGTAACGGTTGCGTTGCGTTAAATCATGGAAAAATGTTACAGAACGCAGATAATCGAATTGAATCAACAACAGTGAACAAATTCCAACAAAATCAGTGTTGTGGTGTGGGTCACGTAGTATCCCTATATACCTAGTAGTTTGTGTGTGGGTCGAAGAAATAAACTGACAGCTGACTTGACTTCAATCCTTTTGACCGCTAAGCCAAAATCGATGGCTGTGGTCTTCTACCCTTAACTCTACGCATAGACACACTTCTCTTCTCTTTTTGAACTCGCTAGTTTTAGCTTTTGCCATATTTATTTTTTTATATTACATATTGTTTAGCAAACAAATTTCGAAAACACTTAATTTTGTAATTGAGTCTACCAATAGGTGTCATAAAACTAACACGGTGTTAATAATTCGATTTAAGTGGGTTCCCAAGATAACTAAAACTCGGTAGGTTAGGTAGTATGTCCTACATACTAATAACCGTCATCTAGAATTTAGTTTTCGTTTTAAGTTTTTAGGTTTTTCCTTTCCAACGCTAGGCTATAAGAACATGAATGACATAGAAAATTATTCATTCTACATTTCCGACACCGACTCGACTTGGTTTTTGGCATAGGATATTATTGTTCTATGGCATAGAGCTACGAGTAGTTGAATGGATGGAGAGTAACATAAGCTACTTTTTGTCCTGGTAAAAATTCAAATTCCTAGGGGAGATTTACAGGAATATCCGTAAAATTATTCTTCCTTCGCGTTCTATAAACAAACGACTTGATTTTTGGCATAGACTAGACAACTATCTCAAAGTTAAATAATCACAAAAAACTTGCAGCTCGCTCCGCTCGCGGTTATATTTTCGTCCTTGCCTTTATGGCTCACCCCGCCAAACCAATATGGAAAACTCTGACAACTACCTCAAACATGCTTTTTTGGTAAGCATGAAATTTTCGCGGTTTCCTTCGCTCGCTGTAATTTTTCTTATGTCATGGCATTTTCGTTTTAATCGCTTAACTGTCATAGCGCTAGTCGTGCAGCGTAGAGTGAACATAGCGGACGCTAGCCGCCAGATGTTAAAGAACACCAAAATACTATTTTTAGATAATTGAAATAACTTCATCGAATATTAATAGTCTGATAGACAAGCTAGTTTATGCAAGCAGCCGTGGTAGCGTGGCATATTTATTTTTGCCTTCTTACTTCTTTTGTGCTTGCCGCTCGCTCACTCGTTGGATCTAGGGCGAGTGGAACGGTCGCTCTATGTCAGCGGACTGGTAGGTTGCTCCGCTCACTCACCGTTATTTATTAGGTATGTCATGCCTTCATATTTTTTTTATAAATAACTGGAGAAAGTTACAAAAGTTTCGTGGCTCGCTCCACTCGCCGTTATTTTTATTTATTTTACCTACCTTGGGGCCGTTCCGGCGCCACCGCCGATAAGGTGCTTACCACTGTCGGCCTCTAGCGAAGCTATATAGGTTTAGATTGTGTTGTTATATCAATTACATCGCTCGGCATTTTAACACTTTTGTTGAGGCATGTATACTCCGATCTAGAATCCTAGTATGTCAACATTTTATGTCAAGATAGATAACAATAACAGAAAACGTGATGAATCACTAAAAACTGCAACACAGACTTCAACAACACAACACATAATCTCCCATGTGGAGCGAAATAGATTTGAATTTGTATTCAACAATGAGAGAAATCCATTAAATTATGACTGAAACTTTTCAAAATCAAAAACTGTTTCTAGCTTCTATGCTTTGCTTGGATGATACCAATGTCGTTAAATATTTTCCACCAATATTCCTCGGGTTTTGTAACCACATTTGTAACCCCTTTGTATACAAAAAATATCCAGGTTTTTGTATCGGAGTTATAGACAATAGTTGACAAAATTCCAGAATAGCGTCCCAGTTGCATGAAATTGTGAACACATTTTAAAAAATTTACGAACACTGCTATTCATCGATCGATACCTATGTATATATATTTTTAGTTCATTTTCTGAATGCAATTCAAAGATTAGAGGATAATGTAAAGTGAGCTTCTTTTCTCTATTGAATTTGCCGTTTTGCTCGATATGGACGATATGAAAACTATTACTGTTTTTTATGTGTAAATTTATAAAGTTTTCTATTTGAAAATCTACAAGAATCACAATCATGGAGAGTCTACTAAAATTTCAACAAATGCAGGATGAAATGACCAGGTAGGTCATCTCATCTCGTCCTATAAAAGTTAAAATACAAAAATTCGAACATAATATTTTTGTTGTTGATATGCATTAGCTCTAATGTACCTACTTCTTCAAACCGTGAGAATGTCTACCTGTTTTTCAAATACCTATTAATTCTACATTATCTAGACTAAAACCATGGGATTACAGGGAAAGATAGATTTATCTAACCCTGTAAGTCTATGGCTATGTATGTACTTAAAAATAAAACAAATAACGGAACAGTGAAAGTAGACGACTTAAAGAAAATTAAAAGAAACACACAACAAAAAACTATATAAAATTAAGTTATTATAAAAAGAATTCATTGTTAAGCAAGCGTCTTGAGTTTACTTGCAGATGTGTTAAATAAATCAACATAATTGTTTTTGTTGACCAATGAGTTGAACGATTTGCTAGCTTGTAACAAAAATGCGTTTTACCTATAATTAGTTTTTACCATGGGAATGTAGTATTACGAAATATTTCCAGCATTAAGTATTTATATTTATTGTATTACTATAGGTTTGAAGCAGAAATATCAGAACCAGCTCTAGGGCGCATGCAACCAATATTGGCTGCAGCAGCCTTCAGGACTATACAACAAAGGGTGGATAACCAAGCCATGCCTCAATACCAGCATCCCCATCTCGCACCTATGATGTTTGCACCGCTACCCCCACCACCACAGCCTTCACTATTGATGGTGCCCCAACAAGTAAGAAAACCATGTTAATTGATTCTCTAAATATTTTATATTGCTTGGCATCCTTTGTTGTTGTATGTTTCCTCCTTTGTTGTACATTAAGACAAAAATCAAAGTGTCAAGTCAACATTTTGGAGCTTCAGTACCAACAGTTTTACTACCAACCAGATCTCCTAAGCAACCTGAGCAGAAATAAAAATATTAATTAGTATGGCTGCAATAGTTCAAACATTTAAAAACAAATAAACATGTTCTTGGAATTGAATAGCAATTTTTATTTAGTCTGAAGTCTACTAACCCTACATCTATAATACCATTTATTTATACGTCAGTCTTTAATTGCAGCTTTTCAATTTCTTACTATATTTGCACAGGTTCAAAGACCCTCGGCATACCCTATCCACATGGGCCTACCGAGCCACAGAGAGTTCCAGCCAATGCAGCTCCAGTATCACGGCATGCCCGAGCCTCATCTAATGAATCCTCAACCTGCCCTGATATCTCCACCACAGCCTGCCCTGCTATCTCCACCACAGCCTGCCCTGCTATCTCCCCCACAGCCCATAGTGCTATCTGCCAAGCCTATCCTCTACAAAAGACCAATAGAAGATGCGAAGAAAGCTAAACAAGAAAAAAAACGGGTGAGATAATACTGATAATATCTTTTACAAATGCAGCAACACAATTATTTATTAAAAAGGCTTACTGATAAAAAAGGATATAAAAGGTTGGCTTGTAAAACAACTCAAAACACAACCTGACAGGTTAATATTTCTTGTTTACTTCTTTACTTACCTTAAAAATAATGAAGTGAACAAAAAATAAAAGTGATAACAATTCCTACTCTGACGTGCCGTTTAAAAATTCTGAAAATATGGCCAAAGTTATGTATGAGTAAGTTTAAAGGAAATAAAGCACTTTCAGTTTTGAATCAATTTACCTTCTCAATAAGTGTTTGAGAAGTCCAGCATTACTTTTGTTATTTTTTTTGTCCGAGAACTCATGGTTTTTTCCACTCTCTCGTCATTATTACAGCGACAGATCAGACACTGCTGCTTTTCATTTCACTGCACCTATGTTGTGCGGTTCTCCAATATTCACTCAGCTTTGAGATAATGATTTATAAAACAGTGTATCTGTGTATAGATCTCTGTGGTGCAACAGAAGGTCCGTCAGCGAGACAGGATGTTGCGGGTATGACTCCCGCCGCTTGACAATTTGATCGATTTGCAGATATTTGTTCCGGTGTTCTATGTATTATAAAAAAAAAATGTATCCATGACATGTGTTGTATTAATTATCTATAACAGTTCAGTACACACGCTCTGCTAAGCTTGGGGCTACATTACATAATATGTGAATATCCCCCATAATTTAATTATAATTTCCTTGGTAATTGCAGAAACGCAAAGCCCAGTTAAAAGCCGCCAAAGCAGCTGCACTGACACCTGTGGCGTTAATTCGACCGGTACAGGTTCTGCCACCAGCTCCGCCACTTACTCACGAGTTGGTCTTTAAAACTAAGAAGGATAGGAGAAATAGAAAGGTAAATTTATTATAATTGCCGTGTGGTACAATTTTCACCACGCCAACTCGTCCCGCGGTCTAAGAGGCGACTTCATGATATCCACCGATGCGAACATGATTCAGATTCAGATCAAGAGGAAATTGGCGTGGGTACAGTATTTTATCTACTTAGAAGCTGCCGACAACAAAGTCCCAAGGCCGTGTCGGCGATCAGGCGACGACAGTGACGGTAGACTCCATTACAATGCCACTTATTACAATTACAATAAGCCTGGTATTTCCCACTGCTGGGCAAAGGCTTCATTCCTAATCCCTCCACGTATCTCGGTCTTAAACCAGCTTTACCCAAACTTTGTCATAAGCGTCCAAATACGTCACGCCATCGCATCCTCGGTCTGCCGCGTTTGTTTACACTTATCTCAATCAAAGTCAAAGTCGTCTTAAGTACATTTGTAACGCATTACTTTGTAATGTTACAATTATATGAAGAATATAATAATAAACTATCAATTTTTTTTATTAGATGGCAAGAACAGCCGGTGGTAAAGTTTGGGAGGACTCCAGGACTCTGCTGGAATGGACTGAGGATGATCACCGCATGTTCTGCGGTGATCTTGGAAATGATGTCACGGATGAACTACTTGTAAGTAATATTCATTGCTCAGAGAGTGGTCTCATCGCTCGCTTCAATTACTTTACGAGTAAGATTTTTTTCACGCGTGCCCATAATGAAATGATGGATTAAATTTTTATGTTAATTGTTTTGCTTTACAGACTCGGACATTCGCTAAGTATCCATCATTAGCGCACGCGAAGGTAGTTCGAGACAAGCGGACAAATAAAAGCAAGGGCTTTGGTTTTCTGAGCTTCAAGGACCCTGGAGACTTCATCAAAGCTATGAAAGAAATGAACGGTACGCAAGATTTTTCTTTGCAAAGAAATATCTAGGGCACCTAAAACACGAGCCTTTTTAGCCTTGCCACGGGTTTGGTTTGCCACTTTCCTGTCAGTGTCCTGCTCACAAGACCATTTGACCAAATACCTATTTGTACACGACATGTAAGCAATAAACCATTGAGTATTGAGAAACCGAGTACTTCCACAGCCAGATGTTTTCCATAGTGGCTTTGACTTTTAGGTCAAAGCCACTATGTTTTAACGTGTTTTAAAAAATAATAAACCGACTTTAAATTCCCAAATAATGAAAATGGGGATTAAACTTAATTTTACTTAATAAAGAATCATTCAATTTGAAATTATTTATTTACATAAGACCATAACATTAAAGATAACTCCAAATCGTTATGCCTGCCCATTTACCATCTTAAAAACTTCAAGATATATTTATCTAATATGAATGAGGTTCTAGATTCGGCTGTACATATAACCTTCGCGTGAATTCTTATCTTATTTTGACTACACTTTTTACCGTACTTACACATTGTCATAAATTTGGCATTACAGGCCGTTACGTTGGAAGCCGGCCGATTAAATTGCGCAAAAGCACGTGGAAACGTCGCTCGCTGGACGTCGTGCGAAAGAAGGAGACGGAAAAGCAAGCTCTGATCCCATTACACCTGCCAAAAGCACGTAACGTATGTACATACGGATTGGTTGCAGACTGTTTTTAGTTATGTTTCGATAGAGATAATAATGATTTCCAAATAAATAAATCGAGAAGGAAAGGAAACAAATCTTATAACTTTTTATGTATTTAATACATGACATTGAAAAACGATAATTAAAATTTATTCCAAATTAATAGAACTAGACTACGTCTTCTACTCCACTTCTACCCACGCAAGTCGTCAAAATTATCATACTTTTGTAATGTATTTTTATTCATTGTTTGTCTAATTTTAATTTCTGTACACTTTCTAACAACTTACTAATTAGTTGTACTGTGGTATATCGTTATTTTTTAACCAAACCTTTCTTAGTTCGGATAACATCATTAAATGGAAAACATTGTCTCATCCATAACAACCGTCTGCTGTGAAGGTAACAGGGTCTGCTGATGACGTCCTATTAGAACAGAAAAGGACTGGAGAAAACGTTTAGTTCATCCCAGCACAACATTAGGTTAAAATTATAACAATTTAACGGGTATTTATCATTATTTACCAAATATGGATCCATATGGATATCCGAAATAAAGAATTTTTATTTTATTTATTTATTATCGCTTTTAAATACCCGTTAAATACAAAGTTATAATAATTTCTGATCTCGTATGTATAGAAAGCTTTATTAGGGTAAAGCAATGTTTTTTGACATGTGTATAATGAATGTTAAAATAATTTCTTCATATTTAGTAATATGTAGGAGTTTTCGATACAAATATCATTACCCTACCTAAGGTAGATGTTTATAAAGGTGTTTATAAAATCATGCTTAATAACTAAGTTATAAATGGTTAAACTAAGTTTAGTTTCATATCATTTCTATTTAAAACCTTTAAATTGCAACTATTGCACATACTTTTCATCATTCAGTATTTTCTGACTTTATGCATGTAATAGTTTAAAATGAATCTCAATGTTAGTATAGGTAATTTGTTTTCTAAAACAAAAGCTTAGGCTTTACATTTGGTAAGGTATTTTCACTGTGTCTCCTTCCTTTTAGATTGCTATCTAATAGTTGTTATGTTCCTAATTTAAAAAATTAAGTGACAGAGTAGAATGAAGTGATAAAGAATTTACACTCGGCGTCACAAAAATCGCATCTCTCCGAAACTATGTTTGTTGTTGGTATCTCTGATAAAACGAACCCTTTTCTGTAACGACTGTCGTCGATGAGTATACAGAAAAGCAGGGGAGCTATTCACAAGTTTGCTTCGAAAAATACGTTGCATGGGGGTGGATCGTGATGTTCTGGGGCGGCATTTCCATTGATGGGAAAACGGAACTTGTGTGCGTTTCCTGGGCTAGAAATGGTCGCGGGTAAGGGTATCTGACTGCTTGTCGGTACATAACGGAGATCCAAGAGCATGTGGCCCCGTATGCTGGTTTTGTAATCCTTTTTTTTTTATCTCGTTAAAAAAAAGCACTATCTGTTTATTTTATCTGAAAGTGGGATAAATCTTTCTAATGAGACCTATAATCTAGTCTTTATAATAACCAAATATGATTAAAAGTACATATTTTTAAGTACCTAGACTTTAAGAGTTTATAATATTTTTTTAATATAATTATTGGTAAAAATAAAATTCATTATGTACCAGTCAGTAGAACTCTGTTTCAATGTTTAGTACCTAAGTATAATTCAATGTTGTAGTGCCCATTGTGGGCTTCATGGTAATCTCACTTTATCTAAAGAACTCGATGTACACTTTAAAATAACCAAATAAATTATTACAATGATATAAGTGTTTTTTTAAATTAAAACTAATTTAATGAAGTAGTGTTTAAACAGGATGTTCGGCACACCGTTTGTAATATGGAAACTGGAGTTAGATTAGGTAGAATTTTTCTGAAATTTTAACTAATCAGCGCTGTTAGGTACTTTATTTGTACGAAATATCGTTTTTTTTTAATTATTAGCACATACAGATCTAGACAAATTAAGCAGCTATGAAAATATAAAAATGAGAATTCAACTTTAGATTAAATAAAAATAAAAACGCCACGCCGTCAATTGATTTATTAGTACCTCTTTAGAACGCTGAATGCAGTTGAGTGCCTGTCCAAAAATTTGGAATATGCCATAGAGGACTCTGACCACGCGACGAAAATTGTTTTGGTTGCATCCGCAGCAATTGCAGTGGATGCAACCCTAAAGCACTTAGGTACTCACATCAGCTATAATGTAAAGATGTACATTACACTGAGAATTCAGTTGAATTCTCAAAGACATTAAAGCACGATCGCCCGACAGCTATAATGTAAATATTTTAATATATTCGTATTTTAAGATACAGAGCGATACGAAAATTTTACTACATTTATATTTCGTTACATCTTAATACATATTATCCGTATATCTCTCTTCGAAAAGCCCCACCTTAGAGTTGGAAAGTGCGTCAATAAACTCCTGACAAAAGATTGAATTGAGTGCCTATTTAACTATTTAATTTGAAGCTCACGTCAAACGCCAGTTTTCGTGGACTTTAGATAAGATAAGAGTGCTCCTAGAAAGAGAAGTCCATAATAATTAATCTATGAGAGTGCTCTAGTGTTGGCATTTTTACTCTATGGAGTCTAATTCCTGTAGTCAAGTCAAGACGACAAGATACGTAGCGTAGACGTAGTATCCCTATCATAGATTAAGTAAAGTACAAGATGTCTGGGTAGCGTGGTTCGTGTGAGGGACAGATAATACGAAATAGTGTTGCCATCAAAAGTTTTTACCCCGATTTTAGATTTCTTATGTCAGGTTTTTTGGTGATATTTTATATAGCTAATAACCCCAATATTATAAGAAATAAAGATCCTATCAAACCTACTATCGCGAAGTTACCTGATGCATGCGAATGTTATTTCGGTACTTGGTTTATGCCAAATGTCCCAAATTCCTGGGATATGATTTGCGATTTTCCAGTTCATAAATATTTCGGGCTTTTTCAAGAAATTCAGAACCTAGAATTTCACCGAACCTTTATAGGTCTTTCCTATACTGGTAGGTTAATGTGGTGGATTTTGGTCCTTACTTTTTGTTACAGCCTGAAGGTATAATTCGTCAACCCAGGTCCTATTGTTTACTTGCGTTTTTCTTAGGAAATAAGAAAGTATGCGGAAATGGGTAAAAAAATAATAAATAAAACAACAATTAGCTACCTATTTTTTATATTTAATTGGTATGTAAGCTCTTTTAGGTATAACAAAAATAAAAAAATCTATCATTTTCAGGCATAGGCGACAGAATATTCTTTTTAAACCTTAATAATATAGAACCATAATACGTAAATTTTAAAATATCATTTATGGAATTTAAGTACGCTGTTTCTTTTTTATCAATAAATTTTCATCAAAATGTTTCCTACATATTTTGAAATATTTATTGGGTTCCTAATCTTTGCGACCCGTGGCTTCTAGTCAAAGAAGACGTAAAATCGTTACATAATTATATTTTTTATATGAATGCATTATTAAACAATGAAGGAATTCAAAATGTTTCAATGCGACATGTGGGTAATTTTATTTTCTAGTGCAGGCAACCCTAAATTTTCATGATTTTATGAAAATTAACTTTAAACACAATTTTTGAGCCTTGTCTCGATGGGATTCTAAGAGACGGTACATTTTGAATCGTTTTGTAGTCAAAATAAATTGTTCTTACCAGTGGAATGATGAATCCGGCACTTTCACTTCACTGTAACTTTTACACTGAAAAACACTGCTCTGAACCATCTTCACTTCGGTTCTTTATTGATTGGAGGTGTAGTAATGTTCGCGGAATCACTCTACCGCATTTAAATTTGAAAAAACTTATTGTAAAGTTGAAAACAACAATATTGCGTCGAAACCCACCGATGTCCAGGCACATTTGTTGATCACTAGACTGATTAACCTTGACACGCTGAGCAAGACAGATATACAGTCAACCTATCTCATTTCTTCTCAGGCTTTGAGGATATATTGTTCTCTTTCTTGTGTTAAAGAGATGGCATTTGCGATCCTTCTATGGACTTCTCTTTCTAGGATCCCTATAGTTTGTGGCGTAGACAATACACGAAAGAAGTTGAAGTAGCTGATTTTATTTATTGCGTGTAATGAATGCGGTGCCGTGCCGGTGGTGGTCAAAGCAAAGACATCAAAATAAGTAAAGTTAATTATTGTATTGATGTATTCTCTTTGTAAAATAACTAGGGTGTGATTTGATTACACCATCATCTCCCATCAATCTCCCTCCCTCCATTCCTTGGAGAGTATGTACGTGTGTTGTTCGTATGTGATCGTGCGTGATGTGATGATTATTATGTAAAACGAGGCAGGTAGGTACAAAATCACTTTTTCAGACAAATGCAACGTAATTTTCTTCCTCGACACGTGGACTTATAAATCCTGGGTAATGTAAACTGAAGCTATACCAGCTAGGGCGATTTATGTCGGTTGTTTGCTGGTTTTGGAAAGTGCAGCAAAGCCACGTCTAAAGGAATATAAAAATAATATAATTTCATAAAATAGGCTGCACATTAAACATATTTCAATTAGGTATAGGAACATCACATAATTGTTAGAGGCATTTAAAAATAGTTTTCATCTAGGTTTCATTTATTTTCGTAGCATTACCTATCTATTTGTGCGTGCTGCGCACGATGCGCTTCTCAGTTGCGCAGCAGCGGGAGGTCAGAGGTGAGGGGATCCAGGCTTTTGGTATATTCTGGAGGCTTTTGAAATATAACCTAGAATGT
The DNA here is from genome assembly GCA_943735965.1 of Eupithecia abbreviata. Taxonomy (NCBI): domain Eukaryota; kingdom Metazoa; phylum Arthropoda; class Insecta; order Lepidoptera; family Geometridae; genus Eupithecia; species Eupithecia abbreviata. Next base: position 11,147,229 of record OX030973.1, read on the forward strand.
GAAAGCAATTAATCAATATATCGGCGGCGGCGCGTTCTGCATTACGCATTGCAGACTGATTGCAGATGCAAATGTTCTTCAAAACAGAAGCCTTTATTTGTTGAATAATGTATCATACATCTCTTTATACCTAGTTGATGTCACTTTTCATTTTCATTTTACCAGTGCTAAAAAGGTCTTTGTTTTTGCTTACCTACATTGAGGGAAAATTCTAAGAAAATGTATTAGGAAATAATCAGTAATAATAGGTATGTTTTTTAGTTTATACAACAACTACAATACAATATGGTTACAGATATGATATGTGTACTCTTTTATCCACATTGAGACGTGAATGGGTTAGTCCATTATGCATGGTTTTGTTGGCTAGTATAGCCAGCCTAGCTCCATTCTGGGCTGCAGAATCTTCCTAGGTTCTTCAAAGGCTTTTTGGAGTGACCTTGGGTGGTCAATGATTTTGTGTTGTAGTCTTAATGCAGACATAGTAGCCCGTCGTTATATGTATAAGTCTAGTATCACATCTAGGGCAGCACCTGGTCTAGTTCTCATGCAACTTACCTCTAAATAGCTTACTTTGGATTAACAGTCTTTAAAATAAATGCTTACTTTGTAAAATCGAAACACACTACTGGCAAAAGTGATTTCGTAATGATTCAAACCTAAGATGATATTAGAAATAATGAAACACTTGCAAAATTAAAAAAATTCCAAAAATAAGCAGAAGTGTGATGTGGAACAGTTGTGTGATTTTCTATTAACTAAGTAATGTAACATAGTAATGTTGTGATTTCAGGTTTGTGTAATTTCACCATCAAAATATTAGTTACACTATCAAAATGTCTAGTAGGCATATGCGCCGGGTGAAGGAATTAGAGGAAAAGAAAAAAAAAGAAAAGAAGGAACCAGATGTAGATTCAGATGATGAACCAGCACAACAAATTTCATCATTTCAGGGGGTATGTAAAACACCCATTAACTTAGATCAATAAGGCAGGTGTTCATCATTAAAAAACTTTAATTTTATCTAAGATACCTATTCTTGTAACTAGTATGGAATAGGGCAACATTTCATTTCATGGTTTTGATATTTTCTGATTTTTTTTCATAATTTCTATTCTAATGGCCATTTTAATTTGTTTCAACAAGTAATTTGTGCTATGAAATTCAACAGTTGGAGGTTAGCTCAGACAGCGAGACCGAGAAACCAGCCCAAGATCCAAGCCCACCATCAAGTCCAAAACCAGGTCCGTCTAGTGGACGTCAGCTACAACGATCTAATGTACCAGAGGAGGACAAGTATGGAGCTAAAAAAAAGACTTACACCCAAGCTGACCTCGCAAAAAAACAAAAAATGGCGCAAAAGAAATCAAAAAGAAATAAAGAGTTTAATGTACCAGAAGGAGTGGTATGTATTATCTCAAAGAATTACTCGTCTTTAGATCTCAAGAGATAATTGAGTGATCAGCAGTTTCATGTTGACATTTTGACAGACCAATTCATAAATTAACATTGGTTAATTTTGACCATTTGACATAAAAGGTTAATTTTGACCATATGGCATAAAATGTATGAATTGGTCTGTCAAAATGTCAACATGTACTTAATTGTCTGATTTTATAGCACACAAGTCTTAATAGGTATCATAATGTAAATGTCAACATTCCAGGAAGATGAAGTTGGTTGGTTGGCTAGTGAGATGAATCGAAAGTTGGGTACCCCACCACCAAGAAGGCCAGAATTCGTAGTTGACAGACGAGAACAACGCAAAAGTGAATTATTCTATATAAACTCAGAACATCTCGATGTCAACAAGGAACTTGCTAAAGTTTATGGCATTGGTGATATGTAAGTAAATTTTTGGTTATTATAAGGGACATATATCGTCACTTCAATGGTAATCTTACGAATCTGCCGTTTTGTGATTTTCACTTTACTATAGAAAACTACACCATGTCCAACAGGGGAAGAGTATAGTCAATTTGTGCTGAACAGTGTTACTGTTTAGCTTATGTAAAAAAAGCAATGCTAGTTGCTCTAAGGAATATATTATACATTTTTGACTTAACTACTTGTTACTTACTTTTGACTTAACTAATGTATTATTATATAGGTATGACGACCTCTGTGGCGCGGTGAGTGAAGGTCCGCCTGCTACGCAGGAGGTTCCGGTTCGATTCCCGCCTCGGGACAATTGTTTGTACGATCTGCAGATATTTGTTCCAGGTGTTCTGGTTGTTAGCTATGTATGATAAAAAATATCTATCTATGTAATGTATTGTATTAAAGTATATCAGTCATCAAGTACTCATAACACAAGCTCTGCTTAGCTTGGGACTAGATCATGCTGTGTGGATTGTCCAGCATTATCTTTTTATTTTATTTTCTAGGAAATCACCTGCTCCCTTTAATCGGAGAGTGAGTCACTGGATAGGACTTTCTCCTGACATTAAGGGTATTTCGGTAAAAGGTTTGTTGACACACATAAATTCACAACATTATTGGATCCATCAGTATCTGTTAAAATTATTTTTTAATTTGCAGGTATACTTATGTCCCGATATAAAATTGAAGAAGGTATAAAGTACTTCAGATTTACCCATAATCAAGACTACAGGACACGATGCAAAGCACTAATAAAAAAAGTCAACGAAAAGATAACTAATGGAGGGGATGATGATAGCCAGTTGCATTCCATATCTTGTGTTGAGGCATGCCTTGAGGTAAATAATAATTGATCTTCCAACCCCCATTTTATATATATGCTATGAAATTATTAAATACATAAATGATACATTAGTTTCAATTTCTAATAGTCTTTAACTTTTAACTATTTCAGAATGCTGATACCCTCTACCACCTACAAGAACACAAGGAGGGTAAGCTATCTGTGGAGCAATGCTTATTCTGCATGCAATTTGTTGCAGAACCAACCTTCAATTATGCTGACGTGAGTACATACTTATAATTTTTTGTATAGTTCGCGTAATATCCTTTTCTATTTGGTTTACTGGAGGGCTGGATTTGTGATGTCAGAGCTGATAATAGAGATGATGACAGATTATTATTATTTTTCTAAACACTTTTAACATTTACTTACACACAATAAAACACAACAAAAGACAATCGCGCCTACTTTTAAACAATTACATTAATTGAGGTATAACTTAAAAGTACAATTTTTAATAATTATACCTTCTTAATTTTCAGGGAAATACCCGCCTTTTGTACGACTACGTGGAAAACAGGGCATTCTTGATTGCTGTACTAAAATATATATATATTCTATCTAACGCAGCATGTTATATCACTGCGCTTGCGCTAGGCAAGGTGTTGCTGAAATTAGACCCGACGGATCCTTTATGCGTGTTATTTATTATCGATACACTGGCTATACGGGCGCGGGAGTTCAATTGGCTCCTCAATTTGATCGAGGCTTGGCGCGAAACCAGACAAGCGAATCGCTTTTTTAATATGCGATATTCGCGCGCTCTCGCTCTATTATACATCGCGCTCAGGACGCAGGATGATTGTGAGTGTTTAATATGAGATTAAGATATGATTTCGATGTTTATTTTAATTATTTATACGACTTATAACAAAACGTACGTATTGCTATGAGCTCAATGAAAGTCTTTGAAACTTATTACCTCTTGTCACGGCTATAAACAATAAATAACCTTATTATAACAAAATGTAGAATAACTTGCAACATCACTAATCATCGTATAAAGTGATATAAAAGTCAGTTGCAATATTTATTTTTGTACGCTTTTTCCGGAATTAAAAGTGTGGCCGGTAAACGGATCTGGCTGAAATTTTACATGAGTTTCCTACCCATGTAAAATTTCAGCCAGATCCGTTCAGTTAAATGGGCAAAGAGAACATATTCCCAAACTTTAGCATTAAATATAATTGTGATATTTTAAACATATTTACAGATTGCCAGCCATAAAAATATTATTTATTTTTGCAGTTGCTGAGGTTAAACAGGCTGAAGCAGATGCAGCCTTGTTTAAGGCAATCATTTCCTACCCATCGGTAGTCATGAAGATCGTAAATTTCGCCAACATTCCTATTCCGGATGACATAAAGAATCATGTGCTTTTCAATCCTCCTGTAGGTTTTCCTGGGTAAGTTAATCATGTTTTTCTTAGGCAGGCTTGGTACATTTGGGTTACATCCACTAGAATTTAGTGTTTATCAATGTTTTGTGTTGTTCCAGCCTAAGCGAAGGTCTTCAACTGTTGATCAATTTCTATGCGAACCTAACAGCACCTAGGTGGCGAGAGCCCTTTATTAAGAAGTGGGTTCTAAAAGTGCTACGAGAAGTGACAAAACAATATGATGAATCTTCTGACCTGAGGGTAAGTTTTGCTTATATACTCTTAACTTATATAACAACAAAACAGCGGGGATCGTAATCGCTGGATTCGGTTAAGTTTAATTCTGTGTTTTATTATTTAATTCTTTAAAAAATGTTTAAATATATATATATATTTTTTTTTTGTTTGTTTTCAGGATCAGGTCTTTGCGACCGCCGCACTGGTAAAGCGAATTTATCGCTATCTTCCGACCGAAATGAACCGTCATCTTGCCGCCATTCGATCGATGACCAGTTACGTCGGTGAAGGGGTAAGAAACATTTTTGTCTATCTTCTCCCTACAGCTTCACACACATTTAAATATTGTGTGGTTTAGGGTGAAACGTGCGTTGACCTTAACTATCGCGACGTTAGAATCTCGAACACAGGCCCTGGAAGCAGTTATGAAAAAAAAAAAAATTGTTTATTTGTATAAAAGTATCTTTACATGCTAGACAGTTGTTAGGACATCCTTTTAAGTATGTAAGTAGAGGAATATAATTATATAAATGAATATGAATATTTATTCAAACCATATATAGATAAAAACATTGAGTCAAAACAGATTTTTAGTTACATATCAAATCACAACTTAGACTAAAACAACTCAGCAGACAATACAAACGTATATTATAAACACACATACTATACAGGGTGTATGGTGGAGGGTTAGACAAACTCGGTGGGTGTGTAGGTGGATCTATTTGTAAAATACAAATTGAAGTAGAAGACCCTAACTCTTTAAATTTTTTTAATCCTGTTTTTTGTATTTTTAAATAATTTTCCGAAATTTTCACTCTTTTCCCCTAGAATCTTTTTTTGGAACATGTTTTCTATTGTTCTTTTTATTTGGTTTTGGTCCCAGATGTATACTTCATCTATTGAAGGCATTATTCATTAAAAAAAAACAGTAAATAATTAGTTACACGCTCACAAAGTTAAAAAAAAAACTGAGTATAGAATGTCACCTTTACATAGTTTAAAAAAAAAAACTAAAAGCGATCGAGGAGTTCAAATGCTTTTAAAAATTTATCTTATCGGCTACATGTGGTATACAACGGTATACCACATGTAGCCGAAAAGTCTATAAACTTGTTAAAAATTAACACTTAAAGGGAAAACGAAGTAAAAATTCCAAGGAAAAAATAAATCGTTTTTTCTACTTACCTAACAAACCTTTTTACTTTTTTAATCTTAGACTGATATGTCTATTAGAGGATTCAAATTTCGAAATTTGAATTTCGAATTCTAATCAATAATTGTAACTAATCGTTAAATTTCCTTGATATTTTGGGTACAATAATATAGCTTATGATTTTGGGTACAATATATATCTATACAAGAATAACTATGAGTTATTCTGATGCATAAACTAAAATATATTGTAAAGTTTCATTAAAATCCATTCAGTAGTTTTTCATTCTTCTAACGCGAAAGTTTGTAAGTATGGATGGATGGATATCCATATCCATCCATACTTATTAGTGGTATAATATATATATATATATATATATATATATATATATATATATATATATATATAAATTCTACTTTATTTTTATTGGCGTTTGGATACCCACGATAATATTAGTTACCTACTTGGAAATTACTAAACATCTTATCATTTTGTTGGCCAAGTAAATACAAAGCTACATTACTCGACATGTATAATAAACGTCAAACTTCTTGTCCTTTGGCGAACCACATGATAAAGATTCACAAAACGAAATTCTTGATGCACAAAGCTCAATTGTTAGGCGATTACCGACGACGACGCGTTGATTGTTCAGTGTTCACTGTAAGTTTTTGTTTCAAACAATTAAAGAGCGAGCAATAAAAGAGCTGACCTGTAAGCCGCTGCTGGAACAACCGCTTGAGCCACATTATTTAAGTCAAGATGATGAACAAATATTCATGTTTACCCACTTCACAAATAAAGACAATCAAAGAATAGAGCAGACTGTTACAACGTTTATAGTATTATGCAATGGAATATTTCCAAAGGAAGTTAATTAATATTTTCAAATACGGATCTTTTGTGATGTCCATTGTATTATAAATAACAATTAAAGTGTAGGAACAAATTAGAACTAGTATTTACGATTGAGATAGTTGAGCTAACTGCAGAATCTTAATCTTAAATCGAGTATTAAGAGCGTGCCATACCTCAGCCAAAATTCGAATTTCGCTTCAGTTCAGAGCAGAATGACAAGATATGATTTTCTTGTGAGTGAGAAGCACAGAGCGATAGACGTGCTCCGTATTTTTTATCGACGTAAGCGCCAAAACTGCCTAATGCCTAATTACAAGTTATTTACACAACTAATCTAAAAATTAAAAAGACGAAAGCGAAGAAATTCTACTACGTTTCTCGACAAAACAAAAATCCAACAAAAAAATTAGGTGGTTCCTGAGATAAATAGCAAAATGTGTGCAAAACATGTATTTTTCAAAAAATAAAAGTATCGAGAAAATTTTCACCAATCGTGTTTTCGAAGAGACGGAATCCAAGATAAAAGTTCGAATTATCATTTACCTAAATATGAAGGTGGTAGCTTTCACAGATTCTGAGATAAATAACGATTTCTAACTATAAAATTACATAAGGTACACTCTTAAAATTAAGATTCTGCAGTTAGCTCAACTGTCTCAATCGTAAATACTAGTTCTAATTTGTGCCTACACTTTAATTGTTATTTTGGAAGGAACATAAACTGTCTAGGAAGGAACATATATTGCTTGCTATGTTCGTCGCTCGTTCTCTACTCTGAAGTGAATTATTATTAGGTAGTACAAATAAATTTTCTATTTCAGAATATGCCGCCCGTACCACTTACGGTGTCATTTAACCCATTTCCCGGAAGAGGGTATAGTATAGATACATACAACTACTTTACAACCGAAACACCTCCCCAAGAGCTCCAGCCTGGCAACCCTTACGTGGAGTTTTTCCGGGGTCTCGCCCCCAATTCTGATCGTGTGGGGTAAGCATTTCTAGCAATAATGCATGGATTTTAAATGTATACTAGGCACACTATGATAATATCTGAGTATGAATGTATTCGTAGATTTGTCTTTGATGCTTTATCAGCATATTTTTGAAAGTACTTATTTTTTCCGATTAAGTAATGATTGTCGTGTGGAGCAAACAATTGACATAAGTGTTAATTCAGATGTCGATAAAACTAAACTTATTTAGTAGTTGGTACTTAAAAAATGATTCCTTTTATTTATCGAGAACGTTTCAAAAGACACGCCTACATTTTTAGTGTCAAATTAGTTTGGTTTTGGCGAGACCTGAATTATTTTGGACACTATTGTTGATTCGTAGTATCTGCTCTGGTATATTATCAATATAGAGGGGCCGTGAAGATTCCTTGTGGTTCGCTTTTAAATTATGCCGTAGAGGCCCTATACTGTTTCTTTGTGCAAATTAGATAACTTTTCCAAAAGGCACGGGTTACCACGTTTCGTTGGTACTCAAGCCGTTATATAGACGTAACGTATGTCTGGGACTATGTTAAATATTTTCTAAAACATACTTCAGATGTATTATAATTATTCATTCCAATGCAGTCGAGCTATAGGTATTTTTTTGCATTCATTTCATTGTTTTGAAACACCTTCAATTATTAAATTTTGTACGCAAAAATTCATTTAGGAGGATAGAACGTCCTTGAAAGAACCTAATGTTAATGTTCAATATATTAATAAAGCTGGACAATGGTTCTCGATGTAAGTACCTACCTATTGTTATAAAAAAAAATGTTTGTATGTCAGTTTCAATAATTTAGGGGATGTATAGACAAAAGTGATTTGTAAAAGGATAATAATAATATATAATCTTGTGAATAAATTACTTATAAAAATACGTTGTTTTGTTTTATGTGAAAACCCCAATGTTCAAATAGAATTTTAGGTAGTGACTAGAGATGTGTCTTCAACACGTGCTTTTTTGCATATTAAGTTTTCTTCATTTCTTTGCTTTTTTTAAGTTTCTAGATCGATATTGCTTGGTTGTGTGTAGTTATTATATTTGATATCTGCCAAAAAGATAACAATCCCGCAGTACTTAATATTTTGTTGATTTTGAAACAGAATTTTAAGTTTGTAGTTTGAGATCCTATCTTTAGTATATATTAAACAAGTATCTTTATCTCGTGAATACGTACATGTGAATTATAAGTTTTTTTTTACCTATTTTCACAAAAAATCTAATAAAATTATTTAGATTACACCTTAGGTCATTTCTATAATTCATACCGAAAGTCAAAGGAACGCTTTCTACGTGAAAAAGACTAACGCGCTATCCTCGCTTTAAAATCGTTCGCAAATTGCCATACCTATATATATACATAGATATTATATGGCATTATATCTTTTTAAAATTCGTCGCAAAGAGCGGCAGCGCCGTTGAGCCTATTTCTAAAAGCTTTCAGAATCGTATATTACAAAAAACGAAATTCACGATGGATGAGAAACACTAGGTATTTGTGAAACGTTTTAAAGTCGAAAGAAGAAAAAAACAGGAGGTTCCATGTTTGACTTCTATACATGTATGTATATTTTATATGTTCTCTGTCAATTATGGACAAAGTTGATGATTTTTGCTTGCTTTTGTATAAAATAAAGAATAGTATCGTACCGCAAAATTTGAAAAACAACTGATTACATTTTGATATTGCATATTAAGTCAGTTTGTAGTTTTTTTCAAAACCGAATAGAGGGTGTACCATCGCACGCGCATACGAGTAAGTTTCCTCAAAAGGTCACTAACATTAAAGTCAAAAGTCGTGTTAGAACTATGAAACCGATTGCCTTTCTTGGGCAAGCACATGTTACAACATGATTAATACCAACTGCTGAAAGTGATCATGATGGGAAGATACAAGATAAAATAGCGGTTGCTCCAGGAAGGTTTCCTGGCTGCGCCACGTAAGGCAATGGACTGGCATTCAAAAAGCATTTATGCTAGCCCTGGATAAGGAAAAATTAACGAGGATGAGCGCCGACCTTCTGTATTGTACTGGCACTATGTGAAGAAGAAGAGGATGTGTGAGTTAAATACCTAATGTCTGTGTAATATTGTATTGATTATAATCATCATCAGCCCAGTTATAGCCTATATATACCAATCCTGGATATAGGCCTCCACTAATGAGCGCCATAGCGCCCTGTCTTCAGCTTGACGTATCAAGCATCTGCCTCCAGTTTTTCGCAGATCGTCATACCACCTGGCCGGAGGGCGTCATACACTACGTTTGCCGAGTCGCGGTCTCCACTCAAGAACACGTTTACCCCAGCAGATTTCGGTTGGCCGGCGAAATAAGGTTCGAGATAAGGCCGGCCCACTGCCACTTCAGCTTGCTAATTCTTTGAGCTATGTCGTTAACTTTGGTTCTCTGTTGGATGTATTCGATACGAATCATATCCTTCAGAGAAACTCCGAGCATAGCTCTCTATATAGCTCGCTGAGCGACTTTAAACAGGAATTGGGCCAGCCCTACCGTGAGTGTCCACGTCTCAGCTTCGTAGGTCATGACGGGTAGGACGCACTGTTTGAAAACTTCCATTTTCAAGCATTGCGGTATGGATGACGAGAAGACTCGACGTAGTTTTCCCAAAAGCTGCCCAGCCTAGCAGGATCATATTAGTTTTTACCTAAATGCAGAATCTGCCCAAGGTTAGTGTACGCGGAAACAATTTCCAGAAGGTGGTGGTGTAAGACGAGAGGGTCCCGGATCAATGAGGCCATCAATCATGACTAGTTTTATCCAAGTTCATGCCAAAACCAAAGCATCTGGTTCAGCTCCTCCAGCGACTCCGCCATTAAAACTACATATGTCATCAGCGAATCGCGCAGGTGTGAGATGTAATCGCCGTTTATGTTTATAGATAGTATCTATGTATATAATCCCTACCTTTCCAGACTAGCGTCTTAAACATATCTTCCAACGCGCTCGTGAATAGTTTCGGGATATAACATCCCCCTGTGTCACTCCTCTGCGCAGTTGGACGGATTTATGCTGCTGGCCCTGCACTTGGTCACTCATGGTGGCGGCTTCATAGGGACATCTTAGCACTTGGATATAACGATAGTATACTTGGCTTATTCAATTGTATTCTACATATTTAGTAACGGACCGCTGCGAGAAGCTTTCAAATAATTCGCTTTTAGCTTGTCGCAAACTTGAAAATCACAGCACAAAAATGGGCATTCAAATATTGGCTTAAACTTGTAACATTTGGATGCATTTTATATTGACGGAATCGTGACGGAATAGAGGATGACGGACAACTCGTTGACCACGCGTGAGAAGCTTGTGTGAAGCCATTTTGTCACTGTAAAATGTATATAAAGATTTAGAGTTAAGCCCTTATTGAAATTCACGTTTTTGTGAATGAGTGGTAGCGGTATTGTAATAATGAGCGCATAGCTTTGTAGCATCCAGAATGTACTGTCTTCAGTTATTTTTATGCAATAGGTCCCTTTGTGTCACAGTGCCGAAGCAGGCGAGGGCGTGGCGGGTAGCGTAAGAATTGATCGACTCCTCCAACCCAACCAAGTAAGAGCTGACTCACCAACACAAACTTATTTATAGATGGCTCCGCTTGCTTTTTTCTACAACTTTGCCAGTGTCAGTAAGATGTGTATTAAACTTAGTGCAAACGCTACTTAGATAAGCATGTATCAAGGAGTGGTGTGAGGGGGACTTCAACATCTCGTCTCCCAAGCTAACTTGCACGTGGTACACCCTGCTAAACAACGAACTAGTCTCTGGTGAAAATATCATACAATCTTCATAATTTGATAACTCTGATAATTTACAATTATTTTCCATTATTGACACTCACAGAAAAGTGTCCAACCAGACACAATTAACGCCACTAACAAATAATCATCATCACATCTCAAGTATCAAAATGCTTATAGATTTTCATAAAACTATAAAAAATGGCGACCTGATACTTGCTTAAATCTGAGCTGTTATCTGAGTATTGGGGGTAAGGGAACCTTCCACGGGAAGGGCAGCAGCTTCCTGTACATTTTTAGCACATCCACTACGATTACCAATCCGCCTACCAAGCCTGGTGAAAACTCCCTTGTTTGTGTGCTGATTAGAAAGAAGTAAGATTAACCGTTGTCATTGCTATTGTTTCAGGTTTCAATCTGTGGCAGAAGCGTTAAGTAACGTCACCGACTTGGAAATTGTTTTTGATGACGTATCAATTTGGGTCAGCTTGCCAACAGCGGAGGTACGTGGATTATTTCCTACTTGCTTCTGCCAGAGGTTTCGCACGCACTTTAATAACATAAAAATCCAGATCTGGAATAATATCTATGCTAATTTACCTATTTTTTTACAATATACCCCCTCCAATAAAAAACCTTTTATCAAAATACACGCTAAAATCTAAATTTAAAATACATCTGCTTGATAAGCAAAAACAGGAAATTCCTAAGCACTTCGATCGCTGACTATAAGCAACGCGCAGAACATGGACACTGGAAGCATATCCAGGTGTCTGGCAGTGATCGCTCTTGAAAAATAAGACCGCCAATTGTCACTTATGTTATGATTGTTTATTAGTTTTAAGTGCGCAATAAAAGTATTCTATATATCTATAGCAGACTGGCCTTTGCGCTGAGAACCGCCTTCCAATTGAATATAGGACATCCCTTGGGGCAACGAATACCATAAATGAATAATATATGCTCCTGCATTACTGTAATATTTTTTTCAGGAGAATCCTAATGCAACTAGGGAGCCGCGGCGGATCCCGCCGCTGCAAATTTCTGAAGTTGAAGAAGTCAATATTACGCATACCTGTACTATTGAAGAACACAAGGACTACTTCGCTGCAGTCTTTGTTTCGGACGAGGAGAAAAAGCTACCAATGGCCACGACAAAAGCCCTCGTAATTTACTTCATAGTGGGCATTCAAATTATATGTAAGTAGTAATTTTGTATTTTTCACAAATCACTTCAAAAATGGTTGAACGAGTAATCATCATCATCATCAGCCTATAGTAGTCCAATGTTGAACATAGGCCATGTTTACTACCCCTAATGAGAGCCACAGCGCCCTGTCTTGAGCTTGCCGCATCCAGCATCTGCCTGCAGTCCTTCGCATGTCATCATACCACCTGGTCGGAAGGCGTCCTACACTACGTTTGCCAAGTCGCGGTGTCCACTCAAGAATACGTTTACCCCAGTGATTGTCGGTTCTTCGCGAGATATGGCCGACCAACTGCCACTTCAGCTTGCTAATTCGTCGAGTAATACCCTATTAAATTATTTTGTAGAAGCTGCCCTGTGGCCCTGTTTCAGTTTCTTTCATTAATTTGAACTTCATATTTTGTTTACCAGATTACCTGACAGTTGGTGAATATATACGTCCACGTGAGAAAGAGGCCTTCGAGGAACCCCCAATAGATTAGAACAAACGACCTGACCAACCTTTTCAACCAATTTGTAATGATTAATTACTAATTTGGTTAGGTATGTATTCGGTTCGATGCACAATTTGGTCTCATTATGTGCCAATGTTGTTATATAAATTTTGTAAAAATATTTATCAGTAGGTAATTTATATATTTTACACTTCTTTAACCCAAAAAGTGTGTCATTATACGAGTACCTTCTCGTAAAGGGGTCAAAATGCTCTTGTAAGTCAAAGGGTAACAAGAGATATGATACTCTTGTTACCTTTACGAAAAGGTACTTGTATAATGACACACTTTTTGGGTTGGTGGTAATTTAAATAATATACTATCGGGTTTAAATTTTAGTAAATTACCAACAGCTTATAATGTGATCATGGAAAGAGAGATTCATCATTTCGATGTTTCGTCATTTATCGATTTATTGGGTGATTTCTTCCGTCCAAGAAGGAACAATAATTTTATTTGTTTGTTTTTGAAAAATGATTGGCTGGATCAGAATTGCGTTAAACAAAGCTGTAACTGCTGTTAACGTAAATGTAAGTGTTAGGTAAAAGTAAAACAGTTTTATTTATTTTTTCATTACTTTCAACACAGTTAAAAAATGGAGGGGGCTCATAAAATTTAAATCCCCTTTTACCCAGAAAGACAAATGGTTTTATGTTTTTGTAGGTAGGTACAACCTATTTTTGTTTTCGATATAATTGCCTCTGTGTACCTCTATGACTTTTCCTATTGTACATAACATGTTTCAAACCGGAGTATATGATTTGAATTTGTTATTCCATTTTTGTTAGTATTTACAAATCATTTTACTCCGACCAAGAGTTCTCGTAGTAATAGATAATGCTTTAAAGAACAAGTTTTTTCCCTTGGTTCCTTGCCGTCTACTAAGTTTACTACAGGGCAGGGAACAAAGGATATTTCTATTGATGTTAGATATTAGTAAAGTATTATAGTGTTCTATCGAATCATTTTACTAGGAGCAAAATTTCTCGTGTTAGGTTAAATATTAGAACGTAATAAATAATTTTTTAAGAAGTTTTTTACCTTGGTTCCTTGTCGTCTACCAAGTTTACTACAGGGAACTAAGGGTTTTTCTATTGTTGTTAGATATAAGTTAGGTGTTATAGTATTATATCAAATCATTTCACTCAGAGCAAGAGTTCTAGTGTTAGGGTAAATATTACGATATAATAAATCATGTTTTATATACAAGTTTTTTACCTTCGTTCCTTGTCGTCTACCAAGTTTACTACAGGGAACTAAGGGTTTTTCTAGATGATGTTAGATGTAAGGAAGCTATAAAGGTGATAATGAATGCTCTGTTTGAATTTTTGGGTGTGTTGATCATCATTGATGATTTTGTGATAAACTTGACTGAATCTTAGGGTATTTTTTGCCAGATTCCAATAGTTGGGGATAGGCTCGAAGAAAAGTATGTGGCGATTGATAAGCAAGCAGAATCATTCATTATTAGCCCGATGGCTAATTAATCCGATTTGATTATATAAGTTTCAAGTTGTAATCATTTTGCTCAACATTAAAGGCACATGTACGAAAACGATATATTTAAGCGAATTCACTTCATTTTCAAATCGGATTTTTTATGCCATAATATTTGTATGCATAACCTTCATTGATTGTATTTACACTTAACACTATATATAATATGAATGTAGTAGTTGTGTCGATCGATTATAATATAACAGTATTATGACCCCGGACTCTTCGATCAGGTGGTGGAAATTGGGAGTCCGTTATAATAACCGTCAATCTTCTTGTCCTCTGGCGAACCACGTGACAAAGACGCGCAGATCGCAATGCTAAAGCAAAATTGGTGGGCGGCTACCATCTAGACAGTCGTCGCGTCGATTATTCACTGTGTCATTTTATTTCAAACAATGAAAGAAAGAGATAGAGCTGTACGAAACTGTACCTATCTCTTTCGTTTGCTGCGTTGTTGGCGGCATATGAATTGCATGCTGAGTGTACTTGCGCAAACTTCCACTCTCGTTGCTCGTCACTGGACAAGATGTTTGGCGGCAACTATACTTCTTTAAGTACGGCGGCGGTGCATTGCGTCGTTGACTGTCTTTATTCAATGAATTGTTTTTCTGTGGCAGTAGGTAACGCTTTCAATGTTCTGTAATATTATATGTAAGCAAATATCATTCCATTTATACATACATAGTATTCAGTGTCGTATAATCGTAAAATAAATAATATCGTTAGTAATATCTGTCTACTTTTGGATATTTGCACATGATAGCGTTTAGACGTTCCTATATTGAAATAGTGATACTGAAGTCACCCTTGCTGTTTATCAATGTTGTATGTATACCCATTGGTTTGGTGTTTACGATATGGACAGTTACTGTTAAAACCATACATCTTCTAATCCACATAATACGTGATCTTCAATTACGTGGTCTTAAATTTACATAACTTTGTTAACTTACCGAATTCTTATAGGTACATTTTTATTTGTATTTAAAAGTAGGTACTTCAAAAAAACTAAATTGTGTAAATGGAACCACCGACTTATTTGTCTCTTCTAATGTTCGATTTCAGATGAAAATTTAATTTTGGACAATCTATGAGCTTTGATTTAAAAAAAACCATTGCTCAAATTTCTGTGATTAGAAAGTATTAAAATTGGTTTATCTATCTATGGTATTACATATTAGGTTATTGTTTTATTTTGTACTAGCTGCTCAAATGTTTCTTAAACCTCGCTCTTGAATAAAAAACCGTATCAAAATCTGTTGCGTAGTTTTAATTATCTTAGCATACATAGGTACAGTACAGACAGACAGCGGGAAAAGACTTTGTTTTATGAAGAAACTACAACTGGGTACCTAGGAACTTTTCTAGTCTATACTTTGACACCTGGGGCTGGGGCTAGATGATGCTTTATGAACTGTACAGCATTATTTATTTATTAAGAAGTGAGCGCAGCGAACGAGGTCCTTGGTGCCAGCTGGTGTGATTTGGCAGGTAATGCTCTGCACTGCTCATATAAATATGAAACAATGAGTAGTAAGATATTTTGAACACCTTGGGTGGTTAGAACAATATGATGATTCGAACTGCGTATATCAAATTGCTTCCATGTTTTTTAGATGATTTTGCCGACTCTAGACGCTCATATTGATTTGACGCTGACTGTACCCCCCCCTCTAGGTATCTAGCTATGCTCTAGTGAAAATATTAAACTATCTGCATAATTTGATAACTCATTTCTTTTACAATGATTTTCTATTACTTGACACTGGCAGAAAAGTGGCAGTAATTTATTGATAAGAATATTCTTATATGTCAAACATAGAGAACTAAATCTATGTCAAACATAATAATACAAGTAACAAAAAAAATACACAACGAATTACAAATCATACACACACAGGAGTTTACAGGAGTTTCTTATAAATAATTTTATAATTTTTTTGGTAATTTTACCAATACATAATTAATTATTCATATCAACATTTTATTATAATAAATGTTATAAATAGGTATTATAAGTGTGGATCAGCGACATTGGCGTCATCTAATTTGTCATTTAGGAATTCTTCTAAACTGTAGTATGCCCTGTCCACAAGGATTATCTTCAGTTTGTTTATGAATATTGCAGTTGACGCGGTAGCCATTAACAAAGAATCATCAACAACCGCTTTATTCACTCATGTCAGTGTCATCTTCCTCCGACGAAGAGTCCTGCGCGTGCTTCACGTACGGAGTCGTTTCCTCCAGTACAGTGATCCACCGACTGGTGCCAGTGCCTGTTGAGTTCTTGGAGAGAAACGCTAACAGAGGTCCGCTTAGCATAGTGCCGGTTAGTTGCAACTTTACCAGGTTCCGCTCGGCGTGGATCAGGGCGGAGTACATTATTTGCTTGTCTGAGCTGTAAATTACCTAATTTTTGTTTCATCCGGAAATACAAATGTGTTATCTATGCGTACCTACATTAATCCTACACCGCTATCACACAGCACAATTGTGCATTCAAATACGAGTTTAAAATCACTATCTTTAAAGACATTTTACATTGACAAAATGGCTTCCCACAAGATTCAAATGAGTGGCCCACAAGGCTACAAAAGAAAGATGCATCTAAATGTTACGAGCTAAGTCCATAGTATGCACAGTTTTGTGCTGTGGGGTAGCTGTGCTCTTGTAGCTCTTGATTCGCGACATCCTTATTCCTAATACTTCTGTAGTAGAATATAGACATCAGACGAGCTGGACAGCTCGCGCCTCGCTGGCCACTCATTTGTGTAACAGAGAGACAAAAACGGCGGCGTTGGATTAATGTGCGCAAAGCTTAGGCGGGATGCCTTAAGCTTTGCGCACATCTTGTATCATAGGGAGGGATTTCTCTTATTGTAGTAACCGCTCAGTAAATAAAGAGTCCACGCACCTATACATGCCGTCGTTGATATAATCCCTCACGTCGTGGACCTTGCCGATCAGTTTGAAGAGCAGCTTGTCCACATCCAAAGGTTCCATGCTTTTGTCCTGCCTCAGTTTGAGAATAGGAGAGATCGCTCTGGACTCCATCAGCCATTTTGTAAGAATAAAAGCCTTACTGGCTTCAAACAGCTCGGTTAGATTTGATTTTCCGATCTTCCGTAGCAGCACAATATTGTGCAGAATCCAACTGAAAACAGCCTGATCTGTCGATTGCTTTCATGTTATTTATCATTTCTGTCACTATATAACTGCCATTAATTAACCTCTGTGGCGCAGCGGGCGAGATAGAGGAGGTTGCGGGTTCGATTCCCGCCTCGGCACATATGTTTATACGACCTGCATATTATGTATAGTTCTGGTGTTCTGAGTGTTTTCTATGTAAGTAGGTAGGCATGTATGTTAATTAGAAAATAACTATCTAGGTACCTACTTATTATTGGCTTAAACTAGTTAATTTTAGATATATTTTACAGTGACAAAATGGCTTCCCACAAGCTTCAAACGAGTCGCCTGAGAGGCCGCGAGCTTCCGTCATCTGATGCCGTCACGAGTCGTAATTTTAATGCACATTTTTGTCATGTGCCAAAGCGGGTGTTCAAGGTGTACAACAAGCTTTATAGTTACTACAAGCTGCGCCCCGCGGCTTCGCCCGCGTGGAAATCTATGTGTCAAATGGTTTATAAGCCGTCCTCTTGAATCACTCTATCTATTTAAAAAAAACCGCATCAAAATCCGTTGCGTATCTAGTTTCAAAGTTTCAAAGGGACAGTGGGAAGCGACTTTGTTTTATACTAATATGTAGTGATTTATAAAGTAACCAATCATGTATGTATTTACAGTTTGTTTTAAAAGCGATGGCGACAATGCATTGCATAGTTGATTGAACCTTCCTACGGTGCAGACTTACAGGTGACGGAAGCGTAGGTACTGTGAGGATGTTTAGTTTTTGATTGAATTTCTATTCGAGTGCACAAGGAGGCAGTGAATACAAACTAACCTATTCTCGGTTCTAGAAGCCAAGTTCAGATTAGAAAATTATTTATTTCCGTAGATACAATAAGATGTACCTTAAATTATATAACGTATGTGCCTATAAATTTATAGATAGAATAGAGGGATGGACTTTTATGTTACTCTAATATGGGTAAGAAAAGCAAAAAAATCCTTTCTATCTATAGTCCTACTAATATTATAAACGCGAAAGCTTGTAGGTATGTATGGATGTTTGTTACTCTGTCAGGTAAAAACTACAGAACGGATCGGGATGAAATTGTGCTTAGGTACTGGTACTTCCACGCCCGAAATAAAACAAGTTTTTATCCCATGGGATAGAAATAACCTTAAAACGTTTCCATAAAAATAACGCATGCGATGCCGTGGGCATCGCAATCTGAATCTCGGGCCATGAAAGTTTATATTAATTTATTATTATAATACCATAGATCAGCTCCTGCCACCCCTACATCATTCCACCAAACGATAAAGCCTATCTACAGCATATCGATAGGCTATGCACGTATCCCTCCTGCGATGACTATTCCTTCTTTATCACTCACTAGAAACTAAAATCATATTAAACCTAGAATAGAACTGAACGTCCGTATAGATGAGCGGCAGATCGTATCTGAACCCGCAGCCAAGGCCCCATGACAAGAGACCCACGAGCCGCGCCTGCACCACCAGCGGGGCTCCCGGGACTCCCAGACAGGGGCTCAGGGGGTCGTCCTCGCGCGCGGGGCCCGTGCAAAGCATGCCGGGTTGCAGCGATATGTCCAACTTGAACACGGACATAATAATTATACTAAATATTACATATAAACGAAACTAACTTTGTATGTCTGTTACCTTTTCACACTTAAAACGGCTGAACGGATCCTAATTAAATCTGCCAGGGTGGTTAAGAATGTCCTGAGGGCGGACGTAGGCTACCTACTTGAAAATAGCGTGCTAAAGTAGGGGCAGAAGCTAGTGATAACCAAGGATTATAACGTACACCCAATGGCAAGAAAAAGGTACTTTTGTTCAGGGGTAGAACAAAACTCTACAGAAAAAAATATGAATATGCTAATGCGCGATGCTACGGGCCTGGGTAGCAAGATAAAGATTTCAACGCGCACCTCTTTAAATTCAACAAACAAGGGAAAAGCCGCCGCGTGAACCAAAACAGTTATGTTTACATATGAAAACGCTAGTTTCTGATTTTTATATCTAGAGCTAGAACAGCAAAATTACAGACCGATAGGTACCTGTATCCATTTGACGACCTATAATATGACTAAGAGGGGTCTGTCTGCGAAGCAGAAGTTTGCGGGTTCGATTCCCGCCTCAGGACAAATGTTTCTGCGATCTGCAGATATTTATTCTGAGTGTTTTCAATGTGTAATGAAAATATTTAGGTATCTATGCAATGTATTTGTATCAAGTAGGTATATCAGTTATCTACCAGTAGTAGGTGCCCATAACACAAGATCTGCTTATTTTGGGGCTGGATGATGCTAGGTGAATAAATTTTATTTGTCGATCCAAACTTTCGCATTTGTGATTTTTGTAAGATTTATTAGTATAGGTACCCTTTTATAGCTATCACAGAAGTTGTTGAAGAGAGACATGGTGAATGAGGCACTCCTCAGCATAGGATCCATCTTCTCATCAGGGAAGAACTTCGAAGATCTTGACATGCACAGCTCTGTTCCCTGGAGGAAAATATAGGAAAGTCTAATTTTTTTTATTTCCAAACAATTAAATTTCTGTCGAAATATATACCAATAATCCTATTCTACTAATATTATAAACGCGAAAGTTTGTAAGAATGTTTTATGCTCTTTCACGCAAAAACTACCGAATGGATTTTGATGAAACTTCACAATAATATAGCTTACATATCAGAATAACACATAGGCTACAATTCATAAAAATATATTGTACATTATCCAAAATATCTATCACCACGTGGGTAAAACCGCGGGGCGCAGCTAGTAAATTCATAATTTTAATACTAACTCAAATAATCACTAAAAAATAAAATGCCAAGTGCGAGTCGAACTCGCGCATCGACGGTTCCTTACATTATATCTTTCATGTTTCCAGGCCAACAGGAAATCGGAAATTTAAAAATAAAATTTTGGCTGTAACTTTTCATTGCGTTGAGTTGGAAGTTTTATTTATATCAGAGCCAGAGCCACAGATTAACTATATAGTGATATGTACATATTTCAAACAAAATCACAAATAAGGTATCAAAGATCAATAATTATGCAGTCGTCGTTCGAAAAATTCAAATTAAATAACACTATAACTACCTAGTCAGCCAATCACAGCAGTGTAAGATACCGCAGTCTTCATTCCAAAATTCTAATTCAAAATTAAAAAATAGCATACTACCTAATCAGCCAATCACAGCGGTGCGGTGTAAGAGCAAGACGTAATGCTTTTATTTAGCTATCCTTTCCATGACATGAACCAGTACTTTTTGGTGATTTGTGACGTGTTTTGCTATCACGTATTTTTGGCACTTACCAGTACATTTTTCAACAAGATGGCCTCGTACTAGCCAAATAAAATTTTCAGGGTTTATTTTTCATGAAAGCCAGTAGTTTTTGTAATTCTTTATTGTACACAAAAAAACATACAAGCACCTAGTATTTTCGCTTCAATTACTCGTAAACCCAAATCAGTAAGTATTCTGCTATCAGAGTGTCTTCATCGAGAGCTTGTAGCTGGAATTTAAGTGTTTATTAAAATAGCTTGTGTAAAACGACAGCTGCTGTTTTTGCATTAATATGCTATATTAAAAAAACATACGCCTCGGTATAAGGAACTTCGGATCGGGTTTATTTTTTGGTACGATAAGAATAATCGCCTAGGCTGGCTCGAGATCTGAGCCTCTGACCTTTTGATAGAGTCCTCAGCATGCGAAAACAGGTGGTTTGAATCCTCCTCCTGAACTTGAAGCGCATACTCGTAATTATTATTATTCCTTTATTTCAGATCATCATTTAATCCATATAAAATGATGACACACAATTTAAAAATAAATTAAAAGTAAATATTTGGGGACGCACACGTCCTGCATGTTGGATAAAGAAGCGCCTGAGTCGAGTTTTATAGACTCCAATCCGCTAATGCTCCCAGCGTATAGCGACAGAGCATAGTCGTTGTGTTTTTCCGGGTTGTTTGTTTAATATTTTAGGCCTTCCCCTTGGTTTTGTAGGTTGTTGCTGCAATATTCATGCAAACTGGAATAGAAAATAATGAACATAAACATTTATGATGATAAAATATAAGTAACAGCCGTCTCTAGTTTACAAACAGATAGTTTACCAACCTTGATCATCCAATCAATTCCAGGACTCCTCCAATGCGCGCTGTAAAAATAATTTATATCTTTAAGAAAGCCCTTAAAGAACAACTGCTCCGTGCTCAAATTAACGTCTATTCCCAGTAGTTCAGTTGTCCAGTTCAGTTGACTGAACTAACTGCAAGTGTCCAGTTCATCTGGACATCATCTCATCAATATAAAAAGCTCCAATCCAATAATTCATATATCACAAATTCTCTCATTTATTAATATATAATTCAATTTACTTTTACACATTTTTCAATGAATAAATTATATAATTTCTAATTATTTATTAAAATTTTAATTCAATTTTTACTTTTGTTTATTTTATTTTACTTCCTTAACTATTAAATTATACATTATTTATTTCTTTACCATTTGATTTGATCTAATTTACAATTTCACTTACCTGTTTTTTATGCACGTCTTGCCCAGGAGGAATTGATTGTATGACTTCACTGACACAACCGAACAACATACTTCTTTATTCTTCTCTAATGTCCAGCCCCACCTCCCTCTTCTCCCTCCCAAGAGTTATGCAGGAGAGAAGTTTGTATGTTAGTTGGTCTGTAGACAGACTTCTCTTACATGCAAGAGGTTGTTGAGTATTTGGGGACGCACACATCCTGCATATTGGATACGAGAGCGACTGAGTCAAATTTCATCGACTCCAATCCGCTAATGCTCCCGGCGTATAGCGACAGAGCATAGTCGTTGTGTTTTTCCGGGTTGTTTGGACATAAAAATTTATGACGATAAAATATGTGTGAATACAGCCGTCTGTAGTTTGCAAACAGATAGTCTACCATCCTTAATCATCCAATCAATTCCATTCCTCCTCCAAAGCGCGCTGTAAAAAGAATTTATATCTTTAAGAAAGCACTTAAAGAACAACTGCTCCGTGCTCAAATTAACCGCAAGTGTCCAGTTCATCCGGACATCATCTCATCAATATAAACAGCTCCAATCCAATAATTCATATATCACATATTCTTTCATTTATAAATATATAATTCAATTTACTTTTAAACATTTTTCAATTCATAAATTATATAATTTCCAATTGTTTATTTAAATTTTAATTCAACTTTTACTTTTGTTTATTTTATCTTACTTCCTTAACTATTAAATTATACATTATTTATTTCTTTACCATTTGATTTGATCTAATTTACAATTTCACTTACCTGTTTTTTATGCACATCTTGCCCAGGAGGAATTGATTGTATGACTTCACTGACACAACCGAACAACATACTTCTTTATTCTTCCCTTATGTCCAGCCCCACCTCCCTCTTCTCCCTCCCAAGAGGTATGCGTGTCCTGCAAGAGTTACTATTTATGTCAATACATATTATGGCTTGGCTAACTATTGCAAAATACAAAAAAGGAACTTAACTTTTTAATAGATTCTCTTACCTTTGATTCCAGTCACGACATGCCATGCCACGAAATGAAATAGGTAGGGATTATCTCGTGTACAGAACTGAAAAAATCTCGGGATGTTTGGGGGTCGTCATCGCTTTTTGAAATCCCTGGAGCCTGAACTTGAGACGCATACTCGTAATAGTTTAGGCTTTGTACCTGGCTCTTGATCATCCTTGTTAGAAACTACATGTATTTCATCTTTTTCGATAGATTCCTCTGCAAGATCGCTTTTATTTTGATATTTGTATGACGCCATGTTTGTGCATGGCATGTGCGTGCAGGCAGGTGGGCGGGCAGTGCATAGCATAGGAATTAGACCATAGATAATGTGTCGAAATAAAGATTTATTTCTCTATAGATAGATAGACTACTTGACTTGGCTTCATTGATTTGGCAATATGGGTGACTATAAAATTAATACTGAAATTTTTGTTCTTTTTTTGTGCTATTTAGATTTAAGACATTTTTGGTAATTTAATGGTGCCCTTTTTCGTTTTTCCTTTTCTATCTGGCTTTTTTATGTTACCTACTCTTGGCTTCTTTTATGTACGTACCTAATGTTTTCAAGCTTTTGTGCCACCACACCAGGACCTGTCTGAAAATCAGCGCCGCTACTAACTCCGGCTTGTAGCGGCATAATGCTGAGACAGGGACCTTTTTGGCCCCTTAAGTAACACGTATTTGTACCTATCTGTATGTTTTATCTATTTCCTTAAATATTTGTCTTGTTCGTATACTTTCTTATTATGTAATGTGTCGTGTTATGAGTTATGTATGGTATCAAGCTATCACCATCTGAAAAAGAGCTTTTAGGTCGCGTTCAATGTATTCATGTATCTCAGATAAGCTGCAGAAGTCGTCATCGACGTTGTCATCAAATTTTTGTACTATATCCGAGTAAATGTTTTTGATCATTTTCGTCAAGTTGTTAAGGAGGAAGTTCCAAGGTTTAGCTCCGAGTCTGAAGATGTTCTACAATCAGAAATCAGAAGTTGGTTCCGCTAAATGTTTGGAAACGTATATTCATAAAACAAGTTCATTATGTTCTGCTGATAATGATTATTTATTTATCAGTTACGGAAATCCTCATGCATGCTGAATCTCATCACAGAGATTAAGTTACTGGTTAAAGACAGTCTCCAATCCATCGGCATATATCCTACTAGTATCTTCAGCACTACGATTTTATAATAGAGAAATTGTTACTCAATTTAATTTATTGATTAAATGGATTGAGTGTTGTCAGAATCGGTTAAGGCCTGGGTAGTTTAAAGGTTCCGGTATAACATACGTGCATCAACTCTACACCTATCTAAATGTTTTATCTTACCTATCTCACCTATATATACAGAATCGTCGACCCTATAATAATCAATTTAAGACCCATTCTTCAAAAAAATTAGGTGCATTGCAACCTGTGATGGCAGAGTTGCGCATTTTCGTCGAATGAATTTAATAACTTTTATAGTTTCCACGCGAATGAATTCATTAAAGTTATAGTGGCAACAGTGGCGGATTTACCAGCAGGCTGATTAGGCTGGAGCCTAGGGCGGCATATTGTAGGGGGCGGCAAATTTGCCATAAACATATTTCTTATCTTACAGAAAAATATATGTTCTAAATGTTATTAGATCCACACACACACATTTAAATCAATGCGTATTATGTTTCACCAATAACTACTTAAATATTGTATGTAAGTATTTACTAAGTATTTGCTTGCATAGTCATAATGGGGCGCGGGAACGAATGTTATTGACCCAGGGGCGACTTAAGCGGGTGTGTGGTGTGCTCTCATGGTGACGGTAGGACGATGCGGCGGCCCCCCCAAAATCTTAGTTTATGTATAAAAAATCTATTCTACCTAACATGTAACTTAACAATAGGATTAACCAGTATCCACTGCAATAATACAAAATAGTTGCATACTGCGGTTAAAAAAAAACGTGTCTCGCTCCGCTCGCCGATATTACTCGTGTCGTTTTGTTATGTTTCGTATCAGTTCTGCAAAAGCAACGGCACCTATTTTGCTACAGTCATTTTCTATCAATTCAATCACCACAACAAATAGCGCAAAATCATATTTCGCACAAAAAAATCTAAGGAGACAACACATTTTCGCGATTAGTTCCACAAGCCAATAACAATTGTTCCTTCTAGCTATAGAAAAAAGCGAACCCCCGCTATAAAAATTATTACAAAATTCTAACGAAAACCACAAAAAATTGTCCGCTCCGCTTTTTTTTAATTTTTATAATAAGACTAATCAAATTATCGATTTCATTTGATAAATGAAAATGAAAATAGTATCAATTTGTAGAGGTCAGTAGGGGCGGCAATTTGAAAAGCCTACTAGCGGCAAATGTGTAAATCCACCACTGAGTGGCAAACAAAAATCTTCGTATACGTTCCTATATTACGAAAAAAGCAATGCTTATTTAACTGACGCTTTTTTGACGACCTCTGTGGCACGGTGGGCAAAGGTCCGCCTGCGACGCAGGAGTTTGTGGGTTCGATTCCCGCCTCGGAACAATTGTGTGTACGATCTGCAGACAATGTTCCGGGTGTTCTGGTCGTTATCTATGTATAATAAAAATATCTATCTATGTAATGTATTGTATTATGTATATCAGTTATCTAGTGCCCATAAAACAAGCTCTGCTTAGCTTGAGGCTAGACAATGTTGTGTGGAATGTCCAGATTTTTTGAAACTATAAAACCAGAGAAACAATTTTGTTAAAGCAATCTAAAATAAACAAATTGTAGTGTCCGTGCCTACTATAATATAACGCATTAAGGTTTCTATCAGTGATTTCCAATTTCGACATTGTGCCACTACTCTACTGTAGGTATTGTCTAACTGTACCTACAGTTTGGAGGCCTATACCCAGCCATGGATAAAGTCGGGTTGGGGATGTAGGTGTTGTCTCATGAATACTAAAAAAAACCTCAGTCATAAGGTTTACGTAGGGCTTATTCGCATTGGCATTTGAACCAAACATAACTGGTGGGGTTGATAAATAAGCTTGTCTAAAGAAAATAACTTTCAAACTAATTGTAATAATAGAGTTCAAAACAATGGCAGCTACGAGTAACAAATGTGAGCGTTAGCCAATTTGCTGATGTCTTTAGCATTTAAAAATAGCTGATCTAACAAAGCCCGGGCGAATTTAATTAGCTAATTGATAAGGTTGACAGACAGCTTACAGCAGGACGGAAACATTTTCCGCACAGCGAGAATAAACACGAGTTGCATTTGGAGTTTAAATATGCCTCGGGTAAAATTCTGTTAGTAAGCACTAGTGGGGAGCCAAAATGACGGTATTGGAAAACTATGTTTTTTCAGCTGAGTGTCCCACCGTGACTCTTCTGTAGACTACCTTTAGGAATCGGTACAATAGTCCAATATGTATTTCGTGTCTGTGGAAATTCTTGGTTCTAAAATTCAAGATATATTTTGTCGATAAAGGGGATTAAAAACCAAGATTATAATTATTTTATGTAGTGTAGTGGCAAATACATACTTGACCGTCACTCGTGATGTTTAGGTGTGAACTGAACAATGCAAGTTCACGCGTTATTAATGAAAGCAGGGAAATTAGAAAATGCCATGAGGAAAATTTACATAGAAATCTGTGTGACAGACTCAAATATAGTGAACACCAAAGCAAAACGACTTCTTGGCATATTTGAAGTGGTGTTGGTTCTGTATAGAATGGAATATTTTTTCCAGGCAATATAGTTGTGTAGCAACCGTTTGGATTAGTGTGGATGCCACTTGCACTGGGCCGCAAAAATTGGCGTGTAACAGAGAGCTCATGTAACTAGCAGTAGGTGTTAAGGGTAAAGGTGGTGAGGTATATTTTCAAATACGGCCGGCGGCAATTTTTTTTTTTTTTCTACACATAAAAACCGACTACAAACACAAAGCCTAAAAATATTAAAGTTTATTTTGGAAGCAACAAATTGACAACACAAAATGGAAGCGTAGCGATGTGGTCTACAAAAGTTAAAATAGTGTGCATCCTAAACCAAAACCGAAACAAAATTAGAAATTAAACTTCGCCGAAACAGATCGTTTAGGTACACTCAGAGCCAGACTTTTCTTAAACGTTTGAGATGTAAACGAGGCGCCTAGGTATGTACCACAACATATATTGTATGCTTTTTTAAAAATAACTATTTACAGTTTAGCTAACTATTGCAGTTTTCTGTATATCTTTCTACATATGTAAATTATAGGTATACAGGGCGGCTTGTTAAGATGGGAATGGCTCGTTTTTTTTACGTAAAATAATAGATTTTTTCAAAAATATGACATCCTGTCTTGTAACAGATTCAGTTGCTTATAAGTCTAGTAGTAAGCTTGCCGCTAGCAAGGATATTTTACCTGTATTTCATTGGGGTTTCCTCAATAAAACATCTATTCCTAATGAATTTTGTAAACTATAACGAAAACATCTGTGAAAAAGAAGAACGCATTTATTATGTAGATACCTATTTATAAATTGAGTCCATGTCTCCTTTTACGACATGTCTCTGACTCTCGTGGTTTCGGTTTTGGCCGTCCACTTCTCAAAAAGCTTCCAAACCGTTTACTTAAATGAAGTAAATACTTAGGTGGTCCAAGTCGTATCTTGACAGTAAACGCTCTCAAATTATTTCGACGGTAAAACTAAACGTCCCGCAAGTATTTTAATTGTATGTTTGGTGTTTGTATCTTCTGGCTTCTACAGGCAATATGACTAGCAGAACTGTTTTGCGACCATTGTAAACCATTTGCTATGAGAACCCATGCTTAAAGTAACTTATTTTTACCACAATATCACCTCTGGTTTGTGAATTCTGTGTATTAGTACGTCTAAAAAAACACGGGATCATTGACGATCATCGATAAAAAGTACCTAATCCTTAAGGATTAGAAAAAGAAAGAAGATTAAAATATTTAAATCTATTTGGCCATAAACCAGGTTACGTAAAATAACATAAATAATAATAAATGATCATATATATGCGTACTTACTCATATGTACGTACATAGATACTACATTAGTAGATTTATGTAAATAAAATAAACCTACCGAGAAAAAATTAATAGCTACCGTAAGGGTCAAACTCAGCGATGGTAACTTACTGTGCTGAACCACGCGTGGCGCGGAACAACGCTGGTTTTCAGTAAGTATGTATGTAGGTACCTGATGAATTAGTGACATAACGAGCATAGCAGAGAGATGCTCATAACAATAAAAAACAGGAATAGGAAGATAAAAACAGTAGGTAAAAGAAAAGGTAGGTAAGGTCCAATTTTCAAAATAATTAATGCGAAAACTTGTGTTTGTGATGTTAGGCTAAAGTTATATAAGCACTTCCGACCACTTAACTATTTATTTCGTGTCATGACTTGGCTCTTCTATATTCGACTATTCTATTGTCTGGATTTAAATTCTCGACCAAATGCCTGGTTTGGAAATCTCTCAACAAAATCGAATCGTTTTATAAAACTCCGGCAAACTTCGTACCGCCTAACAGTCAATGTTTAACAGTTAAGAAACTTGTGAATATTTTGTATGGAAAATTATTTTATTTTATTTTTTACTTCAACTTTCCAATTTTAATAGGTAGTTATTCTACTATTCGAAAAAAAAATCTAAATCGAACAAACCCGACATTGTTGTATATACATATATATATTACTAGCTGCGCTCCGTGGCTTCGTCCGCGTGTTTGTTTATTTTTATTGTTATTATCATAGTTATCATTATATTTTTATAATTTAGGGTTCAGTTTAAGATTATACATTGTACTGTAGTATTTATTTGACATGCCAATATTAGTGATAGGTGCTTGTGTTAAAATCATTATGTCTGTCTGTATCACTACATAGTATAAAAAACAGTCGCTTCCCGCCGTTTGTCTGTCCCTAGGTATATATGCCTAGATCTTTAAAACTACGCAACGGATTTTGATGCGGTTTTTTTAAATAGATAAAATGATTCAAGAGGAGGGTTTATAAACCATTTGAAACATATATTTCCACGCGGACGAAATAACAGTTTTTTATTGACAACAAGCTGCGGGGCGCGGCTTGTTATTAATAAAAAACTGTTAGACAGGGGTTCAACTATATCTACCTTGACAGCGGGTTAGGTCTAAATGCCATTTAATACGCTCCGGTTCTCGGTAAGTCTGCGCCGGGTAATCAGCGGCGAAGTGCATAGGCATGTACAATAGCTTTCACACATGGCATAATTTGCATAAAATTCGCCGCCTTGTGCCCGACAACGGCTACCCGGATACCCGGCAACGGCTACCCGGCTACCGGGACGTATGAGAAGGCACTAAGGACATGTACCGTACTATCGCAGCGCCCCCAGCCGGTCACGAAGGCCTTAGCCCCGGCCACCCTAATGTGCGGTGATGCCAGCAAGATAGGTTTCACACTGGTCCTGAAATTATACACTGCTAGTTTTAGTCCGCGGCTTCGGACGCGTTGTTTCTAAAGAAACGTTTAAGGCGAAATGAGTTCGCTTTTTCGAGATACGAACGAACGCCGCGCGTGGAAGGCAAAAAAGGGAGGCAAGAGTGGCCGAATGACGGCCCGCGCGCAATTTCACTGGTTGTTGTTTTTAAATTTGGTATTGCTCTAAAATAATACTGTTTCTCATAAAACTAAAACCATAATCGTCTAAAGTATTTATTAGGGAACACGTAGAAGAAATTTCATTATAATAATCTAAAATAACTAGCAAATAAAACTGGTTTTTCCGTAGAGAAATCTCTGTAAAAATGAAGATTTAGAGGAAACTTGCCATTTTTTTTATCGAGTCAAGTTTAGTCAGTCGTGGTTATTATAACATACTAACTAATATCCTAAACATTTGATCCTCATCAAAGTATATTCGAAAAATAGGTGTTTTGTTCCCTTAAAATTGATATTCCGTTAACGCAAAACGTGAGTTTTGGGACTCATTTCACCTTAAAAGTTATTTCTTTAATCGGTAAAACACGACTCTACGTTAGAAAGCTCATATCAGCCTAAAAATGTCCACGGCTGGACATAGTCAAAATCTATATATAGGTATGATAAAAAATATGCACAAATATTGCTACTGAGCCGCCTTCAATAAAGGCAAAGTTTCATGACAACGTAAAAACCTACATCAAAGACATGTAAAGCGGGCGGGCGGGCGGAAGCTCGTAAGTGCATAATATGTTGTGAGTCAAAAATATCATTTAAAAAGCAAATTCGTTAAAATGACGGGGTATAATTAAACTCGTGTGCGGTCTGAGTAGCTCCCTGACCACCACGCTCAGGTCTGTGATGGTAACTTACTTATAAGTGACGTCTTCGTATGTCCTGAGCAGCGCTATATCGTTCGCCAAGGTGTAGGGGTCGAAGTCCTGGTGCAGGATGACGAGGAGCACGGTGGTCAGCCTGGAGGCGCGGTCCGAGTAGCTCTCCCCGACCACCACGCTCAGGTCTGAGGTGGGTACTCTGAAAGATAATGATACAATAAGCTAGGTATTTATAAAAAGTGAAAACTCCTAATGAAAATGTTACTTTGAACCTGCTTTGAACCTAAAAAAATTGTAACAACAATGGGGTTTGGTTTTGGGCCTAACATCGGCTAAAACACAGTTTTTTTTCCATTACTGCGTCGCATGGTGTGGTTCGATAGAATCGACTCGTAGATTCTCGTAGATAGATAGAATATAGTTTATTGTACAAAAGTTGTACATAGGCATTGATGCGAGCATAATGCTAGGTAGCATTCTCTACCTGCTAACCTTTGGGTAGTGTGGACAACAGTGTGATGTATCTGTGCTCTCCATTGACTGCGATGCGACGGAAAGCCTTCTGGCTATCATTAGTTGAACATTTCCCTTCCACTCTTACTTTATACATATATTATATATTTTGTATTCATTATTATTTTCGTTCGTTTCTAGACTTTCTCTGTGCAACCCAGCAACTCCGCCACTTTCGTACATTCAATGCCAACTCGACAACGCCATTGCTAACGCGTTCGCGACACATTTCTTTTTCTTGATACCTATTATCAGAGGCACTCACTGTTTTTTGGTAGCATCCTGCAGGCAGAAGGAATTGTATAACAATGTCCGTGATTTTTACTTATTTTTTTTTTTGGTTTTGAAATTACTTTTATTGCTCCTTTTTTTCTTTTTTTAGTAGATTCTAATTATGTAGTTCATAGTTAGTTCATAGCTCATTTATTGATAACTTTTGGTTACAGGTCACATGTATGGCCATTAGCACTTACTTTAATTGTTTTATTAGGCTTTAGTTTTATTTTATTGTTACTAAAGTTTTTTTAGTGCACTTCCTTACCTTACCAGCAAACAGAAAATGTATTGATACCCCGCGAAACAGGCCTAGCCTAGTGCGGGGATCACTGTTAACTGCAACACCTCAACCAATCAACTCTAAAATGAAAGAATATGTAGGTAGGTACATAAATTAAATTAAGGTGATATTAATAAACAAAATATTAAAAATAATATTTTTTTGTATGTTAGATACATACATCACACTGTTATCCACACTATTGGATAGAGAACAATGATACAAATAAAAAATTTACGATGTCGTATGGCCCGCTTTTTCACTTACCGTCGTCGGCGTTGGGTCCCGCCGCCGGCCGTCGGCACCGTCGTCGCCGTCGCCAGGGTAACAAGCTTCCCACTCGATGCCGGCCCGGCGAAACTGCATTGTGTATTGTAGAGGTAGGTATATAAATGTGGCTGTGTGCTTGTGTGAGTACACGGCCATGCCGGTGCCGGGCCGGCTAATGGAAAAACGCCCATACTGTTATATCCTCTAATCGTTGTACTTTACGTATCGTCGTGCTTAAGTCCGTGTCAATCACCGGCTGTAAACCGGCATCGACACTAAGAGGAAAAAAGGGCTACGAGTATGCTCGGGGTCACTCTGAAGGATAGGATTCGTAACGAATACATCCGACAAGAAACCAAAGTTATCGACATAGCTCTAAGAATAAGCAAGCTGAAGTGGCAGTGGGCCGGCCATATTTCGCGAAGAACCGACGGCCGCTGCTGGGGCAAACGTGTTCTTGAGTGGAGACCACGACTCGCTACACGTAGTGCAGGATGCCCTTCGACCAACGAAGGACTGTAGGTAGATGCTGGATGCGGCAAGCTAAAGACAGGGCGGTATGGCGCTCATTGGGGGAGGCCTATGTCCAGCAGTTCAGTGTTGCTTATAGCAGTGGACTGCTATAAGCTGATGATGATGATGATAGTGCCGACATACTCAGCTACAGGATGTGCCACGGATATGACAACGTTTCTCGTCAGCAACGCGGCAGTGAGGTATTGAACGTTTCTCTGGCGGATGCTAGCCATGTACGGATGCTCGTGGATGGACACGCGGCGTGCTTTGAATATCTGCAAGAAAATCCTGGGGTGTACCATACCATGCTACTTCACACTAACATTATAAAAGTGAATGATTCGATGGATGGATTGATAAACTCGTTTTCTTAATGATCTGCAAAAAAGATAAAAAAATATATCTATGTATATATTTTTGTAACAGTTTACAATAATTGCTTACACCGTAGTGGAGACCTTCATTTAAGTATAAATACTTGTGTTAGAAGGTCTCGCTCTTCTATAACAAACGTTACAAATTACATTACAGACATTTGTTGTTGATATTTAAACACAAATTAAAGTACTTGTCGATATCTTTATTATAATCTAATTACCAGTTATTTGATTATTGTTTAATTATTTAATTACCTTTAATTTATAATTATTATGTGACTTGTAATATTCGTTTTTTACCAATAAATTAATTATTCTGATTATTATCTGATCCTGTCTACAATAACTATTGTTAACAATATTTATTGTATATTAGTAGATATACAAAAAATATTGTTACAAAGTATAAAACAAAGTCGCTTCCCGCTGTCTGTCCATATAAATGCTTTTGATGCGGTTTTTTTCAATAGATATGTAGTATTCAAGAGGTAGGTTTATAAACCAATTGACACAAAGATTTCCACGCGCGCCAAGCCGCGGGCAGCTAGTAGTTATACGTTATATTGTATTTGTTTATACTTTATAAATAAATAATGCTGGATTGGATGGGATCGGGTTGGGTACTTTTGCATAAATGTAGTTCTTGACCTGGAACAACGAAGGCTACTTTTTATCTCATTAATCAGTTTCCAAGGGATATAAATAACCCTAAAATGTTTCCATAGAAACAAAGCGTGCGAAGCCGCGGGCAGAGACTAGTAAATAAATATGGAAACGGCGCACCGGCTACAATGTCACCTAACTGTCCTAGTTACACAATAGCTATATTAAAAATAAATAAATAAAATAAAATCTATTTATTTCGGACTAGCGGACCTTCCCGGCTTCGCGCGGTTTTAGTACGGATCCCTAACTTTTTTGAAAATATAATTTAGCCTATGTTCACTCCGGATGAATGATGAAATAATTTTTCAAATCGGTCCAGTAGTTTCGGAGCCTATTCATGAAAAACAAACAAAAAAAATTTTCGTAGAATACATTCAACTTTTACCTCCGAGGGATATCTACTCGGTTAGTTGAGGTACTAATTAGTATGAAAACTTACGGCTAAACATAAAAAAAAATCCAAAAACGTATAAATATACCTATATAAGGACGGCTTTTTAAAAGTATATTACTTAGCAGGACGTTTTGTCTACGTTTTGCTAGAAGACATGTGTATCAAATTATTTTATTTTGCTTATTGACATTTGTATTAACTATTTTTATTTTGATCATTGATATTTTTATTGAATTATTTTGATTCTTGTGTTTTTATTAATTATTTTGCTTGTAATATATAATGTTAACTACTTGTTGTATTATAGTAGTCATACTGTAGAAATAGTAAACGTAAATAACGTATAAGTTACTGATGTCCATCTGTCTTACCTTTCTATTAAGGACAGGAATATCCCCGCCTCTAGGGTACCCAGAGATTTCAAGATATCCATCCATATCCAATGTCGTAATATCCTCCGTATTTTCTTCATTAGTTCCTCTCACTTCGGTAGTTGTTTTAGTTGATGATAAGACCTCAACTTCACTTTCATCGGATAAATCATCACTTTGTTCATTTCTACTTTCGCTGCCTCTGATGGAACTGAATGTTGTGCTGCAAATGGCTGCAAATAGGAGTTTTGCGTGGTCACTAATTTTATTTATTTATTTAGTGATATATTTACATTGTTATTACAGTGCAGCACCAAACCGACATGGAAATAAAAAAGTTAAATATAAAATACTAGTTACTGCTCGCGGCTTCACGCATGTTGTGTCTATGGATCAGCGGAAATGGGATAAAAAGTATCCTATGTCCGACGCCTGGTTCTTAACTACCTCCCTTCCAATTTTCAACGAAATCTGTTCAGCCGTTCTTTAGTTATAAATACTTTCTTTTATACATTACTAGCTGCGTCCCGCGGTTTCACCTGTGTGGTGATAGATATTTTGGATAATATACAATATATCTTTATAAATTGTAGCCTATGTGTTACCCTTAGCCCTGAACTGACCATACTAAATATTTAGGAATCATTCTTCACCAAACTGTTACTTTTACAAAGCAAATAGATTCGCTAGTTGGGAGGACGCGTAAACTCATATGCGTTTTTAAGGGGTTAAGGAACGTAGCAGATTGCAAAACTGTCCGCGAAGTGTATACGACGTTGTGTGATTCAATCCTGCGTTATTGCATCACCTCTTGGGGTATTGCGGCAAAGACACCTGAAAGAACTCGAGAGAGCCCAAAGGGCTGTGTTGAAGGTAAATGCGCATCTTCCTTACCGTTACCCACCCGTTCAGCTCTACAAGAAACTAGATATACTTTCTGTAAGGCAAACCTTCCTTCTTCAAATCATCCTCATGAAACACTCTCAATTAGAGTACAATAAGGAGTTGGTTAAAAACCAGCGAAGGAAGGGTAAGGTGTGCATCGTTCAGAGCTATCACACCAGCCGCTCTCACAAGTTCAGCTGCTTCTTGGGACCTTACATCTACAACAAGGTTAATGCCATTCTCAACATCTTTCCACTATACCGCAATAAGTGCAAGTCAGAAGTGGCTAAATGGTTTAAAAAAAACTTACTTACTAAGAGCATGAAAACTTCCTCACCATCCTTTCATAACCCAAACCTTAAAAAACCCCAACACACCACATGCACTACCCATTCACACACTCACACGGGTAACTCCTGTTGCCCGGACTTCTAAGAGATCGGTGTCCCCAGGAGTACCCTACTAAATAATCGCACATAGGTACCACTCACTTGCACACAACACTCACTACACACACACACTAACACACTTTCCAGGTCATTCTGTCTGTCGTCTGTACATACATTTACTATCTTTTTTTATGTTTTCATTTCTCTTTGTTGTAGTATGATTAGATATATCTAGATTAGACTAAGTAGAAATTGTCATTATTATTATGTCTCTCATTTACCATGATCTCAGGCCATAAAGTGATCCGGTCCTTTGGAAGGCTTGCGTGGGGCCGAAGCCAACAGCACCGAGGCCCTTTGAGAAGTTAATCTAAAGGCGATGGCTACACATAGCGGGTATCATCTTCGGCTGCACAATATGATACACCCAAAGATGGTATCCGCCAGGTGTAGAGACTATTGCAAAGAAAAATGAAAAAAATAAGACCAGGTTATTGTGATGGATGGATGGACTGGGTAATCAGGCTATAGGGGTGATTGCGGACGGCTGCCATAAACAAGTCAATCATAATGTTTATTATTTTTTTTTTTTTTTCCAAACCATGCACGCACAATATCCACCCAATAGTTATTTCTCTTTTTTTTCACAATTATTTATAATATAGATCAGATAAGGACTCAACTTGTATAATACTATTGCTATTTTGTACTTAATACATTCCATTGTATCTTAATTTTAGTAGTTTGGAGTGGGGGCACTGGAGACTTGTAGTACAGGTTTTTTCTAAACCCTATAGCAAGCTCCAGCCTCTCACAATACAGGTTTAACATAGTGCTAAACATTGTGTTCTAAATAACTTAATTTTAAGTAAACCTATTGTGGAGAGGAAATAAACAATTTTAGTATTATATATTATTATTATTACATAAATACATTATATTCGACAAGTACAATGGGCGGGCTTATCGCTTAGAAGCGATCTCTTACAAGCAACCTTTGGATGGAAATAAGTATGTGAATTTAAGAAAGGCAGGGCACTATCATTATCCGTTTTTATTTTATTGACTTATCCAAAAACGAGCACGACCTTCACCATTATTCCTAAATGGTTATTTGGTTCAAGAAACCGCTAGCAGTGTATATTTTATTATTCCTCATAATTAATAACTAAATAAATAATGCTGAACAAATCACACAGCATCATCTAGCCCAACGGTAAACAGATCTTGTGTTTTAGGTAGGTACTAGATGACTGATATACTTAATACAATAAATTACATAGATAGACATTTTTTATTATACATAAACATCGATCGTACACACAGTTGTTACGAGGCGGGAATCGACTGCAACCCGCGGCAATCGAACCCGCAACCTCCTGCGTCGTAGGCGGATCTTCGCCCATCGCGCAATAGAGGTCGTCAAAAATTTAGCTGAAGAAGTGACGAGTCACAATTACATTTTTATCTCTACTGCTTCTGTCATTATTATCACTTGCAATGTGTCTTTTATTGGAGCAGCGACTATTACAAACTCTGTTGTTTCCCTTTGGTTGGTTTTGGTTGATAAACCGACTAGCTGTCCATATTCTACTATTCTTCGTAATTAGTGGGCTGAAAAAGCGACTTACGATAGTTTCACTATCACCTTAGTGAAACTATCTTTATTACGTCACTATCATTTTCCATTTAGCTTGTTTTGGATCAGTGATTCGCATTAACTTCTACGTTGTATCGCGTATGGTTCCTTTTGTTGTACTATCGACTAGCAGTCATTATTTTATCATTTCTTCTATAACTTGACGTGAAGAATTGACTCACGAAAATTTTAGTATCGTCTTTTTTGTTGCTTGTTTTTTACTATCATTTTCCATTTTTATATTCTTGAGAATTTTCTGGTATAAACTTCACTGTTGTTTCCGTAGGTTTGTTTTTGTAGAAGAAACGGCGAGCTATTTGATTGTTCGTCGTATTTTGTGGGCCAAAGAAGCAACTCACTACTTTTTTACCATAGTCTCTTTTATTTTGTCTATCACTGTGTTTGCTTTTACTGGAACAGCTCCTAACACGAACTTGGTCCTTGTTTCCCGTATGATTAAGTTTATTAAAAAAACGTCTAGCCGTCAATATCCTATTATTTTTCTTGTAACTTGACGTGAAAAAGTGACTAACGACAATTTCACTAACATTTTCCATGTTGCTTGTATAATAAAGCTAACTGAAGCAAGCGCTCTTCGAAGTTAACTAACCTTCACAGTTTCCAAACTAAACTGTCGCTCATGCAAATGATCAGTCGTTTAAATAGTATGAGCAGGTATTAAAATAATTAATGCTAATAAGCTACACAAATAAGAATATTTCTAATGCCCCTCATTGGCATTCATAGCTAATGAAGTTATGTCCTGATAATTTGACTAATGGGGTTGGTAGTATTTGTTATCGTCAATCGATGGGAATGTACCAGCTCATTGTTAAACACGAATTCGTCATGCAATTTAATAAACTAAGTAGAGGTTTTTTGGCCATTTAATACTAGTAAATAAATATATCCGCAAAAACTTGAGTGAACTAAAAGAGGCGAGGCATACTTACTCAAATAAAGTATAAACTGCATTATTGAAATACTTGGCTCCATAACTCTCCTCAAAGGAAATTATTGATAAATATGGCGGCTTAAAATCGGGTAGGCTTAAAATCGGGTAGGCTTAAAATCATCGACAATACCTGGCTAGTTAGCGGGCTTTAACAGAAAAATTATTGAAAGCACACAAAAACTTTTTACAGCACTTTATTACAAATAACTTAAATTCAATACTAACTAATTAAAGAACTAGGTTGTAAAATAAAATAAATAGGTAGATAACATGAAACTAAACACCTTTTTCCAAAACCTAGAGCCGAAAGGTAGAATAAATAATAGAATCTAACCGTACTGGGATACGCAAACCAATAATACTAGCTCCTGACAGCGACTTCGCACGGTATAAAATAGACCAGATGTTTTATCACCATAGCTAAGCAATGTAGTCTTTGATCATGAAGTAAGAAGGGTGTCTCCTCTATGCACGAGCGTAGCAAAGCAGTGAAATATTGCAAATTAGTAATTGGATAAACAAACTCGTGGAAATCGTGGAAGGCTTTCTTGGGTTTGACCATATATGTATATCTGCCGGTTTGATTCATTCCACCTTCTTCTTTCTATTCTATTCTATCTAGTGTGATCAGAGCTGACGAGTTGTATGAAGTGCCCCGCGGCTTTCATGGCCTTCAAGTCTCTACAGTTGAATCGATAAACAAATGTGCATGAGTGTCTTGGAAAGAAACACTTGATAAGTTTAAATCTAGCCAAATTAGACCGCTCTAAGCATCGACCCTTCGCTTATTCCTAATGTGTAGCAGCTTACGTATTCATCTTTCCTATGCTTGCGTGATCAATGCCTAACACTATAAAAACAATCGTAGTTTGTCGGATTCATTACGTGAGCGGGTTAACTACAAATCTTCTTTGTGTTGGAAAATACTAACTTTTCACCCCTTTACGAGGGACTTTGTTACAGTTTGTTTGGCTGTTTTTAGTGCCCTTCCACTCGCAACCTAAACCGCTCAAAGCTATCGAGTACCGATTACATACGCCGCAGATTGCTTCTCTGAAGAAGCGCTCTTAACCATGTCCTGGTCAGTCTTGGGCCAGTGTAGTGGCTTTACACTCCGAGGTGCTGGGCGTGGCCAGGTACACGTTGGCCTGGGACGGCCAGGCGGAGTAGCGCGCTCGCTCCATGCGTCCCAAGCAGGAGAGGGCGCTGCTATTCATCCCGCTGAACGGTCCGTGGTTGGACGTTGCCATCGAGTGGACCGACATCATCTGGTTAAACAAAGCATCAGCATCATTGGTTTGTTCCGTAATACCAAAAATTATGACTGAAAACTTTTTGTATTATTCACAAAGTATTGTTATTCTGTAACTAGATAATATAAGCTATGTTCCTTATTAAATAACACGTAAGATATTGATGTTTTTAATACGAAACAAATAGCAAGAAAACTTGTCCATTTTCGCATAAAAATGTGTAAAAAGCGATTGGCTTTCATTTAATTTTAGGTAAGTATTTTGAAAAAAAAAACTAGTTAGGAACCTAGATAAATACTATTAAAATACAAATAATACAATGTTATAGTGGAAATATGCTTGAATTGGAAAAAATTTTGGTATTACGTTTGTATGAAGAATTCGTCCCTCCGGAGGCCCCTTTACTTCATTTCTTGCCTTAATTAATTGCGTTTTGGTAATAAAACTGGCTACAGCTTTTTCTAGAGTTTTTAGAGATGATGTTTTAAGATGTTTTTAGAGTTCCGAAAAAGGACAACAAGAACGGGAAAAAGGAAGTGCCTTATAGGATCAGTTTGTTGTCAGTCTGTCCATCTGCCAATCTTCTTTTCTGAGGT
The DNA here is from genome assembly GCA_943735965.1 of Eupithecia abbreviata. Taxonomy (NCBI): domain Eukaryota; kingdom Metazoa; phylum Arthropoda; class Insecta; order Lepidoptera; family Geometridae; genus Eupithecia; species Eupithecia abbreviata. Next base: position 11,186,955 of record OX030973.1, read on the forward strand.
ATTAACTACATGCACACTTGGAGGGTATTTCCCGTTCTATAGTATCTGTATCTATAGTCATAAAATTTGGCAAGAAACAAGGTCTTATAATTATACGGAACCCGCGGTGCGCGAATCCGACTCGCACTTGACGTCTTATTTCATATTATAACGATTTGTAGAAATCACAAACCGACATAGAGGACGCGTCTGTCGTTTATGAGATTGTCGTCCGAAATTGCAATTTTGCTTCTGCGGTCGGCGCGCGGCGGCGACGGTCGGATATGATATTGGGCTTTGGGCTATTCAGCAAGGGGAGAGAGGGATGTTACGTTGAATGACTTGATTCAATAAGGATTGCATGTCGTGATTGTTATTGTGATGGATGTTACTATAATATTCCCCTATGCGACGCAAAAAGATTTGCGAAGTTTACCGTAGGCATCTGTGTAATCTTGCTCTGTAGTATAGACTAAACTTTGACGACCTCTGTGGCGCGGTGGGCGAAGATCCGCTTGCGACGCAGGAGGTTGCGGTTTCTATTCATCTGCATCTATCTGAGGGTTTGTTACATCCATCGTAGTTCCCTCATAGACGGGAAATACCTATTAGGATGCACCCATGCAAATTAACTTTTTTTCTTTATTTGCAAGATGACTCCAGCGAGAGTTTTCTCAGTAACTTGAAGAAAACCGGTTCTAGGCTGCTAGGGGGCACATAAATGGTGTTGTATCTAATTAAATATAGAAATAAAATGAATACATAAATAATAATAATAATAAATAAATAAATTAATGCTGGACAATTTACATAGCATTATCTAGCCCCATGGTAAGCAGAGCTTGTGTTATGGGTACTAGATAACTGATATACATAATACAATACATTACAAAGATAGATATTTTTTATTATACATAGAAAACGACCAGAACACCTGAAATAAATATCTGCAGATCGTACACACATTTGTTCCGATAAATAAATAAGACTGGATAATCCACACAGCATCATCTAGCCAATCTAAGCAAAGCTTGTGTAATGGGTACTAGATAATTCGTAATCTTTTTTAATTTTTATACACTCCTAGTTGCGCCCCGCGGTTTCGCCCATATGGAAATTTGTGTGTTGGAAACTGTTGTGTGCTATACTTATATATCTTCCTCATTAATACTCTATCTATTGATGAAAACTGCATTAAAATCCGTTGAGTAGTTTAAAAGATCGCGAACAGACAGCGGAAGTGACTTCATTTTATACCTACTATGTAAAGATAAAGAAGCTTGAAGTATGTCAGTCTGCTAAATTACAAATGTTGCTAACAATAATCTATTCACAGCAATACAAACAACGGTTGCAACAGCAATCCTTACAGCATAGATAGATACAGTCGGATGATTACATCCGCCACCAAAATTGAACATTGATTGCTTCCGTTGTCGCCGTTGTGCAGGCTTACAATCCTACATACAGCTTGGAGTGTAGCTTTCGAATTAACGGCGGGTACTGCCGGCCTGAACGAGGCCGTCCATTTATCACGTGAGGCCCGAAAGGGGGGAAACGTCGGGAAAAATAGAGAAATAAACGCGATAAAAACCCTTTACAATACTACTTGCAATTAGGAGAAGGTGTACCCTTTCTAGAAAGATCACGAAATATTACAAGGGGGAAAAATAAGTACACGTGATATCTTACTACACCCAGTAAGATATCACGTGTACTTATTTTTACGTCATTCCTATTATATTATTTTTATGCCAGTCAAAAACAACCTGCAAGCTTTCTGTCTAGACATTTTTATCGTATCTCCCAGTGTCGACTAGATAGATTTGCGTGGCGAGCCAGTTCATATTGGATATAGGCGGGATTGTCCAATGTATGTGTAAATTTTTACAGTATTTAGATTAATATAATAATAATGCTGGATAATCCTCACATCAGTTTTATTATACATACTAGATAATACGCAGAACACCCGGGACAAATACTTGCGGATCGTACAAATATTTTTCCAGTGGTGGGAATCGAACCCGCAACCTCCTGCGTTGCAGAAAGAGTTCCACTTGTGCTTAACATTTGACTAAATGAATGATCTCATGATGCAAAACAACTGAAATAACAGTTTGGACTTTAGCAATTATAGGCTATTTTTGATCCCGAGACGCGTTCATTAACCCATGGGCCCAGAGTTACCTACAGACCTACCTACGAGTAGATACGAGTAAATGCAGCATTGTTTCAGGTAAGAGAGGTCATAGCTCAGAGCCTAAGAGCATAAGGAATAATACTACTTGAGCTGTAGAGTTGCTAGACGGTCCAACCAACCATGTATCCATTTCGTTCCACGTTCCAAGAGGTTTATTGCTTTGTCTATGTGAGTTGGCTGATTCGAAGCAGAGACCTTGCAACCATTGGAAGCGGAGATATTAGTTGCTATATATAAATACAATAGCTAATTCAATAGTTTTTAGGATTCCGTACCCAGACCCTGTTACTAAGACTCCGCGTCCGTCCGTCTGTCATCAGGCTGTATCTCAGGAACCGTGATATTTACATAGTATAAATTTTCACAGATGATATATTTCTGTTGCCGGTATAACGACAAACACTCAAAAACAGAATAAAATAAAAATTTAAGGGGGCTCCCATACACAGACATGATTCCTTTGCCGTTTTTATAGATAATGGTTTATAAGAACAATGTAAAATAGTAACATAAAAAACAAGATACAATTGGCGTTCTTATCGCTCTACCAGACAACCATGGATGGATACGATCGTGGATCGTGGACAGTACCAGGAGAACAGACACATAGAGAAGTAAAAGTAAGTACCCGTGACTGATGATCCAGCAGGGGTCTGCTCTCTGATGACGAGCCGTCTCCGTCCATACTACGCGACGGGAAGCCCTGCGCCATCCGGAGGAACACGAGCATGGCCACAGCGAGCACGGCGGCATACACGAAGAACTCTATCGCCTACGACATAAGTTATCATAATTATAACATAACCCTTTGTTTTGCATCACTACATAGTATAAAACAAAGTTGCTTCTCTGTCTGTTATGTATGCTTAGATTTTTAAAACTACGCAACGGATTTTATTGCAATTTTTATTAATAAATAAATAAATAATAAATAATGCTGGACAATTCTAACAACAATAATATTAATATTCTGTCTCATTGCAAATCATGTCTCGGTTTACCCTGTACGACATCACAGTTACCGAAATTTACCGAATAATCGGGAGTCAGACTAATTTGAAGCATAACTGAATGCTTCCAGGTGCCGGTTCAGACTATGCTGGTTTTCAGGTTAGAAAATTATTCATTTTTAACCGACTTCAAAAACGGAGGATCATCTCAATTCGTCTATGTTTTTTATGGGTGTATGTTATTAGATATCTCCCCAGTGATAGACCAATTTCGCTAATTCTTTCACTGCTTGATAGATAATGATCTCGAGCTTCCATAAAGGAAAAATAGTTCCATAAATTTAATTCTCGAGGGATTGATATGTGCGCCGTAAAATGTATCCAAAACATTATCACATTATAATTTTCACAATCTCTTAACAGTATTTGTGATGGTTTCCATGGCAAGGGACGTTAAATAGAGGTCTACATTGAAAAACAAATTACAAAATTGATGGATGGTGGATCGCATAAAACGAAGGATTCGATCTTTCGAACACCCATATTGAAAAAAAATTATTTATTTATTATTATTTCTTAGAGATACGAAAGCCAAGGAGTCAGTGACGTCGGAAGCACTTTCAGCAGTAAGGTTGTTTGTTTTGTGTAATCCGTCAACCGTGACTTCGTATTTCGTGTTTGATAGTAGGCCTGTTTTCATCCATGTCTTCAAACTAAATTATTCAAATTTTAAGTAGACATCGCCACTTGAAAATTTGTATCGTACTATCGCAGTGTTCTGGGTGTAAGACTACTTCTAAACCCATTTCCATTATTAAGGAATTTATAGTTTTTTTAAAACAGGCCAAATGATCAAACAAATTTCCCTGTAGAAATAAATGCTTACAAGAAATCCTCTCAAGAGCTCCAATTATGCTCAGAAATTGCATCCATACCATGCAACCTGCATTTCCGTTCAGCGTAATAGTTACAATAGAAATATCGGTACCGACAGAACATAAGTAGCTTACCTTCTATAAACGATCCAGCATACCTGAGATAGGTTATTATTGAGAGCTACGGAGCAGAATTTATGGAGACAATTGAATTGAAACTGTTGGCGCTGGTAGAGTATTGGATGTTTTGTGAAATAAACACAATGAATTTACGAAGCGTTTGTGAATTACTTTAATGAGCTCAACAAAATGCATTGTTCTGATATTTTAAAATAAACAAACCAGTCAGTATAGTTCATAATGGGTTAGCGCGCTAACTTAGCGATGCAGACTCTCTACTGTTATAAACATTTAACACTTCCAAATTATACTTAGGGATTGACAAAAGACACATTTCAGTTTCGTTACAAATTGGAGAACACGTCATATTTATCGCTTGTGTCGCCCGAAACTTCGATCTACTTATGAGATCATACTTCTACTGTACTATTCTTCAACTCTGTGTTTATTTCAACAAAGACATTTATGAATGAACAACTGATAACAATAACAGAATACAAAAAGGTACCAGAAAGGTTAAGGAATCAAAACTAAAAGAATAGAATAGAATAGAAAGACATTTATTCATATTAACAAATAACACACTTATAGAAACAGGAACATGTTGAAGTGAACAGTTGTTACAAAAAGGCTCTAACTCAGCATAATGCTGGCTAAGCTCCGTAAGAGACGTAGCCAGCGCTGGTCTTCCGTTAGAGCCCGTATAGGTGACGAAAAGACAAACTTCAACGACGCAGTTACACACGGACATAGGGCTCGGTAAACGTATTGTAGGACGCCTTGCGACCAGGTGGGATGTCGACCTGCGAAAGACTTCAGGGAGATGCTGGATGCGTTTAGCTGAAGACAAGGTTCTATGGCTTTCATTGGGGGAGGCCTATGTCCAACTGTGGACTAGCATAGTCTTATGATGATGATAGGGCTCCTCTTATGAGCGCGGTTGAAGCTCTACTTCGCACGCGTGTCCACTGCTGATTGGACACCAAGGCATAGGAGGAGTAGGACCTAAAAATTAGGACTGGGCATCGATGCGCGTCGAGAAGCTGGACTCTCGCCATAATGTGAGCTTCAATTCATTTGTGGTGGGAGTACCAACTTAACATCTCTCGACCTAATTAAGCACAGAGGGGCCCGAAGAGTGTCAAGTTTCGAAGGTTCACTGGCCAGGGGACACCGCTGCACCGCCGTGCACCGTCGTCAGCTGACACCCTGATAACGTCATCGCTATCGCTGTCGTCGTAACTACAAAATAGCATTAAGTTTTTTTATATTTTGTGTATGCTATTTTGAAAATAAGTTAAATAAGATGTATTTGTTTTCTATGGTCTGAATTTTATAAATGATTATTATTGCGCCGACTAAAATATAGTCTACTGCTGGACATAAGCATCCTCCTCCTTAAGCGCATCATTGTGCCGATAAAATATATATTCGGTTCGGATTATAAAGATACGCTTGTATCGGTAAACACAGTGCCAACCTACAAAAAAAAAAAAAGATTTAGGCTCTGTTTCTTCGTCAAATATTTTTTTCGTACATGATATCTTTTTTATTTTCACTTCATTTCATCCAATAAAATATCCAACCTGCCAATTAAACGCCAGACACCATCCCTCTTCTCGAGCAGAATTTCCAAGGAAATTAATCTATGATTTCTATGTAAGTATCAATGGTTTCCCCGTCGGCGTTCACGTTTGAGAGCTCCGAGAGAGGAGGCAAATATGCTGTCATAGATTGCGCCGTCGTCATGGGTATTTATTTACAATCTAGTAGGTACCTATTAGGTGCTTATATCAAATATCAAAGTGCTTTATACCCTTTAGAGGATTCTTAGATACGTCACAAAATTTAAATAACATAAGTAATAGGAAATAAAGTGATCACTTAGTCTTTTGTTTAACTTCAATCTTTTTAAAGTAAAGTAAAGAAGCGAACAAGAAACCTTTACCGAGTTGCAGCAAAACTCATCCCAAGCGTTTTTATAGTCTACTACTTACATTATGAAATGGGCGTTTTGTCGAACTGCTCACTTTGATCTCAAATATTTCTATGTGTTTGATTTACGTTTGGTTACGAATTCAAAATTAAAATGTATTCCAAATTTACGCTTTTATTTTTATTTTGTAGTCGCGGCATTTTTTTGTCATCGTTCTGATTACTATATAAAATGGCGAAAGTGCATAGATAATAATGGTGAAATACACACTTTGATCGATGAAGTATACAAATTATTAATTTTCTTTTTCGTTTTACTTTTTCCATATACTCTTAAAACGCCAATTTCGTATGTAAGGACTTAATAATAAGATAAAACTGACACACTGGCTACTAGACAACTGCTTTTTATGACATGAAAGAATAAATGGACTAATGTGGTAATCATCGTTAAGTTTAGACAAATTATTAAAATAAAATTAAATAATTTCGATTTCGGCGGGACTTGAACCCGCGAGACCTTTCCTAGATCAATTCTTCAGATCATAATTTATGCCAAACAGGGGGATTCATACCAGCAAGGTGTGTCTGGGGGGACCTTCACGTCAAATGCGAATATTTCTCACGTATGAATCTAGATAGGTATCCCTTAATGAGCGCCACAGCAGCATCTCGTCTTCAGCTTGCCGTTTGAATTCAATTTCTATGAATACAGAACTACATATTTTAAATGAAGATAACAAGCCGTTTTATTCGAGAAAACAAAAAAATTAATACAATAAAACCACACTAATGTAATTACGAGATTTGGATCCTGCCAGGAGGTCCAGCTAATGATGGAACGCCACTGTACAGTGAGCTGCCAAAATGTGTATACACTTCCAAAAATTATATTTAAGTATTCTCGTAATTTTTTAAAGACAAGTACACTAATTACATTTCAAATGAATGTAGCCACTGTTAACGACAAAATCTGAATAAAATTTAGCAAAATTTGACACGCTTTTTGTGAGAGATATGTGTGCATCATGAATAATGATAATATGTCATCATGCTAATTTCTAAACGAAATCTGCAAAACAGGTTCAATTGCATGTCTACGGAAATCCTTTTTGTAGCTCCTTTTTCTGCTGAATAAGGTAGGTTATAATATGGTATACATTATTAAGATAAACTGTTTACCACGTTTTGAAAAGTACGATGACCACATAATTTTGAAAAATTATATTGATCTTCTATTTGAAAGTTCATAAATCTGAAAACTTGGTGGGATAAACATATCTGAGAAGTTGACTGTACGTGGAGTTTCTTGATAAAATACATCATTCTAAAAATGTTTTACTCTAGCCCGTGAGCTGTCATAATGTTTTTAGTCTATAAACCGTACTTGAACTAACCCGAGATGTGAACACCTTCGTCTGCGCGACGAGAATCACAATGAGGTTCCCGAACGCGACGGAAACGTACCAGGCGGCGATTGTTATCGTCTTCATGCTTTTTGGCGCCTGCAAAACAGATTCACATTCATTACATTACATCAGTAGGTATGCAGGATCCTGATTTATAGGGTTTTATCACTGTTAGCACGGCAAATAACTTTCTGGGATATTTATTTATATTATTTATTACAGAATAATATAATCCAATAACATAGGTTTAGTTAAATAACGAAGTCTAGATAAAATATTGTATAGGTGTAGCAATGTAGGCATGGCAAGTATGTATAAGTCGACTTTTTATAATATCATTATCGTTAAAAAACCTATTTAAATCATATTAGCATTTATGTAAAAGGTATTGTTTCAACTTGTTTTCAAATATTTGGTCTTTTTCCTCGTCTTTTAGTATATCCGGTATTTTATTATAAATTTTTGATGCCTTTACATAAATATTAATATGCCGCGTCGTGACGCGTCTGAAGCTTGTCGGATTCGTAAGATCAGAAACACAATATTTAAGTGTAAATATTTTGTTTCTATGTAATTTTGTTACTAAGTTCATCATATTGGGTTAACCAACTGCAAGTGGTTATAGCGACGATGAGTCGTAATGGTTATATGGATAAATGCCAGTCTCCCCCAAAAGTTAAAAATTTATCAAGCCATTCACTTGGTACTTTACAATCGCCGTAAAATGGATGCTTAATTAAACCAGGCGTTTTAAGACCCTACAGTACAGCAATAAAACTGAAGCATGTTAGACGCTTTAAGAAAACTGTAGTCACTCCACTCAGTTTGCTTAGTGTTCCAAACCACAAGAGTTATATTTTGTGCTTTTATAGAGTCTCACTATTTGCGTCCTCTGTAAAAACACTGATTTAGATACAATAAATCACGGATATTTGACCACTCACTCAATGGCACTAAAAAACATTACAGTATCTGCCAGCTCCCGTGAAAACGCATCGATTTTATTTTACCACAAAACAAAAAAATCAAAACTCGCGCCACTCGCCGATTACTTATATGTATACCCTCAAATTCTATCACTATTTATTTCTTCCAGCTTGAACTTGAACAAAGATTTCTCATTCTCAGAATGTTTGAGAAGCAACATATGTAACCATGATTTTAGAATCAGTAGGCTTCGGGTCGTAAGTAAAATAAACATATAGTAAAAAAAAGCTTTTTTATTTTGCCAGAACAGAGACGAATGGTATACACCTAACCTGACCTGCGTAAAGGAAAACTCCAGCGATAGACACTAGACTTTGCTGTGGTATTATCCACGCTAGGCTGATCTCGTTGGTTGGGTTCGGCGCGAGGAGAACCGCCGCGTCCAGCCGTCCCATGCGTAACCTAACGTAACATGTGTAACCATGATTTTAGAATCGGATTCAAGCCGCTAGTTATACAAACCTGCGTAAAAGAAAACTCCAGGCCCGATACCGCGAACATGATCTCAGCTATAGACACAAGGATGTACTGCGGTATTATCCACGCTAGGCTGAGCTCGTTGGGTGGGTTCGGTGCGTGGAGAACCGCCGCGTCCAGGCGACCCATGCGTTCCCTGAGGCAGAGGACATACACCCCTCCGGAGCGGAGGTAGCCTTCCCCAGTACCGGATACTTCTCCGTCCGCGCTGCTTGCTTGCCATGTGAACCTGTCGGATGATTTTACTTCAGCCAAATTCAATATTAAATATTTCTTAACAGATCAAAATAAACTAAAATTTACATGTGTTGCGTCTCTACGCGCGTATGTAAATTTTAGTGAAAGTCTTTTCAAATATTTTTTTTAATAATATTTATTGAAGGGACGATTTCAAATAGACAAGCAGAGCGGATTGTAAAAAAAACAACAAAAAAGTGATTTTTAAGTTAAGAACGGGCGGTTTGTTAACAAACATTTCTCATTGAATTTGGCTGGAGCATAAGTAGGCAAACAATTGAGTAGGAACGTACCCTGCCTTTCTTAAATTCACAATTCTTTCCATCCAAAGGTTTTCTGAAAGAAATCACTTCTAAGCGATAAAGCCGCCCATTGTACTTACCTTATGTACCTAATCATCATCAACATCATCAGTCTATGTAAGTCCACTGCTGGATATAGGCCTCCCCTAATGAGCGCCATAGCGCCCTAATACGCGCATAGCATGTACCTGATGTCTCTTTGTAATGTTGTTTTTCTGATGTAGGTAGGTAAGCTGACCCGGCGAACATCGCCTAGCAGGAAAATGTTTTTTCTTTTGTTTTTCGTAAATTTTCCAATGGTTTTCTAGTTCTGTTATTCAGGACGGAGACATACGTACATACAAGTACACGTACATGAAAATCGCTCCAGCCGTTTTCGAGTTAAGTGTTCGAATTAACCTATAGAAGGCTATTTTGTCCTAGTAAATTCTTGGAAAACTAGTACACTAGGTTTCTAAGTATTTACTCGGACAAAATAACCTGCCTGACAACCTGTATGTAGTCAGGCAGATTATTTTGTCCAACCTGTAGGATGTCTGGCGGTGGAAGCGCAAGCTGAAATCACTATCTTACATTTCTCTGATGAAAAGGAGCGAGCGGTCGTGTCCATTCGGCTGCACTCATGCATTGGAACGTATCTTGGCATGCTGCCCTGCCACATGTCGGTAATGTTCCACGAGAAAATGTTAAAACTGTCACAATTATGGCGTGATATTTAAGTACATAAAATCGTAGCATAAAGAAACTATACACAATCTAATATTCGTAAACTCTACCGTATAAAACTTTTGAAACTACTCGTATCATGATTATTAAACACTAAAATCATTAACTCGTAAAACGGAATATTTACTATGATTAGATTTTTGAGTTTCCCAATAGGTATTTCCTGCCGACTACCTCCGTTATGCCGTGATCATGGCGCATGAAACTGTGCCGAAATATTGGAAAACTCAAAAATTGATACATGGTATACATATGTATATCTCGTTTTAAATAACTTTACCGAAAATCTAAATGAAATAGTTATGCTTGAGTTCCCGAAGAGTGTACTCAGAACCCGCAGTAGTAAATAATATGTTGCAAAAGAGTTGCAACATATTATTTACTACGTTTTAATATTAGGTAGATACCTACCTAATATTATATATATTATATAGCTTTCTCGAAGTCATACTGTATGTATATACACTTGAGATGTCCTCAAGGAAACAATCGCGAACTCGAGTTCTCGAGAATTTACATCTATGGTCATTTTATAATTACTTACTTCTATAATATAATATAACTATAATATAATATCCAAACATCCAAATATCCAAACTTTCGCATTTAAAATATTTTTGTGATGATAGGATGGCAAAATTTACCTAATCGATACAGCTGTAGGTAAATTTAAGTATGTAATCGCTAGTACTAGTATTATTGTCGCAGTTTCTATTCGAGAATAAATAAGAGGCGGAATGTTATCTGTATATGTTTGTGTCTCTCTGTGTCTGTGTGTGGCGGCCTTATCGCTTTAAGCGATAAGGACAGCACTTTGTATACATTTTGTACCAAAACTGTTATAGAAATAAGTTTTATGAATAAAGGATTATCTATAAAGATAGATAGATAATATTTTATGGCCCACTTTAAAAATACAACAAATAAGAAAAAAAATACAAAATAATGATATATCTGTGTGCATTCTAAAGTACTCGTAAAAGTAAAAATAAAAAAGTAAAAAGATTTTTATTTTGTCAGAACAGAGACTCTTATAAACTAAACTTAGATTAACAGACGACAGAGACTGACAAAAATCGGTCTCCACTCAGCATGTGCTATGGTAGATCAGATCGTACCATAGCGCTGATCTTCCGTGGAGACCGTGGTGCGCAATTCTACCACTTGGTTTCTTTTAGGACGTTGTTTTGATGATGGGCAGAGCCTGGAGTTCACACAATGTCAGTGAATTTCCAATAAGTTTTTATTCGTCAATCACGATTTAATAAAAACGCCAACGAACATTCGAATCGTCTGTACCAAATTAATAAAAAGTATCGGATTGTTTCCGAACTTTCACATCGAGTTAGAATTAGTTAAACCTCGTGTAGCTAACAAAGAGGACCGATATGGCGCGGTGGGCGAAGGTCCACCTGCGACGCAGGAGGTTGCGGGTTCGATTCCCGCCTCGGAACAATTGTGTGTACGATCTGCAGATATTTGTTCCTGGTGTTCTGGTCGTTTTCTATGTATAATATAAAAATATCTATCTATGTAATGTATCGTATATTATGTATCAGTTATCTAGTACCCATAACACAAACTCTGCTTACCATGGGGCTAGATAATGCTGTGTGAATTGTCCAGCATTATTTATTAATTTATTATTTATTTATTTAAAGGCTAGTTGGTGTTCGTGTCCTGGTCCGATAAAAAATAGTAGATTTTTACACGGGACTAAACCACCCCACTATAATACGAGATTGTTATAGCATGGGAGGAGGATAAGACCAAGTTATAATGGGTGGTTTTCGCCCGAGTAAATAACTCCGCTTTTCACTTCGATATGATGAAACCAAACAAACAAAACTTACCTTCAGTTAAATATTGCACAACTTTTCTAACTTCTCTGCTTCGTGAATTCGTTGATGTTATTCAATTTTATTCCACGTGATTTCGACCGTAACAGACAGATTCATATTATTTATTTGTTTTGCTTACTGACATTTTCAATTAAATAAACCACGCTCACATGCAGTTCAATTTGCTGTAACAGATATTTCGGGATATTTCGATATTATAAAAATTCCAGATATTTCGGGTTAATACCAATTTTTTTTTCTTTTTTACGCGCAACGTAACCTACGCATTCTACCATGGGGGAAGAATCACTCTTATAAACATCCAACAATCACCAGCAAGCCGCCTTCAGTTCCATTTTCTAGAACAAATGTCATTTCTAAATGGAACACCAAAAAGTCGAGTCTTTTACTCGAATTTTACGCCGGAAAGCCAAGATATAATTACACCTGTAGGATAAATCTGGCAACTCAATACAAGACCCTCAACCGATTGAGCTGAAATTTGGCATACTTATGTAAGTTTGTTACAATGCAATGCTATGGTAACATCGAGCTGGTTTTGATGAAGACAGAAGGTTTTGATTGTGGGACATTTCTTGCCACGGAATTTTAGACAACCGTATAAGCTGAAATTTGGCATACTTACATATATAATTTCGGTGACATCATGGTACTAGTTGTTAGGTTCAAGCTTGTTTGATGATGGAGACAGAATGTGGCCATAGGAACTCCTAGACAAAACGATTTAGCTCCGTCGAGTTTGGAGTCGTTGGATTTGTCATTCAAAAACTTTGATCCTAAATGATAATAAACTCTTGGTTATAAAAATGGGATTTTAGTATTAAAAATTTTTTGACAGATTTTTTGTGATGTTGTATTATTTCATGTGATGCGTTTGGCTCCAAACGAATCGTCAAACGTTGTGTGACGTCACTCAGTCTTAATGTGGAGTGGCGTTCATTGTTAGCAGGATGCTATGTACTTTGAAAAACTAACGAAGTTGACGGATGACGTCGGATCGCTCAAAACAAAGGACGGGCGATCCGTTCTTTCGATGACCTTACTTCAATACAATAGTACTTCTTTGATCTGAAACGAAACATGTCAGTAAGGTGACGGTGACGCACCCAAAGCAAATTAGTGGTAACTTGGCTGTTCGTTTCATGTGAACTATTTTAAAACTAGAATATATTGGTAAACTTATGAAAGAAAGCCGTTTTATTAAAAATACGATTAATTTAACGTCCGTTTTCCGATATAATTTGAACCTTATTCGTTAATAACGCGTTGTCTAATTGGAGTTTTCGTTTATGTTGCTGTTATCTTGTTGTTTTTGTTAAGTTGTTCATACAAAATATCTTTATCCGACAATTGCTGATGTAAACGTGTTCTTGACTAAAGTGGGATGATGACCTGCGAAATATTGCATGCAGATGATGCAGACGATGAAGACATGGTGCTATGGCTCTCATTAGGGGGGAGGGGGGGGGGGGGGGGGTGGCTATATTGAGCAGTGGACTAACATGGCTGATGATGATGATGACAATGATGATATGTCTTTATTATCACATAGTATCTTGGATTCTACGACGGAGTAATAGAGTTCTGTCTTGCGTGTACGCTACGACTTGGCTACGAATAAGAAAGCTAAGTTCGCGAAGACCAAGGATCCAAAGTTCCTTGCATGTGTGGATAGTCGATCGGTCGGTATGGAGGGCACAGAAACTATTAACTAAACCAGCATGAAACTCGGTACACTAATGAAACAATCTCAGCTTCAGAGCGAGTTCGATAAGCTATTACCAGCGTAACAAGTTTTTAATTTGAAATGGCAATTACGTAAAAGCTCTTACATTTAGAAACAGAAATACTTATTTGTTCAAATAAAAGCAAACAGCAATCAAGCTCTTCTGGTGAATGTTGGTGGTCTGAGCGTCAGTTTCCAACTCAATTTATTTCTTTCCGGTTGATAAGTCAATATAATGCTGCATTATTTACCTTTTGCAATATTCTCTCTTGGGATAGACTGAAACGAAGTTGCTTGATTTGATTGGAAACGGTGCTTGAGAATTTATTTTTCATGTAAAGACCGGTCCATTCAATTGCAGAGGTAAATAATAGAATTTCTTAGGTTTTCGTTTTTGTTTATTTTAGCACAAACAGCCACTTAGAAAATATGATGAAAGAGGGTATAGAAAGCATTATAAGAGTTGTGTGTTCGTTTAGTTTCCTCGAAAACTTCATTATTTAAATAACCATACTCCGTCAAAGGCGTGTATGAGTCAAAAAGAAAGATTCTTGCTACCCCAAATTACGCTTCATTATTTAAAATTTCTGATGTGCAGCAACTTATAAGGTCTATAGAAAATAAGGCTTCCCTTTATAATTCTTCGCCAAACAAAGTGCCATAAGTATTAGCTAATTGGTTAATCAAGATTTACAGCTATATTAAACCATGCTTTCTAGAGCGTTTATTCCTAAAATGCGCAGAAACAGTACTTTTCAAACCCGTTTATATCATGAACCACTTATCTTATAGTATATGTTATTTACTAATAATTTTAGGAAATTTTAGTGTCCAAATAGTTTGACTATAAAATATTTCGATTAATATAGTATGTACGCGTTCTATCAAGATAACTTGTGAGAGGTTTTCATAATTTCCCTTTCAGCATCAGTTTCGAAGCTCAAAATAATAGAAAATACTGACATATCTAATTAAGAAAAAAGTATAACCTACTGATGAGATCCTTGGCTAAAAACATTATTAGAAAGATGTTTGGTTTTGGTATCCTACTATGAGAAATTAAAATTCAAAAAATGTGAAATATTACGAATATTTCACATTTTTAAATGATGTTTTTACCGATATACCTTATTTAATTTAATATAATAATAGCCTACCAATAAAGTGGAGCATCTTTTTTAAAATCATACATTTAAAATTTTTATGATTTTGTTGCTATTATTTTTCTATAAATATTTTAAAACTACTATAAAACGCTGCGCGAAAATCGATTCAAATCAGTCCGCCGCGAGGCTTTCTAGAGTGTGGTCACGTCGCTCGGCGCTCTGACTAACCTGAGTTGACCTTTCTTGTGTGTATAGGGCGAGCGGACATACAGCGCATCTAAAAAATTTTGGTACTTTGGTAAGTAAAATATTTTATGATTATTTTTGATGGCAAACATATTTTTAGAATGTAGTTATATTATAACAATTCATATTTCAGACGTAATGGGAAATAAAAATAAGCTATTTATAGGCAAAAACGAAAGCGTAAAAATGCAGCAAACATAGAAATTGCAAGAGCAAAAAGGTAGGAAAGTTAAGCCGTAGGTTGAAGCTAGTAGCTTCAACCTACGGCTTAACTTTCCTAACATTTTACATGGAATAAACTGTTAATATGTATATTTTTTACTATACATTATATATTTTTTATATTCTTTTTTATTTATTTTATACTATATAAAGCTAAATTACCACTCACTCACTGACATAATTGTTCTCCTTGATGGTGGATGGGGAGGTATGTTTTTTTTTACGGAATCGTATCCCCTATACGATCTAAAAGTCTCCTGGGGAAAACTCCGACTCTTTGAGATTTGGCCCCCCAAGAATGTGGGGGGCTCCTACATGGAGCCATATTGCTGAATTTTTTTATAGGGGTTGTATCGAGGGAGACAAGTGATTTTGAATGCGTAGAAAATTTTGCCCCCCCCTGCCCCTTAGAACCCCCTCAGTGTGGGGGCTCCTACGCAGAGCCATATTGCTTACTTATTTGTATAAGGGTAACAATAACAAGTAATTTTGAATGCATGAAAAATTTTGCCCCCCCCCCCTGCCCCCCAGAACCCCCTTTTGAGTGTGCTACCAGTTGCCGTCGCGATAGAGGGGTACTGATTGCGGGGTCGTATAGGGGGCATCTTTTAGTTTTGGAAGAAAAAAAATTTTTACCCCCCTTTGAACCTCTTTTTCGACCCCCCATTTCCATCTCCAAAACGAATAGACTTGGAAGATTTTTTTTTCACAGTCATGTAGAAGAGGACAAATGGTTTTGAATGAGAAAAAATTTAGCTCCCCTTTGCCCCCCAGACCACCTTTTTTTAGGAAAAACCAAAAATTGAGCTATTTTGGACCTTTTTTTCGGGTCGAGCATCGTGACGAGCGAAGCGATCCACGATGCGACCGCGAAAAACAGCACGGCGAGCAAAGCGAGCCGTGCCGTGACCCCTCCATGCCCCCAGCCCCCCCTGTACGCCTCCCCCAACCAAAATACTGATATGGGTATCGTTTTGGACTAACTTGGGGGTGAGGATTTTGAATTCGATGACGGCGAATTCAAAATCCTCACCCAATGCTGTGAACCCCCGATTAACCCCCCAAGGCCCCCTCACTTATAACCCGGGGCAGCGCGGCTCATTGATTGGATTTCGAGGATTTCGAATTCGATGACAGCGAATTGAAATTGCGACACCTGTCGCACTGTGCACCGACGCACGTCGTGTGGCAACACGAGCAGAGTCGTATTGCGGTGAGCGAAGCGAACCGCAATGCGACCATCTGCACTGTGTGGCTGACTATGTGGGTGGTACTATGTGGGCTTCTAAACATATGTGCCAAATTTCATAAATTATGTATTTATGAACATTATGTATCCATTTCTCTAAATCTATAAGGTAGATTTTTAATAATTCTGAGCTGGCTTCGACTTTAGAAAGAATCCATAATTTTTTTGCTTCTGAGTGTTTCTACGCCTAGAATTCTGTTAATTTTTTTAAATTACTTATTAAATTTCCTACTTAGTATTTCATTAACATTATTTTATTTTATTTATTTACTGCATAATGCTTGCTTTCAAATAACAAGGTGTGTGCTTATTGGTTGATGGTTTTACTTCAGGCAATGTAAAAAAACTCACATGAAGAAATTTCGGAAATAGTTGAGTTGAGAGTGAAAACGAAAATATGGAGGTACTTATTAACTTTATTTTAAACTTAATTTAAATTACCTTTTTCTCCTTTCACGTAATAATACGACATCAGACGATTTCATGTAATACTGTGGTTTTTTTTACAGAATTCTATATTGGATTCACCATGTGAAAACATGGAAATGTTGAATTTGGTAAGTTTTTAGAAGTATTTAAAAAAATCCGGTCACTAGATTCTACACTACTTTATAAATCTATTTTTTGGCTCAAAATATGTTTAAATTCTAATGTTTTTGCAGATTATCGAGCCCGAAATTCCGATTCCAATAAACGAAAGTCTAGGTCCATGCCGCTGAGAACCACGACATATTAATCTAAAAATAAAAACATTTAAAAAAAAATGACTTCATCCGTAACCAAGTATTTTATTTGTACCTACTCGTAACTTAAATTAAATAAGTTTACATTTAAATGAACTAATTGCTATAATAATTTCACTCGAATGGATCAAAATGGGTAAGTTTGACTATACTTGTAGCATTAATAGAAAGCGCCAGCGCTACTCACACTAATGTCACGCTCGCTTCTGTGTGCGTTCTAATTACCTAAACTTAACATCGCGCGCTAGGCGTATACGCTCTTAACATTTCCTGATTTTGAGCGCTGGGAGGTGCGACACAGTTTTATACTTATGCGCTTTCCAGTGTTGCGTTGACCGTTGTCTCTTAGAGATAATTCTTTGTTCATTTATAATAAATAAATTGAAATTGAAATTATTACGACTGATTGTACAAGACAATATAAGGGTACGTCTTAAATAATAAAAAATGAAACTAAAAATACAGTCTTAAAATTAATTAAAAGACATAGTAGTCTTTTGTTACTTTTCAAATTAATTTTAAGGCTGTATATATCAATTTCAATTTTATTACAAAATAAATTTTCAATTCACTTAGTAGAAGAAGCATACAGATTTACCTAAAGAACTATTACGATGTATAGTTTTATACAATTGAGGCTCAAATCGTTTCATCGCCGCAATCGCACGCGATGCGGCGGTGATTATTGTTAGATTTTAAAAGACATCATCTTTTAAAATCTAACAATAATCACCTACACGTCCACAGTAAAAGCTAGCTTTACGCCGGGGTATGGCCATATAGGCTCTCGGTAAGCTCGTCTGACTGTTCCTGACCGGATTAAGCCAATTTCATCCATTCCTCGTTATATGTGACGTATGGGACGTATGGTATAGTATGGGACGTGTACCAAAACAAAAGTTTTACTTTCCTCCCATACTTTAGTGCCTTGCGCCCTTACCGCATTGAGAGCGATTTTTCATAAAATGACAGCGATTCAATAGTCCCAAACGAACTTATTTATAGTTTTCAATCGTTTGAAAACTATAATTAAATTGGTATCTTCGTCGTTATCTATTCACATAGTCCCTATGTGCTTTTTTGTATTTTAGCGGCACGAATTTTACAAGATTTCCAGGTCAGCGCTAGTAAACAAAAACTTTATGAGTTTTGGTATTGTACAAACCGATACTAGCCCTATTACGTACCGACCGACAGCTTACGCTCGGTTGCAGGAGAATTTCAATTATTTCAGTCTGTGAAGCCACTTGGTTGATTTAGCTTTTCATACGGGAGGCTTTTGCATTTCTCGTGTGATCTGTTCTTGCCTGCCGTTCACTGAGATGAACATTGAATGAATATTCATTTTCGTTCAGAAATGTACGCGAATAGTGAATTAATAATCCTGGAGTTACTTCAGTTTTTTTTTAATCATGAATATTAATATCCATTACATAATTAAATGCAGAGCTTAATTCATGTGAATTCTTTAACTTGCATTGTACGTTATTTTATGATTTAATGAAGGCTTTAGCTCGTATATCGCAAGCATTTTTACTGGATAAAAATAATATTATGTTAATCCAGGACTCATCTGCTTTCATCCTGATCGTAAAAAACTTTCGCATAAGTGATGAAATAATAAAAATCTGGATACGAGCTTCAATTTTAGTTGCGTTGGAGTATTCGGGATATAGAATATCTCTATGTCTATGTCTAAATCAGTGCGGTGTGTAGTCATGCACAAAGCATAGTGACATCGCCGTCTGCTGTATAGGTCGGCATATTATAAGAGTTTTCTTGTCAAAGTAGACTGATTAACCATTTTTTAAATATAAATTACGAATAAATATGCCGACGAAGTGGTTATTTAAGGACGCAACCATACAACGACTAGGGTCACGATATTCCGAGTTTGTGCGGCAGGTACTAATGATACACGATGATAATTACCTAATTCAAGGCCTACATTTTAGTCTCACACAGAGATGCTAATGTGTTCTCACCTTCCGGGAAGATCTCTAGGTCTATATCTAAATCAGTGCGGTAGGCAGTCACACACACAAGCATTGTGACATCGCCGTCTGCTGTATAGCTCGGCCGCCGTACACATGCTGAAATGACGCTGAAAAAGAGATGCTAATGCTAAAATGTGTTCTCACCGGCCGGGCAGGAAGCACATATAGGCAGACTCGCCGATGTGGTCTACGGGAGAGTCCGACACGTAGTAAATGTCGCTGAGACGCTTGTCTGTCTCGACTGCTATGGTCACATTCTTATCCGTTCCTGTATTACCGATGTATACCACTCTACAAACAAGAAATAAATAAAATAATTTAGTCAAAATAAAAGAATAATAGAGTACATAATCTTAAATTCTAAATTCGTGTGCCTCAAGTCGGTAAAAACCTGTTTTTCAGGCGTGCTAACAACAGAAAAAACTGTTATTAGCACACTTTTTATTTAGTTAAATACCTGCTTATTTACTGAATCACTTCATCGTGGCTTCTACTTCTTCTACTAGTGTCAAAAGATTGTAGTAAAAAGTTAATTAGTTTTAATACTGACATGTAAATTTTTTTTAAAGTAGCCAGGAATCTTGAAATTTTTTAATTTCCTTATTGATTCTTAATCTGATTGTTATGTTGACAGTTACCGACTCACCCAGATTAAATATTACTATTGATTAACATCTACTAATAAAAACTTCGAAATGACTAGGTACCACCATGTTGAGGGGCTTAATTCTTAGGTGGATACCGAATCCTGAGGACAGATTAGTTAATGTTACTTTGCTCCGAGTTTTTAATCTTAGCAGGTAAGAACTCGGAGTTTTAGGCCAGCACCACATTACATTATATTCATATTTCATTCTATTTCGTCCCCAATTTCCCTCGGAAGCCTTCTCTTCTTCATCACTTCAACTTCATCTTTCGTCTAGTTTCTATTTTTACTTCAAACAGATCTTCCATTTAGTGTGCCCGAAAGTAGAAACTATAAGAAATTTATGGTCTCATTTGGGCTAATAATTGTTTTTCCTCGACATTGTTTCCCTTAAAATATTAATAATAAAATGTACTGGCGTGCCACCGCGTAAGCGGCCATGGATTATCTGTCCAATGGGGCGCTAGCTTTAAAAATAATCACTAACTTCAGCTTTGGTTTCCCTGTCAAAGTTTTCACGAACGGACTGGGGTCCATGAAGTAGAGGGAAATCTGGTCGTCTGAGTTTTGACCGATAATAACAGGCATGAACTGTAAAAAAAAAACATTCCTGACATTAACACTAGGTGAAGAAAACCGTTGAAACAGTACCATCTCATGTTTTGGTAGTGGTTATTGACTGTAATTTAATTACAGGGTGTAATGCGTTACACAGCGAGCATTCGTGCAGTCAGTACCGAGAAAAAAGGCGCTGCCAACGACCAATGTGATGGATTTAGATTTAGCACACGGCGCGGCGGCGTAACATATCATGCTCGCTGCAAATAATACATAACACCGCGTAACACCGGTCTGTAGCCGGCTTTAGATTGATACCCCCGTATCACACTCATATCATAAAGTGATGTTTATGTATGCATATTGTGTGTGTTACTCATCTACGCTCAAACGGTTTCCCGTATTCGAATGAAATATTACCAGGACAGGTGGATTAAATACACATAACATACTCTTTTATCTCGGAAAAGTCCACTGTTCCCTTAGGATTACCAAATAAAACAAATATGTTATCGATACGAGTGCAGTTACTAATTAAAATAAGCGGGCTTACTCACTCCCATATTTTGACTCAACGTTCCTCGAATATTCATTTATATCAAGTCGAGCCTAGCCTAGAGTTTTCAGGAAACTTCGTCAAACAAACAAATCCACTTAAAGAAAGTGCTAAAGAAAAACCTCTTTACTTTAATTTAAACATAAAAAAATAAATAATTTTATTAAAAACAACTAAATGGATTACAAGAGTAAATTGTCTTATGTTCTTAAGGTCTAAAATAATACATTTGCCTGAACTAGGTTAAATAAACCTAGTTCTCAGTGTTTCTCAGCCAGAAATTGCTAGCAGTAAAGCAAAGCAGTCAATTCTCTTCTATTCCGAGGCTGAATGTGGAGCATCTAATTAGAGCATTGCAACTGACTTAAGAAATTCATAAAGGTTCTCTATTTTGGTTTCAATCGACCGGCCTCTGTAAAAATGAGGCGAGCTGGCTCACCTAGATAACAAGGAAACTTTTGTCGGGCGAACGAACGAAATCAATTGAATACGTGAATTAAACATTGTCGAATAAATATCTTGTTAATCCATTATCTATATAGCCAAGAATCAAGTGTGAAAGAGGATGATTCTGGACACCGACAGGATCAACTTCCTTTAGGATAATCAACTTTTGTTCGACGCTTTTCTGAATGTATTTTTTTTCCAACGTTTTTGAAAAAAAAAAAAGATCTTCATATTCGTGTTATTTAAGGTGTATTCTCAGATTATCACTAATGATTGAAAATGTGAAAGGACTTACGTTTATTTTTGACGACCGATGTGGCGCGGTGGGCGAAGGTCCGCCTGCGACCCAGGAGGTTGCGGGTTCGATTCCCGCCTCGGAACAATTGTTTGTACGATCTGCAGATATTTGTTCCGGGTGTTCTGGTCGTTTTCTATGTATAATAAAAAAATATCTATCTATGTAATGTATTGTATTATGTATATCAGTTATCTAGTACCCATAACACAAGCTCTGCTTACCTTGGGGCTAAATAATGCTGTGTGAATTGTCCAGCATTATTTATTTATTTATTTATTTTGTAATAATATCGCGACAAAACACTGGATTTGCTGAACCAAAAAACATTTACTCATGAAAAACTATTTTAAAATATTAAATAATAAAAATAAATAAATAAAGAACAATCCACACAGTCAATCATCTAGCTCCAAGCAAAGCAGATCTTGTGTTATGGGTACCAAATGACAGATATATATAATACAATAATTTTGCATTATACATATGTATTAATAATGCAAAAGTGTGTGTAAAAGAACACTACTTAACGGATTTCAATGCAGTTTTCGGCAATAGATTTGAGGAAGGTTGATTCACATAGATTTTAACGCGGGCGAAGTCGCGGTGCGCAGCTAGTAGATAATATAGTTATAAATGATATATATAGATATAGGCCTCCTCATCGATTTCGATGACGGCGACCCTAGGTAATCACGGATTTTTTCTATCATGAGCTCTAATATTTCAAAACCAAGTTCGCTAGACCGAACTTGGTTTTGAATATCCTACGTCATCCCATAAGTTATAAATGATATGATGTTTGTGTAGGTACTAGAAATTACTTGTAATTAATAACTCTTATTGTCATACTTAATTAAGTGATTAGCTTACATCTCAGTTAGGCGCCCTAACAGGGCTCCTAACACCTAGCATAAGCGACTTTTTTAAAACCTCTCACATTGTATTAGGATTCCAAATACTTGAATACTTTATAAACAAATAAGAAACATTCCATCTTAATTGAAAAGGTTAGCCGGTTCGAAGTTGCGAAGAAATTTAAATACAGTTTAAGTCAAATTAAAGTTTATTTTTTTCCTCGTACATGCTGGTAATGCAACTCAGTAATGTACGAGTAGTTCGATATCGATTAATCTGAAATATTACCATCTCAATACCTACACACTGTATCTGCTCCTACTAGTAGGGAATTTCTGCTCGTACTTTGGTTTAAGCCTCCGATTCAGCCCTGCGAATATCTGAAGCGATCGGTTTATTCCGACCTGATAAATTAGTAGACGCTATATTGGGCTAGTGGTGTTTAAACACCACTAGCATAATATTCGAAGGCTCAAACAGCATGGGTCTGCAGGCCGGTATTATTCCGGGTTTCGGTGTTTGTGTACGTATTGAGAATTAGGTCGTATGTGCCGTGTGGCATCGGCTTAGGATGTACACAAACTCTTCCCACAGGTGTTATAAAAGGCAATTAAAGATCTACGCACATTAATCCAACGCCTCTACCTCCTCGCTTCCAGAGAGTAAAGAACATAGCACATACATCCAGCACCGCTAGGTACCGCATAGCACAAAAATGTCGGCATTCAAATATCGGCTTAAGCTCGTTACCTTTGGATACACTTTACAGTGACAAAAGGGATTCCTACAAGCTTCAAACCAGTTATCCGTCATTTTGATATTGTCAATTTAGATTTCAGATTTCAATGCATCTACAACTACGGATTTATTATCCGTTTGGTATATGAACCACTATGTAGTTCTTTATTTGTTAACAGGTGAGTAAATGAAGATTTAATGACAAAATTAAGTATTTTTATGCACAGTTATCTTGACAGATAGAGATGCGAATCTGTCGACTCGAAAAATATGGGAACTTACGAAAGTTTCGATTTTTTTTAAGCCGACATAGTATGTAATAAAGATTATTCTAGATGATTTCCCCAGGTTATTGCATTGAAACAGTAAAAAAAATTACCATACCGGAGAACTACTCTGGAAACTCATTATTTAAATATTGGATGGTTTATGCTAAATCTGAGTTCAATTCAAAAATGTTTGGTGGAAAATCTCTATTTCTGGCAGTAAGTAAATATAAATATTGGGTTTCCATAAAACATAAACACAATTTTAACATTATCAATTGATTAATTTTCTCCTGTTGTAGCTGAAAGGTTCTGTTCAGTTCATTCGATAATTTAGCGTAGATCGAAATTCGAAACACAAAAGGCATCTATTATTACAATATTTAGATCAATAGCATAAGTATAAGCGGATTTAAAGGTTTCATTGAAATCCGCACTCGGGGTATACAAAGCCACGGAAAGATAGAAAGATATAGACACGTATTTGTCCTGGTATTTTTTGTATGTTTTTCGCGTCGGACACGTATTTTTGAGCTTTGTGAGAGTTACCCAGTAACAAAGTAAATTTACTTAGCTTTTTATCACGGAAAAACGCATTTATTATCGCGGGCAGAAGCAAGTAGTATATAAAAACCAAGAATAATACTTTATTCAATTGAGTATATTATGATTCCAAAAACGAAGTAAAGGGTGTCTCCGCGCCGATTTTAAACTTTGAATATATATACAAAAAACATAGATTGTACTTATAACATTTTAATAGCAGAAAATTTTAGTTTATTGCTGTGCGGATATCATATACGGAATATTACACCGTCAAGATGTCTTCCATCACGGCGAATGCATTCTTCAAAGACGACTAGCGAATTTGCAGAGACACGCCAAAGAACTTCAATTGATATGGCGGCTTACTTCGGTCGTTATTTTAGTCTTCAGTTGCTCAAAAACGTTTGCTTTGAGATACACTACTACACTATAAAAAAAGTCAGCAGGGGTTAAGTCGGGTGATCTGGGTGGCCACAATATGTCTCCAAAGCGGCATATGAAATTTCCTTTGAATTAGGAAACAACGCTCTTAGTGTGTCCATGGAGACACTAGCTGTGCTCTTGCTGAAACCGTACACCTGACTCGTCAATATGCTCTTCTTGAAGCTGCGGTATAAAAAAATATTATTCATGTCCGTATACCGCTCGCTCGTCACTTAAACCGTTGAACCTCGGTCATTCTCGAAGAAAAATCAACGCAGCGTTACAAACAAAACTTGTGCTGTCGTTCACTCAACGAAAACTCGTTGCAAAAACACGCATCCACAGCGTAAGCGCAGTGCGCGACCCTGCGACGTAGTGACAAAATCCGCACTCATCACCTACCGAACGGTACCACTCCTCTCCCGCTAGCTCCAAAGGTTGCCAAGATATTCGTGTTTAAAGTTTAAAATCGACGCTGAGATACGTTTTATTTTAAACGCTTCAGGAAGTAAAATAAAAAACATCTCCTCATGGCTTCAGGCTTGGGTGATGATAATGATTTGTTGTTGGGCAACGAAGTCCATATGACATTGAAAGTTCGTGCGTGATCACAGATTGGAAAGCTCTATGCGTTAATCGATTGAATAAACACATGATGCGGCTGTCGCTCACGTATCAAGCCTGCCCCAAATGCATAACAAACCGTTCATCACAGTATCAACCTGTCGATGTCTATTTTGTAACTTACTAGCTGCGCCCCGTGGCATCGCTAGTGAAATCTATGTATCAAAAGATTCATAAACCTTCTGCTTGAATTACTGCATCTATTAAAAAAAACTGCATCAAAATCCGTTGAGTAGTTTTATAGATCTAAGCATATATAGGGACAGACAGACAGCAGGAAGCGACTTTGTTTTGTTCTATTTAGTGATTGTCCAGCCAAATTAAAATATGTGCATTATACAAACCTGTGGCAGTTTATATCTGCTTTTTTAATAAAGGTTTCTTTGCCATTGTTTGTTCCTACATGGAGGTACCTGTACTTATGTAGGTACAGTGGCGTTCGTCGATAGGTAACCAATGACAAGTTTCAAGTCTCGTTATTACATTAGTTTTGGTGTTATAATATTAAAGTTGTTGTTATTGTATTGAACAGCTGGCTATCTTTATTTTATCGAATTTCAGTTAAGAAATATATTATCTGCAATAATAAAAATTTACTTCATACTCGTTACAGGTTAATGAACGCCACGGTACATTAACTCACTTTCTAGTCATATTATTTGCAGAATATGCATTTTTTATAAACTCTAGAGGCACAAGAGATAATTTTTTGTATCGAGGTTTCTCTATTGTAATTATCTTCAGTTTGGCTAGATTCTAGACTTCTAGAGTATAGCGTAGGCCGTTTTCTCAACTTGGCAAGCCCCTACAGTGGTCATTACCGCCGTGGATTACCGCGACATAAAAGTTATACCTTTATCAAGATAACCAGCTAGAACGTAGATTAATACTCACCGTTTCACCCGCAGTATGTAGCCTTTGCCTCACTACGTGACGATTCATAACCCTGCCAGCGCAGTTGACGGGGCAGCTAGCGGTTAGCGTGAGTACATGCAAGGGGAAGGGTGACACAAGCGCTGTTCCGCGCGCTTCTACCGACGCTGAACCTTCGCCGAGCATGCCGACCAGCACCTGGCAGTCGAGGGTATTCATGAAAACCAGTCCAGTTTCATGTTGTCTTGGTATTTGCAGCGTGGAGCGCTGCGAAAGAAACCTACATTTGAAGTATTGCGTGTCCTTTGCTGGGCAAAGCCTAAGTGTTTTTCCCAGCGTGGGATACTTCTCTCGGTCATTCATTCAGTCACGGTGACTTATGCTGTTAAGTCTACACTGGTGTGGTTAACTACAAGAACATTATTTACCTATCCATGCTGAACGCTTAAACTTCTAAATCAGTTTGCGAAACTATTAACTCTTCACGCTAAGTACATACGAGTAATACCGAAACAAATGAAAGTATAGAGACCGAAACGAATAAACGGTAGAGAGTGCACTTTAAGTGCTTAGTTCAAAGTTAATGCCATACAAGTTTACTGAACAACCTGGGATGAAAATTATCGTAAATAGTCACCCCTATCACCTCCTAAAGGGAATACGTCGAATTACCAATAACCCTGTATATATATATATAAATACCTTAATTATGCTAAGGATACGACTCGTCAAAACAGGTAATATACAATTATGCTGTATAGGAAACATAATATGTTATTGATTCCTATAATTGAATTTTTTATTTAAAATTATAATTGTTAACGTAACTCTCGGTTAGGTGATGTTACGGAGATGTCAAACTTTATTTTATATTTACTGTACCTAATCGTTTTCTAGCACTATGTGCGACGATCACCAACAATCAACATGTACCTCCCTCAAGCTTGTTTGGGTTTTTACCATAATTACCATGCTTGGCAGCCACATTAATGATTCGAGTTGTCAAAAATACACAGAAGGAAGCTGCCCTTCCTCTTGTAGGCTTTACCGGGAAAGTTAGTTGACTATGAGTTGGAGGGCACTACGCAGTAAAAAAATTACTTCAGCTAATTTCACAAAAGCAACGATAATATCGAGCGATATGTAATTACTTTGTTCTGTTTACAAGCCGTTCGATAAATAGAGCTATTTTGGACACCAATTAAATGTTTTCACATCAACAGTTTCATCAGTCTTTTAATAAAACGAATCGTCAATTAGTGTTGAACTCGCTGTAGTCGTAATAGGGTTCCGTACTTTTACCGAAATATGCATACCGAGAATACTGCCCAGATCTCAGGAGGGAAAGTTCAGAACTATTTTCTTGTTTTTATGCGATAGAGGTACAAATTGTATAATTATCTAGAAATATGAGTGGGCGCATACAATTTCGATCTTCAAACGATGCTTGCAAATTTATATTGAAGGCGCAGATAAATAAATTGATCGCTGCTCATTGTTTCCTATTTTTAGACACTAATTGGACGTAAAATAAACCTTCAGCTTGATAATAATTGTCATTTTTGAAGTAGGATTGAGCATTTTCCGTTCCAAGCTTTTTATCGTTCAAGTTATCTGAGATCTTTAAAAAGGAAGCTTTAAAAAGGAAAACGTTAAAGCGGCGCGCCGCTTTAACGTTTTTCTTTGTTTTTACTATCTAAGACGACGAATCAAAAATCATATACATCGAATAAAGTTGCAAACCTATTCTTCATGAAAAGCCTTTTTAAAGATCTCAGATAACTTGAACGATAAAAAGCTTGGAACGGAAAATGCTCAATCCTACTTCAAAAATGACAATTATTATCAAGCTGAAGGTTTATTTTACGTCCAATTAGTGTCTAAAAATAGGAAACAATGAGCACCAATCAATTTATTTATCTGCGCCTTCAATATAAATTTGCAAGCATCGTTTGAAGATCGAAATTGTATGCGCCCACTCATATTTCTAGATAATTATACAATCTGTACCTCTATCGCATAAAAACAAGAAAATAGTTCTGAACTTTCCCTCCTGAGATCTGGGCAGTATTCTCGGGGCGTTCATAGATCAGTTTATTTGACAACCTCTGTGGCGCTGTGGGCGAAAGTCCGCCTGCGACACAGGATTGCAGGTTCGATTTCCGCCTCGGGACAAATGTTTGTACTTGTTGTACTGATATTTCCTCCGGGTGTTCTGGTCGTTTTTCTATATAATAATATAAAATACCAATCTATGTAATGTAATGTATTATGTATATCAGTTATCTAGTACAATAACACAAGCTCTGCTTAGCTTGGGGCTAGATAATGCTATGTGAATTGTCCAGCATTATTTATTTACTTTAATTCATGTTGGCAAGCTCTTGCACGTGCAGCAGTACACGTTTCAGTTCTGATTGTTTGTTTATCTGCCTAACTTAAAACCACTCGGTCCCCGTTTTGGCGTCCGACGAGCGTAGACATAGACAAGACATATCATTTATCGAAGCAGACGATTCACTAAATACTGATTTATTTTAAATGTCTAACTGTAACCAATATCGGCATGGATATGTTGACGGTTTTGGTTACCAAAGTACTTAAACCTATACTGTAATTATACAAAGTTATTAGTTATTTTGTTACATACCTATTTGTCGCTCGGCACTCAAATTTAATTTTCTTATTAGCGATTCGCCTTAAGTTCTCATTTTTTAAAGGGATTTTTTGTTATTTGTATGAGAATTAAGTTTCTTTAACCGTACACCTTATCCCAACCTGGCTATACGGTAGATACATTTTTCAAAGCTGGCGCGATTGTCTTTTTTCCTCATAAAATGTACCACACTGTTGTCACAAATCTGTCGATGCTAGGGGCCTATTCTAGTTCTTTTGATCCGTAGTTACCAAGCAAAACTTAAGTTTTGATTTAGCTATTCTCGCTTACGTAAGGACTGTTTATGGACGAATTGTGTGAGTCTGAATTTCTATTACAGTTTTACACATCAACATTTCAGCCATTTTCAGCACCGAGTAAAATATAAATATACTATCATCATTCTAAAGTAAAAAAAGCAGCTCAGCTTCGTACGACATTACCGTTTTCGTTCAATTAGCGTACCGATCAAACTAAACTAAACGAATTTCGCAACGAAAAGCCTCCAGTATACGAAAAACAAAAGAGGATTGCGCCAGGTTTTAATAATTGACCTATTACAGGTAGAGACCGTTTTAAAATTAAATAAAATAGCTTTTTGACATATTACGCATCATTTTCAAACTTTTACGAAATTAAATATATCCGTATTTATCTATCTGCTAGACGAATTACTGTAAATCACTAACCTCGATCCCAATCTGCAGTATCCCCGCAGATACAAAGGCCAATGCCGCCAGCACTCCACCAATGAACATCTTGTGTAGTGGAGCCAGATAGGGGAGCAGCGGCCACGCGCCACCAGGACATATCGGCATCAGCACCAACACCATCGCTGGGTTCATCACTTGCAGCTGATCGGGCATTAGCGTCACACCGAGCACTTCACTGCGGAGGCGGGATGCTTGGAACGTCCAGCGTGATCCCTGCTCAACCAAAGTTTATTTATTCACCATCATCATCAGCCTATGTTAGTCCATTGCTCGATATAGGCCTCCCCTAATGAACGCCATAGAGCCCTGTCCAAGTTGATAATGTTAAGTAAAAAAAATAAATTCAGTTAAATAAATATAGAATAAAAATTATTAAATCAATAATTAATAATAAAGGCCGATTCAAATGGCGGTACTCTTGGACTCGGCGCGCATCGTCAGGAAGTTCCAGCAGAGAAAGGAAATTCCTGACGAATTTTCGATTAGTCGGGACTTGACCCCGCTTTCCCTCAGTACGCTCTAACTAATTAACCCACGAAACCAAGTAACCGACGAGTAGATATTTTTCTAGTTATCGAGCCCTACTGAAATAGAAGCTGTTGACCTATTCATTTTTGTACACCTATACATCCGTAAATGTGTATATACGTTATAATTGAACACGTAAAGCTATGTCTGTAGGTAAGTCATACATATTGAGATATTGTTGTTTGAACTTGGCACACTCTACCTAAAATTTAAAAAACTTTACCATATAATATACGCTATAATTTTGCATTTCACCGATATGTGTACAAAAATATAGTTGAACTACCCCGATTTTGCAGTAGGGAGAGAAGATATATAAAAAATATTTTCGAGTTTCTGTGTACATTTTCAATAGTTTTGCATACTAACTTCGAAGTCGTTTATTTACAATCGATACATAATAATTCCAACAGTAAAATAAGGGAACTTGTGTTCCGTTGAGATCAATACAGCATATGCGAGTTAAGTTCGAGCATAACCACTCGTGCCTATGGCTGGCATTTATAATTTAAATATTTTGTGAGTTTCTATGCATTTTGTTAAACATATTCGTCGATTGTATAGTCTTGTTTGATCTATTTTGACCTGTTTTGGGGATTGCAATTATTTTGGAGAAACACGGACTGACCTGCTGATCGAATAGCGACCAGAATATAGGCACGGGCAGGTACAGGTAGAGAATAGAGAAGACTATCTTCATATCGTCCACCAGCCTCTGACCGTACTTGTTTACGGAGTAATCCAGCCAGTGTTCGCGGCGCGGGCCGTCTTTTTCCTTGTAGTTCAGCCGTTGGGTGAACGCATACTGAAAATTCATATAGAATTATGCAGATCCTTTGAAGCGCAATGTCCAGCAGTGCAAACATACATATTAGTGGCTGATGATGGTGATAGATTATGACGTGTCATATACTCGTAAGATAGATAAACATATTTAAATCAAATGGAAACAATTTACAACATAACATAAAAAGTAAGTGAACATTGGCGGTCTTATCTCTCTAAAGCGACCTATACCATAATTAGTGTAGGTACGAACGGAAAGGAAGGGTAGAATTCCGCTCAAAAAATTACAACTTTATATCTATGGTTATTAAAATTCGCTGTCGAAAGCGTTTTAGTGGTGTTCAAAGTAACGAGAAGAATTAGGTCACTTTTTAAAAATAATTATTTGACATTGATTTTCTTTTTTCAATTGTTTTAGGGATTGTAGATAATTACGGGAAATTCAGTAACTATTATACTTATTTGTTTTGAGGTCACCTTGTATATTCTCAGGATTATGATTTTCTCGTGAATTTTAATGATCTCAGTTCACTGAATATCTCCCAGCGAAAAAAAATTACCTTTGTGGATAATAAAATTAAATAAGCTTTATTTACTTTTACACAAATTATTTTCATTTTTCTCTATTCGAAAAACTATAATATGTTTGTTGGGTCTTTTCTGTACTAAAAACTAAATAAGGTCTTTAGAAATGGAGCAACAAAGACTACGACGAAACTGTGCGAAGAAGTTGGCGTCACATTTATATGAAAACCAAATAAAGTAATCATCATCATCGCCTATGAATATATCATACCAATAAAAACTTAAAAATTAGTTACAATTGGCGGTTTTATCGCTCAAGAACGATCTTTACCAGAATTAGTATTAGGATTCAGTTTAAAGATACTTATTTCTCATTAACAACAAACTTGCTGCTTACATAAGAGGATTTACAGACAGGATTAGTATTAGTCTATCTGTTTGTAAATAGCACGCGTTGCTTAGCTATGCATAGGTAGCGAGGCGGTGACAGATTCGGATGTTAAATTAAATTCGTTTATTGATTCAGACATTATTATATATACATATTGTGATTTATTATAGAATTTAAAAATTACATCATCATCATAGTGTTAATGTAAAGAATGCAATGCAATTTCACTGAAATTACATTACATTCCTTACACTAACACCTACACCTACATCCAGTGCCTTTGCAGGCTACTGCAATATCTGTCCACCAGAACCCTTAGCAAGATATTGGTGCTGCCCAGCATCCTGTGTTTGACGGATGTTATTTTTTGACGAATTACAGCGTAGAAGTCCTTAGTGTGTGCATCAGCAAACATGCCTGATGCACTAGCCCCACCATTGCCCTAAAAACTCACGTTGAAGGTCAATTTGTGATTATATTTTATTTTATTTTGCTTATTGACATGTATATTGGATTACTTTTGCTCATTGACATGTGTATATTTGATTATTAGTTTTATTAAATTCGATGCTAGCGATTAATTAAGTTGACTACACTATTGTATTAGGTGATACCTGTGAAAATAGTTGTAATGCTTTGAATAAATACAAAAATACAAAATACAAAACGTTAAAACTCACGAAGCGTCTAGCTAGCATCGACGCAACGCGCCAAACTTCAATTGAAACACCCGCCAACCTATACGCTCGAGGCCTATAAGTGTTATAGTGTAAAATGTTGTGCCACTAACCCATGTGCAGCATATGAATTGGACCGTGATATTGTCACGGGGTTTCTTGATCCTGTACCACGGCTTACCAGCAACAAATATCACTAGAAAACATATAAACCAATTTGTAGGATAGATAAAACGATAAATAAATTTTAACAAAAAGTAGTAAAAGGTCAATTTCTTGAATGCCCTTCAAGATTTTCACCTTTTTGACCTTTTCCAAATGTATTGTAATTATTTTTACTTCTTGTAAATATAAGATAATGTAAATATGGAAATAAAAAAATTATACTTCGTTTGATTTGATCTGTTGATTCCACGGGAAGGAAGTTGTATAAACAATAGAGAAAACGTAATCTTTTTGATTATTTACTGGCATAACTTTAATCAGCTAACAGCTTGCGAGCTTGCTTAAGAGGGAGGTATGTTTCTTTATTATCAAAGCAATCAGCGGTAGAAACATTCTTGAGAACTGTACACACACGCCAACACACAAACAAACAAACTTACCCTATAGATGCGCATAAATCTCCCTCGTTCCGTCAGGAGTACAAACTAATACGATGATACGAGGCGGAAACGGTACCTACCTAATTAAATACATGCATAAAATTGCGAACAAAGGATGGTTTTATAATATTTTCGCCACTGCATTTTGAATACATATAGAAAGCGAATGACCATACTAATTGAATAACCTATATAATTAGAAAAAAATCTAATAACACTAGCTGCGCCCCGCGGTTTCACCCACGTGGTGATAGATATTGTGGATAATATACTATATATCTTTATGAATTCTAGCCTATGTGTTATTCTGATATGTAAGCTATATTATTGTGAAGTTTCATCAAAATCCATTTAGTAGTTTTTGCGTGAAAGAGTAACAAACATACTAAAGTACATCCTCACAAACTTTCGCGTTTATATTATTAGTAGGATATGATGAAACCATTTCTTACTTATGGACAACAAAACAAGCGCAGCCGGGAAACCGAAGCCAAGCGCATAGCAAGTGTCATCTCCGAAGCACATGACGCTCCGCCTCATCGCCGGAGTCACCACCATGCCCATGAACCCACCAAGGTTCACGATGCAGTAGAAACTGGAGAAGAACTGGAGCAGTTGCTGCTTCTCTTCCGGTAGATGGAACTGGGTAAAAATAATCTAATTTATTTGATGATTTGTACCAAACGAAAAACTTACTGCATTTTTCTGAATATTGACTCTTGTTATGTGAAGTTTTGTTAGTTTTAACACTTTGACTGCGATTTTTTTTCGACGACTGCTATCTTTTTTTTAACCTAAAAAATTCGTGCTGCCGCTCTACACAGCGGTTGTGTTGCGCCGCACATGCGTTTCGTTCGAAAAATATTACGGCTGTGCTGAGTCACACAGATCTGTATTTTCTCAGCCGCTGCGCTATTGTGGATTTACGCATATTAGTCACTTGTAGAAAACACATACCGTGTGATTTCAGCACTCAAAGTGTTAAGAAGCATACATTTTCATAACTTTCTCATAAATTTTAATTCCGAGGAATTACTAACAAAATAAACATTATTTTAATAAAATCGGATTAACAATCAATATTGGAATTATAACATTTGTAAAGATAAATATCGATAAGTACATAATAAAAACAGCCGAAATAATAGTCTACCCCGTAGCTTGCTTGTAGTTTTTCTTGCGCTGTAGCCAGCTCTGTCTGTGTTATGCCGTAGCTCTGTCCTTATCATTGCTACGCCGTAGCTTATTTATAGTCTTTGCTACGCCGGAGATCAATCTTAGTCTTTGCTACGCCGTAGCTCAGTCCTAGTCTTTGCTACGCCGTAGCCAATTCTTATACCGTGTACAATCTTACGCAAGGTAACATATTGAGTAGGTTCAAGCTTGGATCGTGCGCGCGTCGCATCCACACTGATGAAAGCTTCTCTCATAATATATTATATCGCATGCTACGATGCTTAAGTCTGTACGCAGCATTAGTATTTACTTACTTTAGTACCCAGAACAGGGAAATATACTAGATTTAGTACAAACCTGGTGTATGACTTTCAGATATTTATGCATAATTGAAGGGGAGCCCAATATGCTAAATGGGGATTTACTCGAGCGGCAAGGAGATCTATTGGGTTGCAAAGCTTAGATGATAAAAAGAAAAAAAAAAAAATAATGAATACCTTTCATCGGTAGGGGGAGCGGCTATAGATTTGCAAATATGTAAAAAAGAACTATTGCATGGACATACTTGAGCGCGTCAGATATTGATAGCATCAATGGCCTACGTATTTTTAATAATGTACGTATGTTAATCTGATCGTTTGCATGATGCGGGTAGTCGTACTTAAGGGATGAAAATGAAAAAATAATAATAATAGCGGGCGTCAGATTTTCTGAGGGATGTTAAGTGAACCTAAACAAAGCACCCATTCAATAATCTGACGATTTCAATGTGACGCAAACTCACGGCCATCATTATAATGTGCAAAAAAATTCGTCATTTTGAAATACTCAAGCGCGTCAGATTAAGATATACATGGTTCATCTTCGTGTCCTTGACGTGTTATCTCATAATCTGACAATTATTTAGAGGGATTCGCCTAATCTGACAAAAAAAAATCCTATGTATTTTTAAAAAATTGAAATTAATTAATTGAAAAGTAGGTATATTATCTGCCGCTCTTTAGTAAATCCCGAAATCCCCTCTTGGGCTCCCCTACTATATGAACATAATAATATATTTAATACGACCATACAAGTATTGGGCTGGATCTCTATAAGACCACTCAAACCTATGTTTGTAACATTTTTTGCACAACACCAGATTTAACAGAATTTCCAGAAAACTCATCAAAAAATTCTTCCTGGAAATCGCCAGACAGAATCTCAATTTCATACCAAAACATATGATACCTGATCACCACCAAAGGCAGCCACGCACGGTTTAATACCGCCAGTGCCGACCGCGATCAAAGTCAACCCAATCATGGAAGTGCTCCTGTAACAAAAAAAACAAAACCAATCAAATGTTGCCTACCACTGGATTTCCATTATAAACTTTGCATGTTGAGAGTTGGGCTAGTTTCGTTTTGAACGGAAATAACAACATCTTAACTTTAGGTTGCTCAATTAACGCAAATTCATTAGGTTAAAAGGTTTAGAAATATGTTTTGTCTACAATTTATCTTGTTAAATTATTTTTAATTGTACTTATACCGCATCAAAATCCGTTGCGACGACTTTGTTTTATTCAATGTGATAGTAGTAGTACATTAAATTACGTATATTATTTAATGAAATAAAACAACACCTCCACAGACAGATTCCTGCACATTAAAAAACAATTTATATAACTAAGTTTTTTAGTTTTGTTACTTAATCCTTAATGACGGGCAAAGGGTGTTTTGGGTATTTTCCAATTATAATGAAAATTCGATATTTTTTATGGTTAAATACCTGCAGATCGTACAAAAAATGGCCTGAAGCGAGAAACGAACGCACAACCGTTGCTGGCGGAACATCCCTCGCTGCGCCATAGAGGTTGTCCAAAGGTATCTAAGTCTTTAGTAAGATTTTATAGTAAAACTTACGTAGGCGGCAGCATAAGTGGCGGAATTGCTGAACAACACGTCAGCATTGCTCCCAGGAAGTAAATTATGGAGAAATACAGAATAACCCTGAAAAATTAATAGAGTATGAATTCTTTTCATTTATAAAATGATGTTCAACATTATTCTTAAATCTTTCACGGCTGGGTTTAGTCAGATAAATTGAGAGGACTTTTGAAGTTTCAGTTAGATTTGCAGCCCTCCGCGTCATTCTTCCATATTACATGCCAGTAAATCACTTCACATACAGCAGCTATAATCTAAAGATAAATAAATAAATAATAAACAAAATAATGATGGACAATCCACATAGCATTATCTAGCCCCATGGTAAGCAAAGCTTGTGTTATGGGTACTAGATAACTGATATACATAATACAATACATTACATAGATAGATATTTTTTTTATTATACATAGAAAACGACCAGAACATCCGGAACAAATATCTGCAGATCGTACACACAATTGTTCCGAGGCGGGAATCGAACCCGCAACCTCCTGCGTCGCAGGCGGACCATCGCCCACCGCGTCACATCGGTCGTCAAGATGTATATTATAAAAACGATACATCGTTGATATTGCTTTACTTCCAGTAACTATGCTCTAGCCTTTCATAACGTATCGATCGAATAACTATCCTGGCATGCAAATAGATTTAGGGCTCGACTCTGTTGGTATTAATATATTCTATCGTGTGGTATTCAATGAAATATTATAGTTATTAATTTAAACTTATTAACCGAAATGAATAAAAATTTGGGGGTATTGTTATAATTATATTATGTGTAATTTTCTTAGTATATGGTTTGGAATAATCTTTTGAAATAAATGAAATACAATACAATTAAAAAATGTTGCTTTTTCATTCACTGACTTTTATCTGCAAATGTCGGCAAATATTCATGTGAGTCAAGGGCTGAGGCAAAATTTAGAATTCCTTTTAAAGAATATCTACTCAAAGGAAACTAATATAAATAATATATATATATAAATACATAGGTTTGCACCTACTTACACACCAGCCTTAACAAAAACGTATGCTTCAAATTCATCTGAATTAAATATTTTTTGTGCCTTGCGATCATCAAAGCGCCTGCGATCACCAAACGCCTCAATGAGAAGAGCTAATAATGCGCTTATCAGGTGATGCCTATGTCCAACAGAGGACTAGTACCTATAGGCTGATGTGATTCGTAGTTCACGTCGCGTCTTGCCATCGAGCCCCGATAAGTCTTTACCTAGTTAGATTGTTTTTTAATTACAAATAGGTTACATAGCTTAGTTAACACTACCTTAAAGCCTATGTTAGGTATGTATAAGCACTTGGTTCTCACTTAATTAAAGTAAAAAAAAGATAATATCTACTGTAGTTAACGTATAATCGTACAGTAATACAAGTTACCCTGCGTCACCTACTATATCGTTTACTAAGTAGCCTAAATAATGATCCACGAAATAAACCTAAATCTTTACATCTAAAATACTGACCTGTATCTTCCGATGAAGTTATCAGCTAGGATGGCTCCGACTAGAGGCATGGTATAGCACATCATGATGAAGATGTGGTAAACCACTGTGGCTGCATTCTCGTGGAGGCATAGCACGTTACGAAGATACAGTGATAGTATCGCTAGACAAGCAAATTAGAATTTGTTTAATCATCACACACACCGCAATCTTTTATTTCGTTTCGTTTTTTGTGAAAATTGGTACTCTCGTACGTTGTATTAAACCGATCGCGCACCTGTACGCGCCGCAGGAGACGCACTCACCGCAGTCATTGCATTTTCTAAATCTAAATCGCGCACCTAACAACGCCGAACGCACCGCATTTCAGTAAAAGCATTTCAATCAAATCGAGTGCAGCTCCTGTGGCGCAGACAGGTGCGCGTTCGGCCGAAGCGAAACACGCAATTACGTAGTGGAGAATTAAAAGAGGCGCACAGATACGTTTCTTTACAAACAAGGGCACATACCTACACGTCAGTATTTCGACAAACCATCGATGAATAAATCGTCGAAAACGCAGCACATAGATACATCAACAAACGACCTCTATGGCGCGGTAGGCGTGACGCGGGAGGTTGCGTTATAAAGAAATATATATCTATTTAGTGTATTGTATTATGTATATCAATTATCTAGTATACATAACACAAGCTCAAGTGCAATTTCGGGTTGCAAACTCGGTTCATACTCGGTAAAAGTAGTGTAGGATGCCCTCCGACCAAGTGGAATGGCGACCTGCGAAAGACTACAGGTAGATGCTGGATGCGGCAAGCTGAAGACAGGACACTATGGCGCTCATTGGGGAAGGCCTATGTCCATAGGCAGTGGCCTGCTATAGGCTGATGATGATGATGAGATAGAAGAAGATTTGGGAAGATCAATTTATGTTTAGGTAGGTACTTACTTCTTAGTCCACAGAAAGAGAAGCGCTCACAAAACTCTGAGGCAATTATGCAGAATATTGAGGCTTGGTGACTGTAAACCATACTTCATTCCTTGTCACTGAAGATCACGGATATTGAGGCCTACGTCCAGTGCTGGACTAGCGCTGTCGATGATGATGAAGATACAGATCTATAAAAAATATTTGCGATCATTGTTCCTTTTTTCAAGGAGTAATACGTATACAATACGGCAAGTAAAATTAATTGATTCACATTCAATAACCGTGACTGAAAAAAACACACAAATAAAACCTCTAATATTAATTTACTCATTACAATCCTACGTAGTTATTGTCTCTTTTCTTTGCAATAACATAATATTTTTGTTGTTTACGTTTATATGACGTTATATCATATCTACAATACTTTTTGACCATATCTTTAAAGAGTATACATAACTATAAATAAGGAGGTTTTGATGGGGTTTTGGCAAATCTACCAGTGATTTGTTAGTCTATGCCTAATAACCATGCTTGGCATGCGGATTGGTGATCGCAGAGGTATTAATTAATACCACGGAATACATACACATATAATACCTGTACTGTGATTAATTAATATTTAATATAATACAAACAAAAATAAGAAATATCCTGGCCAATTCGTCGGAGGTAGCTCAGCCCCTGGGATCGAGATGTCTGGACCGCGCATACCATAGTCAAGCTTGCCCGTTGAATGATCTAACTGGATCACGAAATCCAGGTTATTCACGAAACACACAAGGAGGACGTCGGTCCTAGTTGATAGGCGTTCGAACACAGTACTTGACAAACGCATCGACTACCAGCATTACATGCTTAATCAAGTACTGTGTTCGAACGCCTATCAACTAAGACCGACATAATTCATAATTCATAACTCATTTATTGTTTGTAAATCATGTTAATTGATAGTCAGATACATAAGCCTTATTATAGATCGCTAGATTCTGCCGCTTAGGCGTATAAACATTATAATAAACAATTAATATTATAGCTAACTAGCTTATACAATATATCATAATTTACCATGATCTCGAGCCATAAAGTGACCCGGTCCTTTGGAAGGCTTGCGTGGGGCCGAAGCCAACAGCACAGAGGCCCTTTGAGAAGTTAATCTAAAGGCGATGGCTACACATAGCGGGTATCATCCTCGGGTGCACAATATGATACACCCAAAGATGATATCCGCCAGGTGTAGAGACTATTGCAAAGAAAAATTACAGAAATAAAACCAGGCTATTGTGATCGATGGATGGACTGGGTAATCGGGCTATAGGGGAGATTGCGGACGTCTGCCATAAACAAGTCAATCGTAAATATATCATAATTATTATTATCTTATAAAAAAGCATGCAGTTATAAAAATAGTCATTTAATTAAAATACTTATCATTGTTTTATCAAGTTGTTTACCGCACGACCCCATGCAGTTCGGTAAAAAACATACACAAACCACTTAGATAGTGCACGCTGGAATGCGATTATGAAATCGCATTCCACCTCGGTAATCCGCATGTAACGCTGGAATGCGATTATGAAATCGCATTCCAGCGTGCACTATCTTGCCACATGCGGATTACCTGACTACCTCATGGTAGTCAGGTAATCCGCATGTGGCAATATGGCGCTGTTTCTATAGCTGATGGCTAACTCGAAAGTCCGATCCATCAAGTCCATCATCTTGCCGCACGTAAAGGTAAGTAAGTGGGCTTAAAATTCACTGTAGTTACAGATTGGTATGTCTAGCTACAGTGAATTTAAAGCCCACTAAGGAATACCTAAAGTGGCTAGAGCTTTTGCCAAAGCCCGTTTATATGACTAATACTTTGGTTTAGCAGCTTTAGTCACTTGGATACTGTACGCCACTACACGTTAAGAACCATCTCCATGTAAAGAAGAGCCATCACATAAACTAACATCGTCTGTTTGAACCTCGGTTTTTAAATTTATGTCAAACTAGCTGCGTCGCGCGGTAGAAATCTATGTGTCAAATGGTTTATAAACCTTCGTCTTAAATTTCACTCTATCTATTTAAAAAAAACCGCATCAGAATCCTTTGCGTAGTTGGGACAGACAGACAGCGGGAAGCGAATTTGTTTTACTATACTATGTAGTGATATAGCTTGAACAGGTGCGCTTGTTTTCTTTATGATTTCGTACCTGACAACCTTTTCCTCAGATGCCCAAATAAATTTTACCTCATAACGTGTGAAATTTGCATTGCAATGCTATAAAATAAAAAAGTAAATTAATAAATTCAATTAAACGTTTTACGTTTTTTATTAATTTTTAAAACCATGAATAGTATCCGCCATGTTGTTACGCTATACAGCTGTGTAGGTAAACTTAAAAGTCTACTGTCATCAAGAACATCAGCACATTTTGTTTATTTATTCAGCCAAGTGACGTCATGACCACACCTCGCGTCCACTGCATTCAGCGTTTTAGTTAAATTACGCGCGTAGCTCGGTTTAAATTTAACAAACAGGTGTAATACCCTATTCCCATAGATTGTCAATAATAATCTACCACCGCATTAGTACGAGTATTTAGGGAACTAATGGGGTGGCACATTATTATTGACAATAATATACGTACCCATTTAAGTGTTAATTAGCTCTATTATTGTTCGGATTTTTATAGGTAGGTACCTAATTAGTATTAGTATTGAAATACTAATACTGCTCCTACTATTTAAGTAACTGTTAATTTGCATGAGCGTCGGTTTAGTTTGGTATCGTTAACTGTTAACTCTAAAGAATTCTTGCTTCGGTTAACTCGCTTTCTAGGAAAGCAAGACCAATCTTAGAACACATTTTCGCTTTCTTAAGTGTGATAATGGTCAAACGCTTAATCGTTATCAAAATAAATGCCATACAGCGAAATAGAATCAACTTAACGTTGAGTATTCAGATATTTTCAGTTCAAACGCCTCAACAACAAGCGAAACCTGAAAGAGAACCGACAATGATACCATAAAATATATTAAAATAATCCCTCAAACAATGAAAAACAAATAATCTTCCAAATAACTAAATAATCCCTATCCCACCTTTTTTTATTTAACGTTCCTAAAATATTATAATTGTGACATGTACCTAATACGATTCCTTCGAAACTTATGGACATATTAAAACTAGGTAACCTAATGTGAAATAATTAAAATCGAATTAAGTTTTCTGTGTGCCTGTCTGTATGCCGCTTACAGTTCCGCTCGTTACCCTACTTTATGTGATTTAATTATGGTTTTATGATATGATTTAGTACGAGTTACCTTATGATAAACTAAGTTAAATTTAGTTTTATCATGTAATTAAATAGGGTAGTGTCCTGGGTAAAAATAACATTAGACTATTTAGTCCGTCAGTTAGATTATCAGAAGGTATAAGGCGTGAGAGAAGACTTTAGATTTTATTTTATCTGCGACGATACGACTGTCATCTATACTAATACTATTATTATAAAGAGGAAATGTTTGATTTTTTGTTTGTTTGTTTGTATTGAATAGGCTCGTTACTACAGGACCGATTTGAAAAATTCTTTTACCGTTGGGAAGCTACACTATCCCCGCTAAACATAGGCATAAATAACATTATATTTTAAAAAAGTTAGGGATCCTTACTAAAACTCAAATAATGTAAGGTATAATAAAGGTGTAAAAAAATCAACGAATAAAGTGAAATTCGAGTTTAATGCTGGTGAAACCGGGGGGAACAGCTCTACTAGCTGTTCCCCCCGGTTTCACCCGATATAGATATTTGTCGTCTAGGTGAAACTTCGTAAAC
This sequence comes from Eupithecia abbreviata, assembly GCA_943735965.1. Taxonomy (NCBI): domain Eukaryota; kingdom Metazoa; phylum Arthropoda; class Insecta; order Lepidoptera; family Geometridae; genus Eupithecia; species Eupithecia abbreviata. The sequence continues at coordinate 11,229,338 of OX030973.1, forward strand.
AGACCGGACCGTTACACCACAAATAAGAAAGAAGAAGAAAGTCCATGAATACTTGCACCGTGCGACGTAAAATCCACGGGGCTATCTTTACATGAATATAAATAATATCGTAAATTACTCTCACTACATCGAATATTTTGAGAGGGTTTTAGTTTGTCTGGTGCCATGTATATCAAAACCCAGTGGACTGCTATAGGCTGATATTGATGATGGACATGGGCCTCCCCCAATGAGCGCCGAAGCGCCCTGTCTTCAGCTTGACGCATCCATCTACCTGCAGTCTTTCGCAGGTCGTCATCCCACCTGGTCGGAGGGCGTCATATGTATGGATACTTAGCACCTAGCAACGTACCGGTAAGTTCCATACTCGGTACGCTAAAAACTTTTAAGGGCCTTGCACTTAGAATAAAGCAACCTTGCAATTGTGTCATTTTGACTCACCGTGCGCACGTAAACACAGGTGCAGGACGAATCGCTAAAAATATGCAGCTCTAAATACACAGGTATGATTCCTATAGCGTGCTAAGGAATGCGAAGAGAATCGAGTGATTATAGTCTGATAAGAAACTAGTGCCAGGTCCGCGCGACACTGGCTAGAACAATCTCAACCCAACCGATTTTAAAGTCCACAGGGTCAAGTATTTAGGATAATATAATTTTGTAATTGGCCTATTATCAGATTGGGATTCAGTTTCAGACGATCTCTGTAGCGCGGTTGGCGTAGGCCATGTCTTAGACGAAAAAGGCTTAGGATGATAGTAGACACAAACGAGGTGTAGCTAAAAAATGCGTTTCATTTTCCATAATTTCCGATGACTGACCGAAGATGAATTTAATTTCAAAGCAACAAGTTTCCTAATATTATATCATCGAATCTCGTAAGTTGTATAGAAACGGAAGTGCCTGGTGATAAGCATCCAGCATGTTAACTACCTCGACCACCGCTGTAGACAATACCACCGTGTGCATATCTACATAATTAGAGCAGCTAGTCTGCATATGCGCCTTATTTAAAAGAATTAGCGAGTCCGTGTTAGAGGAAGCGCTCTCGGTGTCCTGATTTTATGCTGCACTGAGTAACTACACTTGAATGAAAAGTCACTGCATTTTCAGTATGAATAAATGAGTTATGCGTTGCATTTCCTGCATGACCCGAAGTTATAATGATTAGGCGAGTGTGTAGTTGAACTGATTAAGCTAGTCTGTGATACCAGGAATGTAGCTTTTGTGGAATTATTCCTATGCGACATAGACCAACAAGATATTTTTTATTTTCCTATGAAATCGGAAGCTGAAGTTGAGAAGCTGTGTAAGCCATAGGGATTTTAAAAGCCTTTAGTTGACCTACCACATCACTTCTTCTCAATTCAGCGACACTTTCTCCTGCGCTATAGCCTGTCTGAAGTCTTATTATTTTCCCAGTTCGTGAGGCCACCTTTTCTTGTTTTTGGTACGCATCGAATTCGGAGTATTTACGAGCCACCGGGGCTGTACTAAAACTTTACTATGCCTGGGCAATTGGGCATTCCTTTTCGAACATAAGACATTTTATTTTTAGCCACATAATTTTTTTGTATCTTAATCCGTACTAAAAATTAGGGCATTGACATCAATCATCTCACCATAGGTAAGTTCTTTAAGGTGTTGATGTCTGTCACTGTCTTCTAGAGTGCGTGAAACATTATCGTTTTCCAGTCATCATCGAGTAAACTGACGCCTCTTTCTTTTTCTATGACGATGTGCATTGAATGGACTTCTATTGTGTATGGCCACTCTCCAAATATTTTAGAACGAAAATCCAGGATATGTCAGATATTTGAATTAAATGCACCAAACTTTATAAATGAAATCGATTTATTTTAAATGCATTACCCTCTAACGAAGATTTCAAGTAGTGAAACTTTTGAATGCTACTTATATTTTTAGAGTTATGAACAAGTGATAAAAATGAATCTCTTAACTTAACTCTAAACACGATCCGGCAGAGGGGGGCATGACAATATATGACAATATATATACGACAAATGACACGTTTATTTAATCTAATATATAAAAATCAATTGCTGTTCGTTCGCTTGTCTCGCCAAACCAAATACGGCTGAGCAGATTTAGATCACCAGTTCAAAGACGCTCAGCCAGCTATGTAAAGAGATATGCTCGGAGTTTCTCTGAAGCTTAGGATTCGTAACGAATGAACCCGACAGAAAACCAAAATTATCGACATAGCTCTAAGAATAAACAGCTGAAGCCATATCTCCGATAAACCGACATAATTACGCTGGGGTAAACGTGTTCTTGTTTGGTGACTACGACTCGGTAAACGTATTGTAGGACGGCGTCCAGCGAGGTGAGATGACGACCTGCGAAAGACTGCAGACAGATGCCGGATGCGTCAAGTTGACGACAGAGCGTTATGGCGGCGATGATGAACCCCCAACATCAATAACAAAGTACTGGGTAGAACAAAGGCCTGTACAATCAATCACTTATGCATTAGCTTAAAAGAGAAAATACTACAAAACACAATATCCACCAAAATGGCTAGAATTCAGTGCAACGTTTTTTTAAAATTGCACTTACACTGATTTTCAGCCAAAACCCATTGAGCAAACAGACTGAGTTGCTATTGTAAACATTGTAGGTTGTGGGTACAACTATTGACGATAAAAAGGCTTTTGACGAGTTTTGCACCAACTCGAAAACTACAAATTTAACAAGGTAAAGGTTTATTGTCCGCTTCTTTACTTACCTTAAAAAGATTGAAATAAATCAAAGTGATCACTTTATTTCTATATTTATTCCTAGTTCTACTGCAATTTCAAAGTTCCTGTAAGGTCCAAAGGAAATAAAGCGATTTGATGTTTGATGTTTATGAACGATATTATTTACCGATTGGAATAATAACGAATCCACGGAATAGGTAGCTTTGTATGGTGTATTCGGGAGAAAAAAATAGGAACATAGGTGGAGCATAAGTAGAGAAATATTTTGCAACATTCGAAATTATAGTATCAAGAATTCTATCAAATGTATTTATTTATTATTATTTTTATCCCATTACCTTTTAGCTGCACTTGTTTCAATTAAAAAAAAGCTCATCGAAACATTGTCTTAGTAATAGCTAGTAAAAGCTGATGCTTAGCAGAATGGGTCCCTGATATCTTACCGATGGGAAACTAGGGTCTGACCGTAGCCTCTCGCTGGAGGCCCGTCAAGATTCCGTCATTCCTGACATTATGAGACGTTTTGATATCATTTTGAGCGATGGCAAATCACCACTACTTTTTTTGCGATGACGAATCACTACGATGGCGAATCGCCACTAACCCTCTGCATCGATGGGGAAATAGGGGATGTCACCAGCCTCGAACTCGCATTTGGATAAAAACTAGAGGCTTGCCTACGTTTTTTTGTTACGCCAGATATTATTATGGTACGCCATTGTATGCAAAATTTCAGTCAGATCCATTCAATGCTTTTGGCGAGAAAGAACTAACATCCATCGCACCTACCTTTGTAAATGGAATAGAATATTACTATATTGCACCATCAAAATAAATAAAAAACAAGAACGAAATACTAACTATGCCTTATCGCTTACAGCGATCTTTTCAAGGCAACTTTGGGATATCTTAGTAGTCGATTTTGACACATATTAAGTAGTAGACTACTTAATATGTGTCAAAATCGACTACTACGAAAGGGAAGCAACTTGGATTGTGTGCGCACAATTTTGGCACAAGTAAGAAGGAAGTTATGCCATCGCTTCAAAGAAGCACCAGTCCAAAAGTCTTCCTGGATAACGCTGCCAATTAAGTAATCCCAAAAGCCTGTCCACCAGTAATCCCAATTTTTTATACTGTACTAGCTGCGCCCTGCGGCTTCACCCGCGTAGAATCTATGTATCAAATGGTTTATAAACCTTCTTCTTGAATCACTCTATTCATTGCATTAAAATCCGTTACGTAATTTAAAAGTTTTAACACTTTGTGTGCTGAAAACGCACGGTATGAGTTTTCTACAAGTGACTAATATGCGTAAATCCACACTAGCGCAGCGGTTGAGAAAATACAGATCTTTGTGACTCAGCAGAGCTGTAATATTTTTCGAACGAAACGCATGTGCGGCGCAACACAACCGCTGTGTAGAGCGGCAGCACGAATTTTTTATGTAAAAAAAAAGATCGCAGTCGTCGAAAAAAAACCGCAGTCAAAGTGTTAAGTGAACAGACAGCGGAAGCGGCTTCATTTTATACTACATACAGTGAACTACATACATATGTAAAGCTGTACCTGGTTTATATCAGATGACATCTGGCAAGTCAAGCCAGTCGATACGAACAACCATCCTGGCGCTACATACGATAATTAATTGGCTTTTACTAGGGTTAACTCTTGAGCCTAAATGAAATAATCAATAGGTACAAACAATACAGAAAATATTAAATACAAACTATCCCTCCAATGAAATGTGGAAATTAAAGAATAATCAACCCTTAGTGCACCAAATATTACGTTTAGTACTCATGTTCCCAGCAATAACTAATAAATTAAGGTTGATATTGGTTACGCATTTTTCGAAAACCACAATTTCCATCCTTTCATTAAATATATATTAGCATTATTAATCATCCCATCAAAATAATTGATATTGCTACGTAATATTAATAAAAAATTATAACAGCACATAGCTGAGTTTGACCCTTTTTGGTCAGCAGCACGTGTATTATTAATATTGTTTCCCTGTAGGTTTATTTTATTAAATTTTATGTTTGCTGTGTTTTACTGTTTTAATGTGTTATTTTGGCCAAATGTTCATTTGTAAACAAGTAATATTTACTATTCAATGGGTAAGAAAATTTCAAGACGTATTATACAACTATAATTCCCGGAGGTGGGCGTTGCGACCTGCGACACAGTATTTTACTTCTGCAGGTCGCATCGCTTCATATTTTTGTTCTAGCACCTAAATATGTTTCAAATTATAGTCAAGAAGGTATAATACTACAAAACGTTAAATTATCATCACATAAGTAATGCGCGGCGCAAAAGCGCGGACCACTCACGACAGAAGTGTCAAATTACGAGCACTAGGATGCGCGGGCTAAGGTAGTACATACAAAACTAAAAACAGACGTATAAACTGATTTTACAAGCTTTCATTCTACTTGCCCTGTAAGTCCGCGTGGGACAAATCTTCCAGCTAAATTTTAGACCAGTTATCCTTAACTGATGTTTAAGCTAAAATTTGGCATACCTATGTTAGTTCGGTGACAATAAATAAATAAATTAAAATTGTTTATTTCCAGCACAGGAGAAATACAAAAGTAACATTAAAATTTACATACTCAATCACAAATCAATGACATAAAATAAACTAATTAAAAATATGGACACAGACAAAAACAAAAATATGCGAGAGATCATCAGTGACCGGGGCACCACCACTTAAAAAAAAGACAATGCAATGTTAACCGTACGATCCAGCTGGTCTGTTGAGCTGAAATTTGGCATAGCGTGGCATTCCAAATGTCGTCCATAAATGTCGAAGAAAAACGATCTACCAGACAAAAACTTTATAAAAATAAACGGACTTATGAAACTTAAAGTTGGTCGGCAATCGTAGATTCAATTATTCATAAAAAATCCTATCTTCTTTTAAAGAAAACCAATTAAAGTGCAGAATTCGTTTAGAGTTCTCACGTTCAAGTGACAGGAGCTGTCACTAACTAGATATCTTGTACAAACCATGTACAGATAGCGTCCTTTGTTAATTAGTTTTGTTATAACCCGCAATAAATAGAAAGGTGTTCTATGCTTGACAAAATTATCCCTACTATCGAACCGACGTGAGTATCTGTGACCGACATTGTAGCTCCCAAACGGGACACATTTTTACAAGATTTAGATTTTATGTTCAAAAGGTGACTTGACTTACGCGTCCACTGGATCGGTAGGCGCTCGGCTCGGACGGAGTGTACGAATTTGTTGCTTTATATTGATGAACTGACAGACAGACCCACCACCATCAACACGGCGCACGGATGCCAATACTGCGCCCGCATCTCGTTCCCTTATAGGCCTTCTAAGTCATCTCTGTAAGTGCCGAAAAATAACACTACACGCCTGTAAGTGCATCAACTGCCTATGTACATATATGCAATATTAGCGTATTATATGCGTAAACTTGCATAGGCGGTTGACGCACTTACAACGTTATATTTGACGCACTTAGGAGCATATTGTAAATAGCGCCGCCTTGTATGCAGCTTACGCTCGAATTCCGATTCAAAGGTATTTTCCTATCATGCGGATTTTCGCCCGTGTTCGGGTCGGTGCGGTGTGTAAGTTGAGGGTAACTTACAATAGCTCCTAGCATGAAGTTATAAGTTTCGGATAGCTTGTGCGGCACCGATAAACTTTGATGATCTACCTTCATGGCAAACTTCAACTTCCTAGGATATCTAGTGTGTGGTTTATAGATATTTGATGAGTTAGTTGTTGAAAATGGGAATTTAGGAAAGCAATAACGCAAGAACCTTATATTATTTATTTATAAAATTTCGTAAAGTAGGAATACTCAACACTATTCAGGAATCTTACTAGACCTGCAAAATATCATCATAACCAAACCTATTGGTTTGTTAATGTCTGAGAGATAGGCGGGCAAAAGCGTGCCCAATGGTTCGCTTTAAATACCCATTGCGTTGCGCGTTTTTCCGATCGTAGCTCTGATGCACGTCTCAATAAATAATGTTGGATAATTCACACAGCATCATGTAGAACCAAGATAAGAAAAGCTTGTGCTATGCGTGTTAGATAACTGATAAGTATATATTACTTATTTACAATAGGATAATTACATATAATATTTTTATCAAACATAGAAATCGCCGTAACCGCAGTTAGTAATGTATAAGTAATAGGTAACCAAGCCGAAAGGAGGTGATGTCGGAAACCGGAGGTTCAACTTTTATTTTACGACTTCTTGAATGTAAACATTTTGCGCAAAATTTCAGCCTGATCCATTTAGTAGTTTTGGCGTGAAGAGGTAACAAACAAACATCCAAACATTCGTATTTTATTTTATTTTATGTGATGATTTTTACGCTGTCTGTACGCTGTAACTGATATTCTATTTAGATACGGAGGCATGCTATCGAAGTTTGATAAATTGATTGACGTATCAATTATTAGTTTCAAATTGATATAGTTCATACTATAGTTTATAATTTATAAACCATAGTGAAGACTTCTTGCACATTCATCTTGCTCCCAACACCGCAAGTCAAGATGTCCGTAGCCAGGGCTTTGTGAGCCGCCTGGCAAGCTGCAGCGCTACGATATCACGGTTCATATGTTAGGCTCGTATGGTTTTATCCCTATCAGAAGGTTTCGCGAATACCGAGAATAACATGACAAGCAAAAAAGCGCTTTGCTATATGCATAGGGATGTATCGTTTGAACACTGCATAATTATTTTGCGATTGATATAATCGAGGTCAGTGCAATTCATTCACAGCAGTTGGGTACGAGCGAAATTACTGGTTTACTTTTTACTTAGAGATTGTGATTTGGTAGACGTCCAACTTATTTTTGTTATAATTAAATCCATTAAATTCTTGGAAAAATTGTTTAAAACTGGGGACGAAGTTGGTTTTTGGCTTATTTTAATAGTATTTTTGATGAAAAAAAATCGAATAATTACATAATTTATTCAGTTCAAACCTCTCTCATTACCTGCCTTCTGTGCAAAATTGCAAAGCTTTGCGTTAGATAGTGTTAAGATACAAAGGGAACATAATTAATGCCCAGTGGTTCGAGTACACACAAACACTGCTATTGATCAGTTTCTCTCCGAATACAGGTGACACTCTATCTATGTATTGCGCATCTTGATAAAAGCTTGTAAAATTAATAGCCGCCATATTACTCTGTAGATATGTGTATTGTAGGAAATTGTTTCTTCGGAATAGAAGTCAAATCTGTGTGGCTGATTTTTTCTCACTATCTGCATAAAGATGGTTTCGTAGGTAGGAACTTAGCCTAAAGTTAACTTTCTTGCTGTTGATTTTCGAATAAAATTTAAGGTTACCACGGACTTTGCAACGGTGCAGAGTATAAACTAAGCTCTATAAAAAGTTATATATAAAACTCTGCGGACATTAATCCAAAGCCGCTACCACGCAACAATAAATTTCATTCGAATATACACGTTATCTTTAGATACATTTATGGCTTTCCACAAGCTTCGAACCCGAGGTCTGTGATCTGATACCGTCAATATGATATGCATCTAAAATAATCGAAATGTTACGAGTTAAAGCTATGAATGCATATTTTTGTGCAGAGCGTTGGCAGTGCGCCTCTGAACCTTTACGGATAACTACATTTTCGGTGTGAATTTTTTTTTTCGAATTAATTTAAATCTTTTCAGTTACTTTTTCATTGTACCTTAAAATACGAATTTCCAAAAAAAATGTAGCAGATACCTATCTCCTAAAAGGAAACTCCAAGCAAAATGTGTGCCTCGTTGCTCTTTTGTTTCATTTTGCAACTTTTGAATACACGCATTGTGACAAGTGTTGACGTTGGCTGTGTTTTATTCGACCTAAACAAAATAAGAGCTCACATTACAAGTAAGCTCTTATTTACTTACGGAGACGGATTTTTTGCGTCAACCCCATCTAGATGACAATTATAAGAGAAAGTAGTCTGCTTCATCTTAGGAGCAATACGTCACCACTAGGTGAAATTACTTATACCCTAGATTTAGTTTTTTTCGTTTTTATTGACTGTGATTTTGTGTTTTCTATGAAGCTCTGTAGTCTGGAACTAATGAATTTGAATTGTATATAGATGTCTGCAAATTGATTAGCTCATGTTTTCTTTCTGTTATTTTTTCATGGATTGTAACTCTATGTTCACATAGTTTGTTGAATTGTTTTCTAGGTAAAAAGCTGAAGAACTAAACAAACTTGTTTTGTTCTTAGGGCAGAAATATTGCATTTTTTTTGTTTTTCATTGTTCAGCTTAGGTTAAACAATTCCCTCATCTGTTTGTTGTTGAAACTTAGGCTAATAACACTTTATCTCGTTATTATCTATGTATGTTTCTATACATCCAAAACCGTAAAAAAGTATACATATATTTGAAACATACAAGATGCTAAATAAATGATAGAAGGAGAAAGAAAACTCTAACATAATGCGTTCCAAAATAGTTTAGTTATTCAAAAGTTAAATAAATTTATTTACACTAATTTTTTTTCTATGATAACCCTTGTGCTTAAGGTCTATTAAAATTTTTATACGCGGTCGTTTTAGGAATAAATCTTTGTGAATTTCACCCTAGCGCGCCCTTTTGTACAATCCTCATCCTCAACTGCCTATATTGGTCCACGGCTGGATGCAGGTCTCCCTATGATAAGCATTATGTCAGGTGAGGTAGCATACATTTAAGCCTCCGGCTGCGCCCCGCGGTTTCACCCGCATGGTTATAGATAGTTTGGATACTGTACAATATATGTATTTTTATGAATTGTAGCCTATGTGTTATTCTGATATGCAAGCTATATTATTGTGCATTTTCATCAAATTCCATTCAATCGTTTTTGCGTGAAAGAGCAACAAACATACTTACATACATTGAATGTGGGTGCCATATTCGAGCCAGCGACGCATGTAGCAATGACGTCATTAATCTTGTATTTGTGCGTAGCGTGTCTGTAGGTCGCAGTGGACGTTATCACATATATTTTCTTGCAAGGCGAAGCTGTTGCTGAGAACACGTTCGTAGCCTCTCCATTCGAAACTTATAGGAACTTTCATTACGCAACTTAGTTCGATGTATCCTAGGTTAAATTTGATATACAATACGCAACTCCCTCGTTAATATTATACTTAAAAGGTTTACTTATGAAGGGACACAACTTTATAATAAACTACCCGAAACTCTGAAATGTTTTACCTCGTTTCATACATTTAAAACTTTGCTTGTTTTATTAAGGTAAGTTGACTAATTCTATAAGATTGTTAATATGTGCCATCATCATCATCAGCCTATGTTAGTCCACAGATGGACATAGGCCTCCTCTAATAAGCCCTCAGCTTGACGCATCTAGCTTCTGCCTACAGGCTTTCGCAGGTCGTCATACCACACATTCTGCGACACCATTGTCATAGTAAAGCGATTGGTTCTCCTAAAAAATACTATAAAATTTGGAATGTAACGTTGAGGGCACTGATGCGTACCTGCCTACTAATCTCATGTCAAAAGATGATTAACTAGATATCGAGCTCGTATTTTTTGCCAGACTACGAGTGTAGTTGCCTCAAATTTCACTTACTTCCCATTAATGAAGAGAAATGGCTGATTTTACTTACTTTATGAACATAACAAACAATTGCATTCCGATTCAATTAACTAGCTTTTCACCTAATTTTAACCAACTGCAAAATAGTAAAAGGTGGTATTGTATGAATGTTTTTTGCATCTTTTGTTATGAATGGCGGCGATTTCTCCGTCAATTATGGACTGATTTTAAAAACTATTTCGCTATTGTATTGAAACTGATCTCGATGAAGTCCCATAAAAAATTACCCACTAAACTTAAAAAACAGTGTAGTTAAAATATTAAGGAATCTGAAGTTAGATTTAAGATTTTTCAAAACATTTGAATTACCAGAGAATATTAATGTCCAGTCCATCCTGGAAGAGATCACACTTAGCGATAAGGCCGCCCTTTAAACCTTAATCTAAGTTTTATCTCGGTATTGTTTTCTGTTTTGTGTGGTATAATAAAGTGTTTTCTATCTATCTATCTATCAATTTTCCTAGGCAATATATTTGTAGAGGAGCGTCATTAATTAAAACAATATTTGACACAACACGACATTTATTTGGTTTAAATCCATTGGTACAAAGTGTCTGCAGAAAACAGAACAACAGAAATTACATATAACTAACATTCTTGACTTAAACTTAAAGTAACAGACGGAAAGAATACATTTGAAAAGAACAACCGACGACAGTTCTTACTCTAGGTTTTGTAAGAAGAACTTAAGGTTTTTATTAACAGCAGATGTTAAGCTTCCTGATTTTACAGTACTGGCGTACTTAATAGACCAGAGCAAGTTAACTGAGTGTTAAGTTTCGTGATAAGATTAATTTTGCCTTTGTCTTCAAAAAAACCTCGAGTTTGAAAATATCCAAAGAAAATTTTCAAACTGGTGACCATTTTGAAAATCTTCTTTGGATCTATATTTATGTTATACATTGTTGTTTTCTCACTAGAAAACAACAATGTATAACATAAATATACATACATTTTTAAAACAAAAGAAACTTAAGTTACTGATACCAATCAGTACATAGGTACATTAAAAACTAAAAAGGTACAAGACCTTACACAGATTTGAAGTTTAGTCACAGGTGAAGTTAGGAGTATAAACATATTAGTACTTAACACAGTTTTCAATTATAACAGAATTTCAATAGAAGGACACATTTGTACTTAGATTAAACCCTATTCTAAATCTACTGAAACTATGCGAAAAAAATATAAGTTTAGAATTCAAACTTCCACGCATTACCTATATGACAAAACTTGCCGGGTCTCTTCGTGTACTTAAACAATGTAAGTACAATCCAATATAAGAACAATAAACAGAAGTGTCAAGATAGTTTGTGGACAATTCATCTGTTTGTTCTAGTTGACTATGGTGTTATGAGCAGCAAATGAGACAGATCTCTTTAGGTATGCATCAAAAACCAGTTTTTAAAATGCAAATACTTGCATAATTTAATCATGTTGACAGCCATGCCATTAGTAACGCAATTGCCAAAGTTTAAATCCAAGATAAAGTTTTGTTTCGCGTTTTTATAAGAAAATTTAAGCCAACTCTTATATCTGGAATATCGGGCACGAGTAATAAGACTGATATCAATTTCGCGTAGATTTTAATCTACTATTCGAAGCAAAAATAACCTCAACATTTTGTTGAGGACCTCATAACCAGAACTTAAAATCCGGGCCGATATCCAATACCATTGCTTACAATCCAAAAAAACTATTCATTATTCTGCGTAAGAATGACGTAGGCAAACTTGTAGCTTGCAGTTACTTACACATCAGATTTTTACCCGAACAGTCTTTTTTTCAATCCTATCCTAAGTTACATTACCCAAGCCTTTTTTGGGATAAACAACTTAGACCAAATTAAGATATTTTGTTATTATAGTGCGTAAGCCGTCGCACTCGGGGTAATTTCTAAGTTAAATAATATACCTACGTACGGGATTTTTGTAGCCTAAATTAGGTTTACGAAGGAATAAAAGTGACAACAATAACCGTTAGAAAAGGGTAACTTCTTCTGAAATCTAAGTAATTTGGTCTAGGGCGTTTAAACCAGGCCGACAGTGCTTGCTTGAGCATTTTTAAAGTTTAAGCCAAAATTAAATTAACTTCAATTTATACAAAAAATAATAACAGAAATGAATTGCATTCATAATAACTAAATAAAATATAGTAAGTAAAAATATATGTGTAGAGCTAGTTTAACAATAAGCAGGTTCATAATTCTAGGACATCAAAATTTTAAACTCTATTGGGACGCTTGCAAAGAGGAGGAAAGAGAACGTTATATATATCCTTTCTTGGCGCCCCAACCCAAGCAAGTTGCTTTAAACTCTCCAACAGGTAGTTTTCTAGAAATAAACTCAGTCTACTTGAAATGCAAGAGCTTAGGTAATCAGTTTGCATTCTATTCTTAATGAAAAGCTGGAAACGACGAATTTATTACTGATGCCATCTTTACGGCGAGGCAGGTGTAAGTCTTGACCTGCAACTGAACTGGTGAAATCACCCCATCTCTTTCCCCCTCATAGAATCTTGCAGGCGCCTAAACGACAAGATACTGTAGAAAGAGCATTACATGCTCATATACCCAGACTAAATAAAGGGTGGTGCATACTTGGACTTGCAATGGGATATCCAGAGATTCTAGACTTTTAATTCTGAGCACTATATAAGATTTCACCTTAAGCTTACCAAATGGGTAAAAGTAGCAATGCCTTATGGCAAACCCTCAGAATTTTAAATCGTGAGTTGTTTAATAGAACACAACAGGTGGGCAAGTGATCCTATGATAGCAGCTGGAGTTGCAGTGTTAGACAATTTTCGAACTATTCTCAAATATCAACTCCAGTTAGTACCAATACGGTCTTAATTGGTATTGAATCTTACAAGTCTGCACCATCACTAGACTCCTACACATACAGATTAAAATCTAAAAAGACAAAATACGCGTGGAGTTCCGCTGTATCCCCCCAAAAAGATACCCCATGACAAAGCGCCACTTATGGGCAAATTCCCAAGAGCAACTAGACCTTCGTCAAAAATGCTCCGATTTGTGGGTTCTGAAAGCCATTCAAACTTTTAAAATGATCTCAATAATTTTTATTTTGTGAAAAGGTTAGAACTGGAGTACACGAAAAAGGTTCAGGCCAATCACCGAAAGCCTAACAAACAATATTCAGCGCTAGGAAAATGAATTAAAAGCGTAAAATAATTGCCATGCCAATAATTAACGAATCTCCACGCGCAAAATGGCCATAATCTAACATCTAAACACACATTAAATACGACGGGACTCTAGTAATGGAAAGTAAACGAAATAAATGACATGATGTGAAGCCTTTTTTGGTAGGAATATGCGAAAATATAACAAACAAAGAAGTTTCAATTAAAATATATTATAAATCAAATCGGACGAGAATTGAAATCAAAGCGAAAACCACTGTACTTATAATATGAGTGGCGGGAAACATCACGGTTAGAATAAAGTAGTAAGTTCGTAAAAAAGTGAAACAGAATGAAGGAATAAATATAAATGAAGAGTTTCAACCTTAGTTGGAATGTATAGATCAGACAGTTAAAGGGAACCTTTAATGTAGCTTCACAGAAACCTTTAGGCGGAAAAAATTAATAAAAAAAATAATCAATAAGAGTTCCCTTAGCACTGATAGTGCGCGCTATCATATCAACTGTGAACAGGACATACCAGATGTTTTTAAAAAGTACAGTTCTCAAAAAGGGTTTTTTGAAGTTAACCATTTTGGTATTGAAGTCACTGTGACAGTCGTCTAGCACAGAGCAATTTAGAAAATAATATTAAAAATTCAAATGAGAAAACTCTTACTGCCCGTCCAAAATAATGAAACATAACTTTGTTACTATGGATCTTTGGTATGATTGAACTAAATATATTTCAATAAACAGCTTTAAAAATCAAAAACCTTATCAGCGCCAGTATTAACAGGTTTCTCTCGGATTCGGATTTCTTTATGTTTCGTCCACACTGTGTCTTACTTAGACGTCCAAGCTCATGTATAAAATAAACTTTTTACAAGTCGGAAGGCAACCCTCGGATACTCAAATGCAACTCAGATTTAAGTATGTCTCAAATTATTACGATTAATAACAGTTTTCGACAAAAGTCTGTCAAAAATGTTCACTTGAGTCGTGCTTATATCTGAGATATATGAGTCTTCAGTAAAGGATCTCCCTGACTATCGGCGGCTGGTGGCAAACTTGACAACCCATTAAAATTTGTGAAATTGATGCTTGCCGCTAGCAGCGTCAGTCAGGGTGACCCATTATACAGCGACTCTATAATCCGTCCTAAAGTAATTTGTACAGTTTTCGGATACAGAATCGCTATACAAAGCCTACTTCTAAAATGCGACATGTAAAGAGTTTAAAATCAAAGTTACATAACTTGAGATTGTAAGCCTCGACTCCAAGCAACAATTTCGATTTGTTTAAATGATATGCGAACTTAAGCTCTGACCAACAACGAAGAGATTTTTTTGTATTTTTTTTTCTGAACATATCGGATTCGTAACTAAGGGTTTTAATATCACAATTAGAATATTAAACATTAAATTAGAATACAATATGTTCAGAAAAAAAATACAAACAAATCTCTTCGTTATTCGCATACCGTTTAAACATATCGAAATAATTGCTTGGAGTCGAGGCTTACAATCTCGCCAAGTTATGGAACTTTGTTAATTCTATCATTGGCTATCACATCTCTTCCACTCCTTACATTGCCCATGTTGTTATTAAATGACGATCTGTGTGGACGCATCCTAAAGACGTTTAAGCGCAATTATGTTTACGGAAGAGCCTCATGTCGGTGGTGGCCACCGCAATCCATTCATTGCGCTTGCCATCAAACCAGGTGAGTCCAAGAGTATATTTACCGTTGATGTTGACGTGTTGGCAGTGTGAGAACCACCATCCGCCCTCGTAGTTACCTGCGCAATGCGTGTTCGAAATGTCGCGATCATGGTCAATAGCGGAGAACTCCATATGATTTTGGTAGTCAAAGGCATCGCTTGCATTTCCTTGGAATCCACCAACATGAAGAACGTATCCAGTGTCTGCGCTACCAACGAAGAAGTTATTGTATTGCGCGTACCAGACCTTCCCGTATATGTCAGTCATATCGATGCGCATAGCTGTGCAGTTATCGGCGGTTAGCTGGTGCATGGTGTCAAGGCCGAGCCACAGCTCGCCTGCGGGGTTGCCGAAGCCGGTAGCGTAATCTGAGAACTTCCTGTTGAACTCTTCGGTACCGTTATAGCGGCGCTGGGCGACGGTAGAGCCGTTACTGCAGTAGACATCGAGAGGCTTGCGGCCGGGGTGGATGAGGTAGACGCCGTCGGGGCCGGACACGGTGGAGCAGTCGCGTGGCAGCTGCCCTACTAGGTCCTCGTATTCACGTTCTACAGGCTGTAGCTCCTTCACTTCACCCATCAGCTCGCGAAGAGGGACGATCTCTGTCGATGACTGGTTGACTTCGCTCTGCAACAATGGATCAGGTTAACTACTGTTTCCTTCAGCAAAGCCGTATATTCTGAATAAGTATCTACCTATTTAATCTCGGCTTAAATTATATAAATTACGACTGAGATTGTCTGTAACATTTTTCTTTAACATATTTGTGAACATATTCGTCAGGCATTTAGAAATGAATGTGACATTTGTCAAATAATGACATTTGTAAAGTCTCATCTAGGATTTGATGTTTGATTCGGTTTAAGTCTACCAAAGTTTAAACTAACTTGACTTTAGTCTTTTGGACAGTTTTTTCGGTTTAAAGAATATTTATTTTCTCAAAAGAAATTACATTTCACTTATCTGAGAAAACATCTTAAGCTAAGTATTTTGAGTAAACTTCGAACAACCAAACAATTTTTAATACCTACCTACTTTAAGTATATCTACAGAATTATAGCTAATTAATAATCATGTGTATAATGAAGAATTTAGAGAGTTTTATAATTTTCCAGTAGGTAAGACAAATAACAAAAAATATTAGTAGTAGTAATTTAAGCTTAACAATAATTGAATGTAGAAGTAGAGTTCATAATTTTGAAATAACAGTTACGTAATAATAAGACAAAACACAAAAAGTATTATTAGATTTAGTAGATAAGTTATCAAGAAAGTTTTTAACACTACCCGCAGATTCCTGCACATTACTTACTCCCCTTGAAGTGTTTAATACAGAGTAGTTCGACCTAACATGTCACAGTGAAAACAAAAACAGTTAGTCAATTTGTTATTTGAGTAAAGATATGTCATTAAGTATGTGTTTTTTAAGTTTAAGTTTGAAGTTACTATACGACTCCGCATTTTTTACCTCTTTTGGAAGACTGTTATAAATTTTTACACCTTCGAAATTTTGCGCTCGTTTTCCGAATTCGGTTCGCACGCTTGGTAGAAGTATGTGGTCTTTTTTGCGAGTATTTCTTGTATGTGTCTGATGGACTTTTATGAACGTTATATTGGTATGTATTGATTTATTTATAATTTTTCTAATGAGTGTGCAAATACTGTATGAATAAAGCTGTTTTATGTTCATGAGTTTGGTTTGTTGATAAACATTGATTGTTGGTGTTAAGTAGTCTAAATGAAATAACATTTTAATAATTTTGTTCTGGGATACTTGTAGGGTTTTTAGGATCGTTTTAAGGGCACTGCCCCAAATTTCGATTAGGTACAAAAGATGCGGTTTCACAAGAGAATTGTAAATTGTGTGTCGAACGTGAAGGGGAAGACAACGGACTATATTTCGTAGCGATGCTTGTAAAGACGTGAGTTTAGATCTTATATAGTCAATTTGTTTGTGCCAATTAAGGTGGATGTCGAGTCTTAGACCTAAGTATTTTTCGTGTTGTTTTAGCTCTAGTGTCTGTCCGTCAATTGTTGGTGGCTTATGCTCTGGAACTAATTTGTTTCTGGATTTAAAAATTACATAGCATGTTTTATCAGTGTTGATTGTGAGAAGTTTTTTGCATTTAAATAATTCATAGGGATGAATGATTAAATTTAGTAGCACTTAACGTCTTCATGTCACCTAGAATAGCAACAAGCATGAACTAAGGCTGTCTTCGTAGAGAGAACTTAAGAAAACACTTTTTTGTGTATAACCTTAAAATATTAAGATTATACGCAAAAAAAAGTTTCGATGGATAACAATTCCGAAACTCTGTACTTGTAAACGGCTGAAGGGGAGAAAACATACAACGCCGAAATCTATCTTCTATTTAAACGCTATAAACACGCCTTTCCTGGATGCACAATATCCTGAAATACCTATACATTTCGTATAAAACAATTAAATCATAAGTACCTTCTGGATGTGGTCGTTCAGGCGGTGGTAATGCTGTTTGGCCTGGGCCTCCAGATGGGACACCGAGTTGGATATATTCTTGATCTCCTCTCGGTCGCATTCGGCGCGATCCACGGCGTTGCTCACACTCACGGCGATAGCTTTCACGGACTGACGTAGGTTCTCCTGGTCTTCTTTCACGGACGAGAGATGGCCGTTGATCTGGTAGACAAAAACAATACATTAAACTTTTGTTCTAGCAATTGATAAGTTCAGTTGAGCTTCAAATACAAATGATAACAAACCTGTGCCACGCACACATCCAGCTTGGAAATTTCCTTGCGGAACTCGGGGATAGTCTTGTCAACTTTGTTTTCCAAATTCTCAAAGTCCTCGCGCAGCTCCAGAGTAGAAACGTGGATCTTCCCTAAGTCAGAGACCGCCATCGTGTTGTTATTGAGGCGGTCGCTGAACACCCTGGCTTGAAGCTCGAGGAGGTCGATCCTAGCCGTCATGAGGTTCACATTGGGTTCTTCGAGACGCTCAAGCCGGCGGTCGTGGTCTAGCATTTGGGTTCGCATGGTCTGTTGGGTCTTGTCGATTTGCTCCTGCACGTTGGCAAGCCGCGCGATCTGAGCGTGGATCATCTTGTTATGTCTATATTTGTGGTGGACATGCTTATGGGTATCATTGGCCAGCGTCTGGTTTTCGTCGATGCTCTCAGACATGTCAATGGTAGGGTATATCTTATCTTGAACCTGCAACAACGTTCCAAATTTAGCTGGGGCTGGACTTAACGAGTACGTTTTGGTACCTACTGATAAACGTTTTTGAAGTATGTAAATTACTATATTTCCTTTCTTAAATATAAAGGCACCTGTGAAAAAGGCGGTGGTGGGTTTGATTCCCGCCTTGGAGCAAGTATTTGACAATCCGTAAATATTTGTGTCATTTTTTACATATATAAATACATATATACCAGATATATGTATTTATATATGTAAAAAATGAAACCCTATTTATCCTGGTCGCGCTTTAACTTAGGAACGGTTTTACTGATTTCATTAATATTTTTAATACTTCGATCTCTAATCCTTCGTCGAAAGTTCTTAAACTTTATACACACATTTAAAACAAATTAGGAAAATTGCATTTTTTTTTAAATTTCGAAGCCTAATGACGAAGCCGTGGGGCGCAGCTAGTGTAAAGTATAATAAAAAATATCTGTCTATATTAAGTATATCAGTCATCTAGTACCCATAACACAAAATTAGCTTAGATTGGTGCTAGATGGAAAAAAAATCACGTAACGCATTCCTCTTTTATCGACGTCAACAGACAGGTTATTTTAACAAAGGGCAAGAGGATTCGAAAACGACAGCATGTTAGTTATTTTACAAAATTATCCCGCATAAGACCGTCAACATTCAAGTTATTTTTACATGTAAAGCGTGCGGTCCACAAAGGTTACCGGAGACAGACGCAATGTTTGTGTTTGAATAATGAACGAAACACCAGCGGCCGGGATCCGTCTGACAGAGCACAAGGTATAGCGTTGATAAGACCTGAATAATTTAACCCTTATTTTGTTTAGTGTTACAAACCGGGGGACGCAATCAAAGGACTCAACTCACCCTGATATCTCTACGCGCAACAACATCCGAGTAACAGATACATATGACTTGCATGGAATTATTCCATTCTGCCTCACCAAGGCACCCCACTGGTGGGGCACAGTAGACAGGAAAATTTTACCGTGTAATCTGTCCCACTAATTCGCCTTAGTGGGGTGAGTCCACCTACATTTTAGGCTAATATACCCTACATTACCCTAAAATGTAGGTGGACCCTGCCCCACTAGGGTTGGCACCTCATAATAAGAGTAGGTAGTATAAAAGAAAAAATAAAGATATATGAAACGGATATATTGGACGTTGGATTGATTACCTACATCAAGTACATCTAAGGAAGTGTTTTTAAATTAAAGTATAAAAATAGATTCTTTGCAATTATTTATCAACTTTTTTTTCAGGAATCTGATAACAACTCACAAATTACTTATATTAAACACTGAAATTATTACTTGCAGCGAAAACAAATATTATCATATTTCCTATCTTCCGCCATCTGCACTTATGTTCTGTAACCGAGCCTGCTCAGTGATATTTTTATTCTATAAAAACTACTTTGTTGTGAATCTGAACACTGTAAAAGTTCTTCCGAGGTGAAATTGAAACGGGCGTCACAAAGAGGGCAGAATGATAATGAAGATTGCGGTAAAGCTGCCGCAGGGAATTCATAAACTGTCTAAGTACAGTCAGCGTCAAAATAGTCTGCACATTTTAAAGTCCACGGATATGCCATAAAACGTTTTTATTCACCCCGTTTGTGACCGGTGTTAAATTAAAGACTGATGTCGTTGACTGTACCTATTTTATGCAACGACGAGCAGCTTGACTTCAAAGAAACTTTAATGCAGTGTCCTCCTTTAAAATGGAACCTCATTTCAAATTATAAGGAGATCAAAAAGTGGTAAAGGTTTTTTCAAAAACAAAGTCATAGATTAACAAAGTATTACATTGTTTTGTTTGAAAGTTTTAAGCATAAATTCGAAATACGACTTGATTAGTACCCGATAACACTTTATACAACAAAAGTTTCAAGAAGAAAAAACATATAGTGCCAGTGTTAAGTAGATCTACCTGATTTAGAATAATCTACTAACTGATTTATTTCTTATTCCCGTTTATTTACTATAAAAAAATCCAACATAGGCTTTAAGGCACTATTAACTTAATGATGTAACCTATTTGTATGAATAAGTAATCAATCTATACCTTTATCTGAATATCTTTATATGAATCCTGTCTACCACGAGATAATTTATTGTATCAAATTACGAATTCACTGATAAATAATTTGTAGTATTCATAGAATTTATCGGGAAATAACCTGATTTTCTGATATGACTTTTGGAACTAACAGTACCGCTTCCGTTATGCGGTCTACGTGAAAAAGGACTAACACAGTATGTTTTGGCTTTTTCTAAACAGTTTTTCTACTTTTTCCAGATTTAATGCTTTATGAAATATTTTAAAGAGACTATAAATTGACCGTTACTCCTTATTCTCCGAAGCTTACAGAGTGACCCTTCTGAACTGAACCTTTATTACACTACATCAACTATGCATTGTTTTTATATATTCATTAAATAGTGAAGTCCCTTACTGGTACCTGTAGTAGGTATAAAGACATGTTGTTACTTAGATATTTGAATAATTGACAAAAGCTCGAAACCGGCGCGCGAGTCATAATGACACTTGTGACGGATCTTGTTTGTAAGCCATAGCTACTCGTAGTTTAATGCTCAAAGATAGTACTATACACAAAAATTCAGCTCTAAGAGTTCAGCTTAAGATAAAGTTTTCATTAGAAACTCCAGAGTAGGTAGTGACTATTCAGCGGAAGTAACAGCGACCGACTGGCTAAATTTCTATCTGGATTCTAACTAGTGAATAGCATGCCAAACTCTGATTTCACTCGGGCCGGGTAGATTCAGGATGCTTCTACTTCGACTTTTGATTTAGGCACCTTGGCTTCAGTGTTAGTAAGCACTCCATTCTGTAGACTCATCTATCGTAACCTGAAGTTTTAGCACGAATTCGAAATGTAATAAATAAAATAAACAAAAATAAATTATGCCGGACAATTCACACGGCATGATCTAGCCCTTAAGCAGGTAAGCAGAGCTTGTGTTATGGGTACTAGATAACTGATTTACCTCTACATAATACAATACATTACATAGATCGTTATTTTTTTATTATACATTGAAAACGACCAGAACACCCTGAACAAATATAATCTGCAGATCGTACAAACATTTTTTTAACATGAACGTAGACCGTTCCTATATAGTCAAATGAGATGAATTGGATCTGGGGTTGTCCAGAACCGTTTTGTTTTTAGGGCCCGGGAGATCCCGGATGCTTGTCTTCTGAGCATTAGAGCCCCGTCCTCTAAACCTAAATTCAATCGCTTTGTTTTTTCTAATGTATTACAACACCTTTGAAAACCTCTGTGGCGCAGCAGGCGAATGCCTCCTACGTTTTAAGTTCACCTCTAGCGGGGTGAGCGTAGGTCCGTCTGCGACGCAGTAGGTTGCGGTTTCGATTCCCGCCTCGGAACAATTGTGTGTACGATCTGCAGATATTTGTTCCGGGTGTTCTGGTTGTTTTCTATATATAATAAAAATATCTATCTATGTAATATATCGTATTATGTATATCATTTATCTAGTACCCATAACACAAGCTCTGCTTCCCATGGGGCTAGATAATGCTGTGTGAATTGTCTAGCATTATTTATTTATAATAATTTAGCTCATAGAATTTATAAAAAAAGGTCAACAAGCTGCTGAAACTGGAAATATTCCTTTATTAAATCTAAGTTTTAAGTTTTTTAAAGTCTATAAACGAGGGGTGTTCAGGAAAATCTGAAGTAGGTAAGATTTGTAAGCTATTTATTTAATTTCACTTTACAATAATAATGGTTCATTATCATTTTACAATAGGGGAAATTCTCTTCAAAAGATATTGTGTTGTCTGGGAAATAAAGCACGGGCCAGAGGCTTGAATAAATAAATAAAACCTTTCAATGGTAACATTTAAACTGTGACATTCACAAACAATTTTTATATCTTGGAACATTAATTATTTACCTAGAAACTTAGAATTATAATCAAAATCAAAAAGCTTTTATGTTTGCTTACAAAATAAGGTCACAGACAAGACAAATCGAAACGAAATTATTAGGTAATAATAAAAATACATATTTAAAATAATTAATATCAATTTACCTGTATGTTAAAAATACAGGTGATCAAGTAAGATTAAGAAAAAAAAACAAAAGTTTGAATAGTCACAAATCTAGCCCCAAGCGAGCATCAATTAAACGTTTAATATTATTAAAACCAGAGAGAATAAACCCGCTACTAATTATCAAAATAAAATGTAAATGCAGAAAGGTAGAGAATGTTCTTAAACTTTGGTCTTTAAAAACAATTATTGCTATTGTAATTATGTAATATAATTGTTTGAAAACGGTTAAAAGTATTTCAAAAGTTTTACTTCCTTATTATGATACAAAGTTGCTGAATGGAATAAAGAGTTTGCCAATATATGAATATGTTTCTTCATCTACAAGGCACGAAAACCGTAATTAGTATTTTTAAACTAAGTAGGCTCGATAAAACAGGTTTAAACCAGGAGGCAACCTCCGTTCTGCGTAGAGTGCGTGATCATTGTTCCTTTCGTATCCATTGTCTCGGATAATGTTTGACGTACGCCCTACGTGCTACCGTGTGACGACTTTATACGGCTACTAGCAAGTTCAAGTGTAGTGTAGACATAGGTACTTTTAAATTGTTTAAATTTTTAAGAAGTTTAATGTTAATTTTTATATTTTATTGTCTATTTTTTTAGTGTACAATAAGGAGTTATGTATTGTCCTAATTCCATAAAATAAGAGTTAATAAGAGAGCTCCTGCAGCGTTAGAATAAGATTTTTTTTAAATTAACTAGGTATTCTATTATTAAAAAAACAATCAAAAATTATAAACCAAATTTTCCCATTGCATTTAAAGTAACGGCCGTCATGTTTTATGTAATAACCGCAACCTTGGTAGTCGGGTAAATAATTTATATTTCCATACAATAAATATATCTTTACACAAAAAAAACAAAGAATTAAAAAAATAAATAAGTGAGAGGGAACGTAGAATAATCGATTAAAAACCATGTGTTATATATATATGTATATATAATATAATAATATGCCATACGCTGGTTTCCATTATTGTAAAACATTCAAAACAATAGAACGTTTAATTTTATACAGCACCCTGCCATAAATAAAATTAATCAGCATCCATCCATTCACATTTCAATTACATTTGTTGGTTTATTCGCTTTCAAATCAATTGATTGTGGGTATAAGAAGAGTTGATTTCCCAGAGGCGGTACAAAGTTTCCACTGAAGTTACACTGAACTCCTGTGTGATTTAGTGTAGTTACACGTGACTTGCAGAACGATTGCTTACGGCTTGTTTTTTAAATTTTATATTATTTTGCAACCTGATAAAATAAAATAAATAATTTACACAAATAGGTTCTCGGATTATAGCATTCAGGTGCTTTTCAGGGGAGGCCTATGTGGACTCGGCATAGACTGTTGGTTGATGTTATGTGTAACCATAACATTTTGATCACAAAATGATTATTAACCATACTCTTATCAACCACAAAATCAACAAGGGTCACAAAGAAATCACTTGGAAATAAAATATACCTGTTAAAAATACCGGTACTGTGGTTTGTATACAAAAACATTACAACATTACATTACATCCCATATATATTTCACAGAGATCCGCGGCTATCCAAAATAACCTGTCGATGTCGTTCCGAGAAAGACTGTGATGCGCAGGAGTCAATGGAAACGTGTAACAAGGTGGGTATGTAGCGCCCAGGTGTTTCAATCGGCTCCAAAGGTAGGTATATATATGATAATGCATTATATATATAACGGTATATCTTAAACTGAGACCATAATGACTATTAATAGCGGAGTCGTTCAAAGGATCATCGTTTCCAGCCTGGTTGTTAACTTCTAGCGTCTATTTAAGTTGTAGTTTCTCTTAGCCCCAAAAAAATGTAGGGCTGGCAAGGCCTCAAGTTTATTCATCAAAATATTAGCTCTAAGCTTTACTTTCATGTTCGTCCACGATACTTTATCAATTATCTTGCTGTCTTGTCGAATGCACACATTCGAAAAATAGCAAGAAACAATAGAAAAAATTAACTAAGCAGTTTCCATTGTAGGTCGATACATGCAATTGCCGTCTAATTATAATGGACGACCGATGTTGCGCGGTGGGTGAAGGTCCGCCTGCGACGCAGGAGATTGCGGGTTCGATTCCCGCCTCGGAAAAATTGTGTGTACGATGTGCAGATATTTGTTCCGGGTGTACTGGTCGTTTTCTATGTATAATAAAAAATATCTATCTATGTAATTTATTGTATTATGTATATGAGTCATCTAGTACCCATAACACAAGCTCTGCTTACCATGGGGCTAGATAATGCTGTGTGGATTGTCCAGCATTATTTATTTATTTATTTATAATGGATTATTTGTTCCTCTGTCATTTAAAACTAACCTGCTTAGTTAAATATTCCATTATATTCTGATATGTAGAACACTGCAAGCACAATTGATTATACTCTTTTTAACGTCAAATTAAACTATTGATTACAAACATGCAAAATCAACTTAAAACAAATGAGATCTTGATTAGACTTCAGGAAAAATTAGGCACTTCTATAAACTTATATCTTATATTAAAATCTCTAGTCCTCCTCACTTAAAACATCGTTTTCTAGAGCCTCATTTTGAAAGCAGTTTGCACTTTAAAATGTTACACCACGTGCCTGGTGGGGCCCGGACTGTGAAATCTAGTGGTTGGCGTAAAGGGGTTCACAACGGTCAGCTACTGAGAGCGGGAAAGTGCGAAATTCGAATTCGGATACAATACAACGGTTTTTCTGCGTTGGTGGGTCTAAGGGACCCTACCAGGCATGCCGAGGGTTAAGCAGTTTTTAGCACTCCAACAATTTATGGAGTAAAATTTTGCGCCGTGAGAGAATTTAACTTTTTTTTTGCAAATCAAAGCGGCTTGGCGACATCCGCTTACATTCAAAAGGAAACAAGACCAACAAACGTAGGGCAAAAAAAAAGGAGTTGAAGTTGAATCGTGGTCCTTCAATGACACGGGGAGGTAGAGACAATCAACAGTACAACGTAGGACATCGACCACTTTCAAAAACTTTCTTTTTTGCGTAAAATAATACGAAAAAACCTCACTACAGAAGAGATAGGAATAGTCTTATTCAACAACTTTCTTGATTGTGGGCATGTTTTAGAGCCAAAATCGAATTTATTTGTGTGCTCTATCTAATTGTTGGCCTTAACATTTCAAATCTCGCCAACAAATGCAATACGAATAGAATAACGAGACACATTTGACGCTTTTTTTTTGCTACGCGTCTTTTGATATGTTATTGGAATGATAGTAGTCCAAGTCTTCTTCTAAGCATGTAAATAGGTAAGTCGGCCCAGCTACTTTCTTTGACCGTATAGCTGACTGTAGCTAGGTAGATGGTACCTTTTGTAAGCTTTTAGCTCTTAAGCTTAAATTTTTAAGATTGGCGATAACTGAGGATAACTGAGATAGCTCCAGAAAATGCGAAGTCGCGGGCAGAGACTAGTTAATAATATTACTTACTAGTGCTATTGTAAGCTTCTGCATAAACCGTGTGAAATAAAATAATATGAAACTGAACCATATTGGATCATTATTCATATCAGCAAGTTAATTACCTTCATGATCAGTGGTGTAACGTTACCTCCACGTGTTTTGTAGGTTAAGGCTGTGTCCACAATAGACTGTCAGTTATTCTTTAATTTGGGACTGATGCTATGATGCTGTGTGAACTGTCCCATATTATGTATTTATTTATTTACGGGAGGCCTATGTCCAGCAGTGGACTACTATATGTATTTATTGATTATTTTTATTAAGTGGGATTGATATCTACCTACAACTGCAACAGTTTGGATATATTTTTTATGCTGATAGTATTTAAAATTGCCAACTTATCGATATGAAAAGACTAAAGCGCTTCAACGACATTTATTTGAGTTTGTATATTTTTTTCTAAAGCATAACATACCCATCAAATAAACTAAAGTACTTATAAAACCTAACGGCAAAATCTGTGTTGGGGAGAAACGAGTGGGGATGAATGATCGCAGTGAAGAATGGCGAAATTAAGTGCTTTGTTGTGAAATTCTCATACAGAAGAAACTAGTAACCTAATTTTTAAAACATCATAATTCTCTTCAACATATTTCTTACGAGTAAATGCTAAATTTATTCCGAAAAACGCTTGCAACAGACGGAAGCTAATATTGAATTATACAGAATGGTCTTATTTACAAAACTTTTGTAAAAATTTAAGAATGTATATTTGTATTCATTCTAACATCGGAAGTTATACAAGGCAATGATTTTTATAATCTTATATGTCTTGGGAGTTTATTATTGCTAAGAACAGTGTGGAACGGGTCTTAGAGCACTGTGAGCTCTCGATTTGCAGTATGCACCAGCCGCTGTGATGGCCGATTTCCCACCGCTCGTAATATTTCGCATTTATTGCTATTGAATTGCAAATGCGAACAATTTTACCATTTTATTCGTGGGGATATGAGTACCTATTTCTTGCATGTATTAATCTATACTAATATTACAAAGAGAAAAAGTTTTTTTTTTGTTTTGAATAGGATCCGAAACTACTGGACCGATTTGAAACATTCTTTCACCGTTGGAAAGCTGCACTATAGCCAGTGAACATAAGCTATATTATATTTAAAAAAAAATGTTTTGGATCCTTACTATATCTTCAATGATGTACCCGTGCGAAGCCGGGACGGTCCGCTAGTTACACATAAGTACTATTTGAAACATAAAATATATATTTTACCTTTTTGAATACTTGTTACCTACATTTTGGTTTGTAATGATATAATTGAACCGAATGTTACTTTTAGAATGACTTAATGACATTATAATTATTTTAAACCAAAAAGAAATAAGAGGTATCTTGAAGCAGAATCATGAAAATAGAATGTCTTAGAAGAATGGGCTCATATTATTTATTAATAAGATTAATTAGAAGATAGTTTATTGAAATTCTCCTTATTGAAACCTGTATCAAATTCCCAGACAAGGAGCTTTTATGTTAAGTAAAGTTATGATCGATTGATATGATGGTGTTCCTTTTGTATTTAATACCTGTTCGGTCATCTCTGGTTGAAAAGATATTAAATAGGTAGGTATGTACAACTTTTATCTGTCCTATACCTACACCGTTATAACTCAACCGCGACAGGTTATATTGGTCCACTGTTGGACGCAGGCCTCGCCCTGTTAAGTGCCTTAACAGGGGACCTTTTTTGTCTAATCGGTCAATACACCTTCATACATTTAAGTGTAATCCTACTCAAAGTATATACACATACATAGAGCGGAAAGTTGGTACCGTTTATATAGGCGGTGACGACGTCATAACTATTGAACGAATCATTCTGAAATTTTGCTCGTATAAAGTTCTGAATATGGAATAACATCGCCTTTTTTTGGAATGAAGTGCATGAACCCGCGGGCAGAAGCTAGTATTCCATAGTCAATCTACCCGCAGCGAGATACAAAGTAATAAGTAACGGCCCGAACAAACGAGATTTATCCATCATAGATCTCGTTACGGCTTGTGGTCCTATAGTCTATATCAAAGCCTAACCATGTTAGCTGCAAAAGTTTTACGACAATTCAATTTAAGATCTCAGCTGAATATGTCCTTTGAACGTTAAATCACAAAGTAACCGCTAAGCAAAAATGCTTTCAGTATTCCCGTCATATCTCATTTAATTTTGTTAGAATAGCTAACACGGACGACGACGCCGGCGAAATATTTTTCAATTTATTTCGCTTTGTCAATAAAATACTGTATCAAAATGAGGCCAAAGCTATCAAAATTTTATGCAAGTATCGGCTTGAATAACAGACGTGGGATATCTGATCCTATTTTTTGTAGACGTGACAGTTTTATTGTAGGTACTTACCCTAGTA
Source organism: Eupithecia abbreviata (assembly GCA_943735965.1). Classification (NCBI taxonomy): domain Eukaryota; kingdom Metazoa; phylum Arthropoda; class Insecta; order Lepidoptera; family Geometridae; genus Eupithecia; species Eupithecia abbreviata. Next base: position 11,257,771 of record OX030973.1, read on the forward strand.
CTATACCCTATATTCTTTATCAACTGAGAATGGAATCAAATAAATTGCACTGTGAATGAATGTACCTACCTACTTTGAAATAGGTAGGTGTGTCAAGCTCAATGCATGATGGAATTTACTTAGCGGGAAAATATAGAACAATATTAACGTACGAAAAAAATAGGCATGGAGAAGATCAGAGTTATAGATTAATAAAAAAATTTACTCAGACCAGCTGCTTTTTAGACCAGTTGCTAACTAGACCATCTGAGCTTTAGACCAGTTTTTACTTACTCGTAGACCAGCTGCTTTTTTAGACGAAATGATACTACCCCGAAAATCCCCACCTATAAATAGCTCTTAAACCCGTATTACGTATTTAGGTATACCTACATACATATATATGTATATGTTTTAGAGGGGTGCTTTAAACTTTTGGCCAAGGCTGTATGTACAAAGTTATGAGTCGACCGTAGGTAACTACTTTAATCAAATAATATTGGTCTACGCCAAATGCTTTGTTCTAAGGCAATTTGCAATATTAATAGAATTGATTAAGCTGCATTTAAATTATTCATATTCACAAGGGATTTGTAGTATCGATGTAATCAGGTAGGTATTCAGAGTTTCTAGAACGATTGCTAAGTTAACACTTTGAGTGCTGAAAACGCACGGTATGAGTTTTCTACAAGTGACTAATCTGCGAAAATCCACACTAGCGCAGCGGCTAAGAAAATACAGATCTTTGACTCAGCAGAGCTGTAATATTTTTCAAACGAAACGCATGTGCGGCGCAACACAACCGCTGTGTAGAGCGGCAGCACGAATTTTTTAGGTAAAAAAAAAAGATCGCAGTCGTCGAAAAAAAACCGCAGTCAAAGTGTTAATACTCTTGTATTCAATAAGCAATACTAAATATATTGGTCGGAATAAAATAGATGGCCTATTTATTAGGGTCATAGGGTTCTTTAAAGCGTTTTTTCGGCGTCCAGCATCGTCTTTTCACGTTAGAACAATTCTACAAGATCAAGATGTCATCTCTTTCTCTCCCTCTCTAATCACAAGAACTCCACTTGGCTAAGTGGAGTTCTTGTTCAATTACTGTATCAGACAGTCGTAGATGTTGTAGAAACCATGTAGGCTGAGCTGGAAACTGTTGCGATTCAGTGAAGCTGGAGTACTTTGTTTATGTTTCAGTTAGAGCCCTATTTTCAAATGACATGACCTAATTTGCCCACATTATGTAACCCCTTATAAAATACCTACTCCGTTTTATAAAGTTAATCAATCAAAACCTATGAGTCATTCATGACACAAAGTCTGCTTAGCTTGAGGCTGGAGGATGATGTGAGGATTGTCCAGCATTCTCGTTTTTCCATGATGTCATTATTATGATTATTGATAGCAAGAATCTAAGAGTGGAATTCAAAATTTACAATGATATTTAGACTTAAATAAAATCATTTTTGCAACGGTTTATAAGAACTAGGGCAGGTAAAATTTTTCCTGTACCAACGAGAAAAAAACCACTTTCCGTCGCTAACTGTGTTAGGAACAAGTACTTCGTATCAGGGGCACGTGTCGCTGAAATAAAATCACTAGGAGCCTACATTTGTTACACGCGTAGGCTAGGTAGGTGAACCGCATGGAAAATTATTAAATTGAAGTAAAGGTCATTTCGATTGATGCTTCATTGTAATTAGGGGTTGTGGCTGGCTTTTGATTAAGTGGGCATTTTCTTCATTCGCAGAAATATAACTACTAGAAACCTACGTTTATAGGGTTCCGCGCCCAAAGAGTGAAAACGGGATGCAATTATACGGCCTCCGCTATCTCTCCGTCTGTCCGTCCGTCAGCGGGCTGTATCTCTGATGTTGTATTATAGTTATTTATATTATATTATTGTTATTTATATTATATTATTTGTTATACAACAAATAATAAAAATAAAATATGTAGATATAAGTATTAAAGTAGCTTCCATACAAAATGCATAAGTTTTTTGGCTATTTTTGTTCAACTTTTCTCGAGGCTGTATCTCTTGAACCGTTATTGGAATTTTGACAGAATGTAGATTACTATTGCCACTTTAACAACCAAATAATATAAATTTAATAATTAAAGGGTCCAATGTCCGCTAAGCAACGTCGGGCGCGGTCAGTAATTGGATGGGTGACCACGTATTGATTTTGTTATTTATATATTTTTTTCTCAGTTTTTTACGGTTTCTTTTCCGAAATAGTTACGTACGATGGTACGGTGTTAATGAAAGGAGACCATGACTCAGTAAACGTAGTGTAGGATGCTATGCGGCCAGGTGGGATGACGACCCGCGAAAGACTGCAGGCAGATGCTGGATGACACGAGCTGAAGACAGGCCGCTATGGCGCTCATTGCGCGCTTGTGAGGCCTATGTCCAGCAGTAGACTAACATAGGCTGATGATGATGATGATGGTACGGAACCATCCGTGTGCGAGCTGACTCTGACTTAGCCCATTTTTTACACGCCTTAGGTAAGGTTAGGTTAGATGCGCATGGAAAATTTTAAATTGAAAATTCTTGTAGATTTTTTTTATGGCATTGAAAAAATCTAGAAGGTCAGTTCTATCAATGTTGCTACATTGTATCTAAGGGTAGAATTTAGTAGGTATTTTATTCGTACATGATCGTACTGAGTAGAAGCATGTTGTAGATGCCTTCCCAAGTAACATTTTGGACCTATAACTTAGGTTTATATCACTAAAAGGTTGAGTAAACGTCGTATAAAGGTTTTTAGCGTACCTACGGGTTCTATAGAAGCGTTTGGTGAAACGTTTTTGCTCTGTAAGCTATAGAGCCAAATTATCCTATTACCTGTCGATGTAAAGGTTTACTTCACCATTTTATAGAGCCATTATAGACAGGTATTATAAACGTTTCAAATATGCCAGTACAGAGCAATATTACTCTATAGTAGTGTTTGAATCACCTTTACGTATCTAATTTGCTCTATAAGGTTTCCCTGATTACCGTTTTATATATTGCGTTATAGTAGTGATGAATATCCAACAATAGAACCATTTAGTGACATCGTGGTTCCACATATCACTGCAATAGTCCATGGTTTTTAGTAGTGTTAACGACGCCAAAATAGAGCATTTTTGCTCTATAGCGGATATTTCATCACCTTTATAGGATAATTTTACTCATGATGGCGCCGGAATTGGCCAATAAGGGTTACGGAGTTACCATTTTGCTCCATAGTACAAAACTGCGGTTTAATATTATATTAATATTTTACCTTTAATATTATATTAATATTTTATTTTATTCAAAACTCAATAAACCGGAGGCGCGTTAAAAATACTAAATAAAAATAGTACTAATCTATCGGTAAAACTTTTGTCGCACGAAATTTTTGCAGTATTGAACGAGTTATTCAATGTCAAAATAAGATAATATAAACTAATCACTTTACAATCCTTGAACTGAAATCACTTTACACGGATAATTTATTCTTTCGACCGTGCCATCTGCCGATGCCGAAAGAAAGATATTTGAGATGTATTGGAATTACGGACTCTACTATAGAACAAATTGGCACTATAATAGTAACACGAACGCTACTACAGTATAAAATGACACTAAAGTAGCGTTACTGTACCCACTATGTCAATAGATTGTCATACGATTACCACTATATCAACTTTATAGAACAAAAATGTCACCGCTAACACTTCTACAAGTCTACTATGTCACTTTTTGGTGATATAATTGCGCCAAATCGGCTTTACTCGACCTTCTTTGGGCCTCTATAGTACCAAAAGTGGTGTTTGAGATACGTTCTATGGACTGCTATAGAACCAGAAATTGTTACTTGGGTTTGCCTTTTGTATGCACTATTTAGTTTATAGTTTAACCCTGAGTAAAACTTTAAAATTCCGTCTGAAACTTTTTAAAATAATGTTTGTATGTAAAAATTCAATTATGGGTCGCGCGCGTCAATTTCAAATGAGTTTTAACATTTATGTAAAAGCTATTTTTGAAAGCTCGGCTTTGTTACGATGCATGTCCATTATTTTGTTAACCTCGTTTGACTAGCTTCTACACGCGGCTTCGCACGCCTTTTGTTGTTTCCGGTTCAGATCTTCATGTGTGCAAAATTCCAGTAGTTTTAGCGTTGTCTTCGGCCAAACCAAATCTACCAAACTTGCGCCTTCATAATTTAGTAGGATATATATGTATGTATCATTAAATACCTACCACATTATATTCAATTATTCAGTAACGATAAATTTATTGAAGGCGCTATGGCGCTCATTGAGGCATAATGTCAAGCTGTGAGTGAATATGGCCTGACGATGATGAAATTCTTTAACCAAATTAGAATCTATATATATATAAGAAGTCGTGTTATTTATAACTCAAGAACGGCTGTACCGATTTGGCTGAAAATTGGTGGGGAGGTAGCTTAGAACCAGGAGACGGAGACGTACTTTTTATCATTTAAACCATTTGACACATGGCTTTCCACGGGGGGGCGAAGCCGCGGTGCGTAGCTAGTATTCTAATAAAAAGCTAAGATTTTACGAGTAAAATAACCACACCAGACGCCTCAAAGTAAAAACTTTTGTTTTCAAATGACTCCCATTGATTCTCATTAAATAGAAGTCCCTTCAATATAAAAACTAATTTAAAAAAAACCCCCATGTCCTTCCCATTTATTCTTGAAAAGTCTGATATTAGATGACCTTTTAATTTTTAACGAATTATTTACTAAACGCATTCACGTGAAGAGAGATTGATTGTTATTATTCTAACGCCAAAGGGGTAGGAAGCGCGCGCGCCGACCCAACGGTCGCCGTCGGTTACACTCACGCACCGTGAAGGACCACCACCTGTTACTATGCTCGGATAGATTGCATACTCGCTTATACATTTCTTATTTTAATACATTAAAAAAAACTGGATAAAAGTATCGTATGTCCTTATCTTGCTACTGATTTTCAGCCAAATCTGTTCAGCTGTTCTTGAGTTATATATAGTGTAACTAGCACGACTTTTGTATATACATAGATAGATTATTGTAAGATATGTCTTTGCATTATTGTGTCATTTTTTTTAAATCATTCTTCCTAACAATGAGGACCTCTGTGGCGCGGTAGGGGAAGATCCGACTGCGACGCAGGAGATTGCGGGTTCGATTCCCGCAATCTGCAGATATTTGTTTTCAGGTACCCATAACACAAGCTCTGTTTACCTTGGGGCTAGATAATGCTGTGTGAATTGTTCGGCATTATTTATTTATAAACAATTTACTATGTACACTAGAGATGTGAACTAGATGTGTTAACCAAGGTAAGCAGAGCTTGTGTTATGGGTACTTTATAACAAATATCTGCAGATCGCACAAACATTTGTCCGGAAGCGGGAATCGAACCCTTAACCTTCTGTGTCGCAGTCGAACCATCGCCTACCGCGCCACAGAGTAGCACAGCATCCCTGCTAAAAGTTTTGTGATGGATACGCTTGATAGTATTAATAATAGCACCAAATAAAGTATGGATCGTAGTTTTTAAAAATAATAAATGTTGCTTATAGCCTGTTATATTAGCCTTATATACTATTTTCGATGCTCTAACATCTCTCCACAATTAAACTTGGTTCGTAAAGGCGCTCGTGGACAAATACAGTGAACATAGAAGATTGCCTTCTTGCTTACCTCCTATATTACCACAGGGACCTAGAGTATTGGCGTCGCCACCTTCCCCTGTCACTACAGTTGTTTTCCTTTTCAATTTAAACTTCTAGAATAGTGGCTCTGTGTATATATAGGTAGACAAATTCTACCGAGTCCATTCTAAGACAGCACCTATCAGAAGATAATATTTATATTTGCTTTTCACAACAGGCGCAAACCGACCTCCATGGCACCGATTTTTAATATTAAAAAACTATATTCTACACACGTAGCTTCGCACGCTTTTTCTATAGTAAAGAAGTAAAGTAGTTACCATATGGAACAACAAATCTAGAACTCCATCTATTAAAAAAATTCGGACCGATCCGCTTTGTACCTAGTTTTGGCATGAAAGTAACATACATCCATCCAAACTTTTAAATCAATATTGAATAAAACTTTACAAAAGCACCATAGAGTTAGTACAACACTGTCGGCTTCAAAATTGCACCATTTCATCACTTTGGTTCTCGCTACCCTACGACATACCTATAGGAAATAAAAAAATAATGCCGGGCAATTCACACAGCATTATCTAGCCCCAAGGTAAGCAAAGCTTGTATTATTGGTACTAGATACCAATACCAACTGATACACATAATACAATACCATTACATAGATAGATATTTTTTATTATATAACGACCGTAACACCCTGAACAAATCTGCAGATCGTATACACGTTTGTCCCGAGCCGGGATTCGAACCCACAACCTCCTGCGTCGCAGGCAGAATTTCGCCCACCGTGCCACAGTAATCGTCGCCCGCCACTACCGCTAGAGATAAACTTGAAGGTGAAATCAATATTTTTCCTGGAGACACGACGACGACACGGCCGGTTAAAGTTATCAATAGCACTCACCACTTTGGTAAGTTTGACGAGGTCCGAGCGGTTATTCTCAATGAAGGCGCGGGCTTCTTGCTTCTCGTACTTCATCCGTTCTACGCTACCATCCAGCTTGTCGATGCGAGCCTCATGCTTCCGGGCGAGGTTCATTGCGCCGGTGCTCTCTGAGATCAGGCGCTTGACCTGATAACAATTAAACAATATAAGACACTTTCCGGTATTTTCTTATTTTAAATTCTGTTTTGTGGACTTGGAACTCGACAGAAAGCATAGCTCTCAAACCTAACGCCACCAAAGATTCCCGTGAAACCCAACCAAAAGACCTTGCTCGATTTTCGTAGAAACTATTTTATTTTTTATGTTTGACACTCTTCAACACTTATGCTTTAGTAGGCACCTTCCCCAACTACGTATTTCCTTCGATGCACGTTCATCTTTGTCTTTTATATCGAATGGTTTCGAAGATCCAACTTAGTAATTTTTCCTTTTGGCTGTGGCCGTCGCGGCGTCAGAATCGACCCCTTCCATTCCGCCCGTGGATGTCGTAAGAACCGCGACTAAGGGAACTTACCAAGGAAGGGCAGCAATTTCTTACTGTGCATATTTCAACACCTTCACTGCGATCACCAATCCACCAAGAGTGATCATCATCATCAACCTACATTAGTCCACTGCTGGACATAGGCCTCCCCAACGAGCGCCATAGCGCTCTGTCTTCAGCTTGACGCATCCAGAATCTACATGCAGTCTTTTGCAGGTCGTCAGCCCACCTAGTCGGAGTGATGATTATGGCTAACCCCCTTGTTTGGGGAAGCCAGGTTCTGCAGTGGACGTTTGTGTGCTGATGAAGTAAAGAATGCAACCATCATCCTGGTTGCAAAGATCTGTGCTTACCTGGTTATGTAAGACATTCAGCTGATGCAGGATAGCAGAGGCGTCCATGTCCTTATGCTTCTCACGCAGTTCCTCTCGCATCTCGCGCAACTGGGTCTTGGTCCATTCGAGATTCGCCTTGATACGCTCGTTAGTAGAGTCTTCGCAGTGACGCGATTCTTTCCTGCGGATAAGGAAATTAAAGAGGTGAGGACGGATCTATAAAGTCAGCTTCTTGATAGTGTATTTAGATGGCGTGCATTGGAATTTTTGACGGTATTTAATGGAAATCATTTTTTTTTTATTGTTAACTAATTTCTATCCGCGCCTTTGCACGTGTTCTTTTGGGTTGAAAACGTACCTAGCGTGTATCCAAGCCTAGACTTAGTATTATTATAAACTTCCAACACTTTCGCATTTATAATATCAGAATGATTTCAAAAATTCGCTTCAGCCCGCACTGCACATTCAAAAACGTACTATCCCATACATATTAGCCTTAATTCTGTAAAATCTCCACCATCCTATACATACATATTTACAAAACTAGCTAAGGCAAAGCCCGGCATTGTCGCATGTTTTCTTGAAACTATCCGCCTTTATTAGTTCTCTGCCGACACCACTCTCTCCAACCGCAGATCTCTTTGAACAGATGCACCAGGTTTTGTTATTCGCTAAGCTTGCATTACAAAGAGTGACCTCAGAAGTCGTAGAAATCTAAGTTGTTTAGTATAACACGCACTGATACCGCCAAAAATGCATGGCGCACGAACAGCTGTTCTAACCGCATTCGGTTTTTTACTCAGTTTCGACTGATCGAGCGCAGAGGATCGTAGGACCTATACAAGCTAAAGACAAGACTCTATGGCGCGCTATTAGGGGAGGCTTATCTATACTAACTGATGATGTCCAATATGGTTCCTGATTGTTTTTCCTTCGTTCCCTGTCATTTGCATGCTTCATAGTTAGGTTTAGTTTGATTCACAGGATGCTCGTTCTGCAAGAGCGCGCGTTCATCGGCGTATCTCCCCACCATTCGGCACTGAGGACCACCCTTCCGGTCCAGTAATAACCACTTTATGAACTAGGTTTCAACCGCTGTTTCGCTAATTACATTTATGCGTAAAAGTCCTATTTCTTCTTATTTATTTGCAAAATACATCATACAGCAGTGGTAATTACGGCTTGTATTGTTGAGATACTCGAAGGTATTATACAAAAAGTTACAAGATCCTTTTACAATTTTGATAAGAGAATACCCTCGTATCTTTTCAGGAAGCAAATCGCGAAGAGACTCTCCCGTCATTTGCACAGCTTAAGTGTGACGGAAAATATAAAGTTGTAATTTATATACTTAAAATTGATATCATAAATGTTAAAAGCCAAAGCTCGGAAGCTTTATAATACTTTAATATCTCGCTCGATGCGCACGCTACATGTAATTTAATTTCCTCATTCTAGGAAAACTTTAAATAGATAGAAAACGTACACTTATATTACAAGCTATTTACAAAAAAGTACTCTAAGTAACAATAGGCGGTCTTATCGTTCAAGAGTGATCTCTTTCTACCACTTATCCCGACATTCTGCAAGCGCTCAAGTTTGTTTAACTGTTGCTCAGTTAGATCAAGAAAGGAAGAAACGGCATAGTGGAGAATTGGCACACAAATTTGAAACAATTTAGAACTAGGTAGTTTTTAAAATTACCAAATCAGCAATCTAAAGGTAGCCCAACTGAAAAACCTTTATTTTTGGCGATCTCGACGCGAAGAATAAATATGTGATGCAACTACTTGAGTTTCGACGGACAACCGCACCGGTATTCTATCAAATATTTAATTTTATCGAAAAGGTAGACCCACGGCCGGTGTATATCTGTAGATAATGAATACAAACATTTATTTATTGATAAGATCTAAACTTGTGTCTATGTATAAAGGTAAAATATAGGTTGGTGACCTTTTATAACTTCTTAATATCACACTCTTCTGTTTGAAGCCAAACAAATACTTTACATGCAATAGGCAGCACCTATATTTCTTTAATTAAGTGCCATTTTAGCTAAACATATGTATGTGGAATGTTGTAGGGAACCTAGATTTTGACTTATGTCTGAGTTGGAATCTTTTAATCATCGCGTAAGTTTTTTTAGTGAACGTAATTAAGATCGCTTCTTAGCGATAAGGCCGCCCATTGTACTTGTCGCTTGTGATGTCTTTTTTTGTAATGATCTGCATCTGGTATACAATAAAATATTTTTGTATTGTATTCTTTAACTAAATACCGATGTATTAACTCCTAACCAATAAAATCTTATAATTTGTGGTTCTAAAAACAAGAGTAAGTATGTAGGTAGGTACCCATGCAGATGGTATCACTACTCATCCCTATTCTATGACAGGAGCGTGCTGTTCTGTTCCTCGAGTAAAAAAATCGAGCACCTTTTGATGGAAGCCAAAAAAATGCTTACCTGCATCCAATTCACTGCACCTTCACATCTTTAAAATTAGGGATATTTTAGCTAAACATAAGCGGCATGTGCTGCCGAAACTGACCGTCCAACACACCTGCCTCTCGGCTCATTTGGTGAAACCTTTGCTCTGCCCAATTCAAATTATACTGCATTTTTTGTGTATTCTTTTCTTTTGTCGCGTGGTCGGACTGTAATTTTATGCGTTAAAGTTGACTCTACTTTTAGGGAAAGAAGAATTTTTGATTGATGATGAAATTGATAATTCTCTACAATATACAATAGCAAAAATAATTGAACTCAGTCCGAAATCGACGACTATATATATATATACAGCCGAACATAGAACCTACACCCTTTTTTGAAGTCGGTTTAAAATACTGAAGGTATTTGGGTCATACTTTACAATGCAGTTCTGACCAGCTATATTCCACCAGCAGCCCCCCCCCCCCCCCACCTCCCCCCTCCGGATTGATACCCCCCAACTGCAGAAAAAATTACCATCGAACTGCGATCCTCAACCCGCATGCCCAGCGTGGTGATTATGGGCATTACCCCCATGAGATAAAAGCCAATGAGTTCTGCCAATGTGGCCTGCGTCCAGCAGTAGACCAATATAGGCTGTTGAGGTGAGGTGATGATGCTACTATAATAAACCTGATTTAAGTACGAGGTCGAGTATCTCTGACGAGGACGTAAGTAAACTATAAGATTAAAAGAAAAATCACCTCTTTCAAGCTTAAAGCCAACTTTGTTCCAACTAACCCTTAGTACCCAATTCTATGACCACTAAAACTGGACAAGTTAACCTCGAATAACTAGAAAGATCTGTACCTATATTATTTGACGTTTTTTGCGCCTAGAGTAGCACGCGCACCATTTGTGAGCAACAGGATGTGGGCTTTGCATGAACACATAAGTTCCGGTTGGCACATAAATAAACATTTCTAAGGCCAGATGTTCGCCCCTATCGACATTAGGACTTTTTTACAAATACCCTTTTTTGTTCTATATTTTTTGGTGCCCTTAGAAGCGCGTACTGATAAAAATAATATTATAAAACGTAGTTTTTAGTTTATCTCTAGTCTAATTTAATTTTTATTTACTTTAGGCTCACAATATAAGCTTTTTGACAAGTCAAATTTTATACCATAAATTATTATCAAATAAAATTTTTTGATTGTTCACTTCAGTTTTTTTTATAAGTGGTGAAATTATTTCCAGGGCAAAGAAGAATTTATATGAACCCCGTCAAAAGAGGGTATCTGAGAGGGCGTATGAAATAGATTTTGTTTTGCGTATTCCTTTTGTTTTAGTACTCAAACCTCTGTGGATCTTATTTAAATTTTTAAACAGTATAAAAAAGGGATCGAAAGGCATAAAACAACTGTGTAAAATTCCCATTTTCTAGGTAACATTAAACTCTTTTTTTAAATAGGTGAATGCTGATTAAATTTTTTTAATAGTCTTTTGGGTCCATTTTCCTATACCGGATAAGGTTATAAACTTATAATAATAATAATAATGTTGAATAATCTACACAGCATCATCTAACCCCAAGGTAAGCTGAGCTTGTGTTATTGGTAGATACTAGATGACTGATATACCTACAATATATTACATAAGAAAAAAAAAATGAGATATGTTTCATTATACATAGAGATAACGACCAGAACACGCGGAACAAATATTGCAAATTGTACACATAATTGTCACGAGGCGGGAATCGAACCTGCAACCTCTTGCGTCACAAGCGGACCTTCGCCACAGATGTCGTCAAAAAGTTACCTCTCACTTAATACTGCTCCATCCAAAAAAATCCAACCTGTATACCCGGGAAACTGCAAACATTCGAATAAAACCTTCTTTAAAAGAAAAGAAAAAAAGATCCGCCATCCGTAATTCAAAAATCGAAGAGTACACGCCAGCTGGTGAAGCTGCACTACTAGTTTGTGAACAGGTCCATACGAGATGCGTACACAGACAAAGTTGAAAAAGCAACGCTAATACCGCCAGATACGTTTTAAACTTGCGTGTGAAGATGCGTCAGCCTCAGGGTCCTCATGTCAGGTAAGTACTGAACAAAAATAGTACTGAGCTCTCAGCAGGTGGTTACCTCGGACCTATACCTTACCTATTTACATAAATGTTATAATTAATACTGCTTATTAGATTGGTTGAAAAGGAACAATCAACACTTGCTAAGGTCTAAAATAGAAATACTTACGAGTGATTTCATTCGTACCAGTAAGAGAGAGAGACTCATGACTATTTCATGTTTATTATTCAGAAGATTTCATTATGAGTTATCAATAAGCCTTTGACCCCAATTTTGACCACCTTAGAATTTCAAAGAATCCTTTCTTAATGGGTGATTCTGTCCTAAAAGAAACCAACATCACTGAATAACTATAGATAGTACAACAACTACAGAAGCGTTCATCGTTAGGTAAAGCCAGGTTCCAAGTCTCGTAATTACATCAATTTTGGTATTATACAATTCAAACTATTATCTATACTAGATAATATTCTATAGTAATATTAGAGTTTTTAAGTTGTTGTGTAATCTCTAGATCTACTCAACCGAAAATTGTTACACCAATAGAAAGCCACGTTATTTATGACTATTATAGGCATTTATTAACCCAAAAAATTATAATACTTTTTCGTGGTAGGCAAGGTAAGTCGGAGAAAAAACGGTCGAAAGGAAACGTTAAGAGAATAGTAACGAGAAAAGTAATTTAAAAAAACACTAATGTACTGCATAAAGATACTTAAATTCTACGTGCATCGCAAAATGTTTTTGAAATAAAGGTCCACCCGGGCGAAGACGGGACTGGCCGCTAGCTTTTAAATAAAACGACTTAATTTAATCATTTTACAGAAAGAATCTAGATTTAAAATCGTTCTGTATTCATAGAAATTGTCATAAAACGTAACAGAGGGGGCAATGAACGCCACTGAAGCACTCTATGCCTTGGACTGTGAATGGTGAAATCATGGTCAGCATCACCTTGGAATACCGTCCATTCAAGACAGTCGGGTTAAATTGCCAAAATATTTATTACTGTACCAAAAGATTAACGAAAGGTACTAAATTGCTCGTTTAATCAACGAAAAGGTTTGCAACTCAACTTTTATAAAGGCATAACTTTTTACGAGCTGATGATGTTTTAATTACTATTTTATTACCTACCGTAATTTCGACAATTACCTCAAAAATAAATACTCAAGTATGTTCCTGATTCACATATGAAAAAACAGCTGTAATTCAAGAATTCCAAAGTGCTTGGAGAGACAAATCCAACGAACCCAAACTCGACTGGTGTACGTGTTTCATTTAGGACTTCCTATGGACATCATCAGACTAGCTCGATGGTACCATACAATTACACTTTCATCGGACCTACATAAATTAGGTACCTCTGCTAAATTTTAGCTCACTCTGTTGAGGATAAGTCGTCTAAATCTTAGTTGCAAGAATTGTTCTATACAAAGGTAGGTATATACATTCCTAATAGTAGAGCAAGTAATATAAAAGTTTGTATTAATTAAATATGATTAGGTTCATATTCATATCGTGTGAAATTTGAAAATATGTTTCAAATGAAACAATGAAAATACCAAGAAGAAATATACTCAAAGAACAATTTACGAAAAGCTTAGGTAGGTACATTTCGTGGCATTGTCAGATAATGTTCGCGAGGTAGAACAATTCAATTAAAGTACCTAGGGATTCATTTTCACTTCAGTTTTTTCTTTTTACTGCCTCAAGGTTTAATTTGTGACGAGTTGGATAATAACGGAACCGACAAGGGGAGGATCAGCCTCTGTGAAGGGTTCCGGCCTAATATTCTCTGTACTTGTAATTTAAATTTATCTACTTAAAATTTCAATTATAAAAAAATCACTAAAATTATATTAACATTTGTATATTCCTTTAACTCAATGGCGCCTGCGATCTACAGATATGTATTGTAGGTAATGTATCAGTTATCTAGTACCTACCTATGACACAAATTCTGAATACTTTGGAGCTAGACGATGCTGTGTGGACTGCCCAGTATTTTTTATTAAGTACTTATTAGCTTTCTAGCTTCTAAATGAAGTGATTATTTCAAAAACTCCTTGTTACGGGAAGGCATGTTAATCACGAAGCGGTAATGCTGGCACCCGACGCGCGGGTTCGAGTGGTCAAGCGTAAATCAATGTTCGCAGTCTTGTATTGTCGCCTTTCTTATTTATACAGAACCCTAAAACGATGACGTGATTCCAGTCTCTTGGGATGTGCTTATGCTTGAGACCATCAGATGGCCCACTTCGTGAGGGTTCTTCAACTTTTTTAATATATAGCTCTGCGTCTGGTGAGTGCTCTTGTGGTTGCAAGACAGTTGAAAATCAAGCTGAGCCAGTACGACTTGGAATTCATAGTTAACAGACTTCGTAAAAAGAAGGAATTATATTGATTTGCGCAAAATTTTACCGTAGGTACCTATAGCGACGGAAAATTTTTTCCTCGTCTATTGTAATTTTAATTATTTGAACTTTCTAATTTGTTAGTGATTGTATTTACGGAAATAAGGCAATTTTAATTGATTTTTAATTGAATTGGCCAGCCTCTGGTGCGATCCGCAAGGGCGTTGGTAGCGTCGCCGTCTTGCCATCAGGGACAGGTTGGTCTTCCTGAATACCTATATAATATATCCGTCATCAGTGGCCATCGATAGAATCATAATCATAGATAAGCTTGACCATCAACACAACATGAAATTCCTTCATGTGGCGCGCGAGTAACAAACGTTTAATAACTTATGCAAGCAACATGATTTTGATTTATTCTGCACAAGTGTTAGCACGGCCAGGCGGCGGCTCAGCAGAGAATTTTTTGGCACCAATAATGTTAATGTTGGTGATAAGTTTTTTGAGTAAACATTATTGTTAATTTTGTAACCTAAAGATAATTACCTAATTTAACTTTATAGATGCTTTATGTACCAATCCACTTTATTTTCACAGTCTCTTCTTATATTATTCTGTTATTTATCCGTGAAAACCTTCAATAAGCTTTCTAGTATTTATGAACTTTTTATTGTGTTATATATAAGCTTCTGGTTTTCCTTTAAATAAATATAAATATAAATATAAACATCATCCAGCCCCAAAGTAAGCAGAGCTTGTGTACTCGATGACCGACAGAACATAGGAGAACCCCAGGTTAAGTGAATACCTTAAGCTGTTTTTGATTATTGTCGTTTAGATATAGTAGGGGGAATTAAAACAAATATTTATAATCAGTCTTTATTTAGAGGACTTACAGAATTATATACCTAACTATTGCCCATAATATTGATCGAATTTTTAGTTATAAGCCAAGTTTACAACAACGGCTTCCTATCCATTTTACCCGGGGACACGGGTAGAGTGGATATGGTACCAAGGCAAAGCGAATAACAACAATATGTGGTCGGAAATTAACAATTATTATTATTATAAAAAATACTATAAACCTTATTTATACTTATAAACATTGAAAATTAGAAGAACACATTTAATCAACATTTTTCATCTAGAAGTCTAATTAATATATAAATAATTATTGCAGTTTTTTATCGCAAACAAAATCATCACTGCCCTCGAAGGCTGAACACTTTTCATGGCTTAATACTTTATTGTATCCAGTTTTCCGTTAGCTGATCATCGTCTTCAATGTACATTTAATCACAGAAAAAGCATCTGAAGTCATCAAATTTCTTAATTTTCTTCTGCTTTTTTTTTTTGATGACCGGGCCAATTGAATAGTATCCGCTTTGTCCGATCCATTTTGCCCTTCGGTTACATTTGTGAGGTTACCCCAAGTCATTAATAAACGGGTGCATCTAAACTATCGTTATCTACACAAAATTGAAAGCTACATAATCATAGATTAAATCCTCCTCATTACCAAGAACATTCCACAAATAACATTGTAGTTACAAACATAACACTTACCTCTGTAAATTAATATTTTTCACACAAAAACATTATTTGTCCACTCACTGGCCCCGCGCGACTCAAACTCGCACTGAAGTACTTGCCGCGCACTAAGCGGCTACAGGCGACCGATGCTATGACAACGCGACTGCCCGCCAACGAACAATTTGGGAGTAGTTGGGACTATTCGCTTTAACTGGGGTATCCACTTTGGATAGGTTTCCCCTATTTACGGGGGAAATTGAACGGTAGGTAGTTTTTTTTAGTGTATAAAAAAATCATTAGACCATCGATAATGTGAAAAACACGCAGAGAACGGATGTGACGTTCTCTGTTCTGAGGCGGCGCGTCTAACGAGGTCAGAAATGGGTAAGTCGCTGGCTGCGTTAATGATGGCTGAAAGCGCAGCAGTATACTGCAGGTCCAGGTCATTGCAGCCCTTAATAAGCTCAAAAGACGGCACGTCCTTAATTTCAGCATAAAACTTATTTTTTTAATAACCTGGCCTAAAGTACGTGTCAATAAAAACAAAAAAATAAATAGAACGTTGTCGTCGCCGATCAAAAAAAAAATGGAATAAACCACACCACCAACGACCGAGAGTCGAGGCCTTTATAGCGCGGACAGCAAGAGCAGCAGCTTGAAGGCCGAGACCATAGCAAGCTTAACTTGATGCCATCATAGCGTGGCCAGTAAGGCAGTCAGTACGGACCGAGGCTTGTAGGTTCATTGCTTTACTCAAACAAGGCAGGTAATTTAAATAACAATAAAATAAAACCAGCTTATTTCATAAATTAAGGTACAAATTTGCACCTAAAACAAAACTGAATACCTTTATTGCGGCCGGCAATTTAAATCGGTGGCCGCAAAACATGACAGTACCTAATGGAAATTATTGGCGCCTTTTCGAGTAAGCCAAAAAGGTCGAATTTGCTGAAAGAAGGTTAACAAAATCACCAGATAACATGTTTGAGTAAAGAAATAAAAGCTTATATTTATTTGTTTCCGTAATTATTAAGGGAGAAAAGCACAACTTCTTCAAAGATTCCGTTGTCATCGAGAACTTCAGCTCCAAGATCAGTCGTTATTATATTGGGCGCTTAGGAAATCCAGAGATATTACTCATAATGTCGTTCGTAATTAAAGCAAAATAACATAAAAAATAGAAAAAAATAAAATTCGCTACTAAGAAAATATTATAGAAAATAATCAAAATCATAATATAATAAATTATAATATAAATTCAACAAAAATCTCCAACGCCGCCGTCGCCGCCACCGTAAAAAATTAAATAAACCATAAAAAAACTAATAATATCACTTACTTCAGTTGTTCAATTTCATTGCGAACTTTCTTGAAAGTGGTTTCGTAGTTGGTTTTTAAATTATCTAATAGTTCATAAATTCCAGATAACTCGTGTCTCACTCTATGCTTGGGTTCCGTTGCCTTAGAGGAGACAAATAAAAAAAGCACGAACAAAACTGTTTCTTTAAAACACTTCATGACGGTAACTTCACAGTCGTAAGCTCGTACGGGTAGAGTTGGCAAACAACTTGTGCGCGTCGCGAAAGTCGGGAACGGAATGGGCGCGCTCCGCCCGCACCCCCTTTTATAAGCTAGCCGGGGTGCGTGGTGCGCAGATGTCTTCAACAGTTGTCCCCGGAGATGCAAAGCTGCGTCTACCACCCGATACTTTTTGTACAATCTGTTTAAAAGCACGACATGACGAGAACCTTCTGTTCTTTGTATATATATGTAGAGGTAGGTACTTTACGAGTGCACGAAACTTTGCGGAACCGTGGAAGTTCAGAGGTTATACTCTCTAACGTTCCTTTGCGAACAGTTTTCATCATCGTCATCAGCCTATAGTAGTCCACTGCTGGACATAGGCCTCCCCTAATGAGCGCCATAATAGCTAGCGCCCCGTTTTCAGCTTGCCGCATCCTAGGACGCTCTGCGGAGGACTGCAGGCAGATGCTTTGCCTACAGTCCTCCGCAGGGCGTCCAGCACTACGTTTGCCGAGTCGCGGTCTCCACTCAAGAACACGTTTACCCAACGGTTGACGGTTCTTCGCGAGATAGGTATGGCCGGCCCACTGCCACTTCAGCTTGTTAATTCTTAGAGCTATGTCAATAACTTTGGTTCTCTGATCTCTGGTTAATAATTCAGATGTTTGTTCGTCATTACGCTCAACAAGCAATTAACCGAGTACCAGAATATTGGCGGAAAATATTTTACAACACTGATATCATCGAAGCAAAATTGCAGAAGTTAACATTTTTGGTTCTGGAACTTTCATTTATCATTTCATTAATCTCTTGCCTGTTTTCGAACTTGAATGTGTACCATTATACGCTAGACGTGGAATTTATGGGATGTTCTTTTTCTTCTTTATTGTGTCTTTTGTTTTAGGTTTGTCTTCCCTTAATTAATTAATAATAAAATATACCTGAAACCAGTTTTTATTCTATGATTAAAATGTTCTTTGTTATTCAAGTTTATCAATTAACATTTATAAAAAATGTTCGTAAATGTTTTGATAACAAAAAAATATCTTGAATTCCAGAACCAAGTTTTTCTCTACATTTCATTATCTAACATTTCCTTTGAGCTTTGAGCCTTTGTAGAGAGTCTACAAAGTTTACCTAGGCTGCGTGGTGATTTGTGAATTTAAATAGCTACTAATAATAAATTGATATCGCAATTTATTTCCTCATAATTGTCGAGCACACGTTTCACCGTGAAAGTCTGCTGAAACGCAACACATAAATTTACATCAAAAGTAACTAAACATGAAATTTACACATGAAAAGTTAAATCTGAATTTTATGAATGTAAGCTTCTGCTTCGCACTGCTCGGAGTTTCTCTGAAGGATAGGATTCGCAACGAATACATCCGACAGAGAACCAAAGTTATCGACATAGCTCTAAGAATTAGCAAGCTGAAGTGGCAGTGGGCCGGCCATATCTCGCGAAGAACCGACAGCCGTTGGGGCAAACGTGTTCTTGTGTGGAGACCACGACTCGGTTAACTTAATGTGGGACGCCCTCCGACCAGGTAGGATGATGACCTGCGAAAGACTGCAGGTAGATGCTGGATGCATCAAGCTGAAGACAGGGCGCTATGGCGCTCATTGGGGGAGGCCTATGTCCAGCAGTGCACTAACATAGGTTGATGATGATGATGATGAAGCTTCCGCTTCGCAGGCGCTTTTCAAGTAGCCTCCGTCCGTCCGGATACCGCACACGTGACCGGCAAACATAATAAGGCAGCCTTCACATTAGGTTGGAAGCAGAGCAGCAGCCACGCGACTTGTATAAGTAGATTAGGGATCGCACGCGGCTGGCGCGCTGCCATGCTGCTGTTAATCCCAACAAGTCGCGCGGCCGTACACGGAGGACTACCTGCAAAAGACTGCAGACAGGCAGATTTTGGATACAGCTAGATAGCGCTATGGCGCTCATTATGGGAGGCCTAAGTCCAGCTGTGGACTACGTGGGCGTGATGTTCGTTCATGATGATGAATAGTGTAGTGGTTAATGGTAAATTACTACTACACTAGACGTGCTGCCTGGATTTACTTCTTTCTTAATTATGCAACTAAAGTATTGTTGTATTAAAAAATACGCGTAGTTTGACGCATTCATTACGAATAGATACCATTAATTGATGTGCCTTGTTCTCTCACCCTATTTTAGTTTAAGTTTTAGTAGGTATTAAGTATTAGCTTTTATTATTAAGTATAATCTTGTTTCGTTTTTAATGTGAATTTTATAAGTGACTAGCGGGCAAGACAGACGTTGTCCTGTCTTAACTATGAATATTGAGCATTCTGTCAATGTTATGTCAAACGCCATAAGGTTACATCAAAAAAGTTTGAATTGTAAAAGCGCTATGCTTACATTAGAAATAATTTAATATGCTGGTTAAGTATTCTTAAATTTTCTAATTTGCCGCGCAATTTTCTTAGTTTTTTCATAAGAACCTTCTCCTGACAATAACAAACATAACAAAAAAAGAATTAGCGAAATTGGTCCAGCCGTTCATGCGTGATGCCGTGACCAAGGGAAATAAGGATTCATTTTTATATATATAGATTAGATATAATAGAATTGGTTTATAATTTTTACCTTAAATTTTAAAGGTAAATTAAGCATATTATTCACTGTATATACTACCTAGCATTTAGAATTTAACTTTAAATTTATGTTGCAATGCCATATTATTTTAAGAGCCATCTGTACACATGTAAGCAATAAACCATTGAGTATTGAGTATTGAATGTAAGCGGGTTAACAACGAACATTATAACTTACTAAAGAAGGCCCACAAGTCGTTGGTGTTCTTCCAACACAATTAAGGTTCTCTCACTTAACGTAACCCGCTTACAACCGTAATTGAAAATACGCTTGTTAAGCATAAGCATTCCGGCTAGCGATGTTTTGTTGAAGCCTTTGAAAGAAGCCTGCGCTTTTCACACGCCATGTGTTAATTTAGGGATATTGTTACAAATTCCTCCACTTAAATGTAAACATTGCGAAATTTAATACATATTGTTAACTTGTTTCACAATATGTATTAAATTCGCTTGGGCAGAGCTAGACTCTGCCCGCGGCTTCGCATACGTTGTTTCCATGAACATTTTTAATACATATTTCTATCTCATGGGAACGAATAAATTAGATAAAATGTAGCCTATATTTTATTCCAGATCAAGAACTATGTATAATCTGTGCAAAACTTTAGTTCCTTTAGTAGTTTTGGCATCACCATGTCAAAACAACTGAAGAAAACAAACATTCATACATACATCCAAACATCGAATCCTGCAAAAAGAATTGTATGATTTAATGATTAATTTTGATTTGAACTTATGAGATCGTTGGTCCGACTAACTTTACGTAAATATTAAACATAGTATTAATTTACCTGGTAGTGTCCATAATTTTTATACGTATCTTTTTTCTAGGGTTCGTATTACGTGTACTTTGTACTTACTTTGTTTCATTAGCTTTTGTTTTATTTTTTGCGCAAATTGTTAGCGTATGTAGTACTTTTCCCCATACCTTTTCCCCATAAACATGGAAAACAGACGATGTTTTCGATACCCTGCAAATCCCTAGCCTAGTCTGCGGGTGTCATTGTAAATTGTTATTATCCACTTTAAATAGTAACCACTCAAATTAAGACCTATGTAATCCAGTGTTCATAATAAGGTGTTCTTGTAAGCTTTTCTTAAAATAACTTTTTACATTTTGTATTGTAACTTTCACTTTTATAATATTAGTGTGATGTGAACTTAATTCGCATAAAGCTCCGCGCACAATAACTTAATACTGCTACAACCCAGCCCAAAAAAGTCAATTAAAAATGGACATAAACTCGTTAACTTTAGATACATTTTGCAGTGTCAAAATGGCTTCCCACAAGCTTCAAAACACTGGTCCGCGAGGTGTCTGTCATCTGATGCCGTTAATATTAAATTCTTCTAGTGAAAGACAATATTTGAATGCACATTTATGTGCTGGGTGGTAGCGGTATTGGATTATTGTGCGCGTTGATGTAGAAACAATCCTGCGAAAGTGAATTGACACCGCCCTCTACAGAGAAGAACCAATTTGAGACAGAAGATTACTTTATACCTACTCGAGTCATTCACAATTTAATGTTTTTAAACCACTTAGTCATAATCATCAGCCTAATGTTAGTCCACTGCTGAACAGAGTCCTCCCCAAATGAGTGCCATAGCGCCCTATCAGATATTGCAAATAATATCGTTCGCAATGAATGGTGATCATAGAATAGTTCGGACTTTTACCACTCATGTTCATCATCATCATCACCCTATATCAGTCTACTGCTGGAGATGAGCGAAAGACAGCAGGCAGATGCGGGATGCAGCTAGGTGAGAATAGTTGCTAAGGCGCTCACGTTCATGTTGGCTTGGCACCCAGGACGTAGATTTACCGGGCTTTTACAGTAACATACCTACTAACTATTAGCTACAAGACTAAGACTAAAGACTAACTGACTAACTATAAGAGCTTGAAAGCACATGACTAGGAGCGACTCAGTAAGTCGGGGTTTAAAAATAAATATTAGGTATATTATTTATTATTAGACGACCGATGTGGCGCGGTGGGCGAAGGTCCGCCTGCGACGCATGAGGTTGCGGGTTCGATTCCCGCCTCGGAACAAATGTGTGTACGATCTGCAGATATTTTGTTTCGGGTGTTTTGGTCGTTTTCTATGTATAATAAAAAATATCTATCTATGTAATGTATTGTATTATGTATATCAGTTATCTAGTACCCATAACACAAGCTCTGCTTACCATGGGGCTAGATAATGCTGTGTGAAATGTCCAGCATTATTTATTTATTTATTTATTGCTTAAACAGATGTCCTGTTTGCTACAGTCTTAAAATATTAGTAATTCTGTTTGAAATTCGTCCTCCAGCGATAAGTCAAAGTCAAAGTCAAAAATCATTTATTTCTTTACGCTTACAAAATAAGCACTTAGACAAGTCATATTTTATACTACATTAAATTATTATGTCAAAAAAAAATATTTTACTGTTCACTTCAATTTTTTGTCCACTAGTGGAATATGAGGATAGGTTCTGAACCTTGTGCGGGGACCATCGAGTACTGTATAAATTAATCATTTTTTGTATTGGCAAATAAATGAATTTTGTATGTTTTTATTGTATCAATAATGATCTATTTAAAAGTAGACTTTACTGCTCATTTTTAGGGTACCTATAGAAGGTGTTCTATACCCTAAAACAGGCTGCATCTATTACCGTAAGTTTCTCCATAATATTATTATATATATATATCTACTTCATACGACAAACTCTGCAATTTGCTGTGTTATGATGAAGTTGCAGCGCAGCGAATGTTTCAGATGTTGGGAACTTATAGTCTTAGTATAAACTTAGGTGCCTATCCTGTCTAACTATGTAGTACCTACCTACATAGGAGACAGAGAGAGGAGATGTCTGCAAGAATAGAGTGATAAGTAGGTACAGTACGTAGGTAGGTACAGGTACACTCAATGACAATAACCGCTAAATAGGATCAAGTTGCTCTACTGTAGCACAGGTAGGTAGGTATCATGTATAACTAGGTACTTAGGAGCGTAGGTAGGTTAGGTCAGGTTAGGTTTCAGAATATATAATAAATAAATAAATAATGGTGGGCAATCCAATAATCATCCAGCTCTAAGCATAGCTTGTGTTGCGGACACTAGATGACTAATATACTTAATACAATAATTACATAAATATTATATTTTATAATTATCTATGTATCACACTAATAAATTTGATCAGGTACAAATTCTAAATATAACCAGGTAACCTTATGTTTTGCTACTCCGCATTAAAAAGACACGTGGCTTCAAAACTATCAAAAGCTTTAGCTCTCCCGTTTTTAGGATTTCGGTCAGAGACGAAACCCTTATGGTGTTGTACTGTTCGTTCTTTTTATTCCCCTTGAATATATCAGCAACTACCGAAGCTATTAACGTGCTATTTTTTAAGTTATGTTTTTAGTATTTATGTAGTATCTTCAAGTAGTTATAAGTTCAGGCAATAAATCATTATTTTATTCTATTCTATTTGGACGACCTTTGCGGCGCAGTGGGCGAGGGTCCGCCTGCGACGCAGGAGGTTACGGGTTCGATTCCTGCCTTACTTACATATCAAATGAAAGGTATAGATTTGTATATTTCAAAACAGTCTTTGAAAATTATCTATGTTACATGAAACATTTTGAAATATGTACCTACATTGAAAAGGGTCGAAACATTGACCAGTAGGAAAGTACTCCCTAATCTCCTATGTTGACAAAAGTGCGAAACCCTTGGCACGCGGCTCATACTCGTGCTTGACGAATATTGTTTGTGATGGCAGCTTTTACAGCAGATGTTTTCAATTTCGAAAGTACGGATTAGACCGGCGGCGCACGCGCTTCCCAATCCTGACCACAGATTGGATATTACTAACTTTGCCTCTGGATTTCCAATACCATTAAAGACAGCTGCGTGGTGAACGCATATCACTTAAAAAACTTGGTCAAGTTTGAGTGTTTCTTTTCGTTTTCGTTTCATTTGTCCGCGGCTAAACGTAAACTGAGAGAATCGAAGTAAGATAAGACGCTACGAGAATGTACTTACCTACCTTACCTAAATTAAGGTGATAAGGGTGACATTTAGGCGCATTGAGCACTTTTTTGGGTAAACGAAAATCATGGAACTCGCGTCATAGTCACCACGCGCTTCCCAGTATAAATAAAATTAATATAAAATTACTTCGATTTCACTTCTATCGGCAGTACCCAATGACTGCCTCACGTGTTTTTTGTTAACTAAAAAAACGATCTATTGTAACTGGATTTCCTTTCCATGAGAATCAATATCTAGTTTTTGAAAAACTTTGGAGGAGGGCTGCGTCCACTGCTGGACGCAGCCCTCCCCTGATATGCGCCTTGTCTGCTTTTATCTCATGTTGTAATGAAATTGACGACGTCATACCACCTGGCCGGAGGTCGTCCTACACTACGTTTACCGACAGCTTTAATTCAATAGGTACACAATGTAGTGACAGATTCGATTTTTTTAAACTTCTCCCTATTCTTGCCAATGAGTGTCATAAAAATAGAGGAGTTATATTTTTTAAATACTTTTACCATTAGTAATATGTTTGTAGTTATTCTGTGATTCGATCGTCGAACTCAGTAAAGTTCAATGCAAGAATAAGACATTGGTAAAGGCGAGACCTTTTTCAAAATAACTATAAAATGTTTCTATAGAAATGTTTATTATGCGTTTAGTGATGAATAAAATAAATATTTTAGTAAATATGTAACGATATTAGTGGTATTTAAGTTGAACTCTACCAATTTACGTAAGTACCTACTCGTATTTTGGTAGAGTAAGTAGGTATGTACTTAGTTATTATTCCTAGGGTCTCTAGAATACTTACGTTAAATTAATTATAGACAGCGGATCGATCCAACCCAGCAGGTGATGTGTGGCTGTTTATTCTGTGTTATTTTGGCGAATCAAAGGCGACAGGTGCGCACGCGCAGGTGGCTCGATCTCAGCCGATTTTATACAGGTTGCTTTGCTTTGTAGCCTATAGACGCAGTCCAACTAGTTTGTAACAGCTTTTAATGAATATTTTGGTAGGCAAACGGCAACAAAGGATGCCTAGCTCGAGACTATCATATTTAGGTGAGAACATAATATATGGATAGTACTATTAATTCTGTTTTATGGGCTTCGATCAACAATACTACCTAGATAACGGGTCACATACAAAATCGAAGCTGTATATTATATTCACGCTATTTGCGTGAATATAATATACAGCTACATTTGTTTACAAACGAACTGAGACAAAGGTTTTAAAACTAAAATAGTTAAAGTTCAACCTAATTCCAACCATGGCACCTAGTAATAAAGTCACAAATCTTCAAAACATGTCGCATACTTACGATTTTTCATCACAAAATGCGAGCAAAGCAATAAATTACGCAGTTCACTTAGAAATGAAAAAACGTAGGTTAAATAACATCTATTGTATCGTAACAAACTTCAAAGGTTCGTATTGAAACTGTTATTTTAGCCCAACTTTGGGCGGAAATAATTGATATAATGGAGAGAGAAAACTCTAAAACAAAGTTCCCGTTTCGTTATAGTTTACTTATTCAAAAGTAAATTTATTATGGAAAATTGAACTCAATAATTTTTATATAATAACCCATGTGCTAAAGGTCTGTTCACAGTTTTTTACACGTTCGTTTTAGGAATGAATAATTGTGCATTTCATTGTAACGCGGCCTTTTGCGCATTCCTCATGCTCAACAGCCGGTAATTAGTCCACTGCTGGGCACAGGCCTCCCGTTAGCATTATGTCATGCATGTGAGATAGCATACATTTAGGGCCTCACTTACGGACGAGTTTGCGCCGTCTTGTGTCTTTAAATCTAACAAAGCCGTACTAAATGTTTTGAATTATTTGGATGGGTTGCTCTTTCACGCAAAAACTACTGAATGGATTTTAATAAAACTTTACAATAATATAGCTTACATATCAGAATAACAGAACATATATACTAACATATTTGCCATGCTTACTATATGGGTGCCAAACATGGGCACTAACAGAAGAACTAGCAAGAACAATAAAAATTTGTCAGAATGGAATGGAGAGAAACACAATAGGAGTTAAAAGAAAAGACCGAGTTAAACTGAAATGTATCAAAAGTAAAACAAAATTTAAGAATGCATACACGACATACAGGTGCTTAAAGTGGAGATGGGCTGGGCATATGATAAGAGAGAAGAAGGAGAAATGGACGAGACTAATAACTGAATGGCAACCACGAGATAACAAAAGAAAAAGAGGCAGACAGACTAGAAGATGGGAGGACGACATTAGAAAAGTGGCGGGTCCAATATGGACCCGCATAGCGAAAGATAGAATAGAGTGGAAATCTTTAGAGGAGGCCTATGTCGAAAGACAAGCTGAAATACAGAAACGACCGTTTACCGATACTTAATTTATGTAAAAAGATATGTAACTATTATAAAGTAAGCATATTTGTAAGAAAACTGTAAAAACATTGTAAAAATTAGTTCAGCAATAAAGGCTATTTTATTTATATATTTATATACTAACATAACAATAACTTTTTGTTAGGTACTAGCTGTGCGTACAGATGGTACACGCGTAAGATCTACAATTTCATGGGTTTTAATAATATTTGTGCGGGCGGAACCCTAAAAATTGTTGGCAATATAGTTTTCTGCTATATCAGATAGGTAGATGACAGAAAATATTGAAAAACTAGAAAAAACATTTCGAACTATTGCAAGTTCGGTTTGAAAGAAGGTAGTAGTTAGCCGACTTCAAAAAAGAAGGAGGTTCTATGTTCGGCGATATGTTTTTTTTTTTATATGGGATTCTGTACAACGTTCCCATAAAAAAATCATCGTCGCGATGACGCCTCTATACTATCCTCAATTCGAATAGCTCTGTTAAATCACAGCTGTCAAAAACAACACACTGTGAATAAGGCCCGTGGTTGGTAATACATGGTAATACCTACCTTACAACAAAGATGTAAATGATAGTATGTATGTACCTATGGGATTAAGCAGATGGCACGGGTCGCCATACGCGCCCGCTGCTGCGGATAGCCGGAATAGTTGCAACCATGACCACATCTTATAAAGTCGCTTCCCGCTGTCTATCTGTTCTGTACTCATACTCCGACTCAAAATCCTGGATATTTTTTGTATACAAATGGGTTACAATACCCAAGGAATATTGGTGTAAAATATTGAACGGCATTGGTATCTTCGAAGCCAAACATAGAAGCTCGAAACAATTTTCGGTTTTGAAAGCTTTCATTCATAATTTAATTGATCTCTGGTTCGTTTTTGAATTCAAATTAATCATTACTACTGTAGTAACCTATTATATCTAACCTCTTATAACTTCTCACCATGTACCTATGTAAGTGCTAATTATAAGATTGAAGTGTATTTACTTATTAGTTTTGCTGTAATAAATGATTTTTATTTTATGTTATCTTATACTCTAGTGATTTTGACATTAATATAAAATGTGAATATACTACAAACAAACTTAACTCTTGAATAAAGCAGAAAAAGTGCAAAAAAAAAAATTACCTACCCAAGATTATGCATTGTTGAAGTTTATATTTTAGTTTTTCGTGATCAGGTACCACGTTGTTTTCTGTTATTATTATCAATGTTTATTAAGTTTTCATTCATAAATGTCTTTGTTGACAAAAAATATCTTGGATTCGAAATCGGAGTATAGATCTTTAAAACTACGCAACGGATTTCGATATATATATATACGTAAGTATAGGCTCCTCTGTTAGTGATGATGGACACTAAACAGAGGGGTGAGTCTAGCAATGCGTGATCGAGACATCGACATATCGATCAAGTCTAGCATTGTTGGTTCACCTACTCGACACGTCCACGTTAGCTGCCGGAGTAATCGTGGACGTGTTGAGTAGCTGTCGAGTAGGGATGTAAAAATGGTTCCTATCTGGTACACAGCTCATATACGAATAAAAGATTCGATCCCGGCCCTTATTTCTAATCCCGGGATTTCAGGATTGACTTGTAGGTAGTAGGTACCTACCTACTGTAAAAACACATAAAAGGACCAAGTTAACTAAAATGGAATAACAAGTTCTAATTTCATACTTTATATTTCAATTATCGTTCCTATTTAACAAATTATGACTCAAACGCATAATAGGTAGGTACATTATTTAGTCTTATTTTATAAATACTGCGTTTGATTTTTAATATTAGAGTAGGTAGGTACGACCATGGACCTAGGCACGACAACATTATACACGCCATGAGAACACATTGATAAATTATGATAGGTACCCCAAGCGTTGTTTTCTTTCTTGCATACAACCCCTGATAGACCGCACGCACGTAAGTAGATACTTACCGTACTATCATCTAACTACTCGAATTTCTGTGCTAGGTATCTAGAAGGTTTTTAAATAATTTAAATTACCAAAATGGTGCATGTGTTCCTTTAAAAGAACACATTGTTTTTTCATGAACTGTTGCAGAACAATAAAAACTCTTTTATTTTTAGTTGACGACCGATGTGGCGCGGTGGGCGAAGGTCCGCCTGCGACGCAGGAGGTTGCGGGTTCGATTCCCGCCTCGGAACAATTGTGTGTACGATCTGCAGATATTTGTTCCGGGTGTTCTGGTCGTTTTCTATGTATAATAAAAAAAATATCTATCTATGTAATATATTGTATTATGTATATCAGTCATCTAGTACCTGTAACACAAGCTCTGCTTACCATGGGGCTAGATAATGCTGTGTGAATTGTCCAACATTATTTATTTATTTATATTTTTATTTATTTGAGTTGATAAACCTAAGATGTGATTTCTTTCGTCCGCGTGATATCGATCGAAACAGAGATTCGAAGAAGGAATGGGAAGAATGGATGGCGCATGGCGGCGCGCATTCGAAATGTCAGAAATGTCAATGTCTATCACAGTGATTCAAAAATCTGATATTTGTCTTCAATTAATGATCAATCAATGTCTTCTCTTTCTAGTCTACATGTATGTTATTGTCAATGTCATAGATAGATTAATTAGTGTTATTGTTATTTTCGTTTCGTTGAAGGAAGAGTATTATATTATTCAATCTTCAGTTAGTTTGTTTGCTGTTTTGTGCATTGTGCAATTTTAACGAACAATTCGTTTAGGTGCAATTTATAATTATGCAAGACACGCCAAGACGCTGTGCAAAATGCACATACCATCCGAATCTTTCCATGAGTCGTTTTCTTAAACCTGGAAACTGGAACGATCACCGCCGCGCGCAAGATGAGTCGGGGTTTGATATTTGAAGAGAGAAGCCAAATGGCTTTCTCAAGGAATACCTGTCTTCTAACATTAAATAGTGCAAGAAACTAACAAAGATATTGTATTTTTCACATTATCAAAACATGGGCTTAATTCATCCACCCTGATGAAAACTGATCAAGTAATGATCTTCTAAGGGCAATATAGTCATAAAATGCTATGTAAAGTAAAGTAAGTAAAAAATCATTTATTTCTTTAGGCTTACAAAATAAGCACTTAGACAAGTCATATTTTATATATAAATTATTATCAAATAAAATTATGTTACTGTTCACTTCAATTTTTTGTTTTGTATGTGAAGATCATGTTAAAAAGAGAGCATTTATTGATTTGTTTTCTTAAAAACTGCATAGACATGCTATTCTTCATGGTTTTGTTGATCACAATCTAGTGACAATCGTCTACTGCTGTAAGTATTATTTATTTAATAATTTATGAGCTGTCTGTGTGTGTATAGTAGTAATCACTCTAAGGTAATTTTATAAATATTACTGGACAATTCACTCAATATTGTCTAGTCTAGACCCAAGCTTAGCAGAGCTTGTGTTATGGATGACTGATATACATAATACAATTCATTAAATATGTAGATAGATATTTTTTGTACATAGTCTAGTTTTAGGTAAGGTTGTCTGAGACAGGTTTCTTTTGATTTCTCTATTCTCAGTCAAGACCAAAATTAAATAACATCTCTGCCTAGACCGAGAACGGAGACTGAGAATACTACTCAATTATAAACAGAAAATAGTAAGAAAGAATGTTAAATAGCAAAACAAAATAAATTTAATAAAAAAAGCACAAAAATTGCACTCACTTCCAGTACACAAAAATATCAGCATTTATTTGCAATGTTGGCTCTCTAAGAAAGATATAAAGTGCTATTTCGCAGCATTTGAATTTAAACTGTGTTTCCACACATTATTGGCACATCTTTCAACTCCATGAAATTATGAGCAGCCCATAAGTCGGATTTATATGTACTAACTAACGATGCAGTAGAACCACATGCTGTCCCACGAGAATTTGATGCACTAACATCGAGAATACTATATCTGTGTCTTGGCTAAGGCTGACAATCTCAGCAACTTTTGGCCGAGAACCGAGATCAAGTTTTCTACTTGATTTTTAGGCGACAAAGCCGAGACTCATACCGAAATTAACAACAAATTCTTAGTCAACTCTTACTTTTAGTTAACAACGTATTTTTTTGTGCAATAATGAATTATTTTTATGTTCTTTCCAGGCCGCACCTAGTTCTACCAAACACAAGGATCTCACTACAGAAGTTCACAATGTGAATACTGCTCAAGTGCTGTAACCTTCCACTTCTGCAACCTTCCACTTCTGTAAGTAGTTAGTTCCTAAGTTCCTAATACTAAACTAAATTTCATATAGATATTATGCTGGACAATCCCACAAGAATGCGCGATGATGGTACGGCTCGACCTTCGGAGCTCCAATACACGCCTCATTGAAGATGAGATAGAGTGAAACTTAGGGTCCAAAATATCCACTCAGCAGCTTAGCAGGAGCCAAGGCAACATGACGGAAGCTTAAAACGCAACAAACGATTTCTATGGCCGTTTATACGCTGCACATGCCCCTTGATACTGACGAGATGATCACCAAAACCGATTCTAGAGCCATCCTGACATGCCACTACACCTACTACTTGAAAGGAAAGGAAAGGGAATTAACATAAACGGAGATTACTACATCTGGAATCTTGTTCTGGAATACAAATCTTGAACTTTGAAGCTTTTTATTTTATGGACAAATAAATAACTAGTACACATAATTTTCTAGATTTGGGAGGCAATAACTAATATTATGATAATTTTTAATAATCAATCGAAAAAACTCGTTCCAGGTTGTGAAAATGTTGCAGCGATACCTGTTAAATGGTCAAGGGAAGGCCCAAAGGATAGGCAAAAGACAAATCTAAAATGAACCCGAAAAAACAATTTAAAATGCGGCGGAAAACCTTCGAAATCCCGAACAGGGTGGCACGAATACCAAGAAAGATGAATAAACCCGACAAAATAAAAACCGTTGATGTACTCAACAGATGCAACAACTTCGATAGTGATCTCGAAGCCATGTTATAGCAGATGAATAATCCTGAAAAATCAGTGGAACATCTGAGTACACCTGACTTCCCAGCAGAACGGATCTATAGGAGCATAGAAGATCCTAGATGGTCAAGTTACGAAGATAATCGTTCTGACACCAGCACCCCGGAAAGGTACAGATTACGACATGAAAATGTTCACAATGTTTACGAAGCTAAATTCGCTACGCTCTGCACTCTCAACGACGAAAATAATCTGACGCTATTCGCTACGCAAAGCATTAGCAGCGCAGGGTCTTCAAGACTCGACTCTGTCGACTGTGTTTCCAACACCAGCCCCTCTTTCGTACACATGTAAGTACGTGCGAAAGAATTACAGATTCTTCAGATAAATTCAATTATAAGTACATAGAAGCATTCATAAGGAACCTATGGAAAACGATGTAAGTTAAGTATACAGAGATATGTATAATGTATTATCAATTTTGATTATCTACAAATGGTTAATAATATAAATGAAATTGCTTTACAAATCCTCGAGTATCTTGTTTTAACGGTATTTTTAATACCCCGCGACACGTGGGTTTTTCAGGCATATTTGGTTAGCGAACACTTTTTCAAAGAATTAAAACCGTGAAGCAATTTTTGACAAGTGAGGTTTCTAAATACTTGTCTGGTCTATATGTCTTATATAATCTCTATCTAAATCAGGGATCCCCAAACTATTTTGTACAAGTGACCCCTTTTCCAAAATGAACTGTTACCTCAGACCCCCATGGCCAAATTACCTACTTTTAAGATGTTGATCTTAAAAGCAGGTAATTTATATTGGTACCCCTTATTCATAATGGTCCGCTAACTTAAAACAGCTGCTACAGAGTGTTATTTTTCATGCCGACTTAGGTCAATAGAAGAAGACAGAGTGAGAATAAGCAATGCTTTAAGTTAGCAGACTATTATGTATAAGGGGGCCTCTATCTTTAGTTTTTTCCTATTTGATACAAAATACCTAGGTACCAATTGCAAAACTTTGCACTTGGTTAAGTGAGTTAAGTTGACTTCATTCTCTGATCAAAATTTAACAAAATAAAAAGACATACAATTCAGTAAATATCAAGTTTAATTTATAATGATTATTACAAATTAAATACTTAAAGAATCTTAAGTAGGTAGGAAATTATATTTAAAAAAGTATTAATTCGCAAAGAGAAAATAAAACATTCAGTGTGATGGATGAACCTGGTGACTATCTACCAATCTAGCTACATCCGGTTCAATATTGGTGAGTTGCAGCCTTAAATCTCCACGTTCGTTGATTTTCAAACGGTATCGTTGTTTCGTCAAAATGTTTGTTACCACACTGAAGCTTTTTTCAACTAGGTATGATGATGGAAAAGCGATAAGGTATTTTTCAGCAATGTTCCACAATGTAGGATACTGTGTTTCAATGTTGCGTTGCAACCAGAACTTCTTATAGCCTTGGTTGAACTTCTGCTTAAGCTCTTTGTCTGTGCTGATGGTAATAAAAAAATATCTTGAAATAAATGAGTACTTATATGAGTTATTATCGTTCGAGCTCCAACGAATTTCAAAACGCAAATGAACTTTCAACCTAAGTGCAAGCTCGTGAAATAGTAAAATATCAGGCACATGTTTGGACTTCAACTTGATCATGAATTCGTTCGTGTTAAATCGCGTGAGCGTCAAATAGAGAGCAAGTCAAAGCGCGCCTGAAAGACGTATGCTCGAACTCATTATCTTGCACAAACTTGTCCACACTGACTTTCCGATTTTTTCATCTTGTACGAACTTGAGACTTTACATTACTACAACAATGCTATTTCCTACAAAAATATTAATTATTCTTAGTACACGTAACTCAACATAAACAATACAGTACCTACCTATCTTGAAAGAAAACAAGAACTTGCGTTAATTTAATAGGGGTCGATTTTTAGACCTCGTCGACCCCCAAAATCAGTTTTCGTTTATGTCGACCCCTAGGAAACCGATATCGACCCCAAGGGGTCGATATCGACCACTTTGGGAATCCCTGATCTAAATAGTTCACACTTTGCTCTCTAATTTGGCGAGAACAAACTTTAAAAGCGAAGACCTAATCTGCTTTTTTATAACTACAATACTTTCAATAATATAATATTTTTATAACAATGAATACCCAAGATAACTTGATAATTGAAGCATGATAATTTGTGTATACATAATCGTCGAGGAATTTGGATCGCACTTGTACCACACGGAGCGACGGATAGCCCTGTCTCGAATCAGCTACATACGGTATCCTGGAATGCCAGGGTAACAGGTAAGTAACAGCGCAACGAACAGAAATCCTCAACTTGCCGAAGTTGCTCCGCGAAGCCTGCGAAGACCCCAGGAAGATTCTGCTTTCTGATTCTTTTTCTGGAAGGAGTTTCCGCGAAGCCTGCGAAGACCCAAGAAAGATTCTGCTTTCTGATTTTTTCTGGACGTAGTTTAGCGGGCTATGCTAGCAAACAATACGCATAAAAGACCGTATCGAATCCAAATGCGGAAAAAGGACTAAATCAGTACCACACTTTTTTGTTAATTACCATCAATATTATATTATCATTAATGCTTTTGATATTATTTTTCCAGCCCGAATCGCTGCCACCTGTAACTTCCGAGCCGAGACGTGTTGTCGAGACTGCGAGGCGGGGTACAATAAAAGATAACCAAATGCCTGGCGGGGTGTATCCAATGCTTCATATCCAGTGGTATGTACTGCATGAACATTTAAGGGCCCGGCGACCCTCGCTTGCAAAAATCGCTCCGAATATCGCTGTCCCTATTTAACCTTTGCACCGCGCCCCATGCGTGGGCGATAGCAATAGTAGCCGTTCAAAATTTGGTTTGTTCCGTAATACCAAAAATTATGACTGAAAACTTTTTGTATTCTTCACAAAGTATTTTTATTCTGTAACTAAACAATATAAGCTATGTTCCTCTATAAATAACGTAAGATATTGATGTTTTTAATATCAAACAAGCGATAGCAAGAAAACTTGTCCATTTTCGCATAAAAATGTGCAAAATGCGATTGGCTTTCATTTAATTTTAGGCAAGTATTTTGAAGAAAAAAAACTATTTAGGAACCTAGATAATTACTATTTAAATACAAATAATACAGTATTATAATGGAAATGTGCTTGAATTGGAAATCATTTTGGTATTACGTTTGTATGAAGAATTCGTCCCTCCGGAGGCCTCTTAAGTACTTACCTCTAACATAAACCTCACACACTCAACTTTAAGCATGCTATCGAATATAGGAGTCTACTAACGAATCTTTTTACTCTCAGTAGCCAGACCATAGAAATTAAGAGCCACCAAAATTATTAAAACATAGTCGCTTCCCGCTGTCTGTCTGTTCCCATGTATGCTTAGATCTTTAAAACTACGCAACGGATTTTGTTGTAGTTTATTTTAAATAGATGGAGTGATTCAAGAGGACCGTTTATAATTTGTGAAGCCGCGGGGCTCAGCTAGTACACAATAATAACGAAATGGAAGCGAAACAAAACAAAATCATTAAAATAGTCAAAATGTTCGTTCAAATTGAAAACAAAGTTAAACGTCGGAACGCCTCGTCTAAAAAGAAAAAGCAGAAAGTTTTTATCACCAATTAAACTATTTTCTTATCGAAGTCATCAACAAGGTAGAGATACTTGTAAATTAACAATCATGTACTTAAATAATGTCTTTGGATGTTAGAGTCGTAGCAAAATTTTAACTTGTCTTTTACATGTTGAAACAGTTCTAGTCTAGACAATGATTATTATATAGCTCATACATAATATAGATGACATGGATATATTGTACGACAGTCGAGAGTAAGGCCTAATATTAGAGATTTTATCCTAAACATGGATCCTAACGATTAATAAAACAATTTTTTTTTTAATGATTACCTGGTTTTATTCCCTGAGTAAGTAGTGCAAGTCAATTTCAGAAAATAAGTAATATATACATAATACATTACATAGAAAGTTTTTTTATATTATATATATGTACATAGATAAACGACCAGATGCCGTAGATAAGACTAAACGACGCCGACGACGGTAAAATGCACTACTCCAAGCGCTGTTCTTTGCCTAAAATCGTCATTATCATCATCACTAGCCTATAGTAGTCCACTGCTGGACATAGGCTTCCCATAATGAGCTCCATAGCGCCCTATCTTCAGCTTGCCGCATCCAGCATCTGCCTGCAGTCCTTTACAGGTCGTCATCCTACCTGGCCGTAGGCTGCTTAACATATTTTCGCAATGGTAAATTTTTTAATGAAGAATTTAATTTACCTGCTTCCTGAAACGGATAATGTTTCATTATTAGTGCATAGTTCCTCATGTTAAAGTCAAATCAAATAACACAAAAAATTAGAACTATTACAATAAATGATGTTAATGTTAAATAATTTTTAGTTAACATATTTTACATATGAAACAAATTTTGAATATTCCTACAGTAAACCTTAATTTGACGGTTAGACCCAATGTGCATTTTTAGGTACAAAACAAGTATTTTTTCTCATAACATTTCTTGTGTGATTGTAGTATTGCTACACATAGGTCTGCCAAGCTATTCTGAATTGATAAAATTAATTGCACATTGTACTTTAGTAGAAAAAATATATTGCAGGATTAGAAGGTAAAACTTATACAAATTGTATACAAACTCGTTAAGGGTCCGGCGACCCTCGTTTGCAAAAATCGCTCTGAATATCGCTGTCCCTGTTTAACCCTTGCGCCGCGCCACATGCGTGCGCGATAGCAATATTAGCCGTTCAAAATTTGGTTTGTTCCGTAATACCAAAAATTATGTCTGAAAACTTTTTGTATTCTTCACAAAGTATTGTTATTCTGTAACTAGACAATATAAGCTATGTTCCTTAATAAATAAAACGTAAGATATTGATGTTTTTAATACGAAACAAATAGCAAAAAAACTTGTCCATTTTCGCATAAAAATATGCAAAATGTGATTGGCTTTCATTTAATTTTAGGTAAGTATTTTGAAAAAAAAAACTATTTGGGAACCTAGATAAATACTATTTTAATACAAATAATGCAATATTATAGTGGAAATATGCTTGAATTAGAAATAATTTTGGTATTACGTTTGTATGAGGAATCCGTCCCTCCGGAGGCCCCTTAATCCCACAGCACAGATAGTAGTATATAAATATTGTGCGGTGATGTGATAATGCGATTTTAATTACAGAGTATTAAAAAAATATTTTTTGTTTCAGAAAGTCGGAAACGGGCCTTATTGATAAGTTTTTCATATACATTACGTTTTTATTTATTTATCAAGGCACTCCCTCACCGCGTTCAGGTCTGCGCATATTAATCCAACGCCGCTACCACGCACCACAAAAAAATCATTGGAATTCAAATTTAAATATGAGCTTAAACTTGGTATAGCGTTCACATCTTCAAACAACGAGAAAAAACAGGATTTGCCAATCAGGCGACTGCTCAATCCGTCAATATTTTTAGTTTAAACAGAGATTGAACATTACTTCTTTTTTCTATCTCTATTTTTAGTGATTAAAAGAAGAAGTTAGAAGATTGAAAAACTTTCTTGTTCTAGCTAGCTCCGCGTTCCTTTGTTCTAAAACCTACTTTGCAAACAGTCTAATGCTCGCGGTGAGGGACAACCAAAGAACATCTTAAGTAAATAATTTTAATCATGCGATTATGGAATATGTACCAATTAAGCGATGTGGTAAAAAAAGTACTTATTATTACAAAAGGAGCTTAGTATTATGTACAAAAAATGTATTGTTTAGCTTTTTTACAAAGCAAGAGCAGGTTTTTTTGCACAAAGCTTATTTTTTTATGTCCTATTCAGAATAATCAGTACAATCAATTTATTGGTAAAAAACGAATATTACAAGTCACATATGCCCTAGGACAATAAAAATCCTTGTTGATTTTGTTTTCTAGTCGACTAGTATTACTATAAGTACCTACTTATATGATTCTGATATTCTACCAATAAAATATTAATAAATAATAATAATAATGCTTGGCAAGAAACACAGCATCATCTAGTCCTAAATTAAGCAGATCTTGTGGTATGGAAACTGACTGATATACATTATACAATACAATACATTACATATATAGATATTTTTATCATACATAAAAAGCGATCAGAACACCTAGAAGAAATATCTGCAGATCGTACAAACAAAATTTGTCCCGAGGCGGGCATCGAACCCGCAACCTCATGCGGCGCAGGCGGGCCTTCGCCCACCGCGCTACAGAGGTAGTTAAATCGCCAAAATGTGTACACAGTTTAATTAAGTTCAAACAAACAATTTTGTGGATTGTCCCGCATTATTCATTTTTTAATATTACCCGTGGATGGATGAAACTGTATTCATTTCCATGAACTATGTTACAACTGTAGGATTCTGTAATGGGCTTAGAAGTTAACTGGAAAACGACTAAATACATGCTTCTCTTCAAACTCGTTCTTTTTTTTTCGTCACCTTACAGGACAGCCTCCGTAGAAGAATGTTTACAGGCTATCAACTTTTAACTTAATATAAATAGTAATTTTAAAAGTAATAATAATTATCTCAAATTTCAAATTGCATAATTAACTAGGAATTTACTAGGAAATAAAGTGATTACTTTGATTTTTTGTTCACTTCAATCTTTTGAGGTAAAGAAGTTACCAAACTAATCTACTGTATTGGCTCCGAATGATTCCTATTCCGCGCTTTACGATTTATAGTGGTCAATCAATCATGCATTGATTGACCACTATAATCTAACAAGTCTGGCAAGTTAGTGGAGGTGGCGCTTCGAGGTTCGAAGTTGCCGAGAGGATATTAATATTAACTACGATTACATCTCACACATGTGATTCGCTGAGAGAACAGACTGATGCTGGATGTGACAAGCTGAAGACAGGACACTCAATATGTCCTGCAGTGGACTAATATAGGCTAACCTGACGATGAGTAACGATTATAGAAGTTAATTTTCTACACAGTACTATATATGTAGTTATTCTGTGCTTTTACCCTAACATACCTTAACTTTTACGTAACTACTATTGTAATTACAATTAGGTAGGTCTAGATAGATAGAAAGACAATACTTTTATTGCACACTTAAAAATAAAACAAACAAGATAAAAAATAATAAACAAGATATGTGACAATTTGGCGGTCTAGATAGGTATGCAACGGAGAAAAAACATTCCATGGGTTGCTTGTTTATTTATATAGGAAATGCAGCATATTTGGACTACTTACCGATATATTTTTGGGAATAAGTAGAAAAGATTAACATATACCATAAAACTACCCAACAATAGTCCATTTCCTTGGAAATAATCAAATAGTATATTTTTCGACTCGTAGTGACATCTAGGTTCTGATTACGTGCGTCTGTCGTTTTGTTTAAGGCATTTAGTTTCATACCCCATTGACAGATGGCGCACACGACTCAATTCTTTTCACTTGCTTCATCATGTGTGTGTAACTTATGTTTGATGTGTATGTTATGTGCGACTTGTATGTTGAGCTGCTGGTAGTGAGGGAAAATATGGAGAATTGGATTGTTATGAATGTAACAGTATTACTTAAGTGATTTTCACTTAGCAAGCGTTCCCTGACGTTTGGATTTAGATGCACTACGTTTCTTTGCTATTGACTAGGATTTCGTCGAATCATAATTTCGAAAATTCAAAAAAAAAATATTTCCATTGACACGTATAAATTATGCTATAAAATTTCAGTACGCCACTCAACTTATCAAAAACTAAATTTTAATTAGCCCGTAAAATTTAATTAACAAGTAATAAAAAAGTCAAATCAAGTTTTGCGTAGAACGGAACGTATAGATGGCACAAATGAAAATGGATCCGGAAAATCGATTAATCGATTAAAGCAAATTAAAGTCGTAACTAGCTACATCATCATTCTACAATTTATTACGTATTCTTATTTGTTATTCATCTTCTATTACCTATCCATCTTATATAGCATGTATGTATTTGTCAATGTTCACCGCGGATAGTGCAGCTTTCCAACGGTGAAAGAATTTTTCAAATCGGTCTAGTAGTTTTGGAGCCTATTCAATACAAACAAACAAA
This sequence comes from Eupithecia abbreviata, assembly GCA_943735965.1. Lineage (NCBI taxonomy): Eukaryota > Metazoa > Arthropoda > Insecta > Lepidoptera > Geometridae > Eupithecia > Eupithecia abbreviata. The sequence goes on from OX030973.1 coordinate 11,297,326, forward strand.
CAAAAAATTAAACTTTCTCTTTATAATATTAGTATAGATAATTCCTTAGATATCAACGTGTTAGCACATGGTTCAGATAAAACTGTACGATATTTATCTCGTCACGTTGAAAAAGGGCATTCCCGTCGAATCCTGTGTTTATCTTTCTAATCCCTCCAAAGGTCCTGATAATTACCTATTCAGCTAAGCGTCGGAAGTCGTTACGGCGTTGTTTACACAAGCGAGTTGGGAAAACATACTGCGGGGATCGTAAAGCTCTGCGCACATTAATCCAATACCGCTACCATTCATATATAAATTTATAAAATAAAATAGGTAGGATGACGACCTTCGAAAGACTTCAGGTAGATGCTGGATGCGTCAAGCTGAAGACAGGGCGCTATGGCGCTAATTGGGGGAGGCTTATGTCCAGCAGTAGACTAATATAGGCTGATGATGATGATGAAAATAAAATACGACCTTAACGCCTTCCTCAGAGATTAGTGGGAGAGCGCGTGACCGCATTAAGTGGAAAGATTTGGGGGAGGCCTTTGCCCAGCAGTGGGACGAATCAGGCTAAATAAAAAATGTATTTATTTCAAGGTACAGCTCTTATTGGAGAAATTGCACAAGAGAACCTTAAAAACGAATACTTAGGATTGTTGGAAAGCGCAAGAATGAATGAAGAAGGCTGGAATTGCATATATGGGCTGTAGCTCGTCTCTTACTTCTTTCATCTAAAGATATATTTTACAAAATGACTTTCCACAAGCTGCAAAAGATTGGTCCGCGAGCTGTCTGTCATCTGATGCCGTCAATCCTACTAATATTATAAACGCGAAAGTTTGTGAGGATGTTTGTTGCTCTTTCACGCAAAAACGACTATATAGCTTACATATCAGAATAACATATAGGCTACAATTCATAAAGATATATAGTATATTATCCAAAATATCCTGTCATCACGCGGGTGAAACCGCAGCGCAGCTAGGATAAAATATATTCAAATGTGGTTTAAACCCGTATTTGAATGCAAATTTTAGTTCTGTGCTGTAACGGTGATTTTCAGGTGTCCGACAAGCTTTATAATGTACCTTGGTACTTATTGATTGTATAAAAACTTACAAGAATCTATAGTAGCTCTAAAGTTATGAGGTTCACGGGACATTTAATAGCGCACAAATATACGCGTGCGTTCTCTATTCCCCCACTCTCACAATCCAATGGGACCGCAGTGCGACATAACCGGGGAGAGGTCAGGCGGAGGACCAACAGCTGAAGGTTAAAAACGTCCCAAAACCCAGGTTTTGACTTAACGGAAAATCTATTTTAAGAGAACAAAACACCTATTTACAAATATATATTGATTGGAGGTTGCGGGTTCGATTCCCGCCTTGGAACAATTGTGTGTACGATCTGCAGATATTTGTTCCAGGTGTTCTGGTCGTTTTCTATGTATAATAAAAAATATCTATCTATGTAATGTATTGTATTATGTATACCAATTATCTAGTACCCATAACACAAGCTCTGCTTACCATGGGGCTAGATAATGCTGTGTGAATTGTCCAGCATTATTTATTTTTATTTATTTTATTTAAGTGCGCGGGCCGGTCAGTCCGCTGCTCTTGCCTCCCTTTCTCGCCTTCCCCGCGTTCGTTCGTCCTTTTCTCGAAAAAGCGAACTCACGTGCTTTCCGAGGCCCGGGGGGTGGCACACCACCACAACTACACAACTTCCTTACTCCAAGCTATTAGTTATGTACCTAGAGCAAATCTAGAATTATCACAGGCTTGAGAAATCTATTACATTGTGTATTTTCAAACTTCGATAATGTCAGAGTTTTATTAACCCTCTGGTACAGACGTAGGCGAATTGTTACTATTCTACTGTGGAAAATTTATTGCATCAAATACATGTAATTAGGGTACATACCTGAAGAGAGGGCGCTTAGGGCTCATGGGTGGAGGCCCATGTCCAGCTGTGGACTAACATAGGTTGATGATGATGATGATAAAGATACATAGGTGGTGTGTGTTTAAATATGACAATATGTGTCTCTACCGTTGCGGCGTGCAAAATCTGGGTACAATTTTCACAATTTTTTTTTAATGTATCCCTATTTAGTATAAAAATAAAATACGTAACGAATAGTTAATAAGAAAACTGTATACTAAAAAAAAGATACAATAACTATATTTGAAAAAATATTACATCACAATACAGCATCATCACAATACGAAAACGCTTTATTGCATCAAGGCAGAGAAAAGAACGAACAAACAAAGATACAGTTGCACGATGGGCGGCCTTATTGCTAATAGAAATGTCATATATCTACTTAAAATCTAAAACATATTTGTCCGTCATGAAATAATTAAATACCGTCTATATTGTTCCTTCATGTCCAGTCCATCCTAAGGTTACTTGGAAGAGATCGCTCTCAGCGATAATGCTGCCCTTTATACCTTTAATCTAAATTTTTAATTCTGTATTGTTTTCTGTTTTGTGTGGTATAATAAAGTGTTTTCTACTCTATTCTATGTTTATAGTAGCATTTATCTTCCAAAGCGGCTTTTATCTTTACCCGATACAGTTCTCTTTAGTGATTTTAGTAGTTTCTGTAAACTAGCGACTCGTCCCAGCTTCGCCCGGGTGAGCATTTCTTTCATAAACAGTTTGCGATGAACTTACTTACAGTAAATGTATCTTTACCCACGAAAAAGTACCTATGTTAATTTTTCGGTTTAATATTATATATCACAAATAATGTAGCTTTCTATTGGGATAACAATTTTCAAAATCGGTTCAGTAGATCGAGAGATCCGTTATTCCACTTTCAAAACCAATTTTTACAACAAGTTAAGAATAAGCATTTTATTCCTTATTCGATTCAACCATGGACGAATAATTCATCTATGATTCAAAAACTCATAATCGAACTGTGAGTTTATAAAGTTGTAGAGTCTACAACTTTATAAACTCACAAACTTTACCTCTTTATAATATTATGTATAGTATATAGATTTAAAAAGGTCGTATAAGATTTTTTCGCTGTTAAATCGACTTACCTGTACTTTGCACATTATTTTTAATCGTGAGGAAACCGAGCGGTACCTTACCTACATACCTATACATATAATGCTCTTATGGTGAGATGTTTGGTAGGTACTTATTTTGCGGCCAAAATTTCGTGAGCAAAAGGTTTCAGGCTAAAATAAGACTAGAGACTCGTGGTCACACCAGATTGTCAGACTAGTTATTAGTTAGTATTGTGATTAACAGGAATTTATTTTATTCGTGGTAATAATGTGGTGTGACGAATAGCAACTCGTGGTCACCCTATTACAGTGGTGACAGAATATCAGCGTCAAAAAGTCAATCACTGCCGGTTGGGCAGTGAAAGTGGTAATAAGTATGTTTTGTCTCATAATTCTTTTTTTAAATTAACTTCTGTTATACTACTGATCTGCCGAAATTATTATAATTTTTCATCTCTCTCGCTCGAAAAGGACGAATTCGTTCAAAAATCGATGTTTGCTTTCAAGTGCTAGATTATGCACCGAGGGTAGAAAGCAGTGTCTTTCGCTACTAGCGTCATTGAAAGTCGACTGCAGCTCAGGGTGGCATCGCAAGACGCTACGATCCCTGGAATAATGTGGTTAGAGGTCGCTGCTAAAAACTACGCAAGCAGAACTCATTTAACACTTTCATGGCCCAAGACGCACATTTTTCATCACCCGCTCCTCATACGGCGGCGGCGCGGTACAACTTCCGGTTGTGGAATTACGCTAAAACCACCAATCCTATGTTGAGATGTGGTCAACATGGCCTTCGAAATTTGCAATTGTATGGCGAAGGCCATTTAAAGGGCTTTGAATGTCATTGAAATCGCTTTCAATGTCATTGAAATGGCTTTCAAATGTCAATTACAGGTTGGGTCGTTTTAACGTAATTCCTCGGCTGAAAGCACCGCCAAGTCTAGGCAGTCAATGCGTTAAGCATAACGGAGGTTGTATTTAACAGATTATGTAACACTAGCTGCGCCCCGCGGCTTCGCGCGTGGAAATCTATGTGTCAAATGGGTAACCTTCCTATTGAAATTGAATCACTCTATCTATTGCTGATAACTGTATTAAAATCCGTTGAGTAGTTTTAAAGATCTAAGCATACATAGGGACGACAGATAGCGGGAAGCGACTTTGTTTTATATGTGACTAGCTGCGCCCCGCGGCTTCGCCCCCGTGGAAATCTATGTGTTAAATGGTTTAAATTATAAAAAAAAAGTATCCTTTGTTAGACTCCTGGTTCTAAGCTACCTCTCCGCCAATTTTCAGCTAAATTGGTCCGTTCTGGAGTTATAAGTGTTGTAACAAACACGACTTTCTTTTATATATATAGATTTAATTCCATCATGGCTGAAAATAATCCTATGAAAGAATAGAAACAAGCCCAGCATTATTATTAAATATTATTAAGTTATATTATAATTAGTATTTTTAATAATAATTGAAAAAGTTGAGCTAACTGCAGACAGTTGCAAAACTAGAGGTAGCTCAACTGATACTTATCAATAATTAAATCTATATCACACTCATACTTTAAGTGCAAAGGTTTGGATGGATGGATGGATGTTTGGTACTTTCATCCCCAAACTACTGAACGGAACGAATTTTGCATACAGTTGAATCTAGGCCTGGAATAAAACATAGGCTACTTTTATGAATAAGTTCCCATGGGATAGAATTAAACTTAAAACGTATAGAAAACGTTAACGCGTGTGAAACCGCGGGCAGAAACTAGTAAGTAAATGACAAACGGATTCAGTTGCCGATAAGGAACAATCTTTGAAGAAAATTATTATTGAAATTTAAAGGAAGCACATGTCTATTTTTAAAATATTAGTTTGAATACTCTAATCATGAATGTGAATTTTATAAAATATTTTTTCGATTATAGTTTTAAGTGTAATTGTTTATCCACAACAAAACATCTATTCCTAATGAACGTTGAAGACTTTAATGGAAACTTCAGAAGAAACAAAAATACAGCAATTCAGTACCCGCGCAGTTGTTATTTTCTTATAAGTTGAGCACATGAGTCCTTTCACTACTTTTCTCTAACTCTCATAGTTTCGGATTTAGCTATCGAATCCCATCTCAAAAAGCCACCCTGTATATCTACTAAGTAGATACCACGCAAAGCCTTTTAACCTAAAAGCCTTCAAAACTAATTAGTTCATACTAACTTTCTACGCACTGCGACTACGCACTCGGTTTAAAATAAAAAGTAGCTGTTATGTTAATTCAGGTCCTGAATTCCAGGTGTGCAAAATTTGGTGCTGTCTAAAAATTTTACAACTTCACACAGTAGCTAGAGTTGAGCTAAGTTATAATAATATCATCCTAATCTGGTGACTGGTGTACCAGAGTTTGACCTACCTTGTAGAATTACCTACCTATTATTCCTATTATGTCCATTTTAACAATTGATTTATTCGAACCACATTAGCCGACGACGTGTAAAGGGGAAGGAAAGGAATATCTAAATGGTAAGAGCCTCTGTTCTGTTTGCAAAAATGAGCAAGGGTGGGAACAAAGGGAGACAGTGAAAAATGGATGAAATAATGATAAAAGGGGCCGGAGTGGTGTGCGCCGCCCTCGAGGCCTAGGCGCTGGGCGTGCAGGCGCACGAGCAGGACGGCGCCGCGAGGCCGCCACGCGAGCGAGCGGTACAACCAAGCGGGGCGGGGCGCAGCTCCGCGCCCGAATGCGCTCCGTCTTCGCTCATTCGTCTCTCGATCAGCGTCCGCTATGTAAACGGGTCTTGTTGTGAATCTAAACAAAATCAGTCAGTCTTCGTTTTGTTGCCGAGAGAGCAACCCGCTCCGGTTTCCGCGACGGAGTGGTATGCGACGCGAGTGAACACGGGCGGTCGCGGATTTCGGCAAGATGCACGCGTTGTTCGGAGAGCAGAGTGCGTACGCGTACCGCGGCAGCGGCGGCGGCGGCTACGGGCCCGGCGTGGCGCCCTACGCCTACGAGCAGTACCGCTACGGGTACGGCGCACCCTACCTGCACCCGCACCAGCAGCACGTAGGCGCGCCCAAAGACATGGTGAAGCCGCCCTACTCCTACATTGCGCTCATTGCCATGGCCATACAGAACGCGCCCGATCGACGGATCACGCTCAACGGCATCTACCAGTTCATCATGGAGCGGTTCCCATACTACCGGGAGAACAAGCAGGGTTGGCAGAACTCCATCCGGCACAATCTCAGCCTGAACGAGTGCTTCGTGAAGGTCGCCAGGGACGACAAGAAGCCGGGCAAAGGGAGCTACTGGACGCTGGACCCGGACTCGTACAACATGTTCGACAACGGGTCGTACCTGCGGCGGCGGCGTCGCTTCAAGAAGAAGGACGCGCTCAAGGAAAAAGAGGAGGCGATGAAGCGGCAGCAGCAGTTGGCACAGGCACAGGAGGCGCTGGCGGCACAGGAAGCACTGGCGCCCGACGTGAAGCCGGACGTGAAGCCGCGTCTGTTCGAGTGCCGACTGAAGCGCGAGCCAGGCGCGGGCGAGTGCGCGCGCTACGACAAGCCGGCCGAGCTGGGCGAGTTCGCGGAACCGCGGTTACCAACTGCCGCTGTCTACTGCTCGCCACAGCCGTACGCGCTGGCCGCCGAGGAGTTTCGCGCCGCTGCCTCGGGCTGGTACAGCGCGCCCGAGCCAGCCACCGACCAGCTGCCGCCCGCTTTCCGCGACCTCTTCGAGCCGCCGAGCTGTCAGCTGGCTGGATTCCGGCCATCGCCGCCGCCAGACGCCTACCGCTCCTCGCCACCGCATCACCACTACCGCGCGCCGGCACCATCCTACTACCACCATCAGGCATGCGTCGCCGCTTCACCCGCCGTTCCGCACAAATCCTATTGAACCGCCAATACGATCAGGTCAGTCTCCGATTCTTTTGTCTTAGACCTCGAGGTAGCTACTGCCAAGCGACTTGTCTGTGATGCGAATTGTGCGTTTGCGAGGGAGCGTGCGGTCGCGAGTCGGCGCGGGCCGACGGGCACCAGCACTGGTACTGGCTGACCTGCTTGTGCTTGCAGGAGTCGGTGTCGACGGAACTTGCCGCGAGTCGCTTTCATTGGATAGATATAACGGAGTGCCGCCGTCAAGGCGAGTGCCGGCCGGCGGCGCGTTCGCAATGCTCAGAGCGTCGCCGGCCGGCTATGCTGCCTAAATAAACAAAATAAACAATTTTATTGGTAGGTACTTCCTAGGTGTTTTCTTATCAATATTAGATGATCAAACGATTTCCCCCTCCCCGTTTCATTCCTCAATATGCATCGAATCAACGCCTATTTTTGTATTCGAACTCACTTTGAACGAACTTGTTTCATGGTTGTCACCTTTAGTTAGATTGTTACAGCCTGTAAATCAGTCGATTTTTTTGTAAAACAAAATGGTTGAAATATTTTAATCTGTAATTATTTTGTGATTTTGTTTATGCGCCACGCATTAAGAGATGTAAACTAAACTTAAGTTATGTCTTTTATTTATTTATTATCTGTAAACACTTTAATGACCCACGACTGACATGTCCATCTCTAGCGCCGTCACGCAGCATCTAGGCAGTGATTGCGTTAAGTTCTCTAATCTACAACAAAGTTTGTTGGAAAAGCAAATGGACTGTTTGTTTCTGTGTGTACTAATTTAAAACAAACTCTTTCTTATTCAAAACATTTACTTAGGAAAATATCGTTTTAGTGAGAAGAATCGTTTTAGTTTTTGTCAATATTCTGATGAATTAATAAATCTCTCTTAAATCTAAAAACGATGATGTATGAAATCATAAAACGAAATGATTAACGATTTGGACTTCTTCTAAAGTCTATGTACAATTTCTTAAGGCCTCTATTATTTAGTTTTATTTTTAAATTAATATGGTCACTTCTTGAAAATAGTTGTAATAATTTCACTGATATGATCCATTACAACACAACCATATAATTAAAGAAAAATAAAAATATACGATGTTATACAATAGAGTGAGAAACCACACGTTGCAACCAAAACGCGTAACTAAAAACAGCCGTTGTGTTTTTATCTCTCACGGAGTACGTTTGGGCCTAAACAATTGTTGCTCTGTGGCATGAAATATTTTGTTTACAAAATGTAAAATCTTGGAAGTGATAAAAACAGAGTGTGAACGCCTGTGTGCTGGCTTGTATCAGGCAAACAAATGAATGTCCATCTGGTGACCAAGTGGTGGCTTCGTTAAAAAAACAAAGGGTTTAGGAAACATGCTGTTTTATTTGCCTAGTTGCAAGTTGGTTCATATTAAATTGTTTGTAAAACGTTTCAAAATATACGACAATTTACGCGTTAATATTAATTCATGCGTAAAGGCTAGTCCTAAACTCATTATTTAGGTTTTCTGCAAAGTTGGTAGATTTTTCATCATTATCGTTGTATATTTTACGATGTCACGATAAACAAAGAGATTACACTAGTTAACATTCCATTTATATGATTTTTTGCCCCGGTTGTAGCACTAAGTCTCCCGACTAATTATTTAGTTGACGACTCAGAGACGTTAATTCCATTCTAGTACTACCGTCTCCGAGTTTAGGCTACAGCAAAACCCCTGGGACCCAAAAACATTTTTTTAAATTAAATATTGAATTAAAGCTAAAAGTTAATTCTGCCATTATAAAAGATTATACATTATCAATCACCTTATTTATAAACTACTTGCGACTAAAATTGCGCAGAAAGCGTAGCTTATGATATTTTATACAAAAGACATCAACGCGCTTCTTATCCGTCCATTGCTTGCAAACGTGTATTGCAAGTGTATTTTCTTAATCTAGGTAATTTAATGTAGGTCTCATTTCCAAACAAACATTTTTATGAACAGCTGAATTGATCGCACTTGACTCCTAGACTATCTATTATACCTAGTCTACATATAGATGTATTTGAAAATTTAATACTTATATTTGAAACCCAGAATTTTCAGGATTGATTCTTCTTCAAATTTAATTGAGTGCAGACACAAATTTTAATGGCTGTGAAAAAATTTTATTGGAATATATAATCAAAATATAAATATGTATAATGAAAATATTATGATTGCTGGCATGTCACATAAAATATCTTTTAAAAATCCAATCCAGACTTATATACATTTGTTAATAATTATAATTAATTAGATTATACATAGTAGGTTGGCCTACCTCCAACTAATATAATACCTATATTAATAAGTAGGTGGAGAATATAGCTATAAAGCTCAGTAGGTATTGTAACGAGGAGGTCTACTTACTAAATACTCCAGGTTGTTTACATTTGTGACGCACTTACTTGCCCATGAACATAGTTTATTATTGTGTGGGTTTTATACAACATAACTTTATACATGAAACCAACGGGTAAACTTGCGGCGTAACCGACTAGATAAACAAGGGTAGGTAATGAGTTATACTGCCGGTTCACTATTGGTGTAGAAGCACGAGAATTACAGAGTTGTGTACAAGGTAATAACATTTCCTTAAAAAAATATTCTGTATGAATTAGCAACGTAGCTAGTACAAAAATTAAACTTTGGTTTTTTTTTTCAATTAGGTCATAGTCTCGTATTGTAAGACTTACTTAAGGTTTTTTAACCTCGCACCTTATTTCCTAGAAAACTAATATTATAAAGTTTATGCCGTTGTTATAAATAAACCTATGACAAATCTATAAAAAATACCATGAGAAACTTTACTTGTTTGCCTAATTAATTTTTCAATTCGGATGTACCTACAGATTCCTTTATCATCGAGAGCGCTCGACATAATTGATGTGAACGGTATGGTGATTATGTAACTCGCGATCGGTTTGCGACAGGCTTAAATTAAGCAATCAGTGCTGTCAAACGTCAATTTTGTATTAGTTTGACACCAGCTACAACGTCGAAATTGATCAAAATTGGCGTTTGACAGCACTGATTTCTTAATTTACGCCTGTCGCAAACCGGTCGCGAGTTACATAATCACCCGGCGGTTCTGCAAATCAATATAGCAAGCCTGCTTATTTTACGAAGTTTATAAATATTTCTGAGATATCATGGTAATTTATTCATGGCAGGAGTTTATTGGTTTAATAGCAAAATCAAGCCTTTCTTCGCTTAAAATTTGCATCAGAGTAAACAAGTAACAACAACGTTAACTCAATTCTGAAATAGAGATTTTGTAGGTAACAGTTAATGTAGGAAAAAAATAGGGGCTTATTTTAAATTCAATTATGTTATTTGAAGATTTTGCAAAGTTATCTCTCACGATAGATATAAAAAGCGCGATGGTACGTGCTAAGTGTTTCCGGATTTGGTCTAAAACGTCCGGAAAGTCACGTAATCTCATAATCTCTTTGTGCCATTCTTCCTGATTTATCCATTGATTGTTTCGTAATTCGTCCGCAATCCTGTCAACGTTTATCTGTTTACTGAGGTTTTTTATGAAGCCTCAACTTTGAAAAGATAGCCAAGCTGTTTAATTTAGTTATAGTTTTTTATATGTTTTAGTATATTAGTTTTTTGAATGTAAGGCAGTGAACGAAGGGTCTCAATCTATAGCGATATATAGTACGAGTACTTTATTTTTATCGATTTTAGCTAAGACAAGGTGACGTGTTCATAGAAGTTTTAATCACGTGAATGTTCTTATAAGCAGCTCATACTATTTGCGTCGATCATTGTTAATTATAAAATACAAAATCCAAGACTTTCTTAGGAGTAGAAATATGAGTGTTGTTGTAAATGGAATAGTTCATAATAATCACGATAATTTCACAAGTTGCGTTTGGTTATTTGGGGGAGGTGATAGCAGAAATCGCTAGCGGGGCAAAATTTGAATATACTAAGTAATGAGTTTAAAAAAAACGCGCCAAATAAAATGATAGTACATATGTACCTAAATGTAAAGGACCGACTAAATGGTAACTTGCTAAAGTCCTAACAATGTTAATTTTTTTTATCAAACTTTGTTGATTTTTGGAAATATGGTATAATATACTGAAGCACGAACACACAGGTAAAACACTTGTAAACAGCACAAAATATAAAATCTGTCGCGGCGTCGAGACACAAAAATAATTGTCAGCATTATACATTGCAGGAAATAGGTAAAATCGACAAATGGTGCAAATTCAGCCGCATCATTGTTACTTGAGTTCGGCTGGAGTATAGGAAGGAGTGTAGCGAATGTATAATTTCAATGTAGTTTCATTGTTACAGGTAACAATTTGCCCTTGGGACTACGGAACAAATGAAAGTGGAAGTGAAAAATTGAGAAGAACTCATGAGTATTTGTGCAAATGACACGTATTTATGTGCTTTTATTTACAAAGATCGCAAAAAAGTGGACTAGTGATACAAGAATTGTTCCTTGGATTTCATGAAACTCACAATTTTAGATTTATGTATAGCCCGATCACAAGATACCTCGCGCCAAACATTTTCTATGGCGCGTGGTTCACAGGTTTTGTGACCGGATAGTCAATGAACGCTTGCAGAGTGCTTTTCACGGAATAAGTCCCGCACAAATTAGTGAAACATATTTTTCTCAACACTGTATTCGCTAAATTCTTTCGGTTGCGCTGCGTCTAGGGGACTTCTTTCGTAAAACGCACTTTGGTTACTCTTCGTATCTTGATAATTCTTAACAAATTACCTAATTCCGGTCCTATAGTATTGTTTTAAGAGTACTAAGTATATTATGTATTACAATAGTATTATACATAGAGTTGTTAGTTCTATGAATCCCAAGGTTTATGTGTAAAATTGACAGGTCAGCCACAAAACATGTATACCAAGCCGAAAGGTGATTGGGTGATTCTGGATCTAGGGTCCAGAATCACCCAATCACCTTTCGGTCAACGTACATATATATTTTAATTTTTTATTAATTTTTTTCCAAAATGTAAAAATGAATGTGATTACTGTTTTTTCTTGATAATCGTATTTTTACCCGTATTCTCTTACATTATTATTATTATGAAATGTCAAAGAATTGACATAAGATTTTTCTGTTATTATTGATAAAATACTGATCTTGCTAAAAAAAGTAGCAAAAACAAGTGTGAAATATTTTATAATGTGAAATGATGCAAGAGTGCCTGTAAAAGAATACGAATATGAAGAAAAAAGAGGTTTTATTTTCAAAAAATATATAGTCGATATAAATCACAAGAATCTTCCTCTCGGGGTCCAGATCACCCCATTTCGGTTTAGTATACATGTTACGTGGCACCCTGTATTTTGGTCCCGTTGACTCGAACAACGGCGTCAAGACGCGTCTAGATAATAAGTCAAAATATTTCAGAATATGTGTAGTGAGTGAATAATTAAAAGGACCTGCGGAAATAATATGTAACATTTTGAACCTTAGGGCGACTTAATATACCAATGCGTTGTCATTAGGTCTAGTCATTCGGCTCTATGGAAATCCGTACGTGCTTGAAATTGTGGTGTTTTCCATACATACTTCTTATATTATTATATTCCATACATTCTTATATTACCAATAAATTAAAAAAGACAAGCTTTTTTAGACATCGAAAAAAAGAAGGCATTTTTTATGTATTTCTGTCGATTTATCCATCATTTATGGACTTATTTGGATGATTCTTTTGCAGTTATACAGAGGATGATCTCGAGGTAAGCCTATAAAATTTATTATATATAATAGGGATAAGAAAATCCCTATATTTATTCTCGAGGAATTCGTATTCATCCCACAAAACCTAAAGAAACAAAACAGTTTAAAATTAAGTGATCCCAAGGCGGTTTTAAGTTTCTTCAAAAACAATCGAATTATTTATTTTGTTGCTAACAGAGTAAAACGAAAAAAAAAAGGTTGAAACGAAAAAAGTGAACGTGCGTGTTGTAAATTGTTATTAATGATGTTGATTCAATTTTGTATTCATTTTATTTAGTTTCTAGAAGCAACTGATAAATTAAAACTTACGCGATCTGGGTCCGTATTTGCAAAAACGAAACTTTGTTTTCCCGTTTCCGAGTAGGCCCCCGAACACATACGTATGAGTACTATTAAACGGGTAGTTTTAGATAACTAAACGCGATAAATACCAGTTAAATAGTACATATAATAAGTAGCAACTGCTCTATCGAAACTCTGAACATCTGTGAATCCGTGTCCGGGACTCACATATGGGAAGGATGAAGGACTTAGCACATACATCCAAGACCTCTACCACCGGCACAACAATAAGCAATAAAATATGGGCTTACACTCGTCTAGTTACCAAAAGAGTAGCCCGCGTTCTGTCTGCTATTTTCTGCCGTTAAGCTTTTCGCACACCTGAAATCAACGCTGCAGCACAGCATAAAAAAAAACATTTAAATATGGGGTCGTAACATTTAGATATACATATTTTACTTATATATTCATGGCATCAAATGACATACAGTTCGCGGACACTCGTTTAAAGTTTGTGGGATACATTTTATCCCTGTTAAATATAGGTATCTAAAGATAAAAAGTTTAAGCTCAAAATGTGAGCCCACGTTTTTGTTCTGTGTCGCAGTGGTACGTTCAGATTGGCGACAAACTTATAGACTCCGTCTAAGTGAAAGTCGAAATGGTTATGTTCTGTTTCGTGCCTGTATTTATTATCAATAGATATCTCTACTCTATATTTGTGTATTACAGAGGATTTTTCGCTTGATGTGTAAATAGGTGTAGAATATAAATCACCAGGATAAGAAATACATAGGTAATTAATTTATTGGTAACATTAAAAGATGACAGTTGCTTGAGTCTAACCAGTTATGGCTGTATGTCCGTAAATTTTCTAAGAATTTTGACATTAGCTGAGATTTAAAGAGCTACCTAAGCCTACGACGCACTTGTCTGAGTGTGTGTTTCAATAATTCATCTTTTTCTCAAATTAAGTTTAATCAAGACATCCAAGGGAATTAAACGAGACCGCACGTCTTAGTCTTTTGCTAAGTTAAAATGAGACACAGAAGGGACCAAAAGCGTGCCCAATGGTTCATCTCAAGATACAGTATATATGCGTGACGCTCTATCGCACGGCTCGATCAGTCACTCGCCTCTTCGAATACCCACCTGAACGATATTTTAATAAAATATATACCTACATGGATAAACACAAACGAAGTCAAAGTCTAAGCACGGTCTATAAATCCAGGCTAGGCTATAGTGCCATTTTCTAGTCTAATAATGAAAGCTTACTCAGTCATCGATCTAAGCTTAGCGCATAGGCTATACAAAATCGTTAGTCAAGCATAATATTGATGCCTAAGCCAGCTTTCATAATACGGGCCTTAAATCATTGTAATCTCACAAGATAATTATTTAACTTTGTCCTATATTAGTACTTTTAAAATACCACTTCAATTACTACTCACTAAGGACCATAGAGCTCCTAGCACCTAAAATAATTTATTATGTGTTTTTAGTACAATAATGTGATAAGTATACGATTCAACGATCGTTTTTAGGAGTAGCTAAAATAATTAATTGTGATAAAATTCGAAAACAGTTTTTTGGCTTGATTGGACGACCCGACCCTATGCCGAAATAAGTTTTACAGCAACGACTGTGCGATTACATTACAATCACCCATTCCCATTGGGCCATCCGGGGAGAATGGTCATAAATTACTTCGGTTGCCAATATGGTACTAAAATAAGCATACACCTTTCTGGTGGGATGGAGTTCATTGGCGACGGAATTTTTAACGTCAACATCAATATAAGTCAAAAGCAATGGTCAGATTACTCATACTTGACGTTTTTTTCCATTTCAGAAATTCTGTTTTAATGTTGCTCACAGTAAAAACGTAGTCGGGTAAAACAAAGTCAAATAAATGTGTAACATAAGTATAAATAAAATAAAACATTATACCTTCAACATTATACCTATGACACCTTCGTCGTTGGTCGGCTCCATCCAGCCAGAATATTGTATGTAATTTTTTTCTTAGTTGGTGTACCATGTGATGGAAACCGAAATCGTTTATACCCATTCTCCCATAGCAATCCATTGAATAGGATATTATAACGTAATCGCACAGCGGCTTGGGTCGGAGAAAAATCGACCAATGTGGGATGCAGAAGGGGATACAATTGGAATGATCCTTTTTCATTTACTTTCGGGATGTTTTTCGACGTTAGTAATGTTAATAATTATTAATAGAGTCTATGTAGATATAGGTAAGGAAAGGTGGAAAGACACTTTAGGTGGGTGGTAGCCGCGTGTGTTCACTATCTAATTTATGCTCCTGTAAAATATGCATTCAAACTTGCTGGGCATTCAACGTAAGAAATACCTGAGCAAATTTAATTTTCCTAAAGAATTTTTGCAGTATTTGATTCTGTTTTGTTGTAAATTATGAATCAGTTTTGTTGTAAATGTATCAATGTGCAGAAAGTTTTGTCATTGACTATAGTAAACATGATAGAAAATTGCACTTGATTGCAAACCATTTTCTACAGTGGAGAACTACAACAAAAGATTTAAGGTCCATTCTTATAGTCCCTGTTTTCCACCAAAAAATTCAAATCCAGTTGGTATTTCGATCAACTAGGTTGTTTCAAGTTTTAACAGCAATGATTTTTCCGTTTTTATTCTTCTAATTGATGTTTATCTTGCAGGACCATTTAAATTATAAGCATTCTTCCTGTTATTACAGTTCATCATCTCCTAGACATAGTATGAATAAAGGAGTGAGGATATTTGGCGCTCTTGGATTTTATTCCCTATATGCACACAATGTATTTATTTACAAGTAGATGTACGTATTCCTTTTGCGTTTTAACAGAAGATTGTACACTTTATTGAATAGAGCTGCGTAGATGGACTCTAGCCAGTAAGTTATGTTTGTGATAATTATAAATTTGTGTAAATATTAAATTAATAAATGTTTATATGTACTAGCTTAATTAAGCTGTCATTTTTAATTTATACCTAATCCTTCATCGACAATCATAATTTATTTATAAGGAATATAATACGGCTCTGATCGCCTACATTTTATTTTATACTAATCAAATCGTAAACTAATTCAAAATTAAATCAATAACTTATTTTAAAATTTTATGACAAAAGATACTTGTTTTGTAGGTGCCGAAAGATGATCAGTATGAGTTCTTCAGTATTTTTTTCTATTACTGGATGTATTAGAACGTCAATAGAAAATTCGAACTTTCTCTATTTTAATAGGTACTAATTTCTGCCTGCGGATTGTTTCTATCCGTTTAAAGGTAAATGGGATAAAAAGCTAGCCTATATTTGATTTCAGGCTTAGGACTACATGTATGCAAAATTTCCGTCCGATCCATTCCGTAGTTTAGTCGTGAAGCAGTAACAAGCATCCGTCTATCATCGTATCTAAACTTTCGCATTTGTAATATTAGTGGGACTAGCTATTCATAAGTACTTATAGCTGACTACCTACCTACATACCTGTGTTGTGAATGGAATGGAACTCGCAAGTGGCTCTTGGTCAATGAGTTAGACTCGTCATTTTGACAAGTCATCACTTAATCACGGAGGCACACACTTTAGATACCTACTTACTTACCTTTGCTGGAAATAAAATAGAAAGGTAATGTTTATTCAAAAATATTTATTATGTACCTATAAAACAGATTACTTTTGTTAAAAGGGAACAGAAATAACAAAATCGTTTACAACTTAATTAGTCTTATTTATTAATAAATTACAATACCGGAATAAAACAATTACATACATATTTTAGTATTTACGTTTATATCTATCAATAAATAAATAATAATGAATGCTGGACAAATCCCACAATATCATCTAGCCCCAAGCAGAGCTTATGTTATGGGTACTAGATGACTGATATACTTAATACAATATATCACATAGATATTAGATATATTTTTTATTATACATAGATAACGACCAGAACACCCGGAACAAATATCTGTAGATCGTAAACACAATTGTCCCAAGGCGGAAATCGAATACGCAACCTCCAGCGTCGCAGACAGACCTTCGCCCACTGGGCCACAGAGTTCGTCAAATAAAGAGCATCATATTATTACGAGTTTAAACCCACAATTGAATGCACATTTCGTCACCTAATTAAATCACTACAAATAATTAAATGCGTATTTGGGACTAGATTTGCTGTGTAGATTACACAAATTGTCAAAAATGTGCATTCAATTATGGATTCCAGCAATATTTATATGTATTTTTATTGATCACTACTCCATCGACAGACAGAATACGCGCGGTCATACGAGCGTGGGTGTGCCAGATATAAATAAGTGCGATTGTTGGAAAGCGGCCGGTCGCAGCCGCTGGTGTCCGTAGAGTACCAGGAACTTCGCTTCCTCGCATTGTGTTTCAAAATACTCTCAATATCAGGTCATTCGTTCAGGAGTTTGCCGTAATGTGTGACCTATTTTAAAAGGTCTATGTAAAGGTCTAGTTCTGTCTTGTTGAATAGATCTAAGTTGGAACCATCTTGAGGATGAAACATAATTTACGAAACATAATCTCTGTTAACCTTGACGTAAGTAGCTATAACGCATGAAAACTTCAATAAAGTAAAAAACAATGGATCTGCTTAGCATGGGGCTTGATGATGCTGTGTGGATCGTCCAACATTATTAATTTATTTATTAATAGCATTCTGTACTAATTGGTAGACGGAGGATATTTCCCTGATCCCTTCCCTCAGTTTACACAAAGCATGTTGTATCAGCAAATAAATGTTGATACATATTTACTATTCACATTTATTGTTAATCCTGTAGATTAAAATATTACCTAACTAATCTCGATTTATGTATAATATTCATTGTTCGGACACCTAGGTGAAGCAAATCAATAAATCATTATTCGTTTAAGCAAACACTCAATACTACCTACTCAAATATGGAAAAAAATCGTCACCTCAATTATCATCGATTCACGCTGAGTACCCAGCGGTCCTCCACTGCTGTCATGTCAGACCTTGCATTCCGTCGGGAAAAAAACGAGTGTCGATTCAAGAAGCTAAAGATGACCACAACAATGGGCAGCACACACCCATCTCACGCGGAGCTGTCGATCCAGCTTATTTGTTGGTAGATTCAGGACGATCGTGGACGACCGAGGGATCTGAGTGAAGTAGACACCTCGAGGGCCACTCGAGTGGGCCTGCGTTAGTGGCAGATCCTTCAGTTGACAAGCCACCCGCGAGCTCGTTTCGTCACCATTGTTTGGGATACGGCTTTTGGTGTTTTCTTAAAATAACTACAAATTCCAGCGATATGGAGAGAAGATAGGTAAGCAGAGTATTTACACTTCAATCTTACGTGCTTTTTGCCGCTTTTTTGTTGCTTTTGCCAAGAAAAACTACAAAATTATAATTAACGGCTTGTACTGTAGGTACGTACTAACGTACTAGTCTAGGTATGACCTTCGAGACCTAGTGTGGCTCGGCAACCCATATTGAATCTAAGCCTCAAACGCAACACAAGACACTTCTCCTGCATATTTCTTTTCAGCTATACTCTTTTTTAAATACTGATATCCTCTCTACATAAGTTTACAGTTAAATTGGTTTAAGTCCTGAACCAAGCCAAACCTCCACATTGGAACCAGCAGCCGTCATTTATCAGGACTCTCTACACCTTAAAATTTAAGAATATCGTATCCGTCTTTTCACGTTGACTGTACCACGGCACAGATTATATCTACCATATTAGTACAGTTAACGCCAATAACAGCGTTCAGCGTTCAGCGTTGTTCCGCGCCATGCGTGGTTCAGCACATAGCTGAGTTTGGCCCTTTTTGGTCAGCAGGTTTATTTTTGGTTTATATAATTTAATTTTATGTTTGCTGTGTTTTAATGTGTTATTTTGTTGAAACCTGTTTTTTGGCCAAATAAAATTATTTTCTTTCTTTCTTTCTTTCTTTCTAACAGCTAAACAAACTCTGACTTCTCAAGTATAGCACGTTTTATTGTTTTTTTACAAAACCAAATTCATTGGATTCATCAAATGTGTCGTCAACCTGTCTGTATATCAACAACCGCAGCTCTTCCGCACTACTAATAGTATAAATAAATAAAAGGCGAGAAATGTGCAGAAGTAAGGTGTGTTTATCACGAGAGAGAACGCAAAAACTCTTTTTTTTCTGGGCCTTGACTATCACATAGGTAAAAAAACTTCTTCCCGCAGATTCGCACGCGTTTTTCCGAGATAAAAAGTAGCCGTCCATCTCCGTGATACCATATACCTCGTTGCTAAATTTTACTAAGATCCGTTCAGCCACTTAGGCGTAAAGAAATAACAGACAGACTGAAATAATTACTTTTTTCCCCGACGTTTCAACAGGTTTACATATTGTCGTGGTCATGCGATGACTGATGATACGTCAATACACACGGAAAATAAACACGATAAATAGATACCTACTAACTACCCGTTAAATAGTACTTATAAGTTTAAAATTATGTAATCTTTCATAATATAAACATTTACTAAGCCACGGGCATTACCCAGAGTATACATATATTTATATCTATACCTGATTATATTTATCTTTCATGGATGTACAGTTCATTCTGCGAGTCCATCCCAACGTAGATTGCGGAAGGTAAGGAGTGCTTGTCTTGGCAGACTCTACTAGACCAGCTATCGGTCATTGAACCGCTGATATGTTTATTGTTTTTATAAAACGCCCGTGTTGATATTGGCACAAACTGTATTTGTTTAAAATGGTAAGTCTCGTAGGTTTGCGTAACCATGGCCTTATAAACACAGTAAACCAATGTAAACGAATGAGCTAGGTTCATGCTCGTGCATAGGTCGCCGCCGGATCGTAAGATCAGCCAGATTGTAAAATGGCTAGGCGTTTTACAAAAAGGCACAGGTAAATTACTATGCTGATTTTTTTTTACGTTTACATTCTATACAAATAAAATGACTATCTGAAGTCTTGCCATCTAGACTTCAGATTGTCATTTTATTGGTAAAATCATATTTGATGACGACCGATGTGGCGCGGTGGACGAAGGTCTGCCTGCGACGCAGGAGGTTGCGGGTTCGATTCCCGCCTCGGAACAATTGTGTGTACGATCTGCAGATATTTGTTCCGGGTGTTCTGGTCGTTTTCTATGTATAATAAAAAATATCTATCTATGTAATGTATTGTATTATGTATATCAGTTATCTAGTACCCATAACACAAGCTCTGCTTACCATGGGGCTAGATAATGCTGTGTGAATTGTCCAGAATTATTTATTATTTATTTATTTATTATTTATTTACAAGTCAATTATATAATTAAAATTGCTTGTATTGTACTTAACATATGAAATAAAACTCTGGTTAACTCTTACGTTACTCCTAATAAGGTTAGCTGGAAGAAAACTCTTTTTAAAGTTAAGCTCGTTTTGACAATTCTGTTGTTATATGTTTTTTTATTATTTTTGTTTATTTTATTTTTATTATTGTTTATTTTGATTTTCGTGAAATAAAGAATAAAATAAAAAAAATCATACTAAAATAATCATCAATTGTTAAAGTAGATACTATAATAAAAATATATTCAATTCAATTCCATCTTTACTAAGCCGTCGAATGAAATAAAATAAGTTTTCTCGATAAATCAGCGTTCGTTTTGTAATACGAATAGCCATTCTACAAACGGGCTTATTCTACGATTCGGCGGCAACACATACAATAACGAAAGTAGTGTCTGGCTACTCTCTGGAATGAATTCAGAACACATCGGTTCTTTGGCGACGAACTATGTTGGCACTTCACACATAAATGCAAAAGTTTCGATGTATGGATGGACTTTTGTTACCTCTTCAAAGTACCAAACTAACTAACAATAACAAGCCAAAAGTTTCTTGTTCGCTTCTTTACTTTACCTTAATAAGATTAGGTGAACAAAAAATCAAAGTGATCACTTTAATTTCCTAATTTTACTTATGTTATTTGAAATTTCTGTAGTGTCTATGTTTCCTGTAAGGTTTTAAGCAAATAAAGCACTTTGATGTTTGAATAGGCTTGCAATGTTGGTCAGTGACGATCATTTTGGGTTATAACCTTGAGAACTCTTAAAAGTTTTAAAAGTGAGAACTCTTAAAAGTTTAACAAGTTCTTTTACATTGCCGTGAAGTGAAATAAACTTTTGAAGGCAAATTTCAAACTTTAAGCTTTAAACTCTGCCATAATGCAGAAGAGCGAGGCAAAAACCGAGCGTTAAAGTTAAAACAATACAATATGGAAGTCTGTAACTTTAAATAATCTGAAATGAATCAGCCGTTCTCTTCCCGGAGTCCGAAGGTCAACAACCATCTCATCTGTACGGATAATCTCAGTCTTAAGTCGATAATTTAATCTTTTGTTTATCCAAGCCTCTAATAGGCCCGATGCACCGCAGCAAGGCTCGCGCTGCCATGTATCATCTCCAACTAAATAATCCACATGAATTACGACCAGCGTAAAATGTACAATCTTTTATGCGAGTCTCTATAAAGATAACAGATTCTAAAAAAATGTGTAACGACTTGGGTTAAATATAGGAATGCGAGCCGAGATATTATTTACAGCGGGCGGGTTCAACTCTTCTCGATTTATTACATTTAAATTCTCATTTTATCGTGCAATAGTTTAGTGAGGACACGCGTGTTTATTCAGATTTACACGAAGGATATTATATTTAATAGCTTTGAAATAACACATCGTTTTATATTTGAAGCTTTTACGACAGACGCCTTCGATTTTGCGTAAGTTTTTTTGTGAAAACTAATTTCGTTTTTAACCACATTACATTACGAACGCCTATAAAAGGCGTTCGTAACGTGGTTCGTAGACCCTCTACGAGTACTCTGCAGAATGTCTACGAAGAACAACGAACTACTAATATACGGACTACGAATACTTCACTACATAGTATAAAACAAAGTCACTTCCCGCTGTCTAGCTGTTTTTTTTTTAATAGATACAGTCATTCAAGAGGATGGTTTATAAACCATTTGGCACATAGAATTCCACGCGGGCGAAGCCGCGGGTCGCTTCTAGTATATACTATAAAGAATTACTTTTATTTAGGTTTTTTTTGTATGACTTAGATTTTTTTATGTATAAAGTGCTTTTTGCTACAAAATCTTTTATTGAAACTACAGACAAATTCACACTGTGGCTTTACTTAGTCAACTCTAAAAATAGATTGAAAGGAAAGCTACTTTGCGGTGTTCTACATAACGAATATTTTTTAAAGTTTGTTGTAATTCTCTTTAACTGTTGTAACACTCCTTATTTAAATTATAACTAGCTGCGCTGTGCGACTTCACTCGCGAGGAAATTTCTGCGCAATTATCTTATTATTAAATGTGAGAACATTTAAATAAAGATGAAAAAAGGAGAAATAGAGGTTCATTTTTTATATTCATAGATTTCCAGTAAAAAAAGGTTTATTTTCATAAGTAAAGAATGGTTTATTTTATAAAATAAAAACTCTCTTAATTTTTGACAATAGCTTAGAGTCGTTTTTAAAAGCAGAAAGGGAATGAACCGTTACAGTGATTTTTTACGAAAGAAATCTCCTAAAAGCAGCGTTGAAGGTAATACGATCGAATGACTTTAGTGAATTTAGCGTTGAAATGAATTCAGTTCCACTAGTTGTCACAGAACTTCTTTCGTGAAAAGCAGCTTTAATAAACAACTGCTATAATTTCACAGACACTAAGTTAAGGGGCTAACTCAGATTGCAAAGTAGGTAAGGTACTCTGTAAATTGAGGAGGCTAATGATCTATTTTAAAATGACGCTTGGTATATCTTCTTGTATCTAATAGTACTTAAATTTTATTATACCTACGACTACCCTTTCACCCGATTTAAACTCGAATTTCATTTTATTAGGTTTTTTACACCTTGGGTTGGGTTATTGGGTTATTGGAGTTTTAGTAAGGATTTCTAACTTTTTAAAAAATATAATATAAACCTATGTTCACCGGGAATAGTGTAGCTTCCCAAAGGTGATAATTTTTTCTAATCGGTCCTGTAGTTTCGGAGCCTATTCAGTACAAACAAACAAACAAAAACTCAAACCTTTCCTCTTCATAATATTAGAATAGTATTGAATTATTGCCTGAACTTATAACTACTTATGAATACTACATAATATATTAAAAACATAACTTATATCTATAATTAATAAGTAGGTACTAACATAACATACAATTAGCGTTATATAAATTAATTAATAACTAAGTACATTCTCAGGCAATGGGAGCAAGCTCAGCATAATGCCGACAAGCTTAAAAAGCACGTTCGGCGCTGTTTTTCAGCTTACCCCTTACCGACTGGATACTGGCTATGTACTTATAGACAAAATGAAAAACAAAAGAGGAGGAGGTTCTATGTATTTTTTATATTCCTCGATTTCTCCGTCAATTATTGACCGATTTAGAAAATTATTTTACTATTTGCATGGAGAGGTCCCGAGGTGGTTTCATAAACATTTTACTATCGATGGACACTAAAAAACTAAAAAAACATTGATAATTGATAATACTAAGAAATTTAAAGTGGGTTTTCGTTTTTTTAACAATTAATTTATAATAACGAACATAATTCTGTGTAACTATAACACTTCATTGAACTCTGTCTTTACTTTATTTGTCAATATCAATATCTTTTCAAGCCTAACACCTTCATGCCCTACACACATGTCGGTCAGACTGCAGAATGGGCAGTGAATGCGTTAAACGGCTGAATAGATCTAAATGTAATTCGGCAAGGAGGTTGACGATATTCTAAACATAGATTCTATTCTGAAAGAGTACGTGCGAAGCCGCCGGTAGAAGCTAGTGATACACTCACGCACGTGATATCCTCGTAATTGTATTCTAACTTTCAGTTGTTTTTCCAAATCCTACTATCATTTGTTCTACCTATGTTGTATGGTTGGTTAACTAGAGGGATTGATGGGTACCGAAGACAAACTGATGACTATGGTGATGGCGATTTGCTTAACACTTTGAGTGCTGAAAACGCACGGTATGAGTTTTCTACAAGTGACTAATATGCGAAAATCCACACTAGCGTAGCGGCTGAGAAAATACAGATCTTTGTGACTCAGCAGAGCTGTAATATTTTCGAACGAAACGCATGTGCGGCGCAACACAACCCCTGTGTAGAGCGGCAGCACGAATTTTTAGGTAAAAAAAAAGATCGCAGTCGTCGAAGAAAAACCGCAGTCAAAGTGTTAAGGACCTTTTCAATTGCGGACGATTTGCTTCCTTGTAGGTATTAAAAGAAAGCGCCACGACGACATGTGTCTGTTTTGACTCGCTCTTTTTGGTGCGAATATGAAACAAATCTAAGACAAAACGGACGATAAATAATCGTCGCGGTGCGTATCGTAGCCCGACTAGCGTATCTTCCTTGTGGCAGACCGACCACAAGGACACACGACAGACACACTATTCACGGACATTATAATTAGATGAATATATATACGCAAATTCCTTGAAGAAATCAAGTACTTTATGCATTGAGAACCAATCAATCCGTATTATAATATATATTCTAGTATATAGGTAAATCAGTTATCTAGTACCTACCTACGAGTATAAGGAGAATGGTAGGTAAAAATCCTAGTAGAAAATCTTCACAGCATCATCTAGTCCAAGCTAAGCAGAGTTTGAGTTATGGTAGATGACACGTAAGAATAAGAATAAGAATAAATTTATTGTAAAATTGTGTGAATCCTAGTTACATGAACGTCTTATAATTAAAATATAGTATCAACAATTTAATCCTATTCTGACATACAATATTTTTTTAAATAATATTAACATAGGTTCAAAGTTATACCAAAATATTATTTTACTCATATAAGCATCATAGTTATCTTAACCTATATTAATCTTAATCTAGGCATAATCTTATCAAAAAACTCCTTTAAATTGTAGTGAGTTTTATCAACTAGCCATTTCCTTAACATTTAAACATTATTCCATCAAGTTGCTTTATTTCTACTGGTAAATTATTAAATACTTTAATAGCTGTTATGTATGTGCTTTTATGGAACATTGAGTTGTTAACTTGTGGTATACATAGGTTAAATTTATATTTATTTCGCAAGGTCTCTATTTATTAGATTTATACAAGGTATCTATTAGATTTTATATTGAAGAATGTTGAATATTTTTTTACAAATAAGGAAATCTCTAAAATGAATATCCCAGTTAGAGTTAGAATATCATTATATATTACATACATTATATACATTACAAGTAAAATACCATAGATATAAATATGTTTTAATATACTATACATAGTAAATACCCAGAACACCCGGAACAGATATTTGCAGATCGTACAAACATATATGTCCCAAGGCGGGAATCCTCCTGCGTCGCAGGCGGACCTTCGCCCGCTGCATAACTTCCCACTCACGAAAAATACACCGTTCTTCTGACCCTTGGTGCCACTCGTACCTTTAATTGAAAAGCTAGAATAAATAAACGGATTCAATAAAAAAAAACGCTCTAACTTTGTAAGTTATTATTATCGTTATACGATGCACAAGGTTATGGTAAATGGAAACTAAAATGGCGTCCCGCCCTTATCGTCCCCTCACTCTACGCCCCTTTGTCATCATAACTGACATTCAATTTATTGACAGATGCCACACTGAGTGCGGTCAACAGCTAAATTAAATCGAAGGCAGTAGGGGTTGCCTTGTGCCGTTGGGGGCTACGTAGTAAACATACAAACATCAGCTATGTAGAAACCTCTATGTTCTAGGGTTAAGCTGCTGTCCCACAACCGCCGCGCACGGAGAAGCTTCGCTCGTGTCTAGCTTCGCTTTACAAGAAAACTTTTGTGATAACGTCAACTGCAACCCACGGATACGCTACACACGAAAACGAGATTAATGACGTCATTGCTAAACGTGCGGATTGCTCGAATTTTTCTCGAAATGCACCGCGTAACTGTCCACAGCGTGTGTAGCGGTTTAACTTCAACTTGTAACCCACGAATACCAGATTGTCAAACGAACGCACGCATCTAAAAAAAACTAAATGCACGTCTAAAATGCGCCGCGACTGTCCACAGCGTGTTCAGCGGTTTAACGTCAACCCACGAATAAGAGATTATCAAACGAACGCTCGCAGCTAAAATGCGTCGCGTGGCCGTGCACAGCAGTGTACCTACGCAGCAATGGGAAAGAGGTAACTCAATCAATATGGATTTGTGCAGAGACACATTGTATTTATTTGCTTCATTGGGTTACTGTTGATAGAGCATTTTATTTTTGAAACAAATTGAAATCAAATAATTTATATTGTTTATGATCAGGGCCGGATTTACGGGAGGGCAAACAGGGCGACTGCCCCGGGCCTCCACAAAAATGGGGCCCCCACAAGAAAAGAGACTTCGGAACTAGTAAACCACTTTCCCTTTGATATTTTTTTTTGCGTCTAACTTTACCTACAGAAGGTACTTTTACATACATGATTATATTCAATATTAACAGAAATCATCGATCTATATTTGTTCACTCCAATCAGGCAATCACTAAGAGATCAAAATCTCAAATGGCCTTGATAGGCACTTGCAATTTACTCCCCATCTTGAGGGAGTATCCCAATGGCTGAGTAGGGTGGTACTCTCACGCAGCCTCGGAGGTTGCGTATTCGATTCCGTGTCTCGACTCTTTATTTTTGTTCATTCATTTATACAGGGTTACTGGTTATTCGACCTATTCCTACTAGGAGGTTGGAGGTTATTTGCGTTGAATGCGAACATAATCTCAGTATGCAAAATTTAACCATTTCATAAAACAAAAGTTCTTTATAATGTATCGAGATCAAGGGCTTAAAACATTATTTAAAAAAAACTGTTGTTTATAATCAAACTTTTATTTATGTTTTATTTTAAGAACATAACAAGCATTCTTCAACACAAAAACTACAAAAGTCCCTATTAAGAAATACTAGACAAAAATGTCTAGAATTTTCATTATTTTTTCTAATGAGGTCCAAAATAATGTCAATAAAAAAACATGACACTTGATGGCAGAGTTTTTTTTTAAAACATGTACATTCTTTCAGCTTTTTAAAACGTATGTAAGTATACTTGGGATCGGTTGTATGGTTGAAGAAAATATATAAAAGATATAAAAGATTTTGAGCAACATATTACTTAGGTAAAATTATTATGAAACCAAGTATCGATTCTCATTCTTCTTAAGTATTTATATATGTACATGTATTTATTTATTGGAAAACTCGACTGTAAAAATTTACCATCGTAATTGGAAAATAATTTGGGGCCAGGGGCCTCCACTCGTTTGTTGCCCCGAGGCCTCCACACCTCTAACTCCGGCACTGTTAATGATAGTTGTATAAAGGTGTATGTGGTGAATAAGTGATTATGTCTGTATATCTATGCAGTGTAACAGTGCTTGAGTGTTATATAGGCCTCCTGATCGATTTCGATGACGGCGACCCCAGATATTACGGATTCTTCTATCATGAGCAGAGATCGGACTTTTGGGTGCTATTAACAAAAGATGTTATCAAAAGTATGGATATGACCAAAAAATGGAAAACCTCGGAATTACATATATCACTGGGATATCGAATATGGATGAATATTGGAATCACGATAGGAAGGATAGTATCCTTTCTTTACGTATTCGTATTCGTAACTCGTATTCGTTTTTTTTTTTTTGTAGTATCTTTAGGATACTACAAAAAAATATCTTCAGTGCGAATGTGGTATTAACGCGGTTAGCACACTGCGACGCACCTGCGTGCGTGCGCGCTGCATGGTGCGTGTTTTTTATACAAACGGAGATGCAAGCAACGTTAGAACACGCATTCTTCATGCAACATGCAGCGTGGTGCGTCGCAGTGTGTTGATCGCCTAAGTAAGTTCATAAGTAAGATGTAAAAATATTAATGATGGGATTCCGAATAGGATAATTGTTTACTAAAAAAAACACTCATATAAATTAACAGAGTATATTTCTTGATTTAAAATACAAACAAAATATAAAATCTCTTAGGTATATAAAATATATCAGAATAAGATAGTACTTACCAAAAGCATATTTCAGGAAAAAAAAATATTTAAATACTTGTCACGCAAACATATTTTTCCCGGTGAGTATTCTCCTTACAATATTAGGGTAAAGACAATCCAGCAAAGCTTGAAATCTGACATTTTATTACTAAATGCAAAAATGTTCTCTGGATATGGAATGAACGCTAAGAAAATAAAGCAAAAATCTACTTTCCTTACAGATTGACAGAGTCGGTTAAAATGGGAAGTAGATTTTTATAAGTCCCAACATTTGAATAGTTGTTCTATGTCAGGCTTTGCTAAGTCCACTACGCACCATCCACCTCGGTGTACTTCTGGAGATGTCCAGCAAGCTGAATAGTTTACATAACAAAATTTAAGGACATGGCGACGTACTTGGGCGCGAAGTATGAATTTTATCTAGGTTTTTGCAAAAAATACCAAGTGGAAAAAAAAAATGTAATGATGTTTTGTAAAACGCTGGCGTAGTACATTGCTTTCCAGCTGATTTAACCGTAGTCAAGATTTGAAACTATCCTAATTGAATGTAGATGTATTCTATAAGGTTTCATATCCTGTCTATAGTTTAAGCAGCTGCGAAACAATGTTCCAGGCCGGCGTTTTACAAAATATTATTACAATTTATTTTTTAAACTTAGTCTTTTTTCGAAAATCTAGAATAAATATCGAAATTTGCGGACTGAAAGTATCAAACGTCCTTTACATCTAACGTCACTGCCAAGCTTCCGATGATGAAAATGTTTCGTCATCCGAACGATCAAAAGTTTGGCTGAACTCTGCATCTGATTGATTCTGATTGCATGTAATTTGGAATTAAAAACTTTATCCAAATATGTTTTCCTTAAAATGGATTCATTGGGTAGACTTTAAATTACTGTCACAAGTACAACAACGAAATGGACAGAAATATTTTTCAAATTTTTTTTTTAAAGCAGTATTATTGACCTGTGCCCAGGGTATGTTACATTGTATTAAAAAAAAATATATGAAGACAAAATAAAAGTTTTCTTTGACTTTCTTGTTGCGAGTATGCACTTTGCTGTTAATATGCTTCATAAAGATTATTTTTTTACTTTTGAAAGTAATTTTGCAGTTAGTGCAATAGATAGAGTTTGTCGCAGGATCGAACGTTAACTCTGGGTGGTCATCTATCCACTTCAGAACAGTTTGTCGCGTAACATTCGCCATATCTGCTACACCTAATAAAAATAAGTATCGTTGTAGCTATATCTTTATCTATCTTTAACACTTGAAATACCGTTACCTAACAAAGTAAAACAATTGTTGATTTAAGTAGAACAGTAAAGTAGCAATATAGTAAAAAAATTGGAAAATATCTGTTTCGGACTCAGATTAAAAACAATACTAGTGCATTAATTAAGAAAAAGAACAAGTAGCACAGAAAATAGAAAACATTAATTAGCTATTAATTTACTCACCTTGACAAAAGTTGTTGTAAAATATCCAATCAAAGCAGCAAATCGAAGTACGTTTTATCAAGCCAAAAGTGCCGAGTCAGGGAAAATCTAAGATAAAGAAATACAATAAGCTTAAGAGGAAGTTTACTAGAGACTTGAAGCACGTTACCTATATAGCTAAAGAGCAGTTTTACTATAATTAGAACTAAACTAATATGAATTCAAATATTTTCAAATAGGACTCCAAGGGAAATGGAATTTGCAATCTCACAGCTTGTCCATATCAACAAGTTGCCGCACTGTAAGTTGGTAGGAATTACGTAAAAAATTGCTACAATATCACTTTTATCTACCAAAAAATAATATGCAATACTGTTTAGTTTAACACAATATTTAAAAAATATACTCACCCAAACAAAGTCCAATCAATGCCAAAGGTATCCAGTCCAGTTGCAATACTCGTAGTCCGTTTTTCAAGCCAAAAATGTCAAGTTATGCAGTGAAATCCAAAATCCAGGTAACGCGCAGTGGTCAACAAATAAGGCCACAAAACACACGGATAGCAAACTGAACAGCACTCGACCTACCGAAGTAAGCGAATGAGTCAAAAAAATTACAATAACTTCAAATTTTGTACCTACAGGGAGGTAATAATATTTTACGTTACTGTGTATGCTCTCTTCAAACGAATGCACGTGCAATTCCTAGAAATGTTCAAGTAGGTGGATTTATTGAACCTACAATAGATAATCCAATCAACAACAGTAAGGACTAGCATTGTTTTTATTATCTATTGTGGTAAGTTTGATCAACACCTGTCACTCCTGTCAGTAGTTCCTAGGCCAACCTAATGGTTTACATTTAATATGGCGGAAACTTCAAGTTCTAAAAGTGAGAACAATTTGAATTTTATTCAATCTAACCGTGGCGGAAAAATGTTGGTGCACAATAGATTTAAGTTTCATAAGTAAACGAACGGAAAATTCTGGAATTTCCATTTTCGGAAAGTCATATCCATGTTAGTGACAACGTCTAAAATAGCACCCAATCGCCGATCTTTGATCATGAGCTAGACCGAACCACGAATATGGTACGTAGGTACCTCAAATTTTTAAATTATCATTTTATACAATTTTTTTGGACCTTTCCCGATTTACTTAATGTAAGTATCAATCGTTATGGATGATGATTTCTAAAACGATTGATGGAAGCTTATAATAACTATCCGAGGTGTAAACAAGTTTTTTTCTGGCTTGTTTTCGCAGATTCGATACATTCATAGCGTTTTTAAGTATTTACCTATTCCTAGATTACGCTTACTGTAATTATATTATCCTTGTAAGTAAATACGATTACAAAATTCCTAATTCTGCATGAAAATTATATGAGAGTCTCATAAAAGCTTGCGTCAATGATCTATATACTTAAGTGGAATTTATGCCATAGAAAAGCTTTACTCAAGCATAAAAATAAAGTCACTGCTTTTTTTATTATATGTGGAAACTTATAATTGACCTTAAGTTAAATATTCTTTTTATCAAATTTATATCAAGCTGTAAGTTTTTTTGTAAGATTAAAAAAATAGATATATGACTAAGCAAACTTTCGTAATACGGGCCTAAACGTAATTAATATATTTCTAGTTTTACAAAAATGCTAATAGCTGAACAGGGAAATCCGAGAATCATTCGAGCCACCCGCAGTCGAGTCCGAAAGCCATTTGATTTGACGGCTCCACACCTCCTACTACGTTTATATTGAAACTTAAATAAATATTTAGTTTATCGTGTCTAATTTGGCATGTTACTGGCCACCGTGCTAGCTGCTAGTTTGATAAGGAACGAATTGGAGTTTGATAGCGAGACTAGTGTAGCTTCCCCCGCGAGGAAATCTATGTGTCAAATGGTTTAAAAACTGCCTCTTGAATCACTCTATTTAAAAAAACCCGCATCGAAATCCGTTACGTAGTTTTAAAGATCTAAGCATACATAGGGACAGACAGACAGACAGCGGGAAGCAACTTTGTTTTAAACTATGTAGTTATATAACAGAATTTATTTTTACAAGCTATTATGCTACTTACGTTAGTTTGTGTGGGACAAATCATACAACAGAATTTTAGACCATTTATCCTCAACCGATTGAGCTGGAAGTTGGCATAGTTATGTAAGTTCGCTGACAATGTAATGTCATAGTGCCATAGAGCTGGTCTGATGATGGAACGTAAGGTTTTTAATATGTGTAGGACAAATCTTGCAACGAACTGACCGTGCCCAACGTAGCTTAACTTCACTGTTTGATATTCAACTATAAATGGTACCTAGAGTTTTTAGATATTCAAAGAAAAAGTTCAAAACCCACGCCATGCGATTTCCGCTTCGTTCTTGTTTTTTACACGCGTACGTTTTTCGATCATACGTATCTTGTATGTGGTGTTATGGGTATTATCTATATTTAATATAAATGTATGTATCTATAATGTATTATTATATATTATATAAGGTATTATTATCAGTAATCTCGTATATCTATCTCTATCCATAACGGCCATAACACAAGCTCTGCTTACTCTAGAGCGATATGATGATGTGGATTGTCCAGCATTATTATGGTTATTATATTACGTTGCTACGTTTTTTAAGGGCACACAAAAGGCATAACTGTGGTGTGCCCTAAAAAAAGATGCTGGATTGTCCAGCATTATTATTGTTAATACGTTGCTGTGTGGAGTTTTTTTAGGGCACACCTCAGCTATGCCTGTACCCTAAACTCCACATGTTAGAAATGACATGTCCTGTCTGTAACTGCCACGACAGCCGGGATCGGTTCCACTCCGATATCTTTCACGTTTTAGTTTACGTTTACAAGCACTTGTTGAATAAATAAATAACATACGGCTTAAAATAAACTTTACCTAATAATAATCCTTGACTTGTAAAGTTTGAAAGTCACAGTAATGTTTACATCTTAGTGAAACTTTTATTTTGTTTGTCTGTAAAGTTTTTGGCTTCAGTTCTTTTGATGCAGAATAACTGGCTGGACTAGCGGGCTGGCGGAATAAGCCAATTAAAATGTACGGTCTGATTAGGTAGAAAGAGAATATTGGAGTATTTTTCTTTTTGCGTAGTCTTGCTTTGCATTATTTCTGAATCCTATTCTACTAATATTATACAAAATAGCGCTTTTCAATGCTGGTAAGTTGTCACGACTGAATTATAGATTTGTTAAACACGAAAAGTTATACTTTTATTGAGGATTACTAGGTATTTTATTAGGAGTAAGTTTACGCCGTTGTGACGATGCTAAACCGAATACTATGCCAATATTAATGTATGGATCTAGCTGAAATTTTGCTCTCATTCTCTATGTATAGGTAAGTAAGTCTAATACATATATGTAAGTCCTTATTAACCGTTGTGTAGTTAACTGTACACACCCTGGTACTAAAAGTAGTAGACCTGCAATAACACATGGTCACTTATATCTACAAAATCGCATGCGAAGCCGCTTTCAAAGCTTGATAACGTGTTGATAACAATAAAACAAAACCCAAGCTTGCACATTCTTTTGTATCATCCTTACCGTAACATGCTAATCCCATTTCGGATGGTATATTCCACCAGCGACGTCACTTGGTAGGTATAGGTACCTAAAGAATGATAAATGGACTGTATTTTAACGTCAGCACGAACGTTCGACGTGTGTTACTGTCAACGTTACAATTCTATTCCTATCTTTTCTATTTGTCACGTCAGACTAATTTGTGTAAATGCTGATGGGAAGATTTATTGTTAGACTGTGGTCGTATTGTCTTACGACTTACAAGTCACCGATGGACGGGTTAATCGTTATGAATCCTTCTTTATGCTCCTAATACTATAAATTTTGACTCCGGGAGCGGTTATAAGATTAGGTTGAATTGTTATCGTAACAATTACAGGGAATAATTGCTTTTTAATGGTGGGCTGGAATGCTAGCTATCTTGTTTGCCTACAAATTTATTGATATAGTGACAGTTGGAAGCTGAAATTGCCTGTTGTTAATTGAGTAGGTAACCATTTAGATTGAATGAAAACGCCTCTTTAAAATAATACTTTCCTCTGTTTATTACTGTGTCGAACAGTTTTGTAAAAGAAACTGATGGTCCATTATTTTAGCATGTGTCACCTATTTCTAAATAATAAGTTACTAGTTTCTACATCCGGTTTCGCGAACGTTTTTCTTAAGTAGCCTATATGTTACTCCATAGATTTTCATATCGACGATGAAGTGCGAATATCTCATATCTAACATTTTTTGGGAAAATTAGTTATTTATGCTATTGGATTCAAAGTTCAATTTTGCATGAACTGGCAAAATTCCCAAGTGATCGGAATAAAAATAACGTGTCAAAATGATTTTGGTAATAACCTCCTAAATTTTTCATCCCAAAAAATTGCTGCTAACTAATTCTAACTACTACTTCTAATATCTTCTAAGTTAAATAATAGCTCACTCTACTTTAAGACAAAACTGACGTGTCACAATTTCACTGTCTATAATGTCACTACTCACCACTGCACTTGCTATAGGTTCAACGAAACAGCGGCTGACATGACCTCCAGTACATTTACGTCGTTTTTGATTGACTACATAGAGAGACATTGTTTACCCCTGAAACTGCCCATTATAATATTCTCAGATGGTTGCACATACCAAAACCGAAATGTGACATTGGCAAATGCCCTCCTTAGATTGAGCAAATTGCATTTTTAATTACTACTTTATTATTACTTTGAATTACTATAATCCAAAAGTTTTTAGTGCCCGGTCAGATGGAATGTGATTCCGTACATAGTGCTGTTGAAAGAAAACTAAAAAAACAGAGAAATACATTTACCAAGTGAATATTGTACTGTCACAAAAGAGGCATGTAAAAAAAATCCATACGAGGTATTGGAAATTGATTATGACTTTGGCAAAAACTATGCTGATCCCAAACACTGGGCTTACAAGAGCATCAGGCCTGGGCACAAAGCGGATGAACCGCATGTTGTTGACATTCGAGCAATTAAATACACATCAGATTGTCCCATACAAGTTAAATTAGACTTTGATGATGACTGGCTTGACTTGCCTCAGAGGCCAAAAGGGACTCAATGTGATGAACCTTACCAACAGCTTCATTCTGATCGGTTACCAATAGCAACTACCAAATACGATCATTGACAACAACTAAAAGCAGTCATACCTAAAGACTGTGACTTATATTACGATAATATACCAAAAAATACATAAACAACTCAGAGTATATTATACTCTGAGTTGTTTAGAGTAAGTGATTGCTCAATTGATAGTTCCTTATATTTTTGTGCCATTGTTCGTTATTTTCTATATGTTTAATCTTGTCTTTCTATTTTTAATAAGAGTAAGAAACAACTACATCTGGTAGATTGTTGTTGATTGTCGAGTCCTTTTTATATTCTTTATTTTCTAAATGTTTAATATATTGATGCTACATTTGAAGTGTTTTTAGTAGCTTATTTAATGTTGTTGTCAATTTTTGAGTCAGTGTATTCATTAATTCTAATTGTTTAACCTTGTATTACTTTAGATTAAGAACATAAGAGTAGGTACGTAATACTGCTAATTTAAATACTTAAAATTGTTGTTATCTTGAGTTACATTTTAAATTTTTATTGATGAGAATCATCAAAAATAAAACAGTTGATGACGTTAAATAATTATAGCAAAGAATTACTAGACTGATACATTAATAAACATGTTTTTCTTCACTTATTTGTCTGTTTTTTTTAATAAAGACCTACTTAATACGAAATTCTAACTTTAATATCATTAATATTGATGCCAATAACTCCTAACTGACATTATTTCGAAAATAGCTTACTATAGGCCAAAGTAATTAACTTAATTGAATTTGTCATATTATTTTATACGAATTACAATAGTTTACATTAATTTATTTTTATTATTAAAAAAATTAAACGTTTTTTTCGTCTCCTGTAAAATTTGGTTTATGTTGGATAGAAGATATTCGCACTTCACCGTCGATATGTGTAAAATTATAGCTTGTCCATTCAGTACCTAGTTAGCGTTGTCTCCGGCCAAACGGTAATGGGAGAATATTAAAAAGATACAGCTTTAATAAAATAAAAATGAAGAATGAAAATAAATTCAACAACAGCTAACTCCCGGTAATATATTTCAAAAATCATTTTCTTTTAATCGAACAGCTGACCGCCAGTTCTATGTGACTTGGATCAGAGGGATATTTCTTCTATTGAGTGCAGGTTATGGTATCAATTAAATATATGGTCAGCAGTTAGCTCAACTGTTTTAATTTTTATCAATATATACCATAATATAAAAACTACCACAATCTATATGTGATCAATTTAATCACAAAGTCTATTACAGTCTTTTCTATTCTAATGAAACAAACTAATTTGAAAATATTAATTTGAATTTGATTTCTTAGTTATTTTTATCACAGTCGGAGATAGATTTAGGTAGGTTTAAGTTTGTTATGTTTATTATTATACTTTTCCTAACAGGTAAGCACTCCGTAAAGCTTTTTATTAGAATACCACAGCTTTGACGTAAAGTTTTATAGTCAAAGAGACGGAAGTTCATCTCCTTATCAGACTCTTCGGGCTCCTCTATCTTTTTCTGTTCCTTGCCCTCGGTAGCAGGCGCGGCGACGGCGGCGGCGCGGCGCGGCACCCAAGCCTGATCTGACGTTGGCATCGACGTCTTACCGACATTGGTGATGAACTCCCTCTCACTGACGCCTTCAGGACTTCCACAAACAGACCTGGGCCTCTACTCAAAAAACAAAAATCAAAGATTCTGATTCAATTTCAAGCAATATCTTAACTAATGTCCCTACTTATAACGTTTGGGTAGAAAATTAATCAGAAATTTAGATTTTCGTTTTTACGACCCCAGACCAGTAGGATTCAACGCCTACGCTTGCAGGTCTAGGTCTTAAGAATGTCGAATAGCAATTTATTGCAATTTTTTCTCAGAACACATTAATTCACATCAATATTTTGTGATTCTTAGGTCTACAACAGATGGACCTGATGATGGCTGTTAATTACTATTAAGGTAAGTCGTTTCGGAAATCGCCGCAAATAATGATGAATGTTTAAACGTCATCAGCAATTTATGTAATATCAGTTGTTGATGGCTGGATATTGGAACAATCCAGTAAGACTTTCATCTTATTTTGTATTTTGTTATGTGTTGTTAGGAAGGAAATTTCGTGAAGCAGATCTTAGTATGCAATAGTATACTGATGCCTACAATCTCAATTGTGTTAATCGAACTTCGTTGCTGATAAATATATACAATTTGACAAGATTGACAGCTGGCGGAAAAAAGCCCGAAAATGTTGCACAATTCGCATCAGCATTGCTATCATCATCATCATCATCAGCCTATATTAGTCCACTGCTGGACATAGGCCTCCCCCAATGAGCGCCATAGCGCCCTGTCTTCAGCTTGACGCATCCCACATGGTCGGAGGGCGTCCTACACTACGTTTACCGAGTCGTGGTCTCCACTCAAGAACACGTTTGCCCCAGCGGCCGTCGGTTCTTCGCGAGATATGGCCGGCCCACTGCCACTTCAGCTTGCTAATTCTCAGAGCTATGTCGATAACTTTGGTTCTCTGTCGGATGTATTCGTTGCGAATCCTATCCTTCAGAGAAACTCCGAGCATAGCTCTTTCCATAGCTCGCTGAGCGACTTTGAACTGGTGGACCAGCCCTATCGTAAGTGTCCACGTCTCGGCTCCGTAGGTCATAACGGGTAGGACGCACTGGTTGAAAACTTTCGTTTTCAAGCATTGCGGTATGGATGAAGAGAAGACTCTACGTAGTTTACCAAACGCTGCCCAGCCCAGCTGGATCCTCCTTTTGCGCCATTGCTATACAGAGGCGCAATGCAGACAGCGTCTTGGGGACACTTCCCACTGGTATTGATATGGTCTGTTGAGCTATCTGTATATTGCAACAGCTTGGAGTTAGCTCAATTGTTTTGCTCAATTTCAAACTCTAAATACTTGTTCCCATTTATTTCTATTCTTTGATTGTGATTATCATTGGTAATAAATATTTTAAATAAATACACTGAGAACAAGAACCGAAACAACATCATGAATTAATCTAAAAAAGACACGGCAGCGTTAGGAAAAGGCCAGTGAAATCATTTCGAGATTCCTTAGAAAAAAACTCCTTTGTAAGTATTTAAGTTTTTCAAAGTTTGGCAAATGATAGAGCTATTTACATAAACTTTTGCCAAAATACGAAATTGCTCCTCATTTGTGTGAAAATTTTAATTAATTTGCCATATGACGTATTCGTAAAAGATTGTATTGAATACCTACTTTTACCTAAAAACTTTACATAGCTATTGATCTTTAGCAGTATTAAGCTTCAATCGTTTTTGTTATTCTGGTAGCTTAGTAAATAAATAAATAAATTAATAATGCTGGACAATTCACACAGCATTATCTAGCCCCATGGTAAGCAGAGCTTGTGTTATGGGTACTAGATAACTGATATACATAATACAATACATTACATAGATAGATATATATTTTTTTATTATACATAGAAAACGACCAGAACACCCGGAACAAATATCTGCAGATCGTGTACACAATTGTTCCGAGGCGGGAATCGAACCCGCAACCTCCTGCGTCGCAGGCGGACCTTCGTCCACCGCGCCACATCGGTCGTCAAGTTAGTTAGTGATTAAACATTTCTACGTGTCTCACAGACTTTATCCTAATTATACATTTACCTACATTACACAATCAATAAATCATTCTATACTAAGTGGGACCGTTCTAGTCGTGCTAAAAATAAATTAAAACGAGTCCGTCAGTCGGTGGCTCGTCCATATGGGTCTCGTCTCAGGCTACCCTTTCTGGGCCCACTATTTTTGTAGTGACAGTGTGCATACGGTCGGAGATTCAGGGAAACACCTACCTAGGTAATTGTGGGGTGCATGAATTAATTAATTTATTCTTAGTGCTCTGGAGCTTATGTGCTAAATATACATATTTGCAGGCAGTTACATTTGATAAAGGATTATTCTAATTTATATTATTATACTAATAGACTGGATGACCGACTATTTCCGACGGATCTTTAGAACGTAATTTTAATTTGGTTTATTGATTCATTTTGGGTCTGGTCAATTAATTCAGATGAAACATACCTTGCTGCTATATGAGAAAATTGGATATTTTCCCATAGATGATATTAATGACAAATTCCGTGATCAAATCAGTGGTTTCAGCAAAGACATTTTGGTTTCAGTTTCTGATTTCATAGCTGCATTATTCGAGAGAGTTTATAATTAAATGTCTTTTATTTTTCATTTATCCTGAAAAAACAAATTTGATATTTAATTAAGTAATGCTTAATTAAATAGCTTAATTAAGCTTGCGGCTGATTGACATGTCCAGCATTATTTATATAATATTTTATTTAAATACATATGGTGTCAACCTCATCCGTGGGCACCTAGTCGGGTTAAATATTCTCGATAACAAAAGATGTTTACTCAGTAACCTATCCGAGGCATGAATCAATATGTTATGCTTGAAAAAAGTAAAAAGTTGTGCGTCGGTACTAATAAATCGATTTTGGAATGTTTGCCGAAGGGTGGGGCCGAAGTATTTAAAGAACAATTAGTCGGCTGCTTCCCAGTGCTGGAGCAAATATTTGCCTTTTCCCGCCAACCCTCAAAACCGCTCGGGGCTTCGTTCTAGCGGTTTATGCTTAAATGTTTGTCTACTCTTCCCCTATGTACTCGGTGGGTAAACTTCCCTGCGGCGGCCGCAATGGGGTGATCTGTGGGGTAATCGACCGTGGCATGCCTTAGTTAGGCCGTCAACCGAATGGAATGGAAGCGCATCCTTAAAATAACATACGTACCTACTCTTAATTGTAGATCTATATACGTTTCAGATCAAATAGCTATTATGTTACTAATTTCGTTATATCAAATACTTGACTTTTTATAGCAATCTGGATAAAACTGGGTCTGTTTTCCGCCTAATTAAGTCAAGCTCTATAATTTACGATTTGAAAGAAAACTGTTCAGTGTCGCGCCGTGCGTGGCCGTCATTCATTAAAAGAGTAAAACGCTGTAAAGCTGGTTTACATTCGTATTGTGACACGGGGATTATACGGGACCGCTATATTTTGATGCTGTTTTACAGTTGATTAACTACGAACAGTGTTTTGATTTCTTTTAGAATAACAACTCGTAATTCTGACCACGAAACGTTCGAACAACTGGGCTTGTGTTAATCTCAACAGGCTTTCCTATGGAATAGAACGGGAACGTGTTCTAGAAATGTTTCAGCATTTTATTTGTACGACCTTGTGTACTTAAACTCTATATAAAAATAAAAAAGTACTTACGACGTTTGACAGATGTTTATCGAAACATGTCAAAAATAATGATAATGATTCTATGTTTAATGGCTATGTGTCTGGTTGAACACTTTTCTTAGTTCTTTCGTTATCAAATTATGAAGATTGTTTGATATTTTCACCAGAAGCTTAGTTCGTTATCTAGCACTTCGCACGGGTGTACCACGTGCAGGTTAGGTTGACTTGGGAAACAAGATGTCGGAGTCCCCCTTACTCTCCTGTCAAAAAAAAGGTTCAAATCTAAGTGATATATCAGTACTCTGGCGCAGCAGTGGCTTTTTAGAAAGTCTAATTTTCAAGATCTTTTGTATTGACTTCAAAGACCTAAACTGCCGTAAAACGGCCGTATTGGGTAATACGGCCGTAAGACCCTGTTCAGCGATTTTCGCCTAGTTTTCATTCGATTCCTACCGCAACGTGACCACCAGCAAATAGTTTATAGTGATTGAGGTGTGTTTATATTGCAATGCGAGCGTACGCAGTGACCACCGCGTCGTCTCCGCTGGCGGTCCCACCGTACTTACAAAAATACCAGAATGTAATTAAATGTGGATAACTTGCGAGTAGGGGCGTCCCAGAACGGCTTTGCCAGACCGACTTAGCCGTTCGTCGGTTCCGACTGACACTCAAATAGGTAATAGAAACTAATTAGAAATCCTATTTATAATTGAAACAATTGAGCTAACTGCGGACTGTATACATGCGTTACAGGCACAATCTACAGGTAGCCCAACTAATCCATATCATCGAAAGCATCCGCAAGACGCTGGCAGCATTGCCCCGCTGTATGTCAATGCTGATGCGCCGCGCCAGATACTCAAAAGCTTTCATTATAGCCTATATATATATTATATGTATATATATTCGTGTCCAGATAATAGATAAATAAGATAAAATTGACCACCAGATTAACATACTACTATTTATTGCCCGAGAATATGGAATTGGAAGTGAGTATACAGTAAACGTAAGTGAAAACCTTCTCCAAATAAAATTTTAAAATTGCGATGTAAACGAAAAATTTCAACTCATCATCCGGCTTTTTTGTAAAATTTAGTCGGTCTTTAAAACATTTTGCTAGCTTTTCCCTAACGACATGCGTCCCTAGTTGCGCTTTATAGACGGCTGCGCGCGCGCTGTTTGTTTAGTTGTTATAGACGTGTTTTTACGCAATCTGGAAGTCGTTAATCGTGAACACCAAATTATGTCGTTCATTCTTCATTCTAGTGTGGGCTTACGGTGTCTCTCTACAACAATTGATAGAACTAGATACTGGAGAAAAAGTAGGGGAAAACTGATGTTATTTCGCCTTCATCTGCTCGCTGCTTTAAACATGTTTTCGGGTTGAAATGTACCTTTATGTTAACTAATAGAGGTACATCATCATAATCAGCCTATATTAGTCCACTGCTGGACATAGGCCATGGGATAGAGGTACATCTATCCGAAAATTCAGGCGGTACTACTGAAGTTTTTGTTTGAATAACCTAACATTCATATAAACGCCTGTAAACGCCTATAACGAAGCGTAAATCAGCCATCACTAGTTACGTACGTAATTAATTATTTACACCAATTTTAAAGCTCTACTATTGGTGTTCAAAGTTCCCCAAACGAACAAACAACTCAATTTAAATTATCTGCAAAAGCAATTAGCGATACCACCCCACAGCGAGCAGGTTATTCAATCGTTATCAAAATGCGTAACAGTTTCTGTAACATAATGCCCGCATCGGGAACAAAACCCTAACCCGGGGGTGATGCGGCGTTTAATCCACCTCGCGCGCCACTATGCCCCCGGCAATACTGTAATTATAAGCTGCAAAAACTGTAGCCACCTTCTCTGTTCACTTAGCAAAACTGCTAGA
Organism: Eupithecia abbreviata; assembly: GCA_943735965.1. Lineage (NCBI taxonomy): Eukaryota > Metazoa > Arthropoda > Insecta > Lepidoptera > Geometridae > Eupithecia > Eupithecia abbreviata. The sequence goes on from OX030973.1 coordinate 11,339,181, forward strand.
GGTTGTTATCAGAGGGAAACTTTGAAGTTACGCCCTTAGTTCTAAATTTGTTTAGCTGAACAGTTAAGTTTGTAGCTCTATCAACCGAACTGCAACTTGCTAAGATACCATGAACTACTGTACACGCGTAAGATTTTTTCATTTTATCTTCAATTTGTTTTGCAGTTTATATAAAAACCGTCTTTCGCGACCGATTTAATTCAATTTGTTAACAATGCTGTTTTTTATCGGTTTCTATCGTTTTCGTGCAAGTGACTGTTTTGTGTTTGTTTTTTGTATGTTTCGCTTAAAAAATCTTGCTCGTTTTTGGTCCATTTAATCTCGTAAGTAGAATGCATTTTGTTAGAAGGTAGCTACATAATATTCGATCAGATTGAACTGACAATAGCACAATAGCTGAAAAAAATAGGCAGCCTCTGAGATAATCTTCATACTCGTACTCTATATTTTAGTTTACTTTTTTTCATGGAGACACGAACACACACATTTCTTCTGGTAGGTACTAACAGTACAAAATTCGTAACAAGAAAGTGCTATTATATTATAAGAAAGGTGAAAATGACCTTGCACCTCTTACCAACTAGAAAATCGCGGTAAAATCAGTTTGAAGTAGGTATGTAAACAATGCGTACCTGAGATCTATCTACTAATGTCCTACTGTAGATAGATCTCAGATAAATTTTAATTTATTTGATATGGAAAAGAAACTTTTTGGGCAAACAGTACAAACTACCTATCAAGCAGTGCCCCGGGCGTTATGTCTACGGCACCCCCTATCAGTCATTTAAACTCATACGAAAAAGAGCAAAGAATAGAGTGATTTTTATTAAAAACATAAAAGGAACTTTATTAAAAAATCAAAGGTCATTTGCGAGTCGACTTGCGCAATGAAGGTTCCGTACAAATTTGTACGATAATGGACTGAAAAGCATACTGCAAAATTATGTTTTTTTGTGATGTAACTACAAATTTACGGTTTTCAAATTGTTTCCTTTAGGTACTTGTCCTCAACTATGCTTCTTGGAAAATTTTATGATTCTATATTATCGATTTTATATTGTTGCTAGAATATTAAAAGAAAGTTCTTCTCTGTCGTATTCTTCATTGCCCGTCCTGGAATGCTTCCACGGAGACGCTGGTGACTTCTCGAAATATTTGTCGAAATTTTTTGGCAACACCCCGTTTGTGTCTACTATGATTCTAAATCTTCTTCTTCTATGGAGTCAGCTATTTCGGAGGCCAACTATGGGCACTTATGGCCCGCCACTGGGTCTGACACGGACGTAGCAAAAAATCAAACTGACTTGTCATTTTGACACCATTCATCCCGGCCGGACGGACTTTTTTGCCTGGTAAAAGCATCTACCAAGTTTTACAACTCTACTACAACAACTTAGAGTCCACAATACGTTACTTTGATATATGTATATTTTTACACGAGCACAGATTTTCTCAGCCATATTTCTTAATGAAATCTTACGGCACCCATTCATGTCATTCGCTGAGTAAACAAAGACCTTCGTCAAATCGGTAATTTAATTTTCAGCGATATTTTGGAGAGGAAATAAAGGATTTAATAAATCCGGACTCGAGAAATAAGCGAAGTCACTCTTGTTGTTTTTGTAGATTTGGTTTTCGTACTGCCATTTAAGATTTGTTTTCTTAGTTTTGGTACTATCTCTGATTTTTTTTATCTACCTTTCATTATTCTGTAATAATTTTTTTTTCTTGTAGGCTCTGTAGTCTACTAGAAAAAAAACAATCCACGCGCATTCAGAATGGGATGGGAACATTTCGAACTGACTGTAAAGATAGTGTGACCTTACTTGTAACTTGTTTCTGGACTGGTTTCCGCAACTTGGCCACAGGTGGGCCCTTTTTATGTGTCAGGTGGAGGGACTGCTAGTTTAACAACCCGATGTCCTCCAGGAAGGCCAGCAGCTCGCTGATGCCGGTGCATGCCTCCCTAGGCGTCCTCGGTGTCCCAGGGCGTTGTGTGACCTTACATTTACATTGCCATATTTTGCCATTTTAACAACGCGCTGATTGTAGGTACCAGAAATAGGTAAATGTGATGTAAATTATTGACTCTGACAAGTTCCGTCCAATTCTGATAGCGCAGTGATTATAATCTAGTAGATAATAAATAAATAAATAAATTACCATAAATCTCTGAACATGATTATCGAGGTAAGTATACTACATAACTAAATAGGTACCTAGTATCTACTAACATAATACCTACTAACATATAATCTAACTTAGAACCAAAGTAACCTAGGTATCAAATTATCTACTAATATAATGGTATATTATGTGTAAGTTAACTAAACTGTGGTAACTAAAAACTGTTAGTAAGTTTGGACCTACTAACATTTTTTAGTTTATAAATTGTTAGCCCCCGTCAACTAATATTGACAGCGATGACTCAATATCTCCCTAAAATGCTAAGTGAATAGAACTGCAAGTGGTGCGCGGTAGGTCGCGATGGCCCACAATGCATGGATTAGCGCAGGTTTGTTCCCATTGTCGCCTTTGTTCACTTCTTCACGGTTTGTTCACAGATGCAACTATGCTACAAACATAGTACAAAGTAAGCAGTATGACTGTATGGTATTCGCTGATTTGCAACTGTGCTACAAACATAGTACAAAGTAAGCAATATGACTGTGTGGGTGAATACCATACAGTCATGTGATTGGTTTATCCTGATCTCTGTTAGCCCGGCCACAACCTAGCGTGTGCATGCATCTGTGAACTCTGGCGTGCGCAGTCCAATCTTCAGCATATCAACGATTGCACAAGCCGCGCTACCGCCGTCTATACGCACGTTCTTACCTGCGCAAACGGTTTGTACTGGTAGGCTCACAGATCAAGCCTAGGTCTCGATCATTGCACAGTACCTAGACCTACACTGCGTACCTACTGAATGAAACTCGTTGAATTTAAAAGCTTTTCTATTGATTTACGGAGTTACCTAGCTAATGTTCATAATCATCATAATCATCATCAGCCTATAGCAGTCCACTGCTGGGCATAGGCCTCCCCCAATGAGCGCCATAGCGCCCTGTCTTTAGTTAATGTTCGTAAGTATTTTTATACGAAGTTGGAGTACTGCGAGCGAGAATACAGCGCCGCCGCCGCGCAGGGTGGTGGCGCCCACGCTGCCACGGGCGTTATCACCTCACTCCACGAGGCCCACCCCTTTCAAACTCTCATTTTCAATTCTCTCCAATTCGAAACTGTCTGCGGATCAGCATATTTTACCGCACGCCTTTGTCATGGACTTCATTGAGCTCGGTATCAGTAAATTAGTTGGGGATCAGCCGGGTATTCATGCGACGAATAGGTAGGTACGTTTTTTACAATTGCAATTCTATTATCGTCACGCAGCAGTAGTGTAGGTACCTGTGTGATGACGTCAGATTAGTGTTAGAAACGATTTAATTTTATCATTTTGTAAGTTGTTTTTTTAAACCAAATGTGTTTCAGGGATTGATGATTTTTATTTAGGGCGGATACGCATAAAATGTGTCGACGTCTGCCAAAGTGAACGCATAAATCTGAAACGGAAGTTGGGGATCGATTTCTGGACCCAGTCCGCTCGTCAATCCATCAGCGGACGGCTTGATCAAACGATTGTCGCGAATCTCTAGATCTTTATTTCCACGGCACCTGACTCAATAGCCGTGGCGAAGGCGCAGCGGCACGCCGCCGCCACCGAAACTTAAATGCTTTTGTTTTATTGTATCAAAGAGTTACCGCGAATCATTCTGCTTCCGGCCGCTTCCTTCAGATGATATTTGGTTGATTCTGTGAAACTAATGTGATGAAATTAGCACCTTGGCACTACCTACCTACCTACATCTCTTTGTAGATATGCGTGAATCCAACTTTTTAAAACTTTGGCGATTTCAATTAATCTTGTTCATGGAAATCGCTAACGTTAAATTATTAATTGTATTTTCAACATTATTGTTATTGCTAAGATAAAAGGCAATCATATACGCTATACCTACTTTATATAAATAATAACGCATGTGAAGCCGTTGGCCGAACCTAGTAAACAATAAACAATGACTCATCCTATTTTCACCGCTAATATCCCTCATTATTTTGTTTTTTATACACAAAACAATTATAAGTTTCTAAATCTTAGTACCTAATAAATCTTAGGACTATTCCTAAGATTTAGTAAGTAGGTAGCTTACGTTCCGGTTCACATAAACTCTATGTATTTCACTTACATTCTTTTGTTTTAAAAAAAAAACAATATAATGAAGGATATTAGCGGTGAAAATAGTATGAGTCATTGTTTATTATTTACTATTTCGGCCCGCTGGCTGAAACAAAAACTGCTGCTCAGCAGCGGTAGGATTCCAGTAAGAAGAGCTGTCAAAGTTTGTCATATTTCACGCGTTCTCCACACATCGTCAGTCAGTTCCCTCCCCTCCCCATGAATCAATCATGGTGGACGTCGTGGGGACTTCAAAGACAGAATTAATTGAGCAATCATCGGAGACGGTAGGCGTCATGACGCTCAATTGCAACCGCCACGTGTGTTTTACTTTTGTTCTTTAACTGCTTGTTTTAACTTAAACGCTATGGCGTCTCCGTTTCAAAATCAGACGCAGCTCGGACGGTTGTTTCGAATTCTAGAATAGAATGGAATAGAAATACATTTATTTATAACAACAAACAAATAATTCAAAGCAAGACACTTATAGAATAGGAAAATGATTACAGTTGTTATTAAAAGGCCCTAACTCAGTACAATGTTCACTAAGAGACCTAGTCAGCGCTGGTCTTCAGTAAGAATCCGTACAGATGACGCTACAAACAGGCTCACGCTGTGAGAAAAATAAAATAATAGAAAAATAATAACTTAATTTTTTTTTAATACAGTATAAAAATAACGAAACGAGAAGGCTGGCTGTGACTGCTGTGTGTTTTTCCTCTATGTAATCTAATCATATAATAATGTAGGTATTATTTACTTTAACTAAATTAACAAAGAAACGTACAATGAAATCAGAGCGTATTAACTATAGTAGTATTAATTAACGTAGATTGTTTGTAACAATCTGCCGTGAGGTAGTCACGGCAGATTGTTACAAACAATCTAAGCCAACATCATGTTTATGTTAAAAACAAACAATAAAAACAACTAAATAAACTAATATTGTAGGCAGCCGAAAGTATTATGTGACCTTATCAGATATTTCTTAGGACTTTTAAGTCATAATCCACGCGCGGTCAGATAGAATAAACAATTTTTGTTTCAAATAAGAATTTGTGGATTTGTATGATTTTAAAAGTTTAATGGCTAATAACTCGTTAATTTATTATAAGAAATCGGGGATTCATAATGAAAAATTAGGTATGTTATTCCGGTATATTACTATCATTTTTTACCAGAATCCCAAAATCCCTAATGCATAGAAAAAACTACTATGGCAGTACTAATTGGTTTACTCAGTGCGCATGATTGTTTGTTTTTAACAAACATTTAATGTATCTATCGAAGTACTTATTATAAATATGTATGTAGTAATTTATTTGAAAAAAAAATGTCTTTCATTATTTTTTTCTGGAAAAAATAACTTAAGTAGGTACCTAGTACCTACATATTAATACTCAATGAATGTGTTCAATAACGCCAGAAGAAACGATCAAAATCCGAAACTCGCATTATTATTTCAGGTTTGAATTGCCATTTCTGTTACTGTGTCATGCCATGCCTCGTTGAAATAACTATATTGCAAAATAAAGCCTGTGTTATTTCTAAGGGATAAAGTGGCTCTTCGCGGCCGCCGCGCCAGGCACACAGCTGCACTTTGGATTTATTCTCCGCGCCTAATTTCGGTCGGTGGACTTATTTTAACATTAAATACACGCACACAGAGATATCCCTTGTGTAAACATATCGCCCTAAAATTGGCATCGTACGAAAGGAAGAGCCGAGGCTTGTAAGTATTGTTTTTTAGGGTTTAGTATTATATAAAATAATAAATATCCTCTGCACAGTGTACGTTACAGTTTGAACTAAAAAAAAAAGTGAACATTTAAATTTTTTAGTCTTGTCGAAATTTTATTACATGGTCAAGTGAGGTATCAAATGAAATACTTAACAAATAGGTTAATATAAATAATGCATGTGTATGATGAGTTATTTCTTATTTTTGTCGTTAATTTAAACCATTGGGTTATGGATATTAATAGACACGTGCTGTACCAGCCCATCATCATATCAGCCCATGCACGTCCACAGCTGGACATAGGCCTCCCCCATACGACGCCACAAAGAACTGTCCTGAGCGACCTCCATCCATCGAATCGCTGCGACCACTGACTGCAACGATGTCTTCAGTCCATCAGGTGGATGGTGTCTCACCAATCTTTTTTGCGTTTTACCTGAGTAAGGGTCTAAAATAAGGACCCATTTTCGTAATAACTTTTGTTACTTATTCATTAGCATACATTATTACGTTTAGTGCTGAAAATGCAACAAGGGAATGCCATTTTTTGTTATACATAGAACATACACAGGACACCGGGGACATGTATTTGTAGATCATCGTACCAACATTTATCCCAAGGCGGGAATCGAACCCGCAACCTTGATCGAAAGTGGATGTTCGCCCGAAATTATCGCTCGTATCTCAAGCTTAGTGTTCCTAGCTTATTTGAGCATTGAACTGAGAGAATCACATGATTGTGTGAAATACCGATATTGTATGATAACCAACTGATAACTGATGTGTTTGATTTGATTTAGTGAAGTCGATCCTAATTTGTAGGTAGACAATCCACAAGTGTGTCCGTATGCAAGTCACGAGTTAACCCTTTTATAAGTTGTCTATAAGAAATAGGACAGACAAGTCGAGGAGATAGAGATATTTGTCTTCATAAAATCGACGACTCTACCTATCGTGTATTAAGAAAAGGTCGGAGCGGCTGTCTCGAGCACAGGGTTTGTCCATGTCCCATAAGCTTCTGTTTATTTTTTTATGTTATTTATGTTCCTTTTTTAAAATGTTATATCTCATGATTAAGACCAAATAAATGCTGTAATAAGAAAATTATGCTATTTAACATAATATAGGTACAAGTATTTCATCTAAAGTTTATCTATCATTGAACTTAATTTAAAAAGATTTGATTTAGGTACATTTATTAACATTTTAGCGGAACCAGATTCAGCAGCGGCTGTCTCATTATTCAATATTTTTATGCATCAGTGACTCCCTTAAAAAATAGCCTTAATTTATGTTTTTTTTTTTGTTGCTGTATATTTTGTTTTGTTTGTTAGTTATAAGTTTAGGTTATGATAGGACTGGCATACTTTACGAAGTAAAAGTCCTTAACAATAAATACGATTTAAAAAAAAAGAAGTTTATCTATCAAATGAAATACACATAAGCCATATCAGCTTCATTAATTATGTACATAATATTGTAAAGTAGATAGGTACATATCATATCATCTGAGTTTTATATTCTCATATCCACATTCTAATATTATATTATTTTAACGAATAAGTAAAGTTTTTGAGTGTCTTATACGGATGGAAATAAAGCGTGTTTGAGTTGTATTGATTTCTGAGCCCAGATAAGGTAAACTATGGCCTCGCAGCTCTTAATCTAGCGGGCAATATTTGGTTTAAGCTTTCAATGCGTTCGACAGTTGAGTGCAAGCAATGTGGCCAGCACATGCGTACAGTCAGCTACGTAAACAACCCATACGTGTGTAAGACACGGTCAACAGCCAAAATGGCTAAATAAAGTTATTTTTCATGATAAAAAGGAGTATTAGGTATGTTTTCATATGTGAGTTTATTTATTACACCAAAACTTTGATCTCTAAGTTACGGTGGTTTGAATATCACACATGTCCACACGTCATGTTATGTGTTATATTCTAATACTAGCTGCGCCCCGCGGCTTCGCCCTAGTGGAAATATGTTTCAAATAGTTTATAAGACTTCCTCTTGAATCAACTATTTTGTAACCAATAAATTGATTATTCTGATTATTATAGTAGGGGTCCGAGCCCAAGAGAGGATTTCGGAGTTTACTAAATCGCGGCAGTTTTAATATACGGGGGTATACCTGGTACTCGGTTAAGTACCTCGGATAATATTAGTAAAAAATATGAATCATCAGCAATTCTCGAGCGCGTCAGATTAATATAGGGTGAGTTAATTACATGCTAAAAAGTGTATATTCCACTAATCTGACAATTTGAGAGTGGCGGAAAGAAACGGGCGGGCTACAAAGTTGTAAAAAAAAGTCATCTCGACAATATATGTGTCAAATTTTCTAAAAACCTTCCTCTTAAATCACTCTATTTATTTAAAATAAACTGCATCAAAATCCAAAAAAAAAAAAAAAAAAAAAAAAAAAAAAAAGGTATACATTATCATAGATGAAGGAAACATTTATTTTATTCGTCCATGACATTATATAATTTTTTTTTCTTCTTATCATCTAAAAGCTTTGCAACCCAATAGGTATCTATGACGCGCTCGAGTAAATCCCCATTTGAAAGAAAGAAGAAAGAAAATATTTGTATTTACCTTAAAACTACTATACACAACAAACTTTAAACTACGCAAATTATTACTACCTATATTACAAATTATTGTGCGTAGCAGAGTTCAGGCAAATATGGCCTTCACTCAGCATTGTGCTGGGTGCCCACTAATGTGTTTAGTATCGTGGTCTCCCCTACTGTTAAAAAAACCGCATCAAAGTCTATTGCGTAGTTTTAAAGATCTAAGCATACATAGAGACAGACAGACAGCATCTTCAGCGACATCATCACACTATATTTATAGCCAGTAGGATAATGAGCAACTAGTAGGTACCTACGCGAAGTCCAAGACCGAAACAAATGATAAAAATTTTGAAAATATCATGGTTAATTAACACAGAACGTTATCTTGTGATCATAGGGTATGGTATGAAACTGTGCCAACATATTGGAAAACTCAAAAATCAAATCATGGTAAATATCCCGTTATAGGTGATGAAACCAACGGGAGAAATATAATGATATAATGATATCATATATTTTTCCCGTTGGTTTCATCACCTATAAGCTAACTGCAGGTATGCCCAATGGGGCATACCTGCAGTTAGCTCATCAATAATACAGACGAGAAAAGAAGGCATGACGAGTCAAAAGTACTACTGCAGGTATGCCCAATGGGGCATACCTGCAGTTAGCTCATCAATAATACAGACGAGAAAAGAAGGCATGACGAGTCAAAAGTACTAATGCTAACAAATTATTTGAAGCTAAAGAAAGCCAAAGGTCTTTCGTATTGGTATAGACCTGTATAGACCTCATCGATTTCGATGACGGCGACCCTAGACATCACGGATTCTTCTATTATGCGCCCTAATATTGGTAAATACAACGCTGACAAACACCGCAAGCTCAAGACTTGTTACGAAACACCTGGCTCTGCTAAAATAAAGTTTAGCTCTATATTTTCCCATCAAACACCTTCACAGAACAAATTCCTGAAACTCTTGAACGAAAAACTTCTATACCGACAGGAAAACGGCGAAATTGATATTTCCATCACTTTAAAGTACACAAAGTCATTTCCCGCTGTCTGTGTATACCTATGCTTAGATCTTTAAAACAACGCAACGGATTTTGATGCGGTTCTTTTTAATAGATAGAGTGATTCAAGAGGAAGGTTTATACCTTTAACTATTTGAAACATAGATTTCAACTAGGGCGAAGCCACGGGACGCAGCTATTTAATTAAATATAAAAATATATGCTATACCTTTTTTGGAATTATGAGGTAGCGCCGCCAAAACTAAACTAGCTGTCCTGCAAGATCGAGACGACCGATGTGGCGCGGTGGGCGAAGGTCCGCCTGCGACGCAGGAGGTTGCGGGTTCGATTCCCGCCTCGGAACAAATGCGTGTACGATCTGCAGATATTTATTTCGGGTGTTCTGGTCGTTTTCTATGTATAATAAAAAATATCTATCTATGTAATGTATTGTATTATGTACATATATCAGTTATCTAGTACCCATAACACAAGCTCTGCTTACCATGGGGCTAGATAATGCTGTGTGAATTGTCCAGCATTATATATATATATATCTACAAAAGTTAAAAAATATTTTAAACATCAAGTTTAAAATAAACTAACCTACAACTTTGAAACATTTTGCAAAGTTTTAGGTAAGTTTGTTTTCCATTGTACCTTCAAAACTGAACTTTCTAGTTTTGTTAAGGAAATTTGGCCAATTTCGTAACTTTTTAAAGTCTTTTTTAATCTCATTTGTAATGTGAAATCTTTTATTTTTTTCTACTTTTTACTACTTTAGGTACCTGTGTAGTAGAAAACATCTTTTAATTTAATTTGTGTAATCTGTAACTACAGGTCGTTACATTAACAACTTATGTATACATATACTTGAATTAATTGCTTACACTTAGCTTAATAACTGGCGTATCTATCCATGGGGGGGGGGGGGTTGATGCCCATAATCCCCACGCTGGGCATGCGGGTTGGGGATCGCAGTATAGGGAGTGTGCTGCAAGGGACACTGCTGCCCGCCCCCCGGTGTATGTCGCCTCCTACGACACCCACGGGAAGAGTTGGGTTGGTGCTATTCTTTTTTAGGCCAGTGGCCGTCGGTTCTTGGCTGTGTGGTGTCCACACAGCCAAGAAAAGAACCGACGGCCACTGGGGCAAACGTGTTCTTGAGTGGATACCACGACTCGGTAAACGTAGTGTAGGACCCACCCTCCGACCAGGTGGGATGACGACCTGCGAAAGACTGCAGGTAGATGCTGGATGCGGCAAGCTGAAGACAGGGCGCTATGGCACTCATTGGGGGACCTATGTCCAGCAGTGGACTGATATAGGCTGATGATGATGACGATGAATCTTTCATAATGTTTTTGTAGAGAATTGTTTTTAGAAATATATACTTACTCATATAACATAGATATCAGAGTTGCCTCTACTTTTTGTTTGTACTTAGTTCATGTTTAAATTTTGTAACTTGTTATGAGTAAACCATTTGTATGTGTGTGTGTGGCGTGTAGGACTGTCGCTCAGAACTTAGATACCCGGAGAAGTCTAGTAGGTAGTAGTAGTACCTATCCAAACAAAAACATATGTCAATTAGTACTTATTAGGAGACGAGATTTATGGCGTAAGTAAATAATTTATTTGTCTTTCATGTGACAAATACATTATTTAGTTACGACAGTCCTACACGCCACGGTAGTAGATATTATTAGGTGCACCTACCTTACCGTTTTTATAAGTTAAACCAAACTCTTTCCAAAATGTTTAGTCGCAGCAGTAGAAAATCAAGATAAATAGGATGTTATTTATCTGAAATGATACAGACAAATAAACACAGCGCCCGCCGCGCCCGCCGCGCCCGCCGCGCGCCGCTCCGCCACTGAGAGTTCAGTGGTTGACTTGACACCGCACTGTTGATCCAGTTTATTAACCTGGCGTATATAAAATACTAGCTGTTTCCCGCGGTTTCACCCGCGTTAAATGACTCAGCGAGTCTGTGGGTCAACTATACCCAGAGGCTTATAGCTTTGCGGGTCCAATATAATAACGCGTTTAGGTTGCTATTGCGACTACCGCGATTCTGCAGGTGCCTCCATGTTCGCCCAGGCACGCACCGACACCTTCGATGCCATGTGGCGGACGAAGTCAGCCTCACAACTCAGCAGAACCCGCGGGAGCAGAAACAGCATCCTAACCGCGATTGCTGCAAATTTAACTGTCCTCTAATGCACAAATGGTCCAAAGGACAAAATCTGTAGTTAATTATAAGTACTCATATCTTGTTATGTATAAGAAATCTAACACCATGAATTATTATTTGTTATCTGAATAAATGAATTTAATTATTATTATTACTAGCTGCGCCCCGCAGTTTCACCCGCGTGGTGATAGATTTTTTAGATAATATACAAGATATGTTTATAAATTGTAGCCTATGTGTTATTCTGATGTATAAGCTATATTATTGTAAAGTTTAATTCAAATCCATTCAGTAGTTTTTACGTGAAAGAGTAACAAACATCCATCCATCCATACTTACAAACTTTCGCGTTTATAATATAATTTAAATAAAACGGCTTGCTATCTTTTTTTTACCGTTCGATTCTAGTTTTAAATAATTCTGTATTCATAGAAATCGACTTCAAACGTAACCAGGGTTCGTTGTCAGAAAACAACGAACGCCACTTTACCCAAGTACCGACTATTTTAAGAAACCTACATACCGTAAGTATAACTAAATTATTATATTCTCTGCCTACTAATATTATTATACCAATATTATTATACTAATATTATTATACCTCTTGTTGGAGCGCCATCTAACTGCAGCAGCAAGTACATATCACACAGTGTACCACAGTGCATCGTATAGTTTCTACTACACTGCAGCCGCGTCATCAACGACCAATAGGAGCGCTTTAAAATGACGTGTGGTAGACGCGGATTGGTTATTTTGTTCCCAAACCCCACTATCCATGATCATTGTAATTTCTAATTAATATACTCGCAATCTTTACTGAATGAACTTGACTTCTTATTTTTCTCCACATAATTCGAGTTCCTCCACATAATTTGTTATTGTCCTCAACACCTCATATCGGTTGGCACCCACCTCGATGTTGGTTGCATCTTCAGGCCAAAACCACTTACAAAATTCAAAATCCTTTGTTTCCATAGGTTTACCAAATAAGCACTTAGACCTTACTGACTTTACTTGATCAAATCTGTCTGAAATTTTGCATGATATGAGGTGTTGCGGCAACCTCCTGCGTCGCAGGCGGACCTTCGCCCACCGCGCCACATCGGTCGTCAATAACAATAACATCAATATAGGTACTTACATGGAGTTGGGTTCGGATATTAGCTAAGATTAAAAGAAAGTAGAGAAATATGCCTTACATAGTATATAATAGTATGAGTAGTATTAGCTTCTAAGCGATAAGGCCACCCATTGTACCTGTCGCATATAATGTATTTTGTAATAATTATTTTGATTATGGTGTACAATAAAGAATTTTTGTATTGTATTGTATTGTAAATAAGCAGAGCTTGTGTTATGGGTACTAGATAACTGATATACATAATACAATACATTACATAGATAGATATTTTTTATTATACTTAGACCAGAACACCCGAAACAAATATCTGCGATCGTACACACAATTTATATATGATTATGTTTGTAAGTTCTGTAATAGCACTACCTACATACTAAACTGTTGTACATAGTGTCCACACTACCCAAAGGTTCGTTTATTTCATTATGCTCGCCTATGTGCAATAAAGTACATAGGTATATTTTATCTATCTATCTTATATTTTATTACTTTTTTATTACTTTTTAATATAAATAATGCTGGACAATTCACACAGCATTATCTAGCCCCATGGTAAGCAGAGCTTGTGTTATGGGTACTAGATAACTGATATACATAATACAATACATTACATAGATAGATATTTTTTATTATACATAGAAAACGACCAGAACACCCGAAACAAATATCTGCAGATCGTACACACATTTGTTCCGAGGCGGGAATCGAACCCGCAACCTCATGCGTCGCAGGCGGACCTTCGCCCACCGCGCCACATCGGTCGTCATATAGAGCTATGCTCAGGTTTTCTCTGAAAGTTAGGACTCGTAACGATAATAGATATCATCCGACAGCGGACAGAGAACAAAAGATAGCTCAAAGAATTAACAAGTTGAAGTGGCAGTATCTCGGCCATATCTCGCGAAGAACCGGCAACTACAAACGTGTTCTTGAGTGGAGACCGTGACTCGGCAAACGTAGTGTAACACCCCCTCCGCTCAGGTCGGATGACGACCTGCGAAAGACTGCAGGCAGATGCTGGATGCGGCAAGCTGAAGACAGGGCGATATGGCACTTATTAGGGTATGCCTATGTCCAGCAGTGGACAGTTAATTGTTGATGATGATGAAATAAAATATAACCTAGAAAAACCTTTTTTATAAAAACTTAATTTACTTAGTTCGAATGGTTGACATCAACTCTCCAAATCAAACAACATACCTACGTGACTTTCATAAACGCAATGACTTTGGCCTTCATAAATCTTACAAAATTAATTTATTCCTCGAATCTATTCTCATGATATTCTATAAAGTTATAAACATAAAAAATCCGTGCGTGCTCAATAATGGAGGCGTCCGATTATCTAAATGAGTATTCTGCTGTGCAAACATTGGCCGGCTTGTCACTGTCTCCTAAAAGGCCATTCAGGTGGACGAAATGCGATCTAAAGCCGTTACTTGAAAATTACTCACTCATAAACTCTTGCTCAAAACCACGTTGTCAAATTAATATTGTGGACGTAGACCAGTTGGTGGCATAGAAGGTGGATGGGCCACACGGAATTCAATGCTGCCACAACAATAGCCGTCACTTGTCCTCAACTAAATCTGGTGAGTTTTGACATGTTGTCATGTTTTTATCAACGCCCGCTGTCATGCCGCGACTATTTCACGCACCAGAGAATGCCCAATTTGCCACAATGGTCCACACTTCTAATTCCCATTGTGGAGAATCCGAATTTAACTTTTCTGTTTTTGCGACGCATGACAATGAAGGGCAAGCTTTATTCGTTAATGACTTCAGTGTGCGACTTACGGATTTGGCATTCTGAACCCACAGAGTTTTTGCTATAAAGTTGTGTAACTGACTTAGCGATAATATTGTTAATGTTTCCTGAATGGACATCTTCCTAAATGGCTTAAGAGTGATTATGAGCTTATTTTTTTTGACACCGGAAGTCAGAACGCTCAGGAAATAAAAAGTAAAAATCTGGTCATTTTCACACAGCATCTGTTCTCGATGTTTATACATCGAGGACGAGCTCTGCTGAGGTACTTGTGTGTAGGTATAAGATGGAACATACCGAACCTAACTTCTAATTTAACAAGTATTTGGTATGCTTGCTTTTATTTCGGTCAACGATTAAGTATGATTACTGATTTAGAGAAACTACTACATTTTAAAGGAGTTTTTTGATGATAAGATTATGCCTAGAATAAGATTAATTTACTATGATGCTTTTAGGAGTAAAATAATATTTTGGTATAACTTTGACTCTATGTTAATTTTATTTTAAAAAAATATTGTATTTCCAAATAGGATTCAATTGTTGATACTATTTTAATTATAAGACGTTCATGTAATTATGATTCACACAATTTTACAATAAACTTATTCTTATTCTTATACATCGAAATATTTTAAGACAAAATATATCATATTTCTCGAAAAAAATGATTTTGAAGGACAAATATCAGAAGGCTACTGATATTTTTGTACATTATATTTTCGAGCCGTAGTAGTAGACGTATTTTGAGCCTCCTGAGATATACCCACCATAGATAGATAGATAGATAGAAAATTCTTTATTGCACTTTAACTATAAACTATGTACAGTAAAAACTTAAAAATTAAGTACAATTGGCGGTCTTATCGCTCAAGAGCGGACTCTACGGATCTCTACCAGATAACCATGGATGGATAGGATTGTGGACAGTACCAGGGGATCTGTGTGCTTGTAAGGTAAGTTATGGGATATTATAAATAAAATACTTATAGTACTTATATAGAAATATACTACATATATATCATAAAATATATATACATATACTACTTATAAACATAGGATCTCAGCTTAGTGACAGCAGGACAAATAGTGCTCTTTTAACAGTGATTTTAAGGTTGGTAATGACTTACCACGCCTCACCGATATTGACAATGCGTTCCATAGTTCCACAGCCCGGGCAGTAAAGGATTGGGCGAAGAAGGAAGTAGAGTGAACAGGTACTTGAAGCATAAGGGTTGAAGAAGAGCAGAGAGAAAGAGTATGAGAAAGATGAAGAAAGGTGAAACGTGCTCAATTATCGATCTAAGCTTAAGTAAAGCTTGCCGTAGAAAAGCATATGTGGAAGTGATAGGGGATGACAAAACAAGCTTTCATAAAACAGGCCTTATCGAGCTCTATGATAAACTGCAGGGCTACCTAAGCAACGCTCACCTCCGCACAATCGATTTAAATCGGGTCGCCGAGCGGATAGCGCGCTTGCGCTCTGTCTTCCACTCTATCGATCCACTCCCTTACCTATATACGAGCCATGTAACAACACAATAGCAGCATGTACCAGTACATAGGACTTTGTTCCCTGAGAACAGGGTCGTAGAAAGTTATACAAAATACAAAATACAAAATCATTTATTTGCAGTCAACGGGTTATAAGTTAGTATGCTTATTCTAAAACGTCCCATGCGATGACTTACCAGCTGAAACAGCTTTGGCGTGCATAAATTATATAATATTAATTGCAAATATGTATTATTGGAAAATTAATTAAAATAATGTCAAAACGATGTGTATGTATTATAATAACATTGGTCCTTAGATATAACAAAAAGATACACATCACACATCAAAATAACACGCAAAACCTCACCTTATGAACCTCATTGTACATTAAATTGCTACGAAACAATTTATGAGAATCCATTAATAACGGAGTTTAATAACTACTAAGCTCCGTTATTAATGGACACGTTAACTTAAAGGAAGTTAATGACGTTCAAAGATATTGTTGAACGTTAGTTTTGGTGTTCGTTCAACGATCGGTCTAGGTATTTCACTAAAATGCGCTGTTTCCTAAACGGCCCGTCTAGCCATTCTATAGACAGGCTAGTTTTTGGATCAGAAGAAGATATTTAATTTTTTTTTGTGTACAATAAATAATTACAGAATAATCTCAGCTAACTACTAATGTTTTTTTTATATCTTTACTATGGGCTGTGACCCGCACGCGATTATGACGCCCAACTAGATACTAATATTAATCTAGCCACTCCATGCTGCCCTTGCTACGTCCCTGGATACGTATGGCTACGGGAAATGGATTTTAATGGAACCGCATTTTCATCGTAGGTGTTAATTTTGCCAGGGAGGAAACGTTCTGTTTTGTTATTTTTGAGGCTTTCGTCTGGGAATAAAATGTTTGATGAAATATATTTTTGATCAATAACAATGGTAATACTAAATATGGTTCCACAAAATTATATGTTTCTATAAACATAGTAACGCGAAAAACGAGTTGATCCGATTATAGCGGACTTCGAAAAAGAGGAGGTTCTATGATCGGCTGCAGGTATATAACTTCACTTTCGTTTCGATTTGATGTTTTGGTTATACTTAGTTTTGCTTTTCTTTCAATTGTTAAATATAATCTATGGATCAACTATACCTACCATTGTACTTTAGCCGCACTCGCGGTGTCTGTGAGGCAGAGTAGCCCTCGCGTCTAAACACAAGTTTTACTTAGTTAGAGCGAGGAGTCGATGCATTTTCAGGACTTTGTTTTTAGGTTTGATTTTGGTTTTAGGGTAGAGTACTTTACCTAAAGGTAAACTAAATAAAAATAAAATAAATATAAATAATGCTGGACAATTCACACAGCATTATCTAGCCCCATGGTAAGCAGAGCTTGTGTTATGGATACTAGATAACTGATATACATAATACAATACATTACATAGATAGAATTTTTTTATTATACATAGAAAACGACCAGAACACCCGGAACAAATATCTGCAGATCGTACACACAATTGTTCCGAGGCGGGAATCGAACCCGCAACCTTCTGCGTCGCAGGCGGACCTTCGCCCACCGCGCCACATCGGTCGTCAAACTTAAATGTTATAGAGATAATCGTAATTAGTTTTAGATAAGTACTCTGTTAACCTTTAGAAACCATTTTTTGAAAATAAATACTTTTTTATTATTATTTATTTATTAACTAACTATGTACTTTATTTTTGTATGCTCGTTGATTTAGTCGATAGACAATGATCTCAAGACGGTCCCTTACAAATTTAATTCCATTTTTCCCTTCATTTTAATGAAGTCGTATTTTAGTTTCTATGAAACTATAAAATTATGTTTGAACGCAGCATTGCCTACATTATTGCATTATTTATTTTATTGATGATAAATATGATAATATATACAAAACTGTTTAGTAGTAAAATGTATATGATTACTAGCTGCGCTCCGCGGCTTCGCCCCCGTGGAAATCTGTGTCAAATTGTTTAAATGAGAAAATGTATCCTATGTCCCTGGTTCTAAGATACCTCTCCACCCATTTTCAGCCAAATCGGTTCAGCCGTTCTTGAGTTATAAATAGTGTAATTAACACGACTTTCTTTCGTCATCCCACCTGGTCGGAGGGCGCCCTACACTACGTTTACCGAGTCGTGGTCTCCACTCAAGAACACGTTTGCCCCAGCGGCCGTCGGTTCTTCTCGAGATATGGCCGGCCCACTGCCACTTCAGCTTGCTAATTCTTTGAGCTATGTCGATAACCTTGGTTCTCTACTAATACTTTCTTATGCTTAGACTTAAGTACATATTGAGAAATATCAAATAACGTGTTCAAGATTTCACGGACAGATAATAGAATAATACAGTAAAAAAGACTATGAACATAATGTTCTTTGTATATACATAGGTACATTACGTCATCTATAAAGTTAATTAAGTATTTTTAAGTTACAAAAATGTTTACTATAAACACCTATTTTCAATATTAACATTATTGTCGACAAACAATTCTCAGAACTTCTCTTCAGAACTTTTAATAGGAAACAAAGGTAGGTACTTTACCCATATGAACTTAATTTGGATACGCTCGATTCTTTTAATATTAACATCATAACGAGGGTTATATGTAGGTATGCATATTATGTGAGGCATATTCTAGAATATGTAGATTAGAATCTGTATCTAGAGGTAAGTATATAATAATAATACACACTGGCTGGGGCAAACGTGTTCTTGAATGGAGACCACGACTCGATTAACGTAGTGTAACAAAATCTGAAACAAAAATAATAATACTATACTGCTGGGGATATTGATACCTACTAATTGACCGAGCGAAGAGCCTCTGCTCGAAGTCTGGCAAATTTTTCTTCCTTGTTGGTACTCTACACGTCGAATTTTACAATTCGCTCTGAAATTACTTTAAACTGAACGGGACTGAACTGCTCTGGAGGAATATTTTATTTCTAACTGCGTACATGGTTTCGGCAAATAAATTCACCAAAGAAGCTCACTGTGGCACGAAGTATGAAGCGACGACGACGGCTAGTGCGGCCGGATCCACTATTCTACCGCACAAAATGTACCTATGAACAAAACATTGAATAGGTATGAGAGTTTTTTTCCGGATTCAAAGTTAATTTGCACGATGGCCGGCCACGGAGCTACCTTTTCATTTCCGTAATAATAATTTGTCCATTTATTACTGGGAATTTGATAAGTGGCGTCGTCGTATGGGTGAGGCCTATTTCCAGTCGTGGCGCGCCCGCCCGGCCGAAAGAATAATGAAACTTAGCCTTTTGCATTTCCTTCGATATATACTTGTGATAAGTATAAAAGTAGTAGAGTATTTCCCAGATTTATTCGGGCCTCCCTCCAAGATTGAACTTAATCTGGCAGCTCGGAGCGCGTTTCGAATAAATTAGGTACCTTATAGCTAGGTATCGATTGGCAGCAGTAGGGATCGCTTAAGGAAAGCGGCCGACGAGCGACGACGTGACCCCAGGCTCACGTCGAGCTTTTCGTCCCTCTCACATAGAAAGCAGGCTTCAGATATCGGTTGCTCTTACTTCAAAAATTTGACATGCTATCCTCGACGGTTAAGTAAATAATAAATATGTGTGCCTTGTACGTCAGTGCCCAATATTCTCATTATAGTTGTTCTTATCTTATGGGCTTCTAAACTGTATTTAGTTCCCGGGAAATATTTATGTACGTAGGTACACATTTAACGGGTATTTCAAAAACCTTTTTTGTTTCAGTCTATATCCCAGCCAGAAGTCTGATTCAGGAATGGCCGACTGCTAAAATTATGAGGACGGAACCAAGATTTTATTATATGACGAAATTTATAAATATATATATTATCTTGTAGCATTTGGATATCTAGACTATATTCTGAACTAGGCTGACAAGGCGTGGCAATATATTTTATCTTCGCAAAAGTACTAATAGGTAAGTATGTGTAGTTAGTCCGTGGAAACGTATTCAGGGCGATAACCAGCGGAAACGACTTTATGTAGGTACCTGTTTCTGAAGTTGTAATTGGCACGGAGTCAGGTAAGCAGTAGCTAACCATGTGAATGCGGCCGCCCCGCCCCGCCGCCTGGCCGCGCCGCACCGTAGATAAGTTTTACATGAGAATATTAATTTAGTAATAATGGTCTTTGCCTCAGGCATATTATCAGACGCATTACACTGATCAGTTAGGATTATACATTGTAGATATTCAAAGAAAGAAGATTACGAAGCGGGAAGCTGCCGACCACAAAATCTTTATGATGGGTGAAATTGTCGATAGAGCCTTGCTTTGAAAGTAATTTCGAGAGATTTAAAGAAATCGCTCTAAGCGATAAGGCCGCCCATTGTACTTGTCGCATGTAATGTCTTTTGTAATCTAGTGTACAATAAAGTGTTTTTGTATTTGTAATTTGTTTCAACTGACTTTAAAAATGAGGTTCCTTCTTAATTCGGCTTTAAGTAGGGATTTTTTTAAATAGGCCTCGTGATTCCACTACCAGTGCAGTTGTAGCAACATAGGCACCTATTTACACTTTAAACCAGTATGAAATATGAACAAGAAATGAAAGCAAGTGAATTCTTTTTTGAGAATGAATTCTTAATTGAAGTATGTTTGTAGCCAGCCTGAGATGCACTGAGTTTGTAAAGCTGCTGGCCCAAGGCTGCTGGATGCGTCATGCTGAAGATAGGGCGCTATGGCGCTATAACGCTTAGTAGGGGAGACCTATGATCAGCTATGGACTAACATAGACTGATAATAATGATATTCCTTGGGAGTAAAGTTTGTTATTCCCAAAGGAGTTTGATCTCTCGAATCACGGCTCACCTACGCACCTCCAGCATGGTATCCATATCTGAGTGTAGCATACAAAACCGCCTTCAAGGACAGGAAAACAGAAGGATCGTAGGAACACCGCGATAAGTTCGCAATAACACCATTCACAGATACCTTAAGATCGAAAACACGATTTCATCATCCGGCTTTAGTCCAGCAGCGACCGCTGCTCATCCTCCATCACGTCGTCAAGGCATTCTCTTCTACGGCTTATTGCAGACAGGAAGACTTTTTAGGTATGTCACTGTAGATGTCACTACTAGTTTGTGCCAGCAGTGCTGGCTGGTGCCAGCGGCTTCTCATGGTTGTTTCTATGTAAACGGTTAAAGGTATCAATTTGGGAACTGATTCATAGGTTAAAAAGCCTATGTATTATCCTAGCTCTAAGCCGACAGCAAAAATTCAGCCAAATCCGTTCAGTACCTACCTACTTTTGTTTTCGCTTGAAACACATCTAAGGCGCCTAAGGAAAAATCAGCTATTTATTGGAAGTTTTAAGTAGTTGCAAAATTTCACAATACATTTGGGCTTCCAATGTTGTGTAAAAAATTGTTGTTCGTTTGAAAACTTTTATAAGAGTTATGAAATTTTGTTAATTTCATAACTTTGAAAGCAACCCTTCAACCCTTTGACCCAAAGACATGAATAACAAAAGCTGAATTTAAATAATCATCAAAAAATACCTTTCGAATAAGTAATCCTACTGCATAGTTAAAGAAATACCTGCTGCGTCGAGTAGCCTATTTCTATAATAAAATTGGTACTCTTTGATGAGCTTTTTAGGGTTTCGATCGGTACCTGGTCTACGACAATTTTATGGTCTCGCTATGTCTGTCCTTTGACTATGACATATAACTTGAAATAAAAAATAACATTAAATATCCTGTGCCTGTAGGTACCTACTTTCAGATAAAAAAAACTATTTAATGATATTTAAAACATACATTTAAAATTCATGGTTTTTATTTAAGATGCTATACTTGGAAAAAAATAATAGTACTTACGATTGTGCCTTTTGATCGGTCGGTATCGTTAAATTAGATGTGACTTTTTTTACAATTTGGTGGATTCGATTCCTGGTTCAGACAGGCGATTAATCCAAAATCTTTGAATGCAGTTTATATTGTTATTAAAATCAAAATGATGTCTTCTTTCAGTAAAATGTTCTATCTACAATATTTAAGGTGCTTTCCCTCTATGTGGTATGGCTGTGTGACGCCCTGTATATGCAAATTCTTGGTAATTGAGAACGACACCAACGGGCAGTTTTGTTTTTATGTGATCTTTATAGAAAACAAATAGAAGAGACCCCCCGAAAATTGCCATGCTAGGGGGTGAGGATTTGAAATTTGATGTCGGCAAACTGCGGTAAGCGAAGCGAACCGCAATGCGACACCTGTCACAGTGGCAGCACGATAGGAGTCAAAACACATAACTAACGTAACACGCGTTATTAGCATTATTACGCAAATTTGAGCGCGAATAACTGAGATAAGGCGAATTTTAACGTAAATAACGCGTCAAAAAGCGTTATTTAAGATCTAAAATGCGCCTTTACACACGTCATTCGTGCTAAAATTAACGTTATAATGCTAATAGCGTGTGTTACGTTATGTGCTAAGTAGCGTGGTAGCCTTGCTGATTGAGCAGACATTTTAGTTTTGTTCTTCTGAATGAATTAAAATCACAAACTTTGCTCGAATAGCTTTCGTGGACAATGCAATAAGATTTTGTCCTAGTTATTCTGGGAAAAAGTTGTTAAAAGTAGCAATAGGCTGAATTGAGAAAAATAAACTCTGCCTTTTTACGCTATTTTCCCCTTTCAACGCCTTTTCACGGGTTATTCCATTAAGTTATAATAACGCATGGTAAGCCTTACTGAAATGCTACCATACATGATTTAGCATACAATAGAAACAACGCAAAAATTCTCCTTTTCATGCTAAAATGCGCCTTATTCGCGGTAAAATTAGCGTAATAACGCGAGTTCCGTTAAGTGTTAAATAGTGTGGTAGCCCGCACTGGTTGACATATTGCAAACTTAAAAATCTACCTTTTCCGCATCCGCTCTTGGTATGAAATTATTGCCTTGGTATCCTTAGGATCCGTAAATATATATAATAGCGAAAACGGGTCATGTTAATAAAAACACTATTCATTCATGTCCATACTTATACAAGGTTATTGGTAATTCGACGTATTCCCGTTAGGAGGTGCATCATGCAAAAGTGAACCATTTTTAAGTTATCATGATTCTTACCTTTTTTTAAATAGGTAAGTCAAAAGTGGAACATCAAAAATTGATTTAAAAAAAACTGTCTATTTAAATCTATTTTTTTCTTCTGATTTCTAAAAAAATAAAAAAACTCTGGTTATTTATCAATATTAAAACAACAATTATCGCTCCAAATTTAAAAATGTGAGATAAAAAACGATATTATTTCATTATTCATTGAGATTTTTTTCCTCTAAAATGCCCTAAAAACAAAAAAAAACGTTATGAAACTTGGCTTGCAGATTATTTTAAAAACATAACTGTCTTATTAGCTCTCCAACAATGCATAACAACTATGAACTTATTTCAAAGAAACTTAAAAAAACATCATTACAAAGGAAGCAGGCGGAAATTCGTATACGAACTAAACCTAAGGTCGTTCTTTAAAATTTCTATAAAACGAACTTAAAACAATACCCAATGTAAATAAAACGAAAAATACATATTTAAAATAAAATTTAGAACAGTTAAGTAGTAACGAAATTAAACAAAATTAATAATAAGTGACAATTAGGATATTTTGTAATTTAGCCTAAATAAAGTTTCTTGCTCGAAGTGAAACGCAATACGTTTATAATTAGTGTTTTGTGTTATGCCGCGGAAGAACTCAAAACAAGAATTATAAACACAGCATATGCGATGCGAAATTTGACTACTTCGGTAGTTAAGTCACAACTCAGAAAAATAATGCTACTTTGCGAACGCAATAGGGGAAGTCAAGAACTTTAATTAGGCTAAATTACAAAATGTCTTGATTGTTAATTATTTTTATTTTTGTTTATTGTTGTTACTACTTAACCGTTCTAAATTTTATTTTAAATATGTATTTTTCTACTTACTTTACTTAACTTTAATTACACTTGTACACTTAAGGAAAACCTCATATTGTTGAATAACTATAACCATTACCAACAACTATCTACTACATACCATTAAAATGCACATATAGTTAGCTATTTGGTTTTCGCAAATGAAACAAATCGGACAATCGGAAGTGTATTATTTTTAGTAAAATGCAAAAAGTAATATTTACGGTATTACCCGAAGGTTGCGGATGGATGATTCCGTACAGGTTGTACAGCATCACCCTAATGAAGATAGCTAGATGGATACATTTGTGGTTTGGTTTTTGTAATGTAAAATAATCATTTTACGTTACAAAAATCACAAATGTAGCCTATCTATCTCGTATAGTATCTGGCATATCATGGTCGCTGCATAATGCGTGCACCCAATTGCCACACATTATGCAGCGGTACCAGAGCTCTAGGTCTTTACCAAACTCTCCGCAAATGATACAAAGCTCGTTTCTAACTCCCGTTTCTCCTGCTTCATAAAATACATTGTCACTGTCCGGACCCTGACCTCCGGGTTACACTGAAGCCATAGAACCAGTCCTTTTCAGCCTCTTCCTTCTGTGCGTTAAATGGGCCTTTGATCTTATTTTTTTTCCAGCGTACTGATAAACTGCCCTGCATAGGACAATTGGTGTTAGCCAATAAAATATTTTCGATTTATTGATTATTATTCTTCTTGCTCCATGTTAAACACGGGTTTCCCATCGAGTTTTGCTTTTAATTCCGAGCCTTTCTTTATATGATCATATAAAGACATTACAGGAATGTAATTTTTCAATGCAGTTTTAGGTACCTACACCTACGTAATTTTGCTTCCGATTTCATCTCTTCCACTGCGAGTCCCATTTTGCGGGGAGACCACGCGAGTTTCTTTCCACGTGGCATCTGAAATAAGCCAATCAATTTTCAAACCATAACCAAAGCAAGCTTGCGTGTGTTCTGCCTACGAGTGTCGAGAGTGAAAGAGTATTTACGAGTGCACATTTGTAACAGACTCAGAAGCTCACTCTCTGACAAATGCTAGATGCATTGCTATTCTTAAAGAAAAAAATTAAAATTAATGAGTTATCGAATTATGAAGATGGTTTGATATTTTCACAAGAGCCTCGTTCGTTATCTAGCAGGGTGTATCACGTCCAGGTTAGATTGCTTGGGAGACGAGATGTTGGAGTCCCCCTTCCATCCCTATGTAGTAAAGCTTCTCTTTCTAGGTAGTGAAATCACAGATCACTAAAAACTAGAGCGAAATAACCAAAACTATCTAACTGACATTGGCAGTTGGACAATCCATGCTACGTTCCTTTTCACTAAGACATTTCCCCAGAAAGGGAAGTCTAGAGGTCTAGGATCAATCAGGTACAGTCAGCGTCAAATTGATATGAGCGTCTCGTCTAGTAGTCAAAATGATCTGAAAAACATAAAAGCAATTTGATATACGCAGTTCGAATCATCATTATTGTTGTAAGCACCCAAGGTGTCCAATATATCTTACTTCTCATTGTTTCATATTTATATGAGCAGTCAGAGTGTTCAAAATTATCTAAGCAAACAAAGCTCTCACACAGTGAGGCAGATTATACAGAAGTCCGAAGAGTATAATCAGGCCCTGTGTCTGGCCTTTGTGGATTATGAGAAGGCCTTTGACTCTATCGAGACCTGGGCTGTTCTAGGATCCTTACAGTGATGTAGCCGCCGTTTATGTTTATGCCCTTTAAATATAAACGGCGGCTACATCTCACACCTGCGATTCGCTAATGACATAGTCCTAATGGCGGAGTCGCTTGAGGAGCTGAACCAAATGCTGGACGGCCTAGCTTCAGCCTCCCGATGTATCGGTCTTGGCATGAATTTGGATAAAACCAAAGTCATGATCAATGGTCACATTGATCCAAGGCCGGTGGTCACCTTCTCGAAATCGTTTCCGTATACACCTACCTCGGGCAGATTCTGCAGTAAGGTATAAACATTTCGAGAAGGAGGCTAAAAGGAAGATCCAGCTAGGCTGGGCAGCATTTGGGAAACTACGTTAAGTCTTCTCGTCATCCATACCGCAATGTTTGACAACTAAATTTTCAACCAGTGCGTCCTACCCGTTAACAGACGCTGCTGGCAGAAAAGTGTCCATCCAGACACAGTGGCCATAAACAAAGAATCATCATCTATGTTGTTTATATTAAAAGTTTAGGTATGTGGTTGTATTCTATCTAGAGGTAGGTGCAACTGATAGGTAAGGTAAACTTAAGTTCCTATCAGTAATTTTTAAAACCCGGAACAAAAAAACTGCAAATTGTACAAACATTTGTCCCGAGACGGGCATTGAACCCGCAACCTCCTACGTCACAGACAGACCTTTACCTGCCGGGCCACAGAGGTTGTTTGTCGAAGATATGTTTGAATTCTAATTACCAAATGCAATATTACAATTACAACTGTTTCGTTATGTTATTCAAAGTTTTGTTTAGATTATGATCATTATCGTTCTATAACTCAAGAAAATTGAGATTTATATAAAACCTACCTAATGCTTTTAATTAAATTTGAAGGTAACTGTCACTAGGTCCTGTTTTCCCAGTAGGTTGTCAAATCTCTTTATTTTCTAATGGACAATGGGCAAAATTGTATGGAACTTGGTCCAAGAGCCTCCACTGATGCAACTTGCGGTAAATTTTTTTTTTTTTTTTTATAATAATTTAAATGAAAGGACATAGTTGCCGTAGTATGATTCTGGTTTTATTGTTATGGTCATGTTTGTTCTAACAGACTATAAAATATCACTCTACGTTTAACAATTTGGCTTGGATGTTATCTTTTTTTATTAAGAGCCATGCGATCAATATCACTACAAGGCTAAGATGGTGGAATAAGAGAATGGTTGCGGGTTGGATTCCCGCCTCGGAGCAATTGTGTGTACGATCTGCAGATATTTGTTCCGGGTGTTCTGGTCGTTTTCTATGTATGCAGGCGGACCATCGCCCACCGCGCCACATCGGTCGTCTTATTTTGAACACCCTGACTGCTCATATAAATATGAGACAATGAGTAGTAAGATATTTTGAAAAGCTTGGGTGCTTACGACAATATGATGATTCAAACTGCGCTTATCAAAATGCTTTTATGATTTTTCAGATCATTTTGACTACTCTAGACGCTTATATCAATTTGACGCTGACTGTACCTATGTTATCTTCGTAACTGGCATAGCCTAGGTACCATATGATTACCATATGTGCACATATGTGCATCCTACCGTACGTTTTCCTGCTTTGCATGAACAGTGGTCAACTGCATCCAATCCATATTCGTAATCATTTACTACCACATAAGAATAATGCTTGCGGGCTCGAGAGTGCCTCGACGATTTTATTTTGCCTCTCAATAACTTATATCTGGATACAGCTCGGTCGAATAATTACCATTATGTATGTGAGATATTCATTAACAAGTACAATACAACGAAGTATCAAGGTAGGTATTTTCAAAATACATAAAATAAAATAGTCAAACGGAAAAAAGATCTTCCGTCGTATTCGAAACAATAATAAAAAAAAAAGAACGAAGTGAAAATCGCGGGAGCGCGTATTTATTGCCATTTGTTTACATGGATTTACAATTTGGATTAACTAGTCATTTTGAAGATTCTTAAACGATGATTTTCCTCATAGGTGTAGTACAAAGCACCACTTGCTGTGTCACTCGGGCGAAAGTACGATTCCTACCTCGTGTATTTTAATTTGAGTCGTCATGTTCCAGGCAAAATATTCAATTAAATTAAGGGTCAGAAGTGTGGCGTTCGGGAATTCTATTCTGCATCGAATGGGCCTGGGCTAAGTAATAATGCTGGACAATTCACACAGCAACATCTAGCCCCAATTAAGCAGAGCTTGTGGGTACTAGATGACTGATATATACCTACATAGATAACGACCAGAACATCCGGAACAAATATCTGCACAATTTTCCCGAGGAATCGAACCCGCAACCTCCTGCGTCGCAGGCGTATCTTATCACAGCAAAAGCCTGATGATTGCGACAGATTCCTTAAATCTTATTTGGTTTCTGATTTCTTTATACTCTCTTATTTACCAAAAATACTGCCCCTAAAATAGTCTGATTGTAGATACATGTCAGATGGTGCAGATTTTTTTTTTTTTTTCAGAAACTGGATATACAGCATTGGCACTTCCTATGAAAGTAACGGAAGGCACCGGGGCTCCAATGAGATCAGTGGCAATTTGTCCTATCCAGGCTCCCGAGCTTTGAGAATAAAAACGAAGATTTAAGAATTTGACAAGTTTTTATTTAAGAATGTGTCTGTAATACATACTACTTTTAATGAAAATTAAATAAACTTCGGGTTATCAATCAACTTAACATACGAGCGGCGTTTGAAAAGCTGTTTTAAGCTTTTCTAACGCCGCCCTTATACAATTTTAAAGATACACGAATAGATAGTAACTATAAGTACTTGAATATAAAATTATACCAATAAGCTTGGATGGATTGTGTGAAAGATGACGTACAAAGATGACGGCAGATAGACGAGAGTGAGAGAAAAATACATGTTGTGCCGACCCCACCTAGCGTGGGATAAGGACGGGAAGATGAAGACGATACTTCAATTAATATTTTTAGAGGACCTATTTTGTTTTTGATCAAATATAGGTCGTCTTACGTCTTCTTACTTTGCAAGACGTTTCAAAATGTTTTTTTACCTTTCACAACATATATTTACAAAATAATCATTTACAAGGGATTTCTTGCTTAAGAACTAAGAACTAAAACAGTTTGGCATAACCTCTATACCTATACAAAACATATTTAAACTTTTACGCATAAGAACAGAAAACTAAAACAATTTGGCATAACCTCTATACCTATACAAAACATATATAAACTTTTACGCATAAGAACAGAAAACTAAAACAATTTGGCATAACCTCTATACCTATACAAAACATATTTAAACTTTTACGCATAAGAACTAAGAACTAAAACAGTTTGGCATAGCCTCTATATCTATACAAAACATATTTAAACTTTTACGCATAAAAACTAAGAACAAGAACTAAAACAGTTTGGCATAACGGTCAATTGTCGGATTGTTTAGGATACGTTATTTATTAGCCGTTAATGTCCAGATTATCACTGTCTTCTGCATCTAAGTCATACCAATCTTTGCCTGCAAAGGTGCTCAGGTCAAAGGAATTATCTAGCACCGATTCAGTTTCATCTTCAGCAACTAACTCAGATTCTTCGTCTTCCTCTACTATATAGTGTGACCCAGAATTCGTTTCTATTTCATTTATTTCCATTGTGTGTTTTAATTTACCTTTATCTTTTGGCTTTTTGACACCATCTACGTACTTAGCCAATTCGTAATTGGCCTCGGGGTCCGGGTCGCGGTAGCGTACACTCCGTTCATCGTTTACATCATTTTCATAAGCATCATCACATTCAATGACTGTCGAGGAAAAGGAACCACTTTCAGTGTCAGCTTTTGGGAGCAGTGGTTTTGTGGGCATTGGTTGTTGGAGCCATTCACTAACCAAGCCTGATAGAAATTCGTCACCCTCTTTGCATTCTCTCTCCTCTTTTTGGTCATTCATCTGAAATTGTTCTAGAAACATGTAGTGTTAAGGATTAGGGAAGAATCCTAGAGTCTGGGTTCTTGTTCTTAAACATAACATCAGAAACTATCATGATTATAACACAAAAGTCATTTATAACGGGATAATAACCATGTTTTGATTTTTGAATATTCCAATATTTTAAAACCGACTTCGAATCCCTTAATTTTACCCTGTTTTTGAGTTTTGCGTGATAAATGCTAATCTCTAGTGAATACAATTTGTATGGTACCACTACCACCTCGATCATCTATCTATACTAATATTATAAAGATGAAAGCTTTGATTTTTTCTTTTGTTTGTTTGTTTGTATTGAATAGGCTCCGAAACTACTGGACAGATTTGAAAAATTATTTCACCATAGGAAAGCTACACGATCCCCGGTGAACATAGGCTATATTATATTTTCAAAATCATTGATCATTTACCTGTTCCGATTTGACAGGTATTCCTAGTCCTTGTTCGATTAACTTCGTATTCAGACAGCGCCACTCTGACACATCGGCTTCTAATGCCCCTCCCTGGATAGTGTGGTAAACCCAAATCTCGATTGGCATGCTGTTGTCGGTGCAATTGCCTGATTTGGTAATGAAGACTTTATTATATGCGTCTAAGAGGTCCTTCAAAAACTCTTTGGTGATGGAAGGCCATTTCTTGCCTGTGGCGGGCACGATTCCGCTTAGGTGGCAATTGAGGGCCGCGACACCGATCGACTCGAATTCAGGCGCGAGTACCTTCAAGCCTAAAGTTTGTACAGTTTCCACGGTGGCGAAGTCCACGTAGAACACTTTGGCATTAGCTCCGTCGAGTCCAAGAATCGTCGCGCGGCGCCATGTTTGCGATTGGATGCATATAGTGCAACATTTGTCACCCACTTGCCATTCGGTTTTCCCTTCAGTCTTATTTTCATTGTAATACTTCTGAATGTTTGCAAACATTTCATTAAAGCTCTCCTGTTGGTGGACGAGCATCAGATAAATTACAGCAGGAGATATGTAATTTATGAGTTTGGCTTCCAATTTCAACGGGCCCTTGTCTTTGGCGGCTAAATCATGTTCTTCCTCATGTGCTGGTTCTAGATTGTCTCTTGTCAGAATTTTTATTTTGTCACGTTTCCGTTTCGGATTTTCGGGGATTCTGGTGATGTTGAAAATTCTGCAAATAAAGTAAAGTCATAAGTCGAACACCACCTCGGCTATGCATATTAAAATCTTTTATCTATAATATAATAATAATTCATAGCGAAATATATTTTTAAATACACCCACATAAAAATATATACATACATATATAGCCGAGCATAGAACCTTCTCCTGAACGGTAAAAATGAAAAACGCTTACCCAAACGTGATGGCGAATTTATATTTGACCATCTCGTCATTGATACAAACAATGTTATGCTCATCCCTTTTGTCGTAGAGGCAGACTCCGATAGAACCGCGAACCTCTACAACTTCCATTTCAAGGACATGATTCTGATACTTCTTCAGCAAAGCGACCGATTCCGGAGTCCACTTCTTGTTGTGAGGAGTCACACCAGCCAAGTGACATTCTGTAGCCTGCCGAAAGTTTAAACAACTTTAAATATTATGATTTTACTCGTGGTTTAAAAAGACTACGAGAGAACCAACTCATGAGTTGAAAGAGTTAAGTCCAGTGGGTCAACTCTCTATCTTTGCATGAAGATATAATCTTGTCGCAAGGTCCAGTAATCAGGGTGCTAGTCTCTTTATTCTTTAATTTGGTACGAGATCTCTTTAGAAGATACTAGCTGCGCCCCGCGGCTTCGCCCGCGTGGAGATCTTTGTGTCAAATGGTTTATAAACCTTCCTCTTGAATAATTGTAACTATTAAAAAAACCGCATCAAAATCCGTTACGTAGTTTTAAAGATCTAAGGATACATAGGGACAGACAGACCGCGGGTAGTGACTATGTTTTATACTATTACTAGCTGCGCCCCTCGGCTTCGCCCTCGTGGAAATCTATATGTCAAAAGGTTTAAATGATAAAAAGTATCCTATGCCCGCCTCCTGGATCTAACCTCCCCACCAATTTTCAGTCAAATCGGTTCAGCCGTTCTTGAGTTGTAAATAGTGTAACTAACACAACTTCCTTTTAAATATATAGGTAGATGATATTACAACAAGGTTGCATTACCAGTGCTTTCACCATAGTAAGCCTCGTCTGGATAACTCGGAGGGAACTCCAGTGGACCAACAGATGCACTCCTGAGTCGACCAGTTGGACGCGCACTTGGCCTTGCGTCGCCATCTCCGTCACCACGCATCGCGCCCAGTTCACGACTTCTCCTATTATGGGGTTATTTTTGAATACGTTCCGGTTCTTTTCCATGTTTACTACGCATGACATTCCTGTAAAAAATTATTTAGCTATAGACACGCTCGTGGGAGCTTTCGCTGAAAACCAGCGCTGCCTTGGCACCCGTGTAATGAAGCATTTAATGCTGAGCCGGTAGACGGCGACCCTAGACATCGCGAATTCTTCTATTATAAGCCCTGATATGGCTCTCAAATTGGCACTTACCTAGTTCAGGTAGGAATATTTTTCCACAGTCAATGCCCAAACTGTACTCATGGTTTAGTTCTTTATTTAGTCGGTAGTAATCGCTTTGATGCTGCTTCTAAAATAGAATGAAACAAAATTTAGGTAAGTAGATACTCATAAAATACATTCTACTAATATTAGAAACGCGAAAATTTTTATGTATGGATGGTTGTTACTGGTATACGAAAAAACTACTGAACGGGCTGAAATTTTGCATACAGGTAGTTCAAGGCCCGGAATAAAAAATAGGCTACTTTTTATCCCATTAATCAGTTCCCATGGAATAGAAATAACCTTAAGAGCGTTTATTCCTTCAATGCGCAGAAACAGTACTTTTCAAACCCGTTTATATCATGAACCACCTATCTTATATATAGTATATGTTATTTACTAATCATTTTAGGAAATTTTTGTGTCCAAGTAGTTTGACTATAAAATATTTCGATTAATATAGTATGATAACTTGTGAGAGGTTTTCATAATTTCCCTTTCAGCATCAGTTTCGAAGCTCAAAATAATAGAAAATACTGACATATCTAATTAAGAAAAAAATATCACCTACTGATGAGATCCTTGGCAAAACTATTAATTAGAAAGATGTTTGGTTTTGGTATGAGAAATAAAAATTCAGAAAATGTGAAATATTACGAATTTGAAATGATTTTTTTACCGATATACCTTATTTAATGTAATATAATAATAGCTAATCAATAAAGTAGAGCATCTTTTTTAAAATCATACATTTAAATTTTTTATGATTTTGTTGCTTTTATTTTTCTGTAAATATTTTAAAACTACTATAAAACGCTGCGCGCAAATCGATGCAAATCAGTCCGCGGCGACGCTTTCTAGAGTATGGTCACGTCGCTCGGCGCTCTGACTGACCTGAGTTGAACTTTGTTGTGCGTATAGGGCGAGCGGACATATATATTAAAATTTTGATAAGTAAAATATTTTATGATTATTTTTGATGGCAAACATATTTTTAGAATATAGTTGAATATATTGTAACAATTCATATTTCAGACATAATGGGAAATAAAAATAAGCTATTTATAGGCAAAAAACGAAAGCGTATGTGGGCTGTACTGTGTGGCTGACTATGTGGGCTTCTAAGCATTATGCCAAATTTTCATAAATTATGTATTTATGTATGCATTTCTCTGAATCTATGAGGTAGATTTTTTATAATTCTGAGCTGGCTCCGACTTTAGAAAGAATCCATAATTTTTTTGCTTCTGAGTGTTTCTACGCCTTGAATTCTGTTTAATTTTTTTAATTACTTAAAAATAACAAGGTGTGTGGTTGATGGTTTTACTTCAGGCAATCTAAAAAAAACTCACGTGAAGAAATTTCGGAAATAGTTGAGTGTGAAAACGAAAATATGGAGGCACTTATTAACTTTATTTTAAACTTAATTTAAATAACCTTTTTTCTCCTTTTAATTTAATAAAACCACAGTATTACATGAAATCGTCTGATGTCGTCAGACGATTTCATGTAATACTGTGGTTTTTTTTTACAGAATTCCATATTTGATTCACCTTTTGAAAACATGGAAATGTTGAATTTTGTAAGTTTTTAGTATTTAAAAAAAATTCGATTACTTGATTCTAGACTACTTTATAAATCATAGTCCTTTTACTATTTTATATAATAATCCATGTTTGGCTCAAAATATGTTGTTTAAATTCTTATGTTTTTGCAGATTATCGAGCCCAAAATTCCGATTCCAATAAACACGGTTTTTGAAGCCGCAGAATAATTGACTTTTAATATTTTCTGTTCATTGATGAACACTTCTTTTTTCTAGGAGCTTCACCCGATGGCATTTTTTATGAAGGAATTATTGAAATAAAATGTCCTATTTCAGCGTTCGGAATAAATGCAGAGGATGCTATTGTACAAAAAAGAAATTAGTTTTGGAATTCTAACGGGTCCGTTAATCGTCCGACATGAGTGGTTTTATCAAATTCAAGGACAGTAGACATCTCGAAGAAAAATTTATGTTTGTTGGCTATCTGGACCGGTAACGAAATTTCCTTGAAAATTTAAAAAATCACGCGAGACGATAAGATTTGGCGTAACCAGAAGGAAACCAGACTAATAAATTATTACAATAAGTGTCTGCTCCCCGAAATTGTAGACCCACGAAAGTCTAGGTCGATGCCGCTGAGAACCACGACATATTAATCTAAAAATAAAAACATTTAAAAAAAAAATTAAAATAAATTCGACTTTGTCCGTCCCTAGTATTTTATTTGTACCTACTCGTAACTTAAATTAAATAAGTTTACGTTTAAATAAACTAATTGCTTTAATAATTTCACTCGAATGGATCAAAATGGGTAAGTTTTGACTATACTTGTAGCATTAATAGAAAGCGCCAGCGCTACTCACACTAATGTCACGCTCGCTTCTGTGTGCGTTCTAATTACCTAAACTTGACATCGCACGCATCGCTCATAAAACGTTTCCATAGAAACAACGCGTGCGAAGCTGCGGGCAGAAACGTGTAGTTATATATAAAACAGCGTGATTATACAAGTGCTTTTTCTTACTTTTCTGACAAAAAATTTGTCCGGGCTCTCGATGTGCGTGAAATAGATATCATCGATCGACTTCGGTTTGCAATCGCTGTTGCCAGTGAATATCTCAGGTGTTTCTCTGATCGTTTTTACTATCGGATACTGAAATAAAATCACGGATGGATTAAATTACTTCTAATATAGCAGCTATTCTGCGCAGTATCTTCTGTGTATTTGAACACGACTACTGCGATTACCAATCCACCAGCCAAGCGTGGTGATTATAAATAAATATCAGATAGTATAGGAAGTTCTTCAGAAACTAGTAAAATACAGTATTGGTATAGTTCGCGTCAAAATACCATCGCGCACATACGAAATGGTTTTACATAGAAAAGTTAAAAAAGGAGTAATGACGTATATTGTTTTATGAAGAGAGAGACAGATAATAATGCTTTTGATAATTTAAAACGCGTCCTCATCTGGTTTTCACGCCACCCAAGACGACTTAATGGATGTAGTTGCTACATTACATTTTTTTTTTGTAGTAAGATTAAACATTCTAAAAACTGAATCGAACATCTTTTTAATTTTATTTAATATTATTTTTTAATAAGCAATAACAAGCCGCGAGCGAAATATTAGTCCAAAATAGGATTAGCAAATTGGCATAGTACTATGATGTGCGAGTGTACCCATGCGCGAAGATACCCCTTGCACTTTCTTCCAACGTTCTTTTTACATGACGTGACCTATACTGTACCTAATTATGGCAACCCCTCAACTCATATGATATACAGGGTGGAATTTTGTAATGCCACCTGGAGGGAAAGTACTCTTAATATTGTATATAGAAAATTGTACTCAAAGAAAACATTCCTTTAATTTTGAAAAGAAAGAAAACTGCATTCAAAGATTTTCGAAAATTCGCTTGCCACACCCGGGAATCGACCCGACTAATATCTGTAAAAATTACACCCTGTACTTTTATTGCATAGATCGTTAGGGTCAATAATAAGGATGAAATCTCTCTAACAAACTTAATAAATTAAATGAAAGGAAAACCATGAAATCTTAAATTATAAATTGAATGGGTCAAGTTAAGCACTTTAACTTAAAGATCCATCTGTTTACTTGTGTCAGTAATTAATAATTATTCCACCCTGTATATGCACATACACAAAAATAATACGTATACATAGGTATGGTGATTATGTAACTCGCGACCGGTTTGCGATAGGCGTAAATTAAGCAATCAGTGCTGTCAAACGCCAATTGTATTAGTTTGACACCAGCTACAACGTCAAAATTGGTCAAAATGCAATAAAAGTACAGGGTATAATTTTTACAGATTTTAGTCGGGTCGATTCCCGGGTGTGGCAAGAGAATTTTCGAAAATCTTTGAATGCAGTTTTCTTTCTTTTCAAAATTAAAGGAATGTTTTCTTTGAGTACAATTTTCTATATACAGTATTAAGAGTACTTTCCCTCCAGGTGGCATTACAAAATTCCACCCTGTATATGGGTGTAAACATACCTTTAGGCTCGGGTTGATCAGTTTAGCACGGTCATGGAACACGAAAACGTGTGCCAGACTCACTTTTTGTTCATACGCAATGACGTC
This sequence comes from Eupithecia abbreviata, assembly GCA_943735965.1. NCBI lineage: Eukaryota > Metazoa > Arthropoda > Insecta > Lepidoptera > Geometridae > Eupithecia > Eupithecia abbreviata. Next base: position 11,375,710 of record OX030973.1, read on the forward strand.
ACAATCCAGCTTTGCGTCTTCTTCCGTCTGTATAACTCGACGAACATGAATAAAAGCTTGCTTTCTGTTGGATAAAATAACCAAGGGTTAAGCTGGCTGAAATATGTTCATACAATACGCTGATATACACGTTGACAGGTGACTTCCCACTTCAACCTTAACAGGCTATTTCATAACAATCAATTTGGCCTCACCAAAGGTAGATCTAAAACAGGTGCTGACGCTGGCAGTTCTATTAAGGCATATATTAAATGCCGGGATATAGCGAAATACGCTATTGGTATATTTTGAAACCTTTCTAGGGCTTTTGAAAGTTTTGGGTTTTTACATTGGCATTTCTTTTTTTTCAGTTTACTCATATTCATTCACTAGACAAATAAAGGACAAAAGCTTTTTATGACACAAAGAACCATTCCACTTACTTGTCAAGAATGCTCTGAAGAAGGATGGAGTCTTCATTCATCCATTCGCCGTTAATAGGTTCACAGTTGGCCAGTGAGCAGTGGATGGCTAGCGGCGGTGGTGAGTGCCATTTAGCAGGCGACAGCTCACGTAAGCTGTAAAAAATACATAGATCTGTCCGTAAAAAAATCCATTCAGTGTAAGTATTTTGAATTATTTTAATGGCGAGTAAGGTAATTTTGAGTCTAATCTAACCTAAGGTTCGCTGGATGAAAACACATTGTCAGGTTTAAGCTCGCCTATGTACATATCCTGTTTAGTTAATTTATTTTTATGTATTATTGTGTGTAAAATAAAGAATTAGACATCATTAATTATGATGGGACACAACCGAAGCTACAACAACTGCAAGCTGCTACCCAAAGGTTACCAAGTAGAGAATGCTATCTAGCATTATGCTCGCCTATGTACAATGTTTGTACGATTAAGTACATTATATTCTACTCGATGGGACGCGGTTGTGAAGGCATTTAATTTTAGATTAATTAATATATTTAGATATTTCACTACACCATCAAGAAAGTGAGGTTCTGTAACTTACTTATTTAAAGTCACCGTTTCGATGTTTCCAAAATCAAAACAGAATACTGTGAATCGGGGTTCCTTCACATCTTTATCGTTGATGCTAAGGACGCGGCATCGCTTCCAATAATTGTCTGCCTCGACTAGGTAAATCTTGCCTGTGTACAAGAAACTTGAAAATCATGTTACTGATGATAAATAACCCAATATAAATATAACGGACGCAGGCCTATGTTGGCTTTATGAGTACCAGATTATGTATTGTAGTAATAGCGTTCCAGGCTCATCTATCTGTTGAGAGCTTATAGGTACAAAAATGTTTAAATTAGTAGGTATTGCAATGTGCTTGAATTCTGAGAATGTTTGCTTATTGCTTTGAATCAAATAAGTGTGTAAACACTTGTGCTCAAAAGACAAAATAAAGGAATTCAAACCATTAATCAACTACTAGTTTCTGCCCGCGGCTTCGCACATGTTGTGTCTATGGAAACGAAATATTTTTATCCCATGGGAACTGCTTTATGGTATAAAAAGTACGCTTTGTTTAATTCCAGGCCTTGAGCTACATCTACGCAAATATCAGCCTAATCCGTTGAGTATTTTTAGCACATGTTTTGGTGCGATGAAGGAACAAACATCCATCCATCCATCTAAACATCCAAACATCCGTTGCGTAGTTTTAAAGATCTAAGCATACATAGGGACAGACAGACGGCGGGAAGCAACTTTGTTTTATACTATGTAGTGACAGTTATATAATTATCAATACAAATTGGAAATTACCTTCAGCAACATTCCCCAGCAATGGTTTTGGCTCCGAGAAAGAGTTCCAATATTCCTCCAGGATATCATTTAACAACATTGGATCATTCTCTCGTTGAACATAGAAGTCGTATGGATCAACAATGTACGATATATACACGAGTTCCAGGGATCCTGAAATCATTGCAAACACAATATTAAATTTATTATTATAATAACCTTCTGTAACCAGTATTATGGGCCTATAGCAGTTTTTCAGTTTATTGCCAAATCATTCTTAGATCCAGTGTTTAGAATAATTATATTGTATATTTTTAGCTCGTTATAATTTCGTTGATATGTTTAGGCTATGACAGGACTGGCATTCTTTGTAAAGTGAAAGTCCAAAATCCTACTAATATTATAAACGTCAAAGTTTGTAAGTATGGATGGATGGATGGATGTTTGTTACTCTTTCACGTAAAAACTACTGAATGGATTTTAAGTAAACTTCACAATAATATAGCTTACATATCAGAATAGCACATAGGAAGATGTTTAGTATATTATCCAAAATATCTATCACCACGCGGGTGAAACCGCGGGGCGCAACTAGTAATCAATATGATAATAATTAAAACAAGTATTTTACCTTCCAACAAAGGTTGTCTTGTTTCTTGGCCATGCATTATGCGTGAGAGTCTCTGGTTTCGGTCCTCTGCGGAGATGATAAATATTATTATTTATTTGGCCATAAATAGGTTACACAATAACATAAATATCAATTTATGTTATTGTGTAACCTATTTATGGTCTGGCGATGAATATATAATGTTCGTTCAGCACACGCTGAGCCAACCCCTATTTTGGCGCAGGGTCATGGAGGTAGTCTTATTTTATCAATATCACCCATCTGTGTCACTTACCCCCATGATAAACTACTTTATGTACCTGTGTCCAAATAAATATTTTTTCTATTCTATTCTATCTTATCCTATGTATGAGTACTTACTCATACATAAATACTACACAGTAGATCAGTAGATATTATGAACTTACATATTTTTTACAGATATAGAACACGGGTACAATTAACCTATGGAGAAATTAAGACCAGCCTCTTCGGTGCGACCCCAAAATGGCGAGAATGCAGACACAGATGCGTAGGTTGTTGTAGGCACTGTAATTATTAACGAGGAATAATTCCGTAATAGGTACAAGTACGGACAATTTATCTTGGCAGGTCTGGACATAGGCTCTGCGAAGTTTTGCGCGTGCACACTCGTGAAGAAAACTGTTATTGCCAGATAAACAAATATACGTACGTGAAAATATCTAATGCCGTAGAAGGTACAAATAACATAAATAATTATCAAAACACAAACGCAGTTATTATTATTATTTACGTTGTTTAGCTATAAAGTGCCCACACTAACAGTAAACAAAAAACGTAACACCAATAACAACAATCAACAGACTAATTATTAACAATGAACACAACGAAGCCTTGTAACCGACTGTGGTCATGACAGATATAAGCTTCTATTCGATTTTATAATGAGGTTTTAAATGTTCTCAAACAGTTGTTACTCAAGAAGTTTTTAAAAGATTTCTAAAATTTAAGTAAATCATGTACAGAGAAAATATAATGTTACTAAACATTTTTTGGCGCGGTGGGCGAAGGCCCGCCTGCGACGCAGGATAATGACTCAGAGTCCCTAAAATATAACAATAAAAAAAGGTGTCTCTAAGTGGGAAAGGTGTCTAAAGGTGCCTAGCTACAGAGACGCACCAAAATATTGTTTTTTTTGGTCTACCACCGCCCCTCGCCCCCGCCCTTATGACCATTTGGTTCATTTAAAATATTACTGCGCTGCCTTCTGTGCGTAGTTCGGACCTGCCAAGATAAATTATCCGTACTGTAAGTACAATGTTTTATATAAAAGGCGATATTTTGAGTTGTATCCTATTTTGATTTCGTGAAGGAGATAGGTCAACGACCTGTATTGCCTAATTATCTGGCACCTTAGTATAGACAATTAATCTAGTGTTTACTGTTACCTGATTTGTAACCCTTATAAGAAGACTCACTGCCGGCAGAATTCAGAGAGTTGACAGAAGAGCTCTTGCTGCGAAACATCGGAACATTATTGTAGTAATTCAATGGCTTTTCAAGTATTATTTTACGTTTTGGCTGCGGTTGCGGCGGCGGCACATTTGGATTCCGGATTTGTCTTACATCTGTGCGAAAAAACATATTTTTTAGTTACATGCGCAAAACAATTTATCGAAATGCGATCCCCAACCTGCATGCCCATCGTGGGTATTATTGTTTTTGTCAAATTTGAAAAATCACAAAATTTTTGCGAAACGCCGAACCCTCTTTTATTTATTCACCGAATTGTTTCTAATTTTTGCGTTTTTTGCGAACGGCCGGCGGAGCGGCCACGAATGACACCTCAATCATAATTTACGGAGAATTAGAAAAGTTTCGACCTAAAAGGCACTTGTTGACTACTAGATTATGGGCAATAGGAAGTGTCCAATCCAGACACAAATTGCCATTAACAAAAAATTATCATCATCATCCTTATTTAAAAAGGTTAGGTATTTCAAAAGTTGTCATCATCATTATCAACCTATAATAGTCCACTGCTGGACATAGGCCTCCCCTAATGAGCGTCATAGCACCCTAACTTCAGCTTGCCGCACCCAGCATCTGCCTGCAGTCTTTCGCAAGTCGTCATCCCACCTGGCCGGGGAGGGCGTTTGCCGAGTCGCGGTCTCCACTCAAGAACACGTTTACCCCAGCGGTTGTCGGTTCTTCGCGAGATATGGCCGGCCCACTGCCATTTCAGCTAGTTAATTCTTAGAGTTATGTCAATAACTTTGTTCTCTGTCGGATATATTCACTACGAATACCTTTAGAGAAACTCCGAGCATAGCTCTCCATTTTATTTATAAAAATACAGCAGTTAGCTTGTAAGCTACCTACTGTATTTTTGCTGGTGTGACTGTAGTCTAACAACATCCATAGCTCGCTGAAAGACTTTGAACCGGTGGTCATAAAGTTGTACCTCTTAGAAATTGTGGTGGGTACACAGGAACGGGTGGTGGTGGCGGTATGGTCACTCCTTCAAGATCCTCCGGCGTACACATCTTGTAAACTGAAGCGGCGTTTCCCTCCAGGTGAATATAGTCACTGATGAGCATATGGAGATCTTCATTCACCTTAATACTAAGAAAAACATTCAATTATTATATTATCGTCGTATATCGTATTTTCCTTATTTGATTTGATTAATAATAATTCTGGACAATTCACACAGCATCATCTAGCTCCGAGCTAGGCAGAGCTTGTGTTATGGGTACTAGATGTCTGGTATACATAACAAAATACATTTTTTTATTATACCTAGAAAATATCAACACCTGGAAGAAATATTTGCAAATTGGCCAGACATTTGTCGGCGGGAATCGAACCAGCAAACGCCCGCGTCGTACAGTCGACCGTTGCCTGCCGCGCCATATCGATTGTCTATGTTTATTGATTCATCATCATCAGCCTATGTTAGTCCACTGCTGGACATAGGCCTCCCCTAATGAGCACCACAGCGCCCTGACTTTAGCTTGTCGCATCCAGCATCTACGTCATCCCACCTGCTCGGAGGGCGTCCTACACTACGTTTTTACGATTATTGATTACTAGCTGCGCCCCGCGGTTTCACCTGCGTGGTAATAGATATTTTGGAGATTATACAACAAATCTTTAAAAATTGTACCCTACATGTTATTCTGATGTATAAGCTATATTATTGTAAAGTTTCATTAAAATCCATTCAGTAGTTTTAACGTGAAAGAGTAATAAACATCCATCCATCCATACTTACAAACTTTCGCGTTTATAATATTAGTAGGATGTAGATTAAGTTAAAAGTTGTTTTTCAATACAACATTTCCAGGAACTGGTGCTGGTTAGTTAGTGTACATACTTGAGTGCATTTGTTTCGTCTTCTACTTTCATCAAGAACCAAGGTGCTTCAGCCACCCCTTTGGCATCTTCCAAAAGCGCAGATAGGTTCATCTGAAAACGAAAATGAATGTATAGTTCATTGTGTAGTATGCTTTTAGAGGCTGATTTAATCCGTATACTAGCTTTCGCACGCGCTTTCAAGTAGTCTATGTCCGTCTCCGGGATATTGTTTACCTCCCTTTAGGCGTGAAAATGTAAGTGACGGGAGTTACTTTCGCTTTTATAATATTACAAGATTACGCCTGCAGCTTGTTTCCATGGAATCATTATGTTATATCTATTTCTATAAAAAGTAGCCTATGTTTTATTCCATGCCACCTGTATGCAAAATTTCAGCTCGATCCGTTCAGTAGTTTTGGCGTCGAAGGCGTCGAAGTAAGAAGCAACAAACATAAATCCATCTAAACATCCAAACATTTACATTTATTATATTAGTGTTATAGTACCTATGGGTTAATCATGGGATTACCAACCTGTTTGCAATGTGTTGTATCTGTAATGTCAGAAATCATTCTCATAACAGATATCGCCTTTTTCAAGGCACCAAAAACCTCCTTTTTAGCTTCCACAAGAGATTCCTTTTCTGCGTAATTTACTTTCCTTGCAATAGCAATGGTTTCTTTTTTATGTTTTTGGATTACGGCACAGAGCTTTGAGAAATGTTGTTCGATGGCTGTTATAATTTGAGTCACATCTGATGGCGTACCTACTCCCTTGTCTATGTTGTACAGCCGCTGACCTATATCCTGAAAATACAATGCAGACTCTCAAGATCTATTCTTAAGGTTAAACGAGTCGCTCATCTTTCGATACAAACGTGGAACGTGGTAACTACACTATTTGATGTTGACCATCTAAAGTAAGGTTAATATCAATTTACCTCGTCGTTATCTATACCCAAAACCGTAAAAAGCTAAATATTATAAATACGAGTTCGCGCCGTTGATTCGTTTAACCGCAAGGCTTAGGTAATATAACAGTACAAGGAAGCTAAATTGCTTACAGAGAGTTATTGCGTAAGCCCTCGGGGTAATTTCTAAGAAAATGGATTTTTGTATATCTATAATTATCCCAAAAAAAATCGACTTTAACAGGACACTCCCTCAGTATGGGATGCGCTGCCGATTGTGCCACAAGGTCAAGTATCGTAGGAGTCGATAAACTTAGTAGATATTTTTTAGTATAAATTAAGTAAAGCTTGTATTTATGGTAGACACACATACAAACACATCCATCCTGGTAGCTCCTGTTGCCCGGACTCTTCTCAAGAGACCGGTGTCCTCAGGAGCTCCAAATGCACAGACACCAAACACAATTTTCCCTACATCATTCCGTAATTTCCATATTTTTTTTGCTGTACCTTTCAAACTTTTCTTTTTTAGTTATAAAACTTAAACTTAATTTAACTTGTATGTATGTGGTATATTTATATACATATATATATATCAATCTGTTATGTACCTTCACTTTGTTGAATTGAAAAACATTACAACTATAATTCCCGGAGGTGGGCGTTGCAACCTGCGACTCAGTATTTTACTTCTGCAGGTCGCATCGCTTTATATATTTGTAAGCACTTAAGTAAGTTTCAAAATAAAGACTTTTTACTTTACTTTACATGGCCTGTTGCAGCGTTGGATCGCGAGGCGTGGAAGGACAAAATGGAGGCCATAAATAAATAATAAACTAATAAAAGATATAACTAATTATTTTACCACAGCCGTTTTCGTAAGCCGTCGGAATGTTTCATCCACTTTGGGTTGAATATTCATAATTTCTTGCAAGTGAATTTTATTCTGTGGAAAAAATACACAGTCAGTTATACCTTGACCACAAGTACCATTTGAACTATGGAATCCAATATATGACAGACATTATGTCAATAAGGGCATTTATAAATAAAAACTTCAGAAAAACTTTAACAAAAAAAGAATGTTACTAGCAATGTAATCACTAATTACAAAAACACAAACTTCTACAACAAATAGTTAGTTCATAGTTGCATTGCACAAATAGAGTTGGAAGAATGACAAATGAAATAATGAATAAATCTTACAAAACCAGAAATCGTTTTTAACTTCTGCGATTGACCTGAGGCCAGGCAGTACCAGTGTTGTATAATATTTGGCCCGCCAGTATTTATTATATTTTGTTTACAAAAAGTATTGAGGATTCTTGAAGCGACTATCGAAGATTCTGCTGCCTTCATGGTGAGATCTAAAGCACTTTTTATGCATTTTTTGTTGTGAATCAACCACTGCTAAACTTCAGGGTTTTCCATCACCTTGTAGCTTTTCTGAAGCACTAAGAAACTAGGCTCTTTTATGAGGTAAAAAACCATCTAAATAAAGTGTACTTACAATTATTGAAATTGATTCCATATTGTGGTCTTTGCAAGACTTAGCGCTGCCAACTAGCAAGCAGTCCATGCAGATTGCCTTGGAACAATCAATGCAGTAGTATTCAAGCTGCTTTTTGTTATGTTCTTTACAGTTGTTGTGGTTGTCAGATGTTGATTCTGTTGAAAAACGAACTTTAAATGTAATTTTTTAAAACACATATTGTTGATTGAATGTTGAAACTGTTTAATTTTTCTCTCTGTTAGCAGATCAAAAGTAAGTATATTACAAAATTACTCACTAATCTTTTGCAGTGCATGATTTTTGAATGTCGCAAACTTCTCATGTGTTTTGTTGAAGCAAGTCTCACATAAGGCTGTGTCACATTGTTTGCACATTTTGCCTGTCCTGTTATGGCACTCCAGACATTCAACTGAAATTAGATGCAGCATGTTACATTGCGTATTCTGATTACCTGTTATGACCTGTTCTTGAACCAGGTCAGAACTCTGTGTCTAGTTAAACCTAACATAGGCATTAAGGCACATAACCAAAATGTAATGCTGTTTGTTTTACCTAAATAAATAATTCTAGATATCGATGTAGCAGGCTCAGATCATAATTAAAATAATAGATTAAGTAATAAGAAAATCATTATCATTATATATAATAAAACTAAGTTGATAAAATGTGCGTGCCGATAAAACTTAAAAAGGAGTCCCGGCACGATAAAGGGACTTATATAGTGTGATAGCCCTTTCTCTTTTCCCCCCTCGAACAAGAAAGTTCCCGTTTTAACCTAAAGGGCGTGTTTTTAAAGATATAAGGGCTTTTCCAACTTTTCAACTTGGAAATTAAGTGTAGTGGCGCCATCTGTTGTCGAGTATTTGAACTTCATTCAGGGCTTTTCCAACTTGGAAATTAAGTGTAGTGGCGCCATCTGTTGTCGACTATTTGAACTTCATTCAGGGCTTTTCCAACTTTTCAACTTTGAAATTAAGTGTAGTGGCGCCATCTGTTGTCGAGTAAAAAACAAACTTTCTCGAATATCCTAGAGCCTTGGAAATTAAGTGTAGTGGCGCCATCTGTTGTCGAGTATTTGAACTTCATTCAGAACAACGATTATTTGGATTATATTTAGAAAGGCGCTGCGAGCAATTGCAGCATGTGTAGTAATGGCGCGAAATTTTAAATTCTAATTTCAATAAAGTCTTAAATTACATTGGTTACTATAATAAAGTTATTAAATTTTGTGTATTTATACAGCAGTAACTAACTTATATTTTGGAGTTAAAGCGACATAATTTTAGTTATTCAAATTAGTTCTGAAAACATTTTAAAATTTAAGTTTTTCAATTTCGCGCCTTTCTACGTATGCTACAGCTTCAGAACCTATTGTTACGGCAGATAGAAGGTGTGAGAAAGAAAATATTCTCAAACTTTCTCGAATATCCTAGAGCATAGCTCTCTGAATATATAAGAGCCCGGTGTCGCCCGCCAGAGTTAGTTCGATTTGAACAGCGAAACAAGCGATTTCGAAACGAAAAGGAAAGAAGTTATCTGTAAGCCTTTATTTTGAAGTATCACGTGTGAGTATTTTTAATAATTATTTTTCGATTTTTAGCGAAGAAGAAAAAAGTTGTCTGTGAGCCTTTATTGTGAAATATCAAATGTGTATTTTTAATAGTGTGAGTAATTAACTCTAATGTTTTTTTTTCTTTTCTTTGAATTGTAATTTCCTTAACCTTCAAGCAGTCGCGCGACGTTGAATCGATGACTTCTATATACTTTTGGCCGTAAACAAAATATCGCGCGACCACTTGAAGGTTAAATAATTTTTTTTCTTTGTCTCAACGTACCCCACGTTTACGTAACAATATATTTGTCTATAAATTTTTTATTTAATTTATATTTTACAGAATACAATGCCTAGACGTAAAAGAGGAGGAGATCTTGCCAGCTCTGCAGCGAAACGGCAAAAGAATATCGAAGAAATGAAACGGAAGAAGAGCACGAAGCACGTTTACAAAATCAACGAATCAGAATGAGCACCCTGAGAAGCACAAAAAAATCACTAGAAGCCATGGACAGAACATTACAAGAATTGCGAAAAAACTCTGAAATAATGGGAGGAGCTCTACTCATACTCTCAGGAGATTTTCGACAAACACTTCCGGTTATTCCCAAGTCAACACCAGCAGAAGAGATCAATGCATGCTTAAAAAAGTCACATCTCTGGCCACAAGTACAAATACTACAATTAACAAAAAACATGAGAGTTGAATTATCAAAAGGTGAAACAACAGCACATTTTGCTAATACTTTTACAAATAGGCGAAGGTACATATCCTACTGACCAAACGACCGGCCTCATTGAACTCAATAGTGATTTCTGTATCATAGCCACTACTGAAAATGAACTGATCGACAAAATTTATCCAAATATTATTCAGAACGATACCAACGTAGAGTGGTTATTTCAAAGAGCAATTTTGGCCACTAAAAATAATATTGTTGGCGATGTCAATTTTAATATTCTAAAGAAAATACCTGGTGAAGAGAAAATATATAAATCGATCGACACAATGGTATCCATTGAAGAAAGTGTCAAATTCCCTACTGAATTTCTAAACTCTTTACAAGTACCAGGAATGCCATTACACTGCCTTCGTCTGAAATTGGATCTCCAATCATACTACTCAGAAATCTCAACTCCCCAAAACTATGTAATGGAACGAGGATGATCGTAAAACAGCTATCAAATAATATCATTGAAGCTGAACTTATTTCTGGAAAGAATAAAGGACACACAGTATTTATACCTAGAATACCACTGATATTTTCTGAATTGCCATTTCAATTTTAAAGATTGCAGTTTCCAATTAAATTAGCCTTTAGTTTTACAATTAACAAAGCGCAAGGGCAAACTTTAAAATATTGTGGTATCAACCTCAAAGAATCCTGCTTCTCTCACGGTCAGCTATATGTAGCTTGCTCAAGAGTAGGAAATTCGAAAAATTTATATATATATACCCCGGACAATAAAATGAAAAATGTTGTTTGTAAACAAGTAGTAAATAATGAGAAAATGTTTACAATATTTTTTTTTACTTTTTACGTCATAGTTTATTTTTTTATTTCAACAACCACATAATCTTATATCAACTCCCGAACGAAGCCGGGTATCATAGCTAGTACTTTAATAAAAGCTAAGTGATTTATAATAATGGTCTTTCAGGTATGATTTTGTGATATATGTAAGATTGATCATAGATTAGCCAGGGTGGACAGTGAAATATAATGAATTACCATGGGTATTGCCTTGGTCCCTCATTATGCCTTGAATGTCAATAAAGCATTCCTCCACTGGTTCTGTTGCTTTGTTACGGTAACACTGCAGAGAAACAAGGTTGTTTGTTTTTAAAATGCAATGATAATAGTTTTTATTAAATGAGTGATGTTTGTGCCCAATATGTTAATTGATAGGGTAGGATGTCACAAAATTTAGGCCCTGAGGGTACATAATACAGTACCCTGAGAGAGAAATAGGAAATGATTATGAGAGCATGAGTAGGTACTAGTCATGCAAGTGTTCTAACTCAATAAGTACAATTCACATACCATCATTTCGAGTGTTAGCTCTCCCAGTACTTGGAAATTAACAGGAAACATCTGATACAGGTCAGATTTATCAACACTCAACCTAAGGATGTCTCCTGCATTTAATTCCATACACTGGAGGCATATTTTACACTGGATAGGTTCCATTAACTTTGTGAGTCTTCTTACGCAGTTCTCGCAAATAGTATGGCCACATGATAACAAGAGAGGGAGATTCCCTTGGAGATTCCCTGATGATTGATCTGCAAATAAGTTATGCAAATATTAGATAGGTACTTAAAATGTAATATTACTTTCCTTTTTGAGGATAGAGAATGCGGTCTGTGTGAGAAACAACAATACCATGATTTGATTTTTCCAATATTTCAAAAGTTTAATTTTATAACACGGATGTAAATACTCACGTTTTATATGATACAATTGACAGCAATTTGGACAACTTTTGCGAATTTTGTCGTCCATCATTAGCCGGTCGAAAACTTTTACACAGACATTTGTTCGAAGCCAAGCTGCTTGGGAAAAAATAATGATTCATTACTTATCGCCGTTCGTTGGTTCATTTTCTTCTTAAAACAAAATGGTATTTTAATGAAAACTTACAAAAGATAAAGCTGTTATTGTATCCTCATAGCTTGGCTTGCAAAGCAACCTTCGTTGCGCTTGCGTTGCGATACGTGCGTCTTCTTCGTCGCACGCAACTTGCCTGAAAAGAAAATTCAAACAATTCAAGAGTGTTTCCACTATAACAATTTCATTCCCCCACGCAGGGTTGGATTCAGAGCTTCAGAAAATTATTGTCTATGAAAATTAAAATTATACTACTTTTCCAAAATTATACTACAATTTTTGGTTTTGTTTTAGATTGCAAAAAAAAAATGCGGTAATAAGTACTAATGTTTTATTATTTACAAAAATATAGTAGTGTACAGCAACAAAATCCTCTGACAGTTGCAAGAATACTATTAAGTACTTTTTCTACACAATGTTACAATTTTTTTTGGATATTACACTTCAACTTCTTGGTTAATGGCTATTTATCTCAAGCTTTCAACGGAGAGTCGACTCAGTCAAATTGAGGCAAGTGGACGTCGCTCTCAGCTAATTCGTCAATTGGAACTTCGTCTTTAGCATTGACACGACGACGTAACATGTCATCAGACGGCATACATTCTATGCATTTATTGGACTTACTTTCTTTTACCGCATCGCAAGAAAGTATCAGGGAGTCAATGGAGCAAGTTCCAAGTTTATTTCGGAGCTTGGTTTTTGATAAGTTGACTTTGCTGAATACTCGCTCAGAATCAGCGTTTGCGTGAGGCAAAACCAGAAAATCAAGAGCAACTTTGGAAATATCTTGAAATGGGTAGTTTTCGGACATATCACTCCACCTCACACCTGATGATAAAATTATGGTATTTTCGCGTAGTATAACGGCCTTCCGATACTACATACTACGCATTATAAAATAATGGTACAAATAGCATAATTATACTACGAAATCCAACCCTGCCCCCACGTCTCAATTTAGATTTCCCCTTCTCCGGACTTTTTTCCCCTCAAAAGTTATTTAGCTGTAGTTTTTAGTTTTGACACCACACGCCACACCTAAAAAAAGGCCTATAACGTTTTTCTTGTATAGCTTGCTATATTAATATTATTTACACTTAATACGTCAACAAAATCATCTGCAAAATTTGACGACTTTGCTATAGTATAGATAGCTGCACATCACTAGCTTTCAATTTTAATGTTGGTAACACTTGTTCTATGGTCTATGGTGGTTGGTACGGTCTGTGGTACGGCGCTCGCTTCGCTCTTCGTCTCTGCTCCATTAATATAGTTAAATTCTTACAAGGAATGGAAAAATCAAAGTCTCCTTGCCGATACGGATTGTAACGATTGCATAGATACTGTAGACTATTGGAAAAAAATGTTTGTAAAAAGAAATGTCGACGGCAAACGCAAATTCCTTCAACTGCCTATTTTGGTGAACTATTTTATGTCACTGCCTTTTTCCAACGCTGCTGTTGAACGATTATTTAGTGATCTGAAAAATATCAAAACAGATAAACGCAATAGGCTGGATAATGAAACGCTTGCATCAATCATCTGTGTAAAATCTGGCTTGAAAAGAACGGGAGTAACATCTGTACAAGTAATGAAAAATCAGGAATAAATACCACACCTTAAGTTTGTGCAACACAATGCAACTGCAAGCGATGATTATTATGATTATTAGAGCTTTATTGATGCTAAGTCTAAAAATATTAGACTTAGCATCAATAAAGTATAACTAAACAATTCGTGTTTTATTTATAGCCTAACCAAAAATATAATAGGAACTGTATACTTAACTTTTATTCCAAGTCAGTTTACGCTGTCAGCGCATAAGTTTTATTTTAAGCCACAGAATGGAACTAACATTGATAGATAATGTCAAAATTCACCAATCAGGTAGCAGTTAGAGCCATCTTTTCTCATCTGGCTAGGTTTTATCTATGATTTCCCGCAATTTCCCCTCATATAGTCTTTCCCCTTTTCCTTCCCCTCTGGTTCCTAATTTCCCGTGGAACTTCCCCTCAATGTGGAAACACTGCAATTCAGTGATTTCAGTGTTGCCGACTACATTTTTTAAAATCCGCCAGTTCCATTGTGTTAGAAAATCCATTAAAATGATTTTTTATCCGACAATAAAAGCCATTAAATTCTTAAATGATATATTTTCACAGTTTAATAGCAATTTAAAATTAAATACCAAGTACTGTTGCGAGAATACAACATACGGTCCTGCCTGCGCCGTCCATGTTCAATCCAATCAATGTCTGCCTGCAGTCTTTCGCAGGTCGTCATCCCACTTGGCCGAATGACGTCCTGTAATACGTTTGCCGAATTGCGGTCTCCGCTCGCGAACGCGTTTACCCCAGCGTTTGTCGGTTCTTAACATACCCATGGATGGCCAAGATTTATTTGTATTGTAGGTATCGTATGACCGTTCATAAGTAGGTACCTACACTGCAGACAGCGATACAAACTATCCGTTTTATTTCTATAAAAGCAGCTTAGGATTCAGTTAGATAGCAGCTTCTCTAGTAGTCTTGCGAAAAGTGTGGTTTCGTAAGTATGTACCTACCTACACAAAACACAACTTTTGCTTAGCTTGGGTTAGATAATATAGTGTGGATTAATGAGATTGTGTGGATTGTCCAGCATTATTATGTCTCTTATTTACCTTTCCTTTGGAAGGCTAGCGTGGGGCCGAAGCCAACAGCAAAGGCGATGATGGCTACACATCGGGTATCATCCTCGGGTGCACAATATAATACACCTAAAGATGGTATCCGCCAGGTATAGAGACTATTGCAAAGAAAAATGAAAGAAATAAAACCAGGCTATTGTGATGGATAGATGGACTGGGTAATCGGGCTATAGTGGAGATTACGTCTGACATAAACAAGTCAATCATAATGTTAAGAGTGGCAGACGGTGGCTTGCCGAATACTGGGTGGGTTCCTTAAAAGCCGGCGTAAATACCAGAGAGGAACAACATCGGCGCAAACGACTGAGGGGTGTTGAGAGGTACGACCCCGATTCCACCATCACGAAGACTGCCCGTGAGCGGGTTTCCTCGTTATTACGCCATTAGACACTTCCACCCCCGATTCTACATCCTAAGATGCATCTCTCGCGACTCCACTTAGACCGGCCAATGAAGGCAAGCAAGAGGTGGGGATCTGGTTCTATTGGGATGCCAATCCGCAAACGGAGACGAGTACCAGGAACTTCCCCGGGAGCACTCGGTACCCGTGGTGTCGCTACTCACCAACAGCTCGCCACAAGCTGCCCTGGTCTACCTCTTTAACTAGTTCTATCCATTTTCATAAACCAACGTCGCCGTCCACAAAATAATGACGACGCGTCGTCATTGTTGGCGCGCGGTTCAGTAACCACAACTCACGCTTACCGCACTTACGAAATCATCAATCCTCTACTGGAACCTTGAAATCTTCAATGCCAGCAAAAGCTCTGCAATTGTGTCAATGTTTAGTTAAAATACGAGTACCATCATCATGCCGACCGACTGCCACTTTAGCTTGCTTATACTCAGAGCTATGTCGATAACTTTGGTTTTCTGTCGGATGTATTCGTAACGAATCCTATCCATCAGAGAAACTCCGAGCATAGCTCTTTCCATAGCTCTCTGAGTGACTTTGAACTGATGGACCAGCCCTATCGTGAGTGTCCACGTCTCAGCTCCTCAGGTCATAACGGGTAGGACGCACTGGTTGAAAACATTCGTATGGCAAGCATTGCGGTATGGATGAAGAGAAGACTCGACGTAGTTTCCCAAACTTTGCCCAACCCAGCTGGATCCTCCTATTGGCCTCCTTCTCGAAATTATTTTTACCTAACTGCAGAATCTGCCCGAGGTATATGTATTCTGAAACGATTTCGAGAAGTAGACCATGTACGACCACCGGCCTTGGATCAATGTGTCTATTGATCATGACTTTGGTTTTATCCAAATTAATGCCAAGACCGATACATCAGGAGGCTGAAGCTACGCCGTCCAGTCCAGCATCGTGTTCAGCTCCTCTAGCGACTCCGCATATAGGACTATGTCATCAGCGAATCGTAGGTGTGAGATGTAGTTGCCGTTTATGTTTATGCCCTTTCCTTTCCAGTCCATTGTCAAACAAATCTTCCAACGCGCTTGTGAACAGTTTCGGGGATATGACATCCCCCTGTCTCACTCTGCGCAATTGGATAGGTTTAGACTGCTGGTCCTGTACATAGACACTCATGGTGTCGGCTTCGTAGAGACATCTCAGCACCTTGATATAACGATAGTCCACTTGGCATCGCTGTAAGGATTCTAGAACAGCTCAGGTCTCGACAGAGTCAAAGGCCTTCTCATAGTCCACAAAAGCCAGACACAGGGACTGATTATACTCTTCGGACTTCTGTATAATCTGCCTCACTGTGAGTATGAGATCTATGGTGCCATATCCTCCGCGAAACCCGGCCTGCTCTGGTGGCTGAAACTCGTCGAGTCTCCTAGCGAGACGATTCTTGACTACTCGTGAGAACAGCTTATAGACGTGGGCTCAAGAGTGAAATGGGTCTGTAATTTTAAAGAAGGGTTTTGTCGCCCATCTTCAAAAAGAGTACCACCAAACTCCCGCTCCACGCCTTTGGAGTTCTCCCACTGTGAAGGACGGTATTGAAGAGGTTCTGTAGCTCCTGCACAACAGGAGCTCCTCACAAAAAATCATAAAAAGCTTGAATTAATTGATTATCACATTAGCTAGCGGCGAAACTAAAAAACATAGCGGTTAATGGGTACTTTGGCATTACCTATTCGTTTATTTTCGACAAAATGTTGGGTTAGTTGGTTATCGTAGCATAACGGCGATATTGTGAATAAAATCCTTTAAAAGTCAATCATTCGATTAAAAAAAACAATTCATAATCATTTGTATATCAATGTTTTAATTATACTATTATACTTGGTAATTAGATTTAAAAAAGGAATAATTAAATTTTACATTATTATATAATTAGGTATATTAGGTAAGCAGAGGTTATACCTACCGGTCATGGGGTAATGGCGGTCACCCTAATAATAACTAACAAAATACGGTGCATAGAAACGCGGTACGCGGGCTGAAGGGCAGGGGCGAGATGCAAAAGCAATTAGCGACAAGTTTGTACAGTCAACTCGCTGCTCCCGAGAGAGAGGCGCGTGTGTTTGTTTGGGACCGCCTGGACGCAATTTTTGGCCTAGTTTGACAGTCGGTAAGTACAGATTTATTTCAGTAATTCAAAATAGTAATTCATTTTCTTTGTGCCCAAACATTAAATTTAGCAATATGGTAAAAACTTCTAAATAATAGTATCTGTGTTTTGTTAAAATTCAACTTGATTGCAAAACCGTCGTTTGGGGTTATGCCGGTCAAGTGACCGTCATTACCCCAAAGTCATATTTTATTATGTTGTCGACAGATCAGCCTAGAAATCGAAAAAGAACTACCTCTAAAGCTCTAAGCGGCGTGGAGTGAAGAATACTTATCGCTGATATAGCTTCCTCGCCAACTATTCCACAGTCTTCGAAGTCAGTACAAAGGAGGAAAAGACAACACGCTACCATACTAAAGGATACTCCTTTAGAAGAGAAACAAGCTAAGAAAATAGTAAAAACCAAAGCAGCTGAGAAAACTGACAAAACGAAGGCTAAAATAAAATCTAATCAAAATATGACAAGAAAGAAGTCTTATAAACGCAAAGTTTTGCAAGAAAGTTCATCGGAAGATGAACAAAACCATCCTAACCTTTGCAACGATGATAGCAATGATGATATGGATGATATTAACTTTGAAAGTAACAACAAATGCAACAATTGCAAAGAATTCTGGTGAAACAATGAGATGTGGTATCGATGCACTGCATACGGCCGAAATGGTCTCATGCAATGTTACTACAGATTTTTATATATTTTTGTAGTAGTCATTTAATATCCCAAAGTAAAGTTGATCTTCATAGTTTATTATAAGTAAAAATGGATCTGGATTGTTTTAATCAAGCAAATATTTTTGATCGCCATTACCCCTTTGCATGACCGACATTACCGCAGCTAAAATGATATATGGTCACGTTTGGAGGGGGTGGGGTTTGCAAATCAGTTGCTTCCAGCGGTTCGGCCCTGTTAAATATTATGCTTAAGAGTAAGAGCCCTTAAATTTATATACTACTAGCTGCACCCAGCGGTTTCACCCACGTGGTGATAGATATTTTGGATAATATACAATAAATCTTTATGAATTTTAGCCTAGGTATGTGTTATTCTGATGTATAAGCTATATTATTGTAAAGTTTTATTAAAATCCATTCAGTAGTTTTTACGTGAAAGAGTAACAAACATCCACCCATGCTTACAAACTTTAGCGTATATTTATAATATTATAAGGTCATGTGGGGTAAGAGAAACGACGGGGGAAGTGGATCTATTTACCGTAAATTGGACACTAGACGACGTACGGCTATGAAACTAAGTTCTCTTAATAGTAAATTACGGCATAGTTTCAAAACTTGTGCACAGATGGCATTGCTACAACAAAGTAAGAGTAAAAGTGACAACAAAAAATGTCATTGTCAAATTTCAAATCAACGAATTAAGCGTCGAATTTTGTGTGCGAGTGTTTTGGTACTAAAAAAGTTATTAAACAGTGTATTTTTGCGTCTTAATTGTTTTCTTATGGGTAAGTGAAACCACCCTAGCCGGGTTAAGTAAAACATAATGTTCCTTTTTCTCGGTTTCACAAGTTACCACACTTGGTCAAAAAAGAGCGGGGGAATGGAAAACATTATTGCCTAGGTGGGAGAAGGTACAACATTCAGTGAACTGTATTTACTGAATGTTACAATTTCTTTATTTCATTAATGATAAGAAAATAATAAAAAAATCCATGAAACTTTGTCGAATTGTTTTAATGGTCAATGTTTTTCACCCCTGCTCGAACGTGTATATATTATTTATAATTCCACTTCCCCCAAAAACAATAAAACGTTCTCATTTTCCTAAATTAGACCATATTCCAATCGGATACGATTAAAAAATTACAATGTCACAGCCTTACCTGTAGTGATCGACTTTGTCTTCAGTTTGCAGGAGATATTTAAAGGCAAATTATGGAGTCAGTTTCGGTGTAAGAGGGACAGTCACCGTGGACCTAAGCGTTTTCATTAATAACAGAAGATTAGTAACCCATAGTAAATTGATATAAACATCTGGGTAAGGTTAATGTTTATAGAGTATATTAAACATAGGTAAAATACCTTCAGACAATTATTTTTCGCGTTATCACCACTCAATTTTATTTTTAATTAAGTATGTTCCTCTTACCCCTCATGACCTTAGTAGGATAGGTACTGAAAGTTTACGCAAGCAAAAATCAGATGGCGTTTCAGTGTTTTGGCAGGAAAAGCGAAGACAAGCCACTCTTCTCCATAGATATTACCATAGATATTACTCTTTGATTGTTTGTTTGTATAAGAAGTTGAAGTTGGTAAACAAAATACCGTCATCACATCGTCGTATCGTAATCATTTCAAAGAAAAAACCTGTAAAACTCGGAGAAAGAATCAAACTTATTCTGAGCTTTAAAGGGAAACATAACCTGTCGCGAGCACCACTCAATAGCAGGAAAATAATACGTGAATTGTAGGTATTAAAGGTGATAAAATAGCAGATAGCCAGAATGGAAGATATATAAAGATCACAAAACCAATAGACTTGCTGTGTTTATCTAACGACATCAGTCATCACCTGGGTTCCTATGAGGCCTCCGTAATGCATGTGTAAACAGCTAGGTTACATACTTATATAGTTCCCAGAGACTTATTAAAAATCAAAATGAGAACTGTACCTAAGTGGGTGAACAAAATCCATGAAGCTGATAAGATTGAATTCTCAAGGTAAGCTACTGTAAGTAAGGTACATAAAATACTGACTCGACTCAGATCTGGCACCAGCATATGTGGTAGGTATATAATAAACATTATTTCCAGTGATGTCTGCATTGGATGGACTTAGATGCTTGTATATACTTACCTCTTTGTTAGTGGTATTTTGATATTAAAACCCATTAAAGATTACCTATAGCCCTCGTATAGTTTACCTATTCTACAAATAGAACTCTTATCACCTACATAGTGAAAATAGAACATCAGGCCAACATCTAAACTAGACACTAGTCACCGTAATTAGTATTGAGGACAAATGTATTCACCTAAATCGTATCTAAATAAATATACATACTATTGTAAACCAAGTGTGATAATTATACAATAAATAAACCATATCTATGCTTGGGGGAAGCAGGTCCGCATGCAGCACAGGAGGTTGCAGGTTAGATTCGCCTCGAGACAAATGTTTGTACGATCTGCAGATATTTCTTCCAGGTGTTCTGGTCGTTTTCTATGTAGGCATACCTTATACAAAAATATTTATCTATGTAATGTATTGTATTATGCATATCAGTTATCTATATGTACTACCCATAACACAAGCTCTGCCTAGCTTGTGGCTAGATAATGCTTTTTCCAGCATTATTTATTTATTTTACTTCTTGCCTTTCAGTGTTCACAGCCTGTGCTTCAGCCCTGATGGCAGTCAGCTGGTGGTGGGCGCTGGTGAAAAGGTTATGGTGTATGACCCTCGAGATGGCTCACTGGTACAACTCCTTCAGGCGCACAAAGGCACCGTTCATGCTGTGGCCTATTGCAGTGATGGCAACAAATTTGCAAGTGGCAGTGCTGATAGAAATGTTATTATTTGGACAAGTAAAATGGAAGGTGTTCTGAAGTATGGGTGAGTGTCAGGAGTGGGCTAAATTTATATATTTTTTTGATGTATGATTGAAATTCATGCCAATACAGTGATGTTAGAATTTATTTATTTACAAATTTTGGGAAAACTTACAAATAGAAAATTATAAAGTAAGCAACATTAAGGTGGTACCCGACCCGAGGCACACTAGCACTGCCACCAATTTTTTCTTATTATTAAGTTGAACAAAAGAAATATCAAAAATTTCACACATGGCATTTCGTGATACCTTCATACATTCTTTCAGGCACAATGAAGCTATCCAGTGTCTGGCCTACAATCCAGTAACATTGCATTTAGTGTCGTGTGCCATAACAGACTTTGCATTCTGGTCGATGGATGTGAAGGCGGTTCAAAAGTACAGGATATCTGGCCGCATCACATGCTGTGCCTGGTCTTTGAACGGAAAACACCTGGCTATTGGACTTGCCAGCGGTGTGGTTTCAATACGAGATAAGGTAATAAGTTATTATTTTGAAAAAAACTAACAAAACAAGCGCATACAAATTACTACCTTCCGCCCGTGGCTTTGTGCACGTTTTCCGGGACAAATAGTAAGCAGCCTTTATTTTATTCAAAGTCTCTGAACAATATCTGTATTGACGACCAATGTGGCGCGGTGGGCGAAGGTCCGCCTGCGACGCAGAAGGTTGCGGGTTCGATTCCCGCCTCGGAACAATTGTGTGTACGATCTGCAGATATTTGTTCCGGGTGTTCTGGTCGTTTTCTATGTACAATAAAAAATATCTATGTAATATATAGTATTATGTATATCATTTATCTAGTACCCATAACACAAGCTCTGCTTACCATGGGGCTAGATAATGCTGTGTGAATTGTCCAGCATTATTTATTTAGTTTAGTTTAGTTTAGTTATTTATTGATAAGAATATTCTTATATGTCAAACATAATAATACAAGTAACAAAAAATACACAACGAATTACAAAAATATTTATTATTTATTTATTTAATATCTATGCAAAATTTCAGGTCGATCCATTCAGTAGTTTCGACGTGAAGGAGTAACGCACATCCAAACTTCGGCATTTATAATATTAGTTTGACTTACATATTTATAACTAGTTTCTGTGCGAGGCGTTTCTATGGATACATTTAAAGGTTATTTCTATCAGACTTAGTTTACCAGTCTACCCACTTTTTTAAAGTACTTTTCGCCAAGACCTCGGCGCTATTATTGTACATTCATGTATATAAACTGTAAATTGGTTAACAGTCTGGTGAGGAGATACAAAAGGTGGTGAGAGAGGCAGCAGTATGGGCGCTGACGTTCTCCAAATCTACACTTATTATCACAGATTGGGATGAGAATCTTTCATTCTACAATATACAAGGCGAACCGGTACTACGAGAAAGAAAAATTGGTAAGTTGAAGTAATATTGCATGAATAATTTACACTCTATTGCACATTCAAACTATAAAATAACACCTTATATCTAAATATTACACATTTTGGCGGCCTTATCGCTAACAGCTATTTCTCCCAGGCAACTTTTGAAAAATTCAACCAGTATTATCATCACAGATTGGACAACCAAAAATAGTTATTTTGTGATAGCATGATTCTTTCTTCTTCTTCTTATTCAAAAATTTGCTATAAGTATCACTTTATAGATTAATGGAGAAATGTACTGTGTTCAATTGTCAAATTTGTCTACAATATCATTATAATAATTGGTTTGTATAGGAATAGCGGCGCTTTCAATATCGGTGCTGGGCGCTACAATAATCGTAGGGGGCGTGGGCGGTTGGGCCGCGTTCACATCAGAGGGCGTGCTAGTCGGGCTCACCGAGCAACAGTGGGTCTGGTGCGTGGCGCCCTCGCCGTCGCTCACCTCACTGGTACGTTGATACGCTTTCTATATTGGTACTGGGAGCTAATAGTCGACGGGGCGTGGGCGGCTGGGCCGCGGTCACGTCAGAGGGCGTGCTAGTCGGGCTCACCGAGCAACAGTGGGTCTGGCGCGTGGCGCCCTCGCCGTCGCTCACCTCACTGGTACGTTGATACGCTTTCTATATTGGTACTGGGAGCTAATAGTCGACGGGGCGTGGGCGGCTGGGCCGCGGTCACGTCAGAGGGCGTGCTAGTCGGGCTCACCGAGCAACAGTGGGTCTGGCGCGTGGCGCCCTCGCCGTCGCTCACCTCACTGGTACGTTGATACGCTTTCTATATTGGTACTGGGAGCTAATAGTCGACGGGGCGTGGGCGGCTGGGCCGCGGTCACGTCAGAGGGCGTGCTAGTCGGGCTCACCGAGCAACAGTGGGTCTGGCGCGTGGCGCCCTCGCCGTCGCTCACCTCACTGGTACGTTGATACGCTTTCTATATTGGTACTGGGAGCTAATAGTCGACGGGGCGTGGGCGGCTGGGCCGCGGTCACGTCAGAGGGCGTGCTAGTCGGGCTCACCGAGCAACAGTGGGTCTGGCGCGTGGCGCCCTCGCCGTCGCTCACCTCACTGGTACGTTGATACGCTTTCTATATTGGTACTGGGAGCTAATAGTCGACGGGGCGTGGGCGGCTGGGCCGCGGTCACGTCAGAGGGCGTGCTAGTCGGGCTCACCGAGCAACAGTGGGTCTGGCGCGTGGCGCCCTCGCCGTCGCTCACCTCACTGGTACGTTGATACGCTTTCTATATTGGTACTGGGAGCTAATAGTCGACGGGGCGTGGGCGGCTGGGCCGCGGTCACGTCAGAGGGCGTGCTAGTCGGGCTCACCGAGCAACAGTGGGTCTGGCGCGTGGCGCCCTCGCCGTCGCTCACCTCACTGGTACGTTGATACGCTTTCTATATTGGTACTGGGAGCTAATAGTCGACGGGGCGTGGGCGGCTGGGCCGCGGTCACGTCAGAGGGCGTGCTAGTCGGGCTCACCGAGCAACAGTGGGTCTGGCGCGTGGCGCCCTCGCCGTCGCTCACCTCACTGGTACGTTGATACGCTTTCTATATTGGTACTGGGAGCTAATAGTCGACGGGGCGTGGGCGGCTGGGCCGCGGTCACGTCAGAGGGCGTGCTAGTCGGGCTCACCGAGGAACAGTGGGTCTGGTGCGTGGCGCCCTCGCCGTCGCTCACCTCACTGGTACGTTGATACGCTTTCTATATTGGTACTGGGAGCTAATAGTCGACGGGGCGTGGGCGGCTGGGCCGCGGTCACGTCAGAGGGCGTGCTAGTCGGGCTCACCGAGCAACAGTGGGTCTGGCGCGTGGCGCCCTCGCCGTCGCTCACCTCACTGGTACGTTGATACGCTTTCTATATTGGTACTGGGAGCTAATAGTCGACGGGGCGTGGGCGGCTGGGCCGCGGTCACGTCAGAGGGCGTGCTAGTCGGATCGAAAGCACCCCAAAGCAGGTCCAACGTTTACCGCGTTTACCAACCACTGTTGCTCAGTGAATTCACCAAACAATAGGTCAAGCTTGGTCTGCTTTAGAATTACGGCTTTCTAGGCCATTGAAATGGCTTTCTAATGTCAATTATAGTATGGGTGGTTTTAGCGTAATCGCACATCTGGTGCATGGCAAAGCCAGCCCACGGAACCCGTGGACTGGCTTTGCCCAGCTTTGGGAAAAAGAGTAAATTATAACTGTAATTAATTATTTATTATATATTTTCCAGGCTGTGGCATGTCAAGACGGCACTCTATGGTGTTACCAGATAGTGTTCAGCACAGTTCACGGGCTGTATCGCGAGCGTTACGCTTACCGCGAGAATATGTCTGACGTCATTATACAACACCTCACAACGGGGAACAGAGTGCGCATCAAATGCCACGATCGAGTGCACAAGATCGCCATTTACAAGCACAAGCTGGCGGTAAGTAGGATAAAACCAGTATCCCCGAGGTCGATCTCTTTGCCGCATTTAAAAAATCCACCTATACTTCCTAAACCGGTGTAGATAGGAAAATGGTCTTAAGGAAATCTCCATAAATTTTTAAGAAATTTTTGTGCCTGTTCATCCAGCTTTCGCATACAGCGCATTGCAAAAATTCTTAATTAACCATAATCACTGTCTGCCACAATTGAGTATACAAGCTACTTTTTAAGAGTATCAAGTGAGTGAAGACGCCGGTTAAGGTTGGTTTTATTTTTAAAGTAAAGTAAAAATGTTATTTATTGACATAATAGACAATGAAAAAGGCAATACGAGCCCATAGGCTCCTGAACTAGTCAAAAACTGTTTTATTATTATTTTTTAATTACAGGTGCAACTACCAGAACGTGTCGTGATTTATGAGCAGGGGGACGAGGAAGGCATGGTGTATAGAGTTAAAGAGAAGCTGCCTCAACCCAGCGAGTGCTCTTTGCTTGTAGCCACCAGCGATGCACTGCTTATATGCCAGGTATTTAATAATTTAAACATTCATCATCACAAGTACGGACAATTTATCTTGGCAGGTCTGGACATAGGCTCTGCGAACTTTTGCGCATGCACACTCGTGAAGAAAACTGTTATTGCCAGATAAACAAAATATACCTTCAGAAAATATATAATGTAGTTAGAAAGTAAAAAAAAAATATCAAGACATAAACGCAGGTATTATTTACGATATTTAGCTAAATAAGTGCCCACACTAACAGTAAACTCAAAACGTAACACCAATAATAACAATCAACAGACTAATAATTAACAAGGAACTAAACCACAATGAAGACTTTTGTAACCGACTTTGGTCATGACAGATATAAAGATAAATCAAAAAAAGTTTCTATTCGATTTTATAATTAAGTATTTAAAGGTTCTCAAACAGTTGTTACTCAAGAAGTATTTAATAGATTTCTAAAATTTAAGTACCTAACATTTTTGACGACCTCTGTGGCACGGTGAGAAAACCCGCCTGCGACGCAGGAAAATGACTAAAAGTCCCTAAATATAATGAACAATAAAAAAAAAGCTAGAGATGAACCTTTTTTTAACTTTTTTTTATGGTCTACCAAAACAACCGCCCGCGGACTCCGTTCTTATCACCATTTGGTTCATAAAAAATATTACTGCGCAGCCTTCTGTGCGTAGTTCGGACCTGCCAATATAAATAATCCGTACTGTAGATAGTATAAAACAAAGTCGCATCTCGCTGTCTGTGTCTGTCCCTATGTATGCATTGTCAAACGATAAAGAAACAATACGTTGTAAGTTCTTGAAAAAGAGGTGCACTTGAAAAGATTCAATTACAGTGAAGCACGTCAACGAAAGACCAAAAAGATTGTGTGCTCAAAGGTGGACCACGGTTAAATAATAATTTCCTATGGTTCACCTTAGTTCACCTGGTGGACCACGGAAGAATATGTTTACCCGTGGTCCACCAGGTGGACAAAATAGGTGAACCACGGGAAAGAAGGGGCTTAGATCTTTAAAACTACGCAACGGATTTTGATGCGGATTTTTTAAATAGATAAAGTGATTCAAGAGGAAGGTTTATAAACAATTTGTCGCATAGATTTCCACGCGGGCGAAGCTGCAAGGCGTAGCTAGTATCATTATAAATGAAAGAGCCTACCTGTTGTTGGTACAACGACACAATTTCTTCAACTTTTCTCTTTCAAATGCGGTAATTTTTCTTTATACAACACGTCGAATGTCTTGTATTGGTTGATGATATTAGACAAAAATTTGAAGAAAAAAAATGTTAATCCCGAGGGCGTATACTCGACTTTACGCCCTACGCTAAAATGAAACAATTTTTGAAGCAAGTAAAGTGAATTTTATTTTGTTTTAGGATACTAAACTATCGATGATTGGAAGGCGGATACCGAAATCCTGGACTGTGCCCGCACCGATTCGTTACGTGAAAGTTACCACGTTGTACTTCGAAGAGGTGCTAATTTTAGGTCTCATGAATGGACAGGTAATAATTTCCTCCTCTACAAAGAAGGAGCTTTGAAGAGCGTCCTTTGGTAACGCGCGTTTTAAAAACTATCCGAGTCCTTACTACGGGTTCTGAGAACGGGACAGCATGTTGTCATCTTCAATCTCATTATTTATCACATTATATGTTTACCAATTTCAAAAGAACAATAGTCTCATGGAAACAAATTGTTTTAAAAATATAATTATAATGTGATTGCGTTACCTTTAAATTCAATAATATTTTCAGATTTGGCTAGTTGAGCCTGGGAACGGCAAATACAAGATGATACTGCAGACACCGAATAGCGTGCGTTGCGTGGACGTGAGCGCGTCCCGGGGCAGCCTGGCCGTCGTCGACGAGGCTTCTGTCTGTCGCATTTACAACCTGCTCACAGGCGACCTCTTATATACTGTGAGTACTGCACTCTGCTAATTAAGTGAGTAAACTTTTAATGATACTGTAAACGCCGAATAGCGTGCGTTGCGTGGACGTGAGCGCGTCCCGGGGCAGCCTGGCCGTCGTCGACGAGGCTTCTGTCTGTCGCATTTACAACCTGCTCACAGGCGACCTCTTATATACTGTGAGTACTGCACTCTGCTAATTAAGTGAGTAAACTTTTAATGATACTGTAAACGCCGAATAGCGTGCGTTGCGTGGACGTGAGCGCGTCCCGGGGCAGCCTGGCCGTCGTCGACGAGGCTTCTGTCTGTCGCATTTACAACCTGCTCACAGGCGACCTCTTATATACTGTGAGTACTGCACTCTGCTAATTAAGTGAGTAAACTTTTAATGATACTGTAAACGCCGAATAGCGTGCGTTGCGTGGACGTGAGTGCGTCCCGGGGCAGCCTGGCCGTCGTCGACGAGGCTTCTGTCTGTCGCATTTACAACCTGCTCACAGGCGACCTCTTATATACTGTGAGTACTGCACTCTGCTAATTAAGTGAGTAAACTTTTAATGATACTGTAAACGCCGAATAGCGTGCGTTGCGTGGACGTGAGTGCGTCCCGGGGCAGCCTGGCCGTCGTCTACGAGGCTTCTGTCTGTCGCATTTACAACCTGCTCACAGGCGACCTCTTATATACTGTGAGTACTGCACTCTGCTAATTAAGTGAGTAAACTTTTAATGATACTGTAAACGCCGAATAGCGTGCGTTGCGTGGACGTGAGTGCGTCCCGGGGCAGCCTGGCCGTCGTCGACGAGGCTTCTGTCTGTCGCATTTACAACCTGCTCACAGGCGACTTCTTATATACTGTGAGTACTGCACTCTGCTAATTAAGTGAGTAAACTTTTAATGATACTGTAAACGCCGAATAGCGTGCGTTGCGTGGACGTGAGTGCGTCCCGGGGCAGCCTGGCCGTCGTGGACGAGGCTTCTGTCTGTCGCATTTACAACCTGCTCACAGGCGACCTCTTATATACTGTGAGTACTGCACTCTGCTAATTAAGTGAGTAAACTTTTAATGATACTGTAAACGCCGAATAGCGTGCGTTGCGTGGACGTGAGTGCGTCCCGGGGCAGCCTGGCCGTCGTCGACGAGGCTTCTGTCTGTCGCATTTACAACCTGCTCACAGGCGACCTCTTATATACTGTGAGTACTGCACTCTGCTAATTAAGTGAGTAAACTTTTAATGATACTGTAAACGCCGAATAGCGTGCGTTGCGTGGACGTGAGTGCGTCCCGGGGCAGCCTGGCCGTCGTCGACGAGGCTTCTGTCTGTCGCATTTACAACCTGCTCACAGGCGACCTCTTATATACTGTGAGTACTGCACTCTGCTAATTAAGTGAGTAAACTTTTAATGATACTGTAAACGCCGAATAGCGTGCGTTGCGTGGACGTGAGTGCGTCCCGGGGCAGCCTGGCCGTCGTCGACGAGGCTTCTGTCTGTCGCATTTACAACCTGCTCACAGGCGACCTCTTATATACTGTGAGTACTGCACTCTGCTAATTAAGTGAGTAAACTTTTAATGATACTGTAAACGCCGAATAGCGTGCGTTGCGTGGACGTGAGTGCGTCCCGGGGCAGCCTGGCCGTCGTCGACGAGGCTTCTGTCTGTCGCATTTACAACCTGCTCACAGGCGACCTCTTATATACTGTGAGTACTGCACTCTGCTAATTAAGTGAGTAAACTTTTAATGATACTGTAAACGCCGAATAGCGTGCGTTGCGTGGACGTGAGTGCGTCCCGGGGCAGCCTGGCCGTCGTCGACGAGGCTTCTGTCTGTCGCATTTACAACCTGCTCACAGGCGACCTCTTATATACTGTGAGTACTGCACTCTGCTAATTAAGTGAGTAAACTTTTAATGATACTGTAAACGCCGAATAGCGTGCGTTGCGTGGACGTGAGTGCGTCCCGGGGCAGCCTGGCCGTCGTGGACGAGGCTTCTGTATGTCGCATTTACAACCTGCTCACAGGCGACCTCTTATATACTGTGAGTACTGCACTCTGCTAATTAAGTGAGTAAACTTTTAATGATACTGTAAACGCCGAATAGCGTGCGTTGCGTGGACGTGAGTGCGTCCCGGGGCAGCCTGGCCGTCGTGGACGAGGCTTCTGTATGTCGCATTTACAACCTGCTCACAGGCGACCTCTTATATACTGTGAGTACTGCACTCTGCTAATTAAGTGAGTAAACTTTTAATGATACTGTAAACGCCGAATAGCGTGCGTTGCGTGGACGTGAGTGCGTCCCGGGGCAGCCTGGCCGTCGTCGACGAGGCTTCTGTCTGTCGCATTTACAACCTGCTCACAGGCGACCTCTTATATACTGTGAGTACTGCACTCTGCTAATTAAGTGAGTAAACTTTTAATGATACTGTAAACGCCGAATAGCGTGCGTTGCGTGGACGTGAGTGCGTCCCGGGGCAGCCTGGCCGTCGTCTACGAGGCTTCTGTCTGTCGCATTTACAACCTGCTCACAGGCGACCTCTTATATACTGTGAGTACTGCACTCTGCTAATTAAGTGAGTAAACTTTTAATGATACTGTAAACGCCGAATAGCGTGCGTTGCGTGGACGTGAGCGCGTCCCGGGGCAGCCTGGCCGTCGTCGACGAGGCTTCTGTCTGTCGCATTAACAACCTGCTCACAGGCGACCTCTTAATTGTAAGTACTGCACTCTGCTACATACGGTTGGAGTAAACCTTGAAAGAACAAGCTTTTAATTATTATTTCGCCATTTTTTAATCAGGGTATAGAGGTATAATTGTGTGAATATTTATTTCAGGAAGAGAACGTGTCTTCAGTGTCTTGGAACGTGTGGTGCGACGAGCTGCTCAGCATGTCTGGAGAAGGGCTGCTGTCCATCAAGGCGGGCAGCATGCCGGCCGCCACGCAACCGCTCGGGGGCTCTGTCGTCGGCTTTCAGGTACGCGAGATATGTCTGCGACGTCTGTTGCTCAAGAGAACGTGTCTTCAGTGTCTTGGAACGTGTGGTCTGGCGGTTGATTATAATAAAATAATGCTATATATACATATATTATAATCCTTTGGCCCCCTGCGACACTGTGATCGTCATCACACACAGAATATTATAATAACCATACATTACACAACACATCAGATTTACCGATGGCAACTTTTATTCGTCCTATTATGTTTCGAAGAAGAATACCTTAAGACAATGTCTTAGCAATAAAGGTAAGTGTATGTAAAGGGTGTATCAGAATGTTTTTGATTTGAGTAGGTATTACGTGCCAACACCACGCGCGCGCGCGCTTTCGGTGAACCTAGTGTACGAATCGTTGTTTTAATAAAACGCTTGTACGTAAAATACGCGCTGCGCTCTCGTGAACTATATAATGGCTTTTATTTGAATTGTCCAGCATTATTTATTATTAATATAGATTTATTTATTTCCTTTGTTCAATTAAGAGTTATTTCATTCTAACTCACAAAGTGAGATCTGTCTCTGTGCTCTGGCATAATCAAAGCAGTTTGTTTATCCACTAACCTAGTATTTGAAGATCGCTATAAAACCTATATACCTTTTTCTTATTGTAGCAAGTACGGGGGATTGTTTTCTAGGGTAGAATAGTCAGTAATTACGTTGGTGAAAAATTCATTTCTTCAACTTTAAAAATGCAAGCAATGTATGATGATAATAATATGTAGGTATGTCATTAATGTATATTCTACCCTAGATAACTATCTCCATGCTTAGATTTCTGGAATATGTTGGTAGATGGTTAACGTGGTTTTTTTTTTGTTTTCAGGGCGGCAGAGTATTCTGTCTACAATCGAACGCCATGCAAGCCTTCAACGTGCCACTTTCTCATGCCGTGCATCAATACATAGAGCAAAAAATATTCAGGTTTGAAACTAATCAATAGAAAATTAAAAGTAAAGAAAATGTAATGAAACTCGCCTCTCCATTGTTAAAACAAAACGAGTCGCAAAGGTTTGAAAATCATAATTGATTCATAATTTATCGATAATTTAACTGTAGGTAAACAACTACCAAGCTAAGACTAACAAAAGTAAAGTAAAAGATTTTTATATTGCCAGAAAAGAGACGAGTAGTATACATACTCGTATAAATTAACAGAGAAACTGACAAAAAGCGTAAAACACGCATACAAACAAGAAACAAGACTAAAATTTACTCAACAAAAACTAAAACTATGATAACAATAAATAAATCATAAGTAATGCTGGACAATCCACACAGCATAATCTATCCCCAAGTTAAGCAGAGCTTATGTTATGGGTACTATACGACTGATATACTTAATTCAATATATTACATAGATGGATATTTTTTTATTATTCTTAGATAACGACCAGAACACCCGGAACAAATATCTGCAGATCGTACACACAATTGTCTCGAGGTGGGAATCGAACCCGCAACCTCCGCGTCGCAGGCGGACCTTCGCCCACCGCGCCACAGAGGTCGTCAGCATTATTAAAACTATGAAAACAATATAATTATAATTGCTTAACATTTAAAATACGTAAGTCATTGTGTCTTGTTCCTATATATAGTATAATTACAGTGAAGCATATGCCGCTGCGTGTCTGGGTGTGACTGCGTTAGACTGGGAACGGCTCGGCTTCGCGGCCCTCGAGGAACTTTCTCTGGAAGTTGCTAGAAAGGCCTTTCAACGGGGCGAGAACATCATCTTCCTCTCGCTTATCGACCATTTGCAGGTAAAAGAGTGAACTGTATGTCCTAATGGAAATACGGTCAACCGATCCCCGCCTTCTTGAGGCAATGCTCAGCAAGACTACGTCGCTATTAAGCATATAACGTAACGCACGTTATCAGCATTATTACGCATATTTTACCTATAATAACGCGTGAAAAGGCGCATTTTAGCGTGAATAACGCCGTTTCACGCGTTAGTGATCAGTGGGGCTTTGATCACCCATATTAATTTCAAATGGATGTTCAACTGGTAGCCCAACCCTTGGAAATTTTTCCTCCATCTTTGACGATTTTTCCAAAACTTTGAAAGTGTTGTAAATTAATATCGGGAGAAAGTGAAGAAAAATAATGATTTCTAAGTTCCTATAACCTATAACTTGATTACGTTATAGATTGATGTTTGACGGAGTATGCACTCATGGTGCAAGCCTAGCCTAGCCTGTGTCAGATGGCACTGTGTGAAACTCTCTGATAGTTTTTATTTTATAGGAGCGGCTGGAAATTGGTGAGAAACGCGGGGTGGTTCTAGGCGAAGTGCTGGCTTACCGCGGCCGGTACAAGGAGGCCGAGCAGGCGTTCAGAGGCGCGGGCCGCGACGAGCGAGCTCTGAACATGTACGTGGATCTACGCATGTTCAACAAGGCACAGGTACGTAGCTACGAGACTCCTTCCCGCGGCCTGTACAAGGCGTTGGAGACCCGCGTAGGGCCTGTTTAATGAGACTGGAACAATGAAAAGCAACCCATCCGAGCCACCATATTGTGGTCTTTTAGTCTCTGTCCGGCTATTCGCTTTCGGAAAAAACCGCCCTCGGTGTCCAACAACTCCCGTCAGCTCCCATCTTACATTTCCATACCCCCTCAGAAATGTTTCAATCTTTCCAGGAATTTGTGAACGAAGGCGAAGGATTAGTCGCTTTAGCCCGCCGCCGGGCCGAATGGGCCCGACACATGAACGAGCCGCGGGCTGCCGCCGAGATGTACCTTGCGGCTGGCGACGTGCCGCGCGCAGTCCGCCTCATGGCCGACACCGGCCGCCGAGACATGCTGATTGAATTAGGTACTGATAGTGATGTTTGCGAGTAAATAATCGCCATAGCCCGCGGCTGGGCCGATTGGGCCCGACACATGAACGATCCGCAGGCAGCAGATCGTTCATAGGATTAAACATCTTTTTTGAAATAAAGATATTGATGAATGAAAACTTAACCGAAACTGAAAACTATACTTAACAGACAACCACAAAATCACAACTCAAACAATAACTCCAGCAACGCATCATTGCAATCGCGCAATTCGAACCGGCCGAGAGATGAAAGAAAGCATACATGGATTCACTTTTAAGCTTAAAAAGAGTGTCATGACAGCGTAGCAGGACGAAAGTGCTAATTTAATACCTAGGGCCGAAAAGTATTTTGTTTACATATACACGTTAGTGGGTGCTTTGGTTTATATATACTGTAAACTCCTATCTTCTTAAATAAATAAATAAATATCACCAGCCAGTACAAAAACTTGTCCTTTTTAACCACCTTAAAATAGGAGGAAGTCTATGTTCGCCTGTATGTATTTTTTATGTACATATGTTCGTCAATTTCTCCGTTCGGCAGCCGTTTAATATTTGACACGAAGCAAAGTCTTATAATTGAATGGAACCCTCGGTGCGCGAGTCCCCGAGACGCACTTGACCTTTTCTTTCCTTCTGCGAATACTTGGATTCTGTTGAACGAAGTTTATTAAGTGTTCTTACATTGATCTCTTCTATTTCAAGCCAGGAAGCTAGACAAAGGTTCGAGCGATTCGCTGCGACACGTTGCTGAGGCGCTGGTCTCGGTCGACGAGCTCGCCACCGCGGCCGACGTCTACCACCGTCTGGGAGACTACAGGTAGACTACGCGTCTTAGTAACTATAACCAGATAAATATCATTTTCTAGTAATTGATATCAGTATAAAACAAACTCGCTTCCCGCAGTCTGTCTGTCCCTATGTATGCTTAGATCTTTAAAACTACGCAACGGAATTTGATGCGGTTTTTTTATAGATATATTGATTCAAGAAAGGTTTATAAACCATTTGACACATAGATTTCCACGCGGGCGAAGCCGCATCTAGTAGTTACTATAACCAAAGATATGTATATACATTTCTACAAATTAATATTTATATATAAGCGAAGCAAACCGGGGGACGACATGACGCTTTGGGTTGCCAATAAAGGGTTTAAATAAGTTATTGCGTCAAGCTTAAAAAACAATATAATACTTTGGATAAATCACAACTAGCTACAAACATTCCGGTGATATCTTCGGCAATCGTTAATAAAGGATTCTTTCATTGTTGTGTATAAAGGTTGTTTTTGAGATAGTCCCACATAAGTTTGATCCCCGAAGAATTAATATTTGCGCCGTTAAACGTATCTAAAACATTATCACATGATCATTTTTACAATCTTTGTTAACTAATAGTATCCATGGTAACAGGCGTAAAGAAGAGGTCTTTTAATTCGTCGTTTCATCTCTGTCATCAATATCTCTCTATACTAATATTATAAAGAGGAAAGGTTTGATTTTTTGTTTGTTTGTTTGTTTGTAATGAAACAAAAATGTAAGTATTAGAAAAAAGTCGCGTGGCTCACACTCGGCTATGCGAAATAGGCGTCTCTGGGCTACGGGTACGGGAAATAAACGGCCGCAAATAAATTATGAATAATAAAATAATAAATACCCGTGCAAAGCCGGGACGGTCCGCTAGTTGTCGTATATAATTAAATTATACTCGAGTGTTAACTAGATATCGCCACTTGAAAAATTAGATCTCGATATCGGAGTATTCCTTCCCAACCCATTTTTTCTATTAAAGAATTTGAAGTCATTTCATAGTTTTTGAAAATTCCACCCATAAGAAGTTTCATCGGAGTATTTTGTAACTATGGCTGCTTTGTTTAATATATTTGTAACGATTCACTTGAAACTCAGTATGTACAAGTACTTACAAATTCAAATGAATATGGGTTTCACGTATGACTCTTACAACAAGCTTTCAGATGATCTCGAGAAGCTTTTTAACCTAAATTGTGAAATCCCCCATGAGAAATAAACATTACAAATTTCAGTTTTAAATATATTACTTGTACTGAGACAAAATGCATAGCCAACCCGTTTACCAGTTTTTCTATCAAAAACTTTAGGTATGTAACATTAAAATTAATGTATCCTTAAATTCCGCAGCAAAGTGTGCCAGTTAGCAGTAGCAGCTAACGAATGGTCTCGTGCGTTCTCTCTGGCGAAGGAACACCCAGAGTGTAAGGGCGACGTGTACTTACCTTATGCCAACCGGATGGCTCAGGAGAACAAATTTGTTGAGGCGCAAAAAGGTAAGCATCACATTGAAAACCTCTGAGGCGCGGTGGGCGAAGGTCCGCCTGCGACACAGGAGGTTGCAGGTTCGATTCCCGCCTTGAGACAATTGTGTGTAAGATCTGCAGATATTTGTTCCGGGCCGTTAACTATCTATAATAAAAAAAAATCTATGTATGGAATCTATTCTATTAAGGATATCAGTCACCTTAGTACCCATAACACAAGGTCTGCTTAGCTTGTGGCTAGATGATGCTGTGTGGATGGTCCAGCATATTATTTATTGAGTCATTCCGTCTCACACCATGAATGTTGACCAAATTGGTGTGAGTTGACGAATCATAACAATTATATTATTTTCATTCTGCATATCATACCACCCTTTGTTTCCATTGAAGTTATGCGGTGTCGTTACTTCAGCCACCGAAAAAAACGGACTCTAGGATCCAATAATTAATGTCATTGTTAGTAAAACATTATTTTTAAGAGATCCATAAGTTGAAAATAAAAAATAAACTACCGCATTTCATATTCCTTAAAGTTCAGGTTTTTGTTAAAAAAGCGGCAAGGCTCTATTGTCTGTACCGCTCGGGTACGGAACTCTTCCGACGACCGATGTGGCACGGTGGACGAAGGTCCGCCTGCGACGCAGGAGGTTGCGGGTTCGATTCCCGCCTCGGAACAATTGTGTGCACGATCTGCAGATATTTGTTCCGGGTGTTCTGGTCGTTTTCTATGTACCTATAATAAAAAAATGTCTATCTATGTAATGTATTGTATTATGTATATCAGTTATCTAGTACCCATAACACAAGCTCTGCTTACCATGGGGCTAGATAATGCTGTGTGAATTGTCCAGCATTATTTATTTATTTTATTTATTTACATATATTTTTGTTAATTACAAAAAATGCCGACTAAATCCCATAGGTACAAATAAGTTATAATCTCGACTCTCACTGATGTGAGAGTCAAGGTAATGACTTATTTGTGTGTAGCTCGAGACACCGTCAACTGAGTTCGATGATTCGAACTCAATTGACGGTGTCTCGAGCTCGAATAAAATCACGAGTTCGGATAACGTGTTCTTCGGCAACTGTATTTCCCTGACAATAACAAAGAAATCAGGGTAACGGCTAAGCCGATTCCCTGATTTCTTTCCTACCCATTCCGTTGAATCCCTCTAATGCCGAATACAAATTTAAAGTCGTTGTACCTCCTATGGACTGTGTCTGAAAAATGTTCTCTAAAAATAATATATTGCTTTTGAAACTATCATATTTATTAACACAAAATCCTAAAATGTAATAATATCTATCTTTTAACTAAAACCTAAACTGTAATAATAATATCAAATCATGGTAAATATCCCGTTATAAGTGACTTGTATATCGTATATTTGTTTCAGCGTACCACATGGCAGGAGAGACCCATACTGCGTTACGGGTGTTCTCTATACTAGTGGGAAACGCTATCTCTGAGGAAAGGTTCGCGGATGCTGGCTATCTGCACCACTTGCTGGCCACGCAGTGTCTCGAAATCAGTGCTGCCGCTACAGACAGGTATGTACCACTCACTATATGTCTATATACATATATACTACTATGCCTTAGGCTTGTAGTTTCTTCCATGCTAGTGATTATTTATTTTATTTTTATTTATTTGGGAAACTAAAAGCTTATAATTCAAGTAAAAATAAAACAGATTAAGCAAATAACGCAAACAAATTTATAAAAAGAGAGTACCTAAAAAAAACAAAAGAAGTACTATTAACACTTTGACTGCGGTTTTTTTTTCGACGACTGCGATCTTTTTTTTTACCTAAAACTCAATTAAAACTAAAATACACAACAAATGCAGTCCTGTTTACCTGCTGTCAGTACCAAATCATGCTGATTAGTAACTACAAGGTGGTAACTAGGACGAATATAATGTAATGTATTATATAATGTTTATCATGGAAAAAAATATCATATAAATAATAATAAGGATATTGATAATATTTGTGGCCCTTATACCCGTGGCTTGTACCCGTAGCTTGTACCCGTGGCTTGTACCCGTGGTTTCTAACCCAAACTGATTACTCAATAATTTTATTGCAAACATGTACGGGGATAAAATGTTAAAGATAAAAGGTTTTTAACACCAAAGGTGGCTAATACTCATAATCTAAAGACTTATTCTAGGCACAAACTTCATAATAGTGTTAAGGCTTTATCTATCTATTATTGAGATCTAGTTTTCTAAACGTACCTACCTAGGTATGGTATTAACCCGTGTATTATTCTAGTGTCGTCTAGTCTATTTATTGCTCTCTGTTATTATTTTAATCTTTGTTCTGTAGTCTGTATTTAAGCTGCTCGCTGTCAGAAATAAATTTAAGATATATTTTTTTTAGTGAACGCGACACATTGCTGGCTCGGTACGCTACCCACGAGCGTCTCTCCCGCGTCTACCACGCGTACGACAGCGTACATCACTGTCTTAACGAACCGTTCTCTTTAGTTCAACCAGACTCGTTACTGAACGCTGCGAGATACGTGCTTGCTTTGATAGAGAACGAAACACCGCCTGGAATATCTCTATTGTATCCTTTTGAGTGAATTAACTGGTAAGATTGTGTAGGAGAATGCCCTTGTTTGAACTTCTGAACTCCGGATTACCTCAAGATACAAATTTAGAAGAAAATCTGGGTTCCGATGATTTAAATCAGAGATGGGAAAACTACGGCCCGCGACCATCAAACAAAATTCAAGTGAAGTTTTCGTATTGTTAGAAATTTCATTCTCATTGGCAGTGGCTCGGCAGTGTTTCGCGAGCGTTAGCAATAAAGATATGAGCGTAAACAGAAAAAAAGCTATGGCTATAATTTTTTTTTTAGTTTTTTATTTTTCGCTAACTAAAGCTAACTTAAACGGTTATTCCGTATAAAATGGCTATATTTGGTACAAGCTATTTGTGCGAACAAACGTTTTCATTGATGAAGTGAGAAAAAAATCGAAGCCTTTCGCATAAAATTTTCTTCAGAATAAATATTTAAATATATGAAAAATATACGAATGTTTCTCAAATATTATTCGTATGTTACGCCATCTCTAATTCAAAAACGGAACGAAGTTTGCCGGGTCAGTTAGTGTTTGTAATAATTCAGTAAATCCTTAGCTACACTCAGCGGCATTTACCTATGTCTGGCGAAACAAGCGAAGGCGCTGGGCGCTTGCAACCTCGCCCAACAAATGCTGGACAAGATACTGGGAGTGCAGATACCGCAGAAATTCCAGGTAATTACGATCAATGGGACGAAGACTGTTCGTTCGTATTTGTAATAAGGACGCTCGTCATCCAAATGTAATCTACTTTTAAAGCAATTAGCCCTAAGTTCTCATCATAAAGTGAATTATTATAATTCTTATGAGAATTACAATAATTCACTTAAGATCAACTCACTGAAGAGCACTGAAGACTAATTTGCTTTTAAAAAAGTGGTGATATATTTGTGTTTGATTTCATAGAAATGTATGGGACGAGTACGACCTATTTTATAAAGAGGGCCCTCCTTGCTGAGGACCCAGATGAGCGGAAGGAGGCCTTTTCCTTGCAGTGGGACACTCCGGGTTATGTAATGCATATCAATAATAATATAAATGCACGTAAAAAACTTAGTAATTCTTTTGCTTAATATGCCTATTTGGAAAATTGTGTTTGTACAAAGCACAATGTCATTAGGGCGAAGGTACGTGCAAGACTTAAGTTCACTTCCTACAGTTTTAGATCAGCAATGCCGTACGTGTAATACGTGATCCTTATTATTATACGTGATTACTATGTTCCGTATTACATCTTCATGTGAACCTAAATCAATATAATAAATCAGTTGCGAACTATCATCGTTAGAGTTATCATTTCCGGCACCTTGGTACCTCTGACAGTGTTCCAATTGTTTATATCGTGGAATAGAGCCGATTAACGTTCCTGGCCTTACTGTATATTTTCAAAATGATGTATGTATTATAATGAAAGATATAGCGAAATCGCGCAGCAAGCCTAAACAGCTACTCACGCTTACAATATTATTACGGTGTTTTTCAGGAGAGTGTCGAATTGATAGTGATAAAGACCCGCGGTAGTGACGCCAGCACGCGTGACGAGGACGTGGCGCCACTGTGCTGGCGCTGCCGCCGCCACGCACCGTCGCTCGCCGCGGTCGCCTGCGCGCAGTGCGCCCACGTGTTCGTCCACTCGATGCTGACGCACGGTACGTGTAACTCACTCAGTAGTACGTGATCCAGACGTGACACGGCGTTGGCGCTGCCCTGCACCGTTCTGAAATCGTCCAAAATTTTCGGGAATTCCCGAGAACATGGAACCGGGAATTTCTGGGACCCCTATTTGTAAATTTGTTACATATGCCATAGTGCCACACGGTCGCAGAGGAAAGGGAGAAAGGCGCACCGAAATATCGACAGTCCGTTGCGTCTGCTTTACAACGCTGCTCGCCAAGGGCGCGGATGGTAGATAGATCGACGCACCGCCCGCGCCATACGGGCACTCCACTCCTCTGGCCACAGGCGCTGTGACACCGTAACATACTACAGCTTCACCTGTTGACCTACAACCGTGCAAATCAAATCAAATCACATTTATTTCATAAAGTACAAAGTTAACATACACAGATGAACTGTGTATAGCGAGACACATTTTAAAAGATACACAGAAAAGACCATCATCAGCCTATAGCAGTCCATTGCTAGACCGAGGCCTGCCCTAATGAGCACCATAGCGCCCTGTCTTCAGCTTACCGCATCCAGCATCCGATACTTATCCTATACTTCAGAGAAACTCTGAGCATAGCTCGCTGAGCGACTTTGAACTGGTGGACCAGCCCTACCGTGAGACGTGAGTGTCTACGTCTCAGCTCCTTAGATCATTACGGGTAGGACGCACTGATTGAAAACTCTCGTTTTCAAGCAGCATTGTGGTATAGATGACGAGAACAGAAAAGATACAAAACGTTACTTTACACATACGAACGTTACTTTATGACTTACCGACTTAACATTCGTTTTCAGAAGTGCTACCGCTAGTCCAATTCGAGCCAGTTGCAGACATATCCTACGAAGAAGCAATGGATCTGATTAGTCGCATCCCATTGGTCGAGCCTCGGACCAATGACGCAGAAGTGCTAAGGATAGACCACGGCCTGGATGACTCAGACCCCTTCTTAGACAAAGTTGACGAGGTATGTGTCTAGATCCGATAGAAAAGACCTGACAAGTCGCTTGCCATTGGTCGAACCTCGGGCCATTGATACTAATAATTTTAATGACGCTTCACGTCAAACAAAGACTTTCTTCAGGGAAAAACGGATTCTCTATCACGAATAAGCAGATTTAACAGGGCCCTTTTTCCACTTAATGGCTTTTTTGGCATTTTACCTTTTATGTATGAAACTATATGGAAGATGGACGGACGCGACTTAAAAGTGTCGAGTTTGAAACCATTCTCAATTCAACCATTCAATCGCTCAGTGCAATTCGCACTGCGCGCACTATCTAAAGTTTCATTCCACCACGTGGTGTTGCGCAGCCGCAACTAGGCGGTAAAAATAGACATATGCATCTTGAGCCATGAAAGTATTAATCCCCACTTCCGTGTTATGTCAGTAGATCTGGCCAAGTGGCTACGAGTAATGTTATTCCTTCTCACTCTTCGATAAATGCGGACGAGTGCCCGCGACCACTCTGGTAATCGAGCAACTTATCGAAGAAAAGCTCTCGATAATAAAAATCGAATTGCAGATTCTGAAAATACGCTTGTGTGTGTACGTGGCAGTCACTCGGTATTTTGACAGTTCTTGCCATATTTATCTAGTCGATGTATTGTCAAAAATTGCCCTCCAGAGGCTCATAATTACAATCTAACAACTTAATAAAAAATTATAAATATCGGAAAACTTATGGAAGGTTTTCACGGTTTGTTGCATCATCTATAGTAATAGTTTGTACTAGTGGAGTAAGGCTAAATTCGCGCCCAAGAATTCTCCGCTCTTCGCGCCGTATTAATTGTTTCATTATATACACAGGAGGACGAAAGCGGCGTTGTGAAGTGCGACCGCAGCGCGCTTCTTGCGCTAAGCCCTGCTTGCGTGCTGGTAGTGCAGCGGCCGCCACTGCCGCCGCTGCTGTACCGCAACATGCTGCCCGAGCTGCCTGCTGTCGCCTGCCCGAGCTGCCATTACGTGAGTACCATACAGTCTCGTGCATACATCTGATTAAGATCTCGTAATGAAATTCATGGCAAATTCAAATATATATTTTTTTAACACTAAGAGAAGATTCTAAGTTTTGTTTATTTATATTCGCCGATTTCTCCGTAATTTTTGAACCTACATATTTGTATAATTATTTTGTATTTATATAGATATTGATCCCGAGAGGTCCCATAAAGGAATGAGTATTCCGCAAAACTTAAAAAGAAACCAGTATAAAACTGAGGCATTCGAAGTATTTATTATAATCAAATTATACTTAACATTTATTGTTTCTTCCACAGCTGTTCTACCTCGAAGACTACGAGATCCGCATGGTGACGAAAGGCCACTGCTCTTTCTGCAGATACGCACCAGTCGAGGCTAAGGAAGAAGAAGACTCGGAGTCACCAACACCCGCCTCTGTGCCCGGCACTCCCAATGGACACTCGGGATGGCATTAGGGACAAACCATAGGTGCCATACCATACCATCCCCTTTAGGGTCTTGGCACAAACATCCAGCTACCGCACGACACAGCAATAACCACTCAATTATGGGCCTAAACTCGTAAACTTTAGATTTTACAAAACGCTTACAAGCTTCAAACGAGTGGCCTGTGACTTGTCTGATTATTTGATGCCTTGAATATTATACCTGTATCAGATCTGCGCCATTATACCAACCTTTATACGCACTATATTCATTAAAAAATATTGATGTAGGTGATTGCTGTCACATACTCCAAATCAGATTTGAGCAGGCTTTAATCAAATCGTGAATTCTGTGAAAAAACGTTTTTAGACATTAATTTCTCAAAAGTATTTACAATACTTCACATACTGCGGACTTACATGGACTTGTTTTAATATTGTCCCGAATACGAAATAAGTAATAAGCTTCAAAATAAAAATTAAATCTAATTTGTTTGAGTATAATGTTATCCATTATACTCAAACAAATGACATTTTATTTTAGTTTATTCTCTTCTTTCTTTTATTAAATTTATCAAAAAATGGATCCTTATAAAACAGCGGTGCCTTTTTTATGATTAATTGGTGGGTCGAGACAGACTAGCTTGAGAGACGACCCCGATCTGACAGAATTTGCCCTGTTAATACGACTCGCCACGTCTCTAAACTAATTTTCGATGATCACATTAACTCAATTGTTTCTAAAGCCTCTAAAGCGAAAAAGGATTCGTCATGAGAAGTTCGTATAGCTTTCACCGC
Source organism: Eupithecia abbreviata (assembly GCA_943735965.1). Classification (NCBI taxonomy): domain Eukaryota; kingdom Metazoa; phylum Arthropoda; class Insecta; order Lepidoptera; family Geometridae; genus Eupithecia; species Eupithecia abbreviata. Next base: position 11,418,667 of record OX030973.1, read on the forward strand.
GCCAAAACTTTTAAAATCCTTTATTGTACATTTGTTAGAAGCATTCTATAATATGCATCACAAATCTGGAACCCTCGTTATGATGTGTATATTAAAAGAATCGAGGGTATCCAAGTTAAGTTTATAAAGTACCTTTGTTTTCGTCTAAAAATTCCATACAGTTCATCTTATTACCTTGATGTAAGCAATTTCTCATTCTCCCTCTTTGCGATCGCCGATCTATCCTTCATACTTGAAATCACATCGAACATAATCGATTGTCCTAACTTACTTGAGAAAATTAAGCTTAACGGTCCTTCCAAATCTTTTAGATTTAACCCCCCTATCCATTTTCCTCACGTTGGCACCAACTCCCGACAAAATTCCTTCCTGTGGCGTGCGAGTAACAATTTTAACAAATTAAGTAAGCAATATGAGCTCGACTTATTCTGCACAAGTGACAATTATCAAATTTAACTTTATAGATGATATATGTACCATTCACTTTATGTTCACATTCTTTCTTATTGTATTATTTTATTATCTATCCGTGTAAACCTTCGATAGGTACGCTTTCTAGTATTTATGATCTTTTAGTGTGTTATTTATAATTATAGTTTTCCTTTAAATAAATATAAATATAAAAGTACTTTAAAGATCTGTAAAAACAAATCGACATAGAGTCGATGGTATTTTTATAATAAATAAAGTGTTATATTTTCTTTCGCAAAATCTTATATCGATTTTGTATTAACGTACCAAAGGTAATATCTCTCTAGAACATCAGCCCCTTGGTATGAACTTGCTAATTAAAACCTGTAGAATCTGTAAGTTTCACGAATAGAACCTCTGGTGTCCTAATTCTAAAGTATGTACCTTGTACCATTGTTTTTCTAAAAACTCAGACAAGCTTCAATTGGAAATGCTTATATAAAATTTAAACCTAAAGAAATTCAGTTTTTCTAAGACCTTCGGAAATCAATCCAATAAATTGAACCAGTACAAAGAGTGATTTGTTATAGTTTGACCGAAACTGCTGTACCGCGCCTGAGGTATGCGAGCGGCGAGACGGTGGGGAAATATCGGCCGCTCCGATCCATCAGTCTGCCGGCAACGCGTACTCTTGCTCTTTTTTCCTCGCCCCCCACCTCGCCGCACTTTCCTGAGGAGCGGTTTCGGTCAAACAATACACTACGAACAATATTGTGCCATATTTCAGTTAGATTTATATATGTATCTGAATTTGGTATGTCTATTAACCAGTTGGTTTTTTTCTTTAAAAGTACAATAAAAGCAGTTAGTTGACTTTGGATAATCCACGTCTCGTTGATTTAAACTAGTGGCAAATATTATATTCAATTCAATATATAAATATTCGTGTGTCTAGTGGCACCCATGTTCAATATATAAATATTCGTGTGTCTAGTGGCACCCATGTATATCGCGCACATTTAGTGGCCTTGGCTAACGTGTGTCTAGTGGCAGCCATGTATACTGCGCACATTTAGTGGCCTTGGCTAACGTGTGTCTAGTGGCACCCATGTATATCGCGCACATTTAGTGGCCTTGGCTAACGTGTGTCTAGTGGCAGCCATGTATACTGCGCACATTTAGTGGCCTTGGCTAACGTGTGTCTAGTGGCACCCATGTATACTGCGCACATTTAGTGGCCTTGGCTAACGTGTGTCTATTGCCACTCATGTATACCGCGCACTTGTGTACTTAGGTAGAACTTTATGTTCCTAATTAATTCCTTTTATAAGTATTTGTAACTAGCACGTAATTATTTGTGATTTTTCCGTCCAATCTATAATAATTCAATGATCTTTTTAGAAATAAGTAAGTAGCTTAGGTACGTTCCGGATATATTAAAAAAACAATGCAACAGTAGTCCCAGAAACTCCACTTTGCCACTGTAAAAGAAAAGTGTACAAATTCATAAATTGACTTTGATAAAGGCGATTTCGTCCCAATTTTCAAAATAGGACCTTTTAAAAAAATCGGTTTATATAATTGTCTTTGTTACTCAAATAGTAATAAAATTGTAAGCATTGTGCATTCTATGGAAGAAAGGTCTGTTTGAAGTGATACTGAATATATTTTTTTAACACGTTTTGTAAAAGTCAAATAAAAAAATATGTTTAATTTCATTAAAATTGGTTTGTAGTGTAAATCTTATGTTATACAATATCAAATTTGTGTAGTTCTTCACTATTAGTACCTCTCTAACCAGACTCGCGTACCTATAGATAGATGTATCAGTATTAATTGTAAATCAAGTAGAAATCAAGTGATAATGCCACCGCCCCCAATAACAGCAAGTGTTATTTAATATACCTATGTAATGTAGAAAGCAGACTTTCATTTATCCAAAATTTTCGTTGAAATCCTACACATTTAGTTGAATTGAAGTTATTGTAAGCTGTGAGCCTAGGTCAACGCCGAAACTACGGAACGAAGCTTTAAATTAACACAGAGTAAGTCGATATGAACTGTCAGAAGGCTTCCGTTTTTTCCCCGAGAAGAAGCTATATAAATAAACATCATCTAGCCATGTGCTAAGATAACTATATCCGTAAAGATATTTATTTAATTTGGTTTTTTATTTACCAAGCAAGAGCAAAATAATAAAACGATATCTAGACCGTAGACCGCGAATGGCTTATATACCTAGACTAATTTATGAACAATTGTACCTAAACACACATAATTTAAGTGAAATGGCAAATAAACAATTTTGTATGTTTTTTGTACATACCTATTCTTGGAAAATTGGCGAGTGGCAGTTCATTCGCTTCCAAGACATTATAGGCAGGTAGACGTTCTGCTAATTCAAATGCTTGTCACGCAGACTCAAGCTTATGATGTAGTCATAAAGTTCATCATGCATCCTAAGATTGGAAGAGATCGCTCTCAGCGATAATGCCGCCCTTTATACTTCCTCTATTGTTTTGTGTGGTATAATAAAGTGTTTTCTATCTATCTATCTCTCTGGTCAGGCGCGGATCATCAGCATCCACGGATGACGTCATGGATGTCAGAAAAATTAAACATTTGTTTCTCCTTTAGAGTTTTGTTTCCTTCTAAAAGGGAAATTCAATAACCACAAATTTTCATTTTTCTGGCATAAACCTAATGGAGATTAATGCCAGAAAAACGAAATGTTTTAGTTATTTTGGTCACCCTAATCATTTTAATTTCATAATCGATCAACTATTGTTATTCGAATATCAAATATCTAAGTAAATTGAGAGCCTTGTTTAGGAATGGCTTGTCTAGCACTGTAAGGTGCAAAAGCTTATATCTAAACAACTAAAGATACCTCATCATCATCATCAGCCTACGATAGTCCACTACTGGACATAGGCCTCCCCCAATGAGTGCCATGGCGCCCTGTCTTGTGCCATAAATAAATAAAAAAATAGTAACAAAAACTTAACTAAAATAGTGACCTTGTGCATGGTTCTTCCTCTTTTGCCAGAGTCCAAAATAGAAGGTCTGAATTATATAATTGCAGTGAGTGTAGTTATTGGTAGTACAAAAGAAGTTATAGATTTGTTAAAGTATATAACACATTTTTGGATGCCGAAAAAAGCACAGTGGTGCTGTTTTGGCGAGAGACATCGAACAACGAATTGTTGCGAAGCATGGAACGGTCAATTTAACAAGCGTTTTATGAGAAAACCTACCACAACATGCCAATTTCTAGAACTTTTAGATGGTATGCTGCTGCATACCATTCCGTAAATGCTTTGACAACAGAGCCACAAAACTCAAGATCAAAATCGGTGATCGACTGCAACAATTACATTCAACATGTGCAAATGCAATTAATTCAAGGCGACATTACAGTCGCATTGTTTTTAGAAAAATCGCGTCGTTAGAAAATAAAACAAAATCAGATTTTGATTTTCACAAGTAAATACACATTATAAACTATATTATGTATTTACTTGTGAAAATAACGTAGTATCTTAATTAAGACGAAATTATTATATTTGCTTTTTTTTTTCAAAAGTAAATACACGGTATAAACTAGTATCTTTTTCAACAGTACTAAGGACACAGTAGTATCACTTGTACCATTGATGGTACAAATCAATGGTACTATAGACACAAGGGGATAGATAACGACCAGAACATCCGGAACAAATATCTGCACAATTGTCCCGAGGAATCGAACCCGCAACCTCCTGCGTCGCAGGCGTATCTTATCACAGCAGAAGCCTGATGATTGCGACAGATTCCTTTATCTTATTTGGTTTCGGATTTCCTTATTCTCTCTTATTTACAAAAAATACTGCCCCTAAAATAGTCTGATTGTAGATACATGTCAGATTGTGCAGAAATTATTTATTTTTTCAGAAACTGGATATACAGCATTGGCACTTCCAATGAAAGTAACGGAAGGCACCGGGGCTCCAATGAGATTAGTGGCAATTTGTCCTATCCAGGCTCCCGAGGTTTGAGAATAAAAACCATGATTTAAGAATTTGAAAAGTTTTTATTTAAGAATGTGTCTGTAATACAAACTACTTTTAATGAAAATTGAATAAACTTCGGGTTATCAATCAACTTAACATACGGGCGGCGTTAGAAAAGCGGTTTTAAGCTTTTCTAACGCCGCCCTTATATAATTTCAAGGATACATGAATAGATAGTAACTATAAGTACTTGAATATAAAATTATACCAATATACTTGGATGGATTGTCTGACTGATTGAAAGATGACGGCAGATAGACGAGAGTGAGAGAAAAATACATGTTGTGCCGACCCCACCTAGCGTGGGATAAGGACGGGAAGATGATGACGATACTTCAATTAATATTTTTAGAGGACCTATTTTGTTTTTGATCAAATATAGGTCGTCTTACGTCTTCTTACTTTGCAAGACGTTTCAAAATGTTTTTTTACCTTTCACAACATACATTTACAAAATAATCATTTACAAGGGATTTCTTGCTTAAGAACTAAGAATTAAAACAGTTTGGCATAACCTCTATACATATACAAAACATATTTAAACTTTTACGCATAAGAACAGAAAACTAAAACAATTTGGCATAACCTCTATACCTATACAAAACATATTTAAACTTTTACGCATAAGAACAGAAAACTAAAACAATTTGGCATAACCTCTATACCTATACAAAACATATTTATACTTTTACGCATAAAAACTAAGTACTAAAACAGTTTAGCATAACCTCTATACCTATACAAAACATATTTAAACATTTACGCATAAGAACTAAGAACTTAAGAACTAAAATAGTTTGGCATAGCCTCTATATCTATACAAAACATATTTAAACTTTTACGAATATTCCCTTTTCTACGAGTTTTTCTGAAACTAAATCGTTTCTAGCATCTTTTAATTCCACAATTGGTATAAACTCATCAGAGTTTATAATTTTAGCATTAAATGGTCCTTTGTTCAACAATATTTCAGAAAACACATTTCTGATTGTGTCGACATCTGCATCAGGATTGATATCAACTCCATGTAATTTCGCATATACCGTACGAGTAGGGAAGTTTACCCATTCCTCCACGATTATTTCTCGGACATTGTTTAATGAAACAATTTCTACGTTATCATAATCAACAAACCTGACTTTTACAAGATTCTGACCCTCGCTGTATTCCAGTATCATCGCTCTATACCACTCTTTGTCTTCTTCAAATAGAACAATGCACGCCTTGTCTTTAAAAACACCGTTCAAAGGCGGCATGCTGTCTTCCTTCCGTCCTTCTTTCTGTATGTTTTCAAACATTTCTTCATAAATTGAGTTTGTTTCTGCGTCGTGGATTATGGTTAGAGGAAATACAGTGGTTTCATAAATAGATGTAATATTGCACGTAAATTCGTTGTCGGATTGTTTAGGATACGTGATATGTTCGCCGTTAATGTCTTGATTATCACTGTCTTCTGCAACTAAGTCATACCAATCTTTGCCTGCAAAGGTGCTCAGGTCAAAGGAATTATCTAGCACCGATTCAGTTTCATCTTCAGCAACTAACTCAGACTCTTCGTCTTCCTCTACTATATAGTGTGACCCAGAATTCGTTTCTATTTCATTTATTTCCATTGTGTGTTTTATTTTACCTTTATCTTTTGGCTTTTTGACACCATCTACGTACTTAGCCAATTCGTAATTGGCCTTGGGGTCCGGGTCGCGGTAGCGTACACTCCGTTCATCATTTTCATAAGCATCATCACATTCAATGACTGTCGAGGCAACGTAACCACTTTCAGTGTCAGCTTTTGGGAGCAGTGGTTTTGTGGGCATTGATTGTTGGAGCCATTCACTAACCAAGCCTGATAGAAATTCATCACCCTCTTTGCATTCTTTCTCCTCTTTTTGGTCATTCATCTGAAATTGTTTTAGAAACATGTGTTAAGGATTATAGAAGAATCCTAGAGTCTGGGTTCTTGTTCTTAAACATAACATCAGAAACTATCATGATTATAACACAAAAGTCATTTATAACGGGATAATAACCATGTTTTGATTTTTGAATATTCCAATATTTCAAAACCGACTTCGAATCCCTTAATTTTACCCTGTTTTTGAGTTTTGCGTGATAAATGCTCTAATATCTCTAGTGAATACAATTTGTATGGTACCACTACCACCTCGATCATCTATACTAATATTATAAAGAGGTTTGATTTTTTCTTTTGTTTGTTTGTTTGTATTGAATAGGCTCCGAAACTACTGGACCGATAAGAATAATTCTTTCAACGTTGGAAAGCTACACTATCCCCGGTGAACATAGGCTCTATTACGTATATTTAAAAAAAATTAGGGAACCTTTTTTTATTTTCTTTGTGTGTGGTGGCTTGAATATCACAGCGGCCATGATAAGCCTATTGTGATCGCCACTTATATGTTCAGCCCCGAAGCCGTAGCGTTCAAGTTCGCCACTAACCCTTGCAGCTGCTAGGAACTGTAGGACTTATTCGAGGTGATGTATCGTAGCTCGTCTGGGCTATGCCGTTGCTTGCCCAGATGGGTACTGCGTTTGTGCATCAGTGCTCCACACGCACCTAGCAGAGGAGGGGCGTTTCATCCGCCTCCTCGCAGAATCTGCAGGATTGTGTGTCGCTTAGCCTTATATTCTATGGATTTTATATGGACATTATATGGATTCGGTTGGTATACCATTCCACGCCCGAGGAGTTCCTCCAGAGCTTGTACGATTCCTCGAGGCAGGATCCCAAGAGTGTTCTGTGCGCCAGGCTTTTAGTTATGCCACGTATTCAAAAAGTTATTTGAATTATACAATTCGGACATTCCATTCGAAAGATATCACGAGTTCAAAAATGTAAGTATTAGAAAAAAGTCACGTGGCTCACATTCGGCTAACTATAACTATGCAATATAGGCGTCACTGGGGTACGGGTACGGGAAGGCAATGTTAATAAACGGCCGCAAATAAAATAGGAATAATAAATACCCGTGCGAAGCCTGGGACGGTCCGCTAGTTACCTATATGATAGCGAAATAATTTATTACTAAATTCATCTATCATTGATGGAGAAATTGACGAACATGCATAAATAAAACTTAGGTACACAGCCGAACATAGAATCTCCTCCTTTGTCGAATTCGTTTATAAATCATAAATGTGCAATGTGTGTGTGTGTCTCGTAATGTTCGGTTTGATCATTTACCTGTTCCGATTTGACAGGTATTCCTAGTCCTTGTTCGATTAACTTCGTATTCAGACAGCGCCACTCTGACACATCGGCTTCTAATGCCCCTCCCTGGATAGTGTGGTAAACCCAAATCTCGATTGGCATGCTGTTGTCGGTGCAATTGCCTGATTTGGTAATGAAGAGTTTATTATATGCGTCTAAGAGGTCCTTCAAAAACTCTTTGGTGATGGAAGGCCATTTCTTGCCTGTGGCGGGCACGATTCCGCTTAGGTGGCAATTGAGGGCCGCGACACCGATCGACTCGAATTCAGGCGCGAGTACCTTCAAGCCTAAAGTTTGTACAGTTTCCACGGTGGCGAAGTCCACGTAGAACACTTTGGCATTAGCTCCGTCGAGTCCAAGAATCGTCGCGCGGCGCCATGTTTGCGATTGGATGCATATAGTGCAACATTTGTCACCCACTTGCCATTCGGTTTTCCCTTCAGTCTTATTTTCATTGTAATACTTCTGAATGTTTGCAAACATTTCATTAAAGCTCTCCTGTTGGTGGACGAGCATCAGATAAATTACAGCAGGAGATATGTAATTTAAGAGTTTGGCTTCCAATTTCAACGGGCCCTTGTTTTTGGCGGCTAAATCATGTTCTTCCTCTTGTGCTGGTTCTAGATTGTCTCTTGTCAGAATTTTTATTTTGTCACGTTTCCGTTTCGGTTTCGGTTTTCGGGTTGGTTTGCCTAGCGGTGACTTGTTATTAAAAGATTGGTCTTTTAGATTTTCGGGGTTTCTGGTGATGTTAAAAATTCTGCAAATAAAGTAAAGTCATAAGTCGAACACCACCTCGGCTGTGCATATTAAAATCTTTTATCTATAATATAATATTAATTCATAGCGAAATATATTTTTAAATACACCCACATAAAAATATATACATACATATATAGCCGAGCATAGAACCTTCTCCTGAACGGTAAAAATGAAAATCGCTTACCCAAACGTGATGGCGAATTTATATTTGACCATCTCGTCATTGATACAAACAATGTTATTCTCATCCCTTTTGTCGTAGAGGCAGACTCCGATAGAACCGCGAACCTCTACAACTTCCATTTCAAGAACATGATTCTGATACTTCTTCAGCAAAGCGACCGATTCCGGAGTCCACTTCTTGTTGTGAGGAGTCACACCAGCCAAGTGACATTCTGTAGCCTGCCGAAAGTTTAAACAACTTTAAATATTATGATTTTACTCGTGGTTTAAAAAGACTACGAGAGAACCAACTCATGAGTTGAAAGAGTTAAGTCCAGTGGGTCAACTCTCTATCTTTGCATGAAGATATAATCTTGTCGCAAGGTCCAGTAATCAGGGTGCTATGTCTCTTTATTCTTTAATTTGGTACGAGATCTCTTTAGAAGATACTAGCTGCGCCCCGCGGCTTCGCCCGCGTGGAGATCTTTGTGTCAAATGGTTTATAAACCTTCCTCTTGAATAATTGTAACTATTAAAAAAACCGCATCAAAATCCGTTACGTAGTTTTAAAGATCTAAGGATACATAGGGACAGAGAGACCGCGGGAAGTGACTATGTTTTATACTATTACTAGCTGCGCCCCTCGGCTTCGCCCTCGTGGAAATCTATATGTCAAAAGGTTTAAATGATAAAAAGTATCCTATGCCCGCCTCCTGGTTCTAAGCTACCTCGCCACCAATTTTCAGTTCAGCCGTTCTTGAGTTATAAATAGTGTAACTAACACAACTTCCTTTTAAATATACAGGGTTATTGGTAATTCGACGTATTCCCGTTAGGAGGTGATAGGGGTGACTATTTGCGATAATTTTCACCCCCATGTGCATCATGCAAAAGTGAACCATTTTTTTTGAAAATTATCGCAAATAGTCACCCCTATCACCTAACGGGAATAAGTCGAATTACCAATAACCCTGTATAGATAGATGATATTACAACAAGGTTTCATTACCAGTGCTTTCAGCATAGTAAACCTCTTCTGGATAGCTCGGAGGGAACTCCAGTGGACCAACAGATGCACTCCTGAGTCGACCAGTTGGACGCGCACTTGGCCTCGCGTGGCCATCTCCGTCACCACGCATCGCGCCCAGTTCACGACTTCTCCCATTATGGGGTTATTTTTGAATACGTTCCGGTTCTTTTCCATGTTTACTACGCATGACATTCCTGTAAAAAAATATTTAGCTATAGACACGCTCGTGGGAGCTATAGACCCGCTCGTGGGGTATTCGCTGAAAACCAGCGCTGCCTTGGCACCCGTGTCAATTAAGCATTTAATGCTGAGCCGGTAGCCTATGGGTTCTTATTTATCCTATTTCTTTTTATTAGTTCCTAATTTGTTATTTTTATTCGTTCCTCATTTGTATTATTTTATATTTAAAATGCAAATAAATAATTTCTATTCTATTCCACTCACTCTTGTAACTACATACTAAGGTTGCCCGTTAATCTACTGAGCGACAAACGCAACGCAATATGTAGTGTACCGAAAGTAGTAAATGTTTTTTTTTTAATTATTTTAATCGCAACGAGTTTGTCGCTAACCTTTTCTAGGAAGACGCCATTTTAGACATCATATTAGAATCGACCAATTACATCGGTTCAAAATAGACCTACTCGTTCCTGGTTGGTCTAATCTGCTCAACTCAGCCTCATGCACACTTGTTTTTCGTTCACATTCTGCTTCATCGCCGTACTCAAGAATGGTAATGGTGTAAATGGTTGTCTAAGCAAAAGCCTGGCAATTAAATTGGCACTTATATAGGCCTCATCATCGATTTCGATGACGGCGACCCTAGACATCGCGAATTCTTCTATTATAAGCCCTGATATGGCTCTCAAATTGGCACTTACCTAGTTCAGGTAGGAATATTTTTCCACAGTCAATGCCCAAACTGTACTCATGGTTTAGTTCTTTATTTAGTCGGTAGTAATCGCTTTGATGCTGCTTCTAAAATAGAATGAAACAAGATTTAGGTAAGTAGATACTCATAAAATACATTCTACTAATATTAGAAACGCGAAAGTTTGTATGGATGGATGGTTGTTACTGGTACACGAAAAAACTACTGAACGGGCTGAAATTTTGCATACAGGTAGTTCTAGGCCCGGAATAAAACATAGGCTACTTTTTATCCCATTAATCAGTTCCCATGGAATAGAAATAACCTTAAAACGTTTCCATAGAAACAACGCGTGCGAAGCTGCGAACAGAAACGTGTAGTTATATATAAAACAGCGTGATTATACAAGTGCTTTTTCTTACTTTTCTGACAAAAAATTTGTCCGGGCTCTCGATGTGCGTGAAATAGATATCATCGATCGACTTCGGTTTGCAATCGCTGTTGCCAGTGAATATCTCCGGTGTTTCTCTGATCGTTTTTACTATCGGATACTGAAATAAAATCACGGATGGATTAAATTACTTCTAATATAGCAGCTATTCTGCGCAGTATCTTCTGTGTATTTGAACACGACTACTGCGATTACCAATCCACCAGCCAAGCGTGGTGATTATAAATAAATATCAGATAGTATAGGAAGTTCTTCAGAAACTAGTAAAATACAGTATTGGTATAGTTCGCGTCATGTAAAAAGAACGCTGGCGGTCAAATGGTATTTTGTGGGGCGCAGGGAGGACGGGTCACCCGCCGCATGCCTGCCGGTGCGCTATTGGTTCGTCAGGTGACATTTGCTTTCCGCGCTGTGTCCACGTCAAAATACCATCGCGCACATACGAAATGGTTTTACATAGAAAACTTAAAAAAAGAATTAATGACGTATATTGTTTTATGAAGAGAGAGACAGATAATAATGCTTTTGATAATTTAAAACGCGTCCTCATCTGGTTTTCACGCCACCCAAGACGACTTAATGGATGTAGTTGCTACATTACATTTTTTTTTGTAGTAAGATTAAACATTCTAAAAACTGAACCGAACATGTTATTAATTTTATTTAATATTATTTTTTAATAAGCAATAACAAGCCGCGAGCGAATTATTAGTCCAAAATAGGCTTAGCAAATTGGCATAGTACTATGGTGTGCGAGTGTACCCATGCGCGAAGATACCCCTTGCACTTTCTTCCAGCGTTCTTTTTACATGACGTGACCTATACTGTACCTAATTATGGCAACCCCTCAACTCATATCATATATATGGGTGTAAACATACCTTTAGGCTCGGGTTGATCAGTTTAGCACGGTCATGGAACACGAAAACGTGTGCCAGACTCACTTTTTGTTCATACGCAATGACGTCACAATCCAGCTTTGCGTCTTCTTCCGTCTGTATAACTCGACGAACATGAATAAAAGCTTGCTTTCTGTTGGATAAAATAACCAAGGGTTAAGCTGGCTGAAATATGTTCATACAATACGCTGATATACACGTTGACAGGTGACTTCCCACTTCAACCTTAACAGGCTATTTCATAACAATCAATTTGGCCTCACCAAAGGTAGATCTAAAACAGGTGCTGACGCTGGCAGTTCTATTAAGGCATATATTAAATGCCGGGATATAGCGAAATACGCTATTGGTATATTTTGAAACCTTTCTAGGGCTTGAAAGTTTTGGGTTTTTACATTGGCATTTCTTTTTTTTTAGTTTACTCATATTCATTCACTAGACAAATAAAGGACAAAAGCTTTTTATGACACAAAGAACCATTCCACTTACTTGTCAAGAATGCTCTGAAGAAGGATGGAGTCTTCATTCATCCATTCGCCGTTAATAGGTTCACAGTTGGCCAGTGAGCAGTGGATGGCTAGCGGCGGTGGTGAGTGCCATTTAGCAGGCGACAGCTCACGTAAGCTGTAAAAAATACATAGATCTGTCCGTAAAAAAATCCATTCAGTGTAAGTATTTTGAATTATTTTAATGGCGAGTGAGGTAATTTTGGGTCTAATCTAACCTAAGGTTCGCTGGATGAAAACACATTGTCAGGTTTAAGCTCGCCTATGTACATATCCTGTTTAGTTAATTTATTTTTATGTATTATTGTGTGTAAAATAAAGAATTAGACATCATTAATTATGATGGGACACAACCGAAGCTACAACAACTGCAAGCTGCTACCCAAAGGTTACCAAGTAGAGAATGCTATCTAGCATTATGCTCGCCTATGTACAATATTTGTACGATTAAGTATATTCTACGCGATGGGACGCGGGTGTGAAGGCATTTAATTTTAGATGAATTAATATATTTAGATATTTCACTACACCATCAAGAAAGTGAGGTTCTGTAACTTACTTGTTTAAAGTCACCGTTTCGATGTTTCCAAAATCAAAACAGAATACTGTGAATCGGGGTTGCTTCACATCTTTATCGTTGATGCTAAGGACGCGGCATCGCTTCCAATAATTGTCTGCCTCGACTAGGTAAATCTTGCCTGTGTACAAGAAACTTGAAAATCATGTTACTGATGATAAATAACCCAATATAAATGTAACGGACGCAGGCCTATGTTGGCTTTATGAGTACCAGATTATGTATTGTAGTAATAGCGTTCCAGGCTCATCTATCTGTTGAGAGCTTGTATTGCAATGTGCTTGAATTCTGAGAATGTTTGCTTATTGCTTTGAATCATTAATTGAACCATTAATCAACTACTAGTTGCTGCCCGCGGCTTCGCACATGTTGTGTCTAAGGAAACGAAATATGTTTATCCCATGGGAACTGCTTTATGGTATAAAAAGTACGCTATGTTTAATTCCAGGCCTTGAGCTACATCTACGCAAATATCAGCCTAATCCGTTGAGTATTTTTGGCACATGTTTTGGTGCGATGAAGGAACAAACATCCATCCATCCATCTAAACATCCGTTGCGTAGTTTTAAAGATCTAAGCATACATAGGGACAGACAGACGGCGGGAAGCAACTTTGTTTTATACTATGTAGTGATAGTTATATAATTATCAATACAAATTGGAAATTACCTTCAGCAACATTCCCCAGCAATGGTTTTGGCTCCGAGAAAGAGTTCCAATATTCCTCCAGGATATCATTTAACAACATTGGGTCATTCTCTCGTTGAACATAGAAGTCGTATGGATCAACAATGTACGATATATACACGAGTTCCAGGGATCCTGAAATCATTGCAAACACGATATTAAATTTATTATTATAATAACCTTCTGTAACCAGTATTATGGGCCTATAGCAGTTTTTCAGTTTATTGCCAAATCATTCTTAGATCTGAGTGTTTCGAATAATTATATTGTATATTTTTAGCTCGTTATAATTTCGTTGATATGTTTAGGCTATGACAGGACTGGCATTCTTTGTAAAGTGAAAGTCCAAAATCCTACTAATATTATAAACGTCAAAGTTTGTAAGTATGGATGGATGGATGGATGTTTGTTACTCTTTCACGTAAAAACTACTGAATGGATTTAAAGTAAACTTCACAATAATATAGCTTACATATCAGAATAGCACATATGAAGAAGTTTAGTATATTATCCAAAATATCTATCACCACGTGGGTGAAACCGCGGGGCGCAACTAGTAATCAATATGATAATAATTAAAACAAGTATTTTACCTTCCAACAATGGTTGTCTTGTTTCTTGGCCATGCATTATGCGTGAGAGTCTCTGGTTTCGGTCCTCTGCGGAGATGATAAATATTATTATTTATTTGGCCATAAATAGGTTACACAATAACATAAATATCAATTTATGTTATTGTGTAACCTATTTATAGTCTGGCGATGAATATATAATGTTCGTTCAGCACACGCTGAGCCAACCCCTATTTTGGCGCAGGGTCATGGAGGTAGTCTTATTTTATCAATATCACCCATCTGTGTCACTTACCCCCATGATAAACTAATTTATGTACCTGTGTCCAAATAAATCTTTTTTCTATTCTATTCTATCTTATCCTATGTATGAGTACTTACTCATACATAAATACTACACAGTAGATCAGTAGATATTATGAACTTACATATTTTTTACAGATATAGAACACGGGTACAATTAACCTATGGAGAAATTAAGACCAGCCTCTTCGGTGCGACCCCAAAATAGCGAGAATGCAGACACAGATGCGTAGGTTGTTGTAGGCACTGTAATTATTAACGAGGAATAATTCCGTAATAGGTACAAGTACGGACAATTTATCTTGGCAGGTCTGGACATAGGCTCTGCGAACTTTTGCGCGTGCACACTCGTGAAGAAAACTGTTATTGCCAGATAAACAAATATACGTTCAGAAAATATCTAATGCCGTAGAAGGTACAAATAACATAAATAATTATCAAAACACAAACGCAGGTATTATTATTATTTACGTTGTTTAGCTATAAAGTGCCCACACTAACAGTAAACAAAAAACGTAACACCAATAACAACAATCAACAGACTAATTATTAACAATGAACACAACGAAGCCTTGTAACCGACTGTGGTCATGACAGATATAAGCTTCTATTCGATTTTATAATGAGGTTTTAAATGTTCTCAAACAGTTGTTACTCAAGAAGTTTTTAAAAGATTTCTAAAATTTATTTAATTTCTTTTTAGGGTTAAGTTCGCCTTTGTGTAAATTTTCTAGAATAAGTTTTGTGTTATTTTATTTTCGTGCAAGAAGTATAAATAAATAAATAAATAAATAAAATTTAAGTAAATCATGTACCGAGAAAATATAATGTTACTAAACATTTTTTGGCGCGGTGGGCGAAGGCCCGCCTGCGACGCAGGATAATGACTCAGAGTCCCTAAAATATAACAATAAAAAAAGGTGTCTCTAAGTAGGAAAGGTGTCTAAAGGTGCCTAGCTAGAGAGACGCACCAAAATATTGTTTTTTTTTGGTCTACCACCGCCCCTCGCCCCCGCCCTTATGACCATTTGGTTCATTTAAAATATTACTGCACTGCCTTCTGTGCGTAGTTCGGACCTGCCAAGATAAATTATCCGTACTGTAAGTACAATGTTTTATATAAAAGGCGATATTTTGAGTTGTATCCTATTTTGATTTCGTGAAGGAGATAGGTCAACGACCTGTATTGCCTAATTATCTGGCACCTTAGTATAGACAATTAATCTAGTGTTTACAGTTACCTGATTTGTAACCCTTATAAGAAGACTCACTGCCGGCAGAATTCAGAGAGTTGACAGAAGAGCTCTTGCTGCGAAACATCGGAACATTATTGTAGTAATTGAATGGCTTTTCAAGTTCTATTTTACGTTTTGGCTGCGGTTGCGGCGGCGGCACATTTGCACATTGTCTTACATCTGTGCGAAAAAACATATTTTTTAGTTACATGCTCAAAACAATTTATCACCGAATTGCGATCCCCAACCTGCATGAGCATCGTATTGAAAAATCACAAAATTTTTGCGAAACGCCGAACCCTCTTTTATTTATTCACCGAATTGTTTCTAATTTTTGCGTTTTTTGCGAGCGGCCGGCGGAGCGGCGACGAATGACTCCTCAATCATAATTTACGGAGAATTAGAAAAGTTTCGACCTAAAAGGCACTTGTTGACTACTACATAGATTATGGGCAATAGGAAGTGTCCAATCCAGACACAAATTGCCATTAACAAAAATTATCATCATCATCCTTATTTAAGCAGCGTCCCTTGCAGCACACTCCCTATACTGCGATCCCCAACCCGCATGCCCAGCGTGGGGATTATGGGCATCAACCCCCCTATGGATCGATATGCCAACAGAATGTGGCCCCCAGTTCCCGGCCGCCTCGCTATTCCTGGCCATGGTAGCGGCCACGGTAACGGCGGGGCAGGGGGTGCTAGGAATCCCCGGGCTACATTAGGCTACCACACCCTATCTAAATTGACCCTGGCTACGTTTAACGGACGCACTCTGAGGCTTGACCATCATCTAGCGCAGTTGGAAGTGGAGTTAGAGAACATTAAATGGCATGTTCTGGGGTTATGTGAAGTCCGTAGAGAGGGGGAGGACACCGTAACCCTAGACTCGGGCCATCTTCTCTACTTTCGCGAGGGTGATAAAACATCCCAGGGTGGCGTAGGCTTCCTCGTCAATAAGGCCCTCTCTAACAACGTCCAAGAAATCTCCAGTGTGTCGACCAGGGTAGCGTACCTGATCCTTCGGCTGTCCAAGCGGTACAGCATGAAGGTCATCCAGGTCTACGCACCGACCTCGGCACACTCGGATGATGAAGTGGAGGATATGTACGAAGACATATCCAAAGCCTTACACAACACCACTAAGGCCCACTTCAACGTTGTTATGGGGGACTTTAACGGCAAGGTGGGAATCCAGACTGGCAACGAATCCCGAATAGGCCCACATGGTTATGGAGTTAGGAATCACAGGGGGCAAATGCTTGTCAACTTCCTTGAAAAGGAGGGACTGTTCTTAATGAACTCCTTCTTTAAGAAACAGCCTTAAAGTGGCATGGCAAAGCACTGTGACAAAAAATGAGATCGACTTCATCATGACGGATAGCAAGCACATATTCAGAGATGTCTCAGTGATCAACAGGTTCAATACCGGATCTGATCACCGACTCCTTCGAGGCTCTCTGAATATCAACATTAAGCTTGAAAGAAACCGTCTGATGAAGTCCACTCTCCGACCTGACCTAATCCAAATCATGGCGGGCACCGAGAAGTTTCAGCAGCTTCTCGGGGATCGATTTGTTGCCTTGGAACCAGTGACCCTACACAATCTGATTGAAACGTTGAGGGACGAGGGCATTAAATTCTGCCGAAAGCAGCGTACAGGCAGGAAGTCCAAACTCTCGGATGAGACTCTTGGGCTGATGACAAAAAGACGGGAGACCACCCAAGCGACTTTGTCAGAGAGGTCAGACCTGAACAAGCGAATTGCGAAGATAGTACGGCACGACCTCCGGAGCTCCAACACGCGCCTCATTGAAGAGGCGATAGAGCGAAACCGGGGGTCCAAATTATTCACTCAGCAGCTTGGCAGGAGCCACCTGACAAAGCTTAAAACGCACGACGGAAGGACCGTATTCTCGAAGCCGGAGATCTCAGCCGAGATAGAAGACTTTTATGGCCGTCTATACGCTGCTCATGCCCCTCGTTCCCGACGAGTCAACCATGATTCCAGAGCCACCCTGACACGCCACTACACCGACGAACTACCTGACATCAGTCAAGACGAGATCGTGTTAGCTCTGAGGCAGCTTAAAAATGAAAAAGCCCCCGGTGAAGACTGTATAACATCCGAGATCTTGAAAGCTGGAGGAGCTCCTGTTATACAGGAGCTACAGAACCTCTTCAACGGCGTCCTTCACAGTGGGAGAACTCCCAAAGGCGTGGAGCGGGAGTTGGTGCTCTTTTTTAAGAAGGGAGATAAAACCCTTCTTAAAAACTACAGACCCATTTCACTCTTGAGCCACGTCTATAAGCTGTTCTCACGAGTAGTCACGAATCGTCTCGCAAGGAGACTCGACGAGTTTCAGCCACCAGAACAGGCCGGATTTCGCGGAGGATATGGCACCATAGACCACATACACACAGTGAGGCAGATTATACAGAAGTCCGAAGAGTATAATCAGCCCCTGTGTCTGGCTTTTGTGGACTATGAGAAGGCCTTTGACTCTGTCGAGACCTGGGCTGTTCTGGAATCCTTACAGCGATGCCAAGTGGACTATCGTTATATCGAGGTGCTGAGATGTCTCTACGAAGCCGCCACTATGAGTGGCCAAGTACAGGGCCAGCAGTCTAAACCTATCCAATTGCGCAGAGGAGTGAGACAGGGGGATGTCATATCCCCGAAACTGTTCACAAGCGCGTTGGTAGATTTGTTTAAGACGCTGGACTGGAAAGGTAAGGGCATAAACATAAACGGCAACTACATCTCACACCTACGATTCGCTGATGACATAGTCCTATTGGCGGAGTCGTTAGAGGAGCTGAACCAGATGCTGGACGGCCTAGCTTCAGCCTCCCGATGTATCGGTCTTGGCATGAATTTGGATAAAACCAAAGTCATGATCAATGGACACATTGATCCAGGGCCGGTGGTCGTACATGGTCACCTTCTCGAAATTGTTTCCGAATACACATACCTCGGGCAGATTCTGCAGTTAGGTAAAAACAATTTCGAGAAGGAGGCCAAAAGGAGGATCCAGCTAGGCTGGGCTGCGTTTGGTAAACTACGTAGAGTCTTCTCTTCATCCATACCGCAATGCTTGAAAACGAAAGTTTGCAACCAGTGCGTCCTACCCGTGTTATGACCTAGGGAGCCGAGACGTGAACACTCACGATAGGGCTAGATAGATATGGCCGGCCCACTGCCACTTCAGCTAGTTAATTCTTAGAGTTATGTCAATAACTTTGTTCTCTGTCGGATATATTCACTATGAATACCTTTAGAGAAACTCCGAGCATAGCTCTCCATTTTATTTATAAAACTACAGCAGTTAGCTTCTAAGCTACCTACTGTATTTTTGCTGGTGTGACTGTAGTCTAACAACATCCATAGCTCGCTGAAAGACTTTGAACCGGTGGTCATAAAGTTGTACCTCTTAGAAATTGTGGTGGGTACACAGGAACGGGTGGTGGTGGCGGTATGGTCACTCCTTCAAGATCCTCCGGCGTACACATCTTGTAAACTGAAGCGGCGTTTCCCTCCAGGTGAATATAGTCACTGATGAGCATATTGAGATCTTCATTCACCTTAATCCTAAGAAAAACATTCAATTATTATATTATCGTCGTATATCGTATTGTCCTTATTTGATTTGATTAATAATAATTCTGGACAATTCACACAGCATCATCTAGCTCCGAGCTAGGCAGAGCTTGTGTTATGGGTACTAGATGTCTGGTATACATAACAGAATACATTTTTTTATTATACCTAGAAAATATCAACACCTGGAAGAAATATTTGCAGATTGGCCAGACATTTGTCGGCGGGAATCGAACCAGCAAACGCCCGCGACGTACAGTCGACCGTTGCCTGCCGCGCCATATCGGTTGTCTATGTTTATTGATTCATCATCATCAGCCTATGTTAGTCCACTGCTGGACATAGGCCTCCCCTAATGAGCGCCACAGCGCCCTGACTTTAGCTTGCCGCATCCAGCATCTACGTCATCCCACCTGCTCGGAGGGCGTCCTACACTACGTTTTTACGATTATTGATTACTAGCTGCGCCCCGCGGTTTCACCTGCGTGGTAATAGATATTTTGAAGAATATACAACAAATCTTTAAAAATTGTAGCCTACATGTTATTCTGATGTATAAGCTATATTATTGTAAAGTTTCATTAAAATCCATTCAGTAGTTTTTACGTGAAAGAGTAATAAACATCCATCCATCCATACTTACAAACTTTCGCGTTTATAATATTAGTAGGATGTAGATTAAGTTAAAAGTTGTTTTTCAATACAACATTTCCAGGAACTGGTGCTGGTTAGTTAGTGTACATACTTGAGTGCATTTGTTTCGTCTTCTACTTTCATCAAGAACCAAGGTGCTTCAGCCACCCCTTTGGCATCTTCCAAAAGCGCAGATAGGTTCATCTGAAAACGAAAATGAATGTATAGTTCATTTTCAGTTTCTAGTATGCTTTTAGAGGCTGGTTTAATCCGTATACTAGCTTTCGCACGCGCTTTCAAGTAGTCTATGTCCGTCTCCGGGATATAGTTTACCTCCCTTTAGGCGTGAAAATGTAAGTGACGGGAGTTACTTTCGCTTTTATAATATTACAAGATTACGCCTGCAGCTTGTTTCCATGGAATCATTATGTTATATCTATTTCTATAAAAAGTAGCCTATGTTTTATTCCATGCCACCTGTATGCAAAATTTCAGCTCGATCCGTTCAGTAGTTTTGGCGTCAAGATGCAACAAACATAAATCCATCTAAACATCCAAACATTTACATTTATTATATTAGTGTTATAGTACCTATGGGTTAATCATGGGATTACCAACCTGTTTGCAATGTGTTGTATCTGCAATGTCAGAAATCATTCTCATAACAGATATCGCCTTTTTCAAGGCACCAAAGACCTCCTTTTTAGCTTCCACAAGAGATTCCTTTTCTGCGTATTTTACTTTCCTTGCAATAGCAATGGTTTCTTTTTTATGTTTTTGGATTACGGCACAGAGCTTTGAGAAATGTTGTTCGATGGCTGTTATAATTTGAGTCACAACTGATGGCGTACCTACTCCCTTGTCTATGTTGTACAGCCGCTGTCCTATATCCTGAAAATACAATGCAGACTCTCAAGATCTATTCTTAAGGTTAAACGAGTCGCTCATCTTTCGATACAAACGTGGAACGTGGTAACTACACTATTTGATGTTGACCATCTAAAGTAAGATTAATATCAATTTACCTCGTCGTTATCTATACCCAAAACCGTAAAAAGCTAAATATTATAAATACGAGTTCGCGCCGTTGATTCGTTTAACCGCAAGGCTTAGGTAATATAACAGTACAAGGAAGCTAAATTGCTTACAGAGAGTTATTGCGTAAGCCCTCGGGGTAATTTCTAAGAAAATGGATTATTGTATATCTATAATTATCCCAAAAAAAATCGACTTTAACAGGACACTCCCTCAGTAAGGGATGCGCTGCCGATTGTGCCACAAGGTCAAGTATCGTAGGAGTCGATAAACTTAGTAGATATTTTTTAGTATAAATTAAGTAAAGCTTGTATTTATGGTAGACACACATACAAACACATCCATCCTGGTAGCTCCTGTTGCCCGGACTCTTCTCAAGAGACCGGTGTCCTCAGGAGCTCCAAATGCACAGACACCAAACACAATTTTCCCTACATCATTCCGTAATTTCCATATTTTTTTTTTTTGCTGTACCTTTCAAACTTTTTTTTTTAGTTATAAAACTTAAACTTAATTTAACTTGTATGTATGTGGTATATTTATATACATATATATATATCAATCTGTTATGTACCTTCACTTTGTTGAATTGAAAAACATTACAACTATAATTCCCGGAGGTGGGCGTTGCAACCTGCGACTCAGTATTTTACTTCTGCAGGTCGCATCGCTTTATATATTTGTAAGCACTTAAGTAAGTTTCAAAATAAAGACTTTTTACTTTACTTTACATGGCCTGTTGCAGCGTTGGATCGCGAGGAGTGGAAGGACAAAATGGAGGCCATAAATAAATAATAAACGAATAAAAGATATAACTAATTATTTTACCACAGCCGTTTTCGTAAGCCGTCGGAATGTTTCATCCACTTTGGGTTGAATATTCATAATTTCTTGCAAGTGAATTTTATTCTGTGGAAAAAATACACAGTCAGTTATACCTTGACCACAAGTACCATTTGAACTATGGAATCCAATATATGACAGACATTATGTCAATAAGGGCATTTATAAATAAAAACTTCAGAAAAACTTTTAACAAAAAAAGAATGTTACTAGCAAGGTAATCACTAATTACAAAAACACAAACTTCTACAACAAATAGTTAGTTCATAGTTGCATTGCACAAATAGAGTTGGAAGAATGACAAATGAAATAATGAATAAATCTTACAAAACCAGAAATAGTTTTTAACTTCTGCGATTGACCTGAGGCCAGGCAGTACCAGTGTTGTATAATATTTGGCCCGCCAGTATTTATTATATTTTGTTTTCAAAAAGTATTGAGGATTCTTGAAGCGACTATCGAAGATTCTGCTGCCTTCATGGTGAGATCTAAAGCACTTTTTATGCATTTTTTGTTGCGAATCAACCACTGCTAAACTTCAGGGTTTTCCATCACCTTGTAGCTTTTCTGAAGCACTAAGAAACTAGGCTCTTTTATGAGGTAAAAAAACATCTAAATAAAGTGTACTTACAATTATTGAAATTGATTCCATATTGTGGTCTTTGCAAGACTTAGCGCTGCCAACTAGCAAGCAGTCCATGCAGATTGCCATGGAACAATCAATGCAGTAGTATTCAAGCTGCTTTTTGTTATGTTCTTTACAGTTGTTATGGTTGTCAGATGTTGATTCTGTTGAAAAACGAACTTTAAATGTAATTGTTTAAAACACATATTGTTGATTGAATGTTGAAACTGTTTCATTTTTCTCTCTGTTAGCAGATCAAAAGTAAGTATATTACAAAATTACTCACTAATCTTTTGCAGTGCATGATTTTTGAATGTCGCAAACTTCTCATGTGTTTTGTTGAAGCAAGTCTCACATAAGGCTGTGTCACATTGTTTGCACATTTTGCCTGTCCTGTTATGGCACTCCAGACATTCAACTGAAATTAGATGCAGCATGTTACATTGTGTATTCTGATTACCTGTTATGACCTGTTCTTGAACCAGGTCAGAACTCTGTGTCTAGTTAAACCTAACATAGGCATTAAGGCACATAACCAAAATGTAATGCTGTTTGTTTTACCTAAATAAATAATTCTAGATATCGATGTACCTAGCAGGCTCAGATCATAATTAAAATAATAGATTAAGTAATAAGAAAATACTTCAATAAAAGCTAAGTGATTTATAATAATGGTCTTTCAGGTATGATTTTGTGATATATGTAAGATTGATCATAGATTAGCCAGGGTGGACAGTGAAATATAATGAATTACCATGGGTATTGCCTTGGTCCATCATTATGCCTTGAATGTCAATAAAGCATTCCTCCTCTGGTTCTGTTGCTTTGTTACGGTAACACTGCAGAGAAACAAGGTTATTTGTTTTTAAAATGCAATGATAATAGTTTTTATTAAATGAGTGATGTTTGTGCCCAATATGTTAATTGATAGGGTAGGATGTAACAAAATGTAGGCCCTGAGGGTACATAATACAGTACCCTGAGAGAGAAATAGGAAATGATTATGAGAGCAGAGTAGTTGAGTTGGTACTAGTCATGCAAGTGTTCTAACTCAATAAGTATAATTCACATACCATCATTTCGAGTGTTAGCTCTCCCAGTACTTGGAAATTAACAGGAAACATCTGATACAGGTCAGATTTATCAACACTCAACCTAAGGATGTCTCCTGCATTTAATTCCATACACTGGAGGCATATTTTACACTGGATAGGTTCCATTAACTTTGTGAGTCTTCTTACGCAGTTCTCGCAAATAGTATGGCCACATGATAACAAGAGAGGGAGATTCCCTTGGAGATTCCCTGATGATTGATCTGCAAATAAGTTATGCAAATATTAGATAGGTACTTAAAATTTAAGTTTACTTTCCTTTTTGAGGATAGAGAATGCGGTCTGTGTGAGAAACAACAATACCGCGTCCCGCACCGCGACATTGTCGCCGGTTGTCGCAGGCCGCAGCGAGCGACCTACCTACCTTCCAGCCGATTGAGTATTTCATAACAGTTTCAGACATTTTATAACATGATAAGTCATTTCATACGGGATATTTACCATGATTTGATTTTTCCAATATTTCAAAAGTTTAATTTTATAACACGGATGTAAATACTCACGTTTTATATAATACAATTGACAGCAATTTGGACAACTTTTACGAATTTTGTCGTCCATCATTAGCCGGTCGAAAACTTTTACACATACATTCGATTCGATCGAAGCCAGGCTGCTTGGGAAAAGATAATGATTCAATTACTTATCGCCGTTCGTTCATTTTCTTCTTAAAACAAAATAAAATGGTATTTTAATGAAAACTTACAAAAGAAAACGCTGTTATTGTATTCTCTTAGCTTCGCTTGCAAAGCAAAAGCATTAAGCAACCTTCGTTGCGCTTGTGATTGCGGTACGTAACGTACGTCTTCTCTCTCTCTTCTCTTCGTCGCAACGTGCGTGAATAGAAAATTCAGACAATTCAGTGTTGCCGACTAGATTTTTTTAAATCCGCCAATTCCATTGTGTTAGAAAATCCAATATCCATTAAAATGATTTTTTATCCGCCATTAAATTCTTAAATTATATATTTTCACAGTTTAATAACAATTTAAAATTAAATACCAACAGTACTTGCGAGAATACAACATACGGTCCTTCCTGCGCCGTCCGTGTTCAGTCCAATCCAATCAATGTCTGCCTGCAGTCTTTCACAGGTCGTCATTCCACTTGGCCGAATGGCGTCCAGTACTAAGTTTGCCGAATCGTGGTCTTCGCTCGAGAACGCGTTTACCCCAGCGGTTGTCGGTTCTTAACATACCCATGGATGGCCAAGATTTATCTGTATTGTAGGTATCGTATGACCGTTCATAAGTAGATACCTACACTGCAGACAGCGATACAAACTATCCGTTTTATTTCTATAAAAGCCGCTGAGGATTCAGTTAGATAGCAGCTTCTCTAGTAGTCTTGCGAAGTGTGGTTTCGTAAGTATGTACGGTATGTACCTACCTACACAAAACGGAACTTCTGCTTAGCTTGGGTTAGATAATGTAGGGTCGATCAATGAGATTGTGTGGATTGTCCAGCATTATTATGTCTCTCATTTACCATGATCTCGGGCCATAAAGTGACCCGTTCCTTTGGAAGGCTAGCGTGGGGCCGAAGTCAACAGCAAAGGCGATGGCTACACATCGGGTATAATCCTCAGGTGCACAAATCATATTGTGCACCCGAGGATGATACCCTGGCGGATACCATCTTTAGGTGTACCTATCAAGGTATACCTAAAGATGGTATCCGCCAGGTGTAGAGACTATTGCAAAGAAAAATGAAAGAAATAAAACCAGGCTATTGTGGTCGATGGATGGACTGGGTAATCGGACTATAGGGGAGATTATGGACGTCTGCCATAAACAAGTCAATCATAATGTTAAGAGTGGCACACGGTGGCTTGCCGAATGCTGGATGGATTCCGCCCCTTAAAAGCCGGCGTAAATACCGGAGAGGAACAACATCATCGGCGCAAACGACTGAGGGGTGTCGAGAGGTGCGACCCCGATTCCACCATCACGAAGACTGCCCGTGAGCGAGTTTCCTCGTTATTGCTCCATTATGACGACCGATGTGGCGCGGTGGGCGAAGGTCCGCTTGCGACGCAGGAGGTTGCGGGTTCGATTCCCGCCTCGAAACAATTGTGTGTACGATCTGCAGATAATTGTTCCGGGTGTTCTGGTCGTTTTCTATGTATAATAAAAAATATCTATCTATGTAATGTATTGTATTATGTATATCAGTTATCTAGTACCCATAACACAAGTTCTGCTTACCATGGGGCTAGATAATGCTGTGTGAATTGTCCAGCATTATTTATTTATTTATTTATTAGACACTTCCACCCCCGAGTCTACATCCTAAGATGCATCTCTCGCGACTCCACTCAGACCGGCCAATGAAGGCAAGCAAGAGGTGGGGATACTCATACTCACAAACAGCTGGCCACTAGCTGCCCTGGTACCTACATTAGGTACCTCTCTTTAACTAGTTCTATCCATTTAAATAAACCAAACCGGAACGTCGTCGTCGTCCACAAAATAATGACGACGCGTCGTCATTGTTGGCGCGCGGTTCAGTACCTAACCACAAATCACGCTTACCGCACTTACGAAATTCATCAATCCTCTACTGGAACCTTGAAATCTTCAATGCCAGTAAAAGCTCTGCAATTGTGTCAATGTTCAGTTAAAATACCATTACTCGGAAGCCCTCCTCCGAAGCACTCGCGCACACGCACTAGCTGCAGCCCCTTACTTGTCACGTTTCGCTTGCTCATAATTTAAATTCATTTATTTTCTTCCTGTTCACTAGTACTGTTTTAATTAAAACGCACGGATAAGCTTGTTTGTCAAACTATCTATCTTTTCCTTCTGAATCCCGCGGCGAGAAGCCACGCATACCTACTCCTTAGGCAGGCTATACTTACTATATATTTTTATTAGACTATAAAGTTTAAAAAAAAGTAAGGTAAAGTATGAAATACGTCAGGTAAGATAACCAATTATCTGGATACAGCATTTTAGCTAAGACGATCGTTGTATTGAAAAACGCCGTAGATGTATAAAATACGTCAGGTAAAACGAAATAAAATATTATAATAATAATAAACTTTTTATTGTTCAAAGAGTTGCTTATAGCTAAAACATTCATTTAACGCTAAACTTAACGTTAACTTACTACAATCTAAAATCATACTAAAACATTGGTGAAATGGTCTTAATTATAAATACAGTGATTTATCGATTTTAGACATTTGTTCAAAAAAGTAATACAAACTTAGATTTTAATAAGTATTAGGTAGTTTATATATTTTGCAAAAGAGATGCATAGCTTGCTAGTGATTTCTACCCCCTGTACTAGTTTAAAAACTGTGTTACGGCAGAGTAGGATCGTCACAGAAACCAGCATAAGTTACGACGTGAATTGTTATCAGCGCCGAGCGCTGTGTAGGTCACGCAATAGTGGTGTAGTACAAACTGGTTATGACTTAGACATAGTATAACTAAGGGAAACAGACAAATTATTCTAGGTAGTTAGGTAGTTCTAACTTAATGAAACTAAAACTATTTTCCGTGTCAGCTTATCACTTATTTAACTAGATATTATCATTAAGTATGCGTGTAATTAATAGGTATATTTCCAGTAATATTTCAAAATAAATTACAACAAATAAATATTTTATTATAATGTATTGGGTCGGTATCTATGGGAATATTCTAAAGGGATCTATGGGGATTTGTTAATGTTGTTGTTCAGCAATTTTAAGAGTAGTAAATGCTATAGTTTTTCTTTGATGACTTCATCCAAGTAGGTACTAAGACATAAATCTTTAAAAATGGTTTTTCCTGAGGAAAAAATAAAGTATTTTAGGAGTTCTCTTGGGGGTAAAACAAATTTTATCAATTTAACTGACATTCATTGAAGAGACTTGGATTTAAAAAGGAATAATTTTATTTTACATATTGTAAACACATATTATATAAAAGAGTAAGTGGGGCTTAAAATAATCAGTTTTTTTTTTTACCACATAAAATTACCTTCATCGCTAAAGTAATATTATAAAGTAGAACCACTAGGTACCAACTTATATAATAATATTAAGGATACTTTGCTACCAACAAAACATAGGTATTACCGGAGATAAAGCATTAGGTAAAAGAGAAGGTGGCCCTTGTAGATATATTAGCCCCTCTTGATAGTTTATGTACAGAAAAACGCCAATTTGCGAAACTTTGCGGTAACAGATAGTACAAGTGGCCTGTCATAAATCAGTCCAACTGGGGCGGTTTTTAATACGTACTTTTAGCCTTGGTGAATAAAACTGTGTTTGATATACATTTTCCCACAACATTAAATTGATAAAACATCAATATATTTTACTATTCAGTTGGCTTGTTTTTAGATTATGTACCTACTATTTGTAATTCAGCCCCCTCACATGACAGTGCTTTCTTTATGGCCCCGGTGGGTATATAAATATAACATGTATAAGTAATATTTCTCAGATAAAATATTGCTTTTAATTGTTTAAGATGTCTCATCAATCAGCAAAGTGGTTTGTGCGAAGAAAGACTTGGGATCGTGTACAAATGAAAAAAAGCTGTGTGCTTTGAAAATGCAGAAACAGCATGTTCTGTAAAACTACACTAGACGGTTACGAACTTTTGAAAGACTGAATAATCCATTGTTCTACTTGTACATAAGTAGCTTGCTAAAAAACCGTAACTTCCACCTGACTTGGAAAATAAGTTAGTTGAATACCTACATTTTGTTCATGGAATCGAGATACTAGACTTACCACAATGGATGTTCGAAAATAACCTATTGATTGGCTCTAAGTCTTAGAGCCAAAAGACTAAAATCTTACAATTATTAAGTGATATTTAGGAACAGTGTATTCAGTGCCTGAGCTGCAATTCATGGACTTACACGGACTGTGCAGGTGCAGAAGGAGAATATTACATCTGCAAATTCTATCGATAAATTCAATACATTTAATATGACCCCCTGGGGGCTATATAAACATCACTTTATTTTTGGATGCTAATTTTTCATTATTTAAGAATACATAGAAGTTTGTTTAATTTGTGGTAGTTTCATTTATTTCACCTTATGTGTAGGCTGATGAATAAGAAACTCTATGAGGTATTAATTTGGTTTCTCATGCAAGTATTTTTTTTGGGGGACTACATAATCACCTTCTCCTCTATTATCTATAGTGGTATTATAATTCAATCAATCATAATGATACAAAAATGCACATATTAAACTTTTAAGGACTAGGATGTCCATTTCCATCGAACACATTTTGGTATAATTTTATAATAGTTACATAAATCTTACAGCTGTACACATTTACAATAGTTACATAAATCTTATTCTGTACCTCCTACCCATGATAAAACCTGTTTACTTTATGTGGAAGATTTATATTTTTTAGAAGCGAAAAGTATTGTACTCTCACTGGGGGTTACAAGGTATTATCAGATGCCCCAAGATGATATCAAGATGGTTTTTTAATCTTCTTATTCAAAGAATACCCACACCACAATAATGTTACTCGTATTTGGCGGTAATTTAAGTGAAATTACTTCGTGATAACATGTTAACATTACCTAGTATTCTGCGGTAACACACTGAACTTAAAAATTCTAACCCTTTCACTTAAATGTCCAGCCTTCTAGTTCGAGTAGGTAGGAACAAGAATATGTGCATCTCTGTCATGGGCACTGATAGAGTATATTCAAAATATTGTTGAATAAAATCTGACAGAGATCATTAACCACTAACAGTTTGAACTTATTCACCTATATGAATTGACACATTCATCCATCTAAGGTCTTAAATACTCAGGTATCTACTAAACTACTAAACAGTACAGTATTGAGATCAACAGAGTTAAATTTCATCTTAACTCCCTAACTGCTGTACCCATTTAACTTGACATATACCATAGACAACATTGATAATGTGAGAAGTAGCAATTTCTACTAACATGTCTACAAATGTTGAAGTTCTCGAAGACTCATATATAATGTTATCGCTTTTTATCCCCCACTCTTGTTAGTTTTCCACTGTTCCAATTTTTTGAGTGCCTGAGTCAGCTGTTCCTTTACTGATCTGCATTCCGATTGTAAGTCTTCAAACTGAATCTGAAATAAATGGTAATAAAATTGCATTAATCAATAATTATAACCTACATAGCCACTACATACATGCAGATTGGTGATTGCAGGATATAGGTGCTTAAAATACACATAAGTAAGCTGCTCGCTATGCCGTGCTTCTAGTTTGGTTCCCTTAGTAAACTCATAATATTCACAAGTTGAGTTGGAGGGGTTGATTTTTATTTATCTGAAAGGTTATTATTTATAAGTATTAATTACCTGACAAAAATTGCACTGCTGCTTCATGGCAACACAGCTGTCCATTATGTCCCGGAAGCGGGTCTTGTCACCATCATATGCCTTCTTGGTGTCAGTGAGAACTTTCTCAATACGATTCTTGTAGTCTGAGATCACTGAAACAGAAAATTATCCAGAAATTATGTTCACAAAGCTCATAAAGATATGCCTGACCCATGTAAAGATAATAATAAGCAATCTGCAATTATGTCTTTTACCATGAGTAAAAGACATAATTGGAGTGCATTGTGTGTGCATGATGGGTGGGAGGTATTTTAATAGATTGGATATAAAAATAGGTGTATTTAGCATGATAGTTGAAAATAACTCAAAATTTAAAAAACTCTTAGGAAAAGAATACCTATGCTTAGGTTTTAAGTCATAATAACCAATGGCCTAAAGGTTGTCAGAGAAATGGATCACACCAATGTCTGTTATCTGACTTGACTTCTTTAGCTAATGGAAATATGTGTCTGGTTTGCCACTTTTCTGTTAAGTGTATCTGTTATATAGTCACTATAAAATGCATGTCAATAACTAGCTGCAATTGGAGGACTTATAAGGCATCACAACTGGTGATGCCTTATGTGATCTTTTCTGATTCTAAGTGTAAATAGTAAATATATGTGTTGGTAGTAAATAAATCTGAAAAAAATTAGTTTAATCCTATAATTTGAATGCCGATTGTTGTGAAGTGCAGTTGGTGTTAGATGTAAGTGTTATATACATTTGAATAAATCACTTAATTCTGACACTTCAGACACATTAGTGATTCAGTTGTTGGCTGAGCCGTGTGATCCCCTACCCACAAGCCTAGTGTGACAATTACAGCATTAACCCTTAATGACAAAACCTAATAAGGTGCTTATTAGAAGAAGCCTATTTCCAGCTTAGCGTGGACTAATGAGGGCTGTTAAAGTGATGAGTGATACCGTTATTATATTAGTAGGTACTATGAGGCAATCTATGAACAGTGACTAGATTCTCTATTTTAATGAAGTTGCCTGGAAGTTGCTTACCAGAAAGCTGATACTTGGCTTGATCCAAATCTACAACACATCTATCCTGTCCATGTTGAGCTGTCTCAATATGTAATTGAATTCGACTTAGTACATAATAAAAGGACATGGTGCCCATGATAAGGACAATCATAATGATGTACATTGTCTCTTTTCGGGTCAAAAGAGGCATTACGTGCGATAGCAGAAAACTGATTTATACCAAGTTATAAGGTGAGATCTTGACAGGTTTGATTTAACAGACTTGTCTGAACTTGTCAGTCAGAACCACAGAAAATTTGAATAAAAGTAAAGTCTGTCTCGCATTACGCTGCCAAAAACCAAAACATAGGTGATACCAGTAAAAAAAAATCTCCTTTGTAGAAGGTAACGACGACGAATTGTCTACGTTTTGTCATAAAAAAATCTAGGATTTTTTGTTTAAGTCAAAACTTGTAAAATTTTATATGAATCGTGGTCTTGTTTATTTTCATTCGAATACTTTGGTTTCTTACAAAGGTAATGACATTATAAACATTTTTTATGGGTAATTATTTTGTGACACTGTTCACATTCTGGGGAAAACTTTCCCGATGCGTTGGTACTACACATTGAGTACAAAATATAAGAATTTACCATAGATTAAGGAATTTACTTATACTATTAGCACAGTACACATATAGATAAAAAACATATAGGTAAAAACAGTTTCGAGAAGGAGGCCAAAAGGAGGATCCAGCTAGGCTGGGCAGCATTTGGGAAACTACGTCGAGTCTTCTCGTCATCCATACCGCAATGCTTGAAAACGAAAGTTTTCAACCAGTGCGTCCTACCCGTTATGACCTACGGAGCTGAGACGTGGACATTCACGATAGGGCTGGTCCACCAGTTCAAAGTCACTCAGCGAGCTATGGAAAGAGCTATGCTCGGAGTTTCTCTGAAGAATAGGATTACAACAAATACATCCGACAGAGAACCAAGGTTATCGACATAGCTCAAAGAATTAGCAAGCTGAAGTGGCAGTGGGCCGGCCATATTTCGCGAAGAACCGACGGCCGCTGGGGCAAACGTGTTCTTGAGTGGAGACCACGACTCGGTAAACGTAGTGTAGGACGCCCTCCGACCAGGTGGGATGACGACTTGCGAAAGACTGCAGGTAGATGCTGGATGCGGCAAACTGAAGACAGGGCGCAATGGCGCTCATCGGGAGAGGCCTATGTCCAGCAGTGGACTGATATATGCTGATGATGATGACATATAGATAATGATCTTAGAAGTGTGTGTAGGTATTTCGGAGCAAAACCATCTCCGTGTCCTCGAAAGCAGAACAATGTTGTAGTTGTGGCGTGATTATAGCAACCGCGCCGCGCCGCCGCCGCGTCCACACGTTACCCAAGTTGTTAGGTTAAATCAAATCTTGACAGGGAGATTGTACGATTCTCGGGACGGCTGCTTTTTATCCTAGATAAGTGCGTGTGGAGCCGCGTGAAGCAGCTAGTACGCTTATACGCGTACATATGTTAATATTTAATTTACACCAACAAAATATGTCACAATCAACACATGGAACTCATTTTGTAAAACTTCCTGGAAGAAACTTTCTTGGAAGTTTTACGAATAAATTTATTTCTATTATTACAAAGTTACGTTTTGTAGGTAATTTTTGTAGGGTTGAGTCTATTTAGGTAATCGAAGGGGTCATCATAATGATGGATGGATGTTAAAATAAATAAAAAAACTATTTATAACAGAATAGTGTTTTATATAGGTATTTATTCGACAGACGTTTTTGGTATACCACAAGTAAAATCAAATTATAGATATTAGTAATAGGTACGTACCTATTACTAATACTTTAGATTAGGTATCTGGATATTATATGATTGCCTACTTAGTCTCATTCGAAGCAGTACCTACGTTACGTAGTAGGCAGGAAACTTAGGATTCGTTAACTCTTAAGCTCTACCAAAGTTACATAAAGTCAACAAAATCTAACTTCTTCTTTCTCAAAAACTCACTTGACCATTTAATTTTGAAGTTAAAACATTTTCAGATTATATGTATATATATACCTACCTACTGACTGAGTGACTGATACCATTTAATATGTAAGTACAACAAGTTTAGTTAAAATAATCATTATTCATTGTCAGTTAAAACTATGCAGCAATTTTGGCACTATAAATCTACGTCGCGTACTGCCTAAATGACAACACTCTTGTGCACCTACGCATAAAAACTATTGATTTGCTATATAAGGTACCTAATAACTATATAACGACAGTGTGCAGGTGGCTTATTCATTTGAAAATGGCATCAACTCATCAAGCTAAAATTAATTTAATAAAATGCAAATGGAACAAAGAAATAATTAAATTTGTTGCGGTCGCTATAACGTTAAATATATCTAAGTCTTTAGATATATTTAACGTTATACAACAAATTCATGAGAACGGAAAAAAGTGTGCAATAGAAGGTTAGTTTTTATTAGAAGAGAAGTGAATAGTAAATAGGGATTTTCACTCGAGCCTAAACCACCCAAAAAATCGGTCATCATCATGCTCCCTTGATACGCTCGGAAGTATAACAACCTCGTATATGATGCGGTGGTTTGGTCCCTTGTTAAAAAATTTACTACGTATATTAAATAGGTACTTCCAGAGTTACGTTATTATAGCTGTTAACAACTAGGTAATTTACGCTATAAGCGTAACCACCAATTTATTTGTTCAACTATTCGTTAAATATTCAGTTAGGTACCTACCTAAATATGCGCAACTGCTTTGTATATCGTACATGACAAAAGGTACCTACCTACATGCACGAACTGATAATCTGATGCCTGTGATTTAAGCAAATGTAAAGAGCTATACCCAAAATTTGCTAAGAAACATGTTTAACAACATTTTTTTATTTTTTATATACCTATATGCTAATTTCGCGGACCCTGCTCGATGTGGGAGTCGGCTCTAACTTGGCCGCGGGTGTTCAATACATCTACAACCTACCTACACATACAGAATGTACCTAAATTTATTCTGTAAATCTATACTTACGTTACATCACCACTTTTTTGTACTACTGTAGTTCCAAGCACAATGTATTGTACATACTAAAATTTACTATGAAATACTCTAAAACTATGTTATCGTGTCTTGTTCTCAGTGAATTTGTTTCTCTACTGGTTGATTACTACATTGTTAGTGTTAATTCAATCTAACTACATATCGATGAACGTATGAGGAACGTACGATGAACGTAATAATTTCCAGTTTTAAAGATGCAAAGTATCCGATCTGATACTTTTTTACATTTATGTTTTTGGTGGGATATAATTTTAACAGAACAGAATCTGTGAGAAGTTTAAGTCAAACTATGTAGTTTTCGACACATCAACATACCGTAACAAGAACATAATACAGAAATTAAAAGACTGTCATACTTAATTTCCGTATTCACTAACAAACAATTTAATCTACTGGTATACACTGTAGAAATCAAAATCATTTACTGATACAATTTCATGTACAGAAATGGTAGGCATATCTATACTAATAATGCTGTACAATCCACACAGCATCATCTAACAACAAGCTAAGCAGAGCTTGTGTTATGGGTACTAGATGAATAATATACTAAATACAATACATTACATAGATAGATATTTTTTATTATACATACATAACGACCAGAACCCCGGAACAAATATCTGCAGATCGTGCACACAATTGTCCCGAGGCGGGAATACAACGCAACCTCCCTGAAAAATTCGATATCTCGATATGATACTAATATCGAGACCTACATCTATTTTTTCTATGCCATTTGGTATAGCAATCCTAGTTTACCGTGCGGACAGGAAAACATAGCAAACATTTTCCTTACAAAAACAGACGCACGTAACGACGTCGTTTCGATACTATTGTGAAACAGAAATCAGGCCTCCGTTTATAAATTAGTTAAAGTACCTAAGTTTGTGATTGGTTATCTCCGGAACCATTCGTAAAATTTAATAAATCTATTTACTTATAGTTAACTACATTACCGCTATGTGCTTTAGAATACGTTTTATATAAGTGATACATGAGCGAAACTGCGGGCTATAGCTTGTTGGAAAATAATCGTTGGTAATCTATGTTATCATTATCACTGAGTACTAGAATAATTAATGACACTATCTGTATCTATAGAAAAAATACATAAATGCATCCCTTACTAATATAAAGCATTCTGATCCTATCAGTAAACTTTAACATCAAACTATGGGTCCAATTGACAATTTTATAGTTATTATCCCTATTCAGCTGTGAGCATCCATTATCTACTTAAAAATAAGTCGGGCAACATTTTAAGCACGACTAATAAAAGCTACTTTAGACTATTAAGCAACTCTAACACTAAATAGTCGGCTAAATCACTTTTGACACTTTCTAAAAAATAGACAGGAATGACATCGATTTATGTAATACTGTGCCTTAAACATATAGGTAGGCATAAGATTATGCAACAATGTGTATTGCCGGATCATTCTATCATTGTTCATTGCTTATTACATCTGCAATTCGAAGCAGAACAAAGATCCTAAACTACTTACAATCGCTTATGTGAAGTGGTCAAAATCTGAAGAGATTCGATCAATCTATTGACCAATCTTGTATTAGAAAGGGACGCCATGTTTCTTTGGGTTCACACGTTGGCCTTTGTTCACTATTCGAACCATAGACAAGATAATTTAAAAGATATTCTCGGGGACACTAGCCTAAACAACATGGACAACACTGCGTTCTGTCTTCTTCTCGTCAAAGTAAGGGGATACGTCAGCAGATATCGCCGGAACACTACCGAGAAAGTTCTGAAAGGACGAATAGTAGTCTCGACACATCCAGGTATCGTCGTGACCACCGCCCATGAGTACCACCAGTTTCTTGCAGGCAGAGCCGCAGCGCATGTACAGATCCTTAGCCATGGATGGTGGCACCAGAGTGTCGTTCGAACCGCACATTACGAGCGTCGGGGATATTACATGGCCGATCTTCTGCAGTGATTGGTACTGAAACAGGCAATTCTTGGTTTTATACAATGGTTGGAGCAGAGATGAAGAATATTGATAAGCACTGCAAAATACAAATGCAAATTTATGTTCATGTTCTAAGAGTCGCACTGATATTTCGAATATAATTTTTTCTTGTTCCATACTTCAAAAGGAACCTTTATCAATCACACTGCAGTCTGCTCACAGTGAAGTTGCGGAGTACCTAGAGCTTTTGATTAGAGGTCAGGCAAAAGACGGGGTCTAAAGAACCTCAATGAGGCGCGATTATTGATAGGCGTGTTTTACCATCTCAAGAGATGTTAAGAGTTTTTGCCTCAATGAGGTTCTTAAAGCCCCGTATTTTGCCTGACCTCTTCAGTGGCCTTGCCATGCACCACATAATTGTTACGTTATCTGAAACCAGGTACCTTGTTTTTATGACAGATGCTGGGTAGCCAATTCAAGCACTTCCAATTGAGAATGATTTTTGCCATGTCAGGTATACTAGTGAATGTGTTCTCTACCACTAGAGCCCATATCTTGTTCCTGTTCTCAGTTCTGTACGTCAGATCGATGGCCACGGCACCTCCTGCAACGTAATAAATATATTTAAATGAACACACATCCTTCCACTGCTGAGGCATTACACAAAAAGAGAGATAGTAGTACTGTTTCAATCTTGACATGTTAGACATGAGTTCATCCATCCGTAGTTTCCATCATCCTAAAAGCAAGTAGAGTGTAGGCTGTTTGATCCTAGATTACATCAAAGATATAAGACCAGAATATGCCATTCTAAGATGATACCTTGTTGGAATTTATTTTATGAGGTTTTATCTTCTGTCTCACTGCTGGGCAAAGTATTTAGGAGTGTTATAAAAAATCTTGAATTACCCAAAGATCTGCCAAAAACAATGAGCTGATTGGGATTAATATCTGTTCTCTGTATAATATAGTCTAGAGCAGCCTGTGCATCCACATAAAAT
Organism: Eupithecia abbreviata; assembly: GCA_943735965.1. Classification (NCBI taxonomy): domain Eukaryota; kingdom Metazoa; phylum Arthropoda; class Insecta; order Lepidoptera; family Geometridae; genus Eupithecia; species Eupithecia abbreviata. The sequence continues at coordinate 11,455,617 of OX030973.1, forward strand.
CCTCGCTCAGACGGAGAACCTTCTGACAGACCATACCCACGGTACTCCACCATGAGGATGTTAATTTTCAGCTTGTGGTAAAAGCCAGAGACATTTGCTAGTCTGAAATTGAATTAGAAGATTAATATATGCTCCTAAATAGAGAAATAAAATTATAGATAAGCATGGTCAACTATAGGCTCTGATAAGAATAGGAGCTGAAATATTTACACAGCATCTAGTCCCAAATTAAGCAGAACTGTGTTATAGGTTCATAAACATGGCTATTTTTGACAGATAGAGGTGAATCTGTCTACTTAATAAATATGGGAACTTACAAAAGTTTCGATATTTATTGACCCCAACATAGTATGTAACAAAGATTATTCGAGACTATTTTTCATAATAGTTTTAAACCATATTTTACTAAATTAACTCTTACATTTTATCATGGAAAACCTGTGTAAATATGCAGACCCAAACTGACAAAGCATCAGAAACACAGATTTCGCTTGAACCAAGGTTATGAGTATCAAGTATCCTACAGAAAAAATATGTTAACACTTTGAGTGCTGAAAACGCACGGTATGAGTTTTCTACAAGTGACTAATCTGCGAAAATCCACACTAGCACAGCGGCTAAGAAAATACAGATCTTTGTGACTCAGCAGAGCTGTAATATTTTTCGAACGAAACGCATGTGCGGCGCAACACAACCGCTGTGTAGAGCGGCAGCACGAATTTTTTAGGTAAAGAAAAAGATCGCAGACGTCGAAAAAAAACCGCAGTCAAAGTGTTAAGGGGATGTATAAATGAGTAACAACACAAACATATTTTACAGTATTAGCTGCTACTTGGAATCAATATTTATCAATATAAGTGAATAGTTGTAATTCTACCAACCTTTGTCCCATATTGCCAGCGTTTCCATGGAAGAACATCATGGTGGGTACCAGATTACTGTTGGTCGCCTGCTTAATAAGAAACATGTGGATTTTAAGCCCATCTTTATTGTTTATTTTGATACTCTCATAAGGCAACTTATAGTTGCTTGGCTGAAGAACAAACACTCGGGCATCAGGTGGATCATTTGGGTAGTAGAGAAGAAGATCTTGTGCACTGTATAGAATGCCTGTTGAAAGAATTAACATGTTATTAAGCTGAAATGCGGAAAAGGAAGTCTGCACATTAAAAACACATTAGTTGAGATATTTATAAAGCTGTGTTCATGTAAATTATCAGCTTTAATATTATGTTACTTTAACATAGAACAAGGCATTAAGGCAAGTATTAATATAGTATAATTACATTAATAGTTAGTCCACATGTGGGAGGATAAATTTAAAGAAGCTGTATGTAATGACTTTACCTGATATTCCCAAAATAAAAACAGCCAGCGCTATGAAAAAATCGTATAACCAAAATACAAGTACACTGGATATTAATGTTAGTGTTGATACAATCCAAAGTCTGTATATTATTACTCTTAGGATGTGATACATTTTCACGTCCATTTTTATACGACTATGTACTACTCATTATCTAATGAATCTAAGAACTCGAACTATAAAAATAAAAAATAGATAAACACCAAACACCGTTTGACAAACGGATAAACAAAATTTGTAAATACTCTCTAACCTATACAAAAAATCTGTGAGCAATTAATAAATTTTGAGCGCGGATTAATAGAATCTGTTTTGAACTAATCTTTGCGGGCTTATGGTAGTACAATATTTATTTATTTTGCTTGGATAAAATTTGAGGAAAAGTGACTATTTATGTCTTGCAAAATTTCTTGGCCAACAAAGGTCGTCACAGATCACATCCGCTATGCGTCCTGTACACATTTGGTTTGGTTGGCGAATGCGCTGGGCCAGTATGTTGGGCCAACTGATCGGATTGCGTTCACACAGTGGCGTACGATACGATCATTCTGCATTGGCGCTTCAACCAAAATGGACGTGGAGTGCCTTACTTTGGTTCCATATAAATAAATAAATAATACTGGACAACTCAAACAGCATTATCGAGCCCCACCCATGATAAGTAGAGCTTGTGTTATGGGTACTAGATAACTGATAAACATAATACAATACATTACATAGATAAATATTTATTATACATAGAAAACGACCAGAACACCCAGAACAAATAACTGCAGATCGTACACACAATTGTTCCGAGGCGGGAATCGAACCCGCAACCTCCGCCGTCGAAGGCGGACCTTCGCCCACCGCGCCACATCGGTCGTCAAATCCATATAATCGGTTGATTTCGATAAATTTCAATGACATTTAAGGTTTCGTCACTTGTCTATTCCATCATCGTAAGTCTCATACGCACGCAACGTGACTGTCTCCGCTGACGACTAGAGACGAACTGAATAAGACGCCAACGTGTGAACACTGTTTGCGGAGCGCGCCAAGATCCTTTGATGTGTGCACGAAAAACCGACACTAGTCGGGTTGCGAGCCAACGTTGGTCGCCAACTTCCAACAAGTAGGTCTCTACATGTTGGACCAACGCATTTGCTTAACGCATTGGCTTAAGGCATTGGCCCAACGTGTACAGCCTACTTGCGTCCTGTACACGTTAGGCCAATGCGTTTGAACAACGTGTACTGGGCGCATGTTGGTAGTTGGCGGTCAACATTGGTTAGTGTCGGTTTTTTGCACACATTAAAGGATCTTAGCGCGCTCCGCAAACAATGTTCACACGTTGGCGTCTTATTCAGTTCGCCTCTATTTGTCAGCAGAGACAGTCGTGTTGCGTGCTTGTGTGATTAACTAAGAGATTTTTTTATATCGCACGTACGCCAATGTGTGAACGCAATCCGAACAGTTTGGCCCAACGTGCTGGCCCAGCGCATTCGCTAAATGTGTACAGGACGCTTATGATGTTAGCAATATTTATATGACTGTAACGTGCGTGGACGGAGGAAATCACTCCCCTCCCCCAAGTAAAGTGACATGATGGTGACATGCATAATAGTGGCATAGCCGGACAGTTTACAATAATGTAATCGACATAATTTGTAAAATAGACGACAAGGGTAGGCAAGCATAACGATCTACGTTCTGAGTACTGTACTCAAAACTACTACAGTACCAGATAACTGAAATACATCCTTCCTACCCATCCTATCCTACTAATATTATAAACGCGAAAGTTTGTGAGGCTGTATGTAAGTATGGTTGTTTGCTCTTTCACGCAAAAACAACTGAATAGATTTTGATGAATCTTTACAATAATATAGCTTACATAGGAGAATTCATAAAGATATTTTTTATATTTTCCAAAATATAATATATATCACCTCGTGGGTGAAACCATGATGACAAGACCGAGTTATAATGGGTGGTTTTGGTCCGAGTAAAACACTCTACTTTTCACTTCGATTGCGAGAAAATACAACAATTCAAAATTAGACAATTTTCGTAAAAGTTTGTGATTTGGAATGAAGAAAATTCCAGTGTTGCCGTTTTTTTTTTTGAGAAAATGCTAGATCTTGCTCCAGAAAATGCTAAAAAATGCTATTTTTTTTACGAAAATGCTAAAAAACATGCTAACATCCAAATTTTGTTATAAACCTACTTGTACCCACGATTTCACACGCGTGAGTGACACAATTTTCGGTATAACAGTAGCCTAACATGTTATTCTAAGGTCTTAAGTATCGTGATACACCAAATGTTTGCGAAATCCATAATTCATCCATTTCAGCGCTGAGTGGTAACGAAAACTATAGGTACCTACACAATTTTCTCACATTTCTGATGTTGTCTTAGGATAAGAAGGACAGCAAAGGTGAATATTGAAGAACATTTTGGTCGTTTTTCATTTTAATCCAAATTAAACGATATTCCTAAATCATCGTCTTGATCGTCGATTTGGGCTTGTGATGTTGATGGGCCACTTTCAACATCCACACTCATCGGCGTTATAATTGTATCTTTTACTCCTCGAATTTGTCTTAGTACTTCTACAGGTATGTTATATGAATAGTACTTTTGATTTGAAATGCCAAAATATGCAGTATGCTAAATGCAAAATTTTCATGCTAAAGGGTCAAGAAATATGCTAAATTTAGCACTAAAAATGCTAAAACGGCAACACTGGAAAATTCTAGAGATTTAGCGCCAATACCATCTTTTTTTTAAAATCTCTATTTAACCCGCAACGAAACAGTTCGCATTCTACCGTGAAGGGAAGAATCAACCTTCATAAAACATCACCAAGACGGTTCTATTTTCAAAAAAAAAGATTGACGGAGCACCAAGAAGTCGAGTTTTTATGTAAGAGAACGAATGCTTTGTACGGGCTGATGATTTTAGACAAAAATTAAAAAGAAAAAATACTTTTTAGCCCGAGGTATTAAACTCGAGTTTTAGGCCCGCTAAGCTACACATTATGATACACTTTTTGAGCAAGAGAAGTGAAAAAATATTTCTTTCTTGTAGAGTGCTCCGTTTCGTTCCTCTCCAACAAAACAAAACAACAGAACAAGTCCCCTCGCATCGTAGTCGTATCACCTACCTATTATATAGGCTACTGTCTGGCATCCAGGGGAGATAACTAGCTACCTACCAATTAAGCCAAGGGGTCCGCGTCCCGTTTATTCCAGGATTCACTTTACTATTATGGCCAATGCTTAGATTTGGACTGAAAAATTCTTACTTCAGGTAGGTATTCAAAAGCCGAAGGCCTAATAATGTGCGCACCTACTTACATTGTTTTATGTAATTTAAGATAGTAGGTTAGGTCAATAAGTTACGTACTCGTATGTTAGGAGGTATAGTATACCTTACCTACCAATAATTAAGTAGGTACCTAGGTAGGTACGGTAAGGTCCCGTCTCAAAAGTTCACCTGTATACCTGTGTATAATACAGGGTGAATTTTTTAACCGTTATAGTTACAGGAAAATGCTTTTATGAGACGTATAGTTAAAAAAAAGGTGACTATATTATATACATAGAATAGACTGTAACTTTAGTTCACCCCGAACTTTGCTCTGGTGCCGCCACCATGCCGCCACACACAGAAACCGTGGCCGGGCCGGGCGGAGGCGAAGGCGTTCGGGTTGTTTCATACAAATTTACGTGCACCGCGCCGCGCCGCCGCCGCCGCCGCCGCCGCTGCCACCGCCCGGCCCGGCCACGGTTTCTGTGTGTGGCGGCGGCGACGAATTTATAATGAAAGACTACACATAGGTACACCACCCATGTGTAGTCTTTCATTATAACTTCGTATGATACAACCCGCACGCCTTCGCCTCTGGCCCGGCCACGGTATCACCCTGTAGGTGGTGCCGTGGCCTACACCTACGATGTGCCTACGACCTGTTTGACGCTTGGACCGACTTTTTTGAGGGGTTGGGGGGGTCATGCGCTAGTTTTCCCCGATAGACCCTATGTCCTAAGTGATACGGTAATTTTCATAGGTATAGGTATTCTAAAAAAAGAATTAGCGAAATCGGTTCAGCTCCTCTCGAGATTTGCGCTTAACAAGTTAACAACATATTCAGCAATTCATTTTTATAATATAGAAGAAAAATCATTACATGTTACAATTAATATCCACAAAAAACTTCTGAGCTTTCAAAGTGATAAATCAGTGTACCTAAATCTTATGAAAAGTGACAACTTCTAAATTCATTAAAAAAAAACTAAAAGTAGTTTTGAACTTTGCTTTCTTTTAAAAACTTCTTTAGTTATTACCCTTTCCAACGACATGCTACATGACAAAAGAATAATACATCAGGGGTCGACCTAAAAGATACTTTGTTGATGAATGATAGGGTAAAGATAATGAAAATACGTTTTTTTATGTACCTCATGTTGTTTTTATTACATTTATATTACAAAATTTGCTGAATATGGCCGCCTCCACATCTTATGCATGCATGAAACCTCTTTCTGATTTCTGAGGTTGTGGTTAAAAGCCGCATTTCCTCTTGCATTTTTACGAATGCGGCGTTGACTCATTCTACTAAAATTTATTTTGTGGGCGCACCCTCTGTTACATAAACTAATTCTTTTGCACGTCCCCATATGTTGAAATCCAGGGGTATCAGATCTGGGGGGAATTTTTTAGAATATCAAAACTAGGTAAATAGGTAGGTACACCTTTTGTATTATGTGTGACCTACACATTATTTTATAAAAAAAAACTCATACGCTTTATTGTACCTAATTTGTTTATCGTGGTATCTGCCTACCTAAATTTTAATGTTTGCAGATATTACAAAATTATAATGGATACTAGCTACGCCCCGCGGTTTCACCCGCGTGGTGATAAATATTTTGGATATTATGTAAACAATATATCTTTATGAATGCCTTTGTGTTATTCTGATCTGTAAACTATAAGTAGGTATTATTGTAAAGTTTCATCAAAATCCATTTAGTATTTTTTGCGTGAAAGAGCAACAAACATACTTACATACATCCTCAAAAACTTTCGCGTTTATAATATTAGTAGGATCACTAGCCATTGCCTAAAATATCAGAGCTAATATGCAGATTGGAAGCATTAAATCAGAGCGATACAAAATGAACAAGTCAGGTAAGTCATAGAAGCACTAATCGATACTGCAGGCTGCACGCACGCGCCCGGGAGACCTGTACCTTATCGGGACCTTGTCACGCGCCATTCCTCATCAACCTCGAACGCGTAACGATCGAGCAAAATGGCAAACCAACCATCGCTCCCGCATTTCGCAAGACTTCCACTCCAGCAACAGTTGTTCGAGGCCACCAAGCATCAGCATGAGAGCCTCGCGCAATGGGCAGCCAGGCTGACGCGCCTGGGGGAGGACTGCGCGTTCGGGGACATCATTTTCCTCGACATGCTGCTCCGCGATAAGTTCATCAACGGCCTGGAAGCCAGCCGCATCAAAGACTTCTTTTTGCAAATGGACTACAAGTTGATGTCGTTCAAGCAAGTCTTGGATCTGGCGTTCACTACCGCGGCAAGGTTCGAGAAGGAACAAAAAGCAGAACAGTTGGAATGAGTGAAATGTTTGTACCAAAATTTTTTTAACGTCCACAATACTCTGATCCTTTATTTTTTAAGCCTTCAAATCGAAAATGCTTTTAAGCCTACCTTCATTATTTTATTTATGTTAAGGATGTTTGGAACATTTAAAACTACTAAAATGTCTGTCTATGAATGAAGAATTTAATTTTATTACATTTTGATTAAAAATTGATACCTTATCTTGGTTGTTTCTCTTGTCATGTATAGGATAGAAAATACTTTAAATTTATTCTCGAATGCAGCAGATCCTACCTACCACAGATTTTAGATTAGAAAAGGTAGTAGGTAAGGTAGGTTGCGCGCTGCTATTATCAGCAGCGCAGTATTTTCTTTAGGATGTATTGTGTTGTGACTTGTGAGTACTTACCTAATAGAAGAGGATCTACATTTCTATGGGTTCATGAGATCACAGGAAAGAAGTCATACCTAATGTAGGTAATGAAGTTGATCATATTTTATTAATGCTGTACAATGCACACAGCATCATTTAGCCCCCATATAGTTAGAAATTCTAGCTCCTCGCTCGTATGTTGAGCCCCGTGACTTGTTGAGGTCTAATTTTGTGTTGACCGATCTTGATGATATTGTGTTATTTTATTATAAATAACTGACCAGCGGACCGCGCGCCCCGGCTTCGCAAGGGTATTTATTATCATTATTATTTATTCGCGGCTGTTTATTTCTTAACATTGTCTGCTCCCGCCCGACTGACCTCCTCTCCCCAAGTGTATGATTATTGTTGTATTTATGATTTAATCCAATATTATTACCTTAATTTTAATCTACTATCACTACGTAGGTACCTGTAGAAAAAACGAATTTGACGTGTAATTCAAGAAATCTGCGAAATAAATGATTATGATCAGTTATTAAATAACCTCATCATCATCATCATCATCAGCCTATATTAGTCCACTGCTGGACATAGGCCTCCCCCAATGAGCGCCATAGCGCCCTGTCTTCGGCTTGACGCATCCAGCATCTACCTGCAGTCTTTCGCAGGTCGTCATCCCACCTGGTCGGAGGGCGTCCTACACTACGCTTACCGAGTCGTGGTCTCCACTCAAGAACACGTTTGCCCCAGCGGCCGTCGGTTCTTCGCGAGATATGGCCGGCCCACTGCCACTTCAGCTTGCTAATTCTCAGAGCTATGTCGATAACTTTAGTTCTCTGTCGGATGTATTCGTTGCGAATCCTATCCTTCAGAGATACTCCGAGCATAGCTCTTTCCATAGCTCGCTGAGCGACTTTGAACTGGTGGACCAGCCCTATCGTGAGTGTCCACGTCTCAGCTCCGTAGGTCATAACGGGTAGGACGCACTGGTTGAAAACTTTCGTTTTTAAGCATTGCGGTATGGATGAAGAGAAGACTCGACGTAGTTTCCCAAACGCTGCCCAGCCCAGCTGGATCCTCCTTTTGGCCTCCTTCTCGAAATTGTTTTTACCTAACTGCAGAATCTGCCCGAGGTATGTGTATTCGGAAACGATTTCGAGAAGGTGACCATGTACGAACACCGGCCTTGGATCAATGTGTCCATTGATCATGACTTTGGTTTTATCCAAATTCATGCCAAGACCGATGCATCGGGAGGCTAGCTAGGCCGTCCAGCATCTGGTTCAGCTCCTCAAGCGACTCCGCCAATAGGACTATGTCATCAGCGAATCGTAGGTGTGAGATGTAGTTGCCGTTTATGTTTATGCCCTTACCTTTCCAGTCCAGAGTCTTAAACAAATCTTCCAACGCGCTTGTGAACAGTTTCGGGGATATGACATCCCCCTGTCTCACTCCTCTGCGCAGTTGGATAGGTTTAGACTGCTGGCCCTGTACTTGGACACTCATAGTGGCGGCTTCGTAGATACATCTCAGAACCTCGATATAACGATAGTCCACTTGGCATCGCTGTAAGGATTCCAGAACAGCCCAGGTCTCGACAGAGTCAAAGGCCTTCTCATAGTCCACAAAAGCCAGACACAGGGGCTGATTATACTGTTCGGACTTCTGTATAATCTGCCTCACTGTGTATATGTGGTCTATGGTGCCATATCCACCGCGAAATCCGGCCTGTTCTGGTGGCTGAAACTCGTCGAGTCTCCTAGCGAGACGGTTCGTGACTACTCGTGAGAACAGCTTATAGACGTGGCTCAAGAGTGAAATGGGTCTGTAGTTTTTAAGAAGGATTTTATCGCCCTTCTTAAAAAAGCACCAAACTCCCGCTCCACGCCTTTGGAGTTCTCCCACTGTTAAGAACGGCGTTGAAGAGGTTCTGTAGCTCCTGTATAACAGGAGCTCCTCCAGCTTTCAAGAGCTCTGATGTTATACCGTCTTCACCGGGGGCTTTTCCATTTTTAAGCTGCCTTAGAGCTAACACGATCTCGTCTTGACTGATGTCAGGTAGTTCGTCAGTGTAGTGGCGTGTCAGGGTGGCTCTGGAATCATGGTTGTCTTGTCGGGAACGAGGGGCATGAGCAGCGTATAGACGGCCATAGAAATCCTCTATCTCGGCTGAGATCTCTGGCTTCGACAATACGGTCCTTCCGTCGTGCGTTTTAAGCTTTGTCAGGTGGCTCCTGCCAAGCTGCTGAGTGAATACTTTGGACCCCCGGTTTCGCTCTATCGCCTCTTCAATGAGGCGCGTGTTGGAGATCGTGCCGTACCATCTTCACAATTCGCTTGTTCAGGTCTGACCTCTCTGACAAAGTCGCTTGGGTGGTCTCCCGTCTTTTTGTCATCAGCCCAAGAGTCTCATCCGAGAGTTTGGACTTCTTGCCAGTACGCTGCTTTCGACAGAATTTGATGCCCTCGTCCCTCAACGTTTCAACCAGATTGTGTAGGGTCTTGTCAGCGTCATCAGTTGGTTCCAAGGCAACAAATCGATCCCCGAGAAGCTGCTGAAACTTCTCGGTGCCCGCCATGATTTGGATTAGGTCAGGTCGGAGCGTGGACTTCATCAGACGGTTTCTTTCAAGCTTAATGTTGGTATTCAGAGCGCCTCGAAGGAGTCGGTGATCAGATCCGGTATTGAACCTGTTGATCACTGAGACATCTCTGAATATGTGCTTGCTATCTGTCATGATGAAGTCGATCTCATTTTTAGTCACAGTGTCGGGGCTTTGCCATGTCCACTTCCTTTGAGGCTGTTTCTTAAAGAAGGAGTTCATTAAGAACAGCCCCTCTTTCTCAAGGAAATTGACAAGCATTTGCCCCCTGTGATTTCTAACTCCATAACCATGCGGGCCTAATCGGGATTCGTTGCCAGTCTGGATTCCCACCTTGCCGTTAAAGTCCCCCATAACAACGTTGAAGTGGGCCTTAGTGGTGTTGTGCAAGGCTTTGGATATGTCTTCGTACATATCCTCCACTTCATCATCCGAGTGTGCCGAGGTCGGTGCGTAGACCTGGATGACCTTCATGCTGTACCGTTTGGACAGCTGAATGATCAGGTACGCTACCCTGGTCGACACACTGGAGATTTCTTGGACGTTGTTAGAGAGGGCCTTATTGACGAGGAAACCTACGCCACCCTGGGATGTTTTATCACCCTCGCGAAAGTCGAGAAGATGGCCCGAGTCTAGGGTTACGGTGTCCTCCCCCTCTCTACGGACTTCACATAACCCCAGAACATGCCATTTGATGTTCTCTAACTCCACTTCCAACTGCGCTAGATGATGGTCAAGCCTAAGAGTGCGTCCGTTAAACGTAGCCAGGGTCAATTTATGTAGGGTGTGGTAGCATAATGTAGCCCGGGGATTCCTAGCACCCCCTGCCCCGCCGTTACCGTGGCCGCTACCATGGCCAGGAATAGCGAGGCGGCCGGGAACTGGGGGCCACATTCTACTGGCGTATCGATCCATGGGGGGGTTGATGCCCATAATCCCCACGCTGGGCATGCGGGTTGGGGATCGCAGTATAGGGAGTGTGCTGCAAGGGACGCTGCTGCCCGCCCCCCGGTGTATGTCCCTTAGTCGCCTCCTACGACACCCACGGGAAGAGTTGGGTTAGTGCACACGCAAAGTGTTTCAACTAACAACAGTCCAGGTTTACATGATTATTAAATAAGTAGGTTATTTAATAATCATAATAATTTACTAGTGTACCTGGACTGTTGTTGTAACTGTGTGGACTAGTAAATTATTATGATTATTAAATAAGTAGGTTATTTAATAATCATAATAATTTACTAGTGTACCTGGACTGTTGTTGTAACTGTGTGGACTAGTAAATTATTATGATTATTAAATAACCTACTTATTTAATAATCATAATCATTTACTAGTGTACCTGGACTGTTGTTGGTTGAAACACTTTGCGTGTGCAATTTTGCAAATACAAAAGGTACTCCTATGCATCTCTAAGGGAGATGATGATCTAGTTCGTAAAGCATATTTTGTTGGCTTTATGATCATATGTTTCGCTACAAGAACCACATTGAAGGAGAAAGGGAAAGATTAAAACACCCATATACCTACATAGATATTCATAGTCATTCTTTTATAGTTAAATACCTTCAGTTTTAAACAAATTCATTCATTAACGACATCATAATAAGTTTGTTACTTATAATAAATAACTTACATAATTTCAAATCTATGAACTTAACGTTCATATCTTCTATGACACAACAACTATAAATAAGTTAAGTCATTTAAAACAGGATATTTACCATGATTTGAACTTAAGTGTTAATAACCATGATAGTTTAAAAAAAACTATAAATAATTTCTTTAGATAAATTGCATTTTTGATGGTTGTTAATTATAATGAGTTATTGACAAAGATAGTTACATTAATAGAAACAAATAAGAATAGAAAAACAGTTCAAAATGTTTTATTCAGGTGTGTTATTAGGACACGCGGCAGCGTGTCCAAGCCAAGTTCAAGCAAAGGAACGCGCCGAGTGTATCATTACACGAACCACTTGGTGTCACTTTTGACCCTTCTATAACTCAAAACCTTTTTAACGTAAACATATAAAACTACGTGTGTTTAATTATATCCATAAGGACATGAGACATAGAAGCCCAAATTTCATGAAGCTAGCTCAAACGGTTATAAAGATATGAAGGTCAAAAAGTCGTAAATTTTAGCACTGACTGACTGACATACATATAGTACCTAAATCTAACCTACTTCCAGATAACCTAGAAGGATGAAATTTGGAATCCAGCTCGGTAATTGTGTGTAAGCGTAGGAAAAAATAAAAAAAAGTCAAAAAATAAGTGATGTTAGCGACGACGACATTATGTCAATGAAATAAGGTTTAAATTAAAAATAGAATTCCACATTGCATAGAATAAGCAATAGTACTAACGTCGCCGATTGCGCCATATAATAATACAGTGTAGTTGTTAGCAGTTAGGGACCGGCCCGTATATACCTACCTAGCTATGTACCTTGTCGAATGAATAGAAAGGATAGAAAGGGATTGTTTGATATTTTCACCGAGCTTAGTTCATTGTCTAGTAGGGTGTACCACGACACACTACTAGACAATGAACTAAGCTCAATCTTCATTTTAATAACACATTGATTTTACAATTATTTTCCAATACTTGACACTGGCAAAAAAGTGTCCAACCACACACAGTTGCCATTAACAAAGAATCATCATCATCATCTCTGTTCAGAATGTAGGGGCATTTGGAACAAAGTATCAAAAGAATTGAAATGATTGGAGATAAGCTACCATTACCAATTAAGACCAAATTGGAATAAACAGATGTCTGCAAATGTTTAATCTTGCAATTTGCTATTTAATGAGGCGTTGAGTCACCCTCATACAAAATATGGATGGAGTTTAAAGATAGATAGATAATGCATTTATTTGACACTGCAGCACATGATATAAATGTAACAATAGTAATGGTAAACAATAAGTAATATAATAGTATAAAAAATTAAAAAGTAGAGGTTTAAAAAATGTGTGTGTGCTGCAGCCTGTCAAAAAGGTAATACATAGCTCAACGAAAAGCTTTGCTCTAAAAGCAAAACACTGATTTTCAGTATTACCCTTTGAGGCGACCAGAAGAACGAAACACTGACAAAATAAATGATAAGTGATTGCATAATATTTTGAGTTTCAATCATTTTGAATACAATCGAATCAATGATTTTGCAGTGTAATGTGTGTGCACATGAGAATAGATAGGTAGGTATGTAAATTTTTTTATTTGTAATTATGTGTTCTTGTTTCTGTGTAATTATTATATATATTTAGGAAGAAGTAGCAGCCTCGGTGTTTTTATGTCTAGCAAACGAAGCGTTTCCCTCTTTTTTTTAAATGTAATTTAAAAGTGAATTTAGTGTTGAGATTACGTAAAGGTATATTGTTCCAATACTTCGTTGCCAGATATCGAAAATTACCTTTATGGTTATGATATAGGAGTGCAGATCTGATTGGCCGCATGCCTTGAGTCGTATTTGTAAATTTTAACTTTGAGTGCAGGTATTTCGGGTTAATTGAATTTCATAACATCAAAAATCAACCCCTCTAGGCGCAACTCTCTACGCGATTCCATATTGAGCAAGGACATTTTGTTCAAAAAATGAGTAACGTGACAGCGGGGCGGGATGGTGAAACGATTTCGGCAATATGCGTTCTGCACACGCTGTAACACTTGCTGGGTCCCAGCCAGTAATCGAGGACCATGCGCTATTTCATTATAATTCAACCTAGACAGGATCAGTGCTTCGCAGAGAGCCTCTGAGAGCTGATTCCGGATGTTATAAAGTACCAAAAGTCGAAAGAAACGTTTTTTCACTAAACTAAGTACGTGATTCTCAAACCTAAGCTGGCTATCGAAGATAACACCAAAGTTCTGCGCCTCATCCACTCGATCTGCCGAGAGAGACTCCTTGGATCTTTACATCTGGGTTACAACGTATTTTGGCTATTTGATTTTTTGTGCCCAAAACCATATACTTTGACTTGATGGGGACAAGAGCGTTACGCATGGACCAGTCCGATAGATATTAAAATGATATTAAACTGAATATGTCCAAACCCAGGCTTATACGATTATATAGGATTGATGTAAGAGCAAAAATACAGTAATCTTGAGATTGTTGTATTGTAAGCTTAGTTTTTGCTGGTTGGCGTGGTATTGATCAATATAAATTACTTCATATTCAATACAGCTTTAATACCTTAAAATAACTTTTTGAATTATTTAATTCGCACATTTCATTCGAAAGATATCACGAGTTCAAAAATGTAAGTAGGTATTAGAAAAACGTCGCGTGGCTCACACTAGGCTAACTATAGATATGCAATATAGGCGTCACTGGGGTACGGTCAGAAGTCAATGTTAAGAAAAAAAAGGCCGCAAATAAATTATGACCCGCAGGGCAGCTTGTGGCGAGCTGTTGGTGAGTAGCGACACCACGGGTACCGAGTGCTCCTGGGGAAGTTCCTGGTTCTCGTCTCTCGCTTGCGGAGTGGCATCCCAAGAGAACCAGATCCCCACCTCTTGCTTGCCTTCATTGGCCGGTCTGAGTGGAGTCGCGAGAGATGCATCTTAGGATGTAGACGCGGGGGTGGAAGTGTCTAATGGCGTAATAGCGAGGAAACCCGCTCACGAGCAGTCTTCGTGATGGTGAAATCGGGGCCGCACCTCTCGACACCCTTCAGTCGTTTGCGCCGATGTTGTTCCTCTCCGGTAATTTACTCCGGCTTTTTAAGGAACCCATCCAGCATTCGGCAAGCCACCGTCTGCCACTCTTCTTAACATTATGATTGACTTGTTTATGGCAGACTTCCGCAATCTCCCCTATAGCCCGATTACCCAGTCCATCCATCCATCACAATAGCCTGGTTTTATTTCTTTCATTTTTCTTTGCAATAGTCTCTACACCTGGCGAATACTATCTTTGGGTGTATCATATTGTGCACCCGAGGATGATACCCGCTATGTGTAGCCATCGCCTTTAGATTAACTTCACAAAGGGCCTCTGTGCTGTTGGCTTCGGCCCCACGCAAGCCTTCCAAAGGACCGGGTCACTTTATGGCCCGAGATCATGGTAAATGAGAGACATAATAATAAATAAATAATAAATAATGCTGGACAATTCACGCAGCATCATCTAGCCCCAAGCTAAGCAGAGCTTGTGTTATGGGTACTAGATGACTGATATACATAATACAATACATTACATATAGATATAAAAAATAAAAAATACCCGTGCGAAGCCGGGACGGTCCGCTATTAATATATAAAGAGGTAAAGTTTGTGAAGTTGTAGGGGGTTAATATCTGGATAGACTGAATTGATTTAGAAAATTATTTTACTAATAGAAAGCCACGTTACTTGCGAGTGTCTGCTATCATATAATACCCAAAAAAATTAGACTTTCGTGCATAAAGATACATTTACTGTACATCCATCGCAAATTGTTTATGTAACAAATGTTTGAGGCCTCGCCCGGTTATAAGTTCAACAAGAGTGTGAGCACCAATAGAAACTTTGGTTTAATAGTGCAATATTGGCTATAATATGTATACTTCTATAAATATATAAAATGGTATAATATTCGATTACGAGTTGAGACGAGATATGTGAATATCGCGCCGTTCTATTGATTGTTCTGTCTTCTAATCTCTGCTTTGGTGGAGTATGGGCTTTAGATAGGGTTAAAATACTTATCTCATTTCACTAAAGAATGTTCATTGTTCATCTATCTAGTTCATCTATGATTTGTTTACTTAATAAAAAATAAAACTTTGTCTTAGATTTCTCAAAATATAATATAATTTATTTACAATAAGGTAATTTAAATATTTTCAATTAATAATGCACATATGTAGCTGTTGTCTGTAATTGGCCTAATAACAGTCGCATCCACTATGTAGGGATGCGAGATAACAGTAAATATGCATAATAAAACTTTTGAAACTATCATGGTTATTAATACTAAAGTCATTTAAAACGGGATATTTACCATGATTTGATTTTTGAGTTATCCAATATTTCGGCACAGTTGCATGCGCCATGATCACGGAGTAACTGAAGGCACTGCGAGTTTTTATGGGCAGACATACCGATCTACCCTCATTTTTTGTCTTTTGCTACGAACGTTGCCACTACCACCGGTTTCACTATTATCGAACGCAGCTCGATCGCGACACACAACACTGACGGTATCAGAACGCGAAGCGGTTGGTACATCACTTCTTCCGTTTTTGCACATTCTCACAACAGGATTCCAGGTTCCCGATAATTGGAAGCCATCTTCTCGGTTGAAGTTCCTGTTCCAAAAAATGAGGGTAGATCGGTATGTCTGCCCATAAAAACTCGCAGTGCCTTCAGTTACTCCGTGATCATGGCGCATGCAACTGTGCCGAAATATTGGATAACTCAAAAATCAAATCATGGTAAATATCCCGTTTTAAATGACTTTAATATGCATAATATCAAACATTAAACCAACACAAAATAATCATAACCTAGGGTGCACTTACGCTGTGTGATTTCTCTGCATTTTGTTATAGTGTGTAGCACCACGTCATTAAAGCAAAATAAACGGCACAAGCGCTCATAAATTAGTTTTTAATAAAGCTAGATATAAGACAACCATTACCATATTATCCTGATGATTGACTATACAGAATAGACCTTCTCAGTTCTCACTTTATCTATAACCAAATACTAAATTATCTTTTTTTATGATTTTAATAATTTTGTATTTTAGAAGGATGGAAATTTTAAGAATTATAGTCATCAGTAGTAAAATTATAAAGATTATTCTCTCCGTTCTCAAAGCCATTTGATACCACTGTTAAATATTCCGAGCCACAATAGTAAATTATGATTTTTCAAATATAGGAATAAAGACTAGATCAAGTTTCTTTACAAAAACTGGAATATTTAGAAATTCAGTAAACTACTGCCTGGCTAACCAATGTTCCAGAATTATTTTACTAAGAATTCAAATACAGAATATTGCAACAACTTGTAAGGGATAAGGTTCATGTTGATTATACTCCAAAATATTCAATTCAATTCATTTATTCCGTTTTGATATTTGTTATTAGGAAAAGTCATAGTAGAGTATCACACCTTTGTATTAGTTATAAATGCAATAAATATAGTAACAATACAATACTTTACTGAAATATGGATAAAATGGTCAGAATATGGATCACTCTCAAATTTATATTCTCTATACAAAATTTTCCTAATTTATTATAAACGAATGGTTCTTATAATTTCACGTTGACTGTACTCGTTGAATTTCCTCCTCTTTTTAAATATATGTATATGAGCTAAAAAATAAGAGCAACAAGAATACCAACCCATAGGTTGTAATTAATAGTACAGATTTAGTACTTGTATTAAAAATGTTTGAATTTTGTTTTGTTTTTAAACCACAACCCAGTTTGTAGCCACAATTTAAAACTTTCATACAAATAACAAAGAAATCTAAAAGTTTTTCTACAAGCATTCGTAAACCGTAAAAAATGATTTTATATTAAATTATATGATTTAACCATTATTCTAGATTTATTTCTACTTTGAATTATTGTTAAAAATAAGTATAACCCAAAAAGGTTACATTACACCTAAACCCACACGACGGATAGTCATAATTCTATACAAATAACGCTAAATATAATTCAGAGCTACAATGATATAACATAAAAGTATTTAATTTTTGTACAGTAAATTGGAATAATACACATTTTTCAGGTAACTGTACAATCATTTATATGATCTGTGTTCTTTACGACGTGTATTCGAGTAGTTGATATAATTATACAGTTATTTAAATAATATTAGTCAAAAGACGACTTTTAAGACACGACATACAAAATATACATTAATGTGCTGTAAGAGCCATACCCTGCAACGAATGAACAAATTGTGGTGTAAATATTTATTTGTGATGTACTTCGATTAACTGCGAGTAATATTAGCTTAGTGTAATTTTAGTTTCTTACTACATGTAACAAGCACTTCTGAAGTGTTTTTAATCAACAACTTTTGGGATAAGTAAATTACCTTGGTACTGAATCACATTGACCAAGTCTTACTATGTATAAAATATGACCTGTCTAAGTGCTTATTTGTAAGCTTAAAGAAATAAAAAAAAAACATTTTCATTTCATGTATATTTTACATAAGGTTTTGTTTTTGCTGTCCATTTCTACATTACTAATTATTAACTATTAACGATTATGATATAGCTTGTATCTGATTGAAGTCTTATAAACGTAACGTCTATATGCCATCGAGACAGCTAGTTACCAAACAGAACGTAGATGGAAATAAAACTCCACCCTGGTTGTCCCCGTCGAAAATTGTTTCTATATAGACAATACATAGTTGTCTGGGCGGAACAAACCATTTTGAGGTGTATCGTTCAGATTCATGGTCATAAAGTATGATTCGTACAATAGCAAATTCAATACTTGGAGCCAGATAACACAAATATTCTAGAAAATACTTAATATTGCATTGAGTGTCTTCACTAATTAAGATTTTGTAACAACAACAAAAAAATAAACATTCTAAAAAAACGCTGTTTTCTTCGTCATAATCTAAAAATTATCTAGCTATTTGCTATTTTAGATGCCATTTTTGAGTTTGGTGTACGCGTTGTATAGGTCCTGGATATTTTGTAGGGAGTTTTCTATTTCTTTCACGAAGTTTGATGAGCTCTGGAACATAAAATGGTATTATGTGAGAAGTCGGTTCACACTAAGCGTGAGCACGCCGCAGGAGGAAGTTTTTAATAGGGGCTGCTTGAAAGAAAAAGTGTACAAAAAACCGATCGCAACAATACAAGAACCACCAAAGGTACGACTTCTAAAAGGCCAGGTAAAATCATTTGAAATAATTTTCAGTATGAACATTTATTATAAAACTTCCAATTTTAAATTGTTGTTTCAATTATAAATGTATATCGCAATAGCGATTGCGGCTATTGGATTTATTTAATGATTAGTCAAGGTCCTCACCGTAATATTGCAGCTCTTTTTGCTCGATACGTGAAAGAAAACAGTGTCCTCTCCGGCGATGATGTAAGAGACACCGTACCCGTCGTCAGCTACTGGACCGAACCCGCCGCCTGCACTCATGCACTTCGGGTGTTTCTTCAGATCCAGCATGCTTGTCTGACCTATCAACACGAATGACTTTGCTTATACATAGAAATATTGAGGGGAAAATAATCAGAGAACACCTATGACTGGGATTTCGATGGCCAGGTGAGCTTCTAAAGCAGGCAGGCCAGAAATACATAGGTCAGGCAAGAATAGAGAAGGCCAGTGCGAGAGGATTTGGCTAAGCGGCAAACAAACTATACTCCGATACAATCAACTTCAAGATACAATTTTTGCAAACATGGTATAGGTACCATAGTAATATAAGTCATTGTGCATTTCAACCTAGTGCGCAACGGCGCGAACTCGCCTTCCGACGAGTTCCCGCCGTTAACTCGTTTAACGTCAACATCTGCATAGCAGTTGGGCACAGCAAAGATTCTAGTAGGCCCGTGGGGACATAGCGATAGACGACGTAATTTTTTTAAACTTTTATTTATGCAACCGTTATTTGCGGTTGGGCGAAATGAATAGCGTATCAGCACGCATAATTTTAAAGTCTCAAACTAGGATATTATATCATTGATGTATCAATTTAAACAAAGCCAGCCTCTTGGGGACGCTTCCGACAGTTTACGCAAAAATAATATCAATGACAACTAGAGGAAACAGCTCATTTAGTGACCGATCAATTGCCATTCACTCCAGTTTTCATTCTACACTTCATTCAATTCATTCACTCACTCAGGGCAGGCCGGCCCGCCATTAGCTTCAACACAGCAACATTAAAATTCAACCAAAATGTATCGTTGAATATCTAATATATTCCGCATCTACATAGCAAACAAAGTGGAAACATCTGCAGTCTACGTATTGCGAGTTATTTTCATCAGTTGAGCTACCTGAGTTTGCAACTGTCAGTAATATAAATTTTAAATGCAAATTCATCAAATTTGTATTTATTCATTTATTGTAATTTTCTTTGCTAATAAAAGAGTTCAACAATTCTCTCAATTATGCACTTAAATCGTTTGAGATAATAAACGCCTACAACGAAAATAGTTTTTTTTAAAGGAATCGAATCACCCCATTATCTTAATCCTAAACAGAAACAACCCTCTATCCACCTACGAGTTTATATTATACAGGAGGATAGAGGCCTATTTATAATGGGTGGATTTGATCTGAGTGAAAAACACGAAAAAATCAAAAATAATAAATGCATTTGAGAAGCAAATGAAACACCTTTTGAGCAAGAAAAGTGAAAATAGTAGGTATAATATAATATTATGTCAAGCTGTTTCTGTTCCACGCCTGTAGAAGACCAGTACATAACGTAAGACCAATCTGAATCAGATAGGTGATTACGTAATCAATTCATTTTGTTTGTAAACGGTTAAAGTACCCATCACCAATGCCAATATGCGCATGCGCGTACAGAGTACTATTGCTGATCCAGCACATAGTTAGTAAGACCACGAAACCGCATATAGTTTAATAACGATTGTTTTAATCTTATAACCGCAATATTATTCGCTCCTTCATAATGCCCCGCTACACGCGCTAGGATGAAGTGCACAATGATGCATTTTAGATAAATGTTTAAACAATGCATTATCGCAAAAACTCTAGATTACAAGAGCGAGCGAGCGTTGGACTAAAATTTTGCATATAGGTAGTTAAGTGACTGAAATTAATTATACGTAGGTAAGTTTTATCGCATAAATCAGTTCCCATGGGATAGAAAAAACCTTAACAAACACGTGCGAAGCCGCGGGCAGAAGCTTAGTATTATAAATGTGTTTAGATGGATGGATGTCTGTTACTTCTTCAGGCCAAAACTCTTGAACGGATTAAGCTGCAATTTTGCATAGATAGGCCTGAAATCAAACATAGGCTACTTTTTATCGCATAAAACAGTACCCATGGGGTGTAAATAAACTTTTAACGTTTCCATATACACAACGCGTGTGAAGCCGCGGGCAGAAACTAGTTATAAACCTATCAGCCTAAGAGCATATACCTAACATAAGATGTAATGGGATGAAATGTTACAAAAATATTTATTTATTCTTTTGAAGATATCT
Organism: Eupithecia abbreviata; assembly: GCA_943735965.1. NCBI lineage: Eukaryota > Metazoa > Arthropoda > Insecta > Lepidoptera > Geometridae > Eupithecia > Eupithecia abbreviata. The sequence goes on from OX030973.1 coordinate 11,476,763, forward strand.
CAGCTCGAAACGCAAATTTAGTAGTTGTCGATCTCAAGTGGCGAGCTGCTTTACTATGTTTTTTTTTAACATCTGACAGGTCCTATACTCGGTTCTAGAAGACTACAGTGGGTACGAAGGTTAGGTCTAGGAGAATACTTGCCTGGAATATAACATATGCTACTTTTCATCACATAAATCAATTCCATAAGGATAGAAGTAACCTTAAAACGTTTCCATAGAAACAACGCATGCGAAACTGCGGGCAGAAACTAGTTAAAAACCAATCAGCCTAAGAGCCTATAACTAAAAAAAAATGTGGTAGTCAATGCTAGGTCTAAAATATTCAAACCCATTGTGTTTGAGTTAGTATATAAGTACCTATCTACCTACACCGATTGATTTGCTATTTTAATTGAATTGTATTTGTAATTTTGATATTATTTATAAATAAAGCGAGTGCCCGGGCAGGAGAGACGCAAGCGATGCCTTTCCCTTAGCGCATGCGCCGCACGCATGCGCTAAGGGAAAGGCATCGCTTACGCCGCGGCCCGTGCCATTTGTAGCGCGCACATTATGTCGGTCCTGACTCTTTCCACGTTCGCTACATTTCTAAGTAAAAAGTATTTTACCTGCACCTGCAGTCCCTATCATCTACAATAGCAATGCTAATTGTTTATTTACTTTGAAGGCTTAGCGGTCATGGTTATTTGTTATTGGTTAGCGAATACAAGGTATAAAATTGTTATAAGTGGTAATATGACGCAGTGTCCAAACTCGCTGCGTCATCGTCGTCACGGCGGCGTAATTGCAGCGCTATAATATCGCTTTAATAAATATCTGGCAAATCGCCAGTGCGTAAGTTTTTAGGAAAACCCCGTTTTACGTCTTCAAGAATTCATTTAAAAAAGGGATCATCCATTAAAAAATTATATATATAAATAGATCGCTTAAAGTCTATATCCTTATATAACCACTAACAAAATTGTATGAACAGTATCCATATGATAACGAATATGCGAATATCTTACAAATGCTTCACTTTTGCCTGATACAATATGGGGTCAAAATAGTCGTAAAATGGCCTCCACCACCCCCTAAAAGGATCTTGTCTAATTACCAATAACCCTGTATAATTTGACATTCTAAGTGCTTATTTTATAAGCCTGAAGAAATAAAATTTGTGAAATTTGAAATCTGTTACATAGTTGTATATTTGTTACTACGTAAGTACGATTGGAAATCGGATTGGTGATCGCAAGAGGTGATGAAATACACAGAAGGAAGCGGCTGCTCATCCATACGACGACACCCGCGGTTGGATTTAGAGGGGCTACATTATTTACGCCACAACCAAGGCCACATAAGCAAGTTGTTCATGTTGATGGTCGCAATATTTTGGAAAGAACAACGCGAGCTGGCAGAGTTAGTGTTAGTGGGTTAGAGTTACATCCGAAAGTAAATAGGGTTAGGTTAGGTTACATTCTGAATTCCTTTTTGTGTTATGCTAATAATAATTATACTAATTCATCCATACTTCCATACTAATACTCAAACTAAATTATATAATTGTATGCTAGATTATAGTGAGACTTGAGAACATTATTTATATTTACACCAAGTTGTTGACGCTCCTAAATATCTTTGTATCTTTTAAAGTACCTAGTGCTGTCTATGACCTATTTTACGCATAAACGGCTGATTAGATCTTAATAAAATTTGTCAATGAGATAGATATATTGTATCCCCAAGAAGAATATAGGATTTTCATATCGAAAAAACCGCAAGCGAAGCTGCGTGCAGAGGTTAGTACAAAATAGATTTTATTTCAAGATTCGCATTGCTGATTTCCTAATTCCTACGCATAAATAGTATATAAAAGAGACCAAACCACTTCACTGTATACCAACGAGGTTGTTATGCTCTTTATGTAAAGGGCAGAGTGACTTAATGGCTAATATTTCTAGACAAAAATTAAAAAGAAAAAATACATTTAATCTCTAAGGCGTGTACTCAAGTTTAACGCCCGTTATGCTACGCTTTATTGACACACTTTTTGAGCAAGAGAAGTTCGTACTTTTCGAATTCGTACTTTCTGCTACAAGCGATGGAATATCAATCTCTGCTAGAGGAAAAGTACCCTAAAAGGTTTGCTGGTAGAGAGATCGTTGAGTTTTCTATGATTTTTTCTTTTATATTGTATGTCTGAGTTACAAATCACCCAAAATGCCTTTCGAGTCCAAAACTGGCCAAATGCTAGCTAGATCTATAAGCCTCTTCGCGTTTTGGTTCTTATTATATTAGGCTTATGCCAAATTTCACACGCTGCTGGGCATGAGTTACAAATAACCTTCTGTTTTTTTAATGTATACTTTAGCGCTTATCAAAATATCTTACCATGAGGCGTCTGGCTGGTCGACAAACGCCAGGGTTCGTTGAAGACCTCTTGCAGGAAAGGCGACTCTATCTCCAGATACTTAGAGACGACGTAGAGACAGAAGAGATGTCGGTCAATGCCCCGGCCCGCCATCGCGTCTTGGTAGCCCAGTTGGTGGCGGTTAGCTGCTCTTATGAATAAGTCCATGCGTTCTTTCACCTGGAAAAGTAAATTTAGTATTTTTATTTCCGTTCTACAAGACGAAACTTTGTAAATTATGAAAAAAAAATCTTAAGTTCGTAAGTTTTTAACATGGGTTATTTTTAAGCATAAATATACTTGTGTTAAGAGATCCCCGTACTTCCATAACGTTAATTAATTATCAGTGATACAAAAACAAAATCGGGCAGATTTTGCAGTTAGGTAAAAACAATTTCGAGAAGGAGGCCAAAAGGAGGATCCAGCTGGGCTGGGCAGCGTTTGGGAAACTACGTCGAGTCTTCTCTTCATCCATACCGCAATGCTTGAAAACGAAAGTTTTCAATCAGTGCGTCCTACCCGTTATGACCTACGGAGCTGAGACGTGGACACTCACGATAGGGCTGGTCCACCAGTTCAAAGTCGCTCAGCGAGCTATGGAAAGAGCTATGCTCGGAGTATCTCTGAAGGATAGGATTCGCAACGAATACATCCGACAGAGAACTAAAGTTATCGACATAGCTCTGAGAATTAGCAAGCTGAAGTGGCAGTGGGCCGGCCATATCTCGCGAAGAACCGACGGCCGCTGGGGCAAACGTGTTCTTGAGTGGAGACCACGACTCGGTAAACGTAGCGTAGGACGCCCTCCGACCAGGTGGGATGACGACCTGCGAGGGACTGCAGGTAGATGCTGGATGCGTCAAGCCGAAGACAGGGCGCTATGGCGCTCATTGGGGGAGGCCTATGTCCAGCAGTGGACTAATATAGGCTGATGATGATGATGATGATGATGATACAAAAACAAAGAAATGTAATTCTAGAGCTGGGACGTGAAGGTTCTCTATACTCCGATTCAAAAACCTGGATACCGTGGCGGACTCAGCGTAAGAATTGAATCTTCCAATGTTAGAGTCGACTATGGAACCTACCTGGGAAAAGGTAGCAGCTTCCTTTTATATTTTTTAAGACCTTTACTGCGATCACTAGTCCGGCTGCCAAGTGTGATCTTAATCATCATCATAGGAGGAATAATGAGCGCCATAGCGACCTCTTAACTTAGAAACAATTTACCAAGAAAACAACCCACTCCGAGCTCTCAATGGTGCAAGGGCGCACGGTCTCAGTCCGCCCCTCCCGGAACAATCTCGGCATTGGACGCCTCGTAGGCACACACATTTAGCTACGAAGTCCCCTCTATTTTGTACATTTAAGAGAATAGTTACCGTGACTTTGGGGTCGTCGATCGCCTTGACCCACTCAGAACTCTCAATAGTGCAAGGGCGCACGGTCTCAGTCCGCCCCTCTCGGAACACTCTCGTCATGGACGCCTCGTAGGTTAGGCACACACATTTAACTACGAAGTTCCCTCTATTTTGTACATTTAAGAAAATAGTTACCGTGATTTTGGGGTCGTCCATCGCCTTGACCCACTCAGAGCTCTCAATGGTGCAAGGTCGCACGGTCTCAGTCCGCCCCTCCCGGAACAATCTCGTCATGGACGCCTCATAGGTGAGACAGAAACGTCCGGCCACGCGGTAGTATGATAGCTGCAGGATTAGTTGGATGAACGCGTCGGGAGATACTCTGCATTTCTTCATGAAACCTGGAAAAGTTTGTGACGTGTATGTTTTTAATTTGATACATAAATACTGAACTGATCGGGATATCCAAAGTGGCCAATATTAGCGTTGCACATATTCTACGAAAGACACTGCAAAGTAAAGGGTGAAAGTTAGACGATTTGGCAAAAAGCGAATAACCTTTGGAATTACGCTAAAAGCACCCATACCATAATTGACATTTGAAAACCATTTCAGTCACCCGCAGGATTCTTATTGGTCGATTCTCCTTTTTTCCACGTCAATAGGACCGCACCCTTACTCCTATATGTAGCGGAGTAGAACCAAAAACCCACAAAACAAGAAAACGTTAACTTTTTCATATTTAATGTACTAAGTATCTGTAGATCCACGACGTTGAGTAGTTTCTACGCAACGTTAAATGACAGGTCAATTAACATGTTTGTATTAATTAGGGGTTGTGGATTTTGTATCATAAATAAATGACCCATTCCATATTTTAGTGTATAGAAGTATCCATAGGTCCAAATCGTAATTTCTTTGCGACTTGTATAGAAGAGAGGTTTATTAGGTGACTCCAAATAAATATTACATTTTCCATATGTATTGAACACAAGCTTCTGCTACAATTATTGTATACTAGCTTCTAAAGCGGATAGAAATCCCGAGCTAGAAGCTAGTGTACCGTTTTACTGGGACAGAATAGGTATATTCCTGGTCTTACATTTATGCAATTCTAGACCAGGAATATATTCAGTCAATTTCAGCTCGATCCGTTCAGTAGTTTGGGAGTGAAGAAGTCGATAACAAACAATCAAACTGTCGCATTTTAAATATTAGTGTGAGTTCTCCTTATTGTTGTTTAGGTAAATGTGGCTTTTTTGCCTAAAAAAATATGTCCTACTATTACTGCCCGCGGCTTCGCACGCTTTGTTTAAGGTTATTTATATTCCATGGGAACTGATTTATGGAATAAAAAGTCTATGCTTTAGTCCAGCCATGCTTAGAACTACTTGTATGCAAAATTTCAGCCCGATCCATTATATGGTTTTGGCGTGAAGAGATAACAAACATCCAAAGTTTAGTATTTATAATATTAGTTAACCGTAGATCCAAATCAAATTTCTTTGCGACTTTGTTTATGCGAGAGGTCAATGACCCCATGTGAGACACAAAATAAACATTACCTTTTCCATATTTAGTGTACATGAGTATCCGTAGATCGACATCGTTGAGTAGTTTCTGCGCGACGTTGTATGAGAGGTCAATGGCCGACGTGAGTTCATCGTTATTGAGCTCCCATGTTAGACGAATGGGCGCTGGCGGCGGTGACGTAACACTACCCAAAGTGTTGCCATCCGGAGCGTATCTACGAATAAATAAATTAAAGGTTTATTAATATTAACGTTGGACGACCTCTGTGGGCGATGGTCCTCCTGCGACGCAGGAGGTTGCGCGTTCGTTTCCCACCTCGGATACTTATTCCGGGTGTTCTGGTCGTTATCTATGTATGTAATCTACTAAGTATCTATCTTGTATCTATCTATCAGTCATCTAGTACCCATAACACAAGCTCTGCTTAGCTTGGGGCTAGATAATTCTGTGTGGATTATCCAACATTTTTTTTATTATTTATTAATTATAAGAATACAATATAATTTATTGTTCAATTTAAAGAACTATAGCTACACCTAAATTGAACCTAGAGCGCGGCACAATACAATAAATTTCATATGATTATCGTCTTTTGTCTTATTAAATCAATATTTGTACTGAAATCGGACCACCCATACTTAACCTTAAAATCCCGAATTCCAGATATTTTTGGTGTGGTCCATTCACAAATATTGTTAATTTGGCTGTAGTATAGCTGAGATGAGATATAATCAATATTTGTCCTTTTAACTTGAATCCTTTTAACAAAATGTCTCAATATTTAGTAAGTACCTAGTTAAGTTTAAGTTTTACGGTATTTTTTTGCTAAAAATAGAGATAATCTTAGTCTTATTTGACCTGGCCTTAACAACCCAAAAGTGCCTTTTTGCTGAGCTGCAACACACATTGTATTTGCTACCTGTTTTTACAAGCTGTATCATCGTTACCGCTACTATCCATCCACGGTTGTCTGGTAGAGATCGTTCTTGAGCGATAGGACCGCCAAATTGTCACATATTTTTGTATTTTTAGTAACTTGTTTGATGTATTTTTAAGTGTGCAATAAACTATTGTCTATCTATCTATCTATAAGATCTTTTCATAAGCTCGAATTTCCCATTTCATGAGTTGCATAATATTTTTGTTTGCTTATATTACTTCTAGTTCTACTATTTCACAAGTAATGTAAGTAACTTACCCAATCTCCAGCTCAGACCAAATTACATATTCCCATAAGTGACCCATAACCGGTGCATCCGCCCTAAAACAAAGAAAACATACATAAAATAAATAAACACTAACGCACATTATTCAGTTATCCAGTACCCATATTACAAGCTCTGCTTAGCTTGGGGCTAAATAACGCTGTATGGAATGTCCAACATTTTTTTTTTTATTACGTACCTACGTAATCATAGGACAAAGACCAGTCCATATAAACTCAAGGTCTTGCCCAATTGGTGTAACTATAGCAAAACCAGTTCTAGGTCGCTCGGCGAGCTATGGAAAGAGCTATGCTCGGAGTTTCTCTGAAGGATAGGATTCGTAATGAATACATCCGACAGAGAACCAAAGTTATCGACATAGCTCTGAGAATTAGCAAGCTGAAGTTGCAGTGGGCCGGCCATATCTCGCGAAGAACCGACGACCGTTGGGGCAAACGTGTTCTTGAGTGGAGACCACGACTCGGTAAACGTAGCGTAGGACGCCCTCCAACCAGGTGGGATGACTACCTGCGAAAGACTGCAGGTAGATGCTGGATGCGTCAATCTGAAGACAGGGCGCTATGGCGCTCATTGGGGGAGGCCTATGTCCAGCAGTGGACTGCTATAGGCTGATGATGATGATGATTATGATAGTGAAACGGTGGTTTGGTCTTGCAGGTTTGATTTTCGCTGCGAGACAAATAATTAACTTATCAGCAGATATACATACATATGTATTGTAGCAAAGAATAATAAAAAAATGTTCACACCTTAGGTATCTTCTATGATGTCTTTTTTAATAATTCTGTCTCCAATATTTCAGAAGTCTTGACGAAGATCGATGCTGTGTGCGTGACTTGTGTCCAGCATAAAATACAGACAATTCATAATTACTTATCTCATTCACAATATACAAAAATATTTAATAATATTCAGATAAAATATTCAGAAAAGAAAACTTATAAATCCATACGCTCGTATATTATGACAATATTAATTCTACAAATATTGTCCATAACTTGGTTTTCTGGTGATATTGTTTTACCATTTTACATGTCCGAAAATGGAGAAAACGCTAAAATGTTGAGTGCATACGATAAAAAAAAACTGGACTTAGAACTTTTTCGGTATCAACTCTCAGTAGTACTCACAATCACAATTCATAATATTTGTTGGTTTTAAACAGTTGCCAAGCGGTGTTTATTCTCACGTCAGAGTTTAGAAGTGAGAGTGAGAAATAACACTACTTAGCAACTGTGCGGTTTGTGGGCGCTAATTCTTGTTATTTCTGAAGTCTAGAAGCAAGGCAGTGTTACAGTTAATCGTCTAGAAATTATTAGTCTAGCGAATACGCAGTTTTGTGACTATTGTAAGCATTTTGTTATATATAAATATATATTATATGCTAAAACAATCTTCGTAATAATTGTCATTTTTGAGTGATATGCAAGAGATTTATTATATATAAACTTTGATATATATACATATCTATTGCTCTGAAGATTGTTTTAACATGGGTTCATAACAAATACTTTACAATAGTTGCAAAACAACCTTACTGCTAGCCAAATTGCTTGTAGAACAAAAGAAATTCAAGTGTACCCCTTTACTCGTAAGTTAACAGATATATGAAAAAGAGGGTACGGTTATTAAAGATTAAAGATGTTTATTTGCCAGAATATACTCGTATGTAACAATGTAGGTATTAAATTGATCATACGTGCAGTTATATTCTACCTATAAATAACATAGGCATGCAAATATTAATTTTACAATTTAAACAATATTAAAATTTCTATATTTATATTACAAATATAAATAGAATTGATTAAAATTATAACCAAATTTCATAATAGTCCTAAATATTAATTAATACTTTAACATCAAAAAAAATATATATTTATGGCATGTTCTAGAGCTCTTATAGAAGAAAGTAATAAACTCACCAAGTATGTTCAGCATTGAAACCAATCTGAAAAAAAAAACAGAATTCTTTTTGAAACAGTGCATGTTTTCTTCAGTAAATCCGAGAAAATAAGTAAGTAATATATAAGATAAAATAATTCTCTTTTACGCAATCCTTTCATCTTTCACAATTATTTCATTCGTCACATAACATGACATTCTGTAAAATGCCTAATATTTGTTGCGTAGATAATTGACCTTTAATAATTTATATTTCTGTGCCTAGCTCGCATATAGGTACAGTGCATAACTGGTTGGTGTCGGTGCCATTATGGCTGGGGGGTGGCCGCCGTCACAACCTACAGACACTACCGTCGACATTGCTACCAGGCAACTTATTGCGATGTTTGTATGAATTCTTCGGTGTATTGCAGGCTGCCGACAGTTTTTTGTTAATCTTCCGACTAAAGTGACGCGTCCACTGCATCGGAATCGGATCGTAAGCAGCGTACGAGGCGTCAATATGTACAATATGCCGATAGGGTGCGGCTACCGTTTTCGGACTTTGCACCGGCAATATAAGTATTTTCAAAGCACTCGAGATTGCGGATGACGTTGAGGGCAGAAATAACAGTCTCTAGCATCGATCGGTGACGGCAGATATGCCGATCCAGTGCACGCTGAACCATAGAAATCAATACCAAGCATCAAATCCTTACGCTCCGTATGCGGATACCGATCTAGTGGACGCGTAACTTAAGTCCCCGGGCAGTATCGGCTGCCGGTTTCAATGGAGTGTAAACTAAATAAAGTACTTACGAATCCGTTAGTGCTGAAGCAAAGGTTGAAAGACTTGTCGAACCATCTGTCATGGCCTTTCCCGTGGAGCAACACTCTTCCAAAACGGTCCAGCTTACTCGGGTCTGCTTCGTCAAATCCGTACTCAACGTCATCTATAAGAGAAAATATACAATTAGTAACAGGGGTACGATTTTATTTAGGTAGAACTAATTTTCTTTCATATTTTTGAAACGTTAAAAAATATTAAAGAAAATTAGCTTATACGTATAATCATACATGTATGTAAACCCAGAGTAGTTATGAGACTAATCAAACGAGCAGAAACTCGATGGAGTTAAGTCGTTTTATTACATATTTCACATGGCTACCTTCCGGCTCCATCATCAGAACAGCCCTATGTCATCATAATATTACATTTTCATCAGATTATCATATGCATGCAAAGTTTCAGAACAAACAGAAACCGGAATGGAAAAACACACCGAAACTAAATAAAAACTTAAAACCTTGTAAAAACATTCATCATTCATCATCAGCCTTTAGCAGTCCACTGCTGTAAAAAATATGCCTACGGTCAACCTTGGTTGATTTCGTGCGGATGTGTACATTAATTGCTGAGTGTTGATTTTAGGCAAACAACCAAAGATAACTAGTGCAAAAAGCTCATTCAATGACCGATCAATCGCCATTCACTCCAGCTTTCATACCATACATTCACTCATTCAGGGCAGGCCGGCCCGCCATTAATTTCAACAATAGAAACATATGCAGTCTACGAATCGTGAGGTACAAAAAAGAAAGAAGTCAATATCAATATAACCAAAAAATAGAAACATTCAGTAGCTAAGTATACATAAAATATTGTATTGAAACTCGTTCTGCTTGCTCTCAATAGGTCACGGCTGAAAATGAGTTCTTTTGCTTCTTTAGCAACATATTATGCTGAGACAAGGCTTTTTTTGACGTTCTGAAGCACACACAGTCCTTTTACCTACATTTTAATTATATTATTGTTTGTTTTGATGAGTCAAGTGTATTTTTGATTGTTTGTTTCTAACAGTGTAATTGCTGTGTTTTGTATGTGTGTGTCTGAAGTTGCAAATAAATACTTATATCTATCAATCTATCCAACCCATAGGCTTCACATATTGCAGATTTAATAATGTGTGAAGTACAATGTAGTGTTAATTAGCAAGCATTTATTAATTATTATCTATGAAGAATCCCAGTTGTATCTGGATTGTTCCGTTACACAGTTCTTAATTTTTTTTTGCTTTTCCTATTGGACAAGATGTAGAGGGTCCAATATGTTATTCAATTTAGATTTAGATTCCCGCTTCGGAACAATTGATATCTAGATATATCTATGTCTTCTATTGTATTAAGTATATCAGTAATGTAGTACCCATAAAACAAGCTCTGCTTAGCTAGATGATGCTGTATGGATTGTCCAACATGATTTATTATTATTTCATTACCACGATCTCGGGCAACAACAGCACAGAGGCCCTTTGAGAGTGTTAATCTAAAGGCGATGGCTACACATAGCGGGTATCATCCTCAGGTGCACAATATGATACACCCAAAGATGGTATCCGCCAGGTTTAGAGACTATTGCAAAGAAAAATGAAATAAATAAAAGCAAGCAAAGTATTGTATAATATAATAATAATTCATGTTATTATTGGATTGGCTGAATGGACTGGTGAGTTATATCGTGGGCACGGTTGATCACGGACTGAATATGGGCCAGGATTGTGTAGATGTTATAAACGTAGCCTAACCACACATTGAATGATACGATCATGATTGAACTGGAGCCGTTTTTGGCTAAACCAGTCGCTTCATTATGACAATGGTATCATTGTTCAATCTCCTACACGTCGGGTCCCTCGATCAAGATGATGTGTGACTCTTAGCTATTGCTTATTATGAGAAGTGACGTTTGTCATATATTGAAAAAACTATTTTAATGAAGATTCGAGCACATAGGTCTAACTTGTTCAAGTCTGTATCTTTGTAAAACAACTGTTTAGTTTTGTTGTAAAAATTGTTTGTTATTTACCTAAGCATACGTTGAATGCGGCACGCTCGATACAGTGAAGAGATGTTCTATTGTGGCCACGGTTGAACGCGGTCTGGCGGATGTGGGCCCAATGGGATCTCTCGCCGGCTGTCAGAGCGGCTAGGCGCTCTTCGTAAGGCTCTGATGGTGATTTGTCGTCCAGGATTTGTTGGATTTGTCTGAAAATGAATAACACCCACATGTTCTATATTGTTTATTCTATTTATTATACAATGTCACCGCCGGAACGTAAAATAATACCGTTTTTAAGTGACTAGGCCTATTACAAAACGTTGCCATTCAGCTGATTGCATAATCATGCTGAGGTATTCTGCGTTCGTCCCACTCGCTTCAGCCCAGAGTCGTCCGAACACGGAAAATAATTACTATTGTTGAATGTAAGCATCGCTTAGCTATGTCGTGGAATGAAAATGAAATTATAGGTGGTTGTCCAAACAAATCACTGTTCGTTATGTGAAAAATTAGGCCACATTAGCTAATTTTGCGATCTGGCATCAATTCTACTTGATTGTGTTCCGTTGTTTATGACTTAAAGTAAATAATTGTGTTGTATGCCTTAAAGTAAATAATCTACAAGTGGCCTGTGTTGTGTTGTATATATTATACTACTAGCTGCGCTCCGCGGTTTCACCCGCGTGGTGATAGATATTTTGGATTTAATATACAATATATCTTTATAAATTGTAGCCTATGTATTATTCTGATGTATAAGCTATATTATTGTAAAGTTTAATCGTTTGTTTATAATATTAGTAGGATTTATAACTCAGTAACGAGACGATAATCAAGTGTTTAGAATACACAAAATAAACTGTAAAATCTACAATATTATTGTATAGATATTTTAACATTATTATTTTTGTACACAAAAAGTATAGATATAATATATATACATTTATTACATTGTATAGGTTTTGGATAGGCCCTCTATCTGTGTCATTGTTATAATTACAATGCAGATTTTGCATATTTTGCAATAACCAAACCTTTATATATACATATATATATAGTGACATTATCACAATACTGCGGCGATTGTAAAAACTGATTGTCATCGTCATACTGGTTTGTCAAGGCCAGTTATACGAGTATATAGGTAATTAGTTCTGCAACGTGTTTACCGATATATTTTATTTAGAACGAGTAAAATAGCTTAACAAGTGCATATATTATGTTAATACAGGCTGTATAATTTAAATGAATTTATTTATTGGATTTAAATATGTAACGAATAATTTTCAGGTAAATGTAGTTATTTTTGTTGCTTTATTTTTATAAATAGTTGGATTGTTTGGAAAGAACTAAAAAGAAAAAACTTCCAATGCCTTACTATTAGAGATTCTAAGAGAAAATAAGGTGTGAACATATTCTTGGCACGATAGAAATATCTGCTGATACCTTAATTATTTGTCAACAACAAATTTGTTACAACAATTGGGCTAGACCTTGAGTTAATATGGGATATAAGATCTAAGGACAAAGACTTATGCAATTGATATCTACAATAAAACAATCAAATCGATGTTCATTACAGTAAATTGATACTCGTTGATAACTTCATTAAATAAAAAAAATCTGGACAATAAAGACAGCATCATCTAGCCCCAAGCTAGGCAGTACTAGTATGGGTACTAGATGACCGATATACATAATACATATATATTAATCGATATTTTTTTCATACATACATATGTATGTATGTAGTCCTAAGGCGGGAATCGGACATTCTTCCGCCGCAGTACATCGGTCGTCATTCAGTTACCTGAATAGGTACGAGATTAATTTACTGACTGAATGTAGGGCTCAGGGTCATATCACTTGAGCCTAGCAATTGTTGGCCTTTCGTTAAATATGCGTATACAACACCCCAGTTCCGTGTTTGTTATTTATAGAGATCCTACTTAGGACAAACGCTACGAAGGAAATATGGGATCATAATAGTGAATATGTTAGTACCGGGAGCTGGGGCTGTATTCCATTTCATGAATCGCTTCACCATAACAATGGTATTGTCTCAAAGCCTTATCGCACTGGCGATTGGCGGGCGATATCAAAGTAATACTATTGCGCAGCGAGCACGCCGCGACGACGCCGCGCGACTGCAGCAAGCAATCGCATTACATTCGAAATAGCTCGCAAATCGTACAATAAAGCTGTCAGAATGACACATTTTGGCATTTTACCTTTGATGAAAGAAATGGAGGGGCGTAGGCGTACATATGTTATAAAAGTGTCAAGGTTAAAACCACATCTCTGTTCTGTGGATAAAACAATTATATCAAGCTTTTCGTACAAAAAGCACCGTACGCTCTATCTAGAGTGTCTTTTATAATGGATGATTATGCGTCGATACCGCGTGGTCAATGCCATTATTAAAGCGAAGTAAGCATAATTCGGCCCGGTGTTGCCAAGTCGCTTGTATTCCGAAGATTATGGACAGTCATCTATGATTACTTACAATAAACTATAACATATGCATAATAGGTTATCTTACACTTGAATTTCAGATGGTTTCAGCAGTCTGCCGCGAGAATAGACCATCAGCTTGTAATAGCGTCCTTTGTGATAAACTGTGATGTGTGTTGAATCGTGGTAGTGGACAATTTTGTCAGTCTCTACGCCCGGAACGCGGACGGTGTTGAAAAGTCGCTCGTATTGCGAAGAGCATAAGGGCACCATGTTTTGCAGCATTATCTGAAAGATCGACAGTTGTTAGAGGACATTTTACTATATTTTATGCTATGCGATTTCTTCATAATGTATAGACCGATTTGATTGTATTGAGGATGACTGGACTGGATGGTGGTTCTATAAAAAAAGAATTCCCGAGGAATTCGTATTTATACAACAAAACTTTAAAAACACAGTTTAAAACTAATGGAAATTCGGTTTTTTTTTACTATAAAATTATAAATTCGTACAATATAATGTATGAGGTTCACTCACAGGCTCCAAATTCTGGCTGTCAATCAATTTCCTGAACTTCAGACATAGATGTATGATAACTCCAGCTCTGGCCGCCTGGTTGTTGGTGTGTCGCAGCAATATAGCATCTGTTCCGTAGAAGTTAGAGTTCACCATCAGGGGCGAACGGCCTCTCAGGTAGACATACTCTTCCCACCAATCCGATACGTAGTTGCTGGACCACCTGGAATAACACAAAATAATAATTTATTCAAAAGTAAGTTACGACTAAAAAGATAACAGAAAGTACTTAATCTTATATTTTTGATGGAATAAGACAATGCTTGTGCTTGAACTAGGTAAATAACATATTTTTCGGGCAATGAAAATGTTAACAATGATCAAATCCAATAGACTCTATTAATTATAAAAACAATGCATACTTTAGAGTTCCTTATGTAAGTAAATTTTCTGTGTCATTAGAATAAGATTTTGCTTACAATTAACATTGACAGGCTAAAGGTATTTTCTTCTTTTGTCTACATACTGATGCGACATAAATAAAAAATATCACTTTATTACCGTGTCTTTAATTATAATAATTTGAATTTTTTTATGTGTATATGACATTTGTCCCAAGGCGGGAATCGAACCCGCAACCTCCTGTGCTACAGGCGGATCTTCGACCGCCGCGCTAGATAGGTAATCTATATTCTTATCAAAGATTATATATTGTTCAATACACGGATATTATTGTAGATTAAATAACTATATATGGAAAATAAGCTTAGATAAGCATCAGCGATCGATAAATTACTTTGATATTAAAAAGGACAGTTTTTCATCGCTGAGAACAAGCTGTTGTCGACGACGACGTACGTATGACATGTCAGTGATCGTTTACAATGAAGGTCAAAGGTTACACACGCGCGACTGGGGCGCTGATCTTGATCCGACCTACGTCCCAATCATACAATAAAGTTAATCGAAACGTGTGCGCTAGTCTATTGCCCTGACCCTGGTATCTCAATGGCATCGCTCGCGCAAATAAACATTGCGAACTTGATCGGGTTGACTCTTTTATATAAAACTAGCGGCCCTCCCCGGCTTCGCACGGGTATTTATTATTATTATTATTCATAATTTACTCGCGGCAGTCACAGTGACTCTTCTCTTTTCTACGGCATGGTATTTTAAGTTGCTGTTGATGATTCTTTCGATATATAAAGTATGATACCGACATGTCCCCCGTAAAGTTAATTTTTGAGATAGAAAATAAATAATGCTGACAATTCCGCAACACAATTCACACAGCATTATCTAGCCCGAAGAGAGAGCAGAGCTTGTGATATTACTATTTGTTCCGTAATACTTGCAACAGTTAGGTTATCCTGTGCAGCAGTACATTTTGGTTAGCAATGAAGATTTTATACTACTTTACGTGTAGGAACATATTGATGCGCGGGAGCGGCGCGCGGGGGTGGCCTATTTGGAAGTTTATCGGCTATTTACCCGGATTCGGAAAAGCTAGACGGATTTCGATAACGTGAGCCGAGGAGGCCGAGACACACTGATAAAGAGCTAATCGATTATACAGCGCGTGGCAACTGTATATCTTTATTTTGTTTGGCAAGTTCGTGCTAAAATATTTATCTTTTGTAATGTGAAACATTGTAAAATTGATAGCTTCGACAAGGCCTAGTCTAGAGTAGAATAGACAAAATTTACACGGAATCGTCATCAAATGTGTAAAATCAAAGGCAAATGCTTGTCAAGGCTGGTTAATATAGAGAGTATTTTTTTATTTACTCCCTGTTACGAACAGTCTAGACAAGCTTTTGTCTAGGATATTTGACACATTCGATAACGATTCCATGTCATATTTGTCCATTCTACTCCTAAGTTAACTTTTATTCACGAACTGGATAACCGTGCAACGGACTTTCTATTATATTATAGGTTAGGGATTATATATAATTCTGGTGCCTTTTATTGACGAAACGGCTTATGAGTTCTTAACGAAATTTTGCAGGGAGATCGTTAATATCTTGGAAAAGGACATACTTCTTTTTATCCCAGAAAAGTCGTGAAGAGCACGAATTTGTGTGTTGTTACCTTAGAGAAAGTATAATAAAGAGGCACAATCAGAAATAAAATGACCGCGCTAAAACTCGGCCACACTTCGTAGGTGGCAGAGTTTTTGTTTAGTTGTAAGGTGACGGCAATCCCGGAATAACGTCCGCAATGCCAAAATGCGCGGTGATTTCCTGCCCAAATACCAGCAAATACGTGCGAAAAAATGATGGTGTTTCTTATTTTAGGTAAGTATCGTTACAAATTTACGAATGTATGCATCCACAGTGCGTGTTTTCTTTTAAATTTCAATAATTTTCATTTTCTTACCGACATGATCTTGACCGAGGCACCGCAATAGTGTATCTCTTTCATACGTTAAACAAATATGTAAAAGAGAAACAAATAGGCTCGCGCCATGGTGTCACGAGGATGTCGCGCGTATTTATTCCAAAGAAAAACTATGGAGTGCTTTTATGCATTAAATATTTTTACATTATTTTGAACTTATTATACTTTTTTATATTACCGTGTTGTTTATTGAGTTATTTTTACTTTCTCTAAGGTTATTACCATGACTTTAGGACGAGGTATCTCTGCAGTTTGACGGCGGCTGTCTTCTCGAACTCCTTCGCAAGCTGCTCGACTCTCTTGAAGTTCTCATCATCCAGCAGTGGACGGACGCTGATGAGGTACTGTGGATGAATACATCAGTCAATGCCAGATCATAACTAATAATAATATCTGACGATCTCACACCACACAATAAAGAGATTAGATCGCTGGAATATTTAACCTGTATTTTGTAAGTAGTAAACAGGGTTATTGGTAGAGTCATTCGGGGTAAAAGGCCGCAATTTTGTCTTCTTTTGTTGATAACACTTAACTGTCACGATATTAGGAACACATTTATGCGTTTCATATAGCAAATTTATTTTACTTTCAAGGTGCATAAGGTTTTAGGCGATAACTAAAACAGTTTTTTTTATATTTGATGAAAACTGTGTATTGGTCAGAGTTCGTACCTTTGCCCCTTGAAGTGGGTAAAAATACGCAGTAATTTGGGTAAAAGTTCGCATGTGGGGTAAAAAACTAAAATCGGGAAAGTATAAGAAAATTTACAAAATACGGACTTAACAGATCTGTTTAGTAATTATGATGTGAAGAAGTAACAAACATCCATCCAAGAAGCCGAAAGTTTGAATATTAAGACGGATTGCCGTCTAAATATCGTAACTTTCGCATTTATAATACATATGTTGACGAGGCGGAATTTATAGTATAAGCTTTAACTGATTTATGCAGGTACCATAATGTTGACTCACCCTTTTCATAGTATCGGAGACTTTCGGCAAGGGAAGGCGGGGCAACGATCCTTGGAAGCTGTACAGACGGGGCTTGTTCCAACCGGACAGGACTTTGACCACGCTCACCCACAATTTCGACTTCAGGGATATGGTGGAGCCAGGGGCTCGGGATTCGTACATCCATCCCTAGAATAAGATGTAATCTTAGGCCAAGTTTTCAAAATGGAATAGAAATGATAGTAAGAAATCCGAAAATCCCTATCCAATCTCCCGCGACACATGGCATTCTTCCTAACAAGAAAATAACAAAAAAATAATTATATTAAGAATTATGTTAATTATTTGTATTAGAGTGTTAACAATTCAAACAGTTGAGTTAACTGCAGACTGTTACAAACAATTTTGTTGTACAACAACAAAGTTGCTCAACTAATCGTAAATAATATAAAAAAAATCTATCATCTACAAATATTTTACTGGAGGATTACTTCAATCGATTTATTCCGGGTTAGTCCCATTCGCTTCGGCCCCTAGTAGTCCGAACACAAAAATAAATTGTATTCGGATTCCATTACTATATCGTCCCATGTTTCACCAATTGTCTTTCACACACTTCTCACAAAGCTTATTTGTTTGAATCGTTTGTACGAGTAAGATGATATGTATTACATAGATTACTAATACAGAGTATTCATTAGAGGCAAACTCGGGTCGAGCGGCCTCGACTTGTAGCAAACAGCCTCCGTTTGAGGCTGCTCGCTCTGTGGCAAAGACTTGAGGCACGTTGCGGATCAGCGCGAGGCGCGTCACCTCAGCTTGATCCACCTGCAGTTTAAAGCCAAAACGCGATGACGCGCGTCGAGTAGCTGCTGCTTTAATAGCAATTTCCAATTTTTGTTTCAGTGTCTTGATGTTTCTCGTCGGTATGACCCTGTGAGACTGGTCATCTTCTTTTTGATAGCGTCCACTGTCAATCCCCAATTTGGAACTAATATCACTCCACCAAAGCACTCCACGCATCCTGTTTCACATTTTTGTCGTAAAAAATTAAAGCTCATATAATTTTATCAGTTTAATAGCAGTTTCGTTGTCCATTGTGATCTGAGGCGACACGCCGCCCGTCTCCATCAAATGCACGGCTCGGACTGAGGCTCTTTTGAGCACGGCAAAAAAACCAACAAAATATGGCTCGGCTCGCGGTAACGAATTTGCCTCATCTCGCGGCGGCGTGCCTCAGGTCAAGGCAGCGTCTCCACTCGCGCGGCCTCGGAGCGCGGCAGCCGCTCCGACCCGAGTCTGCCTCCAGTGGATACGCGGCTTAAGAAGTTATCATTATCAATTCCTAGAAAGTTTCAAGTACCAAGAGAGCAGAAGTTCCTTGGATATAGGAACTCGACACTAAGATTGTATATTTGTATAGATATGTATCGCCTGTCATGCACTGTACTAATTTAGTTATTTTATTGTCTACTAAATATCGCAAAAACAATGGTTTTGCTAACTTTAACTTTTGTGTTACTATATCTAAGCGGCCTTTATGAGCTGCGGCTGTTGTATCACAAAGCGTAAGCGTATTCTGCGCAATTCGCATGCGCGACCATTATCTCGTTTCAAGAGTAGATATATCTATTTGTGGCCCCTCCAGAACGCCGCGCCGCTGTTCACTGCACAGTTCGAAGTATATAGCAGAATTAGTCGTAGTAGTCACAGTTGTTTCTTCTCTATACGAATATTATAAAAAGGAAAACTTATCCATTTTATAATATTAATATTCGTCTGTTTGTTTGTAGGATATAATTTCTTTTTCGACTAAGTCGATTCTGAATTATCTCAGTAATGGATAGCTACATTATTCCTAAGTACTTGAAAGGGTTGGTCACCTTGTGGGGCTCCAAGCTATTGGCTTGAGGGTTGTAAAAGCCGCCATGCTATCGATGTTGATCTTACCTACTCCCTCTTACCCTATGGCACACGTTTTACTTAGAACCCAGTACAAAATTATTTATATATTTGTTCTTCTTGCACAAAAAAAAACATACAAAACATTATCATACAGAAAATTATTAACAGCGAACAACAACAGAAGCATTAACCCTAAAAGAATCCCTCTTCCAGCAAACCTTATTGGGAGAGGGAGACAAAGTGAAGTGAGAAGTGGGTACATGTACTTATATAATTAAATATAGACAAAAGATTAATATAAACTTTCTTATTTAATATTATACAATTATAAGAATTCTTACCTTGTAGACGAGCAGTATTTTGAGCAGGTACCGCATCAGGAATATGACCGAAAGCCACATCGTTAGAGCTGCCAGTAAGCAGGCGAGGACTTGCCACATAGTTGAGTCGCTGTATTAAAAAAAAACAAAGAACATTACATTCTGTCAAAAACGTTAGTATCTTGACTACCAATGTGGCGGGGCGGGCGAAGGTTCGCCTGTGACGCAGGAGGTTGCGGTTTCGAGTCCCGCGTAGGGACAAATGTTTGTACGATCTGCAAGTATTTGTTTCGGGTGTTCTGGGTATTTTATATGTATAATAAAAATTAATGTATTCTATTAATTATATCAGTCATCTAGCACCCGTAACACAAGCTCTGCTTAGCTTCGGGTTAGATGATGCTGTGTGGATTGCCCAGCATTATTTATTTATTTATCTGGACTAATCTGGAGGAAATGTTTATTTTAATAGTAAATTTAAAAGCAACTCGTTTTCTTTCCTCAGATACTCTGATAACAATGTAACCTTTACTGCCTACAAGTTAGAGTCGTTAGAGTATTTTGTATTATTATAAGAAAACGCTAAGACATGCAAATTTTATGGCACAATGTCAAAATTTGACTGTATAATAGTTTTATTTAAATAATAATATGTATATATAAATTTATTATTGTTATTATTTTGTGTAATAATAGTAATAAATATAAATAATAATGCTGGACAATTCACACAGCATTATCTAGCCCCATGGTAAGCAGAGCTTGTGTTATGGGTACTAGATAACTGATATACATAATACTATACATTACATAGATAGATATTTTTATTATACATAGAAAACGACCAGAACACCCGGAACAAATGTCTGCAGATCGTACACACAATTGTTCCGAGGCGGGAATCGAACCCGCAACCTCCTGCGTCGCAGGCGGACATTCGCCCACCGCGCCACATCGGTCGTCTAAAATATCAAATAATATATAGGCTTGAAAAACTAAAGGCAATCTTAACTGCCGCTTCTGTTTCATGATTCTAATATTTAAAGATAAGGAGAGGTACTCAGGTGTCCATTTCCATATATAGCTAGCGTATTATCATCGCAGTGTTAATTAAATAAATAAAATATATCTTCAGTACAACTAGAGATGCATCATTGTGACAGTGTAATTCGAGATATGCAGCTGTTCCCCGCGGTTTCACCCGCGGTGAAATCGAATTTCACATCTCTAGGTCTAAAGAGGTATTTTCAGTAGTTTTTGGAGAACGGGAACCTTCTCCTTTTTTGAAGTCGGATAAGTACTATAATATTTAGTGCCTAAGGTGTACCGATTTCAAGCGATAATTTTAAGATTCCGCATACGACCGCTGCGTAGGGACTCATTGACTCCCGTAACCCAAGTGACGCCTAGGTACATCGCATAGTTAGCTGAACGGACTGAGCGGCGACCACGCGACTTTTTTCTAATACATACTTACATTTTTGAACTCGTGATATCTTTCGAATGGAAAGTCTGAATTGAATAATTCAAAAAATTTAAGCAGTCATGATTATGAAGTAATTTATTTTGATAAGGATTAATACCAAGAGACAAATAAAGTGACTTTTCTAGCGGCGGCATTTCAATTAAAATTTTAAAATATAATAACACATAATATGAAGTCCCAACATTTTTTGTAGATAATTATGTTTTCTGGAAAGTCGTAGTACCTACATTATTTTGTTCTATCACCAATAGTTTTCGCATCGCACGCGAAGTTAGTAATTTTTTAGGTAATTTCTTTAAACCTTGGATTGCATTATTGGAGTTTTAGTAAGGATCCCTAATTTTTTTAATATTATAATATAGCCTATGTTCACCGGGGATAGTGCAACTTTCCAACGGTGAAAGAATTTTTCAAATCAGTCCAGTAGTTTCGGAGCCTATTCGATGCAAACAAACAAAAAATCAAACCTTTCCTTATATATATTTATATAATTATAATATTCCTTATTATAATATATATATTTATTTGAACCACAGATCGATTTAAATACAAATTGCAATCAAAAATATTATCCTAAGGCGACTATTAATCACACACAGATGTAATAATCAGTCTGCCACAAACGATGATATGAAGTATTATATTCAATAAAGTACAATACAATATAATCTTAAAGTAACGTTCCAAGTTGTAAAATTCTAGCATATCTCGGCTTTTATTGGCTCGTGTATTATATTAATGTATATATGTCATATATATGTATACAGGTCGACAGGTCTACAGTCTCCATTTGGCAGTGGAGCCCGATAACCAGAAAAATCTGGAACTTCAAACATTTTCTATTTTCATTAATTTTAAATTTGTTTCTCAATTTTTTGTGGACTATAGATAATATTCTCAAGAGTGAAATGAACTAAGGGCTTCTACTTAGGAGATTATAATTATGATGAATTAAGTGCGAACACCCACACCGAAAGCAAGAGGTTCTTTTTCAAAAATATTCGACAATCTTTTTTGATCTAGTTTTACCTATTTTGAGGTTTGCAGTTATTTGGGGGCACCCTGTATTGTTAAGTTATTCATAAAAGGATACGAAATGTACACATTATTCACATCCTGTTTGTTTACTGTATTCTAGACCTCTCTACATCTCTATATTGTAAATGAAAAATATTTCGTAATAAAGTTACGTAGTTTTATCGATAACATTTTTATATATGTATTCAATTTCAAAATACTATAATAATGATACTTTTTAAAATCTTGCAGACGCTTAAAGATTATTTATATGAGCTTATTTATGGAATAAAGATTAAGCCTATGTTTTATTCCGGGTCAGGAACCACCTGTATGCAAATGTTCATCCCGATCCGTTCAGTATTTTTTGCGTGAAAGAGTAAAAAAACATCCATACATACAAACTTTCGCGTTTATAATATTAATAAGATTGTTTAAGCATAATGATTTTCCGCCGGTCACGTATTTATTCGTACAAACACACTTTTGCCGCGTCGTCGTCGTTTATTTAAACGTTTCAGTGGGTCACTAATACAAGTGTAAGCGACCTCGATTAGATAAACTTGCGCGTAGTCATCACTTTGGTGGACCAATTCAGTTTTATTTTTGCTTCTGCTTACAGGTACTTATTATTTTGTCTTCGTTTTTTTTCTAAAAAAGGTTGGTTGTGTTTAGCGGTTACAATGCCCACGATTGACATAATATAGTCTGACATGACTATATGTGTCAATCTAATAATGTTATGTATGACATCACTTATTGATAAACCAGTTGATCTTGATTGCATAACATCACATTGATTTAAACGAAGGGATAATACCTACAAATCGCTACCGGATTGTAGAATCAGCCCATTTGTAGAATGGCTAGCCGGTTTACAAAACGGCATGGCACCATTAAATTAAATGCATAGGTATGCCGATTGTTGAACAATCAACGTCCAACCAATGCGTCCAACAATATTTCTAAATGTCACTTAAGGGGCTCACTTGTCACTTGTCACTCCGACGCACACTATTTTATCTAAATATTACGTTGAACAAAATAAATTTATAAAATTTTCTTTGGAAGTGTGTGAAACCTATTATTTTTTTAAATGCCTCTGTTATCGTTTTATTTTTTATAGTTTAGGTAAAGATACAAAGTTCCCTTAGTGCCCCAAAACTCTGTTTTCGCATCTCTGCCTAAACTACAGAAACTAAACTATTACAGAAGCATTAAAAAAAGCTTTTATAAGGTTTCACTAACTGCCAAAGTGTTTTCTCTCTATCTACTCGTATCTAAGGCATGATATCATCACGCCAACCCTATTTTTCACGCATAAACGGCTGAGCGGAATGAAATTTGGCATCCGAGACGGTATCGTAGGGAATGACATCGCTAATATTTCAATAAGGAAAACCATCTGCTAAACGACACATCAATTGAATGACAGATTGATTTTCCATCGCAGATGACAAACTGCTTAAGCATGAGAATAATAAAAAGCGTCATAATGCGTCTCACCATGATACTTATGTAGATTAGTATTTATTGGTATGTAATACACATAGAAAAGTTTGTACTTTTTTACCGACTTCGAAAAAAGATGAAGATTCTATGTTCGGCTGCAGCTATTTTTATGAAAGTTTGTTCCGGTGAATATGCGCGGAATAGAAAAATATGAATTCCACCATTCGACGATACGTTTAGTCAGCGTTGTGTACATGGAGCTGCATTGCATTGATAGGCATGAAGTTTGAAGCCTAGTGTTAATTTTTTTTGACGACCGATGTGGCGCGGTGGGCGAAGGTCCGCCTGCGACGCAGGAGGTTGCGTTCGATTCCCGCCTCGGAACAATTGTGTGTACGATCTGCAGTTATTTGTTCCGGGTGTTCTGGTCGTTTTCTATTATAATCGTTTTATATATAGTACCCATAACACAAGCTCTGCTTACCATGGGGCTAGATAATGCTGTGTGTGACCATCATCTAGCGCAGTTGGAATGCGCATTAAATGGCATGTTCTGGGGTTATGTGAAGTCCGTAGAGAGGGGGAGGACACCTCAACCCTAGACTCAGGCCATCATCTCTACTTTCGCGAGGGTGATAAAACGTCCCAGGGTGGCGTAGGTTTCCTCGTCAATAAGGCCCTCTCTAACAACGTCCAAGAAATCTCCAGTGTGCCGACCTGGATAGCGTACCTGATCCTTCAGCTGTCCAAGCGTTACATCATAAAGGTCATCCAGGCCTACGCACCGACCTCGGCACACTCGGATGATGAAGTGAACGATATGTACGAAGATATATCCAAAGCCTTACACAACATCACTAATGCCCACTTCAACGTTGTTATGGGGGACTTTAACGGCAAGGTGGGAATCCAGACTGGTAACGAATCCCGAATAGACCCGCATGGTTATGGCGTTAGGAATCATAGGGGGCAAATGCTTGTCAACTCCTTGAGAAGGAAGTTGACAAGCATTTCTTAATGAACTCCTTCTTTAAGAAACAGCCTCAAAGAAAGTGTACATGGCAAAGCCCCGACACTATGACAAAAAATGAAATCGACTTCATCATGACGGATAGCAAGCACATATTCAGAGATGTCTCAATGATCAACAGGTTCAATACTGGATCTGATCACTGACTCATCCGTGGCTCTCTGAATATCAACTTAAAGCTTAAAAAAAACCTTCGGAATGAAGTCCACGCTCCGACCTGACCCAATCGAAATCATGGCGGGCACCGATAAGTTTCAGCAGCTTCTCGGGAATAGATTTGTTGCCTTGAAACCCACTGATGACGGTGACGAGACCCTACACAATCTGGTTGAAACATTGAGGGAAGAGAGCATCAAATTATGTTGAAAACAGCGTACAAAGTCTCGGATGAGACTCTTGGGCTGATGACAAAAAGACGGGGGACCACCCAAGCGACTTTGTCAGAGAGGTCACGACCTGAACAAGTGGATTGCCAAGATGGTACGGCACGACCTCCGGAGCTCCCAACACGCGCCTCATCCACATCTCGTCGGTAACGAGGGGCATGTGCAGCGTGCACATGCCCCTCGTTACCAACGAGATGACCAAGATTCCAGAGCCACCCTGATACGCCACTATACCGACGAACTGCCTGACATCAGTCAAGACGAGATCGTGTTAGCTCTAAGGCAGCTTAAAAATGGAAAAGCCCCGGAGGAGCCCCTGTAATACAGGAGCTACAGAACCTCTTTGACACCGTTCACAGAGGGAGAACTCAAAAGGCGTGGAGCGGGAGTTTGGTGGTGTTCTTTCTAAAGAAGGGAGATAAAACCCTTCTTAAGAATTACAGACCCAACTCACTCTTGAGCCACGTCTATAAGCTGTTCTCACGAGTGGTCACGGAGGCCAGGAGACTCGACGAATTTCAGCCACCGGAACAGGCTGGGTTCCGTGGAGGATATGGCACCATAGACCACATACACACAGTGAGGCAGATTATACAGAAATCCGAAGACTATAATCAGCCCCTGTGTTTGGCTTTTGTGGACTATGAGAAGGCATTTGACTCCGACGAAACCTGGGCTTTTCTGGATTCCTTAAATCGATGCCAAGTAGACTGTCGATATATCGAGGTGCTGAGATGTCTCTACGAGGCCGCCACCATGAGTGACCAAGTTCATGGTTCTAAACCCATCCAGTTGCGCTGAGGAGTGAGGCAAGGGTATGTCATATTCCCGAAACTGTTCACGTGCGCATTGGAGGATATGTTTAGGTTGCTGGACTGGAAAGGAAAGGGCATTAACATAAACGGCGAGTACATCTCACACCTGCGATTAGCTGATGACATAGACTTAATGGCGGAGTCGCTTGAGGAACTGAACCAAACGCCGGACGGCCTAGCTTCAGCTTCCCGATGTATAGGTCTTGGCATGAATTTGGATAAAACCAAAGTCATGATCAATGGTCACATTGATCCAAGACCGGTGGTCGTACATGGTCACCTTCTCGATACTGTTTCCGACTAGGTACACTTACCTTGGGCAGATTCTGCAGTTGGGTAAAAACAATTTCGAGAAGGAGGCCAAAAGGAGGAGTTAGGCTGGGCAGCATTTGGGAAACTACGTCAAGTCTTCTCGTCATCCATACCGCAATGCTTAAAAACGAAAGTTTTCAACCAGTGCGTCCTACCCGTTATGACCTACGGAGCTGAGACGTGGATACTCACGATAGGGCTGGTTCAGTTCGCTCAGCGAGCTATGGAAAGAGGTATGCTCGGAGTTTCTCTGAAGGATAGGATTCGTAACGAATACATAAAAAGTTGAGTTTTTATATATATATATATATATATATACATCCGTCCGACAGAGAACTAATGTTATCGAGATAGCTCAAAGAATTAGCAAGCTGAAGTGGCAGTGTGCCGGCCATATCTCGTGAAGATTCGACGGCCGCTGGGGCAAACGTGTTCTTGAATGGAGACCACGACTTGGTAAACGTAGTGTAGGACACCCTCGCCCTAGCCGACGGTGGGATGCGGTACGCTGAAGACAGGGCGCTATGGCGCTCATTGGGGGAGGCCTATGTCCAGCAGTGGACTGCTATAGGCTGATGATGATAATAAATAAATAATTTATAACTAGGATCATTTCGTAAAATGAAAATGTTCTCCAAAAACAACTTATCCAGAAAAACCGGATGTAATTACGTATATTGAAATCTTTTATAAGGGTTACCATGTAGGTAATCAACATCGATGCAACTCACTGTATCCATATACATATACAGGGGGATCCTAGTGGTCTTACCCCATGGTATGGCGACCAGGTTTCCCCTGTAAAGTTTTAGTAATAAAAAAGCAGCACTCACCCAGGTAAAATAACTAAGGTTTTCTGTACCAGTCCGAATGGTATATTGAAGCCGACAAAATGCGCTGCCACGAGAAGGGACCATAGGACGTATAGGGTCTGCATATGTCCAGGGTATACGCCATTATTGACGCTATTCTGTGGGAGAAGACAAATTCTTTAAAGCTTCGGCTAAACCTGTGCGTCAAAAACGCACATGCGGGACGCGCAGCGGGCACTGCAATGCTGCATGGCGACACGCGATCGCGATGTCTCCAACGCAACCGCGACCGCGTTGTTGACTCGCTTCGCGTCCCGTGACCCGCGTTATTGAGAAACTTGTCTCACCGCCAACGAAGAGCGAGAAGCGATTAGACCTCGTAACTAAATACCAGTTGCCGAGCAGCGAGTGTATAGTTCCTCGTTGTCTCGCTGAGCTATCAAGCGAGTGCGGCGGGCCTAAGTAAAAGTTGTGGGCCAAATAGTTGATAGGTTATGCACGCCGGCGGCGGTGAGACAAGGGACCAGGCGAAGCATGAGACTTGTTTTCTGCAGGCAATATACTACTTTAAATACTATAGACAATCTCAATGCCGCATTGTGCTAAGGTTCATTGCGATACAGAAGGTCGTAGATTCGATTCCCACCGCGGGAGAAATGTTTGTATGATATGCAGGTATTTATTCTGGTGTCTGGGTGTTTTTGTTCATCAGTCATCTGGTAGGCACTTCAAGCGTTAAATTCGAATTTCACATCTCTAGGTCTAAAGAAGTATTTTTTCCCGTTCAGTAGTTTTTGGTGAATTGAGAAACTCCTCCTTTTTTTAAGTCGGATAAAATTAGTATAGGTACCCCAAGCACTAAATATTTTCAAGCGACAATTTTTGGATTCCGCATACGACCGCTGCGTAGGGACTTTATTTCTTAACATTGACTCCCGTAACCCAGTGACGCCCACATCGCATAGTTAGCCGAATATCACGAGCGGAGACCACGCGACTTTTTTTGAAAACGTAATATCTTTCAAATAGAATGTCCGAATTGAATAATTCAAATAAAGGTATTAAAATAATTTCTTATATTTATCACCCTTATCCATAATTTGAATTATTAAAAAAAAAAATTTCTACTTTTTAGTTCGGTTTATTTATAAAAGCGCGGTTTTTTAGTTTTTTTTAAACTATTATTTATATATTGATAATGCTTTTAAACTTACGCGATCTGAACACATATTTATAAGTATTAATACAACGGGTATTTATCGCGTTTATTTACCTATTTTTCCCGACGTTTCAACAGGTTTACACACTGTCGTGGTCACGGGACGACAGTGTGTAAACCTGTTGAAACGTCCGTTGTATTAATACTTATAAATATATTGATAATGGTGTGTTCTGCAAAGTTGTAATACATTATTTTGTTCTATCATCAATAGTTGTCGCAGTGCACACGATGTAAATATTTTTAGGTTAATTTTTTACTCCTTGGGTTACATTATTGGAGTTTTACTAAGGATCCTAACTTTTTTGAAAAAATAATATAGCCTATGTTCACCGGGGATAGTGTAGCTTCCCAACTAGAAAGAATTTTCATCTGGACATCAAATCGGTCCAGTAGTTTCAGAGCCTATTAAATACAAACAAACAAAAAATCTTATCTTTCCTATTTATAATATTAGTATAGATATAACGTAACTACTTATATAAGTTATCTAGTACCTATTACACAAGCTTTGCTTACTTTATGCTATAAATGTAGATGAATGGTCCAGCACCATTTATTAAGATGTGTAAAAACTTTTCACTTACCCTGAAACGCGCAAGCCGCTTTTTCCAGGATCGAAGGCCGGACTCCCAAACCAGATAAAGGACCTCTCGATCAAAGTTCACATCCCACCCATCATGGGTGATCGCAAATGAAAATGCCACAGCTGAATGAGCTTCAGCCATTGTGAATCTTCACGTCTACAACAATTATATTCATTTTAAATGCAGTTGATCCTGATCAATTTCATCACGGCCAAGGAGTTTTTTCCTCAGTGGGAGGTTAAAAAGGACACCAATACAATATAATTTAACACTAGATTTGTAAACATAACATTCATAAACAAAAGTTCATGTGTATTGACCACACCATGGCCTGATGTGTTTGGAAATGGTTTGTCAGAAAAAAAATATTTTTATTTAATCATATAAGTTTTAAATAACTCAATAAAGAAGTTAAAAAACAGTACAATTATTTATTTGTTACCTTTCATAAAAAAAAAATCATAAATAATCATACCTGAATGTTTGTCTGTGAGTCAAATGTTTTTGAATCTAGGGTTAAGAACCCCCAGGAAAAACTTCAAAACATAAACCAAGTGACTTACAAAATTCTACTTATGATTAAAGAAACAAAAGACAACGCGATTTTATATTATTTAAATATTATTATTCCAATGTATTGTTGAAAATAGATGATTCAAGAAAATGTATCTCAATTAATTATTTCCGATATATGGATATTCCCTCTTAAAAGCTAGGACTGTGTACATGTTCAATTCTCTGATACTCAAATATAGGAATGGTTTTTATATAAGATCTCTGGCAGTTATGTTTTATAGTATAGATAGGTAGAATTAATAATCACAAATACAGTAAAACCTGAACAAGAATCAGTAATATTAATTTATCATACATACATATGTAGGTAAGAGAGTTCTTTCTTAATTTCATGAATTAATAGTTAATTTGTAAACAATGCTAGAACTGTCATTAAGTTATTATGAATATTATCATTATAAAATATTTTTTTAACTGGAATGGACCATTGCTTGATTCAATGGTAGATGTAGGTAAACAGTTATTAATATTATAAATACCAAAGTAACCTCACACACAGCAAGCACTGGACGGACCGGATTAAAAATACGCTAGCGTACGTTGTCTTAGCGCACGCACACATACGAATCAGGTGTCAAAGTCTAATTTGAGTTGAAATCCACGAAGCAGTCAGTTTATGTACGTTGATTGAACGTACCTATACTACTATTTTGCTGGCTTTATGTAGTTAGGTAAACAAGTACCTCCAAACCTTCAGAACACTGTTTTTTTAGAGAAAACACATGTCAAGGTCTAGAAAACTCAGAAATCAGATAAAGTATGTACGAAGCTTAATTTTGGGGTCAGATCTGTCGCATGCTTCCTTGTAGAACTTTTGAAAGAAAGTTTTATGACGAAGTTTACATCTTTGAAATTTATTTTAGTAGGTTACCTACGATTACATCCGAATAGTACTTGGTTAATTGTATAACGAGAAAAACATACCTCAAGTTTTCTGGTTCCTTAGTGAATTATGTATTCAATTTTAGACGATGCTTTCGTAAATTTTTACCAATTAAGTTCACTAAAAAGAAAAACGTACACTATGAAACGCAGCACTAAATGTGCGTGCATACGTGCCAACGGCCAAGAAATGAAACCACTGCCTCCGTGCCGTCATGCCGTGCCATGCCGAGGCGCCGAGCAAGGCGAGCAGAGCTGCCCTTACCATTGCCTGTTTTCCCAAAAATTACAAAAAAAATCCTTTCTAAATCCCCACTTATAAAATGTAAACAAAATTAGTCCAAGTTTACAGATTTTTATTTAGGCTTTTGCCTAGTAAAGTACCTTTGAATTCCACATTTGTAGTCGATGTAAATTTGAGAGTAGGTTTGTTTGTTACCTGTTTCCTTATTGCGTCTTTAATAGTAAAATTATTTACCTACTATCAATGTACGTATCTACATGTCAATTAATTCCTTACTAACAATGAAATGTTCTAAAAATAATTAGACGGTAGATTAATTTATTTTTTATTAATATTGTTTATTTGACCACCATTGGAAATTAGTTAAAAACTATTAGTGTGTGTTTAATGTCACGTGTAGTGTGCTTAGCATCTTTTTCACCCCAAAAATATATTATTTTAAGAAAAATAGGTCTTTTACATTAGTATTTTGAGTTTTTAGAAATGAACTTAAAGTTGACCGCGAAAAAGGCCAAGACAGTCATGGCGGCGCGGCGTCTTGAATGACTTCTCACCTCCGAAACAACCTGTTCACTTTATACGAAAATGACATCTACAACATGGCGTTTCGCGAGGTGTGACGTCACGCTACCATGCGCTTTTCTGATTGTTGTTTAAAGTCACTTGATTAAACGCCTCATTTCGATATTATTTTCCAAAAACATTATTAATCTTTTAATAAAAAGTTGTTTTTTTTGTTTAATAATTATCATGGTCAATCATTAGAAACTCTAAGCCATCCGATTTATTCTTAGTGAAACAAGTCTATTCACGTGATCGTAAGCGATGACGGTGTGGTACAGGATAAAGAATTTTAATCTATATGATAATTATTATATTCACTGTGGCCTTACAAGATGCTCAGATTACAGTTCTCAGCAAAACACTGAAGATAGCGAAGAGTTCCAGCCTCTTGCAATACGCATAGCAAATGTGAGTAAAACATTATGTAACTATATTTGGGATGTCTACATTAAACGGGTGGTGCTGATCTGATTTCCTAACTGGTATATGTTAAATTCTCCACATTTTCCATGCATATAACTAA
Source organism: Eupithecia abbreviata (assembly GCA_943735965.1). NCBI lineage: Eukaryota > Metazoa > Arthropoda > Insecta > Lepidoptera > Geometridae > Eupithecia > Eupithecia abbreviata. Next base: position 11,508,460 of record OX030973.1, read on the forward strand.
TCCCCAGTAGAGTCAAGATTCCCCGCAATTCGGGGAATTCTCCACACATGGCAACCCTGGAGGCGAGGCGCCGCCCCGCCGCGCCGCGCGCCGCGCGACAAAGACGGACGACTGACAGACAGTTGCGCCTGAAAAGAGATGTACAATAGGTATTATTGAGGTTGCGTTGCATGACATTCTCTCTGACAGTTGAGTTGAGTCGGTCATTCAGTGTTGCCAGATGTCGAAACCAAAAAACGCTATCAGTGAAAAACACGTTCAACGTAGTTAATTAATTATGATTAATTACCAACTTCCCTAATGCAGAGAGGAGATCCGACTATTTTGTTAGTATTAAATTGTATGTCCCACGGTTATCACGAATTCATGATTTATTTGGACACAATATGTCATATTCATATTTAAAAAACATCGAAAAAAGCTATTGTAGAAACGATCCGTACAAAGCGCTCTGTCTGGTCCCGGCTTTTGGCAGTTTTATTTTATACATAGATGAAGTCCATGTTTTATAGAAGACACATGAAGGGCCATGAAATAAACCTGCCAAAAATAATATAGTCCAAAGCAGCTCGTTAGAGTATGTTCCTTGGTCTAAAGTTATGAAAATTTAGGAATGCCTGCACTCGAACGAAAATAAAACACCTAAATGGCGCATTGAAATATATCTAACGAGGTAGTAAATTATGTTATTATATGTAGTAGGTATGTTACAGATTTCCCATAAATAATTATTTGCGTCTGCTTTGGATGGAAATCATGGACTGAAAAGATTAGAAACCCAAAAATTCTTTAATATGAAGCAAACATTCCGAAGAACGTAATGCTGGACAATAATCCATACCTACAGCATAATTTAGCCCCAAACGTAGCACAGTTTGCGTTAGGGGGTCTAGATAACTTAATACATTGCATTACTTAAATAGAAATCAGCCTTATCATATTATTACTGTAGATCGTATAAACATTCGTCAAATTTACTAAGTAGGTACCTACCTAATGAATGACTCAAACTGGATTCCTTACAACGATGCAGCAGTCTTATCTTAATATATATTGTCTTACCCATCCAATTGCGCAGAGGAGTGAGGCATGGGGATGTCATATCCCCGAAACTGTTCACGTGCGCATTGGAGAATAGGTTGCTGGATTGGAAAGGAAAGGGCAATAACATAAACGGCGACTAAGTACATCTCACACTTGCGATTCGCTGATGACGTAGTCTTAAGGGCGGAGTCGCTTGAAGAACTGAAACAGATGCTGGACGGCCTACATAGCTTCAGCCTCCCGATGTATCGGTCTTGGGCCAAGACCGATACATCGGGAGGCTGAAGCTGACTTTGAGATGACTTTGGTTTTATCCAAATTCATGCCAAGACTCTTGGCATGAATTTGGATAAAACCAAAGTCATGATTAATGGTCACATTGATCCAAGGCCGGTGGTCGTACATGGTCACCTTCTCGAAACTGTTTCCGAGTAGGTACACTTACCTACCTTGGGCAGATTCTGCAGTTGGATAAAAATATTTTCTAGATGGAGGCAAAAAGGAGAATCCAGCTAGGCTGGGCAGCATTTGGGAAACTACGTCGAGTCTTCTCGTCATCTATACCGCAATGCTTGAAAAACTTTTCAACCAGCGCGTCCTACCCGTTGTGACTTACAGAGCTGAGACGTGAACACTCACGATAGGGCTGGTCCACCAGTTCAAAATCGCTCAGCGAGCTGGAAAGAGCTATGCTCGGAGTTTCTCTGAAGGATAGGATTCGTAACGAATACATCCGACAGAGAAACAAAGTTATCGACATAGCTCTAAGAATTAGCAAGCTGAAGTGTGAAATATCTCGCGAAGATTCGACGGCCGCTGGGGCAAACTTGTTCTTGAGTGGAGACCACGACTCGGTAAACGTAGTGTAGGATGCCCTCCGACCAGGTGAGACGACGACCTGCGAAAGACTGCGGGTAGATGCTGGTTGCGGTAAGCTGAAGACAGGGCGCTATGGCGCTCATTGGCCGAGGCCTATGTCCAGCAGTGGACTGCTATAGGCTGATGATGATAATGGTGTACTTGATGGGAGGTATTTCTATAAATTTAAATGTGCACAATCGTTGATCTCCTATAGGTAATAGAACACATTGTAAACATTAGTTATTGTTGTTATAATTAATATATAGTTAATTAATATTAATAATTTTCTCTAGATTTTTGGTAGGTAAATTATTTCCAAATAAGGAACCTAGCTAAGGAAAAAAAAATGCATGGTAACACATTCACACTACCACCTCGTATACTTTGTCCCTACCTCACCAACCCCATACAGCCACGCAATCCGCCTATGGAATAATCTAATATCCCTTTTTTACTTATACCTAAGATGGTTTGAACATATTTTTTGGACATTAAAAGACACATAACATAATTCATTGTAAGAATAGATTCCCTGTTCTAAAACGAGAAACATTGTTATTCTTATCCGTAAATATCTCGAAGAGAACAGGAACATTCATGTTAAATAAAACAACAATAATCATGTGTATAAAAAGTTCACTTTACTACATGTTACATTAAGTAATTGTAAAAATCATCAAGCGACTTTTTTGTTAATGCTACAAATAAAGTTTTTTCTATTCTATACTTACTTACTAAGGTATCCTACTAATATTATAAACGCGAAAGTTTGTAACTATGGATGGATGTTTGTTATTATTTCACGTAAAAACTACTGAATGGATTTTAATGAAACTTTACAATAATATAGCTTATACATAAGAATAACAAATATGCTACAATTTATAAAGATATGTTGTATCTTATCCAAAATAAATAAAGAAACCGCAGGGCGCAGCTAGTATTAAAATAAATATAGAATTACTAGCGGTCCGTCCCGGCTTCGTTCATGTGGTCATTTGTTTCAGGCAATTTTTAAATTTTTCTCTTTTTTCTCTCTGTAAGAACCATCCTCGTACTTCAAGGAATAATCTTAAAAAAGAATTAGCGAAATTGGTTCAGCTGCTCTCGAGATTTGCGCTTAGCAATCAGCGCTTAGCATTCAGCGTTCCATTTTTATATTATATAGAAAATATAAGGATAACATTTCTTAAATCAATTTCATAAATAACTTGAGCATGTTGTTTCTAAAGTAAGTCATTATTTAAAACAACATAAATATTATAAAAGTTATGGTATTCCATATTACAATCAGATTTAACAGTACACATAGAATCATTTCTTTCTAAGGACATTTGGCTCATTTATAAGAGAGATCTTAAGAGATCAGCTATACAGGGGCGCAATATAACGTTGATTGATGGGTGTATGCCATGACTGTAGATACATCATCAGGATTGCTGAAGCTGCTCATTACAAGCACACTTAACTTATAGTTTCTTATTTCTATAACTGTGACAAGTAATGCTTCGCGTTTCTGTCCCATGAAATATTTAAAGGTATCCTGTGCCTCTGTTGTGAATTCTGATCCCTCTCTTGGATAGCACATGCTCAGCTCACATAGTTGGGCCATACCAGTTATCAACTCAGCCTCAGGACGTAACAGGTTAAAGATCTTTTCTGGTGTCACTCCTGCATCACTTACTCCATAATCCATAGCAAATATGTCACAGGATCTATCAGGATTCACCACTTTTATCCTTCCTCTTACATGCCGATCCAGTTGTGGAGAGAAGTATATGACTGTTTTAAACTGTGAATAGTTTGACATTATGCTGCCAGGTAATTCCAAGATATGCAACAATTTGTAGCGGTTTAATGGAACCACATAAAAATTGTGGATATCAATCAGATGAGTAACTACGGCTTCATACCTTACTCCAACTTCTTCAGCCTGGTCTTGTAAGGCCGTTTGTAGCTGGCTGTAAGACTCTGCGTATGTTGGTACTCGCTTCATTCTGATATCTGAAACTAAAGGATCTCTTTAATCACAAATGTACACTTTATGATCTATTACCATTGCTGGTAAAATAAATTAATTCATTATGGTGAAAGATATACACTATAATTTAACTTGTAAAACTATGGAGGTAGATCTTATGCATATTGAGATATTGTTGTATGAATTTGGGATACTACACCTGAAATTCATAGGTTCAATAATTTATATTAAATGCTTAACTATGTTATCATTATAAAAAGGGTGTGATATGATTGGGTTTTTATTCTTGCATTAAGTAACAGAATAATGATCACCAAACAAATGTAACAGCTGAATCCCAAAACTAGAACTAGAAGGTATTAGGCCTGCGTCCCTTATTTCTCGAAAAAATTACAAAGCGGTAATCAATCAAAAACTGCCGCCCGACTCAAAGAAACCATAACCAATAGTTCTACAATTCTTGTAGTAGGTACCTTAAAAATGTTTTACTACCCTAGGATATATAAGGAAACATTTAATATCCTATTTACCTATAGCCTAACACCAACAAGACAAGGATCACAAGGATAAAATGGTTTTAAAGGGAATGGTAGATACTCTTCCATCCCGACGACTATACCGCACCAAAGAAACTAGCAATGGCGTAGCTAGCCTTGTCTTGGCTAGTTCATACTGGCAGCAAAACTTACAATAATAATGAATAGTGGAGTCGTAGTGGCTGTAGAGTCCGCGCCACTACTGAAGTGGAGTCCGATAGACGCAACGCTGCTTTCTTTTCTTCGCAGAACGAAATGTTGCTGTTGTTGTTGTATGTAAATAATGTAGTGTTTTTTCAACTTCAACTTCTTTCTACACGGTTCTGCATCTGGATTGACGCAATTCTGCAAGTCTGTTTTTTTAAATTCTGCCAATAATGTATATAAAGTAATGTCACTCGATGGCACTGTCAAAGTGACAAGAAAGTGGAACCAAACCTTATTTTTTATGGATCAATAAGTATAGTTCTTTTTCGTGGCTTTGCTTGAACAGGAAGTTTTCGACAGAAAGCCCTAATTATCTAACTAGACCCAAGGCGAAGAGCCTCCCACCGTAAAACGACTAACGCTAGGGCTAACCTGCGTCCAGAGCTTTACACACTGCGAGTTATTTTCGGTGCGTCGCGTCGTCTGGGTAATCCTAGGTTCAGGAATCACTACACTATGCTACGTTTATACCACAACCGACGTATCTTTCCCTTTTCCCGGCTTTTGACATAATAATGCCAAATCAAATCAATCAATTCATTTATTGACGTGATTCTAATGACACTTACCATAACGGACATTGGCAGAATTGAGTCGAAAAGATGCAGAACCATTAACCAAGAATTGAATTGAATTGATTCAAATGCGTCATTTTTCTATACACGTTGGGTCAATGCGTTGGGCCAACGTGTAGAGACCTACTTGGCGCATGTTGGAAGTTGGCGGCCAACGTTGGCTCGAAAACTGACTAGTGTCGGTTTTTCGTGCACACATCGAAGGATCTTGGCGCGCTCCGCAAACAGTGTTCACACGTTGGCGCATTGGCCCAACGCATTAGCCGAACGTGTACAACTGTACAGGACGCATAACATGATTCTAACCTTAGAATTCTAACAGTTGTATTCTACTTAGGTACCTACTGTAAAAAAGTTAGATATATAGACCATCATCATCTGGCTGGCTTTTGCTATGCTATAAATGTTTGTTTACTTGTTTGCGTCGGTCGAGCTCTTTCTTTCAACTTCATTCATATTATATCCAACAACAACAACAACCAAAGAGTTATTATATTACCTACTTAATTCTAAAGTGAGTTCGTTCATTTCATATCCCCTTCTCTTGACTTCTGAAAGCTGCAATAACAACATCTTGTAACATGTAGCTGTAGGTACAATACAACAAATGCTGTGTTCTGAACTGTGATAGTAGACGAAGGACTTGGTGTATTCCCTTTACAAGGACGTCGTCGGTTTCCTTTATGTTCCCAAACCTGAGACGAGTTTCTGTTTTTTTCAAAAAGTGATGGATATTGCATCATTAGTGAAAAAGTGCGAGAAGGCTTGAATGAGCCTCCAGGAAGTCCGGCAGTGTGTGTTTCGGGCGGAAGTAGTGTAATTATAATAATTGATGCAATGTAATAAAAGGGCAGCGATATTTACTGGCTTCATAAAAACACATTAACGAAACAATAAAAACATAAATAACTACAGTATTTTCTCTTAAATTTCCTTTCCTTGAATAATAATGTAATGGCACTCTCTCGATCTTGCTAGTTGAGAATGTACCACCAAAATAATGTATTCAATATTTATGCTAGACTAGATAGGATTGATATGTCATTAAGATAGTTTTTCTACAGGCCAGGAAAATCTCAAAAAGTTGCACAAAGTTACAGGATTAAATTAACTCCCATAATTGAGATTATATATTTTTTTCAGATACTTAGTTAATTTATTTTCATTATGTTTGTATGTATTTTATAATCGTAACAAGTTTTATCTACTTCAAAATGGATCAAAAAAAATATTTTTAATTTGATTATTTGAGTTGAAATTACTAATATAATTTGTAGTAGGTATCAATCTTCTATGCTGCTATCTTTCGCGAGCATTCAAGAACAAAAAATATATAAGCACAAACCCCACCATATACCTATCTTCAATCATTTGCTTCAAAGATTAAATGGGTACAAAGGCCAGAACTATGTTTACCTACCTATTTAAAAATAGCAATGGGAAGGAGATACTTTTTCTATTATTTTGTGATATTTTGTGTAAGCAAAGAAACGCTAACTATTTATGATTGCAAACAGATGCCCTCTATTTCGACGCTGTATGTATAGAGCTCTGATGGAGTGGTACAAGCTGAAATGAACTGAGTTAAAGCTAGAATCTAAAATGTATTTTTCCCGGCCCACAAACGGCGGACGGCGACGCACTGTATTCAAATAAGTAGGTACAGTATGTACCAACGAAATCTCATTACCTGGATTGAACATTTGGCATGATAACTAAATGTCTTGAGCGCGTCACAAAACTCGTAGAAAGGTATATTGAAAGAACACTTTAAAAAATACAAAAAAAAATAACTAAAATATCCTTTCTCAAAATTATTGCCCTAAAATCAGTGAACCAGCAGTGAACGGAGATAGTTCGCTGCCTAAAATGCATTGTGGTAAGGTACAGTCGCACACAACAAATAATTTATTCGTGAAAATACACCAAAAAAATTAGGGTTGGTTTACTCTACCAACATTCAAAAATTCTAACATATAAGTTTGTAAGCACCGCACATAACTATTTGTACGGTACGGAACCCTCGCTCGGTCGCAATTCGACACGCAGCACTTGGCCTTTAATTGTACAACTCCTCCGTAGGTTCTCTTTGAATTTCTGATTATTCCAAGAAGGCTAGTATACAATTCAAAAGCTTTGTATATAGGTATAGCTATTTTGTATACTTCTTTGCAATGCTTTTTTTCTACGATAATGTAGTGTAAGTCTTTATCGTATTCTCTTTGGTAAATCTCTGATTCTGGTACAATGTCAAACATTTTTATCATGGTAGAAGTTTTTTTATAATTATTATCAGTTTTCTTTGGATCGTTTTATTTGGTGTTAGATGTCGCGTTTTTGAAAATTCTTTATAATATTCATATATTTTGAAATACTTATAAAAGTTGCAGTAGGTACCTAAATAGCAGAAACATTACATTGGTCTACACATTTTTATAGGTAAGATTTTTCTCCCATGAATGTGTGAACCTTAAATATTATAGATTTATACGTTTACTAGCTGCGCCCCCCGGCTTCGCCCGCGTGGAAATCTATGTATCAAATAGTTCATATACCTTCCTCTTGAATAACTCTATCAATTTAAAAAAACCGCATTAAAATCCGTTGCCTAGTTCTAAGATCTAAGCATACATATGGACAGACAGCGGGAAGCGACTTTGTTATATACTATGTAGTAAGTGAGGTACAGAATCCTACTGTCCTTGGAATGGAAGTACCAAGTGTGCCTGCTACACTGCTACAGGCATGTGTGTGTATTCCCGGCTTTAAGCTGCTGTCCCACCGCTGCACACGGAGAGGCTTCGCAACGCACGTGCGTGTGTCTGGCTTCACTTTTCAAGAAATTGTATGTGATAAATTGCACCACAATCCACGAACACGATACGCACGAATACGAGCATAATAAAGTCATTGCTACCCGCTTGGCTCGCTCGCTATTTTTTCGACGACCACAGAAAAAGTGTGATGTGTCAATTAAAAAGAACACTGCAATTACGGCATAGCCTCTTCGCACAGTGCTAAGGGCGTATACTAATAGCAATACAAATAGGTAGTACTTAGGTATATTATTATTTCATTAATGATATGGGGAATAAATGTATTACTACTACAGTACCTATTAGTCCAAAAGATGGCAATTGCCGACGAAAAACCAAAGAAGAAGAACATGTGAAACTTGTATGCCTAATGTAATGGCAGATCACAGTGCAATTTTATACACTGTCATTATCATACTGTCATCCGCTGTGTAACACAAAATAATAAATCATCATTATCAACCTATGTATGTTAGTCCACAGCTGGACATAGGCCTCCCCCAATGAGCGCGATATAGCTTGACGCATCCAGCATCTACCTGCTGTCTTTCGCAGGTCGTCATCCCACCTGGCCGGAGGGCGTCCTACACTACGTTTGCCGAGTCGCGGTCTTCACTCAAGAACACTTTACCCGAACGGTTGTCGGTTCTTCGCGAGATATGAGCGGGCCACTGCCACTTCATATTGCTAATTCTTTGAGCTATGTCGATAACTTTGGTTCTCTGTCGGATGTATTCATTTCGAATCCTATGGTTCAGAGAAACTCCCGAGCAGAGCTCTTTCCATAGCTCGCTGAGCGACCTTGAACTGGTGGACCAGCCCTATCGTGAGTGTTCACGTCTCAACTCCGTAAGTCATAACGAGTAGGACGCACTGATTGAAAACTTTCGTTTTCAAGCATTGCGGTATTGATGACGAGAAGACTCGGTGTACCTAGTTTTCCAAACGCTGCCCAGCCTTGCTGGATCCTTCTCTTGGCCTCCTTCTCGAAATTGTTTTTACCGAACTGCAGAATCTGCCTAAGGTAGGTGTATTCGGAAACAATTTCGAGAAGGTGGCCATGTACGACCACCGGCCATGGATCAATGTGGCCATTGATCATGACTTTGATTTAATCCAAGTTCATGCCAAGACCGATATACATCGGGAGGCTGAAGCTAGGCCGTCCAGCATCTGGTTCAGCTCCTCTAGCGACTCCGCAAATAAGACTATGTCATCAGCGAATCACAGGTGTTTTTTAATCGCCGTTTATGTTTATGCCCTTACCTTTCCAGTCCAGCGTCTTAAACATATCTTCCAACGTGCTTGTGAACAGTTTCGGGGATATTGACATGCCCCTGCCTCACTCTCTCGCCCTGTATTTGGACATTCATGGTGGTGGCGTCGAAGAGACATGTCAACACATCGATGTAACGATAGTCTATTTGGCATCGCTGCAAGGATTCCAGAACAGTCCAGTTCTCGACAGAGTCAAAGGCCTTCTCATAGTCCACAAAAGCCAGACACAGGGGCTGATTATACTCTTCGGACTTCTGCATAATCTGCCTCACTGAGTGCATATGGTCTATGGTGCCATATCCTCCGCGAAACCTGGCCTGTTCTGGTGGCTGAAACTCGTTGAGTGGCGAGACGATACGTGACCACTTGTGAGAACAGCTTATAGACGTGACTCAAAAGTGAGATGGGTCTGTAGTTTTTAAGAAAGGTTTTATCTCCCTTCTTAAAAAAGAGTACCACCAAACTCCCGCTCCACGCCTTTGGAGTTATCCCACTGTGAAGGACGGTGTTGAAGAGGTTCCATAGCTCCTGTGTTATAGGGGATCCTCCAGATTTCAGTAGCTCGGATGTTATTCCGTCTTCACCGGGGGCTTTTCCATTTTTAAGCTGCCTCAGAGTTGCCACGATCTCGTCTTGACTGATCTCAGGCAGTTCGTCGGTTATTGGCGTGTCAGGGTGGCTCTGGAATCGTGGTCGTGGTAGTGCTAATGCTTGCTAGTGAGATAGACAGGCTGGAGATGCGAGGTAGACGCAAGATTCTTCTAATCCACGGTGTTCCTGAAAGCAATCAGGAAAATATTGAAGAAACAGCGGTGAGAACATTCAACGACAAGCTGAAGGTCCCCGGTGTCACAAGAACTGACATCAGCCGCTGTCATCGCATGGGGCGCTCCACGACCAACCGTCCTCGACCCATACTCTGTAAGCTACGGGATGTAGTCCTACGTGACAAATTGTGGGTGTCCAAAACTGCGCTAAAGGACACCGGGATAACCCTGTTGGAGTTTCTCACCAAGTCGCGTCACGACACGTTCATGGAGGCGCGGAAACGTTTTGGTGTGACGAAATGCTGGACGAGCCAGGGATTTGTGTTTGTGGCTGGCGCTGACGGATCTCGGCATCGAGTATCCAGCATTGCGGAGTTGTCGGCGGTGCCTGCACTAGCACCGGCGCCGGCGCTTGCACCTGCGCCTGCGCCTGCCAAAGACTTTACAGCCTAGTCAAAACCCCGCCGACTTGCGTCTAAAAAGTGATTTCCTGTGCATATCATTGTAGTGAGTTTCGCTCATGGATCCGATCGGCTGGCTCATTGCACTGGGTAGGTAATAGTACACTTTTTTTTTTTTTTGTAACAAATCATGTAGGTAGACAGCAAAACAATCATTCTTACACTAAAAATCTACTCGCCAACCTACTTTTTTATGACAGACATCTCCGTTTTGTTTTTACTTTACTTTGCTCCATTATTTTCTGAATATTTGTTTGTGTACCCTAACAACCTCAACTTCTTTGTGTCAGACTGAGACTGTCACATTCATAGATGTCACATTATTATTGTAATTCTCATAAAATGTCTAAGTAATCGTGTCAATGTCAACTTCATTCAGGTAATTTAGCGTTCCAATCCACGCATACTTGTACGCATTATATTAAAGGTAATGCCCCGGTCGGATCATTTATTTATCTTTGTAATTTTTTTTTATTGTTATTTTTGTTTGTTATCTTTATTAAGTGTTGTTTGGTTTAAGTTTATATAGTTTAAGATTCTGCAGGTAAGCGGCAGATGGGCACAAATAGAACCAAGCAGGTTTACAGCCAGTATACATATATTTTTTATTTTATTTATGTAGGTATAGTTATATATTTTATTATATTGTATACATAGACCATACCATGAGTATTAGCGGCGATGACGACTTCTTGTCTTGTTCATCTTCTATCGACAGTGGTGGCAACGATAGTTTTATGAGCATTCCAACACTTTTTGAAAACATAGAGTCTACATTTTCCAATGTCTCTAAAATTTTTTATATAATGCATATCAATGCGCAGAGCGTCCCGGCTCATTTTACTGATATGCTGGCGTCATTTAACCTGGCAAACATCCACGCCATCCTTATTTCCGAGTCCTGGTTAAAACCCTGCTTACCTTCAACTCTCTATTCCCTTCCTGGTTTCGAACTCATTCGTAACGACCGCTGCGCACTGGCGCGGTTGGTGGGGGTGTAGCCATATACATTCGTTCTCATATACCCTACAATGTTATTGATATGTCTGCGCAACCACCACCGACCAGTGCTGGTGAACATCTTTTTATCGAGGTTCTTCTTTCCCATCGTAAAATTTTACTTGGCGTCTATTATTCTCCTTCTCTCCGCATCAACTTCTTCCGTTCATTTGAGAATCTTCTCGATGAGCTGTCTCCTTCCTATGACCATACTATTATTATGGGCGATTTTAACACGTGCTTGTTAAAGCACGATTCCCGAGCACGTTCCTTAGAAGGTCTTGTCCAGTCCAGTAACCTATCAATTCTTCCTTTAAATCCAACCCACAACTTTCCTAACTGCAATCCTTCTCTTCTTGATCTCATTCTAGTTTCCTCACTATCCCACGTCGCTAAGCACGGTCAATGCCCAGCGGACGCTTTTTCTGTTAAGCCAGTCAAAGTGAAACATCTCCCTGCTCCATGGCTTACAAATGAAATCAAAATTGAGCTTCGTAAGAAATATGCAGCCAAAGCTAGGTATAAGCGAAAACCCACTGCTGAAAACAAGGAACTTTTTATTAGATCTCGTAATCACTGCAATAAGGTGTGTAGGGATGCACAACGCCGACACATTCACAAATCTGTTGAAAATAATGACCCCGCCAAGGTTTGGAAATTTCTCTGGTCGTTGGGGGTTGGCAAGTCGCGGCTTAATAACCCTTCCAAAGACTTGGATATTAACGCTCTTAGCCTTTATTTTTCTACTTGTTCAAAGTTTGACGGTACTCTGAAATTCCAAACATTAAGTTCTCTTTCGTCATTACCTATTCCTGACTTTCCTCCGTTCTTGTTTCGCGTCTTTAATGATTCTGAAGTTAAGAAGAGCATTTCCTCCATCTCCTCTAATGCTGTCGGTACCTATGGCATTAGCAAGAAAATGATCCTCCCCATCCTCGATGATATTGTCCACGTAATCACCTATATTTTGAACTTTTCAACCAGTAGTGGCACTTTCCCCAGTGCATGGAAAGATACACAAGTTACCCCAATACCAAAGAAATCTAAACCCTCTTCCTTCTCAGACTTTCGTCCCATTTCTATCTTGCCTTTCTTATCCAAAGTCCTTGAACGTCTTGTTCACCAACAACTCAGCCTTTTCCTTAATACCAATAACCTGCTTAACCCTTTCCAGTCTGGTTTCCGTCCAGGCCATAGTACCACATCTGCTCTCGTAAAGATTACTGACGACATCCGAGATGGTATCCGGAATGAATCAGCAACTGTCCTTGCCCTTCTCGATTTTAGTAGCGCTTTCAATAACGTCGATTTTGACATTCTACTAGGTATCCTTTGCTCTCTTAACGTTTCCCAAGATGTAACTTACTGGCTTCGTAGTTACCTGTTCGGTCGCCGGCAACGCATAAGCTTTGATGATAAAGTTTCCTCCTGGTGTCAACTAAGTACCGGTGTACAACAGGGCGGCGTTTTATCTCCTCTTCTTTTTGCTATCTTCATTAATTATATCTCCAAACAAATCTCTTCTTCCTACCACCTTTATGCAGATGACTTACAAATATACAGTCAGGCTCCAGTAGAACGACTAAGTGAGGCCATTCTTAAGATCAACAATGATTTGAATGTTATTCTTGCTTGGAGTAACGCGCATGGGTTGAAAGTGAACCCTACGAAAACGCAAGTAACCATAATTGGTAGTTCGCGAATGCTTTCCAAGATTGAGTGGGCTCACCTTCCCCTAGTTCTCTTTGATAATGTCCAAATTGAGATCAGTAAGACTGTCAAAAATCTTGGTATTCTCATGGATAGTCAACTGTCCTGGGCACCCCAATTGGCAGAAGTTAGTCGAAAGATCTTCGCATCGGCAGCTTCGCTCAAACGGTTGCGAAATCTTCTACCCACGTCAACCAAAATTGCGCTCGCCCAGTCACTCCTGCTTCTCATCCTAGACTATGCCGACGCCAGCTATCCTGATTTAACCCAAGTACAGCTTGATAAGCTTGAGCGGCTTCAGAATCTCAGCTTACGTTTCATTTTCGGTCTGCGAAAGTACGACCACATCACAGAGTGCCCATCCGCCTTCGCCGGGATGCACACTACCTCTCCCTCCTATATTCTATCCTTTTCGTTCCAAATACACCAAGTTACCTCAAGGAACGTTTTGAATACATCCACCAAACCCATAGCCGCTCCCTCCGCTCAACAAACACTCTTCAACTAAAAACTCCCCGCCCCTTCCATTCCTATAGCTCATCCTTTACCGTACATGCCATAAAACTGTGGAATGCCCTACCCATTTCTATACGACAAGCTAAGTCTCTCCCTATATTCAAACATATGGTCTATGAACACTTCCTTACCTCAACATCAAACTGTTAATTGATATATTTATATACATTATACCTATTATATATTTATATGTGTATTTTTTATTTTATTTTATTTATATTATATATTTATGTATGTATTTATACTTACAGCTATGTATATCAGTAGGTATTTTATGTATGTCCCTATTAAATATTTTTCTGTATTACACGCCACCGTCTATACTTGTTCTAGCACTTCATGTCCATCCAAAGGTTGCCTGGCAGAGATCGCTCTTAGCGATAAGGCCGCCCATTGTACAGCATATTTTGTATTTGTTTTTCTTTTCCTGTCTTGTATATATTTTATGTATTTGGTGTGCAATAAAGAGTTATTGTATTGTATTGTATTGTATTGTGGTCAATTCGTCGAGAATGAGGGGCATGAGCAGAGAAAAAGCGATAAATGTTTTATTATATATTTTTATTAATGTTTGTAATAACGTTGTAGTGGGCCTTAGTGGTGTTGTGTAAGGCTTAAAATAATAAATAAATTGATGGTAATATTCTTAACGAGCCGCTTATCAGACTGAAAGACGAATCACGTTTTGAATTAACTGATAGTGATAACACTCATAACAGATAAATAAATAATGCTGGACAATCCACATAGCATCATCTAGCCACAAGCTAAGCAGAGCTTGTGTTAGGGTACTAGATGACTGATATACTTCATAAAATACATTACATAGATCGATATTTTTACATAGATAAGGACCAGAACATCCAGAACAAATGTCTGCAGATCGTACACACAATTGTCCCGAGGCCCGCAACCTCCTGCGTCGCAGGCGGACCTTGGCCCACCGCGCCACAGAGGTCGTTAGATGCATTCTAATTGATTGCATTTGATTTAAAAAAAAATATAGCTACTTACGTAAGTGGATCAGGGATTTATGGAACTCTTGTCCACAAATCCCGTGTGCGTCTTCCACTACGAGTCGTCAGGGGAACGTAGGTATAAGGGTATAGTATTATTGAAATAATGCAGCACAACATCTATCACTATATTTACCCAGTATAAAACAAAATTGCTTCCCGCTGTCTGTCTGTCCCTATGTATGCTTAGATTCAGGGACGAGTGAAAATCTTTAAAACTACGCAACGGATTTTGATGTTGTCTCTTTTTTACAGATTCTCACCGAAAATGTCAGGATCTTGGCCCGTGAAACTTTTAAGGCCAGCCCAGAAAATATGCCCAGTACGTTGTCCAGCGGTAAGTGTATTAAGTACAATTTTCTTCAACTCCTCCCGCAGGTAGATATAGTAAGCGGCGGCAAAACCAACCAACAACGAAATATGTAGGTACCTTATACTTATGAACGCGAAAGTTTTTGAGGATTTATGTAAGTATGTTTGTTGCTCTTTCACGCAAAAACTACTGTATGGATTTTGATAAAACTAAACAATAATATAGCTTACATATCAGAATAATACATAGGCTACAATTCATAAAGATATTTGTGTGACTCAAACGAACGATTAAACAACTCAGATTTACGAGTAAGCACGTCTCAACCTACTACAGAACAGACTAGAGATTGTCAGTCTCAGTAAGGCGTGCAAAGACACTCACCACTACGAATATTCAAAAGCATGGTAAAGGAACACTTTTTGTCCTGCTGTCACTAAACACACCCTTGTTTTCTATACTAATATTATAAAGAGTAAATATTAGATTTTTTGTTTCTTTATTTTTTGTATAGAATAGGCTCTTAAAGTGCTGAACCGATTTGAAAAATTCTTTCACCATTGGGAAGCTACACTTTCCCAGGTGAACATAGGCTATATTGTATTTTCAAAAAAGTAAGGGATCTAGATTAGGTAGGTAGGTACGCTTAAAACGCGAAGTTAGGCCTGTTGTTCATACTTACCCGATTTTACATCGTAAAAATCTACGGTTTACCGCCGCACCCCGTACCTATGTCAACAAGCTTCCACTCCACTAGGCCAGCACGAGGCGGCGGCGGCGCCGCCGTTACGTTACGCATATATTGTACGGCGAAAAATCGTGTGTGAACAAGAGGCCCTAGGAGAGCGTGTGGTATGGGTGGACTAAGAACTTACCTAAAAGGTTGGGCTGCTGCTGCATGGCAGTTAATGGAATAAAATTAATTAATACTTACTCTGTAATATCGATTTATACCACAGGTATCGCATATAACGGAGAAACGTCTCTTTGCATCTGAGACGACCGAATCATTTTTAAATGGCACCAACGCAAACTTTCTAGAAGCGCAGTATTTAGACTGGGCTAAGTCTCAAGGCTCCATAGATCCTGTAAGTACCTAACTAGTTGACTAGCTTGCAATGCGCGTAGTGTAAAACATAGAACAGCAATAGACGTACGAGTAAATTTGTCGATAAAATACAGTTACCTACATACATACAATGATCGGGCGGATCTTGCTGCCGTATATGCTACTTGTAAAGCGCCTGCAAAGCCAAGTAGCCTAATTCCTTTCCCCCGGGTTATAGGCGGCGTGAAAAGGAAACAGCTTGAGAAAATTACTTTTGCTTTTATTAATATTTAGTATAGATGTGTTATTCTTGTTCTGTGTGGAAACTAGGAACCTTGGGGTCAGTATGACGTTGACGCCGCCTACCAAATTAAACATTTAAGAGGTCATCGATAAAGGACCTGAGATTTTTTATTGCTTAAAAAATCCAAGATTCAATAGCGGTTCCGTTCTCCTTAGCTATAGCTCTACTGAACAGATAATACTCCTTATTTTTCAGTCTTGGGACAATTTTTACAAGAGTATAAATGCTCCGAAACTTGAAATTGAAGAATTTAATGAATATAACCCTACGACCATTAGTAAGTAACCTACTTAAGCCATTGGTTGATAGGTCTCTTGATCGGGACGCAATACGCTGCGGTAGGCGTCGTCGGCACAACGTACGTAGCGACGCAACGTCTCCGAACTGTGTGAAGTTTGTTTGTCTGTACTGCTGTTATGATCAAGAGGCTTTAGTCAGATTCTGAATTCATTTATCTACAATTACCTTCAAATCAAATCAAATCGTTTATTTGCAAGAATACAAAATTATACAATGTCAACTAATTTAGTAAATGTATTCAGCCTGCATGCAGGCGTGCAATTGTTGTGCGAGTCATATTATTATAATTATATGTTAAATTAATTATATTAGTCATTATAAGTAACAATTTAAATCTCTAGATATTCGTTCACAGTATAAAAACATTTTTCAAGTAGCCTTCCTCTTAACTTTTTCCTAAATATATTTCCATTTAATTATTTTAGTTATTCCGGTAATTTATTGTAAATAGTTATGCACATGTTATACACATTTCTTTTATAAATATCTTTATGGCATTGGTGTTTATAGAGTGCATATTGAAACTTCGGCCTTTTTTGCCGGGTTATTACATCGCTACGTTTTTGAAAATATTTTGGATATGATTTTACAAACAGACAAACTTCCCTTATATACATACATGCGAGAAGAAGGATCCTACAGTTCTTGAAGAGAAACTTGCAACTATCAAGGAACCAAGACCTGCTTATCACTCTAAGGCATCTTTTTTGAATTTTAAATACTCTTTCGACATCTACTGAGTTGCCCCACAGTAACAACCCGTACCCCAGGACTGAAGACACATGACCATGGTAAGCAGCTAGAGCGGCGTCAAAAGAAACAGCCTGGCGAACCTTCTTAATAGCGAATACAAATCTGCTCAGCCGTAGGCACACCTGGTTCACATGGTCCTTCCAATTCAAATGCCTATCCAGAATAACACCAAGGAATTTAAAAGAAGTAACCTCACCCACAAATTGCATTATTTTGGTCTTGTTAATATTAATTATTAAATTATTGTAATCAGACCTTTTTATGATGTCAGAGAGAGCATTATTCAAAGTTTGCTGAGCCAGATCTTTACTGTCTACTTTAATAATAAGAGTTATGTCATCGGCGAAAAGAACGCATTTATGTGATATACAATTAGGCAGATCGTTGATATACAACAGAAATAACAGAGGTCCCAAGATGCTACCCTGAGGGACACCACTGTTATTCAAAATGTTAGCAGATCTAAACACTTGCTTCACGAAGCTGCCTTTTTTGGTGTCTCGAGTGACCTTTGCTATCTCTGTGCATTGTTGCCTATTATGTAAGTAGCTAGTCAACCAGTCTAGTGCTCCTTCGGCCCGCGGCTTCCCACGGATAGCATAAACGTTATTCCAGGTCCAATTTCTCCGTGTGCAAAATTTAATTTTCTCTATATAATACATTCAGTACCTTAGTTATCGTTGTTGGCGTTGTCTTCTCTTCGGCCAAACATAGACTGAATATTAGTAGAATAGGATAATTTATACTCCCAAGACTTCAATTTGACTAAATAGGGAAGGAAGTAGTAGTGTAGGTATACCAGAATTACTTAATTTTTTGTTTTGTATTAAATTGTCGTAGTGTAGGTATTATTATTAGGCTTTTGATTTTGTATGTTTTGACGACCGATGTGGCGCGGTGGGCGAAGGTCCGCCTGCGACGCTGAAGGTTGCGGGTTCGATTCCCGCCTCGGAACAATTGTGTGTACGATCTGCAGATATTTGTTCCGGGTGTTCTGGTCGTTTTCTATGTATAATAAAAAATATCTATCTACATTATGTAATGTATTGTATTATGTATATCAGTTATCTAGTACCCATAACACAAGCTCTGCTTACCATGGGGCTAGATAATGCTGTGTGAATTGTCTAGCATTATTTATTTATTTATTTTTATACAATAACTTAATATTACAGAATCCGGCGCCAGCAGTGGTTCGACGGCCACAAGTGATAAGAGTAAAGGCGATATAATGAAAAAAATTAAAAGGCACCTGGCCGTTGCAAATTTGATTAGAAGTTATCAGGTTTGTTTGCTATTAGATAAGCACCTAAGCACCTACTTACGTAGGCTATTTGTTTACCTACTAATCGCTCGGGAAATACCTTTGATCAACAACACAACTGTTGTCGAAGGGTTGTAACATTTTGATTAGATCACCTCGGTGTCATCTTCTATACAACTGAAAAATAATCATCCAAATCGGTCCATAACTGACATGACGGAGAAATTGTAAATTGTAATAGTAGATAAGGAAATTGGTTTCCTATAGTTCACACTAATGCGAAGATTAAGAAACACTTTTGTTTGCCCGTCACACTGCTTGTCTAACAGTGTGGTGGTGAGTAAAACCATTTCCCAACTGTAAAACCAGTATGACAGAGCAGTGTGAAGGTGAGTCGGGCGCGGAAACCACGAACATATTATATGAAAAAAATATATACTTCACAGTCGAATATACTCTTTTAAAAATACTACGCTATGTTCACAGGCTCGAGGACATCTTCTCGCAAGAGTCGACCCCCTGGGGATGATGATACCGGCGTCATTTGTCGATGCGGATCATCCGGGTCTGAATTCAGATATTTCGGGACTGAAGTCTAGGGTGGTAGTGCGAGAACTGGGATCTGAATTAGGTTGGTATAACGTTTGTTTCCAGACCTTCAAATTGGCAGTCTTCACAAACGTCCACACCCGAACATGCATCCTAAAGGCCATAATCACTATAAAATATGACGAATGGTGGATTTGTGAGTGAGTAGTAGGGATTCGACAGTCCTGCCTCAGGGCTTAGGGGGTGTATCTCTTTGGAGACAAAAAAAAGTAAAACCTCGTCGGCTAAATAAAAAAGTTTGGTGTCGAAGCAAGTTTCCTTTTAATAACATTAATTATTGTGTAGAATGAATAACACAGCGCCCTGAGCCCTGAGGCAGGACTGTAGCATCTCGTGTCACATCTCTGACCCTTACTTTGTCGACTGTTACTTCATCCAGGAACGGATTGAGTCGTAGGGTCGATTTTCACACGAAGTCCGTGGCCGTCATGCGTCGCGGCCGCCGCCCTAGGTGGAAAATGACTTTGCCGCCGCGCCCGATGGCATCCGGCATTCGGCTAAAGCCGGTATGCAGGTGTGAACCCACCGCGGTTGCATACGGTGCCGCAACCTACTATTGCTCCAACTAGTTTTCAAGGAGATAAACCAGAGAAACCCACTCTGGAAACCCAGAGGAGCGGAGCGGTCCGTCTAGTCTGAGTCGCCGCCGCGTCGTCTGCGTTGGCACGGCCCTATGAGTTCCTCTTAGCTTCACCGCGGGCACAGTACACATATAGAACAGTATGGAAACTAAGCCTAGTTGATGAAATAAATACCTACGCTCCATTATAGCACTAGGGTTGTCACTTTTCTTGTTTTTGATATATATTTTTTATTAAGACGATTTTTTATTCTGTAGTGATCAATAAATGGAATTGAAATAACTAGCTTACAAATGTGGTCTGGTGTAATAATATCTTCGTCTGGTCAAAGCGACGCGTGACCCGAGATCTGGCGAGTATGTTGCGCAGCGCATCAGCCAGCATAGCCATACAGCGTGGCAATGCAGCCAGCGTCTTGGGGACGCTTCCGAATGGTATTGATGATCAATTGAGAATCAATTGAGCTACCTGTAGATTGTTTACAACAGTCTGCAGTTAGGTCAATTGTTTTAATTGTAAATATTAGGTCCAACTAATTAAATGTTCTTTATTAGTAAAGTATTTGCTTACAAATACAATTTAAATAGGTAATCTCATGGCGTCGCGTGTGAGCCGCGGTTGGACGTAAACGTTTCGTGAGCTCGTCGGAGCGGGCGCACGCAGACATTGTAGCGCAGTCAGCGCGCGCGCAACGCTCATGAGCGGCTGCGAACTGTACCGCGTTTAAAATGCGAGTTGATAATTTATAGCAGCCGCCATCTTGGATTCACATTTTGACGGCAGTATCGGCTTCAGCACCCTCTAAAAGCATGAAAATGACACCCATGACGGAAAAAAATATAATTTATAGCAGCCGCCATCTTGGATTCTCATTTTGACAGCAGTATCGGCTTCAGCACCCTCTAAAACCATGAAAATGACACCCATGACGGAAAAAATGATAATTTATAGCATCCGCCATCTTGGATTCACATTTTGATAGCAGTATCGGCTTCAGCACCCTCTAAAACCATGAAAATGACACCCATGACGGAAAAAATTATAATTTATAGCATCCGCCATCTTGGATTCACATTTTTACAGCAGTATCGGCTTCAGCACCCTCTAAAAGCATAAAAATGACACCCATGACGGAAAAAATTATAATTTATAGCAGCCGCCATCTTGGATTCTCATTTTGACAGCAGTATCGGCTTCAGCACCCTCTAAAACCATGAAAATGACACCCATGACGGAAAAAATGATAATTTATAGAATCCGCCATCTTGGATTCACATTTTGACAGCAGTTTCGGCTTCAGCACCCTGGAAAACCATGAAAATGACACCCATGACGGAAAAAATGATAATTTATAGCAGCCGCCATCTTGGATTCACATTTTGTCAGAAGTATCGGCTTCAGCACCCTCGAAAACCATAAAAACGATACCCATGATGCAAAATTTCATAATTGATTGCAGCCGCCATCTTATATTTACATTTTGAAAGTCTACAATCTAGTTTAAACAATGATGTTATATTTACTTTACTCAAAAATCAGTGCCGCGAGGTTGCCGCTTTGCCACCTACACGAACGAGACAAGTAATGCGTGCGTTGCGTTTATGAGTGACAGAGATAAGGACATATGCCGTGCGGCGGCGTCTCGTCTTTTCGAACTAAAATCACTGCGCTGTTGCCGCTTTGCGTTGTCTGCTCAAACAGTGCTAGGTAGGTTTAATAAATTATCGCCAAGTTATTATTTCTTTACAATGGGTATGACGTCTCTATTTTTAAAATCTCATTAAATAAATAAATAATGCTGGACAATTCACACAGCATTATCTAGCCCCATGGTAAGCAGAGCTTGTGTTATGGGTACTAGATAATTGATATACATAATACAATATATTACATAGATAGGTATTTTTTTATTATACATAGAAAACGACCAGAACACCCGGAACAAATATCTGCAGATCGTACACACAATTGTTCCGAGGCGGGAATCGAACCCACAACCTCCTGTGTCGCAGGCGGACCTTCGCCCACCGGTCGCCACATCGGTCGTCAATTGACTTTAAACATCCTCAAAACCGCCGCCATTCTTGATTTACATATAAGTTAACGAATTCATAATGTATGATCGATCACACGGACTCATTATTCTATAACAAACATAATAAAAAATTATTCTTACCTTTCAAAATCAGCAGGAAGTTTAAAATACGACAGCTCCGGTTTTGATGAAGCCGAGTTCATACAGCCGTATGCAACGCAATATCTGTAGCGGGTCATTTTTATTTTCACGCGACCGCACGCCTAAACGCGACAACCGCTACTGAGCATCACCGAGAATCACCCAGAAGCCGTGTCGATGTGCATGTTTGTGTGAGTGTGCCGTTTCGAGTGTTTGTTCCTAGTTTCCGTACTGTATGTACTTATACTGAGCCGCGGGTCACCAGGCCGGCGCGGCAACGGCGGTTACTAAGATGGCAGGGTGTATTGTATACCTACTAAGTATTATACCTACCTCGGTAGGTAATTTTTTGATGATGTCAGTTTTGCATCGCATTTTGAAAACAGTTTGATTTTGCTTGTAGGGGAAAACGAAATGGACATGGTATTTCAGCTGCCACAAAGGACTCTAATTGGAGGACAAGAACAAGAACTGACATTGAGGTACGCATAATTATAACTTTATTAATAAAAAGGTTCAACACGCGGCTTCGCACGCGTTTTCCGGGTATAAATAATACTTTTTATCATGAGTATAGGTAGGTATAGCTATACCTATATTATTCCATACCAGATCTAATGCAAAGTAAGCCCGTTCGATTCAGTAGTTTTGGCGAGAAGCAACAGGTGAATCTTTTGCAGATCGTACAAACATTTATTCCAAGGAATTAAATCCTCCTGCGACGCAGGATGGGTTTAATGGATGCTTGTTCGTCAGACCTTCGCTCACCACGCCACATCGGTCATCAAACATCTATGTATAATTTCAGCGGTTCTCCGTACCACATCCAAATTATTTAATTAATTGTTAGTGTAATTTAATTACTGATAAGAATACTGTTATACCGCATATGCACTGTTATAGGAATAAAAATAACTAACACCCTGCAATAACTACACGCAATAACTAACTATATTTCAGAGAGATAATAAGACGCCTGGAAAATGCATACTGCAAATCGATAGGTGCGGAGTTTATGCACATACCAGACTTGGATGGAGTAAACTTCATCAGGGAACGTATGGAGGCGCCTGGTTGTATGGACAGATCTCCGGAAGAAAAGCGTAATATCATGCGTCGTCTCACAAAGGCTGTCTTGTAAGTTTTTAAAACATTTTTAGACGCTTTCACTAGCTACCCAGCCTCGGTGCGGTGCGACCCGGCGGCGGCCGCGGCGCGGCGTGGCGGGGCGGCGATAGTTGCGCGGGTGCGAGCCGCACCGCACTGCACCGCACCACCGCGCCGCCCCGACGGCGCCGCGCCGCCGCCGTCGCAACGCAACGCACCGCACCGAGAAATCGACTACATACACACGTAAAAATAGTAAAAATCATACATACAGCCAAACATTTAACCTCCTTGTTGAAGTCGATTACAATTACAACCTACAGATTGTCGGTCTTTTGCAGCTTAGAGAAATACTTTGCTACTAAATGGCCGGCTGAAAAGAGATTTGGTCTCGAGGGAGGTGAAAGCATGATTGCCATGTTGGAAGAGGTCGTCGACAGCTCGACAAGATTGGGTATTCAATCAATCGTCATTGGCATGCAGCATCGAGGTTGGTCACTTATAAATTTTATAATTCAATTGGTAAACCTTTTAAAAAACTGATACTGTAAATTGAAAATAGTATATTAAATATGTATATTGTAAATGTAGTTTTAATTGATTGTTTAAGTAGGTTGGTTATCATTTTAATATGTAAGAACATTTCATTAATATTAATTTGAATTCCATAATAAGTTCATTATTAATTAAAAATCTGATCTTATCTGAATGAGGAAAGTTCGTGTCTAATGGAATAAAATTAAAAAAAATATGCGTTCACCTTCCTATTCGCCATAGTTCATTTATCCTGTTTTGCTTTCAACAGGTCGTTTAAATATGCTAGTAAACGTGTGCCGTAAACAGATGACTGATATCTTTGCCCAGTTCAAACCAATGGAACCTAAAGAACCTGTAAGTCAAAGTCACAGAACTCTATAAGTGGTCAAAGTAGTCTCTAGACTTGCAGTGGGTGAAATCGCTCAGCTAGCTTTGGAAAGCACTATGCTCGGAGTTTCCTGAAGAATAGTATTTGTAACGATGTATGACAGAGAACCAAAGTTAACGACATTGATCTAAGAAGTAGCAAGCTGAAGTGGTTGTAGGCCATATCCCGCGAAGAACCGACAATAGCTGTTCTTGAGTGAAGTAAAGTAAAGTAAAAGTAAAAAATCATTTATTTCTTTAGGCTTACAAAATAAGCACTTAGGGCCTTATCATACTAGCGGATTGCGAGCGGATTGAAAGCGGAGCGGGCGCGCAACGTAGACGCGGCGCATGCGCAGCGAATTCGTGGGCGCCATTTTGTACTGTCTCGTACAAACGCCAGCCCGTCTTCCCCGCCTCACTTCAGTCCGTAACGAGTTATGACAATAAAGCCGCGTATCAACTACTCGCTCCTGGCGCGCTGGTCTTCATGTCTTATGTCAGTTTGTATCAGATGCAACAACTCATAAAATGTAGGTCTTGACATTCGCAGGTAAGAATGAAATTGTTTTGGATTATTTTTTATACGTTTGCAAAACAACACAAAGTAGTCTCTCTCATCGATTCGATTAACTGATAATGGATCTTCCCAAATTCGTCGATGCTTTTGTTTTCGTCTCCGGCGTCTTCGAAGTAACAAAGTCAACAGTAGTGTCTCCTCGTCGGAATCCATTTTATTACTGAGTGTACAAAGACGCGATGAAAACGTTGCCAATTTGCCACACGTCCGCGACGTCTTCGTTGTCCAACCGCGGCGTGTTCGCGACGCATTCGCTGCGCGCCCGCCCCGCCCAGCAGCCGCTCGCAAACTGCTAGTATGATAAGGCCCTTAGACAAGTCATATTTTATATATAAATTATTATCAAATAATAGTGAAAAATAATAGTCAAATAAAAGTAAAAAGTGGAGACTACTACTCGTAAAACGTAGTGTAGGACGCCTTTCGGTGGGATGACGACCTACGAAAGACTGCAGGAGAATGCTGGATGAATCAAGCTGAAGACAGGGCGCTATGGCGCACATTAGGGGAGGCCGATGACCATCTGTGGACTAACATAGGCTGATGAACTAAAAATACAACTATTTTAAGTTATATATAACACTAATTTAGCGAAGGTGCGACCAGCTCTAATTAGGTAGCTTGGAGCTAGATGATGCTGTGTGGATTATTCAGGATTGTTTCCTATTAATTTTTTCTTTATTCTTAATTTGTCTTTTTTTATTGTTACCTCCACGTCCAAAACAAAACATTCGTTTTTCCAGGGTTCTGGTGACATCAAGTACCATTTGGGGACGTATATCCATCGTTTTATTCGTCGTACCAACAGATATATCAAGGTGTCGATGAGCGCCAATCCTTCTCACTTGGAGGTGGTGTCCCCGGTAGTGGTGGGGAAAACGAAAGCCGAGCAGCACTGGAGGGGAGACCACACAGGATCAATGGTAACTTGGTACCCTATTAACCAGCAGAATCACCATTTTTAACCGACTTCAAAAAAGAAGGAGATTCTCAATTCGACTGTATATCTATATTGTTATTATTATGTTTGTTACCTCATAACTGGGTCAAACGATTTTAATGTTTTTTTTTTACTTGAAAGCTGGTGCTTCCCGACTGGTCCCATTTCTCTCTCTTACTGCCACGCCTCAATATTTATTTATACCAACCGATTTCGTTGATTATTTTTTTATAACGAAGTTTTAAACCTATTTTAATTATTTAGGAATTTGAAGTCGGTTTATAGTTTTTTAAAAACACTTAATTATACATATAATTCATAAAACTGTGAAACCGTCACGTCGTCGTCGGCGGCGGCGGCGGCGGCGGCGCGAGTCTATGCACCAATATAAAAGTTACTGTATGCGAGTCACCCTCTCGCATTTGACGGATCTTGTTTTTGAATGATTGAATGACACATTATAATGACACGTCATGTGAACCAATAAGTTTGATTCTGTTGGAAAACAACATATCTGTTTGCTTTTCTCAGTCGAGTTTGAAGATAATCTTGGTTTTGTATAGAGAATGATCTCGGCAGGATGATGATCCCATACCTACACCGAAATATTTTGTGGTTCCATAAATTTATTACTAAATACCGGTTAAACTCTGTTCTTGCAGGAACAGTGTTCTATCGTATCTTTTCTCGAAGCCAGTTTTTTTTTAATATTTTTAAATTACGCGATCTGAACACACAATTATAAGTATTGATACAACGGGTATTTATCAGTTATCCCGTCACCACGACAGAGTGTAAACCTGTTCAAAATTTCGGTGAAAATAGATAAATAAACACGATAAATACAAGTTGCATCAATACTTATAATTCGTTTTTTTTAAACAAGATTTTGATGTTCTCAGGTGATGGCTATCGTAATGCACGGCGACGCAGCGTTTTCCGGGCAGGGAGTTGTGTTCGAAACGATGCATCTCAGTAACCTTCCACACTTTACGACCCGTGGCACGCTGCACATCGTGTGCAACAACCAAATTGGCTACACCACTGACCCGAGGTTTTCTAGGAGCTCACCTTACTGTTCTGGTGAGATTCTGCAAGTCCCCCTATAAGCTGCCATTAGAAAGCAGTAAGGTGCATGTGCATCGATGCTGGATGCGTCAAGCTGACGACAGGGCGCTGTGGCGCTCATTAAGGGAGGCCTATGTCCAGCAGTGGACTAACATAGGCTGATGATGATAATGATAAAGGTGCATCGGGGTAATTTTGAATCCGGGTTAAGATCGGACTAACCTAATAATTCCCTAATCTAGGGTCTTTTTGAATTGGTGGCAAGGCAACTGGCAATAATTACATATAGTCGGCCATGTCGTTAGTAACCAACTATTGCGCGTGATTTCGTCTGCATTTACCAACTTCAAGAGTTTATAGAGAATAAATGTCTTTCTCCAGAATAAATAATAAATAAATAAATAATAATTTAGTCTTGAAAAGATAAGATAATGGATAATGGATTAGTTACCTACCTATCCATTTTAAGAAATGCGAAAGTAACTCAGGTCTTAAGGTGCGTGTTTAACGTATACGTAACCCATTAGCTAATGTTTGTAGTACTTCAGATGATTATTTTTAGTTTTTTTAAAAATTTCAAATCTTGATAATCATTCCGGGTAAATAACACCACACGCACTATCTGGGTTTCTTTTTTCATGTAAGGATTCTATGCAGATTTTGCGACGATACCATGTCATAGTAAAGCGATTGGTTAGTAGCACAATTATTGGGCTCCTGGAATTAATTATGAATTTATTGTATAATTTTTAATTGATATGTATAATTTCACATATTTTAATCGAATAATTACTAATTGAATGATACCATCTAATATACTTAAGTATATGTTAAGGTATGTACTATTTGACGTGTAATATTTTTGTTTACCAATAAATTGAACTATGAACTATGAAGATTCACTCTCATAACAACTTTAGCTAGATTAGAACTTCTCTTTTTGCAGATGTTGCGAAATGCGTGGATGCACCAGTATTCCACGTAAATGGCGACGACGCTGAAGCCGTGACCCACGTGGCGCGTTTGGCCATCGAATACCGTTGCAAGTTCAAAAAGGACGTAGTTCTCGATCTGGTCTGCTATCGCCGCTTCGGCCATAGTGAGGAAGACGAGCCTATGTTCACGCAACCCTTCATGTATAAGAAGATCAAAACTATGAGAACTGGTTAGCCTTACCTTTGAATAATTTTTATACAGCTTCTGCTCGTGGTGGCAATCACGTAGACAAAATGTTTGTTCTTACCTTTTTTATGGCATAATTTTCCCCCCATTTTTTTTTTTGGGGAAGGCACAGTAGGTCCTAGGTACTGCTAGAGTAGGTCTCTACTGCAGAGTGTGCCTTCCCCAAGCAAGAAGGGTTATGTATGCCATAATCACCGCGCTTGGTAGTCAAGGGGTTTAAAATACATTGGAAGCCCATACTTTCTTATTCGAAAAGCTTGCGCATACCGCCCTTTTTGAAGAAGAAATAATAGTTATTTACCAATTTCATTTAATCATAATTTTAGTAGTAACAGATATTATTACGATTCAGTGGATCTGATCTATGCTGAGAAGTTAAAAAATGAAGGCGTAGCTACGGAAGCGGACCTCAAAGGTTGGGAGAAAGAATACATGGATACGCTGAATAAACACTTCGAACTGGCTAAGAAGGTTACGAAGCTTAGCATAATGGACTGGATTGATACCCCCTGGACTGGGTTCTTGGAATCGACTGACCCCACTAAGGTTAAAAATATTTAGTAGCAAAAACTAAAAATTATGATGAAGTTAAGATACTTATTGACGTGATTTTTTTATCTGTTTCTGGTTTCCGTAATTATAAGAACTTCATCATCAACACAGCTGAAACGACCACTGCTGGCAATGGGTTAGTCCCAGCAATGCCAAGTCTGATTGTTCTCTGAATTTTAAACTTCGTACATTGCTTCCCAAGCAATGCCACGACATTTTAAGTCGACCGTTAAAGTTATTTCCTTCCCAGTGAATGGCACGAGTTTTCGGCAGGTACAGTTATCGCAAAAAGTCTAAGACAAAATTCTTTACTTGACCATGTATGTACGCAACCTATGCTAGCTTGAATAACAGTGATCTTAATAGAAGGGATCGATGTTTATCAAATGAAATAACAAATGAAGTTTCAGTCAAAATTGATTAAATTATTTTATTTCGAGCGCTACTTTCCCTCCATGGGACCCGAACATAGAAGTACTTATTCTATGGTCGGGTCCATCCAGTACATGGAACTCGAGATTATAATTATACCACGTCATCGGTTCTCACCTCCTTGGTAGTATTTTCGTGTGTATTGTATATACTCGTACATGATAATTATTATTTTATACATGATAATTATTATTTTAATATGTATATTCTTCCATCAGATTCAACCAACTGGAGTAAGCCAGACGACTATCAACACTATTGCCAAACACTTCAGCACGCCACCGGAACCCTGGGCTTTTGAATTGCACAAGGGTATTTCAAGAATTCTAATGAACCGAGATAAAATGGTACGAAAATAAAATTACTATAAATAATACGTATAATAATAAGCTTTAACTAACAACCTTTAGGTACTCCAGCCATTCTCAAGAATATTTGTAACAACAACTCCCCAACACAAACGCAAATTTCTCGCTTTGACGTTATCATTAACACTTTGACTGCGATTTTTTTTCAACGACTGCGATCTTTTTTTTAACCTAAAAAATTCGTGCTGCCTAGAGCTGTGTAGAGCACACAGCAGTTGTGTTGCGCTGCACATGCGTTTCGTTCGAAAAATATTACAGCTGTGCTGAGTCACAAAGATCTGTATTTTCTCAGCCGCTGCGCTAGTGTGGATTTACGCATATTCGTCACTTGTAGAAAACACATACCGTGTGATTTCAGCAGTCAAAGTGTTAAATAATTAAATTCAATGTCTACCTTCTAGGGTTTATGACGTACAGCCCACTGATAGACGGACAGACATACGGGAGAAGCTTTATTATTATTAGTAATATAATAGCACAGGTAATAGGATCCCTTTCGGTGTCCGCTCAAGGTACAAAGCTCGAGTGGTTCCATTTTTCCCTGGAATGCGGCTCACGCCTCTTGCCCATATTATATTTTGTACCAGATGCGCCCCGCGGCTTCGCCTGCGTGGGAATTTACGTGTCAAATGATTTATAAACCTTCCTCTTGAATCACTTCACGCATAAAAATCCGTAGTTTAAAAGATCTAAGCATACATAGGGACAGACAGACAGCGGGAAGTGACTTTGTTTTATACTATGTAGTGATTAGTAACATAGACATAATGACTGCCACACGTTAAACATAACATGTCTTCTAACAACTTAAGCCTCTAGATTACTAAGAAACTCGCCCCTCTGAGCAGGACAGCATGAGAGATGAGGTCGTTCTCAGTCTCATTATTTAATTAAGTAGGTACCCTGTTAATAATGTAGCCAACATTATAAATAAATAAATAACGTTGGACAATCAACACTGCATCAACTAGCCTCAAGCTAAGCAGAGCTTGTGTTATGGGCACTACAGTGTTTAGATGACTGATATACTTAATACAATAGATTACATAAATAGATATGTGATTTATGTTTAACGACCGCGACTAGAACACCCGGAACAAATATCTTCAGATCGTACACACCTTTGTTCCGAGGCGGTAATCGAAACCACAACCTGCTGCGTCGCAGGCGAGCCTTCGCCCACCGCGCCACAGAGGTCGTCTCGTCCCCGTGGTCTCGTCGATTAATACAGAAGACACCCAATATTCATTTATCTGTTTACTATTTTAGGTAAAGGAGGGAATAGCTGATTGGGCAATGGGAGAAGCTTTAGCATTGGGGTCCTTGTTGCGAGACCAAATACATGTTCGATTTTCGGGAGAGGATGTGGAAAGAGGGACTATGGCTCACAGGTAATCATTACGTGTAATTTTGTGTTTGTGAATCGACTTCAAAAAAGGAGTACGTTCTCAAAATAACTTAGGACTAAATGGATTATATGATCTTATGTTCTTAAGGTCTAAAATAATACATTTGCCTGAACTAGGTAACTAAGTAAACCTGTATCTCAGGCAGAAAGTGCTTAAAACGAAAAAAATATAGGTAATCACATCAATCA
Source organism: Eupithecia abbreviata (assembly GCA_943735965.1). NCBI lineage: Eukaryota > Metazoa > Arthropoda > Insecta > Lepidoptera > Geometridae > Eupithecia > Eupithecia abbreviata. Next base: position 11,539,304 of record OX030973.1, read on the forward strand.
GTAGTCATAATAAAAGAAAGCAACGGTGCAAATTTGTAAAATAACTTAATTATGCTAACTACGCTAAACTAATACCTAATATGAAATAAAGGTGCTGAGGTACAAAATTAATAGCCTACTTTAATAAGACTAATGTCTTTTCTGTGTCATCTTGCTGACTGACATACATTGCGCCACATTCCTACATCAATCAGTAATACGTACCTACTAAAAAACGGAAAAATCATATGGAATATAAATAAATAAATAATGCTGGACAATTCACACAGCATTATCTAGCCCCATGGTAAGCAGAGCTTGTGTTATGGGTACTAGATAACTGATATACATAATACTATATACATAGATAGATATTTTTTATTATACATAGAAAACGACCAGAACACCCGGAACAAATATCTGCAGATCGTACACACAATTGTTCCGAGGCGGGAATCGAACCCGCAACCTCCTGCGTGGCAGGCGGACCTTCGCCCACCGCGCCACATCGGTCGTCATCAATATAATAAACTCCTAACAAAAAGATATGAATAAGAAAATTAAATAAATTAATATGAATGTAAAAAACTAAACGAAGCTCCGGTATGATCCCTGAACTGACATTTGTGGGCTTTAGGTAGGGGTTTGAACCTTTTTTGACCATATCTGCAAATGAGGTTTCTTCTACTGGCATCGAGGTCTTTTCAATTGTCTTGATGAGGTCTTTCAGCTGGTGGGATTGGGCAAGTTTGTCTTGGAGCATTTCAATATTGCAGTAGGCCTTCACAACTTTGGCTTTTACAGACTGGTAGTGGACGGCAATTTGCGAAGTGCCATTCATTACCCACTTTACGACAGAGAGCGCTTACCTGTTGCTTTTGCTCAGAGTTCAGCTTGCCTTCGGACGCAATAGTGCAAACCTCATTCAGGCACTGGTTGATTGAGTTCGTTTAGCCTTGTATTTCTGGGGTAGTCATAGTCACTACTTCGTACTGGGTTTCTTGGGCGGCGGCGGGCACATGGCGAGGAGGAGGATCAGGAGCGGGCGTGGTGGGGGTCGGGGGCGACGAGTGCGCAGTCCGAGTGCTCCGGTGACCGAAGGGACTGGAGATCTCAGAATACAGAAAGTCCAGAAACCGCGTTCAACTGTAATTGCAAGCTACACGCTGTGTCCAAAAACAAAACAACGTCCCCCGCCCGCCTCACCTTCCCACCCGCGTAATGTTGTTGCTCTGGCATTATTTGCCCGTTTTTGGGGTAAATTTTGGGAGTATTGGAATTAAGATAATAATAGAATAAAAATTGTCCTTTTCTATATAACTATGTACCTACCAGATTATCTCAAGAAATAGATAGGTTCATCAAATAAAACACGGTTAAGATTTAAAAAAAACATTTAATTTCCTTTTTGCTGAGTAAGCTTTCTAAAATATTGTCTCTTGGAGTTTGAACTAATAAACAAAGATTTACATTTAGATAAATAATGAAATCTTATGTCTAGATATTTTTCAATCACAGCCCTTATCAGAATGTTTCTGTGGCTTAAACCGTTTATATGGCTATTCTCAACTGGAAATATGTCATTTTTTCCGATGAATTGCTTATAAATTAAAATAACGAATGCCAAACGTTGAGAATTATAAATAATAAATAAAGAATGCTGGACAATTCACACAGCATTATCTAGCCCCATGGTAAGCAGAGCTTGTGTTATAGGTACTAGATAACTGATATACATAATACAATATTTTACATAGATAGATATTTTTTATTATACATAGAAAACGACCAGAACACCCGGAACAAATATCTGCAGATCGTACACACAATTGTTCCGAGGCGGGAATCGAACCCGCAACCTCCTGCGTCGCAGGCGGACCTTTGCCCACCGCGCCACATCGGTCGTCACAAATTATTAATATTCTACAACGAATAAAAGCCCTCAAAAGGTAATAAAAAGAAGGGTAAATCAAAACTCTTATTTGGCAACACTAACAAGATGGACGAATCACTCTCTATGACAATTGAAAACAGAGAAATTATTTAATTATTTAAATAAGACGATACCTAAATGCGATACTTACACGTGAAATGTGATTCCATCCTGTTTCTTTTTTAGACCCGCTGCATTTTTACAGGTAGGAACGACACAAGACGGCATAATTTAGCTAAATTGGTCACCGCTAAAACACGTCACGCGATACGACGTTCACAAAGTAACTGATCAGTTGCGCGTCAAACTACTCTATTTAAGAGTAGTTTTTGTAGCGTCAGTATTAGGCGCGCTCACGGTTTCTGGACTTTCTGTATTCTGAGCTGGAGATATCCATTTCGCACTAATTTAGTTTGGATTGTTAGAAATATATCTCATTAATTCAATAAAGTTCACACACGCTACTAAAGATTTGTCACAATTGGCAATAAACGAGGTCACGATTGAGTAATTGATTATTTGCAAATTCTGTACATCAAGGCACGTCTTGCCTCAACGATGACCACGAATGTGATAATGGGTAAACCAGATGCTGGACGGCCTAGCTTCAGCCTCCCGATCTATCGGTCTTGACATGAATTTGGATAAAACCAACCATAGTCATGATCAATGGTCACATTGATCCAAGGCCGGTGGTCATACATGGTCACCTTCTCGAGATCGTTTCCGAATACACCTACCTCGGGCAAATTCTGTTGTGAAAGGCCATGCCCTCGATTTTTAAGAAAACAATAACTGCATACTGTAGCTACTGGTACTGCTACAATCGTTTTTTTAAAGCTGTTACCTTTTTGTTTGTTTTTATGTTTTTTATATAATTATGGATGAAATAAAAGAAATATAACTCATTGTAGGCACCACATCTATCACCATCAAGGAGTTGACGGTGCGACGCACCGCATTTTTGATTTTCTGTACCCGGATCAGACAGAATATGGGCTTTACAATAGCTCGCTCTGCGAGTTTGGTTAGTTTTTTCCTTGAATACCTACATAATCTATTACGTTGCCCTGCGTTAACGCTGCTTTACAGCAAGGAAAGAACACGTTTACCCCAGCGGTTGTAAGTTCTTCGCGAGAACAATAAATCGAATCAATCTAGGACAATCTTAACAAGTGATAATAATTTCAGGTGTCCTCGGCTTTGAAACAGGTTATTCAATGTCAAGTCCAAAACTACTGACTATTTGGGAAGCGCAGTACGGTGATTTTGCGGACACAGCGCAGCCTATGTTCGATACCTACATTGCTAACGGCGAGAGCAAGTGGGTGCAGCAAATGGGTATCGTAGTGAAACTCCCACATGGCATCGACGGAGCGGTAAGATCTATCCCACAAGAATATGATAAAAGTGCTGATATCTTTTATGTGCAAGTTCCATACTTCCTCCGATCTTAATTTGTTACGTTCCTACCATACTAGCATACAAAGTCTATCTATAGAATCCTGGAGTCCTTGAGAATACTTAGCAGATCTAAGTTAATTAAAATTTAATGATAAATTTTTTTTTTTTTTTTTTGCTTTAGATATTTGTCTTCTCGGCTTAGAGAGAAACCGGTAATAACTGAAGCACCGGTAATTAATAACAGAGGCGAACTTCACTAGGAAGTTCATTTTGAAGAAATTTTCTTACTATTCTACATGTGTTTAAAATAACAGCCTTCTGTAAAAGGATAAACGTGGACTTTGGCAAATCTAGTTATTCTATGGATTGGAATAACTGTTTTGGAATTACGCCGGTTGATGACAAAACTATTGGGACAATAGATACCTTTTGAAGACGCCACATACTAGTTATTTAATTTTTCAGGTCTACGTATTTTGATAGTTTCTCTGCGATGGTGTTTTGCAGGTTGTGCGTATTAGGGATCGCAATGTAAATAAGAAGTGCTGTGCTATTGGTTTTATCTAGAAGGGTTAAGTTTGATCTATTGAAGTGTATGGTTCTGTCGGTGAGGATGGCTCTATCAAAGTAGAGTTTGTGGGTGGCGTTTACCAGTACAGATTCCAGTGTGTATTTGTAGTAGGGTCGTGGTTTATCAGTTGTGTCTACGAGTTTGTATTTATGAGCCAGATTCTGATGGATTATATTAGCTACCTGGTCATGTCTGAACTTGTAGTCGGTTTGGGCGATCGTTTTACAGGCTCCAGTGATGTGCTGTATGGTTTCGGAACTGCTGTTGCAGCGTCGGCACATGTCAGTTGGAAGGTTTCGGATCTTCATAATGTGCTTTTTATAATTACGGGTTTTAATCACCTGGTCCTGTATCGCAATCATGAAACCCTCAGTCTCAGGAAAGAGTTCACCTCGGCTCGTTCCTCGGCTGAGCCATTCGTTTGACGCCTGTTTGTCGACGGTGGGCTGGCCCAAGTAATGGTGGTGCCTTCCGTGCAGAGACTTACGGGTCCATTCTGCGATAAAAGTCTGTTTGTCAACTATGTTTTCGTTGGGTTGTTTCATGTGGTCGTGTAGATTGAGGGGTGTAAGTTTTTTATCTAGGTTAGCCAGTGATTTATGAATTAAAGATGAATCAGATTTTGAATGGAAATATGACCTTAACGTTGCAATTTGTTTGTTGTTTAGATTATGGATGTCGACAATTCCTCTCCCTCCTTCGGACCGAGGCAGTACCTGTCTCTGTATACAGGCACGCGGGTCTTGTTTTCGGTTTTTAGCCACCGAAACATTGATCATGCGTTGTAGGCTTTTCAGCTCAGTTTTAGTCCATTTTATACCAAAGGAGTAGGTACTTTAGAATGGGAAGCGTAAGAATTTATTGCTTTAGTTGTGTTTTTAGAGTTAAGTTGTGAATTTAATATTGAATTTAGCCTGTGTTTACATTTTTGCGTAAGATTGTTTTTAATTTCTATTGAATGAATTTGTTTTGCTTGGATATATCCTAAGTATTTGTAGGTTTCGTTTTCTAGCAGAGGGTCTATAGTGACACCAGTTTCCATACGATTTGCGTGCTGGTAAATGTTTTCAGCTTTCATAGAGTTGATCTTGCATTTGTCTATCCCGAAATTCATTGTAATATCCCGTGAAAACTCTTTTTATTAGGTGTTCGAGGTTAGACTGCGTAGAAGAATACATTTTTATGTCATCCATATATAAAAGATGGTTGAGCTTGCAATCTTCCCGTTCTTTCTGTCTGTTATCTTCGTAGCGAAGTGAGTACTTATCCCAAGTTGGTATAACTCAAGCTGTTGGACAGAGGATTTAGCGCTAGACAGAGGGCTAAGTAAATCCCCTTGGAAAATGCCTCGCTGTATTTTTATTTGCTCTGTCTTAAAAGTCGGCGCGATGTCTGTGCATGCAGCTTAGTGGTCCACCTAGACAGATTTTTCTAGAAAACCAACTAGTTCTGCGTTTACTTTATAAATTGAAAGTATTTTGAGTAACCAAGAAAGTGGGACAGAGTCGAAACGCTTTTTTGTAGTCTATATAAATATAGACAGTGTATAGATCGTCTCTCATTTTCTGCTCACTGTTTAAAACTATTGCATCTATCGTTAATTGCTCCTTGCATCCCTGACTGAATTTCCTGCATCCTTTCTGTTGTTCTGCTAAAATGTTGTTTTCTGTTATGTGTTTGTAAATTAAATTACTTATGCATGCTGTTAGTATTTTATAAATTGTTGTAATTGAAACTCGATCTATAGACATTATACTAGCTAATGGTGTTCCAAAATAAATCGATTTGCTATTCTTGATTGATTGTAAGGGTCCAGAGCACTCGTCTGCCCGCCCGGAGCGCTACATGTCGCAGTGTGATGATGATGAGGACGCTATCCCCGACCTCGACGCCAAGGACTTTGAATGTGAGTTACTTACGTATGTATTTTGGATAACGTTAGTAAAACCGGTGTTTTTTTTTTGTTTGAAATTCCTTTTCCTCTAACTTAATCAGAGACTTTTGCTAACTTTTTTCTTTTTTTTAATTAACATTATTGTGTTTTACTTAGGTATATTGTTTATATCTACTTATTCTTATCTTACGGCTTTATATATTATACATATGTATGCTATATTATATAATATATTTTAATATATATATGTATATAAACACATATATGTATATATTTATAAGGTATCATAATCTTATCTATTAATTTCTTATAATTACCTGTTTAACGATCTTTACATAATATTGTAGATACTTGTCACTAATTACTTTTATTACCGTTGGTTAACTAACCTGATCTAAGATGCCCTGACTTTCTCCTCGGTCGTGTCAGTCTGCCGTCCCATAAGAGTCAATAAGGGAATATAGAATGCTCATGCTAAACTCCATGTGTTTGCGCACTAACTTTTGTACATAAATTTATTTATGTCTAACTATTGTACCTACTATAAATTTATTTACGTCCAAACGTCATTTAAAACGGGATATTTACCATTTCATTTTTGAGTTTTCCAATATTTCGGTAAAGTTTCATGCGCCATGTCAAATACCATAACATTGTAGGTAAATAAGTATCCCGTTTTTTGTGTTAATAACCATGATAGTTTCAAAAGTTTTATTAATGTCTAGCTTACAACTGGCCGCTGTGTCCGAAATTCGACGAGGTGGATATACAAATCTAGATTTGCGCCGCGCCGCCGCCGCCTCCGCCTCCGGCTGTTTCCAATATTGATAGGCTCGTCTGGTCATCCAGACGATGATATTATTATAACTTAAGAAATTATAGGAGTTTTTTGGAAGTTTCGTTTTGTTTTCTATAATGGAAACTAGTGGCTGATACCGCTTATTATGTTCACACGACTTGATTAGTAGGTACACTAGGTACCTTCAATATGCTTGCTCCTAAAATAATATATTAATTTACTAATTAATCTTTTAATATATTTAAAACTGAAAATAGTTTTATAGTTAATAGCATAGGATAGTAAGTGCTTTGGTTGTACATGCTGTAAACTCCTATCTTCTTTACTAAATAAATAAATATCGAATAATTATGACTTTGACTACAGATTATACAATTTTTAACAGTGAAACAACTTCGCGCTTGTAACTGGACAGTAATAAATTGCACGACGCCAGCAAATTACTTCCACGCGATGCGGCGGCAAGTAGCGATGCCGTTTCGCAAGCCGATGATTCTGTTGACGCCCAAGATCGGCCTCAAGCATCCCTACTACCGCTCGCCTTTCAAAGACTTCTTGCCTGGGACTAGTTTTCAGAGGTAGGTTATGGCCTGCTTGTCTTCATTGATCTTTCGAGACTCAGAGAAGCACAGAGCTGGGGTGGAGCAGCTCGGCAATGGTCTGTGATGTGGCATACCCCCCAAAAGGGGGGGGGGGGGGGGGGGAGTCTTCGGGACAAAGTGCGTAAGTTTTGTAGAGTATGGAATCAGCCGAGTGACTCTTTTCTCACAGTTTCGGTCCGTGTAACCGCAAGGTTGGCAGGACTGTGGGCAGGACCATGGGAAGGTTGGAGAGAATTATCTTTCTAGGTCTGGAATAGAAACATTTTAGAACGTATAGTCGCAACGTAAAAAAGTCCATTTCAGCTTGTACCTTTCTATCAGAAAGCTATCAGTAATTCTAGACTAAAAAAAGTACAGGGCCTCTATCTACTTAGTTAGCAAGTTAAGCAATTGAACGAGACTGGAGCCCAGTAAGCTAGCTATCGCGCTAACCGGTGTAAAACCACTAAGCTTATTGGACTGTACTTAGGCAGTTGTCTCACCGCCGCCGGCGAGAAAACGACTAACTATCGGCTATTTTCTCGCTCAAGAAACGTACAGTTAGATATACATTCCGTGTAAACAAAAGAGATGTATATACAAATAGTTGATCGCTGACTATTCACACTGCCGCCGGCGAGGATTCGCTTCACTAGTTTGTCGCTGGGTTGAGAGCCAGGAAAATAACACTCGCTCAGCGATCAGAAAACTCACGCCGAGAGAGCAACGAGCGGTCATTCCTCTCTACAATGCGAGTAATCGCTCGTCTAACTCGCACACTCGCTTATAGCCGAGCTACACAACTATCGGAACTACGAACTCGCTCCCCGCTTTACGCCGATTCGTTTCTACATTCTAGCTCTGCTCGCTACTCGTTCATCGTTCCCGGTGAGACAACTGCCTTACACCTAAAGTAAAGTTAATATTTATTATATAAAATACATGTAAATAAGGTCCATAGGTGGTGTATGTTTAAATAAGACACAATGTATTAGACTACCTAGAACACAGTCAGATATTATACTTAACTTTTCGACTTGGCAGGGCTACTGCTATGGCTCTTGATATGACGACTCATCATAGGTAACACTTTTTTCAGAGCAATACCCGAAAGTGGACCTGCTAGCCAAAAACCAGAAGGGGTCAAGAAGTTGATTTTCTGCAGTGGTAAGGTATCCATTACCATCCATGAACTGCGTCAGGAGAAAAAGCTGGAGGACAAGATAGCAATGTGTCGCATAGAACAGTATTACCCCTTCCCTTACGATATACTGCTAAAAGAGTTCTGCAAATACGAAAAAGCTAAAGTTGTATACATCCAAGAAGAACATAAGAACCAGGGTTTATGGCCTTTTGCTAGAGTGAGACTGGAAAATTTGATTGGGAAGAAAATAGAGTAAGTTGTATGATTTTACTTTTCTCCCTAAGTTTCCTTTTGCTTGATAATCAGGTATCAAGGAAATCTGAGATTAATGTAGAGGTAGTGTATATTTAGGCATATATGCTGAAACAACCTACAGACATGTCAAAAGTTGTTGTTAGGCTTGAACCCATTCTGAGGAATCTAAGTATAAATAATTCCTCATACTTGGTTCTTGTTTAAATGCACCTTCACAATGTATACAATCAAGTCGTTTCCGCTGTCTGTTCGCTTTCATAGATCTTTTAAACGACTCAATGGATTTTAATGCAATTTTCAGCAAGATTCAAGAGAACGGTTTATAAACCACCTGACACATAACTAGATTTCCACGCGGGCGAAGCCGCGGCGCAGCTAGTAATGTATTAGATACATCTAAAAAGAAAGAACCCAAAAATTGTTGTGCCCTGACAGGGTTTTATGCATTGTGTACCTACCCACAAAGATACTACACCTAAAAAATTTCTTCATATCATAACAAAACTACCTGTGTGTATGAAATCACATACACACAGGTAGTTTTTTTATGATATGAATATATATAGCAATCTTTCGCAAGGGAAGTAAAGGTTGTCGCATACCTGAAAAGAACCGCTGCTGTAGCGTTACAGTTGTAGTCAGGCTGATAAATCACCTGTCGTATTTAACATTGACAAAACTTGCATCCCATTCGTTTCTATTTGCTTCCTATATATTCTAGAAGAAATTCAATTATTTAAAGTCCGTACCTGGCCGTAGGCAAGTGCGTAAGGAATCGCTGAAATTTATATCAACCAATAATAGCTTCCTATTTGCTCGCTTCGAAGCCTTCAACCATAGATCTTGTACATATTAAGGAAATAAAGATAACATATTGATATAAGATGAAAAGGTTGTGCCAGTGCCTGTCAAAAAATGGAAAGCAATGGCCGTAGACTATATGCCGATGAAATTATAACTTAACTTATAATAACTTAACTTAATTATAACTTAAATTTATATATACCAATAATATCAATAGTTACTAGTACATACCTACCTGTACCAGTAGCTGATCTAGCCCAAAGCAAAGCAGAGCTTGTGTTATGGGTACTAGATGACTGATATACATAATAAAATACATTACTCGTACATAAATAGCCACCCGTCTATGGAATGCTCTCCCTCTGGATATCAGATGTGCAAAATCACTCCCTATCTTCAAAAAACTGCTGCATCAGCATTATTTATCCATATAAAATATTGATAGCCTTATCTTATGTCTATGTAAGTTTATTATAATGTTTGTTATGTAGGTATTTAGTGTATTTGTTATCAAGTATTTATTAAAGTGCCACCGTCTATATTGTTCGTTCATGTCCAGTCCATCCCAAGGTTGCCTGGAAGAGATCGCTCTCAGCGATAAGGCCGCCCTTTATACCTTTATTCTAAGTTTTTATCTCTGTATTATTTTCTGTTTTGTGTGGTGTAATAAAGTGTTATCTATCTATCTATCTATAAATAGATATTTTTTATTATAGATAGTAAACGACCAGAACACCCGAAATAAATATCTGCAGATCGTACAGCCATTTGTTCCGAGGCGGGAATCGAACCCGCAATCTCCTGCGTTGCAGGCGGACCTTCGCCCACCGCGCCGCAGAGGTTGTCAATCTGTGTTGAACTAGCTGTACTAGTAGCCTTTTCCATCCTATGGTACCCCAATAGAATGGAAAAGGCTAGGAAAAGCGAAACTTGGTACTTACCAGGTTCAAATGATGGTCATGACAGGTAGGTAATAATTATAATTATAATTAAATTCATTTATTCAGATAATAATAATCCATGGTGTTAGTTTGCTTATAACTAGATGTTAGTACTTATAATTAACTACAGATTTTGTCCTTTGGACCAATTGGTGCATTACCGGACAGTTACATTTTCCAGCAATCGCGGTTAGGATGCTGTTGCAACTCCCGCGGGTTCTTATCTAACCAAGAGTACCAGAGATCGTACCTTACGGGAGCGGAGTGGTTTACTTCTTAAATCTTTGGGTGATGATGATCATCTCAAAATGTAAAGCTACCTATTTGCATTTTAAATCCTCTATTCAATAAAAAGTCTTTATCTCGACTGACTTTATCTCGTGTGAATTTTGTTGGTCGTATTCGTGACATATTTTGCAACGAATTCTAAGGTTACCTGGAAGAGATATAAGGCCGCCCTTTATACCTTTATTTTAAGTTTCAATTTATGTATGTGTGGTATAATAAAGTGTTTATCTATCTATCTAATTCTGAGTTCGACTATAGGAATGTCCGAACTTGCAGGGTGGTGTGCCGTCCGGCCAGTTCTGCTTCGGCAACCGGAATCAAATGGATCCATGCTAAGGAACTGAATGCACTAAAGGAGGGCATCTTAAAAGGGGTATAAACACATTAGTAATTGTAAGGTGTGTTTAACGATAAAAATTGCTGATAATATTTCATTATAAGTAGAGTAAAAAAAAAAAATAGTTTCTGAAATGTTCACTGTACCAATACCTATATTATCATCATCACATCAGCAGCCAATGTTAGTCCACTGCTGGACATAGGCCTCCCCCAATGAGCGCCATAGCGCCCTGTCTTCAGCTTGACGCATCCAACATGTAATGCACAGTTGCATTAGACTGACCTACATAATGCTTGTATAATAGAGATCAGTGCGTTATTATAATATATTACAGCTATAGAGTATTATTTTTGAACAGTCGATTACACACATTTACAAAAATCCCCAGTGTCACAATATGCTATCTACCGGCTAAGTTGTTTTTCAGAAATACCTACCTATAGTCTATCCATCCAGAATGTAGAATGTTTGTAAACATAAGAAATCAGCTGATTTTTAGGGTTATCACCACGAAATTATGCAGGCCTAATAGAATTCTAATGATTTCACATATACATTCTATTAGATTTATTTCTTTTTATAATCCTGACGTCAATTCTATGCAAAATCTAATTATTTCAATTTACAAATCGACATTATGTGGTCAAAAACAAAATCACTAGATATTTTTTGTCTTTGTAACAGTGCCATCCCTAACGAATCCCAGTTTTGACGTCCCGTGTTGCAAACAGTTGGTTACTTTTTAACTACGATTTCGAATCAAGCATAGCACTATGACCATACATATTTCTGACAGAGAGTATTATTTTAATTTAGCCAGATTATTTAACGTTTAATTTCACGCTGCATATTTGCTTAGCGACAATCAGTCCAAAAGTTAGGAATTCTTCCAATTTCATCAATAATGTTTAGTGATTCAAGGAAAATACTTTAAACAGGCACTTATTTACATTTAATTGAGTTGGCACAGGTGAAAAATCGTTTGAGAGTACAAAAAGTCTAATGATTTTTAGTCTTATTTCATAATCCTTTAGCTTTTATTCCATTCTATAAGGATAGGTAATGATAAAAGTAGGCTGATTTCACAGGGGTGCTTTGTTTATGCCATTTAATTATTTACATCAAATATCACCAGCCCAGTAAGGCACCCCCATCAAAGCTCAAGATGTGAACTAAATAAAAAAATGTTTTTCACCCCTACATCAGCTGATTGAACTGTCAGTGGCTCTGTTTACAAACATTCTATATTCTGGATGGATAGACTATAGGTATAAATATACCTAGGATGTTACACATAGCTTGTTAAATATTGTCTTATCATAGATATCTATTGTCTCACATTACTGAAATAATAAAACTATCAAGTCGACGAATGTTATTGTTGTCTACAAAGTTGTTATATGTTATTCTGTATTACGCATATTTTTGTGTTTTCCTTTTTTGTACAACATGTGTGTGTGTGTGGTTGAATAAATTCTTTTTTTTATTCTTTTATTGTACTAAAGCCTACTGCAAAAAAAAAAATTAAAAGTTATCACTTGTTTTATTTATTTTATTCAACAGAGTCCTCCACTTATCTCATAGTTTTAGGTACCTACTTATTTAATTTGAACTTTCTGACGTGTACCATTGTTGACACTTTTGACCCTTTTAATCGCCAAAACAAAAAAGAAGTTGAAGTTGACTTAGCTTACTTAAATGGAATATTTTATCCAGTGGAGACTAAATTATTCCATAGATGAAAGAAATTCTAGATAGTGCATGCGGTGCTTTAAGTATAACCAAGGAACATAACTTAGTATAACCTTGACAATTTTGACACATGTTGGTATCACTGTGAGACAATACCATTGTTATGTTGAAGCTATTTATTGTTATGTTGAAGTTGAATTAAGGCCCCGAACACCAGGAACGAATAACTGCATATGTAGGTACACAATTGTCTCGAATCGAACCCGCAACCACCTGCGTTGCTGGCTAAACTTCGTCCAAGCGCCACAGAGCTTATGGGGGACGGTCATTTAGGGGAAAGGTAATGTCACATCACTATTAAGTGGTGGTATCGTAGGGGAAAATAATTACCCACCGTACCACTGGAGGTATGGTCGGTGGTACGTTGGGTCAGAAGGGGTAGTAGAACAAGTTTTGGTGTTCTACCTAATATGAAAGAAACTACAGAGGAGAGATGAACGTCAAAATAAGATAGGATTCGTCATCGTCATCTTTTGGCAGCTGATTAACTATAAAGAAAGAAGATGAGTCGATTGTTCGAAGTATTTTGTATTTATTTATTTATGTCTGAAGTATGTATAAAACTGTTGTTTGAGTGTCCGCCTGTCTGGCCGTATTCGCGTCGTCGGTCGTCGTCGTCGCCGCGTCGCGCGTCGCGTCGCTCGGTCCAACGCTCAACTTCACTTACACGCTACAAACTTATTATTTACTAAAGTTGAATAAGTTCTAACAAATCGCTCACGAATAATATCAAGGGATCTTTTGAGAGAAAAATTTGTTGGTTAAAACTTAAAAAAATATCGATGGAGTGAAGTCTCGGGCGGGCATATATCTTCAAATTTGCGCATGCGTGAAATTCCCTATAAAACCCGCGGAGGTGCAGTGCGCCGGCAGACGGTGTTTCATACCGCCCGGTCGAGAGGCTGTATGAAACTCTGTCTTGTAAAACCTGTCTCACTTACCTAGTAGTAGGTAAGTACTACCTATGGTATATATAGGTAGATAGGTGCGACTATTGCCCGATGTAGGTAGGTGCCTATAGGTTTAGAAAAGCTTTCCGCACTCAGCTACGTTAGCCGTGTTGTTTTGTTCCCTACCACATCGATCGGTGCATGTCTTCGCTTTACTCCCTGGGTAGGTAGATACCATTGACGATAGTATCGAGAATTCGAAACGCCTATGCAGTTCTAATAAAATAAAATACCTAAATCCTATCCAACCTCTCCCTCAGTTGAGCAGATGATGAAGGTTGAGCAAATGTGGATTCGGTCGGACCAAAGTGAAAGGATGGGAACTAATAGTGGGTACTGCCCATATAGATAGACCTCCCTGGCAGGACCCTAATCAGTACTTGAAGCCCTCACCGAGTTAATCACTTCTTTTTCTAGATATGATTATTTAGTATTGGTTGGCGACCTTAATTTGGATATTTTAATCCCTGAATCATGTAAAACCAAGCTACTAGTGCAATTTCTGTACAGCCTAAATCTTACGCAGAGAATCTCAGAAAGTGTGTGGGACACTTTACAAGCCACAGTGCAAACCCTCATTGACATAGTATGCTCTAGTCCGTAAGACCATCGTCACCATGCTATGTTGCAGGTGGAGTTGGACATAAGAAAGGAAAAACCTATTCCAAGAATCGTTACTTATAGGCCCTAAGGAATATCATACTGGAACATTTTGGAAATGACCTTAACTGCATAAAATGGGAGTATTTTATGCAAGCAACTGATGTTCTGGTCTACTGATGATACCTACTGGTCTTCTCGTTAGGGTGCTATTTTAGGTATACTTTTGGTAAAAAGTTGGAGCGCGTTGTCCTTTTGGTCAGCGACATTGTACGTAGAGTGGAGCCATAGCACATCGATCTAGAATGACAATGTATTGAGTAGTACCATTCCTTATCTATGGCAGTACCTACCTACCAAAGATTCTTGTACGGAATAGGCTACTATAATCTTTGTTAAGAATATACCTATTGTTTATCGTCCCCATTGGATTATGAATGAAGGAATAAATTAAATACGTTATTGATTCGGATAACATGATCCATATAGACAGTAGATAATTAAAATTAAATGTCGAATAGAGATTACACCTGCGTTTAATTTATTTATAAATCTAGGAGTTAGACGTTGACATTACCAAACAGTTTGTAAAGCTTCGGTAGTGTCATTGTTTCAATATGTATCTATGATCCAAAATGTTCTATAATAAATAAAGATTTTTATTCTTTTTTTTTATTAGGGATGTATTGTTTGCGCACTAATTTGTGCTTGTACACTTGTACCTAGTAACTACATTATAAAAAAAATCGGTGCACTTGGATAGTATCCGTTGTAACTGGCCATCGTTGCGGAAATTCGGCTACGAGGACATACCATTTTGATTTCGTTTTAGTAAACACCCTGTATAGATCAGGGCATCTGATTTTTGATCTACTTTTTGACTTTGCAAAATTTTAGTCCATAAATTTCCGACGTGATGTGGTAGGTAACAAAATTTTGATTTCCATACTAGTTTGATATAGTTTGGTCATGAATAAATATAGGTAGGTACTCGTAATATGAGCGACGGTGCGTATTCATTCTAAATAATAATATTAACTCTTCATTGTACTAACAATAATTTTCTTATTCACTAAATAGTCCTATTGAATATGGTAGGTATGTGTTATATTTTTTCCTGGATCTATAAGCTATTCTTTCCGCGGGTAGGCCCAAGTAGGTAAGTTGGCATCGCTCGCCTTTCGAGTACCTATTCGTTAAAAATAACGAGCCAACAAATTATGCCTCTTTGCACTTCTATTATATTGATTGCACTGTGAGCATCTCTGCCGCCAAGATATTATTTTTACTATTTATTTGAGTATTTTTTGTAGAGATTTACTACCTACTACTAAAGCTTTATGCGGTGTTCTGATCGTTTTCTATGTTCTATGTATATAAGAAAAATAATGATCTATCTCATGATGTAGGTATATGATCCCACCGCAGGGCTTCTTACGCTACATAATTATCAGGTCTCATCAAAAATGCAGGTAGGTATTTGAAAGTCCTACAAGTATAATGGCTGCTAGACATTGGTGTGTCAGGCCAACGTGCCACGTTCAAAGAATGCCTAGGTACTGCATTCTTTGAACGTGGCACGTTGGCATAAATAAGAAATTTTAGAATTATAAGTTCTTTTACTACCAAAGGTTGTGCAGAAGATGTGTGTGATCTAGTCGAATTTCAGCCACAGCGGCCAGTCTCAACGTAGACTAGGTGCGCAAAACATAAATTATAAAGACTAGGTCTCAAACATGTAGGGCACATTGTAGGTACGTCGTGGGCCTATTTAATGATAATACGCACCTGCATTAGTCAAGCTTATATCTACCAGGGACACTTAACTTGCCCTGCTAGTATGTACTTATGTATGAGACAAATGATGTACCTAACTGAATTTTGGATCAACCAATTGGACTGACTTAGATATTATTTATACCTACCTATAATAAGTTCGATGACAATGAATGCAGTCAAGTCAGTGCTTAGCTTATGCAGTCACCGAACTTATAAAAGTCAAAGAACAGTCAGTCACTAGTCTCCATCATCATACCACCGAGCTGGTATGATGATGGAGACAGAAGGTGGCCATAGTAACTCCTAAACGAAAAGTCGTAACCCCTATTCATTGTATTTGTCTTTCAGGACCAAAGTTCTGGACTTTAGTTTAAGATGGTAAAAGTACAAAAGCTTGTTTTTTTGGTCGATTCTTACGATCTTGGTCTGATCAAATTTCAAGGTAGCAAATATGTTCCAGCTTCAGCTACAAAAAATCGCCTTTATGATAGATAAGTTTCTGCCCGAAACGGTTTTAAGTTGTTTTATTTTATTTATGGGATAAAAAGTACCTAGCCTGTTTTATTCCAGGCCTGGAACTACCTGTATGTTTGCAAAATTTAAACCCGATCCGTTCAATAGTTTGAGCGTAAAGTAGAAACAGACATCCATCCATACTTTCATACATCTATCCAAACTTTCGTTTTTATAATATTACGTACATATAAATAAAAGAACATCCTAACAGATTTGGTTGAGTGCTCAAAGCCCTAACAGAAGTAAAACATACATTTCTTATACCAAAGAGTTCTGCTTAAAAGACCGCCAATTGTATCTAGTTTTTTAAGTTTTTATTTACGTTGTTATTTTATACTAAGTCAGCAATAAAAGATTATCTATCTATCTTATACGAGTAGCATAGCAATTTATGTTAGGTAACGTAGGTACCTTTTACCAAACCTTACCTACATTCATCAAGTCTGTAAGAGCTCGTTCGTACGAGCGAAAAGCGTGAAGGATTTTTTACGCTCTCGATGTCACGCTTGCCTGTCTCGCTCGCCTCAGTAATACATTGAAATGAATAAAGCTAAATTATGACCAGTAGCGGTTTGTGTCGCTAGAAGGACAAAAACAAGAAGCCAGGCTTCAAGAACAGAAGGCATTCTAGGTACATCCTCTGAATGAACAGAGGGCAGTTTGTGATACTGTACGAAGACCTGAGGCAATATCTCAGTAAATGTTTTTATTATTTTCTAATGACTTTAAGAAATTTTTGGACTTGCACATACATAAGAATATAACATAAGAAACACGTCAGACCGCTGTCTGCCGTGTGCTCCATGCACGCGGCAGACTTAACGCTGCGCCGCCGCCGGCGTTTTATTACCGCCCGTTTGAATAGCAACGCGAAGATTTGCATGGTCTATTCCTTTCACACATAAAACATCGCGTTTTAAATACGCTGACGTGCGAATCGCTACTTGGTAACACATTTGTTCTATATGAGCGGATTTTTTAAGCGCGATAAAAATGCGCTTGTGCGAACTAGCTGTAAAGGTAAAATGAATGGAAAGAAAAAAGGTAACGTCAGTTAGGTAACTGACGTTACCTTTTTTCCTTCAATTTATTTTATAACAACATTACAACCTTCGGTAAGTACACAAACGACCTGACGTCATTTTGACAAATCACAAAATACCAATCGATGTTTTAGTGCTAAAATTTAACATTTTACTTTGATACACTTAATTTGACAAATCATGAATCTTTTTAACCGTTGCTGTCGTCTTTCACAGTTCGGACGGGTTCCGTTACAAACTGCTCCGTGCTGCAAAAATATCGCACGGGACTTGCCACGCAAGAACCAAGCTGACAAAAATGTGCCGCTGAAATTGTTGCTGGCAAATAATTGTACTGGAAAACTTCATACTCTGTTTACATCGGGCTCATGGACTCAAGTTCGCTTTTGCAAAAGCTGCCCACCTGGGTATTTGCATCGCGACCTCATCCCGCCCAACTTCGACGCATATAGAAAGGATTGTAACAAAGACGTAAGAAAAACTAAGTGGGGCGCTGAAGATGGCAAGATCGGCACGACATACGTTGTAGCTTATTTCGGCTTCCTAGCCACTATGTATGCGTCGAAAGCGACAATCATTGAAATGGCAATGATTATGGCCCCGGGGCCAGAGGTGCTCGCTTTGGCCTCAATTGAAATCGATATTTCAAATATTCAAGAGGGAGCTTGCTGGTCGATCAAATGGCGAGGAAAACCGCTTTTCATTAAGAAAAGGTCAAAGGCGGAAATTGATAAAGAAGATAAAACCCCTATGTCTGCATTACGTGATCCAGCGACAACGGCGCAACGCACACAGAAACCTGACCTGTTGGTAGTCATTGGGATTTGCACACACCTTGGCTGCGTACCCATGATTAACGCTGGGGACTACAAGGGTGGTTTCTACTGCCCGTGCCACGGTAGTCACTTCGATACCCTGGGCCGGGCGCGTAAAGGACCAGCTCCGACAAACCTAGATATTCCTCCGTATGTATTTCTTAATCCTACATTGCTTCGTGTAGGTTGACACTGTGCATATGATATTTAGTTTTATAGTAGGTATCAAATAATATTTACCCATTATTACGAACAAACAATACCTACCTACTTACTTGCCTGGTAAATTTTATTTCACAGCTTTTGTTAATTAAGATGATGAAGAAGGTAGTTAGGTGCCTACTTAGTAGGTCCCTTTTCCCTTTTCTCAGAAACCAATATCTGAAAAAAAGCTGTTATTTGACAGGGGTAGGAACCCTCATTCAGATTCTGGTTACCACGAGATGTACATTGAAAGGAAAATCTATCTGTGAACATGGTTCGGTTTTGTTCAGATTTTGTTTAGGATAAACTGTTTTGGTTCTGTAAAACTTCCTATTAACTTAAATATTTCTGGTAGGTACCTACTTGCCGTCCCTGTCAGTTATATCAAATCTATTATTATGACAAAGGATAGGCTAACTTCTATTGTTGGCTCCTTGCGGAAATGGGATTCCAAAATCTAGCACAAAATTTCTGTGCATGCAGGTGGAAATCTGTGTCAAATGATTTATACCTTCCTCTTGTATCACTATCTATTTTAAAAAAACCGCATCAAAATCCGTTGTAGTTTTAAAGATCTAAGCATACATAGGGATAGACGGACAGACAGCGGGCAGCGACTTTAGTTTTATACTAACTATTCAATAAAAAGAACAAATTGTATACTTCGATTACGAATGTTTTTAATCAAAACTCGACTAATAATACAAAAATAAGTGCAGAAGTACAAAATATACAGTAAGTAATCTATCGAGAAAAAAATCTACTACAAGTATAATCCGTTGATGTTAAATAAATAATTATTGATAGAACAACAACATACTACATACGCACTACAAATAGTTGTATTTTTAGTATTTTTTGATTTAACGAGTTCATCTATCAACATTTAGCTATTACGAAAACCATATTATTTGAAAACTGGCTTAAACATGTATGCCATTGTATATGTGCAGGGATTGTTGCACGAAGTTTTAAATCTTTTGTCTTTAGCTTGCCACACCACTTTCTAACACACCTGAGAATATAGGTACATATTTAGGAACACCAAGTTATCAACCAAATATATATATCTATAAAAAAATCAGAAAAATAATTTATTGCTTTCAATCAGCTTCTGAAACATTAGTCAAACAAATTTATGAAATGCTTCAGGAACATGAATCAATCAAATTATATATATTTCTTACTGTAACGGTTATAATTTTAAACTCTTAAAGTACAACATGTTATTGTCAATAATGACAGCAAATGGAAACAAAGTCCGGAAGAGACAGCTAGTGTCCAAAACCATCAAAATCAATTTATATCAACATGGACGACAGGCCAGAATTTTCGTTCTCTTATAATAATCACTCAAAATTCGAATAATGTAGGCATAGATATAGATTAGACGGGTGGTAAGCTGTATGGTGCGTGTTTAGCGACGAGCTCCGAATTCGACAGCGTCGTCATCGGTGATGTCTCCGTGGCGCCACAGGTTCAGTCGTTTAGCCTTGGCGTGCTCTTGAGCAACACGATATTCGGCCACTAGAGATGCCAGGCGGTGCTCTCGGACCCACTCCATCAGCACCAGACCTTCCTTGATCAGGTTCTGTGGATTATACATGACATTAGTTAGAGCCAAAACGGAACGATAAGGCAACACCCAAAATAGCTGCGGTTGTCTCTGCTTTTAAAAAACTGCTCTAGGGCCTCGGAGACCCTTTCAGGCAATTTATTGTATAAAATGGAGATAAAGTTAAAATTATATGAAATTAATCTCGTTATTTTTAAGATCTGCGTATTTCCTACTATACTGGTTGTTCCCAACATAATTTATCCATTCTATTTGAAGATGGAGCTTCCTATTGAGTGTCAGCGGACAGTGACTTGCTGTAACTAACAGAGACATACCTTTTCTGAATGTTTACTATACTTCTGCGTGACCCATAAAGAAAGCTTGCGATGCTACCATGAGACGGACATTGGCAGAGTTACGTCAATCTAGATGCAGAGCCATCTAGCAAGAAGTTGACATACCTTTCCCAAATCCTCGTTAGTAGCGGGATCCACTAGGGTTACAGCTGTCGGCGCGCCCCTCGTTTCCACGTTGAGGTGTAGCTTCTTATTAAGAGTGTCAGCGGCGAACACCGAGCGCGCCTCTGCCCGGTCGTCGGGGTCGGTAGGGAACTTGACGCAGGAGAGCGTGAATTCTTGCGCGTAAGCGTGGTCTGTTTCTGTGCCCGGCGGCAAAGAGGCTAGGCGGGTGGAGTTAACAACCTGTCGAATAACAGAGATCAGTTCAGCTCAAATTGGGAGCGAAAAGAAGAGTAGCCCTTCAGTGGTAACGGACTTGTGACATTAGCCTGGTTCGCTGTACAAAAAGAAAGGACAATCAAGCGTTCTAAAATAACCGAGCCATAACTCCTTTATTTTGTTGGCTGGTGTTTTAGAATTATGTTCTAGATAGACCTGTCAAGTAAATACAAAAATTACCATTGGATCATCCAAAAATGAGTAAAATATTAAAAATTCTTTCGAATTCATAAATGCTATGACTTTTTTCTCTCTTCTAGCTAATACAAGCCTTTATGTATGCTTAGGCTACTGGGCGGTGCGGTGCTATAACTAGAAATAACGACATATATTAAAAGCTTTGCCAAGATCTCAAAAGTTATTTGGAGTTAAATTTATGATATTACAATATTATGCGGAGATTTTTATGGGTTTTGAGCGGAAAGGCTTTGACTAACAGGCGGATATCCAGGGGAGTGATTAGATGATAAGTTACCTCACGGTTTCCGTAATCGATGTACAGGATCTGAACCATATTCTGATCGAGGATCCTCTCGACCTTTGCCCGGTACCACTGGTTGTCAAGTGTGAATCGAGCTGCGCATATCGCGCCTCGCCGTGGCGTGTAGGATCCTGGTAGTGGTTGGTTCACTTTGAAATCCTGGTGAAGCCTTTCCATCAAGTTCTCGAGTTTAGCTCCCAGCTCGCAGTGTTGGGCGTAGAAGGTACAGTCGCTAGTGATCTCTGTGATAACAACCTGTGGAGAAGGGGAATTGATTCTTGCTATCACAGTTACGTAAAATTTGGTAGTTTTAAAAATATAAAATACTTAATTTTCTAATGAAGGCAGCTTCATATCAATGTTTTTTGTTTAGCAGGAGAAGCTGCTGCCCCGGTAGATTTACCATAGTCGCCTCTTACGACACCCGGGGGGGGGGGGGGGGGATGTTGCAATTCTAGGCACCACATGGCCTTCTTCCAATGAAGCAGCTACTAAAGTAAACTCATTGCTTTAATTTATATTACCTTTTCATATTTGAGCGTGCGGTCCTGTACTTGTACATTCTTCTTCTCCTCCGCTTCTTTGTCCTGTTCAACGTAATCGCGCCAGACGCCGATGCGGCGACGCATGGCCTTTTCCTCAGCCGCTTTGAGCACACGCGCGAATTCCGACGACTCAGCCGTGTGGTGCATTGATGCGAAGCCGTGTTCTACCAGAGACACTGATAGGTTCTCGTTGTCAACCTGTGGGGGAAAGCGCATTAAATAAAATGGTCTAGAATGCCAACATCCTCTTAAGTGCGCGTGCATGGCACAAATCTGTTAAGTGGGCGTGGCTATTACCAAAACTATTTTAGAGAATCATTTCTCCGTTCCCTCGGTTTTACGCCCGGTATAGGCACTAGTAGCCCTGCCCTTTTTAGTACTGCTTTAAGAAAACTGAAGCGTTAGATTAACTTACCCAAAGCCAGCCGATGAAGTTGCCCGCTTTATCCATCTCCTCAATAGTGACTTCCACGTCATGCTGCAACACCTTTTCCTTCGTAAACTGCAAAGCCTCTTCGCCGAAAGGCTCCGCGGCTTGCATTGCGCCGGCGCCGATTGCGGGCCTCGACCCTCGCGGGCAGTTAACCCCGGCAAGCAGGAACGTCACGATTACTGATTCCTGGGATAAATGCATAACAGTCCATTATAAATTCAAGTCCGCTGGAGGGAATATTTTATATGCAATGACAGTTAATTAGTGTGCCGATTCAAAGAACTCTCGAATGTCTCTGGTGAAAACTTGACATTTGTTGGGGTATACCAGAATAATACAACAACCATAATATTAGTTCCATGGTCGGTCATGCCGCATATAATATATTACATAGATAGATATT
Organism: Eupithecia abbreviata; assembly: GCA_943735965.1. Taxonomy (NCBI): domain Eukaryota; kingdom Metazoa; phylum Arthropoda; class Insecta; order Lepidoptera; family Geometridae; genus Eupithecia; species Eupithecia abbreviata. The sequence continues at coordinate 11,562,053 of OX030973.1, forward strand.
TTTTATTATACATAGATAAAGACCAGAACACGAGGAAAAATGTCTGCAGATCATACAAACAATTTGTGCTGACTTGAAGCGGGAATCGAACCCGCAACCTCCTGCATCGCAGGCAGCCCTTCGCCCACCACGCCACAGAGGTCAATGTCATGTAAGTGTTACTTTCACTCTAGAAAACACTGCAAGATTTTTTTTGTTTAGCACTTAACGAAAATGGCAGCGTCTAGCTAGAAATTTCGAAGTACCTTGGGGATATAGCATCGCAAGCGGGATCCGCTCGCGACAAACTCAACCGTAGCCTCAGTCTTTTGAGCACGCTTCAAGAAGGGGAAGAACTTCTTGGACTTGGCTGAGTCACCGCTTGTGTCCTGAAACATCAAAAGTAATATTACTATAACCATGAAACTTTTAACCAGCAGAATAGACACATGTAGATACATGTGCTGAGATACACGATTCACCACCGCATTTCAGTTGTAATGTTATCTAATCTATCACTCATCTTTAAAACAAATAATGAAGTATTAAAGTGAGTTAAAATCTAGAGCTTCCGTGTAAAGAAGGAAAGATCAGCAAAGTAGTATTTTAGGGCCTTAGCAGCACCATAAAAATCTACCCCTTAACTCAGTCCATGGATTTTGTAGGACAAGGGAACATACAAGTGGAGGAGCAGCTTCCTTTTGTGTATTATTTAACACCTCTAATGCGATCACTAATACAACTACACCTACACTTGTATTATAACCTGTGTTTCTTTAAGAGAATGGTCTATCTAATCTTCTAGAAACAAGACTTTCTTCATACATCCGTCGGCCACAGCTTCACTGCCCATCAGATGAGATTGTGGTTAAACAAAGTTCTATTAACTATGAAAAAAAACCTTTCAGGAGTGGTGATTATGTCATTATGGGCGAACGTCCACTGCTGAGCAGCACACATGTGCTGATGAAGAGAATTAAGTGTACCTGAATGCGGTGTGTTGGAATGTCTTTCTTGGCATGAACACCGATGCCAGCTTTCTGCGCTTTCAGCTCTGCTTCCAGTAACTTGTCGTAGTGCGAGCTTCTCTGGTCATTGTCATTTCGGTAGCGGACCACTGTGGCGAGGCCTTTGGCAACTAGGCCTTCAGCAATGTTCCTGAAAGGAGGAAGTTTATATTAAATCAGTCTAAATGATTAGTATGAAGTTCATAGAGGCCCAGTGTATATGGCTCGTAATAAGTCTATTATACGCCGAATAAGTACGAATAAATGCCTCTCTTTCAACGTCTAAAACCTGTAATAGTGTTAGATAAGTTTAAATAAATAATAATAACAATAGGAGAAAGCAGAGCATTTTGTTGGACTTCAGCCTCAAGCATGCAACCGAGACATTTAGGTTCGAGATCATGAAAATAAGAAACACAGAATAATATAATAGTGACTCGTTAACGGCCTGAATGATGTTGACGTCTTTTTTTTCTTCTCATAAACCAAATCAGAGTGACAACTTTGTTCCTAGATTTACCACTATCCGTTACCCCGACATAACTATGACCGATATTTAAATGAGGCTTAAGGTTCGTTATATTAGTACTCACTGTCCACCAGCAACAACAGTGCAGCAAGCCTTTTCGGGGAAGTTATCCTTGGCCGGCTGTATGTAGTCAACTGTCACGCTAACTTTCTTGCCGATAAACTTCTTCCTGATAGACTCACGAGCCTCAAACATCCAGGGAATGTCGTATAGCGGCTTGAAGCCTTTGGGGCGAGGTGATTGCTTCCCTTCTTCGTTAGGCCCTTGGTTGTTGCTGTAAAATAACATTATTAAAATAACTTTAATAGATGAAGTAGGTACTTAGCTAAGCTGTGTGCCAAACAAATGAACCAACCAATGAGACTACTGATACCAAGCTCTTGATAGGGTATGATGGGGGTTTCCTCGATGTTTTCTATGTATCATAAAAAATATCTTTGTATCTAATTATTTTGTTATTAAAGATATGGCTTGACTATGAAAAACCAGAAACCCTATTGGTTGGGTTTGATCTCTCCACTATCTTTACTTACTTCTCACGCGGCGGTCTGATGCTAGCCAGGAATATCTTCCGCTGTGTGTTGTTGTTTAGTTTCACGACCAGTGCATCGCCGTTGACCACCTCAAGTACAGTGGCCACAAATTCCTTGTCCTTCGCGGCGATGATTGGCGCGTTGCTAACGTAGTTCTTCCAAATACGAAGCTTAGCATCTTTAGCGGCGCGTTCGGCGGCACGGAAGGACGAAGCACCTGTAAATTTCTTACGTTATCAATTTGTAGGCAGTTGATATTGGTAACAGATATTTTAAAAGAATCAGTTTGCTAGTTTCAAGGTTTACTACTAAATTTCTCGGACCAAAAGAAAAATTCTAGTATTAACGAACTATGACGCATGGAAAAAGAATAAAGAAGGAATTAAAATATTTAGAATGTTCCTATTTTTCGCCGTCGCGGTCACGGAGGAAGAATTATCATAAGAGCCGACTAAGGGCTAATATTCAGAGCGAAGCTGTTTCCCTTCTTCTATATAACACCCCCACTACGCCTGCCAAGTGTAGTGGCAAAACTTCCCTTATGTGAGTTGATGAGGAGGAAAACCACAACTTATAGCAATGCAGCCCGTGGTCATTGTTCTTTTCAAAAATACTGACCAGATTTCATTACAGCGAGAGACCAGTCCACGCATCTGGCGAAGCCCTGTCTCAGAAGCAGCTCAGCAATGTTCCCCTGGGGGTGCAAGAGTGTACCAACAAAATTGTTGTTGTTGACGGATTCAAGAATCACTTCGATGTCTTTTTGCAGAAGTTTAGACTCTACAAAGAAGCGGGCTTCCTCGGCGTACGGCTCGGACTCGCCGTTTGGTTTCACAGCGGGGCACTGCAAATAAAAACAAGCTAAGTTAGTAACAAAAAAGCTAAATAATATGCAGTATTGATAGCGTGTTTTTTTAGGGTCCGTAGTCTGATGATAAAATACACACATTTTGGTACATGCATTTTGTTTTTTTTTTACCGCAAGTGACCTACTTGACTAGCTCTCGCGCGAACTTATACAAAGCATTTTTTGTAAACAAAGAGACTACAAGTCATGTTAAAAAAATATAAATATGTACATATGTATGTTAATTAAGTACTGAGCAGGCCATATGACAGATGACGTCATTCTCAATCCCATTCTACAAGTAAACAGGGTAAACTTACTCTGATTCCCGACAGCATCATGGTGATGTTGGTATAATCTGGCAGCAGGCAGAGTCTGACGGTGGAACCATCTCGCACGTACTCGATTATGGCCTTGATCGGAGTGCCGTTGTATTTGTTCACGTAGGCCTTTGGGTTGTCAAAGTTCCATTTGATTTTGCGTACATGCTCCTGGGAATATGAGAAAGAGAATCAAATTAGATGAGAGTTGCAAGTCAGGGTAACGCTTTTGTAGTCAACAAGTATTTTTGTTCCGTAGCCGTAGCATCTGGTCAAGAAAAGAATCACGCTACCGAAATACGAAAAATCATAAATGTGTAAGTTTTTTTGAAGAGAAATAACCGAAGGCTTTTATCATTTCAACTTTCAATTGCCTCTCTGATTCGTTTGCGCAGCAATTGTTGGACTTTTCCTCTCACAATCATTTCTCCTATCTCGGCTAACAGCAATCGGAAACAATCTTTTAGCGAGCAATAACATCGACTATTTCCACAGGGGAACTAATGCACAAGGGAAATTGAACCTTCATCGCGTGGAAATATAGGTTCGCCAACACAAACCTACCAGCCAGGCGTAGCGACGATGGTGTATAATTTATATTATACTGTTGAATTCTCAGCATATTTTAAACTTGAATGCTTCAGTGATTGAACGCGTAACGAGATCAAATATAATTTACAAAGTACCGAAATAATACAACGGTAATAATAGAATTAATATCTCAAAATTTTCTGAAGTTTTTATTATATAATATTTTTCGTTCTAATTATCTGTACTTTTGACAAGTTCTGATCAGGATTCATGCCCACTACTCAACAAAAGCCGAATGTATTATTTATATTTCAAGGTATAATGCCAAAATATGTAATTTTGAGACGATATCATTGTTATGGTGAAGGGATTATATAGTAGAAATTTGCCCCTGGAGCGCGGGTCGAGTTGAGTGACATAAAATAAAAAAAAAAAAAAATTCAAAATATCAACAGCACCACGAATCTGCTTTGCAAAGGGCCACTTCCGTCTATATTTTTCTAATAAAACAATACAATTAGGTAAGTCTAAAAAGTCATAACATAGCGTTAAGTTACTTACATGTGCATCCGGCGCCCACATGCCTTTCCCAGCATTCTTCGCAGCTTCTTCGATTTCGACCAATCGCTTGAGCTGCGGGATGTTTCGCCCAGCATCGCGGACCTTCGCGTATCCCTCCGCTACCAGAGCCTCGGTGATATTCTGGTCCTTGGTGGGAGAAGTCCCGGCCCACACGCAACCGTATTCTCGCGTAGCAGAGTTCGGTGGTTTATCAGAAGTGAAGATTACTTCTTTGCCAACGAGTTTCTTTCGCAGGAACTCTCGCGCCTCCCAGGCATAGGGCTCGTCTACGAGCTCAGCGTCGCTGCAGAACGGACACAATCATTATTTTTCGTCACGACGGGAAATAAGCGAGACTTGCGTTGATTAGACAGTGCAAGACAGTGAAATGGCCGAAGACTTGACAGCGGACGCTGTCTCGCGACTTTTAATTTTTTTAATTTTTAAATATCTTTATTTATAAACATAACAAAATATAATAGTAATACATATCCAGTGTACATTTTTCCTAGATAATATTAACTTAAATTTTATAATCGTTTATAAGCAATGCGCTTTTTCAAACTTTTATAACAGGGAGTTAAGAATTACGTATAACATACTTTTGGTTATTGAACCATTTATGAAAACATTTTATCTTAATATGACTACATGCAAGCTTTAGTTGAGCATTACATTTTAAATAAGTAAATTATAATGAAGGATTTATAGCAATAAGCCAACTTAATTATTTAAAGAGGGTACAAAAGTAACAACTATTTTACAAAAGCCAGTTGTCTCGCGACTGTACCTCCTTCAGTCTTTATGTCTAATCCAGGCATACCTAGTACTTTGTTGTATCATTACATTAGTGGTTAATTTTAGTGTTTAACTATCGGTCGTTAACTAAGGGGATTTAGTGGCCCCAACCAAGGGTTTCGCTTGCGGCTGTGACTCCTGATTTTAGATTTGCACATTCATTGAAAGGGACAGAGAGGCCTTTGCCCTCTTGTGGGACCATATAGTCTTATAATAATAATAACTTCCATTGAATAGATGTTTCAAGACAGGTATTGTATTTAATACGTTATTCTTATTAGCCATATCGAAAACGGTTCGATTTGTTTTTCAGCTGACCTTGTCATGTTCTGCATTATATACGAGAATTTCAATCTTTCCTTTAAGGACATTTGAGTTTCTAAATCAAAAGGCCCAAACTTTTCCGTCCTACTCGAAAAAGAGTGTGTGTGGAGGGTTTATTTTCAGCTATTCATAAAAAATAATAAAATTTCACACACAATTTTCGTAGAATCCCAACATTTCTAGCGAACTAAACGAAGGGCATAAGCAACTACTTCTTTATGATTGCTAAATGATGCCTATAATATGCTTAGTACCTATAGTATAGTAAGTAGTACGTACCTCAGTTTTCGAGTCCGGTAAGTAGCAAAGCAAAAGCAAATTGTTGAAATTCATTATAATAAAATGGTAGGGAACACAAATTTAATGTTTTTAAGAAACACCAACTATACTCGAACATTTATAACGCCACCAAAAACAAAGTTTCCGCAACAGCTAATTTATGAAAATTACATAAGATTCAATAATTTTTACTAAAGCAAAAGTCTACTACGACTGTAAATTACCTATAGAACAAATGCTGTATACATAAATCCAGAAAGTACCCAGATACGGCTTACTTATTTGCTGGTGATATAAAAGTTCGAAATATGGGAACAAAATTTCGTAGCGTATTTGGATAGGTTCAAGCGTGCGATGCAAATGATGTATGTATATTTTTACCCTTGTTGTAAAAAATCACAATAAAGGCCAAGAGACAGCTGCTGATTTTAAGGTGAATGCATATAATCCCTTGACGTAGGTACTAGTTGATATCATGAACAGTTAATGATATATTTTTTTCAATCAAAATAAAAGTATAGTTACTTGAAAAGTCGCAAAACAAAAGTAGTTTGTTGGAGAGCACTACCTCTTTTGATTATTACGTGGGTACACCGACTACAAAGGTGTGGTTATTATCTCTATAATATTATGAATACCATTTATATTTGTTTAGGGAGAAATCATAATTTGATAAATGAACTTTATGAAATTTAGGCTATGCAATGCAACGTAACTATTTGTTTATTTGTATACATGACTTCCCTTGTGTAACTATTACATTATAAGTGAAGCAAGGCAAGTCGTACAAGCATGTTGTACAATTTTAATTAGATTCATATTCACTACTTTATACAATGCAGGTAAAGCAGTCTACAAGATAAAGATTCATGTCACTTAGTTATGGAAAAAACACGCCATGGCAACTGACGCGTTATTATCAAAATTATTAAAGCAGTGATGTAAAAGATTCATTTGGCATAAATGCTGTGTGAATTGTCCAGCATTATTTATTTATTTATCTAGTGGTGGGTTTAACGGATATGGACTGGCCAAATGAGCGCGAATGCAGCAGGGGAATAAACAGGGGACACGTTGCAAGGACACGACTGACACGTACACCACATACAAATCAAGAACGGCTGGACAAATATTCTGATCTATGTTTTGTTTAGATTTGTGTCCGTCTCGAATGGCAGAATAAGGAGAAAAAAGTCGCCGTCTCAGATTATAAGGCGCACGAAGTTTACCGGATCAACTAGTATTGTAATAAAAAGCTGTATATTCATGTAAAGTACGCTTGACTAACTTAACACTTCGCAATAAAAAGTATCGATCTTACAAATATTCAACTTAAATTTATGGCCAACTGTCGAGATATGGCTCTCTTCTGTTGTATATATATAATATGTTCCTGTTCCTACCAACACTTGGGCTATCAATTTTATACTTTTCTTTTTTTTTAATAAATGCCTATTAATTCCCTGCGAATTTTGCATAACAGTAATGTAATATCAACCTTATAATTTTATTTTACCATTGGTAATTAACTTTTCGTTGCAAATATGGTATGACTGGTTAACCAGCAGTTACTACGCGCTGCTATTGCTATTGCTGCGGTCCGCGGGTAGGTAGGAAAAAACGTTTGCCGTCCCCAATTAGTTATATGTACCCTAATATTATTTTCGTATGCTATAAATAGATATTATGTGATATCCCAAATTTGTATTTTATCAAGAATAACCTTATTTGTTTTAAGGTTACGAAGCTTGAACAACTTAACTATAAAAATGCGCGCTGTACAAAGTGATCATACGACGTAATTATTTTATGTAACTTTTGTTTAAAATTTGTATAATTTTAGTAGTAAATGATTTAATAAGTGTTAGTTATTATAAATAGTATTTTATCAAAAAACTTTTAAAGGCGTTCAGCCTGTCGGGTTATTAATTAATTGGTTTTGTATCTAGTTAGGTTCTAAACAGTGTTTAGTTAATCAACGATTGTAAAAATTTGTGTTAAATAAAGAACTTTGAAAATCAAAGGCTCTCTTCGACTCTGACAAGACGACGAATTCATACCATGAAAATTATTGTTTCGATTAATGTTTTGTTTGGCTATCGATTTCGTGCGTAACACATATGCAGTTCTTTATGAAGGATTTCAAGAGTACGTACTAATTCTGTTTTCTAGAACAAAATACGAAATCATTCTCTTAACAAAATCTCTGCGATTCTGAAGGCATACTATAAATATTTAAATGCGTAGTTACTCTAACTACTCTCATTTTCTGACCGTTTTCGGATGAATTTGATGGCCCTGAATTTTTAATATATTTTTCATAATAAACCATTGTAAGAACCAAATTTACGGTGTCAAGTAGAATGAAATATTTAATTTAATATCTACTATCATAATTAAAAAGTAAAAAAGCAGCTCAACATCGTACGAAATTTCTGTTTCGTTCGATAAGAGTACCCATCGAACGAAACAACACGAAATTTCGTAATAAAAATGCTTCAAGTATACGAAAAACAAAAAATATCACACCTATTTACATTTTTTGTTTTATTTACCTATTAGTAGAACTTAAGAAATAAAGTTGTAACAAAACATTCAAAAAGATCGGTACGTTAAACGATTCAGTCCATTGTGTATAAAGCAATATATACCTGCATACGGAACGCACACGCATATTATACTTAATTGATTGATTAAATGTAAATTGAGCTGAAATTTATAGGTAGATTATGGACCTCTTTTGAAGTACATAAGTACCAACATTGAAATTACGTAAGATCCAAGATAAAAGCATTTCGTGTAATGTAGATTCAGATTGTGACTTTCGCCTTTCACTTTTGTATTCCAACAAGTTTTAGGACCGCTCGTGGATCGTTTTCTACACCTTTCGATGCTTTGTGCTTTGATGGCAATGCACACAACAGATATATTTTTACCCTTTCTCTTAATACTTCGAGTTTAAGCATCTTTAATTACTGGGATCTCAACTCCCTCCCATTCCTTGTCAGCTATTTAAGATTTCTTAGAATAAATATTTAAAAAAAACTTTTTTGAATACAGACAAATGTGATATTCCAAGTTCCCTTGGCTCTTACAGAATCCACAAGAGAGTTAGAGAGTGAGTTGAGTTGCAGATATTGATTGTCACCTTGCCACCGCGACTGCCACGGCCAGGAGTGGGACAGTAAAGGTAAGAAATAATAATGAAATTCAAACCCTAAATCCATATTCATATAACAGAAATGAAAGTAATTCTGTCTGTGTTTTACCTTTTCAGACCTGATCAATGAAATTGGCAGGGTGGGTATAGGCAAAGAATATTCCAGGGATGGATTATAGGCTACTTGATAAGCTTGTGTGAAACTAGTTGATCATAAAAATGTTGCTTTATTCCAACGAAACAAAAGTTCATCTTACAATAATGTGGGATAAGGACCAATGTCCAAAGTCCTCTTAAGAATTCGAAAGGCAACCAGTTTACATCTTTTGTTACTCAACAAAGGTAGTATCATATATGTAGATATTTGAGTATGTAAGGACCTCCCCATTTGTTATTTAACTGGATAAAGACGTAGTAACCTTTGTGAAAGATATTGTCAAAGGAACTACTGCAATATGACGACCAGATACAGACGACCGATGTGGCGCGGTGGGCGAAGGTCCGCCTGCGACGCAGGAGGTTGCGGGTTTTATTCCCGCCTCGGAACAATTGTATGTACGATCTGCAGATATTTGTTCCGGGTGTTCTGGTCGTTTTCTATGTATATTAAAAAATATCTATCTATGTAATATATAGTATTATGTATATCAGTTATCTAGTACCTATAACACAAGCTCTGCTTACCATGGGGCTAGATTATGCTGTGTGAATTGTCCAGCATTATTTATTTTTATATTTTTATATAATATGGCATGACATTAAATGGTTTGTTAAGGTATTAAGAAAAAGTATTCACACTTAATGAAGTTAGTAGTAATATGTTATTGCTCTCCTTACAAATAACAATGTTTAAATCTGTTGCTTGGTAAAATACAATGTAGGGTTGAGCATTGTCATTATTTGACAAAGATTATATGTGCAATGCTGCGGGCAGCAACTAGTTTATAACTAGTTTCTGTATATATATTGTGGGATAAAAAGAGTGTTTTATTCCAGGCCGAGAACTACCTGTATGCAACAACACTTATAATATTAGTGTGATAATAATGAATTATGGAAATAAATTAGAACTAGTATTTACAATTGAAACAATTGAGCTAACTGCAGACTGTTGCAAACAACCTACAGGTAGCCCAACTGATCTATAACAATTGATAGTGTGATTATGATTTATACGTGCCAAAAGTATAAATGATAAGTAATGTTTTAATCTTCGATATTTAGCTTTTGCTACATCAATTCTTTAGGCATAAACAGGCTGACTTATCTCTTTGACTGCTCACCTTTTACTAAATATAAGGATAAGTAAATATTTTCAGTTGCTTAAATAATTAAGTTTATAATGTTATACAACTTATAGTTCTGCGAGCAGTTCTCTTATTTGTCTCATCTCTGTTGAAGAAATGGGTCACCTTAAATTATATATGAGTCAGGGCATAGCATAGCGCATTTTTTGTTATAAACTATTTTTTCAACATTCATCATCATCATCAGCCTATATTAGTCCACTGCTGGACATAGGCCTCCCCCAATGAGCGCCATAGCGCCCTGTCTTCAGCTTGATGCATCCAGCATCTACCTGCAGTCTTTCGCAGGTCGTCATCCCACCTGGTCGGAGGGCGTCCTACACTACGTTTACCGAGTCGTGGTCTCCGCTCAAGAACACGTTTGCCCCAGCGGCCGTCGGTTCTTCGCGAGATATGGCCAGCCCACTGCCACTTCAGCTTGCTAACTCTCAGAGCTATGTCGATAACTTTGGTTTTCTGTCGGATGTATTCATTGCGAATCCTATCCTTCAGAGAAACTCCGAGCATAGCACTTTCCATACCTCGCTGAGCGGACCAGCCTTACCGTGAGTGTCCACATCAAAAACATTAACAAGACACAAAATGGTTTTAAAAATGAGAACTCCTGTTTTCATAGAAAACCTGAGACAGATATCTGTTTTTAGCTTATATTTTATTATTTCCATTTCAAAAGATTTTATTAAACTGGTATGAAACAAGCCTAAAATATATTGCGAGTGGTTTGGTATGAACAAATAGGTAATAAAAATATACCTAGTATGCAAAAATACTATGCCTACAGGGCTAAGTAAAATCATTTAAATATGAAAAAGAAGTTGGTAGGTAACTTACTTGTTCTGTGTTTTCGAACGCGCGAGCTTGGGTGCGGTGATGCCAGAGAGAGCTATGGTTTTTTCAGGAGGTGGACCGCCTTGGGGCTCCTTTCTAATTACAATCGTGTCCCCCGACAACACCTGCGTAAATAGAGAAAAACAATACGTTATGAACTTGTAATCTGTTTCCAATTCAACTACCTGTTACCTGTTCTATTTTCGAATTGGAATTCGGTAGGTCCTCAAAATATAGGACGCTATTGTTCCTACTGTTCCTGTGTTGGTATTTATTTGGTAACAAGATAAAAATCATACCAACTGCGAGACACAATTTCATAATTTGGGACATTGTAAATCCAGGTAGGTTGCTGTGCGGTGCCAACGGGGCATCAATACTAGACATGCACGAGGTATCTACCTTTACAGTTTTGTAACATAGAAAAAATCGAAGTTTACGAGTTACCTGTTTAACAATGCCTATTTTGTAGGCAGGTGCCGCAACAGGAGCACTCATCTTGCTATTTTATCCCGTAACTGGGACGATGGTGAGATTTCCTGACAAGCGAACAATTTACAACAAGACTGGTGTGGTGATGGTCAGTCAAGTCAGTGAATGGATGGCGGGCGGAAACGTGGCGGCACCTCGGTGTTTCCACATTTGACAATCTGTGACAGTTCCGCTGTGACGCGTTCCCGCTCATCGATCGAGCAAACTTGATGACATTCTCGTCATTTGTACTGACTATAAGGCTTCGTGCAGAGGTGACCTCTGAAGGCGCCTGCCTTCACACGCCGAAAATGGTGGCTACACAGAACACAAACTTTAGTCAGGAAATCTGCTATGGAAAAATTTATAAATAATCTGTGCTTCCATGCCTTGCGTTCTGTGTATTTAATGCAACGAAGCATAGAATAACTTTTATATTGGAGAACGCAACGAAGCCAAGGATCGCAGGATGGTAAAATGTACTAGGCATAACGATTTGTCTTAGGCACAGATAATATAATACATACTGTCTTAGGTAAATAAATAATATGAATAAACTCATGTATGTTTTATACTTGTAACTGTGTAATGTTATGTTTGTGACAATCGCAAAACATGTTTACAACTTTACAATAAGATTATACATAGACAGTATTTGATAAGCTGCAAATAGTATGGGACAGATTTCTTGGTGAAATCAAAGGGTAAGCATAGTACCATAGGGCATGCGTTCACACTTTGACCCAGTCATGGACGGAGGAAATCAACATATCCCCCTAGGGACACAATTTATTATTCTCCATGGTCGTAGGACCCGAGTAAGTAGCACACTAGCGCCTCTTCCTTAAGCCCACGGTAACTGGTCTTTGGCGGGAGCTTCAAATAAAATAGCCGCCCAAATGAAATCAAGTCTCATCTATCATCTTTTGATAGATTCTTGTTTAATTTCTCTGCGACTATTTTATCAGACTTAATGAGAATCAAAGAGAATACAATAACTACAAAAAGATAAAAATATTCCACATTCATCTGACACACTAGTAAACCACACTCAATACTTAAGGGGCCTCCGGAGGGACGAATTCTTCATACAAACGTAATACCAAAATGATTTCTAATTCAAGCATATTTCTACTATAATATTGTTTTATTTGTATTTGAATAGTATTTATCTAGGTTCCTAACTAGTTTTTTTTTCAAAATACTTACCTAAAATTAAATGAAAGCCATGTCCATTTTCGCATTAAAATGTGCAAAATGCTATTGGCTTTCATTTAATTTTTCATTTAAGTTTTCTTGCTATTTCGTATTAAAAACATAAATATCTTACGTTTTATTTATTAAGGAACATAGCATATATTCTTTATCTAGTTACAGAATAACAATACTTTGTGAAGAATACAAAAAGTTTTCAGTCATAACTTTTGGTATTACGAAACAAACCAAATTTTGAACGGCTAATATGGCTATCGCGCACGCTTGGGGCGCGGCGCAAGGGTTAAACAGGGGCAGCGATATTCGGAGCGATTTTTGCAAGCGAGGGTCGCCATCCCTTAAGGAAGGATTTTGGTGAAGTACATAATTAATAAAATGAATAAGATATAATTTAGTAAATAGGTTTTTTATTATACACGTATTTCACCTTGTTTTCACGGTATGATTCTAAATGTAGAAAAAATACTAGTTTTTTAAATGTTTTATAGCATATTTATTTTCTAGTATGGATATAATGAGGATACTAGGTACCTTTCAGTTACATCAACACATTTCATCTGAATTCTGTTTAGAAGAGCCTTTACGCCTTTCACTAGGCAAACAAAAAGCCGCCTCATCCGTAGCATCCTACTGACCTTTAGTAAATGCTCAAAGCTATTACTTTTTCATCTGTGCTCTATCTGCGTCCCGTCAGCTTTTTCTTAGTTGACTTTGTAACAGGCAAAAGGTCCAAATATATTTTTGTCCAATAGCTCTCTCACATTTTCATCTGACGATAGCCTTTGTAAGACTGATCCACGTTGTTTCTTTATTCTTCGCCTCGTCTTAGTATCTCACGCATGGTACCTAGATCTGCACCGATTGCGATAAAGTTTATGTTTTTAGGGGTCATTTCTACTCCAAACTGCTTGTGATTCCAGCCTTTAAATACCTGAAAATAATTAAACGCTCTATTGACAAAATAAACAAAGACTTATTAAATTGTCATCGATGGCTGCACGAATTGAGCTGGATTTCATAAATAAATAATAAATAATGCCGGACCCTTCACTCAGCATTTTCTAGCCCCACGGTAAGCAGAGCAGCTTATGTTATGGATACTAGATAACTGACATACATAATGCAATGCACTACATAGATAGATATTTTTTATTATACATAGAAAACGACCAGAACACCCTGAACAAATATCTACGGATCATACAAATATTTGTCCCGAGGTGGGAATCGAAACCGCAACCTCCTGCGTCGCAGGCGGACCTTCGTCCACGCGCCACAGAGCCATCACGTTATCATCATCATGTAAGTCCAGTAGCCCGACCACACGCTCAGTCTTACCTGCGCAAACTGGTTTGTGTAGGCATAGGCAAGCTTCGCATCACTCTAATAGTGATGCGAAGCTTGCCTGTTCTCTTATATGCCAAAATACCGTATCAAATCGTCCTTTGTCCAAATAATCGTACATCCGTCTTAAATATAGGTACACACTGAGAGAACACCATACACCTATCTACTCAGTACCCACCTTCAAAACAATAGGCCTTGATTCGTATTCGTTGGTGGAGTTTTGAACTACTTTTCTTTATTCTTGAAACTTGCAGTCTGCAGTAGCTGTGATAAACCGTTGTGTTGGAATTTCCTGAAAAAAAGACAAAACAAAAATATTTAATGTTCCTATCAAGGTCGGGCGAAATTTTAAGTTAGGATTATTACTGGAACTATGCTATCCATCCAGGCTTCCCAGGCTTCACTCACAAGGTGGGTACATTAACTTAAGTGAATAATGCATATGTCCACTAAAATCTGTTGTGAATTTAGTTCTTCGCTACATTTATAATAACCGACATTAATGAGAAACATATTTTAATATTTTTTTAATGTTTACCTTAACAGCTTATATTGGTCCACTGCAGGAAGGTTTCAGGCCTCCCCCTGATAAAAGCCTTATTGGTTTTATAATCATGTTGGTGTAATGCCCATAATCCTCATGCTGGACTTGCGGGTTGGGATCGGTAGTTTTTTGGGATATTATTGTTAGGATATCCCTTAGTCGCCTCTGATGACACCTGCGGGAAGAATTGGAGGAGCAGTTTGTAAAATTTGTATTTATAGTTAGCGTTATCTTCGCTAACTTTGAAATAAGAGATTTTAATAAAACACCAAATAAACACAGAATAATCTATACTAATATTATAAAGAGGATAGGTTTGATTTTTTGTTTGTTTGTAATGAATAGGCTCCGAAACTACTGGACCGATTCGAAAAATTATTTCACCGTTGGGAAGCACAACACTAACCCCGGTGAACATTGGCTATATTATATTTTCAAAAAAGTTAGGGATCCATACTAAAACCGTGCGAAGCCGGGAATGTCCGCTAGTTATTTATATAAAATCAAATTGTTTAGATGGCTGTATGACATGAATTTTTATGACATTAATGATTTTTTAAATGCTAGGTCTTACCTATTTTAATTAGTATTAATTATTGCATGCTAAAATATAGTGAGACATTAGTGCATTATTTATAATTAAACCACCTTTATACCATCTTTGACGCAATAAATATATTTGAATTTATATAGATTATCTTTTAATTGATTCAGAAGGTGATTCATATTATATTTTCGATGATAAGCGAACAGACAGCGGAAGTGACTTAATTTTATACTATGTAAAGATTACAGTCTGTTTTGGTAATCGTTACCATACATAATTAATTACATTCGTGGTTATATTGTATAAAATGAAGTCGCAGCATAAATTTTGAACAAAGTGTCCTAAACAACTTAATTATGGGTACCAACCTGGGGCGAAATAATGGACTCCAACATCTCGTCTCCCAAGCCAACCCTGCTAGATAACGAAAACGAACTAGGCTCTGGTGGAAACCTAGGGTGAAAATGTCAATCTTCTAATTTGATTATTCAATAATTTTGCTATTATCTCCATTACTTGACTGACACTGGCAGAAAAGTGTCCAACAATT
The DNA here is from genome assembly GCA_943735965.1 of Eupithecia abbreviata. Lineage (NCBI taxonomy): Eukaryota > Metazoa > Arthropoda > Insecta > Lepidoptera > Geometridae > Eupithecia > Eupithecia abbreviata. The sequence goes on from OX030973.1 coordinate 11,577,730, forward strand.
AAATGCAACAGACAGTGGCCATTAACTAACAAAGAATAAATTTTCATTGTTCAATACAAGAATAGACAAAATTTGTTTTTTTTTTCTCTCACACAGTTGGTACTTTATGGAACAGCATATGCACCGGTCTACCCTCAACTTTCCGCAGAAAATGAGAGAGATTCGCATTTTTTTTAGATCGAGGGTAGTTTTCGCTACGGCGGCTTTGCGGATCACTGCTAACTGCGCGTCATTTAGTACGAGTGAATCTATCAAAGCAAGATGTTCCGTAAAGTAATTCTTTTATTCTTTTTAACCATAATTGGAGGTGAGTTTAATCTTTATGTAACCATTATAGTATTCAGGTAATGAGGATTTAAATGTGAGTGTTTGTTTTACTTAGTTATTTACAACAGATGCGCAAGGAGTGTTAGGTACTATGTGTCTGTGCCAAGTCACCATGTGCTCTGGAAGTTTCCACTCGGGAACCTATATTGATTTCTTTTGTGTTGTTTGAAAGTGATTGGTGTTCTTAAAGTAAACTTCCTTTCTCAAATGGTGAATTTGATATAATTGGTGTATCGGTTTTAAAATGCGCCCACGCACGTGGTTTTTTTCCACCAGTTGCAGGAGATGCAAGCAACGTAGTGCATGCGTTTAGTTAAAAAGATTCAAAAGAAAAAGAAGCGCAAAGCGTTATATTTTTTGTCGTTTTGCTAGTTTATATGATTCCAAGTTTTTTATGGCGGCAAGTTTAGATTTTTATAACCGAATTTTGTTATTCACAGCCCTCAAAATCTTTGAGCTCCATGGGAATGAAACTACTTTATTGGGAGAACAAAACGTGGTTACCATCCGAAAACTACCATGCAACGCAGATATTGACAGGATATGTGCCTTGCATAGTTTTCCGAGCTGCAGCTTTATAAATCCTGCGAGGGAGCACATTGTGTAAGTTATTTACAACCTCTGTCCACGGTAAAGTGTATGCGAAGACACTTTACCATCCTATCTTGGCATCCAAACCTGTAACAGCACAAATTTTTCACATTTTGTGTATACATATTTCCTATGTAACTAAAGGAATACTTCCAAAATATCAGTGCATATTCTTTTATTGTAAAATTTTACTTCTCTAAGAACTTAATTTGTGACCATAAAGAAAAGGATGTTCTTGATTTTGTTTGATTCCGAAATCAAGTCATCATGTGTTTTGGTGACTAGACAATCTGCATCTCACATTTATTGAGATTTATATTTAAAAATAGGTAATCCACATTAAGTAAAAAACATTTGTTTCCCAAACCAATTGAATAAGAGCTGATTTTTGTTTATATATTTGTAATTTTTGACAAATATTCGCTTTTGAAGAGACCGCTTTTGAGGGGGTTCTTTTAGTATTACTTAGTATTTATATGATTTATCTCTTTCAGTGTTCCTGTGGACTCTTTTGAAGATGGCCAGTGCAGCTGTAAAGTCATTATAACGGCTGCCAACAGAGGCCTTTGGCAGTGCCACATCAATGACATGGAGTCATCGAAAACCAACACTACAGACCTACTTAATATACTAGTGATGGATGATGATGCACAGTTTGCTGCCACCCAGCAGAGAGTCAGCATGGTGAGTATTTACTTTTTTACACATAGAATACAAACCCTCATAAATAAGTAGACTGTATCCATCCATAGAAATCAGTCAATGCAACTACAAGACCAATGACTGTGACAGCGGCTAATGGCAGTACCTACCTAGCCTGTGGTTAAGTTTCAAGGAGTCCACATGTCTTGAGATTATGAAGGTCATCTATTAATGTATGACTGACATCACAGTCGGCACAGTGACTTTATTTTAAGGACAAGGTACTATGCTAACAAATGATATCTACCATAATTTAAAAACATAGGTATCTTGAAAGTAAGAGGCCGATGGTTGCGGGTTTGAATCCCGCGGGGGACAAATATTTGTATGATATGAAAACTTATGATGTTCCTGCCCGCGGTTTGGCACGCGTTTTTGGAGTAAAAAGTTTGATGTCCAGATCTTTAAGTGTGCAGTATTTCAGCCTGATCCATTCAGTAGTTTTCGCGTTATCTTCGACGAAATAACTTCACAACCAAGTGTTCTTGTTGTCAAGTGTCTTTTAGTCGGATATCCATGATTTTTATAGTATAGTATGTGGTAAATAAACAAAAACATACATCAGATATCTACCCTTCTTTACACAAAAGCCCTGCTTAGAAAATGTTCACAATCACAAATACAAAGATTTCTAAATATTTAAAAAAAAACCTGTATGCTTAAAGGAGCCGTAGGATAAGCCTGGCTTTTTACACGTAAGTAAATTCAACTCGTGTCGTTGGTTTGTGTCGTGACTGACAAATAACTTGGATTTCTGAAATGATGTGTGAACGCATTCACATGAATAGTTTGTGATGCAGTTGTCAAAAAACTTGTTGTTGTTGGTAATAGGCCAGGTTATAGGCATTATTTTTAAATAGCGTTATGGCGGCATTTCACATCACTATTCTCTATATTGTTCAAGTTATACAAACTTCTACAGGAACATAGCCAAATAAAACACCGAACAAGACGCGGATACCGAATAGAAGCGCCACAATTAAATGTTAGACATTGTTAGTACTTCCGTAGCAGGCTAGATAATAAATTATTATCTAGCAGCCATGTAGCAGCGCCAGAACCGGAACAACTGAAAGTGAAGTGAGTGTGAAGTGTTACAAAAACAGCAAAGATGGCGCTATTTACAATAGAAGCACATTGTAAACTAACTAAAAATTGTTGGCCACCGTTTTCTGTTGAAGTTTTATTTGAATGGACGACTTACTAAATAATTGTATGAATTGCGCCTCCGAGAGGCTGCGTGAAATTTGGTTGCGTCGTTGATGAAACAACAGAAGACAATCTCGCCACCTTATAAACAATAACCATAGCTGATGTCTTCTTCTGTTAATAAATTTAAACATTCTTATACTTTTTTGCAGGCTCATGGCAAGGAGGTGACACTGTCCTGTAACAGCACCGACTTAGCACCCCTTAGATACTGCTTCTTTCAACAACCGCCGCCAACTGGGAAACTCTTCACCATCGACTCATATGTGACGCCGGAAATGTGAGTGACATTTATTTTGATTGCTTATCTAGTTTTTCGTTCTATTTGAGGAGGACGTACTTATGCCATCCATTAACAACGTGAAGTGGCCATTTTCGACACCCCCTCTCCCCTTGGTGAGATACCTATCGTGAGATTTTGCTCACGCGGTGGAATCCAACTTCTAATTCGACTACCAATGCGTACTGCGTATTCGATTCCTGATGATTAGGTGTGCTTATAAGCACTAGCTATATGATTTGTATGTGTTGTATTGTAATTAGTATTAAGAAACATTTTCACAAATATCTAAAGCAGGTACCCTACCAACCTACTGAAATAGCGTATCAATTTATCTGTTACCGTTTTTGCCCTACTTATTATGTACCTACCTATATATGAAATAGAATTGATGCTGAAGACAGGGCGCTATGGGGGAGGCCTATGTCCAGCCGTGGAATAACATGGGCTGATGATAATAATGAATGATATAAAATTTGTGGACTACGGGGCTAAATGTTAACTTGTATTGCTACTTAAACTTTAATTTTGTTTAAAGATTTTGTTGTCCTGATGAATAAAATTCAAAGAACTAATAAAAAGGCAGGTACCTACATAGTATTTACGCTATGAAATAAGTTCATCAATTAGGACATCAACATGAGATCACACAAGGTCAGGTAGTTATATAGTTCTTAATTAAGAACTATATTACTTGTGAGTAACTAACTTGTAGTGTTTATTTATCATACGTCTCAGCATGCACAATTACAGAATATCAACAAATGTACCTATGTAGGTATCAGAATTGTTTGATAGATACATGGATATATAGATAATTTATCAATTATAAATAGGTTACATAACTTAGTTACCTAATAGTGCCTTAAAGCCCATGTTAGGTTTGCCTAAGCACTTAGATCTCACATATTTAAAAAATACTGTTACTTATAATAAAGTTTGAAATAACTGAAAACAAAGGTATAATTTTGACATGTTCTCGTTTTTCTAGACCAAACTTTGAGCGCTTCTACATACCACCGAATATGAGCCTCGACCGCGGCGACTGTGCGCTCTACATACACTTAAAAGCAAGCGAAGACATAGGCGAATGGTCCTGCTTCGCAATTCGTGAGGATGGGAGGGGAAGCTCACAGACAATCGTTCTGGGACTGCAAGGTAATCACTTATTCACCTGTCTGTATAAGAACATAGGTGTTAGGTATCTGGCTGGTGGGATGCTGATAAAAAAAAGGAAATTCGCCTTCCTTGCCATCACGATTCAGTTGATAGCAAAATGTCCTTCTTAAATCAACTTAAGGTAAAATTAGAATCTTAGTTGACATAAGCTTCAACAGACTACATTAGGTACCTACCTACTAGTAATTAGAATAATCAGCATAATCAATTTATTGTGTATAATCAATTATAAAACTATCTGTTTTTTTTTTTTGTTACAGGTCACAAAATAATAATGACATATGATAATATATTATTATAATAGTGTAATATTATTATTATTACATTAGTGTGTACACACTAAGATCTGTATTCTGAAAGCTTGCTCAATCAACACTCTATGCTTGAGTAACGTTTGTAACAACCACAGATTACAGAATCTGTAAGGCTAAGTTTAAAGTAATAAGGCTAGACAATCCACACAGTATCATTTAGCCCTAGGCTGAGCAGAGCTTGTGTTATGTATACTATATAACTGATATATAACATATGTAATACAATGCAATTACTTAGATATATATATATTTTAAATGTACATAGAAAATACCCAGAACACCCAGAAAAAATATTTGCGAATTGTACAACCATTTGTCACAAGGTGGGAATAAAAACCGCAACCTCCTGAGTCGCAGGCGGGCCTTCGTCCGTCGCGCTACTGAGGTTTTCCATCATTATCCTCTACCTACACTAAACTCTAATGTTTTATCTAGGCTCCAACACCCACACGGCGCTCGCACTTCAATCCAAAAACCCCTTGGCTGTCGCACGTGGCTCCAAGACCCAGTTGTTCGTCGTACTTGGATCAATTACCGGCGTCGCTCTCTTCGCTACGCTGCTGGGGTTTTTTATCAAATGGGGGGTCAGAGTGGAGCCCGAGATTGAAGAACAATCCCCCCCACGACGTCGTTTAATAATTCCCATCATCACGATACAGCCCCCCACTCCAACAATTTCACCGAATAATAATAGTATTAATGAGAGACGAAATGTTAATAATATTTCCCCTTTTCGTCTCTACGGCGCCTAAGTATAGCCCTACTCGTACTAATTCTTCTACCAATATGCACTTTACTTATAATGGGCTTTTGTATTAATGATATTGGTGTCAATTCAGATGTCGCCTGAACTAAACAAATTTCACAGCACGACAGCACTTAAATATTTCTAAGTTAGAAAGGGGTGACCAACTTTTTTCAGACCAATCCTTGAGCGAAACTTTTACTTTAACTTGAACTCTCCAGCAAATATGAGCCTCACTCAACCGCGGCGATTGTGCTGTCTACATAAACAAAGTCGACATAGGCCAATACAATTTTTTATTAAAATTTCAAATTTTCTTTTTTTCAATCTTATCTTCAATCTATCTTTCTTTTTTTTTATTCTTACTTGGGAGGCTAGCACTTTTAAATTTTGGCGACATCTGAATCACACCATCATCATAGCTTTTTTTATAACTTATTCATATTATTTCATCATTTATTTATATGTTTGTTCACGTCTTTATTTATAGAATATGGTTATATAAGATAAGTATAATGATAATTGCCATAATTTGTAAATAGTTTAGTCTAAATTCATAAAATATCGATATACAGGTAATTCGGCACAACGTTTGTCATAGAATCTTTTATCATGTCATACCCATGAATTTTCAGCCAAATCGGTTCAGCTGTTCTTGAGATATAAATAGTGTACCACGACTTTATTTTATATATATGTATATATATATATATGTATATATATATATAAAAGAAAATCGTGTGCGAGTACCATACTTCCTCCCTCTCCTTTGTTGCCCCGAGGCCTCCAAACCTCTAAATCCGGCACTGGCATGACAAACGTTGTACCAAAAACCCTGTATGTACACATGTAACAAAATTAATTTAGTTTTATAAAATAGTTTTTTAAGTAGAATAATAAATTAGATAAAATGTCAAAGTGTGCTGCTGTATAAGGGCATTGTGACTTTAAATGTATTGTATTTTTTTTTGTACAAATGTCAACAGATTGTACAAATATTTGTCCCAAGGCGGGAATCGAACCCGCAACCGCTGCGTCACAGGCGAAGCTTCAACCCCCGCGCCGCCGGACATCATAATAATACTGTTACTAGCTATTTAGGCATAATAATCACAATAAGTAGTTTTTGAATGATTTAGTTTTAACCCATTGTCTCTTTGTTGAATTATTTTCTTATAATATGTTATTTTTGGTATTTTTAATTTTTTAAGAATGGAATGCAGCCATGAAGCCTTGTTCATTATACGTTTCCAAATACATATGATAATAATTTAATTTCTAAGAACATTTATAATTTATACATATGATAATAATTTAATTTCTAAGAACGTTTTTCTCCGACTAATTTTGTCGTCCCTGTCTAATAACAATAAAAAATTTCAGTGAATTGTTAATTGTGTTTTTTTTATTTTTGTTCTACTTGACTACTTAGCCTACTAGGTGCTCAAACCAGAGTTTGTTTGTAGGTAGGTATGGGCATAAGATGAGACAATGACGTATGTTACGTAGAGTTTAGGCAAAGATGCGAAAGTAGAGTTTGGTAGCCACCAACGGCAACTTCGTATCGTACCTATCTCTGCAAAGCTTGCTGCTTTATACAGAGGTATTAAAAATAGCTTACTTATACTAGGTATCACAAACAGCCCAAATAAATTTTTGAATTTCCTAACGTTATGTGCTAGTGTGCAATAGGATACAATACAATATACTCGGGGTGTGCTTGATAAAATGTAATAAATGTATTTTACAATGATTTAATGCAAAAATTATGCAGCTTTACTTCACGTGACAATATACGCCGTCAGCGCTTTGGTTGTTGTTGCGGATACGGTGTTTTCTGCCCTAGGTTAGATTCCTAGTGCGAGTAGTACCTAGGTACTTACCTATCTAAAAAAATCTCAGTGCAATCTGTTACCTATACCTTATAGTGACACAAGTACCTAAACCCATATGTAATCCAGTTCGATAGGAATGTAATAACTTACTAGATATGCTTTAGATAGGACAAGTATTTAACAGCTTCAAAAGTTTTAGGTCCCAGGGACGAGTAAATAAATTTTACTCGTCCCTGGGTCCCACGCTAAGACTTTAAACTATCATGGTTATCACAAAAGTCATTTCAACGGGATATTACCATGATTTGATATTTTGAGTTTTTCAATATTTATTGCGATCGAGCTGCGTTCAAAGACATAAAATTAGAGTAGTTCGGTATGTCTACCAATAAAAATTTACTCACAGTGCCTTCACTTATTCCGTGGTCATGGCGCATGAAACTGTGCCTAAAATATTGGAAAACTCAAAAATAAATCATGGTAATATCCGTCATAATCGAGTAAGTCATATACTATGTAAGCCATAAATGACTCATTAGCTTATTACGTAGGACCTAACAATATTCATCACTAAGCTAAGTAGACGTGTCTGACGTAAGTATACGGCGAACCCTTGCTTAGGGAGCATCTTGACGGGCATGTGTGTGAGGCAGCAGTCAACAACACCTACCAGCAAATGTATATTAATACAATTACACTGTACTACACTGTCTACACACACACACACACTACTGTGCACAGTGTGCACTGTATGTACATTATATTCAGGCTCAGTCCCAGCCCAAGTCTTTGGGGGGAGGGGGGGGTCACACTTGGTCTCATGTGTGACCCCCCCCATATCATGTTATGTTATGACTTTGTATTGATGGTAGGTATTCGTAGAATAAGAGGCGGGCGAACCATGTTTAATTTTGGACTTTGGTAAGGTCGGTTTACCAAGGAGGAAGCTAACATATCGGCGGCGGAGGAACAACGGAGATAACTGCAGCATATTTGAGATTTGTTGGCGATGCAAAAGAGATGTTCTTATACAAATTATATAACGGCGAATGGAGCGATCTTAATGTGAGCACTTGACTACACAAGGAAGAGAGGACATTGCCGGCGAGCGGAGCGAAAATTTTGTAGTTTTCGTTAGAATGTTGTGTTATTTTTTAAAGAGGGGGTTCGTTTTTTCTATAGCCAGAAGGAACAATTGCTATCGGCTTGTGGAACTAATTGCGAAAAAATTTTTGTCTCCTTAGATTTTTTTGCATTCTTTGACAAAGTGACCTCGCAGAGTATTTGTTACATTTTGTGCTATTTGTTGTGGCGATTTAATTGATAGAAAATTACTGTAGTAAAATAGGTGCCTTTGTTTTTGAACTAATGAAACATCATCAACACCCAAAATACGAGTAATATCTCTCGATTTTTTTTACCGAAGTGGATACTGGTTAATATATATTGTTAAGTTACATGTTTGGTATGAAATTAAAATTTATTTAAGGTTTCGGACATTTTCTTGTGATTTTGTATATGTACCTAAACGACCCATTCAATTCAGCTCGAGAATGTCGTAAGAGCCGACTAAGAGAACCTACCAGAGGAAATGCTTTAAGTAAGTAGCTTTCTTCTATGTATAATCAAGCACTGTCCCTGCGATCACCAATCATCCTGCCAAGCGTGGTGAATAGGGCAAAACCTCTCTTGTTTAGGGAAAGCATAATCAGCTGAGGACGTAAGTGCCTACGGGAAGGCATTAAAGAAGCATTATCTTAAACAACCTCTGGCATTGGCCAAAGAGGATGAAATCACTCGGTTGCTTATCGCAAAAAATCAAGGCACCTGCTGTTGCCTGTTGCCAGATAGCAACCTCACAATGCTAAAACTCCTTCAAGAAATGTTGGCATAAAATGTCATATTTTAAAATTCGAATTAAAAGAACAATCGACGAATGTCAAATCACGACACATCATTTGATTGCCATCCGTTCTTGAGTAAGATTATGTAGTATTTTCCAACGCAGAAAGTTGTTCATGTACCTATTTTTCAAACAAGTGTTCTTTTTTACCCAGTTTTAAGCTGAAAAAGTGTTAAAATGGCCACAGCTGATTTCCGGAAAGACGCACCGACGACGATGCCTGTGAGGCCTAGAAGTGTTTACACTGCGCACTCCTATAACCAGGTGACATTTTCTTACATCAAACCTATTTCTAGTAGGCTAAAATGATTTGACCTCTTTTTTTATGTTGCACACATTCGTCATCTATCACAAAAAATTTTGATTGAACCTTGATATTATTTAGGTAAGAAGCTAAGAACCATTTAAAACGGCGAGAAATCTACCTAAACTTGCGTAGCTTGCGGTTACTTGATAAATGCGAGCGTTTTTGACCAAATCACTAAATAAGAGGCAAAAGAGGAATTACACGTTGCACGTCTTGAATTGACGGTTAGGTACATATTTATAGGTAGCTATCGAATACATCGTGCGTAGAGTAACTTCAGAGACCTGATATTCAATCCGGCGGCGGCAATTTGGTGATGCGATGGTCGCATACAATCACCCCGAAATGCTCCGAAGACAAACTACAACAACAACAAACAACAACAACAACCGACAACCGACGACACGGTGAGAACACAAATCGTAAAATTACCTTCTTAGTGTAGGGAGCCTGGTGGCAGTGTGATGACATGACCGTCCGCAGGTGCTGCATGTAGCAAGTGTCTGAAGACAGGAAGCTATATATGTAGGAAGTTCAGAAAGGCCGATCGACACCTGTAGGCTATCGCCGTTTTCTTGTGGTCCTACTATTTTGTTCTACTAGTAGAACCACGAGGGAGACCAGTTTCTGTTCGTTCTACTATGACATTTAGTGCTGTAATAATTTATTTATACCATATGTATTTAATGAAATACCTTTTGACACTACTAATAAAAGTAAGAAAAATAAATTGTCATTTTAACAAACTAAAAATTTGCTCCTATTATCTCGTTTCTGGAAGGATTCCAGAATTTGGATAAAACCAAAGTCATGATCAATGGACACATTGATCCAAGGCCGGTGGTCGTACATGGTCACCTTCTCGAAATCGTTTCCGAATACACATACCTCGGGCAGATTCTGCAGTTAGGTAAAAACAATTTCGAGAAGGAGGCCAAAAGGAGGATCCAGCTGGGCTGGGCAGCGTTTGGGAAACTACGTCGAGTCTTCTCTTCATCCATACCGCAATGCTTGAAAACGAAAGTTTTCAACCAGTGCGTCCTACCCGTTATGACCTACGGAGCTGAGACGTGGACACTCACGATAGGGCTGGTCCACCAGTTCAAAGTCGCTCAGCGAGCTCGGAGTATCTCTGAAGGATAGGATACGCAACGAATACATCCGACAGAGAACTAAAGTTATCGACATAGCTCTGAGAATTAGCAAGCTGAAGTGGCAGTGGGCCGGCCATATCTCGCGAAGAACCGACGGCCGCTGGGGCAAACGTGTTCTTGAGTGGAGACCACGACTCGGTAAACGTAGTGTAGGACGCCCTCCGACCAGGTGGGATGACGACCTGCGAAAGACTGCAGGTAGATGCTGGATGCGTCAAGCCGAAGACAGGGCGCTATGGCGCTCATTGGGGGAGGCCTATGTCCAGCAGTGGACTAATATAGGCTGATGAAGATGATGATCTCGTTTCTCTAAGAATTTATATATACATATAATTATCAACACAATATATCTTCTTAAACCACGTATTTATTTTTTCTCATAGTATTTACTTAAATTATCTTGTTATTTTTCATTTTTGTAGTAAGTCATATATGTATGTTATAATTTTTATTTATTTATTGTTTGTATCTAGATCTTGTTCTCTATCCTTTAATTTCTTCAACTAACACCACCGTCTTATTTCGTTTTTATTATCTAGTTCATCTCAACGTTGCCTGGAAGAATTTATAGCGATAACGCCGCCCATTGTATGCCAGTGTTTTTTTAGTTTATTTGTAATTGTTTTGCGTGGTGTGCAATAAAGTCTTTCTATCTATCTACCTACAGGTATCAGAGAAACTGGTCTCCCTCGTGGTCCTACTAGTAGGACAAAATAGTAGGACCACGAGAAAATGGCGTGGGCTAGCATCGTCGGACAATGATACCTAACGATTTCAAATTTCCATCTTGAAATATCAAATGAATGGTATTGTTACGTTGATTATTTTCTAGGAGGAGTCCAACCTCTCTGCGTTCCAAGATTACAGCAAGTTTTTGGAGGGTGGCATCGGTCAGGCTGAGCTAGTGGGTGCCGCTGGTTGGCAGCCTCCGTGGCGCGCCCCTCAGCAGCGGAAGGCCCCGTTCTACCCTGGCGATGATATTTACCACGCTGACACTTGGAGGGAGCTCGAGGTTTGTGTATAAGCTAGCGAATTCATTTTGAAAACAACGGCGATACGTATTAGGTGCTTTATTGTTCCAGGTAAGTTGTTATTTTTGTTAGGTTTATAACATCACATTAATAATAATATATGCGAAATTCTGGTTATATAAAAGTTTGTTACCTCTTCACGCCAAAATTACACAACTGACTGGGCTGTGCAAATGCACAGTTCTAAGAGTGGTTCTGGAATAACATAGGTGAAATTTTTCATCCCGGGAAAACGCGCAAGAAGCTGCTCCCGGAAGCTAGTAGTAGTATTAGGCTAGGTACTTACCTACTCTTAATTAAACCATTTGACACATAGATTTCCGCGGGGGCGAAGCCGCGGGGCGCAGCTAGTGATTTATAAATATACATAAATAATGCTGGACAATTCACACAGCATCATCTAGCCACAAGTGAAGCAGAACTTGTTATGGATACTAGATGACTCATATACTTAAAAGAAGTCTTTGATTTTAAATCGCGATCTGAACACATAACTAAAAGAAGTACAACGGATATTTATCGCCTTTATTTACATTTCCGACGTTTCAACAGCTTTTAAACACTCGTGGTCACGGGATGAAAAATTAAAAGGCAATAATAGGCAGCTACTTGTATTAGTGCTTATAATTGTCTTTGTTTACATATTATCTTGGTTTTGAGTAAGTAGCAATAACTTTTTGGCATAGGTGACCGACGTGGTCGGCGGTGCCGGTTACAACGCCTCTGTAACCCCCCACGGGACGATCTGTCTGCGTCTACGGGATCGAGTCAAGTAAGTTGACCATTATTGTAACTTCTATACCTGCGTGCTTAGATTCGGATTGAGAGCGATCGTTTCTAATGCTGTCTCGCTCAGTTATTTCGAACTGAGCTGGAAAACATGAACAATCCTATTCTACAGGGTGCCACGTAACATGTATACTCAGAGCCGAAAGGTGGTGATTCTAGACCACTTGTGAATCCATTGATTTACAACTCACTATAGGTGGAAGAAGGGGAGGGAGGCCTTTGCCCTGCAGTGGGACACCCCGGGCTAATATAATAATAATATAGGTACTCCGATTTAGAATCCAAGATATTTTATGTCAACAGACATTTTTGAATGAAAAGTTAACACAAACTTCAACAATGCATAATCCCAATGAAAGCTTTCAAAAACAAAAATGGTTTCGAGCGTCTATGCTTAGCTGATACCAATGTCGTTAAATATTTTCCAACAATATTCCTTGTGTTTTGTAATCCCTTTGTATACAAAAAATATCCAGTTTTTAAAAACTGAGTATAATTATGAATAATGTTCGACCAGTTAGAGCTGTGGTTCAAGCTAAACGGCCTCTCGTAGGTACTGAACGGAGACAAGACCTGCTTCATCAACTTTAGTTTAATAAGGTCCATTGTTGTTTGTTTTCTGAATTAAGATTCATCGAAAGATGCTATCTATTAGTAAATCATTCATTGTTTGAGTCTGAGGAAATCGGAAAAGTTTGATTTTATAATTAAGGCAAGTGAAAAGAATTTAAATAAGTAATATAACCACTTACTAGGTTTAATAAGACCAAAACAAATGGTTTTTTTTTCAAAAAGTTTGTTTATGATGGAAAAATTTGATGGAAACCCAAAAAATAGTAAATTTAAAATATTTAGGTTAAAATTTAGATGGCCCGCCATACCCGCTGGTAAGTTAACCCAACCAAAGGCTCGCTTGACTATCATGCTAGTTTGATATTATTTGATATCAGGCGCTTCGGCGACTAAATTCATAGCCGGTAAGTTTGTCGGTCTATTTTCCAAATTAGCGTCTGTAACGTTGTTTTTCTTAAATAATGTTTCTATTAGTGGCATCTTGCTTGATTTACACAAAACTATATTACTGTTCACTGTAAGAATATTGTAAACTGTTTGTGCCTTATAAACGAAAAATAAAATGAAATATTCAATAGATTTCGTTTAATCACAATTGAAATCACTTGATGGAAAGTGATGCTGTTACCGACGGTTCCTTCCTATATCATGAAGGTTTTAGTCTTGTCTTGAAGATACACAGGTTGTAGATGGCTTATTTTCTGTTTAGAGCTGGTGGAAAACCACCCTACAACAGAAATTATACAAGGGTAGTAGTTAGTATACATAGCTACTAGGTACTACTGTAGGCCAAGCACGGGGATTTCTCTTTAGGGAGAATAGACAAAAATTACATGGCATGGTCACATCTTGCGTACATACATTGTAGACATTGAAATAATAAATTTCAAATAATGTACCTGCCTTCATACAGTTCTATCCACCCTGATAATTCCCGTGCTAGATTCCTCTAAGATCCACTCATGTAGCCTCATATCTTCCCAGGGTGGACATGACAATAGACGGTGCAGTTCGCGTGACGAATGCGAAGAACAACATAATCCTAGCGTTGTCTCGCTCCGGCGCGGCTGCCGCCCTCATCCATCCTAACGGCAGGGTTTATCATTACGGATCACGAGTCGAGATCCAGGCCCGCCACCAGCAAGGAAACAATAAGTAAGTTTGAGACACGGTTGTGGTTAATCTATAAACTAGCTGCACCCCGCGGCTTCGCCCGCACGGAAATCTGTGTCAAATGGTTTATAAACCTTCCTCTTAAATCACTATCTATTAAAAAAATCTAAGCATACACAGGGACTCAGGCATACAGCGGGAAGCGACTTTGTTCTATACTAAGTAGTGAAAAAATAAATAATTATGGACAATCCACACAGCATCATCTATCCCCACGATCCCCAGGCTAAGTCAAAGCTAGTGTTATGGGTACTAAATGACTGATATACATAATAAAATACATTACATAGATAGATACTTTTTGTTATACATAGAAAAAGACCAGAACACCCTGAACAAATTTCTGCAGATCGTACAAACATTTGTCCCGGGGCGGGAATCGAAACCGCAATTTCCTGCGTTGCAGGCGAACCTTCGCCCACCGCGCTGCAGAGATTTTCAAGTCTAGCACTTCCTGCAAAATATCATCATCATCAGCCGTACCTATACGACCAATGCTAAACATAGGCCTCCCCAAAACGAGAAGCCACGAATAGCGGTGACCAGCGCCTTCATTCATCGGCTCTCCGTAAGTAGTTCTACGTCTAACCCACGGCCCGAGAGTAGTTTAGGATAACTTTCCAGTAGGTAATTTGCCAACTTCATTTGAAGGTAATGAAATGGGTGTAGAACTTTTTATTTTGCTGCGGATCTATAAAATGCCTGTTTTAAGAATTTCCCCCAGTCTTTTTATTTTAGAATTTCTCCTATTGTTTCTTTATAATTAGAACATGCACTTCTTTTTTTAAATCTAAATATTTTTAGGGTCGATATTTCTTAAATAAATTGATTAGAAAGTTAGGTCACCACCTAACCTATATTTTTTTTGTGTTATGCTAATATTGCTTTGTGAATTAATCGTCTAAAGCAATCAGAACCCCTCTATCGCAACGGCATCTGGTAGCACACTCAAAAAGGGGGGGGTTCTGCGGGGGTAGGGCAATTATCAAGAATTTTTCCTAGGAGACTTTTAGCTCTATACGATTCCGCAAAAAAACATACCTCCCCATCCAGCATCAAGGAGAACAATTATGTCAGTCAGTCAGTGAGTGAGTGGTAATCTAGCTTTATACTTTAGTAGAATAAACTTAAAGGAATGAATTCGGAGCCAAGTGGTTAAAGTTGTTGATGAATGTAAATATGAAATAGTTTCAGCTAGAGGCAATCGAGCAAATTTCCTCGATTGTTTTAAAACAACCGAGGAAATTAGCTTAACGCTTAATACAAAAGTCACTTATAACAGGATATTTACCATGATTTGAATTTTGAATTTTCCAATGTTTCGGTACAGTTTCATGCGCCATGATCACGGAATAACTGAAGGCACTGCGAGTGAGTTTTTATTGGCAACATACCTACACTAATTTTTTGTCTTTTGCTACGAACGTTACCACTACCACCGGTTTCATTATCGAACGCAGCTCGATCACGACGGTATTAGAACGCGACGCGGTTGGTACATCACTTCGGTAAAATCAAATCATGGCTAATATCCCGTTAAGAGCGTGCCATACCTCAGCCAAAATTCGAATTTCGCTTCAGTTCAGAGCAGAATGACATGATATGATTTTCTTGTGAGTGAGAAGCACAGAGCGATAGACGTGCTCCGTATTTTTTATCGACGTAAGCGCCAAAACTGCCTAATGCCTAATTACAAGTTATTTACACAACTAATCTAAAAATTCAAAAGACGAAAACGAAGAAATTCTACTACGTTTCTCGACAAAACAAAAATCCAACAAAAAAATTAGGTGGTTCCTGAGATAAATAGCAAAATGTGTGCAAAACATGTATTTTAAGTATCGAGAAAATTTTCACCAATCGTGTTTTCGAAAAGACGGAATCCAAGATAAAAGTTCGAATTATCATTTACCAAATATGAAGGTGGTAGCTTTCACAGATTCTGAGATAAATAACGATTTCTAACTATAAAATTACATAAGGAACACTCTTAAGTAACTTTTGGGTTAATAATCATGATAGTTTCAATAGTTTTAAACGCTTAATAAATTATAAACGTGACAGATATGCTAAGATGTGGTACAAAGGAGTGTCATTCACGGCGGAGCAGTGCGCTCTTGTGTATCTGGTGGATGCGGCCGGGACGAGAACCACCACTGATACCTTCCTTGACATGAGCCAGGATTTCACGCTAAACGTGTTTTACAAGTAAGTCATACTAGGTACTTATTTTATTATACCTCTGGCGCTACAGTAAATAATTATTCTGCCAGGTTACGGTCTAAGACTACACCACATCAAATATATATATGTGTGTATACCTACATCAAATATTTTTTTCGTTTGTGCTTTCTGGACGTTTTTTTAGTAGTTTTATTATTAATTATTCCTTTTTTATTGAGGGAAATACGCACGCAACGATATGTGAGCGCATTTCCCTAAAAAAAAAAATGCACTGCAATTGGGAGACAGTACGATGATGTGGAACACCACTAAAACCCTCAGGGTATTTCCGCCTTTTCCACGAACCCACCGTGGCTGCCGGATATCAAGCCCGATATAAAATATTATTCATATTGTAGTCCATTTCATAAATTACTAGCTGCGCCCCGCGGCTTCGCCCCCGTGGAAATCTATGAGTCAAAATGTTTAAATGATAAAAAGTATTCTATGTCTCGCCGTAAAAACCATCCTTGAACTTCAACGAACATTTTAAAAAAAGATTTGGCCAAATTGGTCCAGGCGTTGTTGAGTTATGCGCTTACCAACACATTTTGCGATTCATTTTTATATTATAGATTATTGATTTAGTAATATACCGCTCCGCCTTGTTGAAGGTTGGGTAGGGATGTATTGATGGCTTGTCATCTAGGATGATCTACGGTTTGAAGACTTGTTTGCGCATTCATTTCTTTCGAATCTGCCCAGTCGAAAGACCAACCGTTTCTTTCCTGCTTCCTGTTTTCACGCAGCCTACGCGTAGCGCGTCTTCGATAGTTAGCTCATTTAGAGTATTCACAGATGTTATATTCCGCCGCGGCTTCGCAAGTGTGCAATGTAAATACTTAATTATGGGACAGTGTGGATTATGCCCGAGGGATTAATGTTTATCCTGCAAAACTTGATTCGAAGTCATTTATTACTTTTTTCAAGATAAATCAAATTATTGTCAAATTGATCTAAAACAAACAGGGGCAGATTCCCAGCTCACAGCTGGATAGAACAGCTGGACAAATGTACAGTCCATGATCAACTGTGTTTAGTGTGCTGTTATATTTTCCAGTGAGTCTCGCCATGGCCCTTCGTACGTAAACGAAGCAGTGTCTCTGCTGCAAGCGGCCCAGTACTGGCTCACGGACGACGGCATCGACAACTGGATCATCAACAATGTGCGTGTCAGCCAGACGGCGGACGGACTTGTAAGGTAAAAATATCGTGTCGGGCAACTCTAGGTACATCCACATGTCGTTTATTATAAATATTGCGGTAAGTCTCAGTACTGCCTGCCGTACGTGAACGAGGCAGTGTCTCTGCTGCAAGCGGCGCTCAGTAATGGTTCATGGATGACGGCATCTACAACTGGATCATCAACAATGTGCGTGTCAGCTAGACGGCGGCGAACGGAATTCAAAAGGTAAAAATATCTTGTCGGGCAACTCTAGGTATCCACAAGTTGGAAGTACCTATTTCAGCAAACATATGTCCACTGCTGAACGTGCCCGCAACTAATGATGTTTTGCCGTAATCACCACATTGGTAGGAGAATTGGTGATAGCAGTAAGGGTGTAAAAATACGCATATTTTGCAATATTTTGATACCATATTAACCCATATCTCTGACGTCTATTTAGACGAGGTGCACGCGTCCTAGCTCTGCGCACAATGTTGATAGAGTCATCACAAACTTTGTTTTGTTTGATTTGAGATACTAAACAAGCAAGTCAAGGCACGATAATATTGTTTTTCTTGTGAAAATATGATTATAATATTTTGTGCATTAAAGTGTGCTTTGCTTCGTTTACGCACTTAAATTTCATATTTTTGGACGCTAATACGCATATGCGCTCATTACTACAAAAAATGCCGTTGTATTTAAAAAAAAAGAGGACGTAGCTGAATGTGCCCCCGCCAAACAAGGGGCGTTTGTCATCTTCGAATGCGGTTTGTTGATAGCAGTGGAGGTATGAAACATGTCTTAAGCCTTGGGTCTCTTGTTCGCAACGCAGCATGCTGCGGTATGAGGCACAACGAAGCGTCACGATGCTACCCAACGAAACTGTCTGTGCGTAGAAAGGCGGTCATTTAATTTTGCCGCTGGGGTTTGCGGCACAAACAAATCCCTTGTCGACGCCGTGACGCACACCGCAGCGTTCGTAGAGTTTGATGGGTCGGTTCTTATACCGCGACCGCCATAGCACGACAACGTTAAACACACCAATAAAAAAATGCTAGACAATTCACACAGCATTATCTAGCCACAAGCTAATAATCAATTCCGATCGTCTACTTTTGATTGGTGACACCAATTCTGAAAAACATCTTGGTTTCGTCAGGATCCACCGGTGTAGCCACAAATACCAACTGCGCACGAGTCCCTCCAACGGCTCAGCGTCCATCACCAGCCCGTTCCTACACTGCACTGCGTCGCTCGGCCAAACACAGCATCTTTTTGTGCGGTAAGTCCATAAAAGCAGTATGGTAACATTTTGAAGCGCGGGTTTACGCGTTAACGCATCAACGTTTCTTAAGGCAGCGGTCACAGATGTTGGAAATATTTTGATGCAGGCGTTGGCGCGTTGACGCGCGTTCGGATATAAAACTTTCATCGCGATTGCACGTCCTTTTATTTACCAGACTGACGAGTAGCGACGAGCGCTCGCAACGCGCGTTACCGCTCATTTTGCCAGATTTTGCCATCATGCCAGACTCCATTAAAGCTTAGGTGAGCAGCGAAGATGTGTTATAAAAAACCAATAGATAGTCGTTATCCACACATCTCGGTCTCCGCTCAGCTTCAGTGGATATCACCGAGCGGAGATATATCATATTTGTATGCGAAGAAACAAAGAACCATTGAAGCGGAGATGTGATGTGAGCTGTGCCTAGTAAGCTGGCGACATCACGCAGTGGGGACGAGAAGAGAGGAGCGAAGATTTGAGCTGTGCATTCATCTCTACAAACATCTGACGCTCTTCGCACGCAGCACAGCCACTCTAACCAGCACACGTCTCCGCTTAAGCCAGCACACATCTCCGCTCTAGTCTAGAGACACCCTAGCTGAAAAACGTCTCTTGTCTTCGCTACAGACATCTCGGTACATTTCCGCTTTGGCGGAGTCTGGGCCTTACTCTCTTTAAATTTGTTGTGGTTTCACGCGCGTCAACACTGTCAATACGCGTTAACATGTGAACCCTTACCCGTAACCTTATCCGAAGTCACTGAGCTCCATTATTCGAGTATAAGTACCTACAGCCAGTCTCTGCAATGTCATTATCAGCCAGACATTTAATAAAAGCTCTAGAACTTCACACCACATAGTGTGGATAATGTGGTGTGACGTGGCACGTCAGAAGCATAATTATTATCGGTTTCATCTATATTTAGTATGGCATAACATTTTTTCTGTGTGTTGTCGCTGTAATGTTGGTAACATTACAGCGACACAACACACAGAAATAATGTTTCTCATGGTGCTTAAAACCATGAGAAACATTATCAGAGATCACGGCACACCACACCAGGTGTGGTTATAGCTTTCGTGGCAACCTCTAACTGCTGCGCCTCTTTGTTATCAGACGAGGGGAGAGACGAATGCACTTCGATGGCAACTCGTTCATCGTCCGGAATGCGGGCCACTCTGCCGGTTTCGACGACAAAAACCAACTGAAAGTGTACTGAACTGCGCCTCATACTATCCCACCGAAACCTCTAGCAATAGGTAATCGGGAATAGTCTCAGCAACGGAGTTCTTGCCATTTTAATACTATCTTTCATTATCTAGATTTAAAGGGAACCTGTGGGACGGTTGTGTATAAGTTTCCGTGCTCCCTCCTTTGTTACGCGACTTCGTGTTGAAGCTTGAGTTTTTGAAGTTTTTTTGGTAGTTTACGATCTTGCTGCAGGAGACTCGATCATTTACCAGATGTCACGCGGTTGTAGTAAATAAGGTTACAGTTTCAAGAAAGTGAGAGATCATCTTTTGATATGCTTATACATGACTCCTTTATTCTGTGATTCCATTGCTTAGCTCTACCGTTGAATGAGTGAGACCAAGTATGAGTTCCCATTTTGTTTTATGTAAAACTCATTTAGTACTTAGTAATGGTCCATCTTCTTGCATCTGAATCTAGTTCTGTGTATATGTAAAAGCGCAAACCTTGATTCAGTCTTCGTCGCAGACTCATTGGATCAAGTCCCACGATCGCCAATGTCACGTTGAAACTCGGACGCCATCCAAATCGTTGGATTTCATTTGAGTAGCCACAAGTAACCGATTTACCAGATTGATTTATAAGATGATTTCTGCTTCTTTTAGCATCTATGCTTGAACTAAGATGGAACTATGGAATGACGTGAAAAAGCATAATGGTGTATCTTTGCCAGGAGCTAATATATACGATAATTTCAATAAGTCCACGAGATCACTTAACGAAATCATTACGAACTTGCGGTGCCTTCAAGTATCTAGTATTTCTGCATCTATGTACCTACTGTTATTACGTCCGGTTTCGCCCAAGCGGCGGTAGAACTTGTCAATGGAACTAATAAACCAATCTCGCCCATATGTGTATTTAGTTAACACCCCTTATTATTTTTCCCAATGAGCGATTTAGTTCGTTTCCGTGCAGTCCTTACCTACCTGCCGCTACCCTTGTGCTATTTAATTTCACAGCGGATGAGCAAGGTTGACATTTGTTATGCAGTGCGTTGATCGACAAATATTTTATAAACAACCATTGTAATATTAGGTCCCTAAGTGTTATTGAAACAGGTTGTTGAAACTAATCCTAACGATCACGTTTCTCCTCCACTGTCCCTGCATGCAGTCGTTTTCATTCCTCGGATTAATCTTCTCAGTTGAATAATTTTTCAATGATCTGTTCTGAATTCGACTGCATTTTTTATTTCTACCATCATTCAGTATGCCTCGTGCTCATAGCCAGTGATGTGCTTTGATCACACTGGACACCTTTCTAATACCTAACGACGACAATAAAGCCCATAGTGTTTTCCTATTACCATCCACTAGTAAAAGTAAAAGGTACAATCAATTTGTAACTGTTACCAATTTTAATAAACTTATATTTTTCTAATGTAATATTATAATCGAGATCTCCTGGCAGCTTCAACCTTATCTGTTG
Organism: Eupithecia abbreviata; assembly: GCA_943735965.1. Lineage (NCBI taxonomy): Eukaryota > Metazoa > Arthropoda > Insecta > Lepidoptera > Geometridae > Eupithecia > Eupithecia abbreviata. Next base: position 11,599,203 of record OX030973.1, read on the forward strand.
TGAAGTGTTGGTTTGGTAGTTGACGACGCGTCCCATTCGTTCCTAGTTGTATAAAGTTCCAAGTGTGTACTTGTTGTGAAATAAAGCAGTGTGCTTTATGTATAAATACGGCGTTTTATTTTAAACTTAGGATAGGCATAGGGGGTTATTTATTAACAGGTTCGATTTACCAAAGCGTCATTACGAAAAATGTATCCAATACGTTTTATCTTCTATAATTAGAAGATAAAACTTAAATAAATTTCAGGAAATCTGTGTCAAATAGTTTATAAATCTTCCTCTTGTATCACTATTATATATATATATCACAATCATATGATTAACTGACGAGTAAAATGCAACACTGCCAATTAGCGAGCTTACTTTACAGTTAAAAGTTCTGTTGTTATTTTGTGTCATTCATTACATAACAGATAACCAACGATTATTTTAAATTTAATAATAATAATGGATTTTTTTGACTTGATTGATCATCAGTTGGATGAATTAGAACATTCTACGATGGAACGAGTACCTAGGATTCGTGTATTTAAATTCCGTCTTGATTATTTTACGGACGTAGATGAAACAGATTTTTTTGCTAGATTTCGCCTATCGAAATCGAAATAAAACATAAAATAATCCCTAAATCGCAAAGGTGAGTGGTTATTTGACATTAATCAAGTAATTTTATTAATCAAATCTACTGCAGTTCTGAACAATAGCTAGCCATTCCTAAGTTTAATCCCTTCTTCACTCTAAAGTTTTAGAAGTTCTACATTGTATGCAAATTGAAAAATCGTAGTGGGTGAAAACAGTCGTCAATTGACTTTTGCTTTAAATTGCGGATGTTACTTGCCAGTGTAGACACTTATGTATAATTAGAATATAATAGAATGGAACAGAATGAAACGAACAGAATGGAATAGAATATTCTAAAGTTTATTTGTAACTCTATACACAAAAACATAAAACAAACATAGTTAAAAAATAAAGGACAAAACAGATTTTTGTAATTGAATCACAAAACGGACTCTATTACAAAAATCTCAGCATGAGTTAATTGTAAGCATGTTACAACCAACGCTGGTCTTCTGATAGAGCCGTTTGGTGCGTCACTGAAGATAAAACAATTCAGTTGCGTTTTGCGAGTTGAAAAAAATAATAATGCCATACAAGTCATGACCCCATAAAAAAAGTTATATATGTATGTATAATACATAAAAGAAAGTTTCCATGGGGAGCCGCAAGGCGCAGCTAGTCAGAAATAATTGTGTACCAAATATGCAAGGTTATATATATAAGGTTGAAATCATTCTATCAATCTCTCCGTGCAGTGCATATAGCACCGCACGCACTATCTAGAAATAAACTCTAGATAGTGCGTGTGGTGCCATATGGATTCATTCTATGGAAAAAATATCTACGTGCGTAATATCGGCACGGTGGCGGCGGCTGAGTCTTCAACATCAACTTCCCTACGTTTAGACGTAGGGTATCTAGAGTTGACCACAACAGTAGGGTTAGCCCTACTGTTGTGGTCACCTCTAGATACCCTGACTCTACCACATCCCGGACACTAGCATCACACTAGCATTTCCCCATACAAAAGACACGTCTGGGTGCATACATGGGCAACTGTGTGTGTGACCTACAGGGTTGCTTTTGCAGCTTTTACAGCCGTTTTTGCTTTACCATGATTGTATAAATATTGTACGTGTGAGACAGTTGCAAAATAACTCAAGACATATAAAATAAAGTACAAGTATAATAAAAATAAGGATCGCAAGCTGCTACGATCTTTTAGACATGCATTTACAGCTGGTTTTTCAAACGCACGGTATTTTTAACAATAATAGATTAAAGATATTAGATATAAGTAGTTAATTTAAGTATAGTTTTTCGAAAGCCGAGCTAATGTCAATTTGTCAGCAAGAGTCTACTGCTTGTAATGTGGTCAGGAAAGTAGCCCAGTAGGTGTGTGTGTATTTAATTTAACAAAGTTTTTGCTAGCCAATTTTAGTTATTCTTTGTCATAGAAAAAAACGAAATCGAATAAAGTTTTTTTTCGTAAAAGTTTTCGATTACTCAATGATATTAATGAATTTTCTTTGATTTCTTCATTAGTGAGCAAGATGGGGTGGTCTTCAAATTCCTTTTTAGCAGACGAGATCAAAAACGTTTTGAAAACCTGTGAGTCGTCAACTGTTAGCAAGTGACTAATCGTTGACAAACACATGATGGAAAGCCGGCTATAACATTTTTTTTTCCAGTCACAATCACAAGGTAAAACTAAATCTCAAAATAGAAGAAATTTCTTATGTCCATGGTCAAACAAACAGTCAAACATCAACCGCATCTAGTTAGCGGTGAGGTCAGTCTACCGTAACCCTTATGTATGGATGAGGTAAGTCTACGATAAATGCAGGAAAAAATCGAGGAAAAGCTTTTTTTCGCGTTAACTTCGAGAGAAACTGCATTGCGAGCCGTGCGTGTGCCGTACATCCCTTGCATTTGGGACGTGCACAAATAACCCCGTGGAGGGGTGAAGGCAGGAGCAAGGAGCAAGGAGTGTCCATTCTCTGACTCTACGCAACATTTTCCGGTAGGCGCTTTAAACTGAAATTCTAATTCATGGTAACAGATTTATTTTAAGGTGCAATGGAGGAATCTGATCCTCTATCTTGCTAGTCCGTTCTGTTTTAGACTGTTTTTTATTCTGTGACGTTTACCATAGAATAAGGATACAGGTGTTCGTCTGCGCAGCGTCTCACTCAGCTATCCTGTCGCGGTCCACAGTAAGATGAACACAGTGGTACATCTATTTGTTTGTACCCTACCAATGTTTTAAATAAAGTAGGTACGTTTTTAATCTGTAAAAATTTTAAGTCTACAACTCTACCAACACCTATAACATTTTAAAAATAGCCGATTGACCTTTGCCTGTAGATAGGTAGGTTGACTTTGAATTGAATGTCGCTGTTTCTTCAAATACTAAACAACCTAACTGCATTCTCAATTGTAATTGGATGGTTAAATTCTGCAAGAATGCCAGCAACATTTTTCCGTACATTTCCAGCAAAGTGCTAAGTCGCACGTGACGAATCGGACACCGGCACGTTCTCGTTTTGTGCAAGATGAATGACTGGTTGGCAAGCGCAGTGGCGCTACGTATTGATCGCGGAGCGGCGGTGGCGCCGCGCGTGGACTGCGGTGTCAACCGAGCGCCGGCTGTCAAAGTGACGTAACGCGCACACCGCCGCCGGCAGCCGCTCGGGTCGTCCGCGTCGCTGGCAGCTGAGTTGTGTCGCGTCGTGCTCGTCACTCGAGACAGTTACAAAGCCCGCGATCTGTCAATCTAGCGATCCTTGAATGTTTATAAACAAACTCTCAGCAGACCACAGCTGGCTGCGGCTCGCATCTCACAAATTGTTGACGAGACCGGCGGACCAGACGGCCCTGATCACTCAGTGATCACCCCTCGCAGCAAGGTATGCTTGCACTGTTTGTTTACCCCTAGTTGATTTATGTCTTCTAAGCATTCTCATGTTATGACGACAGCATCCACGTCAACCGCCAGCGTTATAAAACAAAACAACACATTATAAGAAGGATTGCTGCCATTCACAAAAAAATGTTGTAGCGATAATGTTCGTGAATAGCTCTACCGACAACGCGTGCTTAAAGAAAAATGTTGGAAATTTATACCTATTACTTTAATCGGAATTTATTAAAACAGCGCGTATGGGATGGGTTTCTGTCATTGTTAATTCACACTGTTTATGCTACCCATCGTTTTCGTTTAGTCCAATCTCGAACTCCCCCTCGTCTAAATAGCGGGGTGGTGAAGCGAGGGTTGCACCGCTAGGCGAGGGGTACCTACTTTAAGATCAAAAGTAGCCACCTAATATAGAAGCATTACGTAGTTTTGCCTATAAAGTTGCGGCATAATAGAGTTGCAGAGCAAACGTACGACCTAAATAACAGAATTGGTATTAATCATGCGTGGATTGTCACATAATACTGCGGCATTCAATAGTGCTTAATTGCAAGTGCAGTGCAACTAGCCGGTGAAATATTGCGCAAAGAATTCTCGTTTCCAGATTTACAGTCTAAGCTTGTCACATTTTTGTTTTGCCTAGTGGTCGTTACGTCTAGTGCGTATATATGTAAAGAAAAAAGCTGAACAAGCGCGTTCTAGCGCTACTGTTTAATTAACTCTATTTTTGGTAAATATTGCCCTAACAGCCATTACTAATACTAACATAATATTGCTAAGTCCAATCGGTTTTTCTGTACGTCAATTTAACTAAAAGTGTACCTACGTCTCTCTCTACTGATGTATGTCCACTTGGGTACCTGTATAAGATTTTGTACTGCGGCTAACCGCGCGGCTAGTCGCTTTTCCAGTGGTTAATATGCAACCGCGTACGCACATAACCGCCACTATTTTAAACAAAATTTCGTCAGCCGCCGAGTTTCTAAGCTTAGTCTTTGTCTCTAGTAGAGATTGACTTACCTTACCTTCCTGGTTATAAATTCTAAAGTCCTTGAAAGGTCCGTCCGTTGGCAGAAACTTCAAAAGAAAGTTCACCTATACCAATATGGCTCATTAATGTTGTCATTGTTTGGGTATATACAAATGTTAAGCGGTACCGAATCATTTTAATTGACGAAGTTTTCACAATTTGATACTTTCCGAACACAAACCTCATTACAACATTTAATTTAGGAATCCACGCGTACTTTCCGTTCTGTTTGTCTGAAAATGCATCGAATGATAAATCACGTTGTAGATCAGAATCAAATGTAAATGTATGACATATCAATATGCCCTTGGCCGTTGCGCATTTTGCGCTTATCGCAATTTAATGAACGTAATATCAAAGTTGCGATGCATTTGTGCACACGGAAATTGAAAACAATAATTAAACTGTTGATTACCTTCAAGTTGATTAATACCTTTTGGTTATTTTATTACTATACGGAGGTATTATCTTCAACATGGTAATAGCTTCATAATGTTATTTCGGAAAGAACAAGCAGAGACTGACCTACCCATGGCTTAGTAAATTTGATATAGACCTGTCATTGAATGTAGAAATTCATACAAGAATCTTACATATGTCTCTAATGTAGGGCTTACGTATAAAATATGATAGAGAAACCAAAAGGTTGTATTACCTAGGAAATGCGATACATAATTCCATTTCTCCATTGCTAGAAAATTATTCACCGTGTAATAGGTAGTGATTGATAGGACTTGATTGCGGAATGGATGTTTGTGTTTGTTTTATGCTTGGTATACGCAAGACTGAAGTTGCCTAATTGTCGACAGGTGAATGAATAAAGACTGAATGTCAGAATCAAATATTCGACACATAGAAATGCGAATCTGTCGACTTGAAAAGTATGGGACTTACGAAAGTTGACACTTTTATCGAGCCGACATATATGTAACAACGCAACACAAAGCAACAAATACATATGTAGGTAATACTTTTCAGTCTATTAAATATTCAGATACCAAAAATAAAGTCAGATCTGTGTTTAAAATAATACCAAAATGAGTGTTGCTCAAACAAACCTCTAACAAAATAGATTACCAAATTATTCATAAACAAAACCAATTGTCATAAAAACGGGTGGGACTTGATCGTCAGTCGATCTACCAAAAATTAAATTATTTCATGGATTAGTTATAGCTCCTTGTACGAGTATCAAGCTTCTTAAAATATATTTTTTAAATTTGATTACGTAAATATATCAACAGTTTGCTTGAAGATAAGATTATCAGAATCTTTGCATTATAATCGGGTTCCACGGATCGCTCGCACGTTAGTCATGTGTGGTGCAGGGTAAAGTCTTTGTTCTCAAAAGAAAACTTTATTCAAAGAGAGATGCCTTCCGTTTTACAACTTCAGTCAAATAACTAAATCGTGAACGTTTTACCCTACCTTCAGTTTTAATTTAATCTTAATTTAGCAAGAAATAAGTTTACTGATTTATCAGCGTTTTGCGATATCATTTTTAGACATATATATTTCATTATATTATCATATTATTTTTAGAATGTTTACTCGTTGGTTTGTCTCTTCACGCTCCGTATAAAATAAAACTAAAAACATTTGATACTGCCTAAAAATTATTGAATTACTGAATTCTATGAATGTACAATAATCTTAAGACGCATACATACCACATCCGTTTCACAGTTTGTTTTACAGCATCCTTTCTTTTTCCGTAATCGCGTATGTATTCCGGATCCAGTAAATGTTAGTTTCCAGCGAATGATACGCGAAAAACACTCCTGTGATGAAGTATCCGCTATCTGAACGTACCCTAAGCTCCACCAATTAGGCTTAATCTCGTGAATCCAGTTTTTGACTGACTTCAGAACATTAACTCTTCCAACTACTTCCATACTCTACCAACCTCTCTACCCCCTAATTTAATTGACAAGATGATTTGAGTAATTTAATTTGTGTATTGTTGTTGTTTATTTTACTTTAGTCCTAGCCTAATACCAGCTTTTATCGTATTATAACAAACTACTAGGAAATGTCATCAGTCATCTAGTATTCATAACACTAGCTGTGCTGCTTAGCTTGAGGCTAGATGGTCCCACATTATTATTATTGTGTTTGTGTGCGTATTATCGAACATTGTTATTATTATTAGTGATTCGCATTTCCATGGTCTCGGGCCATATAGTGGACCAGGTTCCATTGGGTTGCATGCGTGGGCCGAAGCCAACTGCACAGAGGTATTTTATGAGAGTCAATCTAAAGGTGAGGGCTACACAGCGAGGGTATGATCTATGGTTGTACAATATGATACAATCGAAGTGATATCCGCCAGGTGTAGGGCCTATTGCAAAAGGAAAATTAAAAACCAGGTGTTGGTGATGTTTGGGGAATTGGACTACGGAGGAGACTGCGGACGCCTGCCATAAACATAGTCTCGAATCTGTTAAGAGTGGCAGAAGGTGGCTTGCCAAATATGCTGGATGGGTTCCTTAAAATGCCAGCGGCCTAAATACCAGAAAGGAAAAACATCGGAACAAACGACTGAGGGGTGTCGAAAGGTGCGGCCCCATTTCACAAAGACTGCCCATGACTGGAGTTCCTTGGTAATTACGCCATTAGACACCTCCACATTCCACCGCCTTGTCTACATCCTAAGATGCATCTCTCGCGGCTGAGACCGGCCAATGAAGGCAAGCAAGAGGTGAGGATCTGGATCTCTTGGGATGCCACTCTGCAAGCTGAGACGTGAAACAAAAACATCCCCAGGAACATTCGGTAGTGTCACTCACCAACTCACCAACAGCTCGCCACAAACTGCCCTGCGGCCTTATCACAAACTCTCCTACGATTTATTTCCACAATACGCCTCTAAGTCCTTTGCTCATCATTTATGAACGATTAATAAGTAAATGAGCAATGTTGTCTTTGTACCTACTACCTACTACATTATGATCACAGTTGCGACCTAGTTTTAGTTAATTTGATGAGGTCATATCCAAAGATTTCTAGGTCTAAAATGATGACAGGAAGAGTGCATTTTCTTATGCTAAACGTAGGACATCCCTATTTGAAGATACGCCAAGTCATTTCGCTGAAAGTGGGGCATCAAGGGCATTATGCTTGGCAGTTTTAATACTATGTATGACACACAGGTCATAATTTCAGCCCGTTTGAACCGCACCTACTGTTGGATAAAATTGTCATCTTTGTAAAAGCATCAAGCATTGTTTTCTAAATAATAAATAACACTAACCTATCACATTGATGTTAGCGCACACACAAAAAAAAAATTATAATCCATCGATGCTCAATAACGGGGGTGGATGTAATGGTAAAAAGTGTACCTATATAGTGAAGCAATGTTGCTAGAAAAATGTCAACTTTCAACAATATTTCGAAAAAACTGAAAGGACATTTGTGCCAGCCATCCCACAGGGGTGGAAACTTTTAGTATGTTTGTCTCTTAACTAGTCCAAACAAAGTTCCGAGTATAACTTTCTGCTTTCGACCTTTTCGTCCACAATCATTAATTGATTGGACTATTTTCGTTATGTTCATCTTGCATCATATGCTTCAATTAAAATAATGAAAGCCTCAACTAGGCACTTTGATCAAACTTTGAGGAGAAGGTCAACCAATCAATATTTTTTACAACCGATACGGTTCAAAAAGTAAGACCCAACATCGAGAATTACAGAAACCGTATCATCCAAAAACCTTCTAAAAATATGCCACAGTCGAAGTGATTTTATTGTGGGTAAAAGGTGTATGATTGTTACGTATAAAGAAGTTCAGTGCTACCTGCCTGTCTGTTCAGTTCACAGCTCCTATTATGGAAAGTAAGTCGAGCCGAGCGTAATTGAAGTAACAATTTAAGAAGTTGGTCTATCGAAACAGATAAATAGGTGGTGCTGTGCGGACACGATCTCTTGTCACAGTTGATATTGTAGAGTCACGAAGTCACTAGTGCTCCAAGTTTGATAGTTTCTGATAATAGCAACCGTGGCAGCAATGGGCAATAACGAGATACGATAGTGCACGGTGAGGTGACGTCGCGTCGGTGACATTTTCCCAGACTGATTGTCCACTGGCGCTATCATTCGATGAATCAGCTTTTCCGAAATCTTATTCTAACTAGCTTCCGCATGCGGCTTTGCACACGTTTTTCCATGCATATTCCTGAAGATTGTACGTTGATATTTGACGTACATAGATTTTATTGAGCCTAGATATACCACAATACCAAATAAATACCACAGACAGGCTGTGGTATTTATACACTGCATAGGTAACTCCCCGCCAGTAAAGTCCCGCAGGGAAAGTCCCTATGTCGGCCGTTTTATACACTGCACACTGCATAGGTAACTCCCCGCCAGTAAAGTCCCGCAGGGAAAGTCCCTATGTCGGCCGTCGAAAGAAAGTAATTCACTGGATTAGTGGGTACGGTACCTATTCCCCTCTCTCTCTCTAGTTCTCTACCTACCTACCACACTACATACAAGGTGTATGTAAAGTGTTTTGTATTGATTAATAATAATAATAATTTTTAATAATTTGATTAGAGGTACTGAGATATGCAACAAAAGTAAATATTTATCGTTTTGTTAATTTTTACTCATGTGAATTAGGAAATAGTTTAGAAATTGATTATTTTATTATTCGCTTTAATTGATTTGAAATTGACAAGTAAAAAAAAAACAATAAAAACAAAAAAAACACTTGTTTTAAACATTTTGAACTGTTTGTTTTATAAAATATAAAAAAAACTGTTTTTTTTCCAACCCTGCAGGCAGGGCAACTATTGCGGTAACAGGCAACTAGCAACTACATGAAAACTATAAACACGATGCATGCAAACTACACAAATTACCTCAATAGCCTATATAGTTCCACTGCTGGACTCACCTCGCCATAATAAGCGGCTTATTGGTTTTTATCTCATTGGTAATGACCGTAATCCCCACGCTGGGCTTGCGGGTTGGGGATCGCAGTTCTGCCCATAATTGAAGGATAAATCCACGACCATACATAATAATACATAAAGTCAAACATAGAACATCCTCCTTTTTCGAACGCAGTTTAAACATAAAAGAGACAATCATCTCCTAAATTGAAATATTAGATAGTTTCGCGGTCCGCGGTATGCAGTCGAGTATTTTAGTGAGGACAGGATGACCGCATCCTCTGATTTCGCTACCGCTCTCGGGAAGATCTGCATGGATAGATATTTCAAGGTCTAAATCTTTTCTCCCCACACAGCTACATAGGATCGGCAATGTGTCATTATTGTTAAATCGTGGCTCACGGCCGCTAGGGTGCGGTGTCAATACGGTCGCATGCGTTTATCTAACTAAATGCAGTGTACAGGGTGATCTGAAATACTAACTCCTACAAATTAAGGAACACTATGAATTTATAATAAAATTTTATTATTTGCAACCAACCCGCCTGGTAAAGCAGGCGGCGGCGGGCCGGCGGGCTTGGTGTGTAGAGGCCATAAGGTTTGTCTAAACAAAGAGCTATACTGACTAATAATAATAGGTTTATGGAGATACTTATTTGTCCTGACATTTCAGTAGGTTTTAGTACTCACCTTATTTGCCAAAACTTAATACTTACCTACTCTAAACTCCAATTATACGATATAATATGTTGTAGGTATATAGCCTCGCTGTTACCTTATTGTATTCTGTTATTGTTATCATTCATGAATGTTAATGTATTGGTTGTGTCATCACTAATATTTTTGACATTAAATATCTTTGATTCTAAATAGGAAGATCCTAATACATAATTACAAGTACTATTTTATTCGCGTTTTTTCATTCCGTGACAACGACAGTTTGTAAACATGTTGAAACGTCGGGAGAAATAGGTAAATAACGCGATAATTACCCGTTAAAATAGTACTTGTAATTAAATATAGATCTTGATTAAAAGTAAAAAGTAAAAAATCATTTATTTCTTTAGGCTTACAAAATAAGCACTTAGACAAGTCATATTTTAAATATAAATTATTATCAAATAAAATTATTTTACTGTTCACTTCAATTTTTTGTCCACTAGTGGAAGAAGTGAAAAGAAACCAGTAGCATGTTCATCTCTTATATGTCTAATACATGGTTATTTGCCTATTTTAAGTCTAAATATAATATGATTCGATACATGTCAATATTTAAGTAAAGCTATGCACAACAACAAATTACTTACTACATACTATTGTCGGTGCGAAACTGAGCGACATCTGGCCAAGCATTAACATCATTGAGATAATCATTTATGGAGTAGAAAGCCTTCTTGATGAGATTGGTCTTTTAAAATGTTCGCGATCGTTGTCAAATCGATAAGCACTGATACCGATCGCATAAAATCCTCAAAATTAAGATAACAAATGTTAGAACAAACTTCACAAAATGGGGAGTATAACGTCACTACCATTTGACATGATATAAGTTAACTGTGTATGAACGGCGCGGCGGTGATTGAATTTGCGAGACCCTCGTATTAGCCTCCCATCACTTACGTCGAATGTTGAATGCTTTAATTCAATTATAAGTACGTACACAGATGTCTGTGTCAAGTCTCGTTAACCCCATTCGGTCTTTTGATTAAATTTATAACCTTAGTTCTAAATAAGAACTTTCCGTGCGACCCAAGGACAATGGCTCAGTGCCCCCGTGCCCAATTTGTAGCTCAACTCTTTTGTTCAGGCCCTCTCGCGACCTACAATACTTAACACAATATAAAAGATACTCTCCGTTCAGCTTCAGAATTACTGTAGCAAAATGTCCGTCGGTACCAGCACGTTTTCTTCCCTAAAAGCCCTTTTGAAAATATCCTAGATCAGCACGTTGCTTAGCCTTCAATTACCGTAGGTATCTGCTACTACAAACTTTTTCTGTGCAAAACTGAACAGCCCCGCGACACCCTGTATAGGTATGCCGCAGCATTCCATAGCCCCACTATAGCACTGACAATCATTGGCGATGAATGGGCGATCAATTTGAGCCCACAGATTCGTTGTCTGCTATTATAACTACAACTACCGCAACTTGGTTAGCTGTTATACGACAATGGAAATGGGACGCTCCTCAAGCGGATACAACGGTCATCGAAGTGAGCTAGGCTTATTCTTTGTGACTATTTGTGCTAGTTTCCGACTTGCTTTGTGTCGATCTTTGCGTTCACTTACACTATGAAATTGTGAATTAGGACGACGGCGTACCTTTATTGACATACATTTAATGTAAGCCAAAGTATGCCAGTTTTTTTTCTTTTGACTGTCCGACTAGATAAATAAATACAAATTCTTCAACCGATGAAAAGCGACGATGTCGCTGAAGACGTAGGTATCACCGTCGCGTCGGCTACAAATGAACCTTGTTTACCGACCTTGAAGAAATTAGGAGGGAGTATGTTCGGCTGTATGCATCTTTTTTATTCATTTATTTATAAAAATACAGCAGGTTACAGTGAGTAGTATAGTATAACTTACATTATTTTTCCCTTATGTATGTTCGTCGATTTCTCCGTCACTTCTGAACCGATTTGGATGATTCTTTTACAGTTGTATGGAGGATAATCCCGAGGTGGTCCCATAAATTCATATTACTATTATAGTATTTATTCCATAAAACTTAAATAAACTGTTTAAGACAAAGGGATTCGAGTTTTTAAAATTTTTTTAAACATTCAAATTATTTAGAGCAGGTAACCTTCTTACGCCCGCAAACGTTTAGTACTGAAGATGTTTTCCTCAAACAAGCAGTAGAGGTGTTAACATTTATTTAATTTAAATATATAGAAGAAGGCCGCTGCCCTTCCTCTGGTAGGTGCCCTTAGTCGGTTCTAACAACATCCACGGGCTACGGAAGAGGTCGATTTTTACGCTCCGACTGCCAGGCTTATATGTAAAGTTTATGGAGTAAAAAGCAGTTCTTGTAACAAATATTTTCTTCCCATATTTAATTGCAACACAGATCACTCGCTGGAGTTCCATTCTAACCCTGATGGAAATAGTGATTTATTTCTCACAAGTTTCATTGGATTGTATTTGACCTTGAAGGCTTACATTAGGATGGGAAAATCGATAGAAGAGGAAAACAGAGTCCAAATTCTGGTAACCAATCACTTTACAGTGGTGTCTTCGTAAAATCGCCCGTAGATGTAAGGAACTCTAGATAGTACATGCGGTGCTATTTGCACGGATAGATTGATAGAATGGTTTCAACCTTGACACATTTGACACGGGTCCCTCCGTCTGTGGTTTATTTCATCAAAGGTAAAATACTAAAATGAGTCATTCTAAGACCGTACCATACATGTTATTCCATGTTATGGTGAGGCGATTAATTTATAATAATGCTGGACAATCCACACATCATCATCAGTATTTGATGTTAATTTCAACTCGATCCTTCCACGCTTTTCTGAGAAAAGAGGTTTGACTGACGGACAGATGGACAGACGGACAACCAGGTGATCCTATAAGGGTTCCTTTATTCCTTTTGAGATACGGAACCCTTAAAACAACTGACTATGGGATCGTGATACCTGTGGTGGTACTATGGACACTACCAATAAATAAATAAATAAATAGTTCTGGGCAATCTACACAACATCATCTAGCCTCAAACTAAGCCGAGCTTGTGTTATGGGTACTAGATGACTGATATACATAATACAGTACAATATTATACAAAATTACATAGATACGAGTAGATATTTCTAATTATATATAGATAACAACCAGAAAAAATATGTGCAGATCGTATACACAATTGTCCCGAATAGGGAATCGAACCCGCAACTTCCTTCGTCGCAGGCGGACCTACCTTCACCACGCCACAGAGGTCGTCTCGCTGGAGTGTAATAGGGCTCTCGAATTTAGTGGAATGTGGCCCAATTGTTGTATCAATTTTATCAAGATCGAGGTACGTACATTTCTAGGCAGAGGGCCAAGTTATTCTCATTAATCTTAACTAAAAAGTACTTCTACATAATTGTTATTTACTTGTTGTGCACAGGAATTGTCAATGGTCATTTATTTGTTCCCAGTCTTCTCTTAACATTCAATTGCCCCTCTGCGGGCAATGGTGATTGAAGTAGTACTCTTTCCTTTACTTAATTATGTTCAATCAATTTTAAAAGAAGTCAATTTAATCAAATGATTTGATGAAAATAAATCAACTAAGAACACAAACCTTTCAAATAACAATTCAAAAGTGCAATGCTTTTCTGTTTTTAATTAGGACAAAAATATGACCGATGGCTACCAGTGGTGGCCAATGACAATTACGACTCATATGGACGGACAGTTTTTAGTTGTCGTGTAGCTCAATGTGACTGCGTTGCTTTGGGAATTGCCTACGGTGCGGTGTCGAGTTTTGTTGAATATACGAGTATAGTCACAAATAATAATGTAGAAACATAATGCGCTTATTATGAGTTTTGTTCGTATATCTTCACTTACAGTGCAATATCGTATCGTAGAAAAATGAACATGAAATTATATTTTAGAGACGTTACACAGCCTAGGGCCTATGCTACTTACTATTGCTACTTTTGGCAGTAAACATTATAGGAGCTGACCGATGCACGACCAATGTGATCCGCCTGCGACGCAGGAGGTTGAGGGTTCGATTCCCGCCTTGGGAAAAATCTCATCGTCTTATCGGTTGCCCTTGTTTTATCAGAGAAACAAACAAAAAACATTATGTAGTTTTGGAGAAGTGCGATTTTTGACCTCTGAGTGTAAATTGATTAAACACCGAGCAGCGGTTTAGAAACTTTGGTTCTATAAGCTTTAGTATTTCGTTTCTGTTACTTTGTAAGGTATTTACATCAAGTCTGGGCACTAATTCCATAAAGTTATTTGTGCAACAACAGTTGTATCATCACAGGATATACATTTTACCTTTGATGAAAGAACTATAGATGGATGGACGTTTGCCTGTCAAAAGTTTCAAGGTTGAAACCTTTCTAATCTATCTTTCCATGCTAATAGGGCCGCACGCACAATCTTTTCTTTTTACCCGTCTTTTAAAAGGGAGGAGGTTCTCAATTCGACTATTTTGTATATTTTTCTAATGTTTAACCCTCAGAACTTTCAACTGAGTGAACCGTCCAGTTCTGACAATGGCATCCATGAGAAAACATGTATGTCTTAAATTTGCATTAAGTATGTGCGCGAGAAATGCACGAATAACTCATTATCATGCCGACCGATTCCGATCATTAATTTTTTTAAACTAAGTTTGCTCCCATTTTCATTATTTAGGAATTTTTAGTCGGTTTATAGATTTTTAAACACGCCAATTATTTAAAATTTCTCTATGGACTTCAAGGAAAAAATCTAGTTTGTCTAGACGTGATGCCATACAAAATGTAGTAGTACCTATAGATTGATATTGTGTATGTGTAAACAGGAATAGGTTGGTCAAACTACTTATAAAAGTTTATAATGTTACGTAATATAAATCGATATAGCTTATGCATTACACTTGAGAGGTTCTTTTATCTATGGAAGATTCTGCGACGATACGACTCATAGCAAAATTAGGCCCCTGTTGGTTCGGTAGCTATTTAAAGAAAATTTGATCTACAGTTCAAAGTTACTATATGGGTCAAAGTCAAATGGGTAAAAATTAGCTTGTAGGCATCTAAATCAGCTGGTATTCCACAAATGGAGTACCATAAACATTCAGGGTAATACAATACGAATTGAAACTCCGTACACAAGTGTTATGAGGTAAACAACATAATTCAGGCGACACGCGATCGTGCCCTTAACACTTCGGCTGCAAATTGATTTGGTTTGTCGAAGAATTTCATGTTTTACATAAATTGTCACATGCTGCATTTGTCATGCAATGTTGTGAATGTGCAAATAGGGTCAGCACACAGCGAGACTATAAGATAGTTATTAATTATTAAATACATTATATATATCTAAATACAACTTTTTTACTGCACTTTAGCGGCGTAGTTTGACGTAGCGCGGCGCTGCGGGGTTTTTTCGTATTATGTCAATAAAATTTTGTATCTTTATGCGTGATAGATAACTGAAGTGGAATTTTGAATTACGCAGTGTCCCGTCGCGTCGCGTCAGGTTTGTAGCGTTACGTAGGGGATTCACGGACCACTACTGAATCTGTTAACGTGTACGATCTGTTAACATGTACTGTCAGGTAAGTTTAAGGTATGGCTAGTACCTATGGGTCAGGTGCAAGTTTATAAGGGTAGGCTAGAGACCATACAACCGCTTTTTTATCTTATTTGACACACATGTTCTAAGCGAAGAGGATTGAAAATATGTCATGCTGTGCCGCAAGACATTTCAATCCCAACCTCTATCTACACGACTAATAAAGACCTAGGTAGCGAAGAAGGAAATTCAATACGTTTCAATTCATTTATTTATCTTTTGACACAAGAAACATGGTTTTAGATAAGTCACAATTACATTTTTAACTTCATCATCATCGTCAGCGTATGTTAGTCCACTGCTGGACATAGGCCTCCCTCAATGAGCGCCATAGCGCCCTGTCTTCAGCTTGACGCATCCAGCATCAGAACATATTATGTATTTTCACATCACAGCACAAGACTTGACGAAGAAGTAAATATTTTATATGCATCAAGCAAGCAGAGCTCATGTTATGGGAACTAGATTACTGATATACTATATAGAATATACTACGTAGATAAATATTTTTTATACATAATATATAACATCCATCCGACAACCGTTGGGGTAAACATGCTCTTGAGTGGAGACCGCGACTCGGCAAACCTAGTGTAGGACACCCTCCGACCAGGTGGGATGACGACCTGCGAAGGACTGCAGGCAGATGCTGGATGCGGCAAGCTGAAGACAGGGCGCTATGGCGCTCATTAGGGGAGGCCTATGTCCAGTAGTGGACTACTAGGCTGATGATGATGATGATATAAAATCCAGAGCATCCGAAACAAATATATGTTCAAACATTTGTCCAGAGGCGGGAATAGAACCCGACCTGCGATCGCCACAGCGATCTAACAATAAGCAAATCGTGTGCTGAGGTCAGCAGCAATGGCATTGAATTAGATAGTTATGTGACATCCCGCTAGTTCTGTTGATTATAGGAGAGTTTTGCAGTATGTCATGTGTATCACGCAATCACTAACATTATGGATAGGACATATAATATGTAACAAAAGAGCGTGACCGGAATAATTTACTTAACACTTTGAGTGCTGAAAACGCACGGTATGAGTTTTCTACAAGTGACTAATATGCGTAAATCCACACTAGCGCAGCGGCTGAGAAAATACAGATCTTTGTGACTCAGCACAGCCGTAATATTTTTCGAACGAAACGCTTGTGCGGCGCAACACAACCGCTGTGTAGAGCGGCAGCACGAATTTTTTAGGTAAAAAAAAAGATCGCGGTCGTCGAAAAAAAACCGCAGTCAAAGTGTTAAAAATAAATTCTATCTTTGGAAGATCATAAAACACGTAGTAAGATGCTTTAGGCTGGTGTGCACCAAAAGATAAGGACGGTTAGCAGCTTCTTCGGAACTTTGACGTTTAATGTATGTAAAGTTCTGCCAAAAACCGATTATAATCGAATTTCCCGATCAATATGTTATTAGGCTTATTATCATCTACCTGCTCGACCTAGAGCGACAGTTGGGGAAAAAACTTAGATTTGCCCCCTTTTTCGGTCTCCACAGAAGACCAGCGCTATGGTATAATCTGCTCTACCATAGCACATACTGAGTGAAAACCGATTTTGTCAGTTTCTCTGTTAATTTATAAGTATCTATACCACTCGTCTCTTGTTCTGACAAAATAAAAATCCTTTTTACTTTTTACCTTTTGGGGGGCTCTACACCGGAGTTTTCACGTTGTTAAATGTGTTGCTAGAATAATTCCATCGCAACGGTCCAACACCCAATCAGAATAGATCAAACTCAGTCCATAGGGACTAGGGTTTGATCTAATTCGGCAGCAGTTTAACTCTTGCATGCACGATTGCACAAATCTACAAGGCTCAACGTAACAGTTTCCAGCAACTAGACTAAAGCCGCTGTTTTAACGCACGGACGCTGTGCACGGCCACGCGGCGCATTTTAGAATAGAATAGAAAACTTTTATTAGCACACACAAAAAAGACAAACGTACATTAACACTTTGAGTGCTGAAAACGCACGGTATGAGTTTTCTACAAGTGACTAACATGCGTAAATCCACACTAGCGCAGCGGCTGAGAAATTACAGATCTTTGTGACTCAGCAGAGCTGTAATATTTTTCGAACGAAACGCATGTGCGGCGCAACACAACCGCTGTGTAGAGCGGCAGCACGAATTTTTTAGGTAAAAAAAAGATCGCGGTCGTCGAAAAAAAACCGCAGTCAAAGTGTTAAAAATAAATTCTATCTTTGGAAGATCATAAAACACGTAGTAAGATGCTTTAGGCTGGTGTGCACCAAAAGATAACAGGACGGTTAGCAGCTTCTTCGGTTAACTTTGACGTTTAATGTATGTAAAGTTCTGCCAAAAACCGCAATTATAATCGAATTTCCCGATCAATATGTTATTAGGCTTATTATCATCTACCTGCTCGACCTAGAGCGACAGTTGGGAAAAAAATTTAGATTTGCCCCCTTTTTCGGTCTCCACAGAAGACCAGCGCTATGGTATAATCTGCTCTACCATAGCACATACTGAGTGAAAACCGATTTTGTCAGTTTCTCTGTTAATTTATAAGTATCTATACCACTCGTCTCTTGTTCTGGCAAAATAAAAAATTTTTACTTTTTACCTTTTGGGGGGCTCTACACCGGAGTTTTCACGTTGTTAAATGTGTTGCTAGAATAATTCCTTCGCAACGGTCCAACACCCAATCAGAATAGATCAAACTCAGTCCATAGGGACTAGGGTTTGATCTAATTCGGCAGCAGTTTAACTCTTGCATGCACGATTGCACAAATCTACAAGGCTCAACGAAACAGTTTCCAGCAACTAGACTAAAGCCGCTGTTTTAACGCACGGACGCTGTGCACGGCCACGCGGCGCATTTCAGAATAGAATAGAATAGAAAACTTTTATTAGCACACACAAAAAAGACAAACGTACATTAACACTGAGTGCTGAAAACGCACGGTATGAGTTTTCTACAAGTGACTAACATGCGTAAATCCACACTAGCGCAGCGGCTGAGAAATTACAGATCTTTGTGACTCAGCAGAGCTGTAATATTTTTCGAACGAAACGCATGTGCGGCGCAACACAACCGCTGTGTAGAGCGGCAGCACGAATTTTTTAGGTAAAAAAAAAGATCGCAGTCGTCGAAAAAAAACCGCAGTCAAAGTGTTAAAAAAAAAGAACACATTAAGCTAAATAAGATATACCTAACACTAAAACTAAAAACTAAAATATAACAATAGAAAATAAGTATAAAACTAATACTACAACTAAAAGATAAACAATATAAAATAAGTAAAAATAATGTAGCCTGTCCTCAGTGCGCGCTAATTAGTTCCAGCCTCAGCTTAATGTCGCTACTGCCCGAAGACTGTAACGACGCTGGTTTACAGGCTGAACCTATGGATGACGTCACATTACAAGTCTGTGGTTAACAATAGACAGACGTTGACAGTCGTCCTAGCACTGTTTTTTCTTAATTTTTGTCTGTTTTAGCTGCGTGGGTTAATTTGCACTCCCTAATCGATCACTAGAGTGCATGATTCTTCCTCATTTCCAAGTTCTCTTGTGTATTTGTTCTTAAAATTAAGTTCTTGATGTATGTTACCATATAAATTAAAGTAAATAAATATTAATTAATTGACTGCTCTCTAAACAAAAATGTTATGACTAAAGTTGTATTATTTGTCTTCTCTTGTAATTTTAGTTTTGCTGTCACTTTGTTCGTCTACTCCTCATCAGGATTGTCCTTTCAAGCTGCTCTACGTACTTTAATTACTATCTAACTAAAAAAATGGCTATAGAAGTAATCGCTTGGGTTATTTTACCTTATGTTTCTTGTATTTATCAGACTAAATTAACTCACAATAATTATATAAGTCGGTTGATAGTCGGTAGTACCTAAAACAAACCTAGACAAACCCTAAGGCTATGTGTGTACTGACAGGCAGCTCGCTTAGCGCCAGTAGAGTCTTAACACTTTGAGTGCTGAAAACGCACGGTATGAGTTTTCTACAAGTGACTAATATGCGTAAATCCACACTAGCGCAGCGGCTGAGAAAATACAGATCTTTGTGACTCAGCAGAGCTGTAATATTTTTCGAACGAAACGCATGTGCGGCGCAACACAACCGCTGTGTAGAGCGGCAGCACGAATTTTTTAGGTAAAAAAAAGACCGCAGTCGTCGAAAAAAAACCGCAGTCAAAGTGTTAAAGCTTATCATCATAATGTGTGGCGACTAGCAAAGGCGCCAAGCGCGCAGTGCGGCCGCTTGTAAACATTCTATAACGATCGTTTTACTAAGGTATCTAACCTACTAAGCTATACGCTAGGCACTAAGCAAGTAGTCTACGTAGTCTAAATGATCTAAGGTTTTAAGATGGTAGCAAATTAAAATGGTAGAAATACTTGGCCACCCCTTATAGCAGCAATATCTGTTGAAGGACCCTGCTCCCCTTGGAGTCCAGACTCTAGGTCCGTGGGGTACAGAGGCTCACCGGTTTTTTTTTATTATCTGAGCGTCTGGTCGAAGCGATACATGACCCGAGAGCTAGTGAGTATCTGGCGCAATGCATCAGCATTGCTTGCCATACAGCAGCGGGGCAATGCAGTCAGCCTCTTGGGGACGCCGACTGGTATTAATATGGATCAGTTTTTTATTTTTATTTTTTTTTATTTTTCTTTCTTAGGGATAACAAACAGTATCACTTATAAATTAACTATAAACTATTAAACTTAAATAAACGTAATTCTAGAAGTGAACCAGCCCCGTTATCCACTTATTACTTGTACAAGGGGTGGTGTTAGTGAGCATTTGCAACAATGTAATTCACATGAAGAGTTAAGTACAATCGAGGATAGTATCAGTTGACAATATCAGGTTGATGGCTGTCTTATACAAAGCTGGTGAAGCAGCAAATGGATCTGTTTCAGAGAAGTACTTATTATATGCCGTTGTCATTCTATGCAGTGGAGCACGCACACCTGCGTTCGTTTTGTTGAGGGTGGACTCGGAGATGTGGCTTTAAAAATGGTGAAATATTCGTCACGGACTGTACCTAATCACTTGGCATTGGCGTTATCTCGACCATAACATGACTAAGTAGTCATAAAAGAAGCAATAAAGTCATTTATTAAAAGTTATCTATACTCCCCTACGTCATAGAATAGAGTAAAATTATCGAGACAGTAACCTGCGCTACGGCGGTAATCTGACAGAGGTACTATATTTGAGTAACTGTCAACTTTTGTAAACAGCTAGTTTCGAGATGTCTGGGAGACTCCAACATCTCGTCTCCCAAGCCAACCTAACCTGCACGTGGTACATATGTATATAAGGGAAGTTTGTCTGTTTGTAAAATCATATCCAAAATATTTTCAAAAATGTAGCGATGTAATAACCCGGCAAAAAAGGCCGAAGTTTCAAAATGCACTCTATAAACACCAATGCCATAAAGATATTTATAAAAGAAATGTGTATAACATGTGCATAACTATTTACAATAAATTACCGGAAGAACTAAAAGAATTAAATGGAAATATATTTAGGAAAAGTTAAGAGGATGGCTACTTGAAAAATGTTTTTATACTGTGAACGAATATCTAGAGATTTAAATTGTTACTTATAATGACTAATATAATTAATTTAATATATAATTATAATAATATGACTCGCATAACATTTGCACGCCTGCATGCAGGCTGAATACATGTACTAAATTAGTTATAAGATCTGACATTGTATAATTTTGTATTCTTGCAAATAAACGATTTGATTTGATTTGATACAACCTGCTAGATAACGAACTAGGCTCTGGTGAAAATATCAAACCATCTACATAATTATTTTTAAAACTCATTAATTTTACAATTATTTTCCACTAGGTGCGCCCTACGGTTTCACCCGCCGTGGTGATAAATATTTTGGAAAATATACAATATATCTTTATGAATTGTAGCCTATTTGTTATTCTGATATGTAAGCTATGTTATTGTGAAGTTGCATCGAAATCAATTCAGTAATTTTTGCGTGAAAGAGCAACAAACATACTTACATACATCCTCACAAACTTTCGCGTTTATAATATTTAGTTGCTCGGTCTGCATAGCGCCTAAAATACACTTAAGTTCTTTGTGGCTTCAAGTTTGACTTATTCGACGATGGCGATAGCGGCCGTGTTAACTTTACTTTTCCTTGCGCTTTTATTTAAAAAAAATTGCCTTTTTTTCTGTTCCACACACAACATAATCAAGCTCCCAAGTAAGCAAAACTTTGTTAAGTACAGAGATAGGTACTAGATGATACACATATCTACATATTAGAAAAGAAAGATAACTAAAATAACAAAGAAGAAACAATCTTGATCTTCCAGTATTTACTATTAAAACAGTTATATTTTACAAACAATCGAGGATATAGGAGAGAACTAGGTAGCTCAACTGATCCATAGCAATAGTAATCCGAAACGTCACTTCTACGTCTTCAAGACGCTGGCAGCGATGCCCCGCGCTGTATAACCATGCTAGAACCTCTGTTCCACGGCGGCACACGCTGTGCACGGCAGTGGGCTAGCGACTAAAGCCGCATCAGCCTGCAGAAGAGTGGACAGCGTGTGTCGCTGTGGGACAACAGCTTAATGCGCTGCGCTAGATACCCACCAGCTCTCGGGTCACGCGCCGTTGCTTTGACCAGTCGCTCTGATGGATTGATAGATATATTTTGATAGGTATCGTACGTTTTATGGTAATTTAATACTTAGGAGCCAAGTAGTTTTAGTGTTGATTCGGGAATCTTAATCAAGCACCTGTTGTTTGCTAGGTTTAAAAACATAATATAGCCTAGGTTCGAAGCCGTTGGGAAGCTACACTATCCTAGGGGATAGTGTGGCTTCCACCAACAAACAAACAAAAAATCAAACCTTTCCTCTTTATAATATTAGTATAGATGACAAGAAGCAAGGTCTTTTAACTATACGGAACCTCAGTGCACGAGTCCGACTCGCACTTGACGTTTTATTTACGTTGCAATAACTTAGTAATTTATATCTACTTAAATAATATTTGGTACGATTACAGATATGAGCCATACCCTGTCTCCTTGGCACCCTATGTTACGGAACCCTAAAAACCAGAACAGGGAATACTTTCAGCGTAGGCTTGTCGCAGTGCAACATTCACACGGTATTCAATTACCGCAGAATATTGCCACAGTGCAACTTTTGTACCTAGTTAAATTATATCTTCGATATACGACACCTAATTTATGCGACATGCTTCATTTACAATTTATGAATGAACCCTCTTTTTCATAATGAGTGACTGAAACTTTTGACATATCTCTCATCATAGCATGCGTAATTTGGTGAAGATAAATTATCGAATAAGAATAAGAAAAACATTATTTGGCCAAAAAAGAGGTTTCAATACAGCACACATAAAATTAAATAAAATAAACCTATAGAGAAACAATAATAATAATAAGGCAGTGAATTATGGAATAAGTTACTAAACGTGGCTGAAATATTAGGAAACTCGTAACAGAAATTATGGAAAATATCCCTATATGTGAACTAAAATCTAAATACATATGTTTGATTGTTCTTATCGACATAAAAGTAACACATGCATGTTATTTGCTTTCCTATCAAACGTAACGGTGTATAACTTACATAAATCATAATTTTCCTATGAAATTATGATTAAAGTATACCAATCCAAAACATTTTTTTATGAAACCTCTAAGAAACCTACGTAAAGGACTATGGGCAAATGGGCCACAGAAAAATATGATATTTGCTATACTTGATAAGTATAGCAAATACTTATTATGTATTTAAGCAGCTGTATGCTGCTGTCTAAGCATTTATCATAACAATTTAGATAAAACAAAACTTTAAGAGGACTTAGTCCAATGGACCACAGGAAAAGAAAAAGAAGAAATATGACTACGAGGAAACCGGACGTACATAACTCTTCTTTGTAGGTATAAATATATTTAAGTTTCAGTCTATTATCAAAGATAATTACAATTAAAGAATAGCAACAATTTAGAACTAATATTTACAATCGTAAAAAGTATTGACAATGCTGGTTTTTATGAATGAAATGTTTTATTGTGTCGAACAAAAATAATTGTATTGTGTATACTCGTAACCATAAAAAAGCCATACCTAAGCGAAATAGATGAGTAGGTACCTTGATCCCGCCCGACCTTCGTTTTTCACTTAACATCTTTGTAAAAATCATATACCTTGTGACGGATTTAAACAAAGTATGAAGTATGCAGACAGAGGAAAATGCCTTTAACTAAAAAACTTATAGGAACTGGGTACCCTACTGTAACGACATTAGATTTCTAGGAAATAGGTACCCTACTGTATCCCGTTCTACTATGCTACCGTTGAGTGGTCTAGACTCTTACCTAGTCTAGCGTAAACACGAGAGTCACTGACTTGACATTCGAGCACCTCGCTCGTATCAGATGCTTCTTACTGTTGAGACCACTTGTTAATAATGAGCTTTTGTGTCAAATATACCCTGTCCACTTTCTTATTTGCTATCTTATATACTTCAACATCTTGCTAGATGGCTCTGCGTCTGGATTGACGCAGTTCTTTTATGTCCATATCATGGTAGCATCGCAAGCTTTATTTCCGTTTTTTTTTTAAATATTTATAAACAATCAATTATAAGCAAGTACATTCAACACAAATTCGAAAACCCACAACGAAAATGATACATACATTAAATAAGTAATATTTAAACAGCTGCACCCATTTTCTTTCAAAATAGCTACAAGATTCTTTCTTGATTACGTCACCTTTCAAAGAAACAAAAAACCTCCAAATCGGTTTAGACCCACCCTTTAGACCCCACAGACAGACACACATTATTATACACACGTGAAAGTAATTTACGTAACTTGTTGTAAATGAGACGTGATTTAAAATCATTAATTTGTAGAATTTGTAGAGTGTGAAATATCATTAATTTGTAAATTTACAGAGTTGTACACAACTAAACACACATTTTTACAATGTCGGGTACAAAGAGTTATTGAGACAAAGTGATATAGCTATCTTTGTGAACTTTTAACAAACACAATTTCAAATCCTACTAATATTATAAACGCAAAAGTTTGCATGGGTTTGTTACCCTTTATTAAAATTTCAGCCCGATCTGTAGTTGATACTATGAATGAAACTATCCAACATCGTTGGTTCGATTCGGAATTAATTCCCCACTTTTATTTCATTTCACACGTTTCAATTCAAAAAGAGTTGAATGAAAGACAAAAATGAACGAAAAATGAACCGTGCGATTCCACCTTTAAGCAGTCCACATTAGAATTGCAAAATACAGAGTACGCTTTACTTAAGAATGTTCTGAAACATTTGTTAGCACAGTCTGTAATATTTATAAGTATCCAATCAATAGTGTAACTGTTGATTGGATATTTCTACTGGATACTACTTTTATGGAACTACCAGAAAAAAACTACTTGGTTAAATAAATCATTTGTTAAAGCCAATTACAAAATATCACCATTTTAATACCATTTTCGTTCATTGGAACAAACAAAATCGAAAGCAGAAGGTGTTAGATTAACATTGTTTCAGCATATCTACCTACACTTAGAAGGATAATAATTAATAATCCAGCGTCACTTGTAAGAATTAGCAGCTGAAGTGGCAGCGTGGTTCCGCCATATCTCGCGAAGAACCAACAACTTCTGGGGTAAACGTGTTCTTGAGTGGAGAGCGCGACTTGGCAAACGTAGGTGGGATACGATGACCTGCGAAGGACTGCAGGCAGATGCTGGATGCTCATTAGGGAGGCCTATGCCCAGTCCAGCAGTGGACTACTATAGGCTGATGATGATGATGATGACTTGTAGGTATGCCTGCCAAATGATTTCGTACCTGTTTTGGTCTGACATAACTGTAACCTGTGCCACACCACTCCTCGAAACAATAAAGGTGCATTGTCCGCTTTAGGACAGCAATGCATCAGCTGATTCAGAGATAGGACAGACAGGAACGGGTTTTCGAATGATTGCTTGATCTAGATAAGGAAAGCTTACGTTTATAGCAAACTTTCTTTAAATTCGTGATCCTATTTCGTCTTCGTTACTGTTGAAAGAGTAAGAAATACCAAACCGGCCAAGTTATTTCATCTCTCATTTTCTCTCTAAGGGCCGCTTTGATATAATATGTACCTATCTACGTCCGAATGAGAAAAAGTAGAAAAATACTGCAGCCAAAGTGCAGCCAAATAAATTAACAGATTTTTATAAGATGGTCATCGAAGCTCAGTATCTTACTCTGTTTCTTCATCATCATTATTTCTTCATCCTCATCGTTTTCTGTTCTTCTCAGCATCTTTCTCCATTATAATAAAAAAGTCTAGTCACGAAAAAACATTAATCATCTTAAAAATTGATGATTTTTTTAATTTGATGTGTTTCTTTTCTTGTACGTCTATAAAACTATCGTTTTTTAGGCCACATATTTTATAATTACTCCTAGTAGGTAGTAACCATAACAATGCGTACGATATCAAGAGCAAAATTTGACTTTTAACGCAACATTTCCCTTCTTTAACGTTTAGACAGAAGAAATCAAGCTGCGGCGAGTATTTAATTAAAACAATTTAAGTGAATGGCTAAGCAGAGTATTTTCTTTCGGACCTAATTCTCGTCGCGATAGCCTAAAGTTATGGAAGCTTTTTATGATAGAGAATGTTATCCCATAAACCAGTTCCCAGGGGATAGAAATAACCTTAAACGTTTCCATAGACACAATGACGACCGATGTGGCGCGGTGGGCGAAGGTCCGCCTGCGACGCAGGAGGTTGTGGGTTCGATTCCCGCCTCGGAACAAATATGTGTACGATCTGCAGATATTTATTATATTTGTTTCGGGTGTTCTGGTCGTTTTCTATGTATAATAAAAAATATCTATCTATGTAATGTATTGTATTATGTATATCAGTTATCTAGTACCCATAACACAAGCTCTGCTTACCATGTGGCTAGATAATACTGTGTGAATTGTCCAGCATTATTTATTATTTATTTATTATTATTTATAATGCGTGCGAATCTGCGGGCATAAACTAGTAAGTGATAAAACCATGAGGGGTAACTTTTTTCTGTAAAACTAATAATTGTGCCAATAAGTAATCACATCATAATGTAATGAATGAGAAACTTCGGATGGATGAATGTTTGTTACACCTTTACGCTAAAACTACTAAACGGATCAGCCTGAAATTTGTTGTTTGTTGTTTGCTTGCATGTAGTTCTAAGCCTGGAATCAAACATAGGCTACTTTTCCCCACAAAACAGTTTCCAAGAGATAGAAATAATTAAACTTTAAACGTTTCCATATAAAAAAGCAGGCGAGGCCGCGGGTACAAACTAGTAAATGAGTAAATAATGCTGGATAATTCCCACATCATCATCTAGCAGCAGTTATTCTATGGCGAGTCAAGTAGAACTTGTGTTTTGGGTACCTACTAGAAAACTGAATAAAATAATACTCAATAGAATACAGTAAAAATATAATTTTTACCTGCATAGAAAATACCCAGAAATCCCGAAACAATTATAATCAGTTCGTACAAACATTAATCCTGAGGCGGGATTCTAAACCGAATCGAACGCATTTCGAACTTTCTGTTTCAGGCCCCTTAACACTTTGACTGCGGTTTTTTTTTCGACGACTGCGGTCTTTTTTTTACCTTAAAAATTCGTGCTGCCGCTCTACACAGCAGTTGTGTTGCGCCGCACATGCGTTTCGTTCGAAAAATATTACAGCTCTGCTGAGTCAAAAAGATCTGTATTTTCTCAGCCGCTGCGCTAGTGTGGATTTACGCATATTAGTCACTTGTAGAAAACTCATACCGTGCGTTTTCAGCACTCAAAGTGTTAAGCCCTCTGAAGTCATCAATTATGTACATACACAAACTGTTGAATACATATAATAATATTTAATCCGCTCTACTATAAATAAATAACAGTAGTGTGATCAAAATGCTGTTAGGGCAGAATTATGGTATTCTATTCAGTGATCGAACTACTAGAAAAGTAAATTAATAGGACTATTCCCGTATTTAATTTTTTTATGTCAACTTTAAAATTTATTTATTTGTTTTATGTTTTAATTTTAAATTATGCTTACTGATGGTAAAATACAATTTGTGTTATAATTATAACTATTCTAATGAAAAAATTACATGTAAATTAATTTTACCAATAAATTGTATTTCTGTATACAACTACAATATATATAACTACAATGCCAAATGTAAAAGCCATTCTTCTTTACCGTCGTCGGCCAGTTGTGGCAAAACATGGTACATTATAAAGTCCTCTAGGTCTTCAGAAATGCTCAATTGACTTTTGTTATATGCTTCCTCAACGAGACGAATAATTTAATGCTGACATCATCATTTCGGTACCTACTCCGGTTGAGTAGGCTGATGTTACTCAAACTCTGCTACGTCACGTTGTCCTTGGTACTCGTTAAAAGGATAAAAATAGCGAATCAAGATTACTGAGCTATACACAAAATGGTATCCTGCGGGATGAGGGGGTCTTTTTATTCACCAAATACGCAGATTTGACGACCTCCGTGGTCGGGTTCGATACCCGCCTTGGGTCAATAGTGTGTACTATCTGCAGATATTTATTCCGGGTGTTCTGGTCATTTTCTATGTATAATAAACAATATATCATGTAATCTATTGTATTAAGTATTTCAGTCATCTAGTACCATAAAACAAGCTCTGCTTAGCTTGGGGCTAGATGATGCTGTGAGGATTGTCCAACATTATTTAGTTATTTATGTTTGCTTTCACTTTTTTGTGCGAAATGGTACCGAAATAGGTCAGGCGCAGGACCAATAGCTTACGTCCGATAGGGATATAGAGAACATCAATAGAGAGTGCACCTGTGTTTACGCAAACACTTGTGCACTACGTATATGTCCTGCGCATAGGGTAATCTCGTTGAGACAGACCAACAGGGCCGTAGCCGAAATACTGTTAGGAGGAAATCATAATTTACCCAATGAAAGTTTCTACTGAACTAAAATCACGTGATAATATTTGATTGTTTTGGCTGCGCGCAAAACCCAAACTCAAAGTAAATAAATAGATCTATTTTAGGATCTATTTCAAATGTTTGTCTGTTCATTTTGGCATACTGACTGGATTCACACTAACGACGTTAATTATGTTGTATTAACCACCAATATGTAAGAATTAGCAAGCTGAAGACAGGGCGCTATGGCGCTCATTAAGGGAGGCCTATGTCCAGCAGTGGATTGCTATAGGCTGATTATGATGATGATGAAACCACAAGGCACATTGATCGAGCATTCGTTAGTCTGCTATGCAATTTTCTTGTATGATTGCAAGCTTTGAGTTCGGACGCAATCACGACGGCAAAGGGAATTCCGTTTCAAAGCTTTTCAGGCTCTTTTAGTTAGATAGATATGCAAAAAATATGTCTATGTCGTTAGCGTCGAAATATTTCAAAAGGTTTTAATAATTTGTAAATAAAACGTAAAGTAAATGTACCTATAATTTTTTTATTTTGTCAGTATAGAGACTTATGAATATTGAACTTAGATTAACAGAGAAACTGATAAAATCGGTCTCCACTCAGCATGTGCTATTTGTCGAATTTTATGCCATAATTGTATACGTTTTAGCACATTATGAAAGCCGTTCAGTGCCTTAACCCTTCGTATGCCTTTCCACTAGAGATATGCGGCAAGATAATGACGATATTATGTCAATTATGACGTAATATCTGCGGATAATAATTGCGGATATGTGTCATACATAAACGCTAAAGACTTGGTAGTTATCAAAAACAAATGGATGACAAAAGATAAAGGTAAACATTTTTTATGTGACAAAACATGTGTTAAGGGTATAATTATATACAGGGTGGAATTTTGTAATGCCACCTGGAGGGAAAGTACTCTTAATACTGTAGATAGAAAATTGTACTCAAAGAAAACATTCCTTTAATTTTGAAAAGAAAGAAAACTGCATTCAAAGATTTTCGAAAATCCGCTTGCCACACCCGGAAATCGAATCGACTAAAATCTGTAAAAATTACACCCTGTACTTTAATAATGACGATAATGAGAGATAATGACGTGCAATATATAAACATTTACTAAAGTTTATCAATGAAAAAATCGTCAAATTTTAATACTTTTCTGAATTTCTGTCTAAAGAGTTCAAAATGTATGTTATGTTGTTTCAACTGTTTAGGTATCTTATCTATATCATATAAAAGAAAGTTGTGTTAGTTACACTATTTATAACTCAAGAACGGCTGAACCGATTTGGCTGAAAATTGGTGGGGAGGTATCTTAGAACCAGACCATAGGATACTTTAAACCATTTGACACATACATTTCCACGGGGACGAAGCCGCGGGGCGTAGCTAGTTTTTGTCCAATCGGATTATGCAATAAGAATGAAGGAATAGAGTTTTGTGCACACCGCTAGTTTCCTCAGAGACTGGCCACCGTGGCCGAAATTTGAATTCATAATTTGTGTTCATTTCAGTAATTTCAGATTATTTTGTATAAGGATGAAACATCAGCATCAGCCTATAGTAGTCCACCGCTGGACATAGGCCTCCCCCAATGAGCGCTAGAGGATAAAACATAATAAATAAGCAACAATCCCACGTAAAAAACGCAATCCACGATCCGCGATCCCACGGATTTTTTTTTTTACGCAGAACTTATACTAAATATTTTCATCCTAATATTTTGCTATGGATTTCCGCAAAGGAACATCGGAATCTATTATTTATCATTATTAACAAAGAAAGTGATAAAACCAAATTAGACCTAGTACTTACAACTAAAACAATTGACCTAACTGCAAACAATCTACAGGTAGCTCAACAATTGTGTAATGTGATTATTATTATCTTTGATTTCGTGTAAGTTATACTTATTTAATTATTCCAGGTCCGGTTAGGTGTATATCTTTTGGTCGAGTTCGGAAGATGTTTTGAAGAGAATTGCAATTTGGTAAGTCTAATGCACCAACTTTAAAATTATGAGGTAGGAGTTGAAGTAACCTTGAGATACCTTAATTTCTCTTTTATTTAAGGCATCACCTATGCATCAGGCAGCAGCTATGTACGTTCATCTCTTCTAAGGAACAGGTGAACGTAGCTGCTAAATAAAAAATAAATAATACTGGGTAATTCACATATAATTGTCTAGCCCCAAGCTAAGCAGAGCTTGTGTTATGTATGACAGATGAGCGATAAACTTAATACAATACTTCGCTATATGTCTTCGCTAAATCTACGCACATCTCCGCTTTGGTGGAATCTGTACCTTAGTCTCACTCTGAAACAGAATATGGTAAGCACCACATCTGTTATTGATATCTCGCTTGTCTAATCTAAAATGTGCCCTATTACCTTGAAGGTACAACACAAACATACTAAAGACGGAATGATATAAATAACTTCTAATTAAAGCGCACACTGCTTGGATAATCTAGATCAGATGATGAACTTTGGCCTACAAAGTTGCAGAGCAAACAACCGATTGAATATAGTATCGATATGTATTGAGAAATTCTTTTCAGATACTTAATCAAAGGACCGCGTGATTCTAAAATTAGAAACGATACAACACACCCTGTAGGTAGGCTACACAATATACAGCATAGCTAGGAGCATACAGGGTGTGTTCTGTTTCAGCAGCGGGATTTATAAACGACTAGTGTCGTCCGCGATTGATTAAAGCGTGTATGGGTCTAGGTACCAAAATCTCATTCGAAAATTGGAACGAGC
The DNA here is from genome assembly GCA_943735965.1 of Eupithecia abbreviata. Lineage (NCBI taxonomy): Eukaryota > Metazoa > Arthropoda > Insecta > Lepidoptera > Geometridae > Eupithecia > Eupithecia abbreviata. The sequence goes on from OX030973.1 coordinate 11,630,749, forward strand.
ACTCAATCAACTCGGCAGTGCCGTGATCGAGTCGATAAACGAGTAGGTTTCAAATCTCATTCAAAAATCGAACGAGAGCTGATTACTACAACGCACAGCGCCATGTTTCAATTTTCCGGTTCCTGTTTGGTCTAGTTTTTCTAATTTCCGATACTACAGTCATGGAATGAATTCATTAAAGACTTTCTGACATAGCTAGTCACCTCCAGCGGTATCCGAATGCCGAGATACTGTCAGCTACGGAAAAACAAGATGTGACTTATTGAAGTGTGCTTTTATTTTTCGCAGCTGCGAAGCTTACTTTATTCTGCTTCCTCCCCGTCTTGTCGGTTGCATAATAGTCCAGTCATTTGGTAGTTTTACCTAGTTTGTTTTAACCTAAAGTTTTCCGAAAATTTGAAAATGGGTCATTGTATAGATTTCGATGTTCTCTTTCCGATATGTATTCAATTTTGTCACCTCGTTCCTTTGCCGATCGCGCAGCCATATTGAAAAATGTCGCCTAATAGCAGGTTTTTTAACAATATTCTGCTGCTGCTTTCAGGCGCCTTTTCCCAATATGGCTGCGTGAATGGGGTGCAAAGTCGAAATTCGGAAAGAGCACATTGGAATCTATAAACTGACTCATATTAGAAAACTCCCTAATTTTTTTTCATGTTACCTATTATTTTCGAACCAAATTTAGTTTTACGTACAACCTCCTGGTACTCTACCTACGTAATCATATACGTATATAAGCAATGAAGTATAGGTATTATACTTACTTAAATACATGTCTGTCCCTGTGAGTTCAATCATCAGTTCAGAACACCCTTTAGGAAGGAAGCTTCATAGTCGTGTGAGAATTTCCCTGCGCCATTCAAGTTATGTGGCAAGATGTAAACCGCGTGAAATGATTTCCCGTTCGATATTACCACGGAATAATTATACCCAGCATTTACTCGTAAAGATCCTAGTAGTTTACTTAGAGATCCTAGGTTTTGTCACGATTGGCAGGCGGATTGGTGTTCGCAGTGGAGGTGTTAAAAATATACAGAAGTTGCTGCCCTTCCTCTAGTAGTTTCCCTTCACCGGCTCTTAGGGCAACCACTGTCTGAGTAGGAGGGGTCGATTCTTACGCCACGGCCGCTTCCGCCTATTTATATTACAAAGCTAAAGCTATATCCCTAAAGATTTGGTCTCATGTTCTCACCGCATAACGCTGCGGTATTCGGCACAAAGTAACGTCACGACGCAACGTTAACTGTATGTGCGGAAAAACGGTCATTTGATTTTTTGCAGCGGTATGCGGCACAAACAAATCAACTGTTGACACCGTGACGCACACCGCAGCGTTGACAAAAGCATGACGCCGCGCCGCCCCGTCGTGTTGAGCGTTGCGCTGAGCGAGGGGAGACGCGTTGAAGTGAGGAACAGGTAGTTCCTCACTTCAACGCGTCTGCCCCTCACCGCTAACGCAGCATTCGACGGAACAAAATACCACTCTAGATGTTTTTGTACGGTTATGTAGACATCAAATATGTGTGCTATTTTTTTTTTTTTTTGCTTTACTTCCTTTAGACCTTACAGGACTTTTGGACACGTCACAAAATTAAAATTACATAAGTAAATTATTAAATAAAGTGTCGATCGAAGTAGGATTCCGGCACCGCATACCGCAGCGTTGCGCGTTGTGATCAAGAGGCTGAGGATTCAGTGTGAGATAAGCTATGTTTCATCCAGGTACCGTATGGTATGAGCGAGTTGGATATAACCACAGGAAGCGGAATCTAACGTGAAGCGTAAGAATAGTACAAGAATGGGAACAAAACCACAGATTAAAGTTACTGCTGATCTGAGATGCTGCATTTGTTAACTCAATTAGGGCGTCCGTGTTGTTTCAATTAGAAGCGGTTTTGTAGGGATTGGTACTAATCTCGGTTATTATCAGTACGTGAAAACGATTAATTACGTCGTTTATAATTAATTTTAAGGTACGTGTTTTTGTTCGTGGCTTCGCACGCGTTGTTTGTATGGAATTGATTTAAAGTTATTTCTATCCCATGGGGACTGATTTATGGGATACAAGCGTATATATTTCTATGCAAAATCCGTTCAGTAGTTATGGCGTGAAGAAGTAATAAACATCAATCCATCCAAACATCCAAACTATCGCATTTATAATATTAGTGTGATTTATCTGCTATCAACTTATTAGTATGGATGTATTAGTAGTATGACGGTAGCAGTGGGACGGCCATATTTCGCGAAGAACCGACGGCCGCCGCGCCGGGGCAAACGTGTTCTTGAGTAGAGACAACGACTCGGTAAACGTAGCGTAGGACGCCCTCCGACCAGGTGGGATGACGACCTGCGAAGGACTGCAGGTAGATGCTGGATGCAGCAAGCTGAAGACAGGGTGCTATGGCGCTCATTGGGGGAGGCCTGCTATAGGCTGACGATGATGATGGTGATGAACTAATTAGTAGACTAATATTATTTGGTAATTTTATTGTTTCGAAAAAACTAAAACCGACTTTAGTTCACACTGTTTTTTTTGCACTTCGCGGAACGAATAATAATTTCTCGGGATTTAATTCATTCTCTACAATAACGACAAAATCTTCAAAACTGGTTAATTAAATACTACAAATATACATAAAATCTAAATATAGCTAAACATAGAATCTCCTGTTTTCTTTAAGTTGGTTAAAAAGAAGTTGGTGAAAGTTTGTATTTATGTGACTTCTTCACGCTCAAACGGCTGAACGGATTTGAATGCTACTCATATAGGTTATATTCTGTATTTAAACAAAGGCAAAGTGCAGTGTTCCAACGGGATGACCAAATATGTTGGTCCGTCATAAAGCGGGTAACACCGCGGGGCTCAGCAAGTGTTTTATAATTTTGTTTAACAAACCGAAACCGAAACAAACTAACGCCAAAACCTCTATAAGCAGAAACCTAGGTATTTTTAGGTCTTTTTAGTCGGTCTTATCGCACAAGAGCGATCTCTACAAAACAATCTTTAATGGATAGGTTTGTTGGACAGTACTAGGGGATCTGTGTGCTTGTAGGCTTTATATTATTATAAATAAAATGCTTATTAAACATACATAAAAAAAATATGGCTCCCGATTGAGAGCCATGTTTTTTAAGTCAGTTAAACATTCTAAAGCCCGATTGAAAGAGGTGCTCTTTCAATTTGTTTTACATTCCTACCGAATTTCCGCATTAACGTAGATAATTATTCAGTCTACATGTGCGTATTAAAGGCGTCTTTAAATAAACCCGTAAAGGTGAGTTCCGGCCAAGGGCGCGCCGCGAATAAAGCATTTTATTGCTCTCTATTCGCGGGCAAAACGGAATGGATCTACCGTGGAACGTAGTTGGCTGTTAGATTGTACTCGTGTGTAGAGCGCGGTGCCGACCGGTGGTGACTACACTGAATTTATTTGTTTTTAGGTAGAGCTTTACAAAGGGAAATTATTAACATAAATTGCTGGGTAGTAAATTGTAAAAATAAAAGTTTCGTTCCTAGTCATGGTCCGTGTTATGAAAACTTACTCAAGAATTACTATCATTATTACATAAGGATTATGTTAGCATAATTGACTACAAAACTTCAAAGTAGAAATCTGAAGTATAGAATTTCTGCACTAGTAAATTTTTTATAAAGAACGAATCTCTTAACCCCATTCTCGTTGCACTCGCAAAAGAGAAAAGTCTATGACATAGATAAAAACAAAATATACTATGTTTTGTTTTGAAATAACTACCAAACATTCTTTTAGTTTCAAAATCTTACATTCTCTTAACTAGACTTTTATACAGTCTTTGTATAAGTTTGTAAATATTATTAATGTGCGAAACGAAACGCTAGAAACAAAATTGGAAACGCGAAAAGAGCGCGAAAATAATACCGAGACTTAAAAAAACCTCACTTATTACTATGTTTCAGCTGGTCAACTGTTGCCTGAAACAATAAAGTATGTATTATAGTTACTATAGTTATTCCACTCTCTTACTTACTGTTTGTTATTTCGACTTACAATCAAATAGTTATGTCCTACCGCTTTACCAATTCGATTTTTATGCCAACCGATTTTGTTAATATTTTGGAGTCGACAGATTCGCAGCTCCATCTGCCAAAGGTACTGAGTCTATGCAATACTTTATTCCTCATTCATTCTTCATTTACTCACCTATCAACAATTGCAAGACTTTATATTTTTGAATATAGGTATTAAACAAAAGATAAAGGCATACGAGTAGATAGAGTCATTTCGATTGGATAATTTAATTATGTTAAATTTCAGTTTTATTTGGCGTTTTTACTGTTTAACAGTAGGTAAAAGGCAAAATCATTCTTCGAAGGATGTTTTTTTGCATTGAAGTAGAAGAATTTGAATTTGTAAGCCTTTTATACAGATAAATATATTAAAATGAAGCTAATAAAAGCGTGTTAAAAATCCAGCATAACTAATTCATTCATAATTTAATTTCCTCTAAGATAGTTTGTAAAATCGCAAAAAAATCTTAGCAATTTCTCCAACGAGGGCATTATAACTTGGCACCAAATTCTGGATGTGTCACCGCGGACGCTTATTCTCGCCACCTTGGATAATATGGAAAGGTCGCGCTGATTCACAACAACAAACACAGCTTTACGGTCGGCCCATCTTCTTTACATAGAATAGAATGAAGTCGCTTCCGCTGTCTGTTCGCTTAGATCTTTTAAACTACTCGTAGGATTTTAATGCAGTTTTCAGCAATAGATAGAGTGGTTCAAGAGGAAGTTTTATATATATAATATATATCGAAAATCGCGCGAAGCCGTAAGTGTTGTATGTTATATATGAGTTATATCATAATTTGTATAACAAAACAAAGAATAACTTTATGCAAGAGTATGCAATGCTCCTGCTCCCGACTTTGCAAGCGTTTATGATCTTCAGGTTACAATTTTTCTCATATTCCGTGATCATTAACAGAAACTGTGTTCGTTTTCCAAAATATTGGAAAACTCAAAAAATAAATCATTTTATAAAGATATTTGTGTTACATGGTTTCGAAACCTAATTGTTAAAATCAATAAGGTGCTTATCATACGGTGTCGAGTCACCATGGATTTGAATGGTTCATTAAAAACGGGTTTTTTTCTTAAAAATCGAATGAAAGAATTTTCATGCTCATTAAGATTTTTGAAAATGAAAATGAAAGTTTTTATTTCTTTAAGCTTACAAATAAGCACTTAGACAAGTCATATTTTATACTATTCATTATTATCAATTAAAATTATTTTATAGTTCACTTCAATTTTTTATCCACCAGTGGAAGAAGTGAGAAGAAACCATTTTCAATGAAGGTTGCTAGTTACACGTAATAAGCGGTGAATTATTATTGATTTATGAGGATAGGGTCTGAAGATGTAGTAATTGAACAGTTGAGCATGTTTTCTAGGTTATTAATTTGTTTCAGATCTCTACGGACTGACGGCCACAACCGATTGTGATATGAACGAGTATTAAACGCAGACTGAAAGAGACTTTATGTCAATAGTGTAAGGACTAAGGAGCTGACAGCAATGCTGTCCTACATGGTACCAGTTGAGGAGAAACCGCCTCCGGTGCCGGTGAAGGGGCGTATGGCGTTAGAACTGGTGGGCAGCCCTGGCAGTCCCGAGTCTGCAGCGAGGCGTCTACGTTCTAACATATCCAAAGACTCCTCGACCAGCTCGTTCGCTAGCGACCTGACGATATCTTCTTCCACGCCAACTGGCGCTCATGATAAACCAAAGCACAAACTCTTGGGGAATGGAACCAAACACCAGACGCTGAAAAGGTAAGCCTCATTTTGTAGATTGATATTTTTAGGTTTTTTAAGCTGTAACCTGACTGTAGTGGTCTTCTTTCAAAGATTGCTCAGCAACAGTTGCTAACAATTCTGTTAAATTTGCAATCACATTAGTTATCCAAATTATGTTTTTAATTACAGTTTATATACTCGTATATATATAAACTGTAATTATATATCCATACCTTAATTATAATAACCTAACCTTAAAGAGTATTTATAACCGTAAAATCAGGAGGAGATTCAAAAGGAAAAGGGCATCATTTATAACACCAACACTGCGATGGCTCCTCCAGCCAGACGCCGTGACTGTAGCAAAACGCCCCCAGACCAATCTGGGTCTGGTCTTCCCCAAGGAAGACATATTCAGCTCTGGACGAATCAGTGCCGAATGAGGAAAAACATGTTAAGATCATTTCTGGATTTACAATGAACAGCCATGCATTGTTGACCTTGTCCCGATAATTCTGACGGATTATTGGGATTATTCCAACAGCTTTCACGTTTATTAATAACATGTTGATAAAATAATAAATTATAAAACTTCCGGCGCTTTTACTTTCAACCATAGCGTTAGAACGGTTACACAGATTTTCATCAAACAAAGCATTATATTATCTGTGGCAATAGTAAGAATGAAAAGTTAAACTTTTCATCGAGTCACATGTCAATTAAATAAATATCTCGACCTCATCATTTTGTTGGGAACTATAAATAAATAAATAAAATAAATAATGCTGGACAATTCACACAGCATTATCTAGCCCCATGGTAAGCAGAGCTTGTGTTATGGGTACTAGATAACTGATATATATAATACAATATATTACATAGATAGATATTTTTTTATTATACATAGAAAACGACCAGAACACCCGGAACAAATATCTGCAGATCGTACACACAATTGTTCCGAGGCGGGAATCGAACCCGCAACCTCCTGCGTCGCAGGCGGACCGCGCCACATCGGTCGTCAAAATAACTATGATGGATGACACAGCAGCAAGGCTACCACGCTATTAAGGACATAACGTAACGCGTGTCACAGCACGCATAACGCCTTTTCACGAGTTATTCACGCTAAAATGCGCCTATACACGCGTTATTCGCGATAAAATAAGCGTAATAACGCTTATAAAGCGCGCTATATATTAAATAGCGTGGTAGCCTTACCGGGCCACAGAACAGTTGGCGCAGATCAATGCCTCACCGCTACCGCATAGCACCAAAATGTGCATTAGACTATGTGGTTAACCTCGTATCGTTTAGTAGATGCTATTTATACTGACGTCATCAGATGACAGGCACATGGATGGACACTCGTTCGAAGCGAATCCATTCTGACACTTTAAAACGTTAATACTTATACTATCATTTACACTGACAGAATGGAAAAAAAGCAAAAAAAAAAACGCAGTCAAAGTGAACAAACTTTATATATTTAAATATTTCATAAAATGTATTAGTGTGTTTGTGTCTGGTTTAATGTCCAAAGCTTTAAAAACTTCCAACACTCCTATGTATCGGGGTTTAAAAGTTGTATCTCGGCAAACACAACCAGGTGTGCCAGGAATTTGCACTTTATAATTGCATTCAGAGTCAACTTTTCACTTTAGAAAATTACCTGCTTCGAAATGCATGAAATAAAATTTGCATTACACTCGTAGCTTCCGTTGTTCCTCCTTCAAATCCTCTTCAGTTCCCGAAGAGGATTATGCAGATTTTGGTTTTTTATTTATTGTATAGACTTAATTGAAGAAAATTGGTTTTTCTTTCGCTGCCCCCGATAGATATCCCTTTTTCATCTCTTGCGACACTTGGGTTGGTGCAAATTTTTCTAATGAGTTTTCTCCTAGAATAAGTAATTTAGACAGTTGTTGTTCGAAAGACTAGCTTACTATAAATTTCTCACTTGGACAAAACAGCCCTTTTTTGAAGTGTTGTATCCCGAGATCATACAGAGCTGGGTTTGCGCTCAAATTTCCATGTCACTAATTTTGTCTTCTTTCAAAGTGCCATGAATGACTTTGCCGTAGAAAGTAATAAGTCAAAAACTGAAAAAAAATCTAGGTTTTTCGAGCACGACGAAGTTAGCACAGGTGTACAATATCTAAATTTAGTAACCTTAAGTCGTAAAATTGGTTTTACATTATTGGTATCTATCCTAACAACATCCTAAAAAATCAGAACCGTGCAATTATTTTTGCGACTTAGAATGTTTTAGATAACTGACCTACCTATATAGAAACCGTTGATTTTCCGGCCGTATTAACAAAGGCCTTAGGCTCTATAAATTACATAAAATATTTACTTTGCAACTGTTATTGATCCACTTTGCAAACATTGATATTTATTTATTTATTATTTATTTTAAGCCATTACTGTCCCACTGCTGGGCAAAGGCCTCCCTTTTCTCCTTCCACTCCTCGCGATCCAACGCTGCAACAGGCCATGATGGAAGATATATTGAAATATTGATTTAAAAAAAAATTATATAAAAAAGGTCCCTCAAAGGATGTAGAGTTTATAATATTGTCAGTTGATATCCACAACGTGTTCCTGAGTTGAGACCGTGACTCGGCAAACCTAGTGTAGGACGCCCTCCGGCCAGGTAGGATGACGACCTGCGAAGGACTGCTGGCAGACGCTGGATGCGTCAAGCTGAAGACAGGGCGCCATGGCGCTCATTGGGGGAGGCCTATGTCCAGCAGTAGACTGATATATGAATATAGGCTGATGATGATGATGTAATTCGCAGACGTAATATTCAACAAATTCTATCGTCATCATCTATGTTAGGTTGATGATGATATCCACAAGTTGAATAACATAGACCTAATATTTCATTTATTATCCGTAAGTAGTATTATCTCTGGTAGATATGTACATACATATGTATTTCAGTTCAACGCACCTTCAAAAGGTATTTATTTTGGGATTATCTCTGCAAATAAATACCGATACGAGCGATTATAAATCCAACATGCGGTGAGATTAGTTATGTTTAAAACATAGCTTATGGATTTCAAAACACGTCGTTTTATTTGTAAACAGAAACGCGGAATGAACTAAATATTCCTAAACACAATTAGCTCTAAGTCTACTGTAAACGGTGATATATCACAATTAAACAATCTCAGAATATAAACAACTTTAAGAACAGAGGAATATTAAATACGTGCTAAAAGGTGAAATATGAAAAGGTGCATGAAAAAATTCTCAACAGTCGCTCAAATTTTACAGGCTTTGATCACTTTACTCTCATTAATAGATGCCAGTAACTAAAAATCAACGAAATTATGCAGGTATATATCTGAGCCATCGATTAGAAAACACTTACATATTTTTCTATCGAGAATTATTGTTATTTTGATAAAATAAAACTACTCAATACAGCAATTTGCCACGGCACGGTGAACACCAATCAGAGCAATATACAACTGTGACGTCATGCCGTCTCAATAATTTTCGAGCATTGTATGACACTGGTTACGACATATACAGACACCACTAGTATATTGCAATTTTAAAAGCAATTCATGAATATCCTTTTATTGCAGAAATATTATTTATTTTGTATTCATTAGAGATCTAAAAACTATTCGGAGTAGTTTCTCAAAATCAGTTATCGTGCCTATTAATAATATACGTAGTGAATAGAAAATTTTACTGAAGTCTTCTTTCAGTAAAATGTTCTATCAACAATATTTAAGATATTTTACCCCCATGTGGCATAGTCGTGGGACGTCTGTATATAATATGATTAAGAAAGAAACTGGACAGGTTCTAGTCGTTTAAATAAAAAAACAATATGTGGTCGACGGCATCAGAAGACGTACTGCTGGAAAACGCAGGATGCGACTCGCAAAATGGGCACCGGAAGAAACTACGTTTTAGAAGAGGCCTAAACCCTGGGTGCTATTGCGAACGGGCTGAAATAATGAACATGACTACTTCACTGGCAATTATCTGATTGAATAGAAGCTAACAGTTACAAGTCCCATCGGAATAAAACAATGAAAGCTCGAGTAATGTTACGTATTTTCTAATTGCTTATCCAATTAGTTTGGTATTCCCAGCGTCAACAAGTTGAACAATTTGAGCTACCGTGTCGTTGGAAATTTTACAGCGACGTTTCGTTTTCACTGGGAATAAAAATAGTAAATGAATGTTCCACTGGTCACGGTCAAGGTAATTGTATGAATAGTTCAACTGACCTGTGCCAATGCAGGAGTTTGTACGATGGTTTATTGGTCAATGAAAGAAAATCACTAAACGGACTTTGAATTTTGACCCGAAATAAGTATAATAAAGAATCCTTAGGTTTATTTGCTTTTTGACTATTGAACATTCGCCAATTTGTAAGTTACATCAATGATAAAAATGAAAAATAAATTAACATATTTTACATTCTGCTTACGTCTTGCCTAGAAAACTAGACAATGTTGTAAGTGAATAGACAGTCTAGGAAAGACTAGGCTAAGTAAGTTTCCAGTAGTCCTTTTAGCTACGACCAAGGAAAAACTTTTAACGTCTTTTAGAGAGCACACGGCTAAGCTAGAATTCAAAGCAAAAACTTTGGTGGCCATAGCCATGGTATCTTCTAAGAACAATATTTTCGTGTATATAGTTTAGATATTGTACATAGAACAGTAGAAGTACTTATTATCGTCATCATTTCAGCCCGTTTGCACCTACCATTGAGTATATTAGAGGCCTCCTCTTCAATTCTGTACGGTCCATCTCTTGTGACTTAGGTCCAGTGTTTATCAACTATGTTCTTGATGTCATCGAACCATCGTCGGCGGGGTGATCTGCCTCTTGGTTATTTTGCATCCCTTGGTCTTCCTCTTTCGTCTACCTTCCGTCATCGTTAGTTCAGCGAAATTAGTTCTTGCTCTTCTTTTCTTTATTATGTAAGTAGTCAGGATTGTCCCAAATATCGGCTTTACGCAATGGTATCTTGGGTATCCAGGAAGTGTAGATCTCCAGCGCACATTCAGGCCTAGAAATACACAATTCTATTGCTGCCATATAACTTTCTTACAATCAGGGACCAATTTCAACAACGCATCATCGTACAGTATACCACATGAATATTATATATACCTAGTAGTCAACGAAAGAGACTTTTCTTTCTCTTCAGTAATTTTAAGAACGGTTTCGTTGCTTTTTTGACAGGTTTACGAAGTTAAAGCTGGCTATGTCATTCTAGTGTTAAATTGCATACCTCACTAATAATTTAGTTTTGTCTAAATGTGTTTCTAGTGCGTTATTGCCGTGAATACGTTTGAAAAAACTTGTTCAAAGAATAGATCGTAGAACTCTACCATTATACGACACGACGCAATCTCATCTTGATGTCTAAAGCCCATAACCTAGATAGGTCACGTAGAAGATTTGCGCCTTTCAACTCGTAGTCCTTTCATAACGAGGTAGGTTTAAGTTAGAGCCTTCAAAGCGCAGCCTTTCACGGAGATTGCGTCGTTTCACATGCTCCATGTTCTTGCAACTAAAGTTAGGGACACAGCAACAGCTTTGCACAAACGCTGTTAAACATAGGAGACAGTTTGATAGTCTTTAACTGGTTTCAACGTAGTTTAATGGATATGTCAGAGTTCGCGGCTGCCCTTTATGTTGATAGGTATCTCCTTTCAAAAGTGGTTTATATGTAAGATTATTTATCAGCGATCGCCCCGTACGTGATTAGGATTACGGTCGCTTTAACGCGTTGGTGAAATAAAAATACAAGGTGCACGATAAATAATAATTCATATGTTAAAAAAATCACATAAGTTGAATAAGCTTTATACGTCATTTAGTAAATATACCTACTACGTTTTAAATCGGGGTTTTAGCGAGTATTCACGAATTTAATTCGAGTGATGTAGACACACATTTCACGCAGTCTACGATTTTTGTGAACTTTTAAATGCTCATAGACCAGAAGTTAATATTTTGTTTGGTTCTGTAGCATTCTCTTTCTGATAGGATGATGATGATGATGATATTTAGGGTTACTTTTCAGAATAATATCCTCGTTAAAGAAGCCAGTTAATTTTACAGCCTAGACGTTCCTATCGCTTCCTGTTCACACATCCGCAGCTTAGCATCTCTGGTGGAAAGGTATCTTTACTTTGAATCATGAACTTTCTCACGGTGTCTATGGAAAACGAGTTCATAAAAACTGCCTTCATGAAGCGTGCAATCGTGCGATGAATTTGTAAGGCAGCCGTGATATCATTTTAGCGACGCAAATGCCTCGGAGGTTTTTGCATGTTTAAGTTAACTACCTACAAATAAGTTGTTGACTTTTATATTGGCGTAAACCCGTTTTATTTCCAATTAAACTTTGAATGGTCTGGGTTTCCACAGGTTGCATTTTTAGTAAAGAATTCATAGGTCATAAATAATAGAAATATTATTATTGTATAAATAAATAATCTTCCATCATTCGCACATGAATTGGAATACGTCTTATAAAATTCTATCAATGTTTTGTTATGGACAATATAGGAGGTAGGTACTTCATCCGAAGTCTAGGCTAGATGTTTATAAGGTAAGTATTTAAAAGTCATTTTGATATTTTTACCTACTTTAACGAATTGCCCTGGTAGAGCTCTACATCCGCGCAGATTCAAAGGCCACGGTCTCGTCTCAGTCATTGTGCTATATCCTAACCTTTATTTGTTTGCATGGTCACGGTCGAGGAATAGGGATCATTGTTAGTGCCGCCGGCGCCGGTTTGCGCCATCAATGCGCAAACGCAGCCCAGTGCGCTCATGCGTGAAAATACCGATGCTTTGCTCCCTCATTGAAGTTAGAAGCAGCCATAGCTGCTTTATGATTCTACTGAAAGCCCTTTTGTTGACTACGAAATTAGAATGCCCGATAATCGAATGGTTTCGGCCCGTTTCACGAATAAATCAGCTGCTATTGTTCAATGGTCATCAATGTAGATAAAATATGATATATATGTGTGTGTGTGATATATATGATATGATAATAGAGTTCTTCCAAACTAAAAAACCAAAACGCATATAGCGCACTAGAAGTTAATAATAATAATCAAAACAAAAATAAATGTGATGTGCATTTGACTAACATACTTTTTCGGTAGTACAGGCCTTATTTAATCACTTTTCAGTGTAATTCCTCAATATGATTATAATGTAGGATAAACAGCGAAAGATGCCATACTTTTATCTGCACATTTTGTTGATATGTGTGGCGAAAAGCAACCTTTAGTGAACTGACAAACTTATATGTGGGTACTATGGCAATTATCGACCTCTAATTGAGCATAATAATAGGTGAGTTAATTGTGACCTACTTAGAGGCAATCCATCCGACAAATCCAGTGCTGGTTACAGGAACTGGCTTTAAGGATTTAGTAATGTCCTTCTTTATGGTCACTTGAGGGAGGTCGGCGGCTGCTTTGATACGAATCGCGTTGGACTCGTCTTTCAGTTTTCTAAAAGAGATTAAATATCTTTTCAATTAAGCATACACATAAAACCACTACATCACTTCCTGCTGTCTGTCTGTCCCTATGTATGCTTAGATCTTTAAAATTACCCAACTGATTTTGATGTGGTTTTTAATAATAGAGTGATTCAAGTGAAAGGTTTATAAAACATTCGACACATAGACTGCCACGCGGGTGAAGCCGCGGGGCGCAGCTAGTTCTACATAAATACGATACCTATATTGTTTTTTTATAAGGCCGTCCATCTGGATCTTAGCTGGTTTTTAATTGAGAATTATTCAGATTTAATTCATTTTGACGTTTATTTCCTTACTAGTTTCTTCGCTTCGCATGCGTTGTTTTGAAGAATCGTTTGATAGGTTAGTTGTATCCCATGGGAACTGATATATATTATATGACGACCGATGTGGCGCGGGCCGAAGGTTGCGGGTTCGATTCCCGCCTCGGAACAATTGTGTGTACGATCTGCAGATATTTGTTCCGGGTGCTCTGGTCGTTTTCTATGTATAATTAAAAATAACTATCTATGTTATGTATTGTATTATGTATATCAGTTATCTAGTAACCAAAACACAAGCTCTGCATACCCCATGGTAGCCATGGGGCTAGAATTCACACAGCATTATCTAGCCCCATGGCTAGATAATGCTGTGTGAATTGTCCAGCATTATAAATATTAAACCTAAACTATATATATATATATATAGTTTAGGTACTATATCAATCTAGTATCTATAACACAAGCTCTGCTTAGTTTGGAGCTACATGATTTTGAAGTAATTGTCCAGCGTTATTCATTTATTTAAGGATAAAAACACTGCCTGTGGTTTTTACCTTACCCACATAACACAATTTTTATCTCATCCATTCTGTGGTTTTGTCGCAAAGAAGTAACAAACATTATGTACACTCATTCAACCTTCCATACAAAGTTTCGCATTTTATAATATTAGTTTTATATTTTATTATTTGTTGAAGTTTTGTTTAGTTTGAGTTTGTGATGTTTAGAATGATATGTTTACAAAAGCAGAAAAGCCCACAATTCTCGAACTTCAATATTTTTATACTTGAGTTACGAAGTGAGTGTAAAGTGAAAAAAATCACTTACTAGTTACCACAGAAATAAAACGTGTGTAAGGTATCGTAATACATGTTTGTCTTGTCATTTCTAAATATTGTATTAATGTAACTATCTATATATCTGCTCTGATCAACTCATTGTTGGGCAAAAGGTATTCTCGCTTCTTATATATACTTATTTTGTGCATCCGTTTGTTTCTACCCTCTAAAACTCGATGTTCCAGGGACAAACTCGTCAAACGAATCTAGGTCGTTTTTCTAATTCTCATTACGTGGGAGTTTATTATGTTTTTTTTTTACAAACAATTCGTCAAAAACCTCAAAGCTGATTTTAATAGTTCGCTTTCGCATGAAAGCAGCAGATCCTCATCTGTACCTTTCCCTTTTAAACTTTGTTGGGGGTTTGCCATTGCATTTGTGATCCCAGAGATGTTAATCTGCACAGAAGGAAGCTACACTGTCTGTCCTTCCTCTGATAGTTTCCTTTTATTGACTCTTACGATATCGATAACCACGGGCTGAGTAAAGATGAACCAAAGTTATTGACAACGCTCTAAGAATTAGCAAGCTGAAGTGGCAATGGGTCGGCCATATCTCGCGAATAACCGACAACCGTGTCTTTGTAGGCAGATGCTGGATGCGGCAAGCTAAAGACAGGGTGCTATGGCGCTCATTAGGGGAGGCATATGTCCAGCAGTGGACTACTATAGGCTGATGATGATGATGATGAGTTAAGATGGGTCGGTTCTTGCGTTGCTATTGTTATTATGAAAGACTGGGACTTGGACTGTAGCATATTGGAGCCATTTCCGAGTGTATGGTTTACTTTAAGGTTATGTCGAAAATACATATTGCCTAGTTTTGCCTAGCCAAGCCCAGTTATTAATCTCTGTATGTCATTACGAGCATTTGCGGTGTTATGGTAGAGCTCGAGTTAATTTTATGTCCGTGGCTAATCTTCTTTGATGCGGCTACGGATGCTGCACTTTTAGAGCCCATTACAAATATATTACCTTCTCTTTGTATTTCGCATTATTTGTATCCGGGAACCGAAATGACACAAAGAATTTTTAGTGTTAGTTAAGGACGAGTATTTATATACCACATAAATACTCTCTTTCCTAATAAATAAAGCAAACTGGATAATCAGCAAACCTTAATAAATTATAACGTTTACGTTAGGACTATAAAATGGTATGTGTATGTATACAAGTCGCCTCTTACGATATCAATAAATAAATAAATAATGCTGGACAAAATTCACACAGCATTATCTAGCCCCATGGTAAGCAGAGCTTGTGTTATGGGTACTAGATAACTGATATACATAATACAATATACATTACATAGATAGATATTTTTTATTATACATAGAAAACAACCAGAACTGCCGGAACAAATATCTGCAGATCGTACACACAATTGTTCCGAAGAGGGAATCGAACCCGCAACCTCCTGCGTCGCAGGCGGACCTTCGCCCACTGCGCCACATCGGTCGTCAATAGGAGGTGGGAGGGGTGTACAGATAGTAATATAACGTTTTAGAGGTTATTAATCACAGTTGGATAAGTGGTTTGCTTATAAAAGATTTATTTCTAATTAAATGTCCCTCAGTACCGAAAATCAGGAAATGTATAAAAAACTTAGTATATATTATGTATATATACTGTGACGTTGCTTAACACGTTCAGCCAAATGGGCCAGAGACTAGAGACTTTAATGCCTAAGTTTTTATAAATTTCCAGATTTCTGGTACTGAGGGACATTTAATTAGAAATTAATATTTTATAGGCAAACCACGTATCCAACTGCTGACCTCTAAAACGTTATATTACTAACCGTACACCTCTCCCACCTCATCCCGTAGATATCGTAAGAGGCGACTCATATAACATTTTATTGTAAATAAAATGGTATACAATTTACAATTATATAAAATTATACTATTAATAATAATTTATATTTTATAAATTATTATTATATAAATTTAATTTATACAATTTCCTTATAATTTTTTCTTGTTTGTATTCTTTCTTATTATGTAATGTGTCGTGTTTTGTGTTATGTATGGTGTTTATTTATTATATATATTATCTTCTTCTTTCTTTTCTTTCTAAATAAATGGATAAATAATGTTGGACAATACACACAGCATCATCTAGCTAGCACCAAGCTATGCAGAGCTTGTGTTATGCTATGGGTACTGGATGACTGATATACATAATACGAGTACTTAGATCAATATTTTTACTATACATACATAGATAACGACCACGAACGACCCGGAACAAATATCTGTAGATCATAAACATAATTGTCCCGAGGCGGGAATCAAACCCGTTAGTCGCAATCAGACCTTCGTCCACCGCGTCACAGAGGTCGTCGGTCGAGATTGGGGGTAGACTTACTTATTCTCTACAAACATCCAGCTCCACTTGTCATGCCACATCTTCTTGCAGATCTCTGCCTTTTTCCACTGCGCTCGCATCTGGAAGGCTTCCGTGTTGGGGTCGTATTTTAAACCTTTATGATCCGCCATTTTCTGAATAAAATAAATTTCTATTAAAAAAAACTACACTATGGTCTGTACGATAAGAGCTTACTCCGGTAGCAATCAATGCTTAAGTAACGATTTTTTTTGAAAAGCTTTACGTTCCGCGTTACCTACTTATATGTAGAAGCTTGGGGCTAGAAGCTGTGTAGATTCTCCAGCTATCCAGCATAAATGGATGACTTAAGTGAAGCTACAAAATTAATAGGTAGTACATTCAGGCAATAAATTATCTTGAAATGGAACTTTTGGCTGTAGCAACATGTTTTCTAAACATTTTAAATAAACACTCGTAGGTATCAATAAAATTCGTAAATCTAAGGCCTTCAGAATCTATTCTCTCGAGATCGTTGAAACTCTGTTTGTTCACAATTCGATGTTATGAAAACAGAACGGTTACTAGTGTTTGCATACGGCTTATTCTATTATCTGACTTGAAAATAACGCAAACGAAATACCTTCCTCATCAGCAGACATACACTGAAGGACATGCCTCTCCTAGACGAGGGGTGGTCGCAGTCGAGGTGTTAAAATAGACAGAAATAATTTGATGCCTTTCCACTGGTAGTTTCCCTTATGGCTCATGTTTACGACACGGTTTCACTCATGAAAATCTTAGACGCCGTCGTGTGGTGCATACTCAGTCAGCTTCTACAGAGATCTACTCGTATCATCGACTACGTACCCGTACGTAGTCGATGACTCGTATACAACACTGACGGCCGTGGCCCTACACATGACGAATTAATAGCCGTAGATTTTTACGCTAAAAAAACATATTTGCATTGGATAACACAGAAATAGCAATGCAAATGAAAAAACGTATTTACATGGGATAACACAGAAATAGCTAGGTATTAAAAATCATTGGATAAAATGTAGATAGCAAGTGGTTTACCCTTCTTTACACTTAATTTAAATTAAAAAACCTATTGCAGTACAAGACTTGTAACTTGTCAGAGCTACCAATCGATGACGCTTACTGTACTTCTAAAGCTAGAAATCTAGAATGGCACAGTTTAAGTTCTTTAAGCAAGTGCCAGCAAAGTAGGGCGGCCATCTGGAAGTTAGACAGCCATAATACAATGGAGTGTTCATCTTTAACTAATTTTCCTTTGAGACTAGCTATCTTTGCATCCAAATATACTCTATTCAGAGCAGCTCTATTTCGTCTGCCGATATTTGTTCCGAGTGTTGTGGTCGTTATCTATGTATAATAAAAAAAAAAACTATCTGTTATCTATTGTATTAAGTATATCAGCCATCTAGTACCCATAACACAAGCTCTGCTTACCTTGGCGCTAAAAGATGACGTGTGGATTGTCCAACATTATAAAAAAAAAAGGTTCCAAGATCATCGACATCATAGTTGAGAGCGACGAAGATAAAAAAAGGAAAGCGCCGAAAAGCGGTTTTCTTAATGTGACAACAGCAATAAGCAAGACATGTCATCTATTCTAAGTCCTTGCAGATGACCCACCACAAGACCACACAGCTGGCTTCTTTTTCCTTTCAACCAGATTATTTTGATTTTACGACTTTAGTGCACTTGGCTTAGCATGGAAAACCTATAAGAAGCCTGTACTGTCACGGTGGTACTTAGAAATTCCTAGAGGGTGTGCATCTAAGCTCATGGATGATAAAACTACTGATGTTCTGTGACGATACCATTGTCATAGTTCAGCGATTGCTTAGCTGAATTTGGACTTATTTTGCTCATTCTTAAGGCCTTTGCTCACACACATTTTTTTCACTGTGACGATCATGAAATCTACGGTTTATTCACTGTGGAAAGGCGTGGTTGTCAGTGTTGTATGGTCACTATGAAAGCTTGTACATATAGGCAGCGACGACGCTTGGGCATGCGGCATGGCGACGGCGCTGGACGTTTTACATGGCGGCAATTAGGCATTTAAAAAAAGAAAAAAGTCCGTTGACTCCTCCGATGATTTTAACGTGTTGTATACAAGCTCGCACGGTTTCTTCACCGTAAGGGGCGGGCGGCGTGCTAGTCGGCCGCCTCACGATGATCACGACTCGTTTTCAAAACGGTACGAAGTTCTAGCCGTGCCGCCGTTAAGAAATCGTGTCGTGAACAAGAGCTCCTAAAGACATAGAATAATTAACAGTAGGCTCCCGTCACCGTGACCTTTACAGCTCCAAATGCGATAAGTAGGGCAGTTAGAAAGTGTTGCGTTCATTAACGAGATCGATTGTCGAACTAATTGTGATAGTTTACTTTCTCGCTGTTAATAATCTAGATCGAAAATGATTGTGAACTGAACACTGTTATGGCCAGAATACATTAGTTTGCTGGCCATCCTTCTGGGCCTGGAAAAAATAACTATTTACATGTTATAAGCAACGCAATGAAGTTTACTGTCCGTCAGATTGCTGAATAGCTAGCAGCTGTCTTTCTGCGATGAAATAGAGGACATTTCTTTCTGCACTATGTAAACTGAGCGAGAATTCAGACCCAGTTTGGGCGCTAACGCGCTTGCAGTGTAAATCCACTAGTAATCTTGAATGATACAAAGACTACGGTAGAAGTATGTTATATTATTTATTATGAGCCATTTTTGTCCCACTGATGGGCAAAGGCCTCCCTTTTCTCCTTCCACACTCCTCGCGATCCAACGCTGCAACAGGCCACAATGGAAAATGTGCCTCGAGCTCGTCACGCCATCTCATCAAGAAGTACGTTAGTATTATTATATACTAGCTGCGCCCCGCAGATTAACCCGCTTGGAAATCTATGTGTCAAATAGTTTACAAAGCTTTCTCTTTAATCACTCTATTACTGAAAAATACATTAAAAACTGTTGAGTACTTTAAAAGATCAACGCGAACAGACAGTGGAAGTGAGTTCATTTTATACTATGTAATAAAGATTCTCTGGTAGAAAGCTGATCGAATTATAATAAAATTTGACAGTGATATAAAATGGTATTCTGAAGAAAGAAGGGCGTGGCCTGGTTTTATTTCGGTAAAAACTTGTGCGAATTCGCGAGAGGCAGCTAGATTGTTTATAAATTGAAGCCCTAAAAGATGATACTAGTTGAATTAAGTTAATCTAAGTTTTAGTTGTAATTAAATTATACCTCCATGTTATTGTGAAGTTTTTTAGCCGACGAAAAACAAAAATGGAGGATGTTCTATGATCGGCTGTATGTAGGTATGTTTTTTACCGATTTAGAAAATTATTTTGCTGTTGTATGGAGAATGATCCTGAAGTGAATATAGGTATATAAAATAATGCAAATAATTTTATACCCGAGGAACTAGATTTTTTTCACGAATAATTTAAAAATCTGTGTAAATAGAATTTGATGTTGTTTTAGGATTCCGTACCCAAAAGGGCGTGCGGGCGGGACCCTATATTACTAAAGCCTCCGCTGTTTGTCCGTCTGTCCGTCCATCAGCTGTATCTCATGAAGCGTAAATGGTAGATAGTTGAAATGTTCATAGAATATGTATTTGTTTTGCAGCTATAAAAACAAACAATAAACATAAATAAATTTCATATACTCGTAAGAGTACCAATGTCCATACCAAGTTGAGTACCGATAACTGAATGAAGTAAAGCCACGTTGTGAGCGGTCAGTAGGTATTTTGGATCGGTGACCGTGTTATGAAGTCTTTCTGTTATTATTATTAGTGTTAAATTCATTTTTAGGTTTCCTTTTTTATCATTTACGATGGTCCGGACCGTACGTGCGAACATCCGCGTTCGAGTCAACTCACACATCGCCGGTTTTATTCAGCTTTACAAAACATTCGATATATTTAAAAAAATTGATATAACTCGGAAAAGGCAGGTAGGTTGGTAGGTTTTTATTCCCGCCTTCTCATTCTAGGTATATTTAATAGATTCTTTACTTACTGCTTATTTTTCTGGTATCAAAGATCAAAATAATTCTGAGAAGCTTACGCAAGCGTAAACCTTTCAAACGTCTATAAACAAAGCCAAAAAAATTAAAACTGGTTTTGAAGAAAATACGCAACAAACAACGTTTATTTTGTTTGAGGTTTTACATTTCTATAAAGTATTTAACTCCTTGATTTGTGCCCGTCTCATGCGTGGACGGAGGAAATCAGCCCCCCTAAGTTTTATGCAATGGTAAAAAAGCTATGGTTTATGGAGACGTCTTAAAAAAGGAGCAAGTAACGGAGAAAGCATGAGAATGGCGCCTTTGGGGGATGCCCTATTCTTCTTTACGTATCCTACTTAATATTATACAGGCGAAAGTTTTCAAAGTTTTGATATTTTTTATTATATTTTAGGGACTTTGAGTAATTTTAATGATTAGGTCAGTCCCGTAAGATGTTGATACTAAAGATACCTCGTTACAATACTTGTATATATACTACCTGAATGCGTGCGGTTTTAAGCGCTTGGAGTATACATGAAAGTAAGATCTTACGATTTTTTTTACTTTAATCTAAAATTAAATTATATTAATGATTATCTTGGTGGGTCATGAGATAATTGTAGGTATAGATAAAGGTATAATTATTACCTAACTAATTATATACTAACTAATTGTATTTATCTCGACGCCAAGCATGTGCTTTTCTGTTTTTGTTAATGGTAATTTTTAACATAATTTGCATCGGTAATGATAGCTGGAAGAGTGGACTGCCCGTACACGCTGGCACTGTTGTGAGCGCCACCTTCCCAGCAATCCTTTTAGTTTTTAAGATTATCTTGTTGTTACTAATATGAGTGTAAAAGCTTGAAATAAATACTTTTTTTTTTTTTTTTTTTAATGATAATTTCATAGATCATAGTTATGTAATTGTTATGCTTATTGATATGATGATATTTATTTTCTCATTAGAGAGTTTGACATTCCTCCTTATTTAAAATACTCTTTGGTCCTCGGCTATTTGACCAGAGCGTATTGGGTACCAACCTCACGGACCATTCATAATCATTGAGCAATTGTTTTTTGATCGAGCGAACAAAGCGAGTGAAGATCTCAGTGTCCAGTTGGGTTATCTGACATGCGGCGTTGTATGTTTGTGTTTCTGCAAATATTTGCTCTCGGATTACTCTCGAACGGTTGATCAAAATTGAAAAAATAAACATGTTTTTTCTATGTATTTCTATCTGAGTTCGAGTGATTGGTACTCGTAGGTGTAGCGTAAATACATAGTACACAATCTGAAAGAAAGAGCACCGTAAATTATAAAATAAAAAAATCAATTACTTTTATTGCTTTAGGCTGACACGAAATTTTGAACTAAATTATCATCAAACAAAATTTATTATTTAATTACCAAGTCTAATAAGAAATATAGTGTTAATTGATTCTCGCCATTTATTAGTCCACCATTGGAAAAAGTATATAGATACCTACATTTTTTTTTTTTTATAAGTATACTGTGTAGTTAGTGTGTACTTATTAATTGTTATATTGTACGAAACCGACCAGGTGGGATGACGACCTGCGAAAGATTGCAGGTAGATGCTGAATGCGTCAAGCTGAAGACAGGGCGCTGCTGAAGCGTTCATTGGGGGAGGCCTATGTCCAGCAGTGGACTAAGATAGGCTGAGGATGATGATGTTATAGGAAACCTGTTTATGGGCAAATATATTTAACTTGGTTTACCTACCTTTGTTTTTAAATGACATTTTTTGTTCGCAGGGTGTCGTTCGGCAGTTCCAAGGGCTCCATGGTAGAGACCCTGATCTACGAGAGTCCTCTTCAGGAGGAGCCGGAGAGCAGCCCTCCCCCCCGCGCCCCGCAGGAGACCAGCTTCCCCTACCCCGCTGATGACGAGTATGTTCCATTTTTCTTACTGAGTATGTTCTTTTCTGTTTTTTTTTTGAAGGCGATAGCGAATTTTTTGCTATCTTGGGCGTTCGTGATTTTTTTTTATTTATGAACAAAATCTGTAACTAATTATCAATTGACCTATCTTATAATTATCACTAACAGCCAATAAAAGGATTTATATTATTATTATAAATGATACTGTAACTACGTAGTAGGTTTCTTATAAAGAGCGCCATAGCGCCCGGTCTTCTATCAGATATCAAATAGTAGGCCTTTGTACTCCATTATCCGTAAGTATAGATACTTACGGAGGTTCGAAACTAGTTGGCAGGTAAGCCTGGTTGGTATCCGGTTCTTACCTACAACTTGGTCGACAATAGCAAATAGGTAATTTACCTTTTCATCAATACCCCTCTGATCAGGCGATTACTTTCACTTTAATCATAAATTTGGCGACAATTTTCACGATCTCTTTCAATAAACACACAACATTCTCAGATTCTCGCATTAAATTACACACTCGTTGAAAGAAAATATACAAAGACTTTTTGCCTTGTTGCCTAGCCATTTTCCAGTGTTATTTTGTCCCACCTCTATCTAGCCATTTTCTACAGCGAGATAAATCACAAAGCTATAACTAATTGGTTCGTTAGTCGCCCCGGTGTCGTCTCTTAGAAAATGTTACCTTGTTATTAGTCCCGCAGCTTGTTCCTAGGTTACCTAGATTTTAGTAGCATTTTATGATGGTGTTGAGCTTTAGTACCCAGGTATAGTTTTCAGCTGGGTACATAATCACTATCACTACATAGTATAAAACAAAGTCGCTTCCCGCTGTCCGTCTGTCCTATGCAGCGAGCACATATCCAATTGGATATGTGCTCAATGGTCCTATGTGTTATGTTATATGTATGCTTAGATCTTTAAAACTACGCTACGGAGCGGTTTTTTTATATGAAGATAGAGTGATTCAAGAGGAAGGTTTATAAACCATTTGACACATAGGTTTCCACGCGGACGAAGCCGCGGGGCGCAACTAAGTCATTAAAATAGCCCAGTATCGCCCACTGCTGCAGCGTCGGTAGCGCCTGTGTAGTTACTACTCAACATTATTCCCAAGTAATTGAGCTACTTGGCACTAATTTTCTCATTTGAGCTGAGATTTGTGCATAGCTAACGCGGATTATGAGAGCTAGGGAACAGAGAGTATGACTGTGTTTGTGCGCACACTTGTGCACTATAATATGTCCTGCGCACCTGGCTAGTCTTCATTAAGACTGGCCGCGGCCGGAGATTCGGCTAGGAGGTCATCATAGCTAACGCGAAACAAAACCATCTCATATCATATTAATCTCGCGTGTAAATGCTATCATAACTGTACTAGCGCACAAATCACCGCTCTATTCGTGCTTTTATTAACACGCCTAGGCTATGTTTGGGCGGCAGGATGGATAGGTCTTCTTTCTTCTACCGCCAGCCTCCACTATCCTGAACTTCTTGCATATCTTGGGTACTTACACAGAGGACATATTTTTTGTTAATTAGTTATTATTAACTATTCAGAATTGGAGGAGAAGGCAATGCCTCCTTGCCTCCTTCAATTCTAGTTTTTTTACATGCTTATAGAGCATAGAATTTAGCGTGGACCTAAGCAAATTTGAAGCATAAAGAGCCTAGAATCTAACGTGGACCAATGTAAATTTGAATCTTGCTTACGTACCACGTTTTAGTTCTGAGTAGAGTAGACAATAACCCATCTCGAGCACAGGCCAATACTTATTCTGAACCACCTTATACTCGTTGACCTGTTTCCAAAGTATGTACTCGTATGTATGTGATGTGCTTAGTACAAGTAGTATTCGCGTGCCAACGGCCTACTAAGCGCGATGAGGTGTCTAAGTAGGCTCAGATTACGTAGGCAGTTTTCTATACTATTCTAAAATAATCTCATAACAACAACTCGTAGCTGGTACACTTTCTTTTGTATGTGTTTGTTTTTAAACTGTAGTAACTTCTAATACTTACTACTTTTCTCTTAATACTAATATATTAACTGTTAATCTTATTAAGTACGTCCAATATGCTACAATGAAGCTACGACGACGTAGCAAAACTAGGCCCTATACGCTTGGATGTAGCGCTCTACGCCTACTCCCATAAAGCTACAATGTAGCAAAGCAACGCTACGTGTTATACGTCACGAGCACAGGCTACGAGCGAGCGATAGGACTATTAAATTTTTTTGTTAACGAAATTGTAATTTAGAATACAAGGTAGAATTAAATAATAAAAAATTATAAAAAATTACATATGGAAACTGGGGGTAAAAACATAGCTTGTGCAATGGGTACTAGATGCCTGATATACTTAATATGCCTAATACATTACACAGATAGGTAGATATTTTTATTATTTATAGAATATATCTAGAACCCTCGGACCAAATATTTGCAGATCGTACAAACATTTGTCTCAAAGCGGGAATCGAAGCTGCAACCTCCTGCGTCGCAGACGGACCTCCGCTTGTCGAGTTACATTGGTCGTCAAAATGCTAAGCTTGCACTTGCTATTGCACTTGGTTTCAATTAACACCAGTTTCGATTATTATGATACACGTTGTACCGAACGACAGGGTGTTATGATGTGTTCTTTTACACACACTCTTGCATCATTGCAGGCATTTCAGTTGCAAAAGAACACGAATAGGAAGAATAAAAAAAGTGGTTTCATTTTCACTTCTTCCACTAGTGGACAAAAAATTGAAGTGAACAGTAAAATAATTTTATTTGATAATAATTTAATGTATAAAATATGACTTGTCTAAGTGCTTATTTTGTAAGCCTAAAGAAATAAATGATTTTTTACTTTACTTTACTTTAATAAAATCTCATTTGTTAAAAAAATATATATTGAAAGTTGACAAAATCGTTTCATCACCAGTGTTACCCATCGGTGTCAAAATCACCCCCTTGCGGCTCAATACACAAAATATTACGTGGCACATAACATTTCATCAATTTATTCTATGCAATGAAGTATTTTGTTACTAATTTATAAAGAACTAACTAAACAAGTTAGCTTACCACACTACCGTAAGTAGGTATTCTACTAATATATATCCTAATAATATAATAAATCTGAAGGTCTGTGTGAATGTTACCAGGTATCTCCAAAACTACTTAACTTATATAGATGGGTAAGTAGATAGTTTAGGTTCTAGAATAACACATATTGGTCTAAGTCAAAGTCAAAATATTTTAAGGATACCTGTGCATTAACGAATCTTTGTTTTATCTAATGTTTATATTTGTGTATGCTTCATAAAGATGAAGCATGAGGTAAAGATCTCATCTTTTGTTATGATTACAGCACGGCCTCGATAATCCGAACTACCAAAAAACAACCCCTGCTCGGACTCACGGAGTGTTCGGATTATGGTATGTTAAAAAAATACAAGTATATTTTGACGGAATATATTTACTGAAGTAGGTACTATAAAATACATAACTAAACCACAAAAAACGTTACTTATTCATAAAGTCATCAATTTTAGTTGCTTTGTCCCTCAAATTACGCGGCATCATCTTTTCGGATATAGACAAGTCATTTAAAACAGCCCAATCCAAACATGTATTCAGTGCTGATATAGCTTGTGAATGAGGAATTTTCTTGACGTTTGAAGCAGAATTCTTGTCAACAAACGACTCATTCGCAACTGAAGAGAATACATAAGATTAGCGGTCACGGTAAAAGAGAGAGGGGGGCAGTCGGCAGTTCGGATTATAGCGACGTTCGGATTAGCCAGAGTACGGATAATCGAGGCCCTACTGTACTTAGTAACATTATTATTGTTCTTTATTTAACTTACCTTTGTAAAAACGGAATTATTTTGTTATATTGTTGTTATTAGTGTTTTAATTTGTGATTTGCGTGTCAAATTATTATCATTAGTGATATGTGTTGCGTGCTGCACTCAGCACCCTGGCGCCACTGAAAACCAGCGCTGCACTGGCTTATGTCAATGTAGCATTTAATGCTGAGCCTTTCTGTGTTCTCGTGTTTTAATTATTTTATTCGTTCCTAATTTGTTATTTTTATTATTATTCGTTCTTAAGTTGTATTATTTTATATGAAACACAAATAAACATTTCCTATTTCTATTTTATTTCTTTAGGCTTACAAAATAAACACAAGTCAAATGTTATACTATAAATTATTATCAAATAAGATTATTTTACTGTTTTACAGTAAAACAGTAAAATAATCTTCAATTTATTGTCTAAAAAGTGCACGCCTATCTAATCTGATATTGAAAAATTAACCTCCGAAGGGGTAAAAAAAGAGTAGTACATTTTCTATGGAAAAGTATTATTCCTTGGTTTACTCAAAACTTGGTATAGGTAAGTAAACTATTAAGTAAATAATTAATAACGTATTATTATATTTTACAAATCTTCCCCTAGCCAGTCGATATCCATTTGACATATACATTACCACGCGGGCGAAGCCGCGGGGCGAAGCTAGTTTAATATAAAACGGTGGGTAGGTACATAGAGCTAAGTACCTATTATAATTTCATCTACAGGTCAGCCAGTTCGCAAACTCCAAACAAAATAAGGATGTATTTTGCCGAGACAGTAATAATATTTCACACAACATTAATTTATACATGCACCTTACGTACGTAGGTTCGCAAACCGCGAATAATCAAAACTTAAGATTCCACGAACTCTCCCCATTTAACCCTGGGTGCCGATATCAACACCTCTCTATTCTGTGGCGCTTCGCTTTCAAAAGTTTGGAATGAGCCTTCACAGCCAGACACCCGTCTGGCTCAACGGGTATTACCTACCTATATAATTTAGCTACCTACCTACTTAGGTACACGGTTCCCAACTATGCGTCTGGCAAGTTTGGAAACGTGGAAAGTATGCTGGAACATACCTGCATACTTTCCAGAAATGGATAGGACCTTATCTTGTTACAGTAAATATTTGACGTCACATTTCGCCTTTGAGAAGCATTTCCGTGTACAAAAAACGTATACATACATACCTGATCGAAGAGCATTTATTTTACTATTTGCGCGTTATCAAAATGGCATGCATGGAACATGGAACCTTGTCAGTGAATGTCCGACCGTTTTTGTTTGTTGGATTGGAAATGATTCCAACAACCAAAAATGTTTATGTTCGTCATTTTTTCGTCATTTTTCGTCCTCTGCGACAACACGCCTGACTGATATTTAAGACGGCCCTGGTTCGTTTCAATTTTGATCGCCTAGCTAGGTACCTATTACTTGCACACGGAAGCATTGTGGGTAAAGCCGCTCTTGTCCGCGGTTTAAAAGTGTACCCTTTCACCTTACCCTACTTTTTCCACTTACGTCCATTTAGAATTTAACCAGTGTTTGTCATGTTACTATAAGTTTGAACCTGTGCAGCTGTGGCGCCAAGGTGGCGGTAGGTGACCGTTAGACACCCCAACTCAACCAATCATGCAACCAACTGACTGACAGTTGACGTTCGTTTTGTTCTTTGACATTATAATAATGCCAGATAGAATAATCATATGTATAATCTTTTTTAAGATAGATTTTATAATTTATTGAAGCTTATTAGAATGCCAATTATGTTATGGCATCCATAATGTAAACTTATGGACAACTTTTATTTAATTTTACTTTCCTACACATTTTTGGTCTAAAAACCTTTTTTATAACCAATTCCAAATATTATCAATGAGTTTAGAAGCTCATAATGGTGATTTTGACTACCTAACTTTGTACTTAAGCAAACAAAACTATGTACTCAAAAATATAATGTCAAATAGTTGTGTAAGTAATTATTTTGGCTTTGTAACGAGTAAGGAAGGCAAGGCAGCGCAGAGCGTAGTTGGTAACACTCCCGACGAGACGCAGACGATCACCGACCAAACCAACGAACGTGCCGAACGAGCGAGCGAGCGAGATCGATCCTTTCTTCCCGTTCCGTGTTGTGTTGTGTTTTATGTACTAGTGTACCTCTGGAAATTGTTGTGTGCGTTCTGTCTGTGTCGCGTCGCGTCGACAAACCAAACCCCACAAAGAAATACGCCGATGTTTTTTATTATTTTGTTGAAAATCGAGCTAGTAACAGTAAAGTGATCGGGTCTGTGAAGTGCTTTGTGAAAATAATACTGCGTGATTAGAGAAACGGTGAGTATTTACATTACACCTGTACCTACGAATGGGTGGTCCCCTAATGATGATATCTGACCAAATCATTCGTATTCTACTAAGCTGATTGAATTCTACCATGTTATTCGAAATAGATTCTGTAATTTTTGAGTAGATTGTCATACTGTATCAGATCTGCGGCTTTCGTGTGGATAAATCGGTCGCTATGACGTCACTAGAACTGATTTATAAACTGAAAACGAGTGTTTCATTTAGCATTCGGGAGAGCAAGGTCGTTAGTCGGCAGATTCTGGTAGTAAACATGCATTGCCAATGATTTTATGGGGCTATTTATAATGGTATGGTCATATAGCGCGGAACTCCGTTGTACGTAACGCAAGGGACCCGCCCTGATCATCAGACGACTATTCTAATTGATACTAATGATTTTTATCACTTTGTTAGCCTATCTCCAAGTGTCTTATGCACAGCCTCAAAGGCAAATTCATAACCTCTATTCTCTCTCTATAAGACCCAAATTCCAGAGTCAAATGGACAGACCCAATCTATTCTAAACTGTTGAATCTGGGTATGTACCTATTAACTATGGTTACAAAAGATAAAAAACAGTAGTGAAGTTGAAACCAATTGTATTGACTACATGCTCCTCCAATCTCAAACTTTTGATTCAACATATCTATTTTATAGTATTCCGATGGTCCTTTTGTCTTGAATAAATTCTAATTCCATCAACTGTTTTTTTTAAATATTTTTCAATTGTTTTTGTTTGAATCAAACTTTTTCTTTGTTGTTTGAAATGCACACTGGTTGTGTCACCTGCTGAATTGCCATACTAATTCAATATCGATCAATTTAGTTCCAATAAAGCCATTTGAACTACATCATTGGGACATCACCCTCAATTAACATTGAACTTTAACCAACACCTAATAGATGCTAATTTTCATCACTGGATTCCAGACTTCATTCTCACAGTGTTCGAATTCTGCTAACCAATAGCTTTACTGACAATGGTACTGTCACAGAATCCACCATAGATGAAAGGAAACCTAGATAGTGCGTGCGGTGCTCATTGCATGGAAAGATCAATTTCAAACCCTGACACTTTTTACATGCGTCCCGTTCCTCCATCTGTAGTTTATTTCAACAATGATCAAAGGTAAAATGACAAAATGTATAATTTTGAGATGATATCATTGTTATGGCGAAGTGATTTATATTTATAGTGGAATTTGACCCCAGGTTGTTTAAAAAAAACATGAGACAGTCCAAACAGAGTGCAAAAGCTAGTAAACAAATTGAGTGCCCTCAATGACTGCAAATTCAACAAAATTATGCAACACCCACACTCTAGACACATTGAGTTGGTTGAGTACTCAATGGCATAAAAATCTGACATCACACATTCCTTAGCAAGTCAAGTGGGCAAAAATAGAAATACAGCTTAATTAATATATTTCCAAGGTCATTTTCAAAGACTCCCCATGGCCAACATTGTGGAGAATAAAGAACAGGGTCACATTGCAAACTGCATTGATCAGTGATGTCATGCTGTAGATCCTGTTCTTTATGCTTCCACTGTTTGACATTTCAGCCGCATTCACTCTAGAATTGAAATGGAATTGATTAGGGTGTGCCTATACCTTTCCGTTTATATGTGATTGGATAGGCTTAAGGAGGTTTAAATAACTCTTTGTGCTCAGTACTCTGAAGGATGATATCATAGTCTCAGTTTTTAGAGGAAGAGATGTTTTATAGACCTTTGATGTCGTCATGATCGTCGGCCACATTGTCGCTTTATGACACTCCAGATAGTGGTGAAACTAATAATTGTATTCAATAGATTAAGAACATAAAATTCTGTATTGGGTATATACCAACAACAAGTCTATACTACAAGCTCTAAGAGTTTGTGAAGAGGCTGATCATAATCATACTTAGCTAGTTTAAGTCACTGCTAGTGCGGGTTATACACAGGCCTCCCTGCCTGCCTCCCTAGGCCTTCCTGATCTGCTAGGATCCTGCGGTAATCCATGGATGTCGTCGTCGTCGGCCTCATCCATCTCGTAAATTTTTCGTAAATATACATATATTCCAGTGTCGTATAGGTAAATTAGAATTGGCGTGCATGACTAATTCCCGTGACTTTAAAAATTCGGTCTGAAGAGATGCGTAGGCGCACCTAATGCTGTCATTCATCAACTAATATGTACGAAGAGGAACTAAAGCAGACGAATTCTAAGTACATAAGAGGCCGTTCCTTAATCATGTGATATTTTTTTTTAACCATTTATTACTACTACTACGACTTTGTGATATTTTGTGATTTTTTTCGATACCTTCCTCTTTGAAATGAAATGAAATGAAATGAAATGAAATGAAATGAAATGAAATGAAATGAAAGTTTATTTCTTTAGGCTTACAAATAAGCACTTAGACAAGTCATATTTTATACTATTCATTATTATATGTATTGTTGTTCACTTCAATTTTTTGTCCACCAGTGGAAGAAGTGAGAAGAAACCACTAGTATGTTCATAACTTATGTGTCTAGTACATATGATTTGCTTATCTGTAATTTGTTAGATTTTGAGTTGGAGCAAAACTCGTTCCAAGCTTTTTTATCTTCTAGATAATCTGATATTTTGTAATAAGCCTTTTTACAAAGAATATGCTTCACAATTTTTTTAAATTTATTTATTGATAATTTTTGCAACTCACTTGGAGTTTTGTTGTAGAAGCGTATACATTGCCCTTTAAAAGATGCACTTATCTTATGTAGTCTAGTTGTGGGAACAGCGAGTTTATTCTTATTTCTAGTATTTACATTATGTATATCGCTTTTTTTAATGAATCGATTGATGTTTTTATGAGTGTACAACAAGTTTTCATAAATATATTGACATGGTACTGTCATTATGTTTATTTCTTTGAATTTATTACGTAGGGATTCTCTGGGACCCATATTATAGATCGCACGAACAGCCCTCTTCTGCAACACAAAAATGGTGTTTATATCTGCAGCGTTCCCCCACAATAGTATGCCATAAGACATAATACTATGGAAGTAGCTGAAATAGACTAGTCGAGAAGTATCAACGTCTGTAAGTTGACGGATTTTTTTAACTGCATATGCTGCAGAACTAAGTCTCTTCGATAGCTTATCTATGTGTGGGCCCCATTGGAGTTTACTATCTAAGGTTATTCCTAAGAATACGGTATTGTCTACAATTTCTACCGTTTCTCCTTTTACGTTTACATCAGCCTTAACTTGTTTTACATTAGGTAGAATAAATCTTATACATTTTGTTTTGGTTTCATTGAGCAAAAGATTATTGATACTAAACCAATGGACTACCTTTGAGATTGCAGTATTTACATCGTCGAAATTAGTTTTTTGTCGATTCATTTTAAAAATTAATGAAGTATCATCAGCAAACAATACAATCTCATGATCATTCTTTACAAGATGAGGCAGGTCGTTAATATAAACTAAAAATAGGAAAGGACCCAAGATAGAGCCCTGCGGTACACCCATTGTAGTCTTTCAAGCCTCATATGATAAATGAACAACCATTACCCCCCTAACGTACATATGGTAGGTAAATAGTGTTTCCGAAGTGGAACTTGGATCCACTGGCTAGGGTCTTGTGGCTTGGCGTGATTAAGGAGAGGTCCAACTGTAACGTTTTGAGCTAATAAGTGGGTAATTGTACTTATTGACCCAAAATAACAGGAAAGTTATTATTGGATAATCGGTCCATTTAGTTTCCATTACTATCTATTCTATTCTGTGGCTGCGTCCATAAAATCCTTTCGTTTCTCTTTCATTCACCACATTGAAAATCCTCGCAACGTTACGCAAACCGGCTATGGTTATCGCTTTGCGATCTTTATTGTGTCCAAAAATTACGTAATAATAAAATCGTAACCTATTAATGGGGCTATAACGGTTGTGATACCCATTGCCAGTTCGCAGTGTTTGCTGTACTGTAGGTACCCGAGCACATTAACCTACTAAACAGTTTGCTGTGCTTAGGGGAGCTCGCGCTAAGCGTCGATAGGATCGCGGTTAATCACTTTTACTATACGTCACAAAGTACTCGTAACATCGTCCTTCCGTCTGCCGTCAGGTAATGTCTGGAAAGGTTGATTCTGAATGGCGTGCCTTTACATTACTTCATCAGTCAATATAATATATAATATAAATATATATTATATATAAAATACAATACAATAATACTTTATTGTACACCAGATACAGATCATTACAAAAGACATTACATGCGACAAGTACAATGGGTAATCAAGTAGGTAGTATGTATAAAAACGACTGCTCTACTGTATCCTCTCTTATGAAGTTATGAATCACCTTCCATTTTTAATAACGCGTTGCTGCTGACCGCGTACGTCTTGCTTGGCGAATGTACCTAATTACATTTATGTTGCATAATACTAAACCTGTTCCGTTGGATTGGAACAGATCTCTTATTGACCGGATATCCATTTGTGGTGAAGTTTTGACCTGGTAAAAGCATATGGCTTTAGTATGACGTCAGTCACAAAATATCATGTTATTCTATTTAACTTCGCATGCTGGTCAGCAGGCAGTGGTTTTGTGCTGGCTTTATTTAGATACGTATAGATAGACTTACAGAAACAAAAGATTCAAACGATAGGCTTAATACAAAGCCGTATACGTATTTTCAAAGCAACTTTCAATCAAAAGGTTTCTATCACCTCGTGTGGGAATGTTTCTATTCATTGACGTCAACTATAAAAAACAAAGCGGATAGATAGCTCACTAATACCGTATCGAGTCGCCAATCAAATGTGTAATAGTCTAAAGACAACAAAGGCGCTTAGAAGCGCCAACGGCCGCGCCTGAGGTGAAGTCATAAATGACTATATTAAGATGTTGTCGTCGTAGCGCTTTACTGTCGTTTGATTAGGCAATCTTAACTTAGAGAAATATATTTTATAACGTCTGTAGGTTTGTTTAAATTCGTAAAATAATAAAACATGTGATTCGCAGTAGTAAGTAGAGCACAAAATAGTGATCAAAGTATGTTGGTTTTGAATATTCGGGAATCCTGTTGTCCTAGTCCTATCCACTAGACTGCAAAATTCTTACTAACTACTAACCCTTCTTGCAAAACATGTTTCGTTAATTACGCAGCAGCCGCGAGTAAAACCTAGTGAAGTTTGAAATGTAAATAATATTGGCACCTTAAGCCAACATATGGCTTTTATTGCCACGATGATCTCATGTATTTTGTACACGAATGTTTTGTACTTTTTGAATTTAAATCAGTAAAATAAATGCTGGGCTGTAGTTACCTATGTACTAGTTGATAAGATTCTGTTATCTCTATCAGTTACGTAACTAAAGTTAGATTATTTTTCTATCATAGTCAGCTGTGTAGGGCATAAGTAGACAGCCTAAATGTAGTAACATTTTTTCATTACTAATTGCGAGAAGCGAAAATGTAACTGATGCGAATCCGCATTGTATCTTTGAGCAAAATTATAATTCGTTGCATCTGTGCCTCTTGTTGCTTGTCGGGAATCGATCCAGCAACCTTCTGCGTGCTAGAACTTCGCCCGCTGCTGTGCTACAAAGGTCGTGAAATTATACAATTATTCAAGTGCCCCAGAAAAATAAAAATAACGATGACTATGTAGGTAGGTAATAGCTACTTCTGCTCTGTGATTGCGAATATAATGTTGCGATTCAGAGCAAATTGCAAATCCTGTTTCCTGTGTTACGTATGGACCATAATTTCAAAGCAA
This sequence comes from Eupithecia abbreviata, assembly GCA_943735965.1. Taxonomy (NCBI): domain Eukaryota; kingdom Metazoa; phylum Arthropoda; class Insecta; order Lepidoptera; family Geometridae; genus Eupithecia; species Eupithecia abbreviata. The sequence continues at coordinate 11,665,455 of OX030973.1, forward strand.
TATAAGCTTTGTTGTCCGCTGGTAGTATGAATTTTACCTTGGAATAATTTAATGCTTGTCAGGTTTAACAAAGACAGTAGCTATTATAAATGTTTGTTCTCACTGAAGGTAAAGAACACGAAGCGCAATTTTCTTATACCGTCTACAACTCTTTCGTTTGATAGTGTACTATTGCATTTGCAATTCAACGAAAATAAGTATGAATCGGTAAATATAACGTACGGATAAAAGTAGGTTAAGGGGCCGTGGAATTTCTATTTGATTCATATATCTCATCTACGTACGTCATTAGGACATACCTACTTCAAATCATGAATGAGATTCTTACTCTACATATACATGTAGAATATGTAGATTCAAACTATATTACAGGTAGTGTGTTTATGGAAACAATATTGATAATATAAGTACCAAGAAATTCGAGAATGTTACTTTGTTACATTAGGGACCGCAGTATATGTATTTCCATGTTTAGACTATGCTAAATTGCGATTAGCTGGTCGGGAGAAGGAAAGCGGTGACGGGGAAAAGTAGGATAGGAAAGCGGGAAAGGGTTTGAGGGTACTCGAGGATAAGGAGGATGTGGTATTAGCAGCGAAAGTAGTTCGGGTGCGCGACCCGTAACGAATCCAACTGAATCTGACAGATACTCGGAGAATTCCACGAAATTAATAGCTTAACTATGGTAAATCAATTGATTTCGTTATTGTTATGACAGTGGTATCGTCTCAGAATGACCATTTTGTCATTTTACTATTGATGAAAGAAACTACAGATAGAGGGATGCATGTCGAAAGTGATAAGGTTAAAATCATTCTATCACGCTTTCCACAGTTTCTTTCATCCATGAAAAATTTTGCGACGATACCATTGTTATAATGGGATTGGTTAGTAGAACTTGGCCTCTGAAAGATCAATAGATCACACTCGAGAATGTCATAAGAAAAAGTAGCCTAACATATGCTTCTCTTTACTTGCAGTTCGGAGCGTTCAAAGGTCCGCGTGTCGTTCTACCAAGGGGCTCGACCTCAGTGCTTGTCTCCACCACCAGCGCAAGAGTCACACGTGTACTACGCGAATTTGCTGTCCAACGCGGCTCAAGACATGGCCGAGCACGGGGTGTATAACCGCCAGACCAGGTAACAACCTAGACCTCTTTACTCATAATTTCAAAATATGGCCTTACAACGACGTGACCTGAGTGTTGGTGAGTATCTTACAACGGAGCAGTGCAGCCAGCGTCTTGGGGACTCTTCCGATTGGATCAGTTAAGCTACACCTCTGTTGCAACAGACTTCATTAGCTCAGCAGCTTTAATTATTATCTGATATAAAAAGTAATTGTTGTTGATTAGTCTCGCTAAAACTTGAGAATGACTGGACCGTTTTGAAAGAATTTTGGTTTTGTTTTGATTGCTCTAATTCTAATATAATAATATCATGCGTGATTAAAAAAAATACTTAGGGGAAACAATTTAAGGTAATACGAAGTTCACGGGGTCATCTTGTTGTAGCAGCTTGCAAACGTGTTTTTCACCTTTGTTATACATTAGTTTTTATTATTTGAAAGGTGAGTTTATTGACTTTTCTTATTTATATCTGACGAGAATCAGTGAAGCCACCCATTCAAATATTTTAAACTTTGTAAAGGTAACGGATGTGCATTTTTATATCCGAGTCTTCAAAGTAAAATCCTCATAGCTATTTTAAATATAGAATCAATAAGAAAAAATAAATTAATTAATAAGAAGAATTAATAAGCAATATTTTTCCAATACCGAGAGTTAGCTTATTAATTCTTCGCTGAAACAGAATACCAGACTAGTATAAAATGATCTCAATGTGTCTACAAAACCTTCTCACAACTAGCTACCGACGTCAGTTCCCATAACATGTGTCTGGGATTACATCATCTCTGTAGATACAGAGGTGCGTACTGAACGGCGTTACGGGGCGTAATGTAACGTGTAACAGCGAACGGTTCTGCTGTCAGTACGGTAAAGAAGGCGCTCGCAACGAGACGGATTTGCACGCGGCGTAACATATCAGCTCCCTGCATATGGTACATTACGCAGCGTAACAACAGTCAGTACCCTGCTTAACAGATAGCGGTATAAGTATAATACGAGAACATTTTACGTAGACTTTAGAATGGTAATGTTTATCGTGTGATTATCACCTGGGAACGTCTGTAAATTAGTCGTCGTGAATCTGATAGCGACGAGCTATATCACCGAGTTAATAATCTATACTCCGGCCCAGCTCAAGATAAATTGTTTGTAAACATGCCCCCCACAACTTTATCAATTTTACTAGTTATTGTTTTAGCAGAATTTCCACAACATGCATAAAGTGCGCGGGCTATAAGGTCAAATCTTAGTCCATCCTCTATTACAAGACACAAATCTTAAATAACAAAGTAACCACTTCCGGGGCGATGGTCCCTACCTGATATTATCTAGACTCGGCTTTAGCGCTTTCAATGCTTAGCGTCTGCGGTGCAACACGAAGGGACGCGCGGGAACGTCTATGTGCGTGAGTCATGGGCAATAATAATAAGTGTTATTATTTATTTATTATTATTATTCATTGCGTCTTCAAGTAGTTCTGTTTGGGCTGGACTGCAGAGGCTAGGCAGTGAATGTGATATACTAAAATAGGTACAATGTGGCACTAACCTTTCGACTGCTATTCAATAACAAACCAATTGAACGCAAATACAACAACGTCATTGTTCTTGTGTAATCGTGCGCATTTCAAATTGCTTTTTTACTGTACCAATTGTGATTTTCTAAATTGTATTATAAATTTTTGATTGATAGCGATTCGCAGTATAAAAAAACTTTTAATTCATCTTATCTTGACAATAAATCTGTACTTACACCTATAAAAAATTGTAGCATTAGAAACTTTTGTATCGTGGGCAAGTTTTTAGGGGAATCCTAGATATTTTTTTTAGATATTCTACAATGGACTTAAGACTTAAGTTCTGCGCACATTAATACCTAACACAAAAATAGGCAATAATGTCAAATAATGGCCTAAACTCGTTATCTTAAAAAACATTTTACAGTTGCAAAATAGCTTGAGTGGTCTGCGAGCGATCTGTCATCTGATGCCGTCAATAGAAAATACATCTAAACATATAGCTCAGTGCATCTAAAGTTAGTGCCCATATTTCTGCCGTTAGCTTCATTTGCTGTAGTCTATGAATCTATCGTAACTTAAATTTTACATCTTGGTTCCCTTAATAATTAAATGGATGTGAAGCTTTATCCAGTAGTAACTCCAATAAAAGTAATTTAAGTTTCTTAGGTACTTTTCATGGATTTTTACGTCTGTAGTTTTTCTTAATTGTGTAGTTTTGTACTTAATTGTGGGGATGAAGTTACCGTTTAAGAATGAGTCGAACTGCGTGAGAACTCAGAGGACGCAAAAGAAATACCCTTGGTACTGATTTACATCCTCTTTGGACCCTAGTTCCATTGAAATGCATTGACGTGCATACGCATTGCCCCACTGCGGCCATGGCTCCTCATTATGTAGTTCAGATGAGGTAGGCACACGTGACACTGAGGGACCTTCAAAACTAGGCATTAACATGCCAAGAATGCAGCATAATTATATGAAACGAATTTTTGTTTACAAAATGTTTACAAATATTTTGTTGTTGTTTGATTTGAAACCCGAATTTAGTACGGTAGGCTTTTCAAGAAGCATTGCGGTCTTATAAGTTTGTTTTTAACAAGAAATGTAGTAGTAAAGATCGTACTAGCCTAAACCTTTGACAACATTGAAAATATTCTACAAATTATGATTAACCCGTCAGATAATGTAGCCTGAAAATATATGTTACTTTATATTTTTTGCAGATAATATAATTTTACACGACTAAAAATATATAAATTTTTATTTTATCTGTGATTAATTCCAACTCTGGTGACGTCACAAACAAATAATTATATAATATATAGCTTTAGAGTTTTATGTTTTTGCCTGTTATAATTAATCTTTGAGGTATTTCTGAAATAGTTTTCTGATAATTTTTTTAGGGGAGTCGGTTTTTGCGCTGTCTGCGCGTAAGCCTTATATTAAAAGTTCTGCAGAATTTTAATCTGTCCTATTCTTAAAGTACCTACCCATTGCACAGTCATGTCGCTGCAGTGTGTCAAATACAGCACGAACACACGTGACGTCGCTAGGGATTAAGGGACCTTCGTTTGAAATGAGTGGCCGTGTGTGGAGAACTTAATAATGTATCCATGACTCATGCCATGAAATGACTGTATACATTATTTACATAGAGTTAAGCACTACCATGATTTTGAGAAATGCTAAATGATATTAGGAATGATTCCATCCCGGAGAAATCAATAATAAATGATAATGCTGGTCAATGCACAAAGCAACAGCTAGCGCCAAGCTAAGCAGAGCTGGTGTTATGGGTACTAGATAACTGATATATGTAGCTACAAAACATGGATAGATACAAAGCCACTATAAATGATAACATTTGCTAAAGGCAGCTGAAAGACAGTAGATGGGAACATAATCTATAATAATCATTATAGATTATGTTTGTATTTGGAAAATGTTGGTTATATAGAAACGTTTTAAGGTTATTTCTGTCCTATGGGATAACAATAGCCTATATTTAATTCCAGTCTATGTTTAGTTTCTCTGGAAAACAACCAAGACCGCGACAATCAAAATCGAATATTTGACGACCTCTGTGGCGCGGTTGGCGAAGGTCCGCCTTCGACGCAGGAGGTTGCGGGTTCGCCTGCGACGCCTCAGGACAATTAATGTGTGTACGATCTGCAGATGTGTTCTGGTCGTTATCTTTATTTAATAAAGACCTATGTAACCTATTGTATTAAGTGTATCAGTCATCTAGTCATCATAACACAAGCTTGGAGCTAGATGATGCTGTGTGGATTGTCCAGCATTACAAAGGAACCTTCAAAAAAATGCTTTTGTTTCCAGCACGGAGAGCGGATGGGACAACCCATTCCGCCCCGACGGAGACCTGAGTCGCGAGGCGGACGAGATCGTCTCCCTGATCAAGGGCGGGAAGCCGATCACGCCGACACCCACCGCCGCACCGCAGATCATCAGCGAGAAGGCAGAAAAGGAGCATGTGAATAATCTCATCGTGAGTACACGGAACCCCCCTTGCCCTAACCTTATCATATCCAGATAGAAAATAACTTCATATCGTACTAATCATCGTCATCTAAAGTGGAAGCAGCACCTTGCTGGGTATTTATAGGTCTCTCAAATTATGGTGTTGAATCCTTTCGCTAGTCTCATCCAGGTTCGACCTGCAACGGGCGTCTGACCACCTCTCTTTTGGACATCCGACGCTTCTGTACACTATTCTTGGATGGCTATTAAATGAAGCGCTTTAATCAATTACTCATGTGCAATGCGCACCTGACATCTTGGATCCGTGCAAGTAGTGCTGCCCACCTCCATTTTGCTTTAGTTCAGACTCTGAATCACACTCTGAATTGGGGCCACGGTAAGTAAATTAAGTATTACTCGCTCCACGTGTAAGTTACTGATACGCAAATACACAAATTAATTTAATGATTTTTCTATCATTCCAGGCCAACGCATCGCCCCCATCGCCGCCCAGCAAAGCCGCGAGCCCCGTGCTCCAAACCCCACCCAAGGCCATGAACGGTGCCAAGAACGGCAGCGCCGACCATCGCCCGGGGCAAGTCGATGTCCAGCGCTCCGCCCCGCAAGAGGCTCTGCAGGCCGAGCATGTCACTATCAAGAAGAAACCAAAGTGCAAGTGCTGCGTTGTCCAGTAAAGGCATGTAGGCGGGTTCATAAAGGATTGCTTGCGGTTGCACTTCATCACTATCATCCGAAAGACATCGACTACGTCCTCAGCAGGACATAGGCCTCCCCGTAAAATACCGAAACGATGTTCACTGCTGAACATCGTCTTCCCCTAAGATTCCCCAATGAGCCATCCAAAAGACGTCCTTTGGACACAGGCCTTCCAAAAATCCTCACAATTAGCCGCCTCAAGCGGTTTCTCTCTTCACCGGGGCATCGGTCTACATGGGCCAGACCCCAAGTCTCCCTTTTTTGCGTCTTCCAGGACATATTGCAATCACCAATTATTATTTTCATATATGGCCTCTACACCCACCAAGAATGGTTTATGTAGCCGGTTGGCGGCACTTATTTTGAATTAAACCCATTTTTAATCAACGAAAATCAAGAGATCTTTTCAAGTTGACACATATTCTAAATTCTAGCTTATTTTTTCCATTATTATGGAGATAAAGCACTTTATTGTAATTTTTTTTACTCATTTACGTTCGTTTTTAAGTATGACCCCATAACTTTTTACAAAACCGTCCGACATTGATGTAAATTTTGACAAATAATGATTATCTATAAAGTACATGATAGCAATCGCAATTACGGCAAGCAATCCTTTGTCAATAAGGGGCCGGTTGCCTGATGTTACCGACTCCTGTAGACGACAACAGTTATAGTCTCATAATGGGATTATTAATTTCTTTCCATGTCACATCATAAGCTAAAAAACATATGTTAGCTGTCATCATAAAATTAGTTTGTTTCGACAGTCTGCACATGACTAAAGGCGAATCAAGGCGCGCCATATTCTACATGTTAGGTCTTGATTCGCCTTTAGTCTTGTGCAGACCGTCGAAACAAACTACTGCGCTATTTATTATATGTTCGAGCAGTTTTGGACATTTTACTAGAGTTAAGTGGATGTCGCCTACTGGAGGCGGCAACGGCAAATCGCCACCCAGTGCATCACACACATCTGTCGCCGTCAAAGCACCGCAGTGCAAACCGATATCCTGTCGGTAATTTTGATAATTTTATGTGCTAAGTTTATTCAAATAGGGTACAAAATTGAGTATTTATTTTGTTTAGCTAGTCCAAATAAGGTGTTAGGCGTTTGATTTTATGAGAGCACTGATTTATTCTGTGTTGTAATATAACTGAATCTCAGGATTACGCACCAGCCAGAGATATTCAACTAATGTTCAAATACAATATTATACTTATCACAATTAATTTTAAACAATCTCATGTTTGAAATATACAAATTTAAATATCATTATCTTATAAACTATAATTTATTATAAAACTGTTACTTTTGAAGTTGAATCTGTGTTGAATAATATTAAAATATATAATTTAATGTATATTTTTATATCTTTGTTTATAAAAAAGTATTCTAATTCTTACAACGTGGCTAATATTCAAAAGATATCAGTGTTTTTAACAGATGGATGCATCAGATTGTTAGTTTATCTCTACACATGAATGTTGACATACTCTTGTTCATATATAACTACGACTTTTCTAGATATTTCTAGATGTAAAGTTTGAACATCTAATTCAGTACAAATATTTTACAAAAATAAAAAAATGGTATTACTTTAATCATTTAGACTAAAATTAAAATGCGATTTTTATGATGAATATTGGTGTAGTTTTTTTAATACATGGCAATATTTAAACCTTCAGTGTTCATGTGTAGTTATATAGAATGCATATTCGTACGTAGTCTGAATGTTGTATGTTGTTAGTATTAAAGGTAGCTTCCGACATAACGCCAAGCTTGTGTCCAGTAGATGGAATCACAGCAATGAATAAAAAACTTGTAGGTATTTCCATAATATCAGTACACTGTACCTTCCGCAATATCTAAATAGTATCTATGTTATAAGACTGTATGGTTCGCTTAAGATTTTTTGGGTGCTCATCATTTTACATTCTTAGTTAGTGACCATGTAATTGAGGAACTTACCTACATCACAGATATGGCGTGTGTTGAGTTTGTAATAACAACGTAATGTTAGGTGAAATGTTGATTCCTAAGGTGATGCCGTATTTCCTAATGCTAGAAAGGATGTGGAATAAACTGTGGCAAAGAAGTGTAATAGAATATTGTATAGATTTGAAAGGGATAGTTCACATATGAGAAACAGCATCGATAAGATAGCTAGGACTAGTTAGTGAGCTCATAGTTAGGATATCTGTGTTACTTTGTTGTTAGCAGATAAATTGTTTTTGACTTTTTTAGCATGGTGGAGTTGTTTTGCGAATCGAAGAGACTAGTATAAGTGAACAGTTTAAAGTTGCCACAGTTGGTTTGGTAGGTAGGAGCATTGGTAAAAAAATATTGGACATTCTAAAGCATTGGCATTTATAATCTTTTTCATGCATCTCTTATCTAGTTTTGAAACCCAATGCAGGGATCTAAACAGAAACGGTTTTGGCCTTGATTGAACCAACCGTAGCGTGGCTTGGCATAGTTTTTAATCTAAGAGGAAAGCTTGTTTTTTAATGTCATCGCAACGTGTCTAAATCGATTTATCCAGAGAGCTAATGCCATAAAACACGAACTTCTAAATATTAGCACTAATTCCGATATAGGTAAATATTTAAACCTGGACCGATTGTCTTGTTTTTCATACGTCACCTCTGTCGATACTGGAAGCCTAGCCTCGTCTTTTAAAGCACAGTCGCAACGTTTTGCTACTGTCGCTTACTCACGAAAAGGTCGTTTTCAGACGAATTTTATGAGTGGCTTTGTGATGTATGTGATAGATCACAATATAAACCATTTTACGAACAACATTTCAGTGTCAAGTATTAATAAAATATACTATAATCATTCCAAAGTGAAAAAGCAGCTGAATTTCGCGCGAAAATTCCGTTTTCAGTTCGATTAGAATACGGATCACACGTAACAAAGCCGATATTTCGTAATGAAAGTAGGCCTGCAGTACACGAAAAGCAAATGACACCGCGCCAGATTTGAGTAATTTACCTATAAACATGAATAGTTTTCCTTAGGAATAGGAAACATTTGATATTTTCGCGTTATCACGTTTTTATTTCCATTATTTTATAGTTTTGACTCACCTTGTATATTTATAATAGTGCTTGTTACTGTCTTTGTTTGTTTTTATATCTTAATATTAGGTGCGTTTATAGGCACAAAATTATATGTTTGTAATAATTAATGTGAGGGTTTAAACAGTACTGGGATGTATCTCGCGCATAATAATATACCTAAAAAGAGACTTTATCATAATGTACGCACTGGTATTGTTTCTCCTCTCATGTGTATACAATTAGTATTTTAGAAACGTGATTCAATAATGTCCTACTATTCAATTTGATGAAAATATGTTCCTTAATAAAGTTTTTTATTTGTAGGTAAAATACTGGCATTAGGGTTTCATATTTGATTCATTGTTTTTTCTTCTGGTACAAGCTTTGAAGTAAATTATTTAATCAAAACATATTACCTACCCACATGCAATGATTTGTTCTAAATTGAATGTGAAATTTGTTTGTATTTCCAATATTATATTTGAAAATGTTATTACCTACCTAGCTATTATGTGTAAAACTAATAAAATGACATTATATTTGTATAAAATCTACTTTCTAATATATTATTGTCATTCAAAGAGTTTGTACAAATCGATGACATTGTAATTATTATCTAAATAAATCTTTAAAGGCGAATTAATCTTTTTTTTCTCCCCATATTAGGGAACCGGAACTTGTAGGGAGGTTGGAAACACAGTAAAACATAAATATCACATTCACTAAAATATTTATTTACAACATTGCAACATTTATAGAAGACTATTGCTGTACATAAACTATCCTAAATTAAGTAAATAAAACATCAAAAAATGTGTTGCAAGCATAATTCGTGGGAAAACATGTATGGCAACTGGTTTTACAACACTGTTTGCTGAGTAAAATCAAATAATGCAACCATTGCAAAACATTCATATTATTTAATAGGTAATTTTAGATTATTTTATTTATTTATAAGGCAATGCCAACGATACACTTATTGAAAGATACAATCATTTTCATTCTAAAAGAGAAGAAAACATTAATTATTTTAGTTAATTTTAAATGACGATAAATCAAATGCGTTTTTATACAATACAAACAGCTACCTTTAGGACACTAAACGGTTTATTTGCTGTTTCAAATAGCAGCAATATGTTAAATAATTAGGCCTTTCGGTGCCTTTGAGAATTCAACCAAATCTTCGGTGCTCATTATTTACTAACACTTTCTTAAAATAGAACACATTTGGAATGTAAGTACAATACCTTAATATATTAATAAATTCACATACATAAAATACATCTATTAAAAGATTATATTGTAGTGATACAATTTCAAGTTTTTTGGGTTCCATATCCAAAAGGTGCCATCGGGACAGAACTTCGCTACTGCTATACTACTAAGCCTACAGAGGCGTTATGTCTGTCTGTTGGCCTCTCATAAAGTCATAAAAGTCATTTATTTCATCTTTAAACTTATTTAAAGCACTTAGACATGTCGAAAAATTACATAAAATACAATGTACCTAGATCTCGTATCCGAATTTTCTTCACAAAATAAAGATGTGGCAGCCATAGCTTCGTCAATTGTATAGTAATATGTTTTAATGGTTTTTGGACATATTTTAGTAATTCAGTGTTAGGTGTTGTTATGTTAATTGGTATATTGTTGTAAAATTTTATGGATATACACTTGAAAATTTTCAAAATTTTACTTAGTCTGGTTCGAGGAACCACTACATTTGCATTATTTTAAGTGTTATGATGATGAACCTTTGCATTTGTTACAAAAGCTTCAATATTTTCTAGCATATATTTTGATAAATCAACTTACTAGCCATGGTCATAATATTGAATTCTTTGAATTTACCTTTACATGAGTCTCTATAGTCTAGTAAGTATCGAATGCATCGCTTTATAGTTAGAGTTCGGCTTGTTGACTCTCTGGTGTTATCTAGGTTCAATTATGTCGATACGGTCTACGCACCTCGGCTCCTGGCTAAAACCTCTACACTCATACAGAGAGTCCAAACTGCTTGCGCACGTTTTTGCTTCAACGTCACACCACGTAGTCATATAACGCTCTTCTTACCTTCTTACGCACCGTATCCTGAACATGAAACATAGGCGGGATCTTCATCTTGCTACCTTAATGTTCGGAGTGTTTTAATCAGGTAAACCAAAGCATCTCTACGACAAATTCGAATGGGCCAGAGACCACAACAGAAACCCACCGCGTGCGTGCTCCTACTTCCTATGAACTCCGCGACACGGTACAGCTGCCTTCCGCGGTAGCTTTCGATTCATCGCCACTAAGTGCTGGATCTTACTGCCTCCGCCTCTGCACGAACTTCAAAATAAGTGCAACTTTAGATTGAAGTTAAAAAATCAACTACTGGAACTTCAAAATAGAACGCAGTGAGGCGGGGCAAGCATACACACACTCAAAGTGTCTACTTTTGCTCAGCTTCTACAGAAACTGGTGTCCTTAACAGAACACTAACAAACTGATTAATTCACACACACACACACTAAACACACACACCACACACCTTGATACATTCATATCTACTATACACTGATTAACTCACACCATCACCCATCACACATTGCAGGCTAGGTGGCGTACGAACACGGATGAGAGGAGGACACGTGAGATATTATATGATTATACCCATTCGTTTTAAATTAAATTAAACCCGTCGATTTTTCAGTTAGCTTGAGTGTTCTTTGTAATGTAGTCTTGATGTCTCTGCTGAGTTTTTGATTTTTTCTATGAAAGATTCGATTATTATTTTTTATTTTATTTTAGGTTAAAATTACCTGTACCATTTAGTTTTAATGTCTGAATAACTTATTATATTTAAGTACCTAGTTGATTTTGATTTTTAATCTGCATTACCATTTTTAGACAAGTTGCCATCACTTTTAAATTTTAGCTTATAAAGTTTCGTACGTCATCATCACAATGGTACATGCTGAAAATCAGCGTTGTGGGGCTACTCGCAACATTCAGCTGAGCATGAACCTGTTCTGATAGCGCAGGAACACGGTACTGACCATCACACACGGCTTCATCTACACAAATTTAATTTAGAAAATATGTCTGTTTTGTTTAAATCAATGTTATATTATTAATTATTTACTTTTAAGTCTTTTTAAGTCGTTTGCTGTATTTGTTTACTATAGTTAGATTTCGTAGAGTCTTAGCTCTATCAGAATAAATTTATTTTCATTTCATTTCGCTTTTGCAGCACAAATATTCTATTGCAATCAGCTGCAGTGCCCCAAAACATTAGTCCATAACTGAATGATATCCATAACGAAACGAAAATAAGCAAAGTAAACATCCCTTGCAGCTTTCTCTCCGCCTATTTCTTTATTTTTTTTTTATCACATACTTTGCGGAGCTCAGTTTTTTTGATAGCTCGTCTACATGAATTTCCCATGTTAACTTTGTATCAAGCCATAATCCTAACAATTTAAGTTTGTCACTTCCCAGAAGTGACAAAAAAAATACATCCATTTCATCTAGTGCTCTGTCAACCACAGCGCTATTAGTACTCCTATTTGCTCCTAAGCCAAATTTTACAACATGGGTTTTGTCAACGTTAACAGTAAGTTATTTACGGAAAACCATTCTTTTAAATGAACTATTCTCACAGGCCGCTATATATGTAACTGTCTTAAGAATGGAGTATTTTATTACAGAATACTACTATGATAAAAAGATTAAATGGTAGAGGCCTCAAAAGATAGCGTACAAAACAACTGACATTTATTTATGGTAGGCACGGAACCCCTACTTCGTGATCTCGACTCGCACTTAGCCGGTTTATTAGGGTACTTGTTAACTTTACCATTTTACGACATTAATACACGTAATTAATAATTATAGAACATTTTCTGCTACCTCTACTGCTACCGACTGGGGCTTAAATTCGACATAAATTCTAATTGACACACAATAGAGTTATTTGTCATATAATATACGAAAGAACTATCTCTTACCTAATACCACGCTTATTCGGCTGACCGAATCGGGGCAAGGGAACCGAATAGCCTCTCCTTAGAACACTGCAGGGAGATATGAGTTCCGAGGAAAGATAACTTTTATGTAAAAATATCATATTTTGTAAGAGATTATTTGTAAGTCTTAAAGATTAAATTTAAAAATACTTCTGATTTTGATCCAAAAACCTTTGCAGGGCCACAATGTTGATCTAATGCCTAGTTCACCCATAATCCGAAACTCGGTAGTCTTAAATTTTGTATGGTAGGTAACTAATTGTGCAGAGCTTTGTTTTTGTACGACGCTTTCCAAGAAAGTTTTTCTTATTTAAACTAGTTGCAATGTCACTAATATTAATTTTATATATAATACATATGTACCTACCTATTCTTTTGTGTACTTTTCGCTGGCAAATTCTAGAAATTTTGAAAGGGAGAATCGTTTTTCTAAAAAATTTTTTTTTCTGAATTTTATATTTTGTTTAGTTAATATATATATATAAATACTATTAATCGGTACAAATTTTGGTTTACAATGTTTTTTATAGGTATCAGAAAAGACAGGTAAATTATGTTTGTATAGAATATTCTACCGAAAGATATTAATAGTGTATGTAGGATACTTTATATTATCTTGTAGTGGAGGTTCATTAGATCAATATTTTTTCAAAATTATATGTTTGTATAATATGTAGGTACCATAAATAATGCTTTTTCGTTACAAATTTTGATTATCAATGTTATCAATGTTTTAAACACCGGTGATTGAATATTCTACCGAAAAATATGAACTGTTCATTATATCATATATTTTCCAATATTAAATATATTTTTAATATTTGACATAAATAATGTTTATAGGGTACAGATTTTGGTTTCCAAAGTTTTTTACAGTGTAGGCTCTAAAATATTAACTGTTCATTATATAATATATTTTCCAATATTAAATATATTTTTAATATTTGATATAAATAGTGTTTATAGGGAGGACAGATTTTGGTTTCCAAAGTTTTTTACAGTGTAGGCTCTAGATATCTACATTTTATATTTATATAATGTACCTATCATAAATAATGTTTAACAGTACAAATTTTGATGTATACATTTGTAAAGATAGGTACTACTCATATATTCTTCCGAAAAATATCAACAGTGTAGGTTCTTTATACAATAGTTCTTTTTCAAAATTTAATATTTCATTATGAAGAATAAATAATGTTTATAGGTACAGATCTGGTTTCTAATGTTTCATAATAACTTGATTTAAAAAATATTTTACACAATAGTGCTTTTAATAAGTATCGATTGACATTTTATTATACAAAATTTCACAAACCGTATCCTAAATTCGAATAAGTACAATAGGTTTAAAAAAAACAATACGAATACCGCCTGGTTCTATACTCGATTACAAGTTCAAGACACAATGAAGGATATTATGTCTTACAATTCGATAACATGCAATAAAGTACTATACATATACCAAACATATCTACAAATATTAATAATTTCGTACCGATCTACGGTAGACTCGAACGAAATGCACATTAAATTGAAGAACATAAAAAAATTAGACGACCCGAGTCAACATTATAAAACTTACATAAAAATGAATAAATTTTCAATATAAAAATCTGACAAAAATGCTTTGAAATGGCGTTGCCAAGTAAACATGTCAATGTCATCAATGTGGCGTTGGTGTCATGTCATCACGTATCACAGGTACAGAAGTATCATCTACATCTGACATACATTTTATACAAAAAATGGTAGATTATTATTATAAGTTTACATTTTACCCGAGCGAAGCTGGGGTTACATTTGATACCCCGTTTTCAGCTAAAAATGCATGTTCAATTTCAATCCGACGTCGATATTGTGACAGCCTTGTTCAGGATTAATGATATGTCGCTGAGTGGATATTTTTGCAGCAGCTTAACGTTGGACGAAAAATCACCAGCGAAAAGAATATCCCGGACCAATCTGTAAGTAAAAGAATCTTTTTATTCAGCTCTTAGAAATATCATAAAGTCAAAGTCAATAGCATTTATTTTTTTAGGCTAACAAAATAAGCACTTAGACAAGTCAAATTTTATACTATAAATTATTATCAAATAACATTATCTTCCATCATGGCCTGTTGCAGCGTTGGATCGCGAGGAGTGGAAGGAGAAAAGGGAGGCCTTTTCCCAGCAGTGGGACAATAATGGCTTAAAATAAAATAATAACATTATTTTAATTTTAATGTTCACATAAATTTTTTGTCCACTTGTGGAAAAAATGAAAAAGAAACCACTAGTATATTCATATAACATAGTCATGGAATGGAGGCGTAGTAGGTACAACTATAATAAGAGGGATACATTTTGAAAAAAAACAAAGAGAAAATAAAATAAACTTCAAGAAAAAATTAAATTAAAAACATTACATATAAAAATAACAAGCAATGTAAAGCTTATGTGCATCGTGCGTGAGTGAGAGTAATATGATAAATTTTCTTTAGGTTTATATTTTTTTATTTAGCCTGTTTCGTCCCACTGCTTGGCAAAGGCCTCCCCCAAATCTTTCCACGCGGTCACTTGCGATCTCCCACCAATCTCCGAGGAAGGCGTTCATTCGTGTGGCGGTCTTAACTCCCACATCGACAATACCTGTCAAAGAGCGTAGCATCGTATTCCTAGCGCGATCGATTCGCCGGAAGCCCAAGAACTACGCTCCATTGCCCTCTGGCAGATCTTGAGCATGGATTTTTGTAATTCAGTCAGCGACCATGTCTGCGCACCGTAGGTTAGGACGGGCAAGATGCACATAAGGTTTATATTAAGGCGTTAAAATTCTCCCTCGTCTATCGGCTTCATTACGTCAGAAGGTTGTATGATTTTTTTTAAGTACTATGTTGGACGCTAAAATTGTTTATGCCCACTTTATACCCGTCTCACCGCATGGCCCATTCAATTAGAATGGGAGATTTTAGCGTAATTTCGCATCGGTTCCCGCAGGCTTACCTTCTTATTTTAGTATAGTAATTATACATATGTAGAAAACGACCAGAACACCCGGAACAAATATCTGCTGATTGTACAAACATTTGTCCGTAGGCGGGAATCGAACCTGCCACAGCCTGTGTCAAAATGTGTGTGTAATAATGAAAATTTGTATATCCTAGGCTCTATAAGCAATTTAACTAGTAGTAAGGTAGTTTTGCGACCATTTCAAGCCGTTTATTCTGAACCCATACAAAAACAAACTCCAAACTTAAGGTCAAACCAATGCAAATGGAGAAACAACTTGATTGCGAAACGAACTAATAAGTTGTTCTGAATTCTGTCGAAATGATGTTGATGTTAATAATAAACCTCTTTCCAAAATGCTCGACAATCCACACCACACAGCATCATCTAGCTCCAAAGTAAGCAGAGCTTGTGTTATGTGTCTATCAATAGACTCTATATTGTGCGACTCCGTGTTTTATTTGTAAACTATGCCTCAGTTATAATACGGTAAATATAAATTTGGTGATTTTTAGTTACTATCACCATCCCCATTGATTGAAGGTTTATGTAGGCTTACAATGGTTGCATAACTACCTATCTTACTAACCAACTGACTTAAGAACTCACGAAGAAACCGGGAAATTTTGCAAGTGCGGCGGCGCTAAAGTCACGAATAACCTTAACGTAAATAATAACGTGTACATACATTATCATAGCCGTGCAGGTATTGATGAGCATGTCAAAACGGTGTGGGTCAGAGAACAGGCTATCCCAAATTCGCTGGACTTCCGGCAAGGCAAACTCGCGGGAGAGAAGCAGTGTCAGCCATCTGGAAGGTCATAAAATAACACACCATTAATAGTAGTTAGAACACTGCAGGGCCGCAATTTGTACAAATACTATAAATTCCTGTAACTCCTTCTGTTAAGTACCTTTGTATGTCAGTATGTAAAAACGGTTGTCAAATCAGTTCTAAACAAAGAAAAACAGTACCTAAGTTTAACGATAACACGTTTACCGTGCAACATTGCCTTTATCCACATTTTAATTACGTTTTTATCCAATTAATATCAAATTATGTATAATCAATCACAATCTCTTGTTTTGCTCTTTTCAGAGGACATGTAGCTTAGCCATCATTTTAGAACTTGGCTATATGAGCTAATAATATTAACTGACAGAAGATATTTGATTTTACCCGACTTCAGAAGAAAAAGAGTTTATGAATGCTGCAGCAATAGTCAAAAATTCTTAAATCAAGTCTCAATCAAATCAAAGTCACAAATTTCTTAAATACAAACAAGTCGCTCATCTTCCCATACAAACGTGGAATGGTAACCAAAATACTACACCGTTTGGTGTTGACCATCCAAAACTAAGGATAATATCAATTTATCTCGCCAAAATCGATGTTTATTTACAGCGAAAACCGTAAATAAGTGTAAATTCGGAAAATACAAGCTAGAAGTTTGTATTTTCCGCTTATTTTATGGTGGTGGGTCAATTATAATTTGTATTAGCTACTAGAATAAATATTTGCAACAGTCTGCACTTCTCTCAGCTCTATTGTTTTAATTGTAAATACTAGTTCTTAGTTTCTATTATTTGCTTGTGACTTTATTTGACATAATAATGAAGTAAATGTATAGATATTATATGAGAGTTGTTACTGATTCAAGGCACATGCCTATCTACTGGTTTGGATGAAGTTGTGTCTACAGACAAACCCCACAAAACAGCACTATCTTATTTTCTTAATAGAGTTTCGTTCTTTGCTTGTAAGCGAAGCAAATTAGCGCGCCAGCTAGGCGTTGCGTCAGTTCGTTTTTGTAAGGTGGTACTAGCGTACAAACGTTTCTTAAACGACATGTTTTGTGACAGTGACTCGGGTAGTGATTTCGTTCGTTCAATACGTTCCATTTCTATCATTTTGGGAAGTAAGGGGGACTCCAAAATCTCATCTCCCAAGCCAACCTAACCCTGCACGTGGTACACCCTGCTATATAGCGAACGAGGCTTTGGTAAAAAAAAAATCTTCATCATTATTTTTACAATTATTTTCCATTATAAATCTTTTGAAACTATCATAGTTATAACACGGGATATTCACCATGATTTGGTACATCATGGTAAATATCCTGTTTTAAATGACTTTATTATTTTCCATTACTTGACACTGGCAAAAAATTGTGTCCAACCAACATATTGCCAAATAAGAGAAGTCAAGTCATCATCTATCATTTTTGTTGTTATTCTCTCACCTGAAACTGTAATACATCGGCTGAAGGCCCTGATCCTGCAAATGCTGCCACAGCGGCCTATCATGTCTCATAAGACGCCTGTTGACTTGGTCCATGAGGTGTTTGATTCCGCTCTGCGAGTCGTCCAGAGTGCGGATGAAGAAGTCTCGTATCTCTCCCATTAGATTGGTGAAACAGAAGAAACAGTCCGCTTCGGCGTACTCTGAAATTGGTGAAAATAGATGATAGTTGAGCTTTTGAATAGTTTTTGTATCTAAACAATAAACATACAGATCTCTATCTACTTATACTCCGATTCAAAACCTTGATATTTTTGTATACAGGTGTTACAAACTCCAAAGGCGGAAAATATTTATAAACGAAATTGGTATCATCGAAGCAAGGATCAGCTTGTAACTGTTTTTAGTTTTGAAAGATTTAAATTCAAATATAAAACATTATCCGCTGCTTATGCCTTTTTAAAGTTAGTATTTTTAGTATTTTTTACCTAGCTGTTACCTTGTTGTATTCTGGTATGTGCTGCCGCTCTACACAGCGGTTGTGTTGCGCCGCACATGTGTTTCGTTCGAAAAATATTATGGCTGTGCTGAGTCACACAGATCTGTATTTTCTCAGCCGCTGCGCTATTGTGGATTTACGCATATTAGTCACTTGTAGAAAACATACCGTGTGATTTCAGCAATCAAAGTGTTCCGCCAGAGACGTAGGAGGTTGCAGGTTCGATTTCCGCCACGGGAAAAATGTTTATACGATTTGCCGTTTTTTTTGCGGTCAGTGGACTCTTTTTTACCTCCAAGCATCAAAACGGCGCGGACGATGCGATTTTCATCACTGGGGTATCCAAATACGTCTCTGGGGGCCGCCTATTGGTCTTTGCCACATTTAGTAGGCCTTCGCACTCTCATTTGGCAAAAAACGCGCCTCTGCCCGAGTCGAATCCTAAAGCTCGGCGGTGAACGCGTTATACTCGTATTCGATTCCCATCTTCATCCACTTCAGGAAATAAGCACCAGTAATGTAATATTCTCTAATCTCATTTTCAACTTGTACGATCAACTAGTTAACTTAGCTGCGCAAGCGCCACCCCCACCATCCTCCGGCTTGCCGAAAGTACCCGAACGAGCGCCGACACTGCCCGAACGCGGACCGAACCTATCCGAAATATTACGCTGAGCTCAGGCCTTTTAACATACTGCAGCACACACAGACATCTTACCCATTATTATTTTAATTTAATATTTGTTTGTTTTTTCTTATTTTAGTCAACTGTGGTTTATGTTTTTGTTTTCCAGTGTACTGTATAATTGTTGTCTTTTGTTTGTGTGTGTCTGAAGTCGTTAATAAATAATTTATCTACCTATATATCTATCTAACGCCATCAACCCAGCCACAGCGGTGCGTCGTTGTAAAACCTGCTGAAGATAGATGTTCTGTAAAGAGCGGCGTGATCTCTCAATGTGTGTCACTTACGTCTGAACTCCTTGTTGGGGTTGCAGGCAAATGTGTGATACAGCGGGCCGATGATCTCGTTCATCCCCTGCACGTAGCTCTGCCCCGAGTTGAGCTTGGCGTATATGAACAGCATGCGCTCCACTACCTCCCAATGAGCCTCACTGCCTTCCTTTAGAGGACGGTAGTCGCCGGAACCAGTGTCGGAGCGACGGACTTCCGGCATTAGCTGGAATTTTTTTTAATTGCTCATATAGATACATTTTTAAAAGTTGCTGCGATTGTCTACTATTTTTCACACATCCAGGCTTTGAGCACACGAAAAATAAAAGGAGATTGTGCCAGGTTTCAAAATTTACATTCAAGAGATTAAAAATAACGCCCAGACATAAAAAAACACATCAGTGACCCTTCAATTTAAGGAATGAATGAATACTTTATTGTACTTAAAAACATTAACACAAAATACAACAATCATGTAAGTACATAAATGAAAAATGGATAGGTTCATTGCCTCTTCAAGGACTTTGCTCCTAGATGATATAAAAACTTGTTTATTTAAAGTTTTTTTTAAATATAAAACAATTATTCGGTTTGACTTTTGCCTACGGTATAGAACATGTATTATTATTACTGTATACTTATACAGTAATTCTAATCGGCGTCGATTTGACCTCTTAGTTTATTTCAAAGCCACAATGCGATCTGGTTTACAATTACAGTAAACTACCGCAAGATAACGTAATTATGTAAAGCTTATCTTGGGGCTAGATGATGCTGTGTGGATTGTCCAGCAGTATTTATTTAAGTAGTAAATATAATAGCAATTAGATGACTGATATACTTAATACAATACATTACACAGATAGATATTTTTTATTATGCATAGAAAACGACTAGAACACCCCCGGAGCAAATGTCTGCAGATCGTACACACAATTGTCCCGAGGCGGTAATCGATCCCGCATCCTCCTGTGTCGCAGGCGGACATTCGCCCACCGCGCCAGAGAGAGACCAGTAGAGGTCATCAAAACTTATCTAATTATACAATTTAATCAAATTACCTTAGACATGCCAAGTCCTTTGCGCTCCAAGGTAGAGATTTTGAGCGGTAACTGCTCCACCCTAGTATGCAGGCGTTTTTGCCCATCGCTGTTCACAATCTGAAATAAAAGTTATTCATACATTTTTAAGTGGTGGCTTCAATTTTCTGTCAGATTATACCCGTTTCTTTTTTCACTAAGGTCTTTTCTGCTAAGGTGGAATGAGAAACCGCACAACAGGCTGCTATGTTAAGATTGTAATTATGTTTGCTGTCATATTGTTATTTTTTACATTGGTTAATTGACAGCCTTATAATATCGCACGAGCGATTTCCATGCGATGCGATTGCGCAGCGATCACGCCCAGCGATTTATAACTTTACTGGGCTCGAAGGCGCCAATCGCCAAAGTGATAAAGACTGTCAATCCAATCTCGATCGAGATGCAATTCGACGTCTCAGTTTGGTACAGGATTTGTGTACTGAACTGTACTAAACTCATCAATACTATCGTACATCAACAATACAAACCGAACTCAGAGCGGCGGCGGCGGCGGCAGGTAGAATAGACCTTTGAGGTAGTACAATTAAAATACAATAATAGGTACTACAGTGTGTATATTCGAGAACATACTAAGAAAAACTACCTTTGTTGTAAGATTTTAAGTATATATAAAGCTTCTAAACATACTTATATGTGTAGGTACATATGTAAGTATAAATTTAGCGCTAACCTAGCTTTTTATGCTTTTACTGAGTGCAACACGCTGGTGTAAAGCCAGTGTGAAATAGATAGGTTAAATTTGTTTCTTTTATTATTTAATTGTGTAAATGTTTTATTACAATTTGGTGACAAGTTCAAATAATTTTAAAAAAATAGATAAGTCATTGAGAAGTTATATAAAATGGAGTTGTCATGTTGCTTTCGTAAGTTCACAGAAAGCACAGTACTGACCTTGCTTTCTGTGGAAACCTAGCCATATGTGGAACCTCAGGAGCCTAGCCATTGAGGTCATGGAAAGCCAGGGTCAAGGATGACAGTTGGAAGCGACATTCGCCTTTCTCACATTGATCTACGACAATCGATACTACAGTTTGAAGGTCAAGATCAAAGCTGAGTGCTCATAGTTTATGCATGGGATCTGAAGTGGCTTTGCTGCAGGAAGGCCAAGGCTGCATGTGCTAGCGGTTGGTTGGAATACAAAGGTTGATACACAACCGTATGTATAGTAAAGTTATATATATCCCCAATTAATCTGTTATTAAATGATCCTTGCATGAAAATGAATCAAACAGCCAGAGTTATTAAGGTAGCACGTGACCTAAGCCGCTGGCGGAGGCTAGTAGGCGATATAAGCATTTACCTCGATGCAAGGGAACTCCGTCGCAGTTTGAAAGAAGTTTATATCCGGGCAGAGTCTGCGAGCATCTTTGTCTATTTGTAGAAGCACTTCATTGTCTTTGAAGAAATTATTCCATTCGCTATTGGGGCTTATGCTGAGTGGGTGGTCGTTGCAGCTCATCGGAGAAACAACAATTTCCGCTGAAACGGAAAAAGCAGTGTGTGAATAAAAACAAAAATATATTCTTTTAAAAGAGTGAAATTAGTTCTGTGTAACAAAAATTAGTCTATAATAATATACTTAATAGTATGAAATATAAATACTATAATATGATAAATTCGAAAGTAATTCTGGCTGTACAATACCTTTTCATCCCTGAGGTAGGTACCAGGAGGTAGACGGTAACCTTGGAGACGGACATCTTGGTAGGCTACTTGAAAAGTGCATGCGATGCCGTGGGTAGAAGCTAGTATGCATATGAATTGATTGAAAACTTCGTCTTACTTGTAAATGTCTGGTACAGCTGTCTTTTTTTGGCAAGTTCCACTGCCCAAGTGCTTCTCTCTCTCGGCATGTAGTTTAAGAGAAGCATCCACACAAGTGCCCGAATTCCTTTCTCATCTGGTATACCTGAAAATGTCATAAAGTTACTCACAATAAATTTTGCAAAATAAATATGAGTGACTTACATCAAAGTATATGTCAGTGTTTTGAGATGTTTGTACACTTGGAAAAGTCATACCCTGATATCTTTTTAATTTTTTGTGATGAAGACCTGCTATCTTCCTATAGTTTTGTGCACTAAAAATATAATTTGTACCATTGTTTTAAATAATTAATTGATAATTGTCATAAGGAATGTTAAAATACTTTCCATACATTTCTTACTTATTTAGCAGCATAGCAGCATTGAAATTCAAATTAATATTTGACTAGCAGAAAACCAATATCACCGCACTTACCATAAAAGGCTAGATCTTGAAGCTTTTTCATATCCACTACAGGTCCAGCTAAGAGCTTTTCAAAAGCTTCAATTCTGAAAAAATAAATCCTCAGAATTAATTGTTTTTACTTGAAAAATTTTGCTGTGAAATGCAAGTGTATTATCATCATCCAGCCTATGTAAGTCCATGGACATAGGCCTTCCCTAATGAACACCATAGCTCCCTGTTTTCAGCTTAACACATCAAGCCTATCCCTACAGTCTTCCACAGGTGGTCATCCCACCTGATTGGAGTGTGTCCTACGCTACCTTTACCCAGTTGTGGTCTCTAATGAAGAACATGTTTACCCCAGCTGTTGTTGGTTCTTCGCGTGGATATGGTCGGCCGACTGCCACTTTAGCTTGCCAATTCTTAGAGCTATCGCTTTCTAAACTTAGTTTTATTAATCTGATATCTGGTGTGTAGTTGTTTGTAGTATGAAAAGAATAAACAGTTTAAGTTCAGAATGCTGACAGCTAGATACACTGAATGGGAATGCTTTTATTATGTTGACGTTGACCAAAATAAAAGCCACTGTTCTAAACACTGGTGGACTTTATGAGAGCTTTGGAGAAAACTTTAAATTTTGTGAAAAAGTGCTGTAGATCTCGTCGTAATTTAACAAAAATAATAATATTAACTGTATGTATGTCTCTAAGTAACATTGAAAAGTTTAGTAACTTTTAAATGTATGTCAAGTTTCTTACTAAAGTGGTGATGGGAGTTTATATGAATGTAGAGTAAAAAAGTATTTAGCAAATTTTTAAAAATTAATGATAGGCTCTTCTATTGTTCCCATTTAATGGGATAAATAATAAAATGATTACTACAGAATTATTCATGATTTTATTAGTCGACTATGAAGTGTAGATAGCAGATGTGCAGAATAATATTATTTCTTACTTGTATTGTATGCATGTATTTATTTATTTTAAAAGAATATACATAATTACTTAGATCTTACCTTGCTATAACTTTACTCATTATAATAGTTTTCGGTAATATTTACAAAAAAATGTGGGAGGCTCTGTTCTGTGTTTACTTCCCGAGGACGTCGACACCAGAAAGTGCTTCCAGTTAAAAGAAGTAATTTTCGGCTGGTTTGTTATAGTTATTTAAGTCCGTCAGTGCCAGAAATGATACTTGGCAGATAATTAATTTTCAATTCAAAAAGGTTAATGTAAATACCTACGCAGATCTATAACCGTGTAGCCAATGCAATATTATTTACATAACAATTTGTTACTTTAGCCTTCCATAAAAAAAAGCTTCGCTACATTCAGTTTTACAGAATAGAAAATGGTAACACTGAAATTACCGAAATTGATAGTCGCACATCAATTTGACAGTGACAATTAAAACATGGACTTGTTTGACAAACACAAGCAGAGAAAATAAAGCGTTGACCGAACAAAACATAATTTTTGACATTGACACCCCTTGTAATGAAGGAATGATGAAGTCAATGGACAGTCATCAAAACTCAAAAACCCTTAAAACGGGACAACTTCGTTCAGCTCCAATAGATGGCACTAGTAGTCAATCCAATGGTCAATAGATATGCACCTAGCTAGGCGTAGATGGACCGAGTTGGATTGGATGGTACCTTGTAAGTGCGTTTTTTGCAGTTCGAAATGTCTACTTCCCATTTTAAGGCTCTTCCCCAAATGCGTGTATTTATCGGTCGATAATAACGAATGCGTTATTGCGGTATTGCATCCCAATTCTTTGCACACAGCTGAGTCATCTTTCGTGATTTTACAAAAGTTTACCTACATACATACACTACACCCCGTCGACACGAACAAAATTCGCTCATTCAAATGCTGCTCAAATATAAGACTCCAACAACTTAGTAGTAGGTAACTCGATAGGTAGATAGAATACCGGACGGTAAAACCAATTGAGATAGGTACTTACCTACTAACCAGTCCTAACGCTTTAACGCAGGTGTGGTCGTCAACGTTGTTATACTCCTATAAATAGTGAGTATTATAACTATACTAGGTAAGGTACCAACATTATGTTCTGAGAACTAAATATTATCATCGGAATATCGCCAGACGGAGATACGTTACTATTAGATACCTAATTCTTTTGCGTCGATAATAATATGACAGCCAGGAGCCTAGCCGTCTTATAGTCCTGTCAAGAAAGACATCCAGGCATTCATAAATTTACATAAAGCTAAATATTAGAACTTGTGTGTGTACCTACCTGATGTACCTACCTACCAATAAACGTTAGCGACACCATTATAAACGGACTGTGAAAAGTCCCCATCGTGTGCAAAAAATATATTTAAAGTCAGTTTACAAACATACAGGTTTTTAGACTTTATTTTAAACGGTGTGTTTTATTTTGAAAATTTGAATGACCTTTGATTATATAGATGTCATACCAACATAAAATATCAATATTATTAAAGAACAATACTAATAAATCATGCGATTTTCTACAAAAATGGTGATCACAATTCTTTGAATTAAATACATTTATATTGCCAGAAAAAAAGTGGTTAGATCTGAATCTAGTGGTCGTGGTCTGTAGGTAAAATAAAAATGAATAGTTTGCTCAGCTTGAGCAGCCTATTAAATATTTCTGCTGCTTAAATTATTAGTAGAGCAGCAGTAATTCGTGGTTAGGATTTTATAAATTGTCTAATTTGTTTCTTTGTACACTTCCTCTACTTGTTCCATAGCATCTCCTATAAACCTAAGGTATAGGTACAGTACATATATCTTTTTAAGTTATATATCTTTTTTAGTTCAGTTATTTTAAGTTAACTAAAAAGATATGTGTACAATAAAGAAGACCTACGTAGGCATTCTAGGATCTCCTGTATCACGTACACGTAGGTACATTTGACACTGAACTCCTGTGTGTCATGTGGTTCAGAGGGTCTCTGGGTTGGTAGTTGGCGATCAACATTCCGACCAGGTGGGATGACGACTTGCGAAAGACTGTAGGTAGATGCTGGATGCGGCAAGCTGAAGACAGGGCGCTATAGCGCTCATTGGGGGAGGCCTATGTCCAGCAGTGGACTGATTGATGATGATGATGATGATGATGATGACCAACATTGGCGGACAAGCTAACCGACTGGTGGCTTTTGATGATGATTCTTTGTTAATAGCAACTGTGTCTGGTTGGACACTTTGCCAGTGTCAAGTGATGGAAAATAATTGTAAAATAATGAGATATGAAATTATGAAGATGTTTGATATTTTCACCTGAGCCTAGTTCGTTATCTAGCAGGGTGTACAACGTGCAGGTTAGGTTGGCTTGGGAGACGAGATGTTGGAGTCCCCCTTACATTCCTAGTGTCGATTTTCCGTGCACGCTTCAAGAGTCTTGGCACGCTTCGCAAACAGTGTTCACACGTTGGCGTCTTATTTAATTATCATACTAGTTTCTGCCCGCAGCCTTGCCCACGTTGTTTCTATGGAAACGATTAAAGGCTATTTCTATCACATAGGAACAGATTTTTGGAATAAAAACTAGGTACATAGCCTATGTTTATTTCCGGGTCTGACCTAAATTTTTCAAAATTTCAAGCTTTCAGTTTGGTGAATAAGTAACAAACATCCATCTATCCATCCATCCATCTATCCTAATTTTTGCATTTATTTATTAATCATGCTGAATATTTATACATTTAGTTTAATTTATTTAAATTGCCGACACTGTCATACTCTACGTCCATCTTTGTCGAAGTGCCAATGGGCGAGGAAAGCAAGGTTCGGTAGTTGTATCAATTTAAATGGTGCAATGCAAACGTAACCGCGGGAATGCAGTAAGATCAGTAGGTACCTATGCCAATATATGACGAAATCAGATCGGTTGTTTATAGTTGGCCCAGTGCATTGACCGGCCCAATATGTTCTGGTTGCTTTAGGCTGTCCAAATAGATTTAGCTGATTTTTCCAGCTAACCAAATATTTTAAATAAATATCATTAAATTGATTAATCAATTATATACGCGCCTCGCGGCTTCGCCCGTGTCCTATGTGTCAAATGATTTATAAGCCTTCGTCATGAATCACTCTATTAAAAAATCTGACAGACAGCGGAAAGCGACTTTGTTTTATAGTATGTATAGTGATTATTAGTCTTATCGGCTAGTTGTAAAGGCTTGAACTTTATTATTATTATTATTATAAATAAATAATAATGGACAATCCACACAGCATTATCTAGCCCCATGGTAAGCAAAGCTTTTGTAAGCTTGTGACTTTGGATGGTGTCTTCCTCTTGGGGTGTAAAGTTTGACTAAAAAAAGGAACTAATAGCTAAAAATAGCTTCGAGATGGTTTTAGGAAAGGATGGTAACGGTGGCGGCGGCCGTCTACACGACTTGGCAGGGCCACTGCTGGCCGTGGCCCTCGTGGACCTAAGCTTTCAAAATAAGGATTCAATGTAAAACCAGCTCTTTGCGAATTTAAAAGCCCCTCATCCGGTCAATTTAGCCCCTCATTTCCACCGTACCACTGGAGGTATGGTCGGTGGTACGGTGGGTCAGAAGGATAATTTTCGGGCTAAATTGACCGGAATACTACCTACTTAGTACAAAATGTACAGAAAACAACGTAATAACCCGCCGATCACGCCTTATTTTCACGGTAGCTAGGTATTATACTAATAAGACTTATAAAGAATAATAATACTTAAGGAATATCATGCATTTTTTATGTAGTAGGAATATATACTAGATGAGTACATCTCTTAACCCCATGTTTTATCGACAATCCTATCCATACCAGGTTGTCTGGCAGAGAACGCTCTTGACCGATAAGACCGCCAATTTTCACTTATGATATAACACATTTTATTTGGAAATTGTTCTAAGCTATAAGTGTGTACTAAAACTATTTGCTATCTATCTGTTTGAATGAATCTCTATAAGAGATAAGTTTTTCTTTAACAAACTATATTTTAATCCGCTCAACTAACAAATCCATAGCATGTATCAAGAGATTAAGTATAGAAATTAAACCTCTATTCAATTTATTTTGCTTAGTAGTATTTCCAGTGTCCGCAGCTGTGAATGCTATCGTAGCACAGGTAAAATGAAGTACTATTCCAATGATTAGAAGGGCCCGCGTAGCAAAAAGATCTGCTTCTAGATTCAGGCCCCCATCTATTAAAAGGCCAAGGGATAGTATTGTGTAGGAGCCGTAGACCCCGGACATGAAGAAGGCCACGGCTGTGGTCAAATCGTAACTCTCCCAGTTGTACCAAAGTGCGATTAAAGTCAGCGGTATGTTGATTCCCCGCAAGCACATCTGCAAGAAGTTATAAGACATGGCGATTTTACAGGCACTACTTCTTGCCTGGTGTTCTGGTAGTCCTTTCTTTTGTAAGGGATGTTTGGGGATGTAGCAAGCGAATTCAGTAATAATAGTAATAACGCATTCAAAAAATATAAATAAACAATAATTAGAATACAATGAAGTTAGTTATTGTATTATCTTTGGGCACAGATATCTTTATACCAAAGAGAATACAATAACGAAACAATGCAATAACGTTGTACTACGGAACGTACAGTTTTATACACGATAGATCAGCTTTATACACAATAATAGTTCCCGCTTTTGCCGTAAGACTTCAGTGTTGGCGAGCACTGTACTTTGTGGAAGAAGCTTTCGTGGAGTAATCCTCCTTCCTTTCATGATCGCAGGAAGATTTTTACAAAATACCACAGAGCAAAGAGGATTACTCCTCAAGCAACGTTGCACAACAATACAATAGCTTCGTGCCAGATCTAGGATTTTTCCAAAGAGAATACAATAACTTTTGGAGTTTTCCAAAGGATTTTTCATACAGAATAACGTTTACGAGAACTTAGATTGTTTTGAAAAAAATGCACTCCCTTCATCTACTTTTTATAATTTGTTTAGTTGGTTTTGCTTTATGCTCAAATGAAGAGCAGTTCGATTACTGCGTGCACCCCGACTGCTCCCTTCGCAACCAGCACACGTTGTGCGTCGCCCTGAACAAGAGGAGTCCGCAGCTCTACGCCTCTGGAATGACTACCTGGATGCGGTACCAAATCCTGCTGCTGCATAACAAACACAGAGACAACATAGCAATGGGCCTGGAGGCCGGGCAGCCACCAGCTACCAACATGCGCAAAATGTACTGGGACTACGAGCTGGAGCAAATGGCAGACGTGTGGGCCAGACAATGTAGGAACCGACACGACGAATGCAGGAACACGCTACGTTTTAACGTATTGCAGAATATGGATGTGCGGCCTGTTCTCCCAAAGGTGACCGAGGCGCAGTTGCTGGCGGATTCTGTGGGAGCTTGGTTCTCCGGGTCGAGAGTGCTGCCGTTGGATCATGTGCTATCGTTTACGAGGAGCAACTGCAGCGCCCCGGGAGGCTGCAACGCACACTGGTATTCCGCCGCGGCGTGGGCCTCTACCTGGCGCGTCGGCTGCTCTCAGTCTCTCTGCACTGCGCGAAGACGCTCCTGTGTACTCTTCTCTAAACGTCATCGCCAGTCTACTGAACGGTACCGTGAGGATACTAGCAATACTAACGACGAACTGAGCAGTGAAAATATACTTCGTCGAACGCGGTACATGACGGTGGACACGAGCACCAATATTGCGGACTTTGAATACAGCAGAAAGAGCACTAAGGAGTCGCCTTTGTACAGGGGAAAGTTAAATATCTTGAGCAACTCTAGACAGGTGCCGAATATTATCGTGTACACTTTCTGTAACTACGGTCCAGCAGGTAATGTCGAAGGGTTCCCTATCTACGAGCCTGGGAACACCTGTTCCAACTGCCCGCAAGGCACGCAGTGTGGGGATCGCATGCATCGAGGCATCTGTGTCGTTATCGGAGATCCTGATAGTGTATAATTCAATCATATATATATATATATATATATATGATTGAATACTTACCTTCTTTTTCTGATTATTTAGATTATATTCACGGGATTATTATCGTGGAGATTTGTTTACACTGGAGTTGGGGATGGTATTAAAAAGGTTATTCAATGATTACCTTGGATCTAATCTAACCAAAGGTGGTTTACCTGCCTGCCTATCTTTGGTTATGTTTATTTTATATTAAATTTTAATAATAAATAAATAATACTCAATACCCACTTCTCTGTCTCCCTCTAAATTACTTAATTAAGTCATTGCTAGGTACTCAAAGAAAATACAATACTAGTTACTGACACAGAATAATATGTAGTACCAACGTAGTACCGAGTGGAATCCTCTCAGTCCTTTGTTATTTCGAGTACTCGATTTTTTAACGATATCAAGGGCTTTTTAACATCTGCATATCATTTTTACAAACAAACTTTTTTCAGACTACGTAAAACCTTCCAAACGTTGCTTGTTATACACAGACAAATACTTGACAAATACTAGCCTGTCAAAATAACATGTATAAAAATATTTTATTTTGTTGCGGTACATAGTGATTGTTGTAATTTATTTGTATCTAACATTTTTGGCAGTAATAAATCGTAGTTTTATCGTGCAAAGATGCTGTCGGCAGCTAAAGTCCGCATCCATGGGATGAAAGACGAGAATTGGGTGATAAAGGATAAGATAAACCAATACCGTGGCCTTATCAAACTATACGGTAAGTCCGCATCAGCAATACTGGAATTCCTATGGGTATAAAATAAAAGGTCATCTTTACTCGTGGTTGTCCTCACGCTACGTGGCAATTCGATTGCCATCACAGAAAAATTAAAAAAATATGGTGGGTGCCGTGCACAGCGTGCGTAGCGGTGGGACAGCAGCTTTAAGGTGGTTCGGAGTCAAAGTTAAATAAATAATGCTGGACCATCCACACAGCATCAACCAGCCCCAAGCTAAGCAGAGCTTGTGTTATGGGTACTAGATGACTGATATACATAATACAATACAATACAATACATAGATAGATATTTTTTATACATAGACAACGAGCAGAACACTCGGAACAATTATTTGCAGATCTAACACACAATTGTCCCGAGGCGGGAATCGAACCCGCAACCTCCGTCGCAGGTGTACCTTCGTCCAGCGTGCCTCAGAGGATATCAGTTAGGTCCCTCAATGACTCATGTCGAAATCTCTGGAACCAAAAGAGTTTCGAGACTGAAATTTTGCACGGTGGTTCCTTTTAGGACGTGCACCCAAACATAGAACGAATTTTTTAGGCAATTAAATGGCTGAAAAGTGCTTTCATTTTCCTACCTTCATTACCGACGGAAGGTTGTGGTTTAGTAAACTATCTAAGAAAATTAATAAGATAATATACAAAACTTCATATTCGCCTAAAATAAAGACAAAGTCATAAATTAAAGTGTTTATTATAGCAGTAAACACAGAGAGACATATCCGCAATATGTCTATTATCTGTCTATTGTCTATTAGTGAACACTAAAGTAATTTATGTCGGGATATTTACCATGTTTTGATTTTTGAGTCTTCCAATGACTTAATAAGTGTTAATTAAAAAATAATGCTGGACAATTCACACAGCATTATCTAGCCCCATGGTAAGCAGAGCTTGTGGTATGGGTACTAGATAACTGATATACATAATACAATACTATACATAGATAGATATTTTTTATTATATATAGAAAACGACCAGAACACCCGGAACAAATATCTGCAGATCGTACACACAATTGTTCCGAGGCGGGAATCGAACCCGCAACTTCCTGCGTCGCAAGCGGACCATCGCCCACCGGTTTTAAAATGTAGTGAACACTCAAACATGCATTTACGCAGTAGGTACATCTACACATTGGAGCCATCAATCCGTGGGAGATAACTCAGCATCACAACCATACCAACTATCAAACCACAGCCGACACAACAATCGCAAGCAATTAATATCCCTCAAGCAGCCTCCCCTCGTCCTATTGATGCAAGCCAAGGGATGAATAGGGAAATTCAGAGGCAAATGAAAGCGTTACTCCACTCAAAACTGGCAGTAATGAAAGATGAGATAGTCCTCTACACTATCTCATTCTAGCTGTTTCCTGCGGTTTTACCCGCGTTAAATTCAAATTTCACATTTTTAAATTTTATTTTAGCTTTGTAGTATGTTCACTGCGGATAGTGTAGCATCCCAACGGTGAAATAATTTTTCAAATCGGTCCAGTAGTTTCGGAGCCTATTCGATACAAACAACCAAAAAATCAAACCTTTCCTCTTTATAATATTAGTATAGACTAGCTGCGCCCCGCGGCTTTGCCTGCGTGGAAATATATGTGTCAAATGGTTTAAAAATCTTCCTCTTGGATCACTCTCACTATTAAAAAAAACGGCATCAAAATCCGTTGCCTAGTTTTAAAGATCTAAGCATACATAGGAACAGACACACAGCGGGAAGCGACTTGGTTTTATACTATGTAGTGATTTGTAAACACGTATTTGCCACTGCTGTACCCGGACTGAGCCAGTTGGAAGAAACTCATAAGAACATCATTAAGGATCACCAAAATCTACAAACTTAGCATGAGAAATTTCAAAACAGATTCCTAGATATAATTGAAAATCCTATAGACATTTTTTATTATATTACAATTATGTGACATAGAGAAATACCCTATACACCCGGAACAAATATTTGCAGATGCACACGTGTAGCAATAAATAAATAATAATAGTTAAATAATTAAATAACGCTGGAAAATCCACACAGCATCATCTAGCCACAAGCTAAGCAGAGTTTGTGCTATGGGTACTAGATGACTGATGTATTTAATACAATATCTATAATATAAAAATGAATCGCTGAATGTGTTGCTTAGCGCAAATCTCGAGAGCAGCTGAACCGATTTCGCTAATTCTTTTTTTAGAATATTCCTTAAAGTACGAGAAAGCCCGGTCACGGACCCGGGCGAAGCCGGGACGGGCCGCTAGTATTACATAGATATATATTTTTTATTATACATAGATAACGACCAGAACATCCGGAACGAATACTTGCAGATATGTCTGCGGGTCGTCATTAATCTCGTTTTCCTGCGTGGTTCGTGTGGCTGTGGATGTTATCACATACATTTTCTTGCAAAGTGCAAAATCTAGACATTTGTGTGGTAGCCTATCTGTGCGTTGCGGTTGGAGAGCGGCTTTATACTCTTACTAGTTTCTACCTGCGGCTTCTGAACGCTTTTTTTTCTATGAAAACCTTTTTATCCCATGGAAACTGATTTATGGGATAAACAGTAGCCTATGTTTGATTCCAGGATTAGGGCCACATAGTTGCAAAATGTTAACCCGATCCGTTCAGTTGTTTTGGCGTAAAGCGGTAACAAAACTACATCATCAATTTTCATATTTATACTATATGTGTATGTAACTATTTGTACAAATACAACCATTTCAACCACCCGTTAGGTATTACACATTCCTAAAATGTATTTAGTGCTGAAAGGTCACTAACATAATATAAGGAATAGCTAGCATGCACTAGGCAGGATTCGATTTGCGAGCTATTTGCATCAAACGGAAGAACTCGAGATGCAATGAATGTGTCCTGTGACTTATTCCTCGGAAAATATGATTTTACGTATGTTGCTATTGAATATGTGAAAGGCCGTGCATCCACTTTGAGTAGGCAATAGACGATATTATTGAGTGCAATATGAATAGAATCAAATAGATTTTTTTTATTTGCGTTTCAAAATTTGAATAGAGTGTTGTAGGGCAAGCACGGTTATTGTTATTAAGGTTAGACAACAATCCCCGTTCTTGCCATACTGTATTGAAAAACTGTATCGTTATTACTAGCGGACCGTCCCGACTTCGCACGGGTATTGGAATTTTTAAGGTAATTTTATACACATTGGGTTACATTATTGGAGTTTTAGTAAGGATCCCTAATTTTTATGAAAATATAATAGAGCCTATGTTCACCGCGGATAGTGTAGCTTTCCAACAAACAAAAAATCAAACCTTTCCTCTTTATAATAATCATCATCATCATCAGCCTATATTAGTCCACTGCTGGACATAGGCCTCCCCCAATGAGCGCCATAGCGCCCTGTCTTCAGCTTGACGCATCCAGCATCCACCCACGTCATCCCACCTGGTCAGAGGGCGTCCTACACTACGTTTACCGAATCGTGGTCTCCACTCAAGAACACGTTTGCCCCAGCGGTCGTCGGTTCTTTATAATATTAGTATAGAAATATTATATCATATACATGAGATACAGTACGTACAACCCATACGTAAAAAAGTAAGAGTAAAAAGATTTTATATTTTGCAAGAACAGAACAGATACGAATATATACTGTACATATATTATTTAGCTTTATTATTAATTTTACGCAAATTCGTTATGCACTACCTTACCAGCAAACAGAAAATGTATTCGATACTCCGCGAAACAGGCCTAGCCTAGTGCGGGGGTCACTGCAAATTGCAACACCTTCACCAGAAATCTCTAAAATCCTACTAATGTTATAAACGCGAAAGTTTGTAAGTATGGATGAATGGATGTTTGTTACTCTTTAACGTAAAAACTACTGAATGGATTTTAATGTAACTTTACAATAATATAGCAAATACAATATACATCAGAATAACACATAGGCTACAATTTATAAAGATATATTGTATATTATCCAAAATATCTATCACCACGCGGGTGAAACCGCGGGGCGCAGCTATTATAAGAATATATGTACATAATATTTATAATATTATATTTATATTTGTATTTTTGAATAAAGTTATTTGTAACAGAAAGGGACCGAAAGATCCATGAGGGTGATCTGGCGAAGCAGAAGAAGCGGTACTCGCGCGACATCCGCACTCTTCGTAAGGACATCTCCACGCGAAGGGGAGAGCTCAGTGTTGCCGTCTACGGTGACAAGCAGTTCCTCAGGAATGCCTTCCAAGAGCACAGACGGCTGCAACTCACGTATATGAACAGCACAGCTGATGTGAGTACCTACCGATTACCAACAAACTAGTTTCTGCCCGGTTTCAGTTTGTTTTACATACATAACTGCACCCTGCGGTTACAATCCACACAACATCGTCTAGCCCCAAGTTAACCTCGTCCTGTACACGAACGATCTCCTTTATCAAAACAGACGAAATATCCAAAATAACAAGGAAATTTAACGATTAGGTACAATTATTATTGATTCGAATTCGAAATTAAAATTTCGAAATTTGAATCCTCCAATAGACATATCAGTCTAAGATTAAAAAAGTAAAAAGGTTTGTTAAGTAAGTAGAAAAAACTTTTATTTTTTCTTTTGTATTCTTACTTCGTTTTCCCTTTCAGTGTTAATTTTTGACAAGTTTATAGACTTTTCGGCTACATGTGGTATACCGTCGGAATAAGCGATGATTAGTTACATTTTTAAAAGTATTTGAACTCCTCGAACACTTTTATTTTTTTTAAAAACAATGTAAAGTTGACCTTTTTAACACAGTTTTTTTTTAACTTTGAGAGCGTATAACTAATTATTTATTGGTTCTTTTAAATGAATAATGCCTTCAATAGATGAAGGATACATCTGGGACCAAAACCAAATAAAAAGTTTAATCGAAAACATGTTCCGAAAAAATTGTAGGGAAAAAGAGTTAAAATTTCGGAAAATCTTTCAAAAATACAAAAAACAGGTTTAAAAAAATTTGTAAAGAGTTAGGGTCTTCTACTTCAATTTGTATTTTACAAATAGGTCCACCTACACACCCACCGAGTTTGTCTAACCCTCCACCAAACACCCTGTATTGACGGAACGCGACCGATAATACGCGACACATTTTCCGTCAGGAATGTACCAACCCTAATATTTCCGCCGTAAAAATTGTTGTGATCCAGAGAAGAGCCCAGTCAGCCATATTATTGCCTATGACTAGGACTATGAAGTTAGCAAATTACCTTCTCGAAAGTTATCCTTATCTACGTATACGTATATATATATCTAAGTAATTTGTTCGGATCTCACCAAATTTTTTAGGTAAGCCACCTTCTTTCTCAGAAAAAAAAACTTAACGAGCTCTATTATTCTAAAATCTAATCCTTTATATACATTACCATTTTATATACATTATACCATTTTATTGGCATTAACCAGAGCTGTGAGAAAATATTATACGATATGTGATTCATCACAATTATGTTTGATACACGTAACTTTTTACAAAAGAAAATAACGTTGTATGTTCGTTTGACGGGTTCCTTGATAAAGTAAAATTGAGAGCATCGTTAGAAATGGAATTCTGTACTTGCATAACATAATCGGTGAACAGTCCTACGAAAATTAATCAGGAATAATTTCAATCTACAAAAAACCAATTTTGCTCCAACTCGAAAACTAACAATCTAACTAGGTCAAAAAGGTTTCTTGTTCAAAAAATGATCCCGACGTGGATTAGTATATATCTCGCAAATCTTAAAAAAACCCTTTTGAAGTACAGTTTTGTAAAACAATGAAATTATAAAAAATAGTGTTTCGAATCTTTCGAACTTATGACCCCAAAATATTGAGACTTACAATAAATTCGATATTTATTTATCATCGATTATGCTACGAAACTATTCTCTGCCTTAGTTTTTATGCTGGAATAGTGAGTTATGCCGCGTGTGTAGTGAGTTATGATAGTCGCAAAAACAACAACAAAATCTTATTTCAAATTGAATATTCGTTTTCTGCCGGTTATAAAATAAATTACTTTATAACCGGCCGGAAATATTTCTGGACCTGTCACATTTCGCCACAGTGAAGGTACAGTCAGCAACACTATCAGATGTATTTATATTTATTTTTATTTTACATATTTTCGTTGAATTTTATAACTGCCCATAATTTGAGAAAAAATACAAAGTAAAGTATTTAAGTAGGTAGGTACTAAAACAGTAAAAACATTATTTGCTCATTCTAAAACAAAAAAGTGTATCAAAAACGGAACAGTTAAACAATCAACATTAATATAAAATAAACTTCAACAACTTCATCAATAACTTCAAAATGTATGACACAATTGTAAAACATATCCTTCGTAAAAAGACTGACTACAAAATATCAGATTATCTAGCTAGACGATAAAAAAGCTTTGGTCGAGTTTTGCTCCAACTCGAAAACTAACAACCTAACATTGTAAAAGTTTCTTGTTCGCTTCTTAACTTTACCTTAATAAGATTGAAGTGAACAAAAAATCAAATAACTACTTTATTCCCTTATTTAAATTATATTTTACGACGTCCAAGAGTCCTGTAAGGTCTAATTATATTAATCTATCAATTATCAAAGTGCTACCTTTGTTTGCTACCTACACAAAAGATAGCACTTTGATTGAGAGTACGCATGTGTTATGCGGTAGCATTTCCCGTGGCGACTGTACTAAAGAATTGGTTTGGAACGAGTAGTGACGTGGAAAAGTGGAACGCGTATTCCATCGAGTTCAATTGATATTTCCGACGGGCTGAGGACGTCTGGGTACGTCAGTAAAATGAATCCCTGTTTAGCAAAAATCGTTTCAGCCGCTTCATAAACACAATCGATTGACATAATTCCTAAATACATCAGTAAATATATCCAAATACATCAAATTTAACAAATTATCTTTGCAATTATTATAGTAAAGACCAATGGAAACTCACTTGAGGTTTATTTGATGTTGGTTGGTGTCATTATTCCATTCCTCGAGCACATTGTTCACGGCAAATTCACCGTCTTCTTTTTGATAAATGACACTCATTGTTTATCCCTGCAACCAATGAAAATGTACATTAAAATACTGAAAAAACTAGTAAACGAGTCATTTTCCTGTCATGCGGATCTGGTCCGCGTGTGGGCCACCTAAAACCTATAATTGCTCCAGCCAATCCGCGTTCCGTGTGCGTGTGGCTCGCGTGTTTGGAAAAACATAAATTAAATTATAAGTTTCAGGTGGCCCGAATACAGGACAGGGCGCTATGACGCTCATTGGGGGATGCCTATGTCCAGCAGTGGACTGCTATAGGCTGACTGTGATTTGTTAATTATTTAGGTTAAACTTGAGTCTACGCCCTAAGAATTAAAAGTATTTTTTCTTCTTAATTTATGTCTGAAATCATCAGCCAGTACAACTTATATAAAGACTGGACTTTTTGGTATTCCATTTGCAAATATCATTAATTACATTCGAATTTAATTCTGAAAAGGGATCTGAGAGCGCATTTCTGGTGTTTGTTGGACGTTTATTCCTACGTGGTAAAATGATTAGGTAAACGTGGCATCTTTAATAGAAATTGAAAAATTCCATCAAGTGAAAACTAAGTTAATAATATAGCAAATGTAGCAGAAAGGCAAAGAGATAATTAATTATTTATTTGCAAAATATAATTAAGACATACAACAAATGTTATCCCTCTTGTACAGTATCTTATTCTATTCTCCAAGCCCTTCTTATCTCAAGGAACGCTTCGAATTCCTCTCAAACTCTCACTCACTCTCTTTGCGTTCCACTGAAACCCTCATCTTGAAAGCTCCCTGTTCACTCTACCTCTTTCTATGACAAATCATTCACTGTACAAGTTACCCGTCTATGGAATGCTCTCTCTCTGGACATCAGACGTGTAAAAAAACTGCTCCATCAGCATTATTTATCCATATGAAATATTGATAGCCTTATCTTATGTCTATGTAAGTTTATTATAATGTTTGTAATGTAGGTATTTAGTGTATTTGTTACCAATTATTTATTAAAGTGCTACCGTCTATATTGTTTGTTCATGTTCAATCCATCCCAAGGTTGCCTGGAAGAGATCGCTCTCAGCGATAAGGCCGCCCTTTATACCTTTATTCGAAGTTTTTATCTCTGGATTATTTTCTGTTTTGAGTGGTGTAATAAAGTGTTATCTATCTATCTAACAAATTAATTAAGTAAAGAAGTAATAATTTATTACAGGTCAGGAAAGTTTTATTTGATAAATTTTCTCGCAATAGAATCGTTAAGTATTTCACTTCGGCCAAAACCACTTATGTCGGTATTGTCATCCGCCATTAGTATAACAACCTTGTATAAGTATAAAGTTATTTACAACGATATAAGTATAAAGACTAAAAACAGTTACAAATTAAATCTTCGAACTAGAGAGGTTACAAATATTTTAAAACTTAAGCGACCGGAACTCAGTATTATTAGTACTATGCAAGGGGTATTTATTGCGTTTATTTACATGTTTCCCGACGTTTCAACAGGTTTATCCACCGTCGCAGTCACGGGATAATGGTTCCCGTGAAAACAACAATGGTTAACGTGTACGGTAACCCTTAAGTAGTACCCCAATTGAAACGGCCGATCATTTTTTTTTAATGGATCTACACATTAAGATGAATTTTACAGTGAAGGCATAATATAGCGCACGAGGCACTCGCTTGAAGCTTGCTTGAACAAATATGTTGCTGTAAATGTAAGAAGATAAAATAACAAGAGTTTGTTTTCGTATAATGAGTCCACTGATACCCATAACTTAAGATCTGTTTTGTTTGACGTTAGATGTAATGTTAAATAACCGACAATGTATATCCGTGTCCAAAATGATTTTCGTAGGAGAGTTTAGAAACTAATCCCGGTTTCTCGTTAGGCCAATATCAAGTGGTAAGTTAATTATGACCCAATATGTGCAGCGATTACCAACGACCCGTGTAGGTCACATCGATTCCTGCCGCCGGTTAAATAGACGAGTTCAGCGTCGGTGTTTAATTATTTTGTAGCTACTCTCCTGTATTAATACCTAAATATTATCACTGAAGACGCTATGGCGCTCATTGGGGGAGGCCTATGTCCAGCAGTGGACTGCTATAGGCTGATGATGATGATGATGAAATCAATTATATTTCAGAAGCTCTTAACTTTTATGGGTTCCGAGTTACTCAACCTTTGAAGTTGTTTCAAAGCCGTGCTGAATTTATGGCTCATCTATAAGTATGATAAAGTAATGACAAGCCAGCATCACCGTTTGACTTTGTTAGCATTTTCCGAAAAAAGTAACTATGCACCAGCCAAACTCAATGTAGAATGTTTGTGAACAAACAAAACGCTGATAACTAAACTCACTTGCTTGTCGTCGTGTTTCAGATATACATATACATATGTATAAAAGCAATATATGGTGAAGTAATGATCTCAAATTGACAAGTAATGTAAATTGTGTATAAAAGACGCGGCAACAGAATTAATTTTAGGTTTATGGCGGCTTGTTTACAAACACTCAACATTGAGTTTAGCTAGTGTATAGGTACACGTCTTTACTTGATAGATAATATTATTCCTATATGGAATTTATCAGTATCAGATCAGTTTAGCCGACTGGTATTGGTATGGATAGTGGCTTTGGCCTGTCAGATGTTTCATATAATTAAGCTAAACTTCCATCATATAAGCGTCTGGCAGGGAAAAGCCACTATGTAAAGTATTTGGTAATGGAATCACACGGATATTTTTCTGGAACTATTCTCTAGAAAAAAATGCTTAATATATAAAAAACGACGAAGTTTTGGTGCAGATTCGTCAATTTTCGAACAAAATTCAATTCAAACACTTACAGTATTTGTGTTTTGGCTGAAATATAAATAAATTAAATTTGATTGTTACTTATCTATCTCTGCAGGTAAACTTCTGTATGTTGGACTCATTTTGTAAAGCCAGAAAGGATTATAAAATGACATTGGTTTCGATAAAAATTTGGGTTGAACATAGTTTTATATAAAAACGGACAGCTGTCTGTTTATAAAGTAAGTTACCTTAAATTAGCTCTTATAGCGTATCAATATACTCCTCGATAGTAGCAAAAGCACGACGCTCAATAATAATAATTGGTTGGCCTTATTGCCAATGAAATGAGATCTGCAGCTTTGATTGCAAATCTCACGTCAAACACATGATGGCATTTCCTGACTCGTGCTTGCGAGCTTTAATTCACTCAAAGAGATTTGAGTCTCGACATGCGGCGTAATTGAATCGTTAGAACTGGCCTTCGCAATTTAACTGGCTATTTCCAGAATGCAGACGAGTGTTTTGATTGGCACCTAATTCATCAATAAATTCAGACTTTTTTTTTTGCTTTGAGGTATAACAAGTCCAGAATCTAACATACATGTTGATGTTGGGACTGCCTCGATTTTGCAGTGCATCGGGAATGTTTGCGGAATATCAGACGGATGGCTTTGCTGCCATCCTCCGTAAAACCGCATCCCGGATGCGCAGGGTACGCGACAGCCCCAACACCATCCTAAAAACTATGTCAGGTAGAATCGCCTCTCCCCTGTGGAAATGTTTTATGGGGAGAGTGATTTAATTTAATTTCGTTTTATTTTTTTTTAATTTCTATTTTGAGTATGAGGTATAATTTCTAGTATGAGGTATAACTAACCCTAGTAATAAGTCCTTAATATGTTTAATTTTACTAACAAACTATGGATCCAGCATTATTTATTTATTATTTCACTAGACATGCTTAAAAAGTGTGACATTATGGCGTATCGTAAATTGCGAATTTAATCCCTAAGACTGCAAAGTGTTTTTAAGGTCATTTTCAAAAAAGACTCGACTTTTTGATGCGGCATAAACAAAGAACATTCATTTCTATTGATTTTTAATTTGTAATTCGAACAGAAAGCGCCATGGTAATTTTTGGATATTTATAAGGGTGTTTTTTCGTCCATTTGGTAGATTGCATAATTTACGTATAAAGATATTAAAAACGTGAAAGAAATGAAAACGTGTGCATTACTTTCGTTCGATGTGGGTATCTAATAAGTCAATGGATCGTAGAGCGTCTACGGACCGTAGATGTTCTACAGATCGTATAGGGCCTACGCACTGTAGAAGGTCTACGGATCGTAGATGTTCTACAGATCGTAGAGGTTCTACGCACTGTAGAATGTCTACGGAACTTAGATGTTCTACAGATAGTAGAGAGCCTACACACTGTAGAAGGTCTACGGAACGTAGATGTTCTACAGATCGTACAGTGCCTACGCACTGTAGAAGGTCTACGGATCGTAGAGCATCTACGCTTGACAGTGACTTCATCGCGTTGGGTGTGTGTGTTTATATTTTTAATATTAGTTATGCAAGTACTAATACAGTTATTTATTTCTAGCGAGTGTTGTTAAGCATCCACCAAGAAAATTTCAATAAGAGGAAGCAGCTGGACAGAATTCGGTATATCAAGAAGAAGAAGATGGAAAAGTTTCGCAATGTACAGGTTAGTTTTTATTCTTAATTTCTTTAGGTCGTTTAGATAAAGATTGGGATTGAAAGTGTTATACGGTCTCCATAAGATCATAATTTGTGCACAAACTTGGTCACTTTAATATGTCCTGAAGACTTGACAGTCTCCGTTGTGACAGGCCGCCGTGGCCGAAGATTCGGCTAGAAGGACAACAAATATTTTCAAATATGATCTAAGCATCAAAGCGCTAATTCAAAGAAATCCCCATATTCAATCCAGCGACCCTACCCATCATCAGTTGTCTGGTAGAGACTATAGAGCGATAACACCGTATATTGTCTATATATATATATATATATATACTTTGGTAATTGTTTTGTGTAGCGTGCAATAAAGAATTTCCTATGTATCTATATACATATAATATATCATCAAAAATCATGATAATTTCGCAGCTAGATTCTGCCGAGCTTCGAGATCGTCTCTTGTACGAAGTATCGGCCAAGCTGCCGGCCGAAGTGAAGGAGCAAACCGTCGCTAACTACGTCCAGCGAGCAAACATCAAGAAAAACGCCGCACTGGCTATCAAAGTCATGTATAAGAAGATTCTGGATATACTCAAAAAGGTAACTGTTGGACTATTCTACGGACTTTTTTATGTATGCTAATTTTGGAGACGGCCGTTTGATGCCGGCTTAGAATCACACCACCCCATCTCTTCCCGTGGCTATGTTGTAAGTGGAAACTAAGAAATATCCACCGGAAAGCAAACAGGCTCCTCCAAAAGAGTTGCACCAAACTGTGATCAACCCGCATGCCCAAGGAGATATTTCATTACCCACCTGACTAATAGTAGTTAGCTACCTTATATAAGGTATAGCTTGAAACTTAACTTTAGACTTGTAACTATAAGCTTTAGTTTCAAGTCTTAGAGTCTACGTGATCGAACCTACCCGAGTCCAGAGCAGCCGTTTCTACTTTGGTACGTAATAAAACAAATAAGTACTTAACACAGATCAGTAACATCTTCGACATAGTTCACGTTATAATTAAATAATCCAAAATAAATGAGCTACAAAGTCATGACATCTCGTGGTTTATTATGTGGCTTTTCGGGCTTCGAGTTTTAATGATCCATGTAGTGTCTTATTTATCGTGGTCTGTAGTGATTCCAGAG
The DNA here is from genome assembly GCA_943735965.1 of Eupithecia abbreviata. NCBI lineage: Eukaryota > Metazoa > Arthropoda > Insecta > Lepidoptera > Geometridae > Eupithecia > Eupithecia abbreviata. The sequence goes on from OX030973.1 coordinate 11,708,773, forward strand.
TAATCAAGGTTTAAAATTTCCTTGTAGCCAAGTTTTGCTTGCGATGCCACCTCTAACCTATAAACTCAATGGAATGTTTGAGTAAAGTCGAGTCTTATATGTGCTTTTCTCTATCGATAAAGAACGAGAGACATCTTTGTGGCATTAGAAAATTGAATCGAGAAATACTTTTGTGGCAACAGTAAAATTAATGTGGGATTGTAGTAAATATTTTTTATGAAAAAAGTAATAATATGTACAATAATCGGGCTGCAGTACCCGATTATTGTACATATTATTATCTATTTATTATTTTGTGTCACTTTAGCGAGAAGTTCGATTCGGAAAAAGAAAGTGAAGCATAATTGATGATTGTACGCCATTTTCCCACATGATCTTTACCCGTTATCTTAAAACAAACAGCCGGTTCTATATTCTATTATGTATTTTAGGGTTCCGTACCCAAATGGTGAAAACGGGACTCTATTACTATCCGTAGCAATCCGTCCGTTAATCCGTCTGCCCGCCGCACCCGTCAGCTAACTGTATCTCATGAAACCGTAAAAGGAAGAGTTAAAATTTTCCCGACTTTATACGTAATATGTAGGTAGATAGTCGAAATTTTGACAGAGGGGTTTGTACCTATATAATCGATAGCTGTGCTATATAATGACAACTATTTTAAAAATGAATTTAATTATTATGGAGTCTAACCATAACAAGTTGAGTTAAAACGTCAATGTTCTGTATCTGGTGTACAATAAAGTATTTTTGTATTGTATTGTATTGTATTGAGTATCGATCACCGAATTTAAGCAACGTCGGGCACGGTCAGTACTTTGATGGACATTATGTTGTCATTTTTCCTTTTTTGGATTTATAAAATATTTTTTTGTACGTATGTTCGCTGATATCTCCCTCATTTGTGGAGACCTATTTTGCTAATGTATAGAAGATGATCTCAGATTGATCCCATAAAAATTAGCATAAAAATGTAATTCCCGAGGAAATACTATTTACTCCGCAAAACTTATTGCGCGAAAATAAGGAATACAAGTCGGTTATTTAACCAACTTCGAAAAAGGGAAGAGGTTATATGTTCAGCTGAAAGCATGTTTTTTATGTAGGTGGTATGTATGTTTAACGATTTCTCTGTCAATTTTGATCCTATCTTAAAAGTTACTCGCTATATGTATATAGTATAAAAAAAAATCTCGAGGTACCATAGAATTTATTTCCGAGAGAACTTAAAAAATGTAAACACTAAGGAATTTAAAGGCAGTTAGTTTAGTTTTTTCATACATTTTATCAAATTATTTTACAACAATCAAATTACGTTTAAGTCGGTTGAAAATTGTGTTATTCTTTCACAGGATTCTTCGTACTTCACTGTGGTCCTTGAAGCCCTCAAACTGGACTGTCGCGCGCAAGGAAAATGCCTCATGGGGGCCACGGAAATGGGTCAGCTTGCTATGGAGTACCTTGACGACAGAAAGTACGAGTTCTCCAAGCTCGAGAATGAAATAAAAGAAAATATGAGGGAGAGAGCACGCACGTTGAAACTAGCCCGACGAGAGATTACCTTCCTGACAGAGTCATTTCCGGATCTTATTACAAAGGAGGTAAGGTTTGCTTGGTGTGCTATAGAATATAGACAAACAACCAACTTGGACTTTGATAAGTCGTAAAGTAAGTCTTGAGGGGGGCGGTCATTGGCTATGTTTAAATATATATCTATGTAATGTATTGTATTATGTATATCAGTTATCTAATATAATAAAATTGTAATATAATTTTCAAGCTAAATAGAACTTAAAGACATCAAGTGTAACATGTGTACCTACGGTGGAAATGAATAAATAATTAAAAATAAACAAACATCACAGAAGCTCTGCTTAGCATGTCGCTAGATAATGCTGTGCGAATTGTACAGCATTATTTATTTCCCCTGTAGATTAAAGTTGCAGTTTTAAACTAACTAACTTACTATTATATATCTATAATGCTAAAAAACCCGTTTGGGTGATGATAAAAAGCACTTTTGTGTGGGTTTTATTTTTAAGTAATCTGTCTTAATACCTAGTTTGTTTCTATTAAAGCGTGTTCAGTGTTTACAATACACCTAACACGCTTTCCGCCCACAATGTTTACACAATGCGAAGCCCAGAGGTTAGGTTAGTTAGGATTTTATTCTTCTGAGAGTAGGTTATTGCAAAATATCATGTTTTCCACGTGCATTCAAGAAGCTTTTCATCGGATCTTGTCTATTGTATTCTTCATTGGCTTCGTTCAATTGAAATGCATTGAAACGAAGTCAATGTTTTGTTGATTCCATACTTCATAGTAGTCCGCGGTTTCGCAAGCGTGGAATTTGGATAAATTATTAATGGTATTCATAAAAGTATATTTGCTTGTATATTATACAGTGGCCCTTTACCGCTGTTAGGTATGTCCTAAGCCAAAAGGGGGTATTGTAGGCCCGTAACTTTTGATCTACGACTTTCCATGTCAGGACTATTCTCATTGCAAAACGAGCAATTTTCTTTTTAATTGATTAGCTGTTTATTGTATTTATTTACCATTTGAAGTATGGGTAAGTGAGCTAACGTGGACACACAATGAATGTAAACAAAACTGCGTGTTTTTGTTTCTAAAAGTATATAGGTTTCCAACTGTAATCAAATATCAAAGTACATTATTTCCTTTAGACCGTACAGGACTCATGGACACGTCACTAAATTCAAATTAAATTAGTATAACTAGGAAATAAAGTAATCACTTTTGTCGCCACAGAGGTCGTCGTGTGTCAAATGTATGTATACATTATTTATAATCATTAAGTATCTGGTGTAGAATAAAATATTTTTGTATTGTATTGTATATTATATGTATTGATGACCGCAGGAAGCATCGAACCTGGACGACCTATACGAGGATGAAGAGAACATGAGCCTTCACTCGGTTCACTGGGAGCTGGAGGAGGTCATGAGCATCTGCAAGCGTCTGCAGAAAGCAACGCTCGTCCCCAACTTTGATCAGATACTGCCCAGGTAAAGAAAGAATGAAAATATTTTTATTTACCTTAAAACTACCGTACACAACAAACTTAAAACTACGCAAAATAATAGTACATTACTTACAAATTATTGTGCGTAGCAGTGTTCATGGCAAATATGGCCTTCACTCAGCATTATGCTAGGTGTACACTAATGTATCCACCCAGCGCTGATTTTCAGTGAAGACCAGAGGGATTTGAGATTGGACTTCTCAAAGGGCCTCTGTGCTGTTGGTTTCGGCCCCACGCAAGCCTTCCAAAGGACCGGGTCACTTTATGGCCCGAGATCATGGTAAATGAAAGAAATAATAATAATTTAAACCGACTGACACAAATAAAATGAATCAAATTTTTATAACAAAATTTAACAAATTTTTGTAACAAAATTAAACAAACTTTTGTAACAAAATTTTGCTCAAAAATGTTGTTGAAATTCTCGAGAATTTCATGAGCAAATCTACGATAGATTTGCTCACTTCATGAAATGCTCGAGAATCTCATGAATGGTCTCGCCTCTACTGGTAATTAATGTAACTTTTAGTATATGATCAAATAATCTTGACCATTTCATGAAGAAGCCGCGCGTATAGTTGCCCATATCGAGAAACGATTTCTTATCATTGATCTGCTCAAATCACACCATGATGTGGCCAATAGACAGTGGAATATTTCATGAAATGCGACCATTTCATGAAATTCTCGAGCATTTTATGAAGTGAGCATATCTACGATATGGCCACGACATATACGTCAAAATAGTAAACGAAATTGTATTTCATTATTAGTTATACATTATACAATACTGTAATTATATAATACAGGCATCCTACTTATAATAGTACGCAACGGTTTTGATTGGTAATTTTGATGCGGTTTTTATTTAAAAGATGAGAGATAAAGTGACTCAAGAGGAAGGTTTATAAAACATTTGACAGATAGATTTTGGAGGGTGGCCTTTGCTCAGTAGTGGCTAAATAAAATAACAATGGTATGGGTTTCCAGGCTGAAAGAGCAGCGCTACCACACAGAGCGTCTGATGACTCAACTGAACCTGAACAGTATTAGAAGAGACGCGGTTCTCGAAGACAAGAAACACGCCATACAGATGATGGACTCCTTGAAGAACGTTGGACAGGAGAGTACTTGCCAGTGAGTACTAGACCTTCTTACTATAATTTTTTTTCATGAGCCTCTTCCTTCCACACGTTTTCTCTACGTAGCACGCACAATCAAGTATCTATAATTTAAAAAGAAATCAGAGGCCGCTTCAAGGTAGCCAGAAATAGTCAAACCTTCGCTCAGCTGCGGCAACCGGCTTAGAAATACTCACCAGTTTCTTTCTCCAGCAGATGATGTGGATTTAGATGTAAGTAGGAGATTGGTCTTTTTAATAAATTGGGGTTTAGATATTGTTTTGCATGGGAGGTGATTTTACATAAAATTTTATGAATTAGAATCTGGCAACTATGCAAACGTGTTTGTGATGATGGGCAGAAACTGCAGTTCACGCAGTGTTGGTGAATAACCCAGTTTTTCATTAAACTATAGAAAAATACATGGATACAATTATACAGTATGTATACAATTAATTAAACCTTTCAATTCTTGATTGGAATATTAATTTACCATAGTCAATTATCTCAACCCGATCGAACTGTTCGAAATTGCTATTTGCAATTAGCATTATGCGTAAGACACTAGCAGCCCTTGTCATTGTCCAGATATTCATATAATTAGGGTTTACAATACAGATACGTATATAATTAAACCAGCAGTTTGACTATAATTTAGAGCTAACGTGGTTCTCGAGATTTGATAAGGTGGGAGATTATTACAAATAAAAGTTTCCTTTGATAATGATAAGGAATCGGGAACAAATAGTATCTATGGGTCAAAGTCAAAGTATATTTATTGCAATTACATGAAAGAATGAAAAGAAAGAAAGGAAATACATTTATTTGACACCATACAGAACATGACACATTACATAATTTTAAGGAAGTATAAAAACAAGAAAAAGTACAAATGCGTGTTACTTTTGGGGCCAAAAAGGTACCTGTCTCAGCATTATGCCGCTACAAGCCTAAGTTAGTAGATTTTCAGACAGGTCCTGGTGTGGTGGCACAAACCTTGAATACATTAGGTAGGTTCATAAAAGAAGACAAGAGAAAGTAACATAAAAAAGCCAGAGAGACAAGGAAAAATTAAGAGAGGCACCATTAAATTACGAGTAGACCTCTATGGACATCACAAACCTATACAAATCTACAAATAACCCTTAAATCTATCTATAATTCTTAAAATCTAAGCCTTAAATCTTAATAGCACAACAACAAACAAAAACTACATATTAATTATTATTGTCTATGGTAGTCTATAGGTAGAAATATAAACAAAATATAAAGCTTCTTTGTTCCGATACATTGTCTATGGTCCTGATTGTAAAACGTGATCTAAATCAACAAACAACAAGATTCAACTTACAAATTGTGGTCCCTACCAAGATTATAAAGTGCATTTGGTGTTTGTGTTTACAAACTTGTGTTGGCGGAAAGATAGATGACAATCATTGAGTTTGTTTTACATGTGGAAAAGATTAAGATTGTACATACAAAATGCGTAACAATGTAATTTGCCCATTATGGGCATGCAATTTATTTGTCTAGTTACATGCATTATATTAATGAGAAAAAAATACTTAGTAACAATTAATATTTATAAATAGTGTTACAAAATTAAATCATATATCAATTAAACAATAAAAAATGGGTCATAATTCGCCGAAATATATAGCGTTAAACTCGAATTTCACTTTATTAGGTGGTTTTTTTACACCTTGGGTTACACTATTGGAGTTTTAGTAAGGATCCCTAACTTTTTGGTTAATTTAATATAGCCTATGTTCACCAACGATAGTGTAGCTTCCGAACGGTGAGAGAATTTTTCAAATCGGTCCAGTGGTTTCGGAGCCCATTCAATAAAAAAGAACAAAAAATCAAACATTTCCTCTATTTATTTAGGACCTCCTGATACTCCACTTGTTTTGATCCTCTACGAATGAAATAGCCTGTATATTATATTATTATTTATTCTAATAAATAAATAAATTCGCGCCGCCCGTCCTAGTTTCCCCCATGTTTGAGAGGCTTTGTATATCAAAGCCTATCAAACATGGGTTCATTATCGATATTTCTGGGAATATGCTGTTTGGATAAAAATAATAGCATGGTTATTTTTACCCGACCAACGAAGAAGGGTTGGCACCCTATGTACATACGAGTATATTTCTGTGTAGCGAATTTTATCTTCCTACACGTAGCGCTGAAACTAAACATGCCTCATTTCAAGAAATGTGGTATCTATTGATTCGTCTCAATACCCCGTTGGGAACATAAGAAGGACATAAGAAGAATTAGGTGTCCTACGAACAATCAGGGATTCAGTGAGGATATAAAATTGCAATGCTAGTATACATATGCTTATGTGTGTGGCAAAATTGCAAAGGTATAGTTTCCAAAGTTTCACAAAGTATGAGCTTTACTCAAGCCATTAACAACAAGAAGGGGAAAATACAGTTAAAAACGAATACTCGCCTTCGTAAAACTCTGAAAAAAGCGTTACCTGATTGTCCTTATAATTTTACTTTGATACTTTTGTAGTCGGAGGCATATCCTATACGTAGGGTACAAGCAGGAACAAAGAAACGACTACCTAAGTATAAAAAAAGGTTAAGGACCGATTTTCCTTATCAATTTCCTTTTAATTTAAATACTTGTTTAAGCATTTTAAGTATTCGGGTTTTAGTTTCAAACAACATTTTATACATAACCATGTGAAGCGCACCATTTAGGTGAGGACATAAAAATTCTGAGATCAGGCTCAAATCAAATGATGAGATATAAGTATTTCTGGCTATCTGTATTACTACTGTGGCATCCATAACATCCGCGTCTCCTTTTTTACTTGAAATAATATTGTATTTATGATTATTTGTTTTGTCATAATTTTGATATTTGATGAATTAACCTAAAATAGATATAAATCTGAGTGTTTTTACCAGATTTCCATCTAGTAAAAACACTCAGATTTACAATCGAAATGATGGCAAAACGTATAATCAATAAATAGAATATTATTTCAAAGTGTACAATATTATTTTCAGAGTATTTTAATGTATGAAAATAAAATGGTAAGCCTCTACGCACTTAAGTCAATTGTTTCAAAATTAATTCGAATCGCACAAACGTACGGGGCTGCAACAGTTTTATTCAGGGGATGTAGGCAATCGGAATCGGTTAGCAAAGGTGATAAAATAAAGACTAAAAACGAGTGCGCGATCAATAAATTCGGTCGCTAGCTGTGTGCCAAAACGTCGAGCATAAGTCTCAGATTGCTCTACGCGTTCATCGGTTATAGACGATGAAAGATTTCCACCCCTCATTAAATTTTTCGAGTGCATAATAATTGTGTACTCGAACCGTTTTCTCTGGGTTTAACTCGGAAAAAATAAGATATATGAGCCGTACGTAGCTCAAATGTACGATCTCCTCAATTCAAAAATGTAGCTTAACTGTATTTCTAAATTTGAAGTATGAAGTAATGCTAGGCCTCTCGTGATTCAACGCAGTATTATGCCAGATATCTACCAAATAAATAAAATTATGGAGATAATCATAAGAACTTAATCAAACCTATCCATATGAGAAACCTCCTTATATGTACATTTTGAGACCCTCGACGCGTTTCTGTTTCGCACTGGTCCAGTCTTTTTTCATATAACGAGTTTGGTACAAGATTAATTTTTCTCAACGTTTGATCCTCCGCAAACCGCAAAAATATATGATGTAATCTCGTGTCTTTAGGATCCTACTAATATTAATTTTTCTTTGTTATCGTGGAATTGGTTTAGTGACGATATGCTTTAAGCCCTGTCGTGTTATAAGGCCAGTATTTATTCAAGAAAAGTTTTGAAATAGACCAATTAGATCAAAGCGTCTGATTCAGTTTTTGTAATAAAAAAAAACAGTGTCATAACCTATACTGGTCCAATGCTTGGCACAGGTCTTCCCCGATAAGCTCATTATTGGATTCTATCATACCTTCCCATAATTCCCATGCTGGGCATGCGGGTGGTAGGTATATCGCAGGTCGCTGGCAGTTTTTTTTACTATCTAGTACCTATTACGAAGTATGTTATCTATCTAGTATGATGTATTTGCACCATTGTATAACTTTGATGTGCATTTAGTCCAATCTACTAACGGACGCTCGTACGCTCTACTAACGGAGCTCTTTAGAAATCCGGGAGCGCTAGTTTAACTACAAATACCGCCTTATGTCAAATAACTAACCTATAGTAGGTTAGTATACAATAATTTTATACGGAGTATCTATACACGATAGACGTGTGTTTCTAAAAGCTTGTTCTGAAAATTTTAATGACATACAAAATTTGGTAAAGAAAATAACGAGGCTCTTCATCGTGTTTGTAGATTATCTCTGTATGCAGTTAATTACTTAGTTTTAGATTTCTACCACCGGCCAGGTAGGGTAGTATGTGCACCTATGGAACAAACCTAGGAAGGGATTGATGAGCATGTTAGTATTACAATAAAGTCACTGCGACGATGAGGTAGTGCTACTGTTCACGGCTAGATTGCGTTACCTATATCTACTCCATAGATGATTAATCAATGATGTTAATGCTTGGCCAGATGTCGCTTAGTTTCGCGCCAACAATATTATGTAAGAAATTCAATGTTGTGCTTAGCTTCAAATATATTTAGAAATGTATCTAAAATCACATTATATTTAGATTTAGATAAGCAAATCAAATGTATTACATACACAAGTGATATATGAATGTACATACTATAATGTGTTTTTTTTTCACTTCAACCACAAGTGGACAAAAAATTAGGTGAACAGTAAAATAATCTTATTTGATAATAATTTATGTTGTTTATTTACTATGTATAAAATTTGACGTTTTCAAGTTATTTTGTAAGCCTAAAAAAATAAAACATTTGGAATTTGAATTTACCGTTGTCGCTTGCCAAATGGTTAAGTCCAAAGAAGTATTATGGTAATAAGTATTATAGCCCCGTTGAACATTTCGTGGGACTGAGTTTTGGTAGGTGTAAAGTTGCTTCGAATGTGTAGTTCCGTAAGAGCAATTATAAAGATCCCCAGCAACCGGCGAGACTGCACTTCAAATCCCTTGGTGTTCTTGCATTCACATGTCTAATTATATACCAGATGGCAATATACGCCCGACATAACCATAAAGGTGCAAATCCAAGATGGACCGCAGGCCTCAAACTGCAGCTGCAGGCTGCAAGCGACACTACTTCTCACGACTGCAGCGCCGCCAGTGGTGTCGCGAACCGTGCTTGGAAATAGAAGCAACTGCGACCGCAGGCAGCACTGTAGTCAATGTCGCCTACGGTTGTAGTCTGCAACCCATCTCGGACTTGTGCCTATAGACGTACACGACGCTAGTCAGCACTCACTCACGCTTTCAACAAGTGAGTTGAAAGCTGTAAAATACGATTTAACGTTGAAAGACTTCTGTAGTTGCTTTGAGGGTTTTATCGAGCTTTCAATAACAGACAAGTTGGTCAGGCGGAAGTAAGTAATTGGTATCAGAATTGGTAGTAAATAATTAAACGAAACATCTGACCATGGACCACTACTATACTCTTGGTAGTTTTTATAATAAATATATTAATACTGATAAATAGTATACTACTCACAAATAAATTACGTAAAAAACTTGAAATAGGACTAGTAGTTTCGAAGACTGCTTCCTCAAAACGTTACCTCGTTTAAATATTGTTGGTATTTAAATTAAATGATAGATATAAGATAATAATAATAGAAATATAAGAAAATAACTTTTCAAGAACGAAAGTAACTTTACAAAGTTTGTTGCTATTAAATACTACATCCAAATTATGTAATCAGCTGACTACAAGTTTTATTCTTGACCACTGACGAGAGTAAATTAAATTAACATTAGCCCGTAATCAAGTATCTGGCAAACTCAAAGAAAGAAACTCGAGGGAGAGTCTCGGTTTATGCCTTTATAGTAAATAAAGGAATGAGACTCTCCCTCGAGTAAGATGGCTTGATAAAACGGCGACTTGATAACACATTTCATGTGAAGGTTGTTTCTTTTTAATATTCTTCAGAATGATACTGTGAAATATTTCTGCTAGAATGAACTCAAGGCAAAGTTACTATTGTGTAGTCCGCTGTATTTCTGCCATAGAATATTAAACTTTAAGAATAGATGGGAAATAGGAAAACAGGTATCACATTGGATCTAGGTGAGGCCTTTGTGTCTGCCCTTATACGCGGAATCGACGGGCACAAGCTTTTCCAATTTATCGGTTCAGATAGCCAATTCTATTCTGCCCATCGTTTTTTAAAATTTCAAACCGATCTAAATACCTATTCGTCTCCAATGTCGATCTCGACTGTGAGTTTATCTATCATATCTATTTTAGTTAGTTTTGATTAAAACTGTGATAAATTATTTCATTAAAAAATAATTAATTAATGGATGGAAAAAATAGTAAGTATTTCGTTTCTTAACTTTTTTCACCTGAGAGCTCCATTTATGCCTAACCACTTTTTAATTGTTTAACCACTTTCTGCCGCATTACAAGGCAACGGCTATTGGTTTGAAGAGGGTATAATCGCCGACATAATGCGCAACTTACCTGCATACTAGGTTCTTTCCTAAAAAGCAATCAAAATTTGAATTTATTACGAATTTTATGCAGCTCATTTAATTAGGTATGTAAGTAAATATTTTATATTTTACTAGAACAAATAAACACATTCCATCTTTTACAGTTTGTGGGTTGACTTTTAGGTGAATTCTAATAATTAAAAACATTAATAGAGTTGTGACTAATCGAGGAATTTTCCATTTAAAATAAACTTTATTTTTACTTTGCCGTAAACTAATTCTCACATCTCGTTCATTTTTAGTTTTTTTTTCACAGGAGTTTTTTTAAATTCATTTTGCAAAAATACAATTAATTTGCACGACTCTTGTAATTAAACTAAAATATTTCGTTGTATTTGGCCAAGACATTTTTCGTTGCTATGTTTATACTACGCGTATTTTTTTTTTAGTTTGGAATTATAGAACTTATTTATTTATTTATTTGATTAAATATTTACAATGCCTTTACAGTTGTACACCAAAGCGACAAATAATTAACAAAAACTGAAACATAAAATACACTAACTTTTAGTTAGTGTATTTAACTAATTACTAACTTTTAGTAAGTGTATTTAAATAACTACTAACTTTTAGTTAGTGTATTTAACTAACTACTAACTTTTATTTAGTGTATTTAACTAACTACTAACGTTTAGTTAGAGTATTTAACTAGCTACTAACTTTTAGTTAGTGTATTTAACTAACTACTAACTTTTAGTTAGTGTATTTTATGTTTAAGTTTTTTAACTTTCAAACATTCATAAGATGCGCTAACACTCTACTAACTACCTTTTAATATTATACTTAAAATAATCCTATTTACATATTTCTATGTGTCCTATCCAAAATTTTTGAAAGCGCATCCCTGAATTTTGGCAAGGACATATAGAATATGTCAACATCCTCTACACAAAAGTATTACTTATAATAAAATGTACCTTGTTGCCGTGATTGGTTGATTAAAGATTTATGCGACCCATGGATTGATTGAACGATTGAATGAAAGCACTAAGTGGTCTACATGTATAATGTAGCAACATCATTTCGTATTTTGACGTAAGGTAGTGTCAAGGAAAATGATTAATTGGACTTAGTTCTGCAATCATGCTAAACCACACATGAGCAAAGTTGAGTTAAGTATACAAAAAAATCTAGTACTAGTTAGTTTTGACATGCACGAGCGCCAACTGTATTTGTTTTGCATGTAAATGTCATGTGTAAATGTCAGTGAACGTAGAGTTACTCATAAAAGTTTATTAATTAGAAGTTACCTACCTATAGTAAAGCTGTAAATGATGGCAACAAATTCAAACAAAAATAAATTTACATGTGGAGTTAACAATATTTACTTAAGAAATTCTCTCTCTATCTAAAAGTTTTTTTAAATTTTTATTATTCGTTATGGTACTTAGTTAATCTTTTCAAACAAAAATGAATAGCTTTAAAGTAAGTAAAGTAAAGTAAAAAATCATTTATTTCTTTAGGCTTACAAAATAAGCACTTAGGCAAGTCATATTTTATACATTAAATTATTATCAAATAAAATTATTTTACTGTTCACTTCAATTTTTTGTTATGTGTTGCTAATCGCAAAACTCAAGAATGGCTGGAACTTTTTAGGTACTGAAGTCCGAGGAAGGTTTTCACGACGGCAAACATTTATTTTTATTTATTGTTTATATTATATATATATATATTATATTTTTATTATATATATATATATTATATAATTATATATATATTTTATATACAGGGTTATTGGTAATTCGACATATTCCCGTTAGGAGGTGATAGGGGTGACTATTTGCGATAATTTTCACCCCCATGTGCATCATGCAAAAGTGAACCATTTTTAAGTTATCATGATTTTTAGTTTTTTTCAAAATAAGTCAAAAGTGCAACATCAAAAATTCATTTAAAAGAACTGTCTATTTAAATCTATTTTTTTCTTCTGATTCATAAAAACGAATAAACACTAGTTATTTATCAATATTAAAACAACAATTATCGCCCCAAATTTAAAAATGCGAGATAAAATACGATATTATTTCATTATTTATTGAGATTTTTTTCCTCTAAAATGCCTTTAGCTCTCCAACAATGCATAAAAACTATGAAATTATTTCAAGAAGAAACTGAAAAAAACATAATTACATAGGAAGCAGGCGGAAATTCATATACGTACTAAACCTAAGGTCGTTCTTTAAAATTTCTATAAAACTAACTTAAAACAATACCCAATGTAAATAAAACGAAAAATACATATTTAAAATAAAATTTTGCAATAAGTAAGTAGTAACAACAATAAACATAATTAATAATAAGTAACAATTAGGATATTTTGTAATTTAGCCTAATTAAAGTTTCTTGCTCGAAGTGAAACGCAATACGGGGCGTTTATAATTCGTTTTTTCGGTGTTATTCCGCGGAAGAGCTCACACAAAATAAGCATAAAAAATTAGCACAAAATAAGTAAAAAATAAGCGCCAATTTGACATGCAATCTGACAGTCTTAGTTATTCACGGTATCCCCTTAAATATGCAAGACAAGCCATTTTCCACTTAGGCTGAGAGCACAGACAGCAAATCAACGCTATAACGAGTTAAATAGACTGTCGTTTAGCTTACTTCCTGCCTTGTGAGGGCAAAACAGCTTTATAAGCAATCTAGTTACCAGCCCGGGTTCTGACGTAGACTTCAATCTCGAATCTGATAGAGTTTCTTTGCATCGATGTTTATGTAAACAATTAGTATGCGAGAAATACAATAGTTTTCTTTCCGGCCCTGGAGGGACCTCGAGGCATGGCCTCATTACCCCGGCATCAAATCGAGGGGTGACGATCTCGGTCCTTGGGTAAGTGGGAATCCCTATTTCCCCCCTTCAAATTTTTTTTTTGCTGCTTTTTTATTTGTATATATATGCGGCTGCGGTATAGCTCTGAGTGTATGAGCCAGTAAACGAATTAAAGTGTTAGATATTCTCTATCGTGAAAATGGCATGGTTGTGCATTGTGATTCTCTTCTCGCGTATCATGTGTATGAATATATGACAAGCGTTGAGTGTTGTGCAATTTGAGTTGTTTAACACTTTGAGTGCTGAAAACGCACGGTATGAGTTTTCTACAAGTGACTAATATGCGTAAATCCACACTAGCGCAGCGGCTGAGAAAATACATATCTTTGTGACTCAGCAGAGCTGTAATATCTTTCGAACGAAACGCATGTGCGGCGCAACACAACCGTTGTGTAGAGCGGCAGCACGAATTTTTTAGGTAAAAAAAAAAAGATCGCAGTCGTCGAAAAAAAACCGCAGTCAAAGTGTTAAGGGATTATATTTTGTAATTTTTAGATAATCTAAGAAAGAATTATTATTTAAAATACGAATGGTCAAAAAGTTTTTAACTTAGTGTGTTCCATTGCGAAGTTTTTTTAGGAAGCACTAGGTAACTAGAAAAATAATATCGTCTGCTTCATCACACAAGCCGAAGAAGGCTAAGCCGACCACAAGCCGTTGTTGTTTATTTTTTAATAAAAAAAAAAAAATTGTTTACTTGAACTAAAAATTAATATTATCAAAAATAAAACATTTTTATTAAGCAATTTTACAGCAAATGCTTTGTTTGTCAATTAATAATTATAACAATGTTAGGTTAATACAAGTATTTAAGTCATTTAACCACGACTCGGTAAACGTAGTGTAGGACGCCCTCCGACCAGGTGGGATGACGACCAGCGAAAGACTGCAGGTAGATGCTGGATGCGGCAAGCTGAAGACGGGGCGCTATGGCGCTCATTGTAGGAGGCCTATGTCCAGCAGTGGACTGCTACAGGCTGATGATGATGATGATTATTATTTAACGGAACACGAATCATGTCGAACTTATGAGATTTTAACCTTCTATCACCAATGAAAACAGCATGGGGTTTCTTTTGATTGCAGACTAAATCAGACTTTATTTACATGTAACATGATATCAAGGCTATGCAATATAATACTGCTATTTCGAATAAATTACTGTTGTACGCTGCACATACAAAATAATAAGTAAGTAAATCATGTACATACATATTTAAAACACACACACATACAATTGGAAGTTATGATTCATGCAACAAATGGAAGCCTTAGCAAGTTCCTATACCTACCTACTTAATTGCATAGTAATGAGATTTATTTATAGTTGTGGTATATTTATAGTAGTGCATAGATAATAAGGCTATCTTGTAAATTTTGAAATAAATATTCTTTATTTTATATTTTTTTATTTTTTCCTTATATATAACAAGTACACAATTAAAACATAACATAATTAGTAACAGTATTATATACTTTTTTTTATTATTTAGTACAGATCTTTATTTTTCCCATTCGCCGTTTTTCCAGATCTGTACAGATAAATAAATAAATACTTACATACATAATAGATACATTGATATTAGGTATACATTTTTTAAGTCCCGTAAAATAAAGAAATGTATTTTATTTCATATTTCTTTTATTGCACAAGTCAATAATATAAGTATTAAGTAATTTTTTATATATATATATTTTAATATTTGTCATTAAAAAAATCATTTAAGTCATAGCATTTATCATATAAGATATTCTTTCAATTTTATTCGAAATGTAGCTGGTCTACAGACGTTATGAACGACCGATAGTAATTTTATTTTATTTTCGATTCGTTGTCGGATTCATTTCCTGTTTCGTTCCGTCATTCCGCGCCTTGAAAGTATTGGAAATGGTGTTCAATTTTATTTTTATTTGAGGAATTCCTCTTCAATAAAACTTCCAGCCTGCTGCAATATACATAGTGTAAATACTAGAAATAAGAATAAACTCGCTGTGCCCACAACTAGACTACATAAGATAAGTGTATCTTTTAAAGGGAAAATTGTCATCATAAATAAATTTAAAAAATATTGTGAAACATATTCTTTTTAAAAAGGCTTATTACAAAATATCAGATTATCTAGAAGATAAAAAAGCTTGGAACGAGTTTTGCTCCAACTCAAAATCTAACAACTTACAGATACGATGCAAATCATATGTACTAGACACATAAGTTATGAACATACTAGTGGTTTCTTCTCACTACTTCCACTGGTGGACAAAAAATTTAAGTGAACATCAAAATAATGTTTTTATATATAATAATAACATAATGAATAGTATAAAATATGACCTGTCTAAGTGCTTATTTGTAAGCCTAAAGAAATAAACTTTCATTTCATTTCATTTCAATAGATAGAATTTTTCAGCCGACTAGAAGTTAATAAAAAAATGCTATAACTAGGTACGCTTTGTAAAGAAAATGTAATTAGATTTTAGCTAAGTTGAAACAACAGTTAATGTTTGGAACACAACGATGCCCGACTCGAACTTTTTACGTTTTTGTCGGTTAAATATTACGTGTACTTAAGTCTTTAAAATGAGTTTATTTAACTCGTTATTTATAATGAGAACAAACTAACTACCTACCCCTAATCCATTACATTTTGGACCATGGGATTTAATTAACTTGAATTCGGTAAAAGTTAACCCTTAATTACTGGCGTGGGGTGTTTAACACCCCAGCGACTTTTTGATCGTCTCTAGTTATTGGAGTCTCGAATTTACAACGTAGTTTTTTTCTAATTCTAAAATTGGGTTGGAAAGCACGCCACGCGAGTACTTATGTATGTTTTTATGCGCGAGTAACTAAGGGTTAACAGAGTTGAGCGTTAGTGTAAGGGTCTACAACGAGGTGCGAGCGAAGATCGATTTTGCAAAATCTTTTTCTAATTGGTCAGGCTTGGACGATTTGACTGTTTCGTGTAATAGTCACTTTAAGAATAACTTATGAACCGTTGATGTCAAGTAACATGTAATTGATAGGTGTATAGATTGGACTTGTCGTCGATCGACTACCAGCAATTAGCTGTTAGTCTAATGATACCCAATCGGTCGAGGGGTTTTATGGTAGGAGTGCCAAAAGTTAAGAAAAAATTATCAACTAAATAAATTGAGAGTCTCATGAGATAAGGCTAGTGTACATGTCAGATAATAGGATTACACACACAAGAGCTCTCATTTAGTAAATATTCTATGACTTTGAAATCCTATTGAATTCGTCAGTATAACGTGTTGAGCCGAAATAACATTGTCTACTACATAATCTGTGTCAGAGTTTTCTTTTTTTTGTATTTTAAAATACGTAATCGTAATAGGTACTAGCTGTTGCACGCTACATCGTCCGCGTAAATCTGTATTTAAATTCATTATTTAATCTATACTAATATTATAAAGAGGAAAGGTTTGATTTTTTGTTTGTTTGTTTGTATCGAATAGGCTCCGAAACTACTGGACCGATTTGAAATATCTATCACCGTTAGGAAGCCTAAATATCCGTGGTGAACATAGGCTATATTATATTTTCAATAAAAAAATAAGGAATCCTTACTAAAACTCCAATAATGTAACCCAATGTGTGAAAAATGTACCTATAAAATTCCTTGCATATCAATACGCCATTTTTCCTAAATAAACGTGGTTGCGCCTAGCAACGCTCTTTTGACAACAAAGGTTTGATAACAATTTACTGTATGGAAACTCTTTTGTAATGTTATAAAGAGGAAATGATTTTTTGTTTGTTTGTTTGTAATGAATAGGCTCCGAAATTACCGGACCGATTTGAAAAATTCTTTCACCGTTGGGAAGCTACACTATCCCCGGTGAACATAGGCTATATTATATTTTCAAAAAGTTAGGGATTCTTACTAAAACTCCAATAATATAACGTGGTAACCAAGGTGTAAAAAATCACCTAATAAAGTGAAATTCGAGTTTAACGCGGGTGAAACCGCGGGGAACAGCTAGTTATTTATATAGGTATATATATAAGTTTAAGTTAATATAAGTAGCTTAGTATCATTTTGAGTAGTATATTTTATTATCTCTATATATATCTATCTATTATTTTGCAAAATTTATAAATAAAATATACCAACGGCTACTGTTACTACTGTCAGTTTTTCACCTCTAATCCCCCGTCTCATATTTGATCTCAAGATTTCAAACTGATCCTTTCTAACTATCTACATCAGGTATGGCCAACCGGTCGATCGCGATCGACCAGTCGATCGTGGCTATTAGTCTAGTCGATCGTGGCAAGACAAAGCCGAAAGTCCGAAACCTTAAATAAATTTTTATTTCATACTCGAATAGAGTATGAAAATACCTAACATGTAACTTAAGTTAAGCGAATAGACAGCGGAATCAGTCTTCATTTTATACTATGTAAAGAAGCTAACAATAGGTAGGTATTTACAAAACAGACAAGGATGAAAATATTTTCTATCAATTCCATGCAAAACCATGATAAGGTCCAACAAAATGCATTACACGTGTAGCACCCGCCCTCAAAGAAATAATAGCAGTGCGGTCTAGGCATAATCTCAATGTGAAGTCGAGATGAGGTACCTGTTATTTTGGGTCACGTCAGCAGAAAGGCGCGTCAGCGTTTTAATTATGGGGTGCACAGGTCTTCGAGGAACAGGCAACCCTTTTGTTTGGCAACCCCTGTGTGTGTTTCTAATCTGGAAGACAGATATCTATAACGTGAGTCTCCTAAGCACTTTCTCCGTTTAGTCAGAGTAATCCGTCAACTTAAAATAGTACTTCTACTACTAACTACTCGCCAATTTTAAAAATTCTCACCATTTTTGGGAAGCTACTGTATCCCCGGGTGACATAGGCTATATTATATGTAGGTATATTAGAAATGTGAAATTCGAATTTAACGCGGGTGAAACGAAACAGCTAGTAAAAAATACAAACATTTTAATTTTAATCGGCTTAGTCATAATCTAAAAATATTATAAAAAGCGAATGTTTGTGGTATTGTGAAACGGGAAGGGTTTGTCACAAGAAAATACCAAATCCGGTGCGAAGACGCGTTTCGGAACCCGTAAAATCCAGTCTTTACAGCTGTCTAACACTTTCATTGCCCATAACCGTAACGTACATCTGCCTGATCCAGATAATACTTATGGGGCGGGCGCGCTTCTTCAGACCGCACCGCAGAGGCTTTGGCAGCATTAGATTTTTGCCGGCCTATGTTCTGTGTCTTTACATCTCACAAAGCAATTTTACTGTGTCTTTAGTCGTCAATCCAACGCGCTATTAGACGCGACATCTTTTTGGGCTCGACCTTGGCGACCTAGGTCACTGCTTTAAAAGCCATTATTTTTTTGCAGTTATTTGCATGAAAAGAAGAGCTGCTTAGCGCAAATAGAGGCAGAGAAACGTGAAGAGAGAATCTTGGCTGAAGCGCTCGACGAAAAGGGAAAGTTAATAATAGAAATGAAAACATCGCTTCAACAAATTAATCAGCTATTTTCGAGCGTGGGTGAGTTCTTCGTACTTTACCATTGTCTATACTATTATAAGCATGCCCCTGCTCGTGACTGATTCCTTAAATCATAGAAGAAATACCTAACAATAAATATCCCAAGAGTTACTAAAGCTATCGATAGGCCAAGTTTCTGTTATGACTAGAGATCGGATAATCGGATGCATATTTACCTAAAGTAAATTTTTTGCTAACAAATTATGGAAGCGACTTCTTAGGAACTTTTATTAAAAATAAATTCCCGGGATATTAACTTAATGTAAATTTTACTTCCCCATTCGAGTATTTTTTTTCAAAAATAGGAACTACATTTTTTTTCATCAGTTTTGAACGCATACCAAACCTCTGGTTTCAAGGATAAGACTACACTTTACATTAACCCTCTATCACTCATTTTTTTTGTTGTATAGGTATTTCAAATCGTACCAAGAGCACGCACTCGTTGAAATTACCGGCGGCGGCGGCGGACAATTGAATTTTAGTTTTTGACAGGCATCACCAGCTAGTCCAATTTCATGGTCGTTGCTTTGGTTTGTAGACTACGACATACTGTGCTTTGAAACGAAATAAAATTACTCATACCGATTTCTAGGGATTGACGAAGTTTAATGCCTACAGGTACCTACGTATAAGTTACAGAGGGCTAATACCCTGTACACTTAAATTTGAATTTCCGGCGATCCGGGATTTTTCGATAAAAAAAGTGCTTTCCATAATAGCCAACATCTCGACTTTAGGTAAATATGCATCCGAATATCCGATCTCTGGTTATGACTTTAATGTCATATGAGCATATGAACAAATATTATGATAAAAAAACAGTTTTAGATCGAAGTCCCACAACGTTTTCTGATTATATCTACTTAAATTTAAACAACTCGTCATAAATCCCTATACATAACAACAGATAAAACTCACAATTATTTCGGTGTTTACAAGCGATTTACGCACAAAAACGCAAAACCGCCCTGGTGGAGGTGAAAACATTGCAAGTCGAAAGAAGCAACTATTTTAGTGAATTCCACTACTTGCAATGTTTTCACTTTATGCCAGCTACAAGCACATGCCGTCAATTGGCAAGCCCGTTACTGTTCCTTTTTACTAGCATGTGTATTTCCGGCTGAAGGGTAATAAACAAACTCGCAGACAAATGTGTAATAGTACCTGAATGGTAAATTCGTGAAAGCTGCCGCGTTCGTCTTGTGTTTTTCGCATACTGGATACCTAATGCATTACGAAAATGGATTCATATGAACTGAAATATTATACGAAGCTACCTTTTCATTTAGGATATGTACAAAATATTTTTAATTCTATTTGACACTGAAAACTCTATCCTTAGAATTGTTTGTAGGTACAAAAATGTATTAAAAAGTCAGTGTCTTACAAGTCCGCTAGAAACTGACGTTTCGTAAGTAAGCGGGAGTAGCTACACGTGGAGTTCTGCAGCCGTACTTCGCGTCTGTGGATGAAAATAACTTTACGTTGATTCAAAGGCCTGAATGTTTTTTGTTAACAAAGAAATTTCATGATATGTCACTGTCATAACAACTAGTCAAGGTTAGTGAACAAGTTTGTGCAGCAGTGCACTATTATTAGTGCGTCTTGCTTGAGCGATAGATTCCAACAGCTTTTATAAAAAACCTGACTAAAATCATATTTTACACCCGTAAGGCGACGCTATAACGATATACTTTTTGAGCAAGAGAAGTGAAAAATAATTTTTGACTTATGAGTATCATCTGAACAAATCGTAGAAGAAACTATTTTCTGCTAGCAAACGTTTTATTTGTCTCTCGTTTTTTTTTTAACTCTAATTTTAATTACTTTTTTCGCTGCGCTGTGTACAATTATGCGTTTTAATTTTATGATTTTTTAGCCGTTACCTGGCTGTTTTCTGTCATTGTTTTCAGTTTTCGTTGAGTTTTCATTTCTATATTCCTTTGTTCACACAAAATATCTTGTATTCGAGAACAGAGCACACAGGGGAGATAGTTTCACAAAGTAAGAAACTTTACCCTTGAGATTTGCAAGTGAAGTAAGGGACTAGACTTTCAGGATATAGAATAGATATTTGAGAAGGCAAGAAGGTATTCTTACTTATCTTATTTATGTTATCATATTATTTTTTTCTGGACACGAAAAAAAAGGGCAAATGCGCTATATTTTATCGTAATTATTTAGTTACTAGCTGCGCCCCGCGGTTTCACCCGCGTAGTGATAGATATTTTGGATAATATACTTTTATATATTTATGAATTGCCTATGTGTTATTCTGATATGTAAGCTATATTATTGTGAAGTTTTATTAAAATCCATTCAGTAGTTTTTACGTGAAAGAGTAACAAACATCCATCCATCCATCTATACTTACAACTTTCACGTTTATAATATTAGTAGGATTCATTTTCGAGAGAGTATAAAACTACCTACCTGCCAGCAAGTCCAATATAATGTAAAACCTACTTGCGAACTGAAAGCACAGATTTTTCATTAAATGCTTTTACAAAATATATCTGTGAAAAGGATTTGTATTTTTTAACAGTTCAGAAAGTGTCTTCTTACATAGCACAGTATACATTCTAACAGTTTGTAACTTCATGTAGCTACCTTGTTTCCCGGGTTTTACATGGGTCAAATGGAAATCAAACAGATTCACTTGAGCGAGCATCAATTCAATTGTATTTACTAATTAAAAACCCGGCTTCGCTAGGGTAAAATGTAGGCTCATAATAATATTCTACCAGATTCTACCATTTTTTTCTATAAAATGTATAGGTCAGATGCCTCATCTGCTCAACCAAAGAAATTAGACGTGTCACAATGGAGAACGAAAAACGTACCTGTGACGTGATGACATGACACCAACGCTTCTTGAAGACATTGACATGGCGCTGTGGCGCTCATTGGGGGAGGCCTATGTCCAGCAATGTACTAACATAGGATGATGATGCCGATTTTTAAGCTTGTGCTTAAAAGGATTGTTTGTGGATTTTTTTTTAACAACAAGCCATAAACGTAATCGCTCACACCAAAGCTTACGTAGAATTTTAATAACCTTATTAGCAACAAAGTTGCAGTGCATAGAATTCGTCACACTTCATTTAATTTATCTCCAATACCATAAGTTTTTGTGTCAAGTAAAATACTTACTAAACGTTTGTAATAACATTGTTTCTAAGGCTAGGATTAACATGTACACTAGCTTATAAGTTCATACTGTAATACCTGATGTCATAATAAAGAAATTTTAAATTGAAATTGAATTAAAAGGATTGTATCAAAGGTGTGATGGTGATTGTGTGTAGTCAGTTCATTCATTCAAAACTATAGGTATGAAATCTCTTCCGTCAACGCATAATATGCACAACTCCCTATAATTGAATAACATATTAATAGGATTCCCTACGACGACGACGGCGCCATGATTCCCTTCGTGAGCTAAATAATAAATGTAATAATGTTTTCAACTCTTTGAGTGGTGCTCAATAATCAGCAATTTTACAAAAGCACACGAAATGCTAAAATAAATTACCTGAAGGGCACTTATTGAGGGTAGGTTTTGTTTTTTTATTATTTTGTCGTGGATGATCATAGTAACAATATATTTTGTGGTCAGTGTAGTGTGGGTAGAACCGTATGAATGAATCGTAGGTATAATGTCCGGTGCGCTTTTGACGCGACACCACACCATACCATAATATTGTGGTTCTAGCGATATAATGGCCGAAGAAAACCTGTGGGTTACCGCATAATATGGTTTTGACCACCTATAGAAAAATTATGCATCTAAAAATAGGGTTTTTAATTTTAGCAAGAGTTTCTCTTAGTAATGTTGTATATTTGAACAGTAGAATTACTTTTTTAACGAATATGGCTGGACTAAACAAAATAACACTCCAGTTGTATGCTCCTCTCGTTTACATTTTATCAATGGACAACTTCTTTGATGTTCTTTTAGTGGTTTCCTGTTTGATTTAAACTAAAGTAGCCAATTTCAGTTTCCGATATTAACATTTGAGTTTTGAAGGGGCTTTTAATCCAAAGTCATCAATGTCAAATTACTTTATGACTGGGGATTCCTCAACCGTTAACGCATTTGAATGTAGAAAGGAAAACAAACAAAAAGTACGTTGTTTTTATGGTCCCGCAAACCCCACAGAACCACGGGATTGATGACCCTGATATTGCAGGCTTGCTAGATTGAGATTTTGATGCGGGATAGGATTTCCTATGGATAAAGTAATAAGAATATTGTTTTCAGGAGCACCAAATGCACCGCGACCGTTCGAGAATGTTCCACCAGCGATTCAGTACAAGCTGGATGACCAACTGCAAGCGATACCTGAGCTGGAAGACGACTGTAAGTTATTCAATAATAATCCTGGAATTATCCAGCATTATTATTATTACCATATTTCCTTGATCTCGAGCCATAAAGTGACCCGGTCCTATGGTCGGCTTGCGTGGGGCCGAAGCAAATAGCAGAGAGGCCCTTTGAGAGAGTTAATCTCCTCCAGATTAACTCTCTCAAAGGGCCTCTGTGTTGTTGCGTCGCAGGCAGGCCTTCGCCCACCGCGCTACAGGGGTCGTCAATTATTACATTATTATTACAATATAAATACGTTTATGCTGAAAATTAGTGAGTTTTGCATCCGTGCCTTTCACGGCTCGCCCCCGCTAAGGTGTAGCATAATGGATCCTTAACGCTGTGTGGATGGTGCTCGTATAAGCAAGTAAATCAGGGAACCTACGTGCTTTGGCCTCTTACAGACAGACATCTCAAGGATCGCTAATTGTAAATGCAATTAGTCAGCAGCCTGATGTGCCTGCCTTGTTCACTTCGCAAGCCATCAGCATTCCGCTCAGGTTCAGGATATATTTATATATATATATATATATATTTTTGTTGGGAGAGGGCGCGACAGTCGCACAAGCAGTATAAGTTCTATCGTAAAAAGTGTTCTAAAAATATAAACAGTGCAATATTCAAAGTGAAAACAATATAAAAACATTATTAAAGACGTAAAAACGAAGTACAATTGGTATCAAGGACTAATCTGGCCAAAAAACAACAAAAACATCAAAAAACTGGACTGGCGTTCGTAACCAAAAAAGTGTAAACAAAAATCTAAAAGTGGAGAGAAATAGACAGATATGTGTATATTGTGCTGAAAAGTGAACATTACTAAACTTATTTATGTACAGACAGTGTGATAAAACTCAAATTAAAGACAAAGTGATCGTGATTCTCTTTTTCTTTTTTTGTTTGGCTTGAAGGTGGATGCAAAAAATTCGAATTTCGAAGTGCATTGCGTCTTTTTCTGTATGTCACAGCCAGAGCCATCTATCAAGGAGTAGCTGAACTATACAGTTTCTAACGTAACCGCTAAAGGGCGCTACTTGTAGTAAAAATGGAAGAAATAGCTAAACTTTTGAAAAAACTTCAAGATGATATGGATATGCAAAGAAAAGAAATGAAGGAGATGAAAGACATAACACTGTCAATAAATAACAACATAAATGAAAAATTTAAGAGCTTAGAAAATAAAAACAACATGTTAGAAGAAAAAATATCGGAACAGAAAAAATCTATTGATTATTTTGAAAGATATATGAGAAAAAGAAACCTACTGTTTTTTGGAGTTGAAGAGCAAGACAGGGGTTATCACGATTTGGAACAGAAAATAGTAAACATTTTAACAAACACTATGAAAATAAACTGCAATTTAACTAATATTGAATCGGTAAGACGACTTGGAAAACAAAATGAAAGAGTAAGACCTATTGTGGTTACTTTTACCACACTAGGTAAGAAAATAGAAATATTAAAAAGCCAAAAATTACTAGAAAAAACTACTTACTACATCAAGGAAGATTTCCCGCCGGAAGTATTGAAAACACGTAAAGAACTTCAAGGAGAGCTGCTAGAATTGAGAGAACAGGGACAAAGAGCAGTGTTAAAATATGATAAAATAATTATAATAAAAGACACCAACAAAAGAAACAAACCAGACACAGGAGACTCTTTTAGTGAAGAAAAGCAACCTAAAAAACCATACGTGAAGCCTCAGAGAAATAAAACAGAAATTACCAAATTTTTTGCACAGCGTGGTCAATCTGCAAACACCACTACCGCAGGAACTTCCTCTAACACCACTAAATGACTCGAAACTGCAGCTACCTCTCCACGTCCCTCAACCCGGCCGGTCACCGTGGGGGTCAGTGACCAAAACCCTACAGACAAACATAACCATAAACCGCTCTACATCTGCACATACAATGCAAGATCCCTTCTGTCTGATGAAAAAATGATTGAATTTAAAGAGGCCATATCCAACGTAAAGTTTGATATTATAGGCCTCTCCGAAATAAGACGTAAGGGTTATAATATTACGGAAGATCAGGAATACATATTATGCTACTATGGCGAAACTCAAGGCCACTGCGGAGTTGGATTTATGGTAAAAAGAAAATATAAAAACAATATAGAAAGTTTCATAGGAATAACAGAGAGAATTTGCATTTTGAATATTGATATAAAGCCTTTTGAATTTTCTATAATCCAAGTACACCTACCAACTTGTGACAGTGCAGATAATGTTATTAACGATTTTTATCACAAACTTCAAGAACTATTAGAACAATGTAAAAAACATATAATCATAATGGGTGACTTCAATGCCCGCATTGGACAACAAGCGTCGGGGGAACATGCAGTCATGGGCTCAACCTGTTACGGAAGGAGAGACAAAAGAGGAGAAAGACTCATACAATTTGCAATTGAAAACAACCTTACCATCCTAAACACAATATTCAAAAAGAAAAGTCAGAACTTATGGACTTGGCTTTCACCTAAGGGCAATAGAAGCCAAATAGACTATATCCTTACAAGCATGAAGAGACAATTCACCAATATTGAAGTACTTAACAAATTCTCTTTCGCTAGCGACCATAGACTCATAAGAAGCACCATACAAATGGAAAAAATAAAATGTAGTAGAGCAAAATATGCACGAAAAGAGTTCAAATTGAGAACAACACAAGATGAAACAAGTTTCCTCGAAAAACTTCAGGAAAATATTAACAGGATCCACGACGATTCAGACGATGTCGAGACATACTACAAAAAAATAAAAACAGGAATTTTATCGAGCCTCAACCAGGAACAAAAACCCAATATAAAAAAGAACCACAGCATAATTTCAGAAAAGACAAAGAACATGATAGATAAAAGAAACGAGTTGAAAAACAAACGTTTTTTAAGTCGTGAAGAAAAATGTGAACTTAAACTACTATATAAATCAACAAACAGACAAATTAAAAAAGAATACCAACAACATAGAAAAACAACTTTTGAAAAACATTTAAGTATATCTGGGAGTCTGAAAAAAGCCTACAGGGAGCTAAATACTTCTAAAAACTGGATACCATGCTTACATAAGAAAACAAAAAATACTTTCTCTAGGCCTGAAATTATACAAACAGCAACAGAATTCTACAGAAAACTATATGGAAACCCTAACACCTGTTCCGACCTACCTGTGGTAGAGCACATCGAAGAAGATCAGCATAACAATGTTGAAAATTTTACTGAAACCGAAATTCTTAAAAACTTGGAAAAACTCAAACTAGGCAAGAGCAGCGGACCAGACAATATCTCTAACGAAATCCTGAAAACTGGTAAAACTATTTTGACAACTCCACTAACTATACTATTCAATAAAATCCTCGAAGAAAGAAAGATACCAAAAGAGTGGGCTGAATCCGATATTATCCTGCTCTACAAAAAAGGCGATCCTTGCGATATCAGTAACTATAGGCCCATTAGTCTTCAACCCTGCCTTTACAAACTACTGGCCACAGGCTTAGAACAACGCCTTTCAAAAATAACAGAACCACATCAACCAGTAGAGCAAGCGGGATTCAGAAAAGGATTCTCAACCATTGACCACATACAGGTACTGGACCAAATTGTTGAAAAATACGAAGAATTGAATCGCCCGTTGTACCTGGCATTTATCGACTATGCCAAAGCATTTGACTCTATCTCGCACGATAGCATGTGGCAGGCATTAAAACAACACGAAACACCGCCCGCATTAGTAGAACTCATTCAGGACATTTACAATAAAAGCGTGAGTAGAGTCAAACTAGACCGAAAAGGACCTGAAATAAAGATAAGCCGAGGAGCGAGACAGGGAGATCCAACTTCTCCAAGAATTTTTATAATAGTACTTCAGAACATTATGAGACATCTAGACTGGTCTAAGAAAGGAATATTTGTTAACGGTAAATACCTGAGTAATTTAAGATTCGCAGACGACATAATACTTTTTTCTGAAACTGCTCCACAACTGGAATCTATGATTAATGAACTAAATTCGATCAGTCTCAAAATAGGCCTAGAACTGAACTCTACAAAAACTAAATTGATGACTAACAGCATTGAAAGCCCTATCACTGTCCAAAACACTCTACTAGAATACGTCTCAAAATATGTCTACCTCGGTAAACAAATATCATTTGGAAAAACGCGACACCGTGAAGAGATCGAAAGAAGAGTCAAAATGACATGGAACAAGTTCTGGGCATACAAAGAAATTCTCAAATCAGACATTCCCATAATTTACAAAAAAAAGATTTTAGACTCTTGTTTGCTACCCTGCCTATCCTACGCCAGCCAAACTTGGATCTTTAACAAATTCACAACAGACAAGATACAAACAACACAAAGAGCTATGGAAAGGAGCATCCTAAACATAAAAAGAAAAGACAGACACAGAAATACCAATATTCGAAAAAAGACTAATGTTATTGATGCTCTACATTATTGTCGAAGACTGAAATGGAAATGGGCAGGCCATGTTGCAAGAATGAGCAAGAAGTGGACAGGAGTGGTAACAGCCTGGCGGGGACCACCTGGTAAAAGGAAAAGGGGACGTCCACTTGAAAGATGGGTCGACGAAATTTTGGAAACGGAAAATAATTGGGCGGCCATAGCGAAGGATAGAAAGAAATGGCACTGTCTGGAGGAGGCCTTTACTCAAATAGAGATCAAAGAATTATAAAAATCCTTATTTAATAATGCTCAATAATTAAAGTTTTCTTATTTTTTTATAACAATGTTCAATTTAATTTTATTATAATTCAATTATTATGTGTTATTCTTTGATAATAAATGGCTTAATTATTAATTATTATATATATATTTTTGTTATTTATATGACTTCATAGCTGATTTTATTTTGAATTCATAGTGTGATATAACTAATCTGCGGCTAAGTTTCCCTATTTTTTTCGTACTGAAGTGGACCTCACTGTTCTGGACTCGGGTAGACTAGATTCTAGACTTGAAACTAAAACAGTCACGAAGGTATTGCTAGTGGCTAACTACGAGTACTATTGACTGTGGGGCAATGCAGCCAGCGCCTTGGGATCGCTGCCAATTGGAATTGGTTTGAATTATAATGAATCTTTAGATTGTTTGCAACAATCTGCGGTTATATTTATTAGAAGCAAGCAAGTGCCTATTGTACCTATTGTATGTTAGAACAAGGTATATATTTCGTATGGGTTGTAGTTTTTAAGTATTTCCCATAGAATAATAAATTTATTTCCGGCCCTGGTGGGGGCACAGAGAGGGGCCTCGAGGCTTGGCCTCATTACCCCGGCGTCAACTCGAGGGTTGATGACCCCTCGGTCCTTGGGTTTTGTGGGAATATCTTTTTTTCCCCCTTCTCAATGGTTTTTTTTTGGCTGCATTTGGTTTATACGTATGTATATTTTTTTTGTTTTTTTTTCTGTTTTTGTGAAGACAGGGCGCTGTGGCGCTCGTTGGGGGAGGCCTATGTCCAGCAGTAGACTAACATAGGCTGATGATGATGATGACTTTTGTATTGACAGTTGAAAAGCTTTTGGCGACAGCGAAGCAGAAGCTGATGGTTCTCATGCCGGTTGTAACTAGGATGGAAGTCACTCCAGCGGTGAGAGTAAAGGCCAACCTGTTCTACCACAATATCCTGGCCCGCTCTATGAGGGACAACTATAAAGAGGAGGTAGCGGCTGAAGGAGGTAAGATTATACTTCTTACCAATATTGTAAAGGTTTGCGGTCATTTTGATTTTAGGAAATGTTTTCATCACATGTTATCTAAGATCTGTAAAACTGCTGAATAGGGATTATGTTGAATTTTAGCGTTACACAAAAAAAAACCTACGCTAAATCATATTTTTGTAAAAAAAAACATGTATTACATTAACACAGAAATGGCCACTTCGACTGAGACAGAAGGCTTTTAATTATCGGGAACTTAGAACCGAAAATGTTAAAAACCAGAAAAAGTGAGGTACCAACCACGTCGCGTCCTGAGACCGTCAAGTGTTGTGTGTCATGATCTAGTTGCGTTCGATAATGAAACCGACGGTAGAGGCAACGTTCGTAGCAAGAGACAACAAATGAGGTTTGACCGGTATGTCTATAAAAACTCACTCGCAGTGACTTGACTCCGTGATCCTGGCGCATGAAACTCAAATCGTAGTAAATATCCTGTTACAAAATTTCTTGCTCATATCATGATGAATATTTTCTACTAACTGCACCTCGCGGTTTCACCCGCGTGGTGATAGATATTTTGGATAATATACAATGTATCTTTATGAATTGTAGCCTATGTGTTCTGATATGTAAGCTATTATTGTGAAGTTTCATCAAAATCCATTCAGTAGTTTTTGCGTGAAAGAGCAACAAACATACTTATATGCATACATCCTCACAAAGTTTCGCGTTTATAATATTAGTAGGATAGGTAGGCATGGGTATATAGTACCAGTTGGATGGATGCAAGTTACTGCAACGACACCTTAACGAATAAGATTGCAGCTGAAAAACGTTTATTTTCTCGTTTCCTAAACCTAAAAACCCCTTTGAAGGTAATGTTAAATGAAACGTATAACACCTTTTTTTACGAAAGACGTTTCGACAAAGTTACGTAGTTTGAGGTAATTTACTATCGTATATTTGACCTACTGAAATAGTTTATGCCACGTCAAGTAACATAGTCAAAGTCTATTAAATAAATAATGCTGGACAGGACAATCAACACAGCAGTGTTATTATTATACACTCATTTATTAAAATTCTCGTATAAAATACATTTTTTACTATAGAAAATACAATAAAATTTTATAAAACTATTCTACAGTAAAAAATATATCAAAACGGTAGATCACCGACCGCGAAGCTAGGCTCAAGCGGCCGGTGACTAGGGCTGCAGAGAAAGGAACTTCCTGACAATACGTGCCGAGTCCAAGAGTACCGCCTTCTGGATCTGGCCCTTGATCCAACTTCCTAGCGAGAGTCTCTTCAGGTGTTGATCGAGGCTCTTCGCTATTACGCCGTTAACCGAAACGACTATCGGGACTATGGTCGCTGAATCTACATCCCACATGCTGACAACCTCGTTGAGAAAGATAAACTTACCAAGATATTTGCTAAGTTTATCTTTCTCAGCTCTAACGAGGTTAGCATCATGTGGTATGGTGACATCAGCGAGCACCGCCCTCCGTTCTAACCGATCTATCAGTACAATATCAGGCTTATTCGCAAGAATAGTCCTGTCCGTAATGATAGATCGGTCCCAATAGAGCGTGGCACGGCCATTTTCAAGAACTGGCGCCGGTGTGTACTTATAGTACGGAACTTCAGGACCAGTAAGGCCATATCGGAGAGCAAGTTGCTGGTGTATAATTTTGGCTACTTTGTTGTGTCTGTGCAAGTACTGAGAGTTAGCAAGGTGCGAACAACCCGAAAGTATATGACGGAGGGTTTCCCCAGGAAGATGACACGCTCGACAAATATCGATCGTGCCGTCTTTCATGATATACTTTCGATAATTGTTCGTCTTTACCACCTCGTCCATAATTGCACAGACAAAACCTTCGGTTTCCCCAAAGAGGTCACCAAATAGTAGCCAGTTCACTGAGCTTAGGAGATCTACATCAGGTCCTGTGAGAACCTTGTAGAATCTCCCATGCAGCTCTTTGCTCTTCCATATAGTCTTCCGGTCCTGGATGCTCATCACCACAGGTTTGCGCCAGTTCTCGTTAGCCAAGGAGAGAGGGGTAAGGTTCTTATCTACTGCAACCACATCGCGATGCATCTGGTATTCAACTTGTAGAAAGTGATTTCTGAGATTGCATACCTCACGGTTGTGTAGGGTCTTGGCGTTTAAAAAGCCTCGACCACCAAATTTCCGTGGGATATACAATCTCATTACCGAAAATCGAGGGTGTCGCATGCGATGAGTGATTAAAAGTTGATGAACCCTACAGTCCAAGGCGTCTAGTTCAGTCTGAGTCCATCTTAGTATGCCAAACGTATACGTAAGCAATGGCATAACCCAGCCGTTGAAGGCTCGCACCTTGTTGCCACCTGACAAAAGGCTATTAAGCACTTTTTTGAGGCGACAAAAGAAGCGCTTCTTCACCGACTGCTTTATGTCTCCGTCCACAATACCCAACGCTTCTGGCATACCAAGGTACTTGTAAGTTCCCTCCGAGAGTGATTTCAGGGATATTGTCTCTGAAAGCTGTAAATTATCAGAATGTACAACTTTCCCTCGCTGTATTTGTATGACCGCACACTTATCGACACCGAACTCCATGTTAATAGCACTACTGAATATCTGTGTGATATTCAGAAGGGCCATCCACTGTGTTTTATTCGGCGCGAACAGTTTGAGGTCATCCATATACAGCAAGTGAGAGACGATCTCACCATCTCTTCGAGGGCGATAGCCTATTCCTGAATCCTTCAGTAGAGTACTGAGCGGATTCAGAGCCAGGCAAAACTACAAGGGACTCAGACTGTCACCCTGGAATATACCCCTCTCTATCCTTATCTGATCATTGGTGGCAGGTAGTTCCGCTCGGCTCCCTGGATGACGAAGAACGGTGGTCCACTGTCTCATACATGATCCCAAGAATGATCTTAGAGTAGTATCTACTTTATACAACTCTAAGACCCTCTCAAGCCAAGTATGAGGCACCGAATCATAAGCCTTCTTATAGTCTATCCAAGCAGCCGTTCACTCTGCCACGTTTGACCTGTTGACTAATGGCCATATCAATGAGGAGGAGCTCCTTAGTACCACGGGACCCAACCCTACATCCATTCTGAGCAGGTGCTAAAATATTGTTTGTAACAATATGAGTGTTAATTTTGGTGGTCAAAATGGATGTAAGCAACTTGTAGATGGTGGGTAAGCACGTTATGGGTCTATAATTCTTTGGTTCCGCAGTACTACCAGATTTATGGAGCAGGACAGTTACACGCGTCGTCATAAAATGTGGGAGTGACCCGATCTCAATCGCTTCTTGGAATTGTGCAGCCAAAACCGAATGTGAGCACCGAAACCATTTCAACCAAAAGTTATGCAATCCATCCGGGCCAGGACTTTTCCAATTTTGAACCGAGCGGATTGCATTACTTATATCTAACCGTGATATGGTTATAGCATCCATGGTTTCGATGTTTTCACATTCAGCACTGACCACATTCATCCAGTCCGCTTCCGTGTGTCCAACCGGTATGGACCAGATGCCTCGCCAAAAATTATTTCCGGTTTCGACATCCGGTACCTGCCCGTCAGACACACGTAGATCAGGTTTCTCCCAGTCACGGTAAACTTTCCTTTGATCACTTTGAAAGATGCGATTCTGCCAAAATCTGTCAACTCTCTTTTTAAATCTTTTTATTCGGCTCGCCCACGCATAGACTCTCTGCTTTAGGTAGTCTATGCGCTCTGTGACAGAGGCTAAATAGATTAATGAATTTTTTTTTTTTTTTTTTTAAAAGTGTTATTTGTACTTGATGACATCATACAATATATCACATAGATAGTTTTTTTTTTTAAACAAAATAATAATAATAATGCTGGACAATCCACACAACATCATCTAGCCCCAAGGTAAGGAGACCTTGTATTATGGGTACTAGATGACTGATATACTTAATACATTACATAGATATATTTTTATTTTACTCGAAAACAACCAGAACACCCGGTACAAATATCTGCAGATCGTACACACAATTGTCCCGAGGCGGGAATTGAACCCTTAACCTCCTGTATCGTAGGCAGACCTTCGCCCACCGCGCCACAGAGGTCATCATTATACATAGAAATACCAAGAACACCCTGGACAAATATTAATTTGTCAGTTCGTACAAACGTATTTCCCAGGGCGGGAATGTAACGAGTCGAGTTCGAGATATCTTACGTCTCGCTCACCTGTCCTGTTTCAACAACGTTCCCGTCTTATTTTATTTACAAAGCGACCTTGTTAGCTGACTGGGAAACAAATAGCAGTATTGCGTTGCAAGCTTACAGACGTTGAAGCCAATTAATTTTTAAGCAACTCCTTTATGGTCTGCTGTATTACTATACCTGTTTAAATCCTACTAATATTACAAACACGAAAGTTTGTAACTATGGATGGATGGATGGATGTTTGTTACTCTTTCTCGTGAAAACTACTGAATGGATTTTAATGAAACTTTACAATAATATAGCTTATACATCAGAATAACATAGGCTACCTACAATTTATAAAGATATATTGTATATTATCCAAAATATCTATCATCACGCGGGTGAAACCGCGGGGTGCAGCTAGTAAGGTATAAAAATGGTATTTGTTCATTTTGATTAAACAGTGGAGCGTAGGGTGGTTGAAGAATTTCCCGTTTGTGTGCATTGGTAGCAACATTATTTTGTTTTATCATGCCGCAATCTATAACGTATAAGTTGTGTAGATAAAGATTGGGATTTAAAATATAACGCGAATCATACTGTCCAACTTTGACCATATAAAATTTTTAAAATGTGATCTTTGCATCCAATCGATACAAAATACTGTGTATTGTATTTTAATTCTTTTAAATTATACTAAATTGGTGTTATTTTACGGGTTTTAACGTAAAAAAATACGGGATTCCATATAATCGTATTTTTTTACCTATTTGTCTCGACACGTAGATAGATAGATAGAAAACACTTTATTTTACCACACAAAACAGAAAACAATACATGAATAAACAATAGAATAAAGGAAGTATAAAGAGCGGCCTTATCGCTGTGAGCGACCTCTTCCAGGCAACCTTTGGATTGACTAGACATGGAGGAACAAAATAGACGGTGGTACTTTAGTAAATATATAGAAAAAAAAGAAAACAAATACACTACATACCATAATACCAACATTACACCCTGCTAGATAACGAACTAGGCTCTGGTGAAATTATCAAATAATATTCATACTAACTGATAACACTAATTTGATAACTCAACTCAGATAATTTACAGTGATTATCCATGACAGGCAGGAAATCATAAAATATAAAAAAAATAAAAAAGTCGTGGTTGGTCGGTTTATCGCTGTGCAGCCCGACACAAAATTAAAACATGAAATTGCCTACATAGGGTCAGCACCATGCAGCTAATATCATCTTTTAATTTTTAATAAAGTCCAACTATGCACGGTTAGTAGACAACCTCTGTGGCGCGGTTGGTGAAGGTTCACCTGCGACGCAGGAGGTTGCAGGTTCGATTCCCGCCTCGGAACAATTGTGTGTAGGATCTGCAAATATTTGTTCCTAGTGTTTTGGTCGTTATCTATGTATTATCCAGTGGTCATCGTTGAGGCAAGACGTGCCTTGATGTACAGAATTTGCAAATAATCAATTACTCAATCGTGACCTCGTTTATTGCCAATTGTGTCAAATCTCTAGTAACGTGTGTGAACTTTATTGTAATAATGAGATATATTTCTAAAAATACAAACTAAATTAGTGCGAAATGGATATCTCCAGTCCCTTCGGTCACCGGAGCACTCGGACTGCGCGCTCGCCGCCCCCGACCCCCACCGCGCCCACTCCTGAGCCACCTCCTCGCCATTTCCCTGCCGCCCAAGAAACCGAGTACGAAGCAGTTACTACCCCAGAAATACAAGGCTGGATGAACTCAATCAACCAGTGCCTGAATGAGGTGTGCACTATTGCATCCGAAGGCAAGCTGAACTCTGAGCAAAAACAACGGGTAAGCGCTCTCTGTCGTAAAATGGCTAATGGCACTTCGTAAATGGCCGTCCACTACCAGTCTGTAAAAGCCAAAGTTGTGAAGGCCTACTGCAATATAGAGATGCTCCAAGACAAACTTGCCCAATCCCACCAGCTGAAAGACCTCATCAAGACAATTGAAAAGATCTCGAAGCCAGTAGAAGAAACCTCATTCGCCGACATGGTCAAAAAAGGTTCAAACACCTACCTAAAGCCCACAAATGTCAGCTCTGTAGCCATATACCCGAACGACAAACTAAAGACCAGTGAAGAAACGAAATCCCTAGTACAAAAAATAATCTGCCCTGAACAAATGAAGCTGCATGTGAGAGGACTTCGGAAAACAAGGGACGGAGGCGTCATCATCAGCACCGATACCAAGGACGACATCGAAAAGCTAAAGAACACAGTACAAATCACCAATTCTGGCCTCACAATCGACGAGCCGCTTAAACGAAAGCCGAGAGTCGTCGTTATTGGAGTACCGACATCGATGCCCGAAAAGGAAGTTTTCTCCTGCATCTTCCACCAAAATTTTGCCGAGACTCACAACTGTGACCTTGAAAAGTTTTTGAGCGCCATAAAGTTAAGCCACAAGTCGGGCAAGAAGAACGCTGAGTCCTGCAATTATGTTATCGAAGTTCCAGCCGCCATACGTAAAGCACTCATCACCAAGAACAGGGTTTTCTTGAACTGGTCCTCGTGTCCTGTGAGGGATTTCACTCTGGTAACGCGCTGCTACAAATGCCAGCAGTATGGTCACGCGGCGAAGTTTTGTCGCGAGGCAGCTCATACTTGTGGACACTGTGGCGGCATCGGCCACACAAACAAAGAATGCCAGAAGACAGCTGAAGATCCAAAATGTGCCACCTGCTTGTTCTATAAGAAGCCCGGTAACCATGTAACTGGCTCTGCCGACTGCCCAGCAAAATTAGCGGCAGAAAAGAGATACATCAATTCCATACATTATGGGGTTGCCTAAGGGATCAGCTATACCGGAGGTTCTATAGTTATTTTTTTTACATTCATATTAATTTATTTCGTTGTCTTATTCCTATCTTTTTGTTATTAGTTTATTATTTTTCATATGATTTTTCCATATTTTAGTAGGTATTACGATGATTGGATTATA
This sequence comes from Eupithecia abbreviata, assembly GCA_943735965.1. Taxonomy (NCBI): domain Eukaryota; kingdom Metazoa; phylum Arthropoda; class Insecta; order Lepidoptera; family Geometridae; genus Eupithecia; species Eupithecia abbreviata. The sequence goes on from OX030973.1 coordinate 11,745,189, forward strand.
GTATTGATTGATTGAGGTAGGTAGGTGGCGCAATGTATGTCAGTAAGATGACACAGAAAAGACATTGGCCTTGTTAAAGTAGGCTAGTAATTTTGTACCTAAGCACATTTATTTCATGTTAGTTTAGCGTAGTTAGCATAATTAAGTTATTTTTCAAATTTGCACCGTTGCTTTGTTTTATTATGACTACTGATTGATGTGATTATATTTTTTTCGTTTTAAGCACTTTCTGCCTGAGATACAGGTCTTAACCTAGTTCAGGCAAATGTATTATTTTAGACCTTAAGAACATAAGATAATTGACTCATGAAATCCATTTAGTCCTAAGTTGTTTTGAATAAAATTATTTATTTATTTATTATAAAATATATCCATGTAATCTATTGTATTCAGTAAACCAGATATCTAGTACCTATAACACACCGTCTGGTCTGGCTCTTACCATGGGCCTAGATAATGCTGCGGGGATTGTACAGCATTATTTATTTATAAATAAATAAATAATTAATGCAAAATAAATAAATAAATAATAATACAGCATTATTTATTTATAAATAAATAATGCTGCTTACCATGGGGCTAGATAATGCAGTGTGGATTACATTATCTAGCCCCATGGTAAGCATAGCTTGTGTTATGGGTACTAGATAACTGATATACATAATACAATACATTACATAGATAGATATTTTTTATTATACATAGAAAACGACCAGAACACCCGTAACAAATATCTGCAGATCGTACACACAATTGTTCTGAGGCGGGAATCGAACCCGCAACCTCCTGCGTCGCAGGCGGACCATCGCCCACCGCGCCACATCGGTCGTCGATTTATTTATTTCATGAGTCGGATTCGCAAAGTGACGCCCGTGCCTTCTCGCTCCTAGACAAATTGCATAGAGCTAAGGCATTTATTGGTTAAAATATCCATTTCTAGACACCTTTGAGCCACAAATTCAATTTGTTGCCTATCGCTTGTTCCTTTCAACGCCATTTTCGAGAGAAAGATTGATAGTGAACTATACATATACATAGTGTTTGAACAAAACACTTTGTTTTTTTTTGTCATTCCTTAAAATTGCTGCACTTATTCTTGCTTCGTCCCACCTCACGAAACTGTCTAACATAAAACTACAAATACAGAGTACCTAATAAACCATTGTTTTGTGACAATCTTTACTAGATTGTCATTGTAATTTGTATGTGTTTATTTCGTGCAATTGAGGTATTCAAACGAAAGGCCGCGAAATGTTCAGTCTATTTTGAATCAAATTATGGTAAAGTCGTAAACACAGACCGTCGATAGAATAATAAATAAATAATGTTGGAAATTCACACAACATCATCTAGCCTCAAGCTAACCAGAGCTTAATTTTATGGGTATATATATTATACATAGGAAATACTCAGAGTTCCCTAATCAAAATTTTGTAAACAACAATTTAGTCCCGTCCCGAGGCGGCAATCGAAACCGCAACGTGCTGCGCTACGGAGGTCGTCTAATATTTGTCGAATTCGTCTAATATCAGGCACGGTGGGTGAAGGTACACGGTGGATGAGGTTGCTGGTTTGAACCCCGCCTTGGGACAAATATTAAACAATCGGCAGGTCTTAATGGCGGGTGCTAGGGATTTCTATTTATAAGTAGTATATATCATATAATGCATGCATGACATTACAAAGGTAATTTCGAACCCGTTTCTATTTTGCCATATCCAGACCAGTAGTCGGTACATGACACTTTATTGCCTATATTAGCCCACAGCTGACATACTACGATATAGGCCTCCCCCAATGAGCGCCATAGCGCCCTGTCTTTATTGATTAACAGAGTGAATTTAGTAACGTTAACGAAAAAATTAAATTGTTTTATATAGGTACGTAAATTATTGCAGTTATATAGTCCTCAGGAACGCCAAACGCACAAAAATAACACATTATTATAACTTTACTTAATTAAATTATACCTACCTAATAATGTCACTTACCACACAATACTTGAGAACTAACTTCGGTAAACATTGTTCGCGGCCGAGATTCTCAAGTAGTTAATGTGATTGGTCATGTTTCAATAGTAAAATAAATATAAAGCTCTAAGGATGAAGCTCTCGACCTATCCGATAAGTGATAAGCTGCCTTATCTCAAGAAATGTTTGTATGAAATTCTATTTCTAGCCTATCTAGCTAAATATATTATCTACTAGCTGCGCCCCGCGGCTTCACCCGCGTAGAAATCTATACATCATGTCAAATGTTTATAAACATTCCTCTTCTTCTCTATCTATTAAAAAACAGCATCAAAATCAGTTATATATAGTATATATAGGTTAAAGTATAGGTTTAAAGATCTAAGCATACATAGGGACAGACATAGAGCAGGAAGCGACTTTGTTTTATACTATGTAGGTTGCTTACAAACTTAAGGCGGTAGCACGACCGACGCGCACTACCGCCGCCACCTAATTAATTTTATTACTAAGTTGAACAAAGGAAATTTCGAAAATGTCATTGGGCCGTTTGTGATACTTAGTTTTTTTTAATGCCTATGTCATAGGTCATAGTTTCATTTTGTATAGTTTAGGCAGCGATACGATTTTGTCCATGGTTGCTACCAAACTCTATTTTCGCATCATTCATGCCGTGGAACTCTCTTATTAAAAAACACTAGACTTAACACCATTATTTTTCTATTATTTCGCATGTTATATGTTGTTTTTTGGTTTGAGTCTCTAAAATATAAATAGGCAACTGATAAGTATTTTGATAGCCAATTTCTAAGAATACAATGCCAAAAAAAAATTAATGAAAGTTTTTGCTTACCTACTCGTAAATATATAGGTTGGGATTTATAAATTTGTTAACTGATTACTGCAACATTTAAATTTGTTAACAGATAACGAAATATAAATCAAATGTAATTTTTTTTACATCTCTATTTATTATTCGTCAAAAAGTGGTAACCCGCTATCTGTCACGTAACGCTGGAAAATGATTATTTATCCTATATATAATCATTTTCCATATATATATATATACTATAATATTATAAACGCGAAAGTTCGTAAGTATGAATGGATGGTTGTTTGTTACTCTTTCACGTAAAAACTACTGAATGGATTTTAATGAAACTTTACAATAATATATGTAGCTTATACATCAGAATAACACATAGGCTACAATTTATAAAGATATTATATTTTATAGTATATTATCCAAAATATCTATTACCACGCGGGTGAAAATACGGCGCGCAGCTAGTGTAATTATATGTATGTAAAGTATTATTATTAGTATTGTATCCGTTTCATTTATTGTGAGATTTCTGAAATTCCTTCAATTTTGGAAGGCTTAATTAGCTGTGGCATATTAGTGTGTCGGCGTCTGTCATCTTTGACATTTGCAGAGCCTTATAACCTATAATATCCGCTTCTACACGCAGCCTTGCACATGTTTTTATTGGATAATAAAGCCTCTGCCTGGGATACTATCTATCCCCAAATCTTATTTATATTCGTTTAGCCTTTTATAAGCGTAAAAAGGAAACAAATAGGTAGAGTTACTTTCGTATCCAGAGTATAGCCAAGAAGAAAACAACTTAAAGAAGCTGTACCTCTACTTTAGCTTCAATAGAAAGCTGTTTTGCCTTCTGACAAATTAATTTTCATTTACAAATTTAGTATAAAACTGATACAGAGGGTAACCTGATCCTGACGTTTGTACGGTGAGTTTGTATAGTCTGGCAAACTTTCTCTCTTGCGGCGGTGGGGAACTCATGTGAGTAATAAAGCCTCTCCACACTCGCACGCGAATAACGTGTGAAGCCGAAAACTACCCGCTATCTATGAGTTTGGATCCTATTCGTATAGTCTTCACAGCTTCGCGTCCTGTTCGAGTCTCGTTCCCGTAGTGTGACGATTTTTGTCCCGCGATGAAGGTTTTGCAATGCTCGCGCATTATTCGCGCGCGAGTGTGTAGGCCTTGGCAGATTTACCGCGATTCGCACCGCTGCGCTGCTGCCCCCCCCGCCGTCTGCACCTCGTTTTCACGCGGTGATTTTCGCGCGTGAGTGTGGAGAGGCTTACAGAGACGAAGTTTTGCCACACATGATAGAAGTAACTCCGAATTTTAAATCTGAGCGTATTTATTTGATAACTACACCCAGCCATTTTACTATCATATTAGAAAGGGTTTTTATAAGCTATTTGGGAAATAGCAGTGCTTATAAAAATTAAGTCTTTAAAAACAGAAGTTAATGTCTAAATTGTCCTCAAAAATAAAAACAAGCAAATACATAAATTCTAAAATTTACGTTTAATTACATAACTCCCAAACTATTGGACTTTTTTTTATTTTGGTATCTGATTGGCCATGACCCCAAAGAGATTTTACATATAGAGACGTCATACTCATTGTAAAGAAATAAAAACATTGCGATATTTTACTATAGCTAGCGTCGACGTTAACGCCGCATGGCATTATCTCTGTCACTCATAATCGTAACGCATTGCTTGTCTCGTTCGTGTTGGTGGCAAAGCGGCAACAGCGCGGCAGTGATTTTAGTTCGAACAGACGAGACGCCGCACGGCATATGGCCTTAGCTCTGTCACTCATAAACGCAACACACGAATTACTTGTCTCGTTCATGTAGGTGGCAAAGCGGCAACCGCGCTGCATTGATTTTGAGTAAAATTAAATGTATTTTATGATTTTCCATTTTAAACAGTACAAAACAAATAGAAGACATAAAAAGACACATCTTTCTTGCTTTTCACAACCGTCCCATAGTAAGTATTGCACTTTCTAAACGCGCAACATGGCATTTTAATATTTTTCATACTAGCAAAATTAGCTGCCCTTTTAGAGCTCACCTCACAGTAGTGGTGGAGACTTTTAGTATGTTTCTCTCATAACTAGTCCAAACAAAGTTCCGCAGACAAACTTTCTGCTTCCAACATTTCCATCCACAGTTCTTCGTTGGACTTTAAATTCGAAAAGTATGTAACGTGTTATAAGAGTTCGTTTCTCCTCGTCCAATATTTACAGAGTTCTCAGTTGAAGGTTTGTTTTGTTTTTCGCGCGCATCTTTGTACAGTTCTTCTTATTTAAATTTGCCTAGCTTTGGCGCTTGGAGACTGATTTAAGAAGAACATCTTCATCAGCCTTTGTTGACCCACTGCTGGGCTGGGCCTATCTATGTCCTAGAGGTCTATTTTAAACATCCAACACGAAATATCTGGGTCAGATGTTGCGTAGTTTTCTGTTTCATAATGTCATTGACGTTCTCCTTGTGCGAAGTAGGCAAGAGGAGGAGGTCTAAGTGCCATAAGCCATAAGTTTGTATTTCTTTAGGCTTACAAATAATAAGCCTAAAGAAATACAAACTTATGGTTTTGATTTTTGGTACAACTAGACAATAATTAGTTTTGCTTATCCGGGGGCTAGACGATGCTGTGTGGATTGTCCAGCATTAATATTATTTATGTTTCTCGTTTCCATTATCTCGGGCCTTATAGTGACCAAGTCCGTATTAAAATTATTATCTACTAGATGACCCCGTCCGTAAAAAAATACAAATAGTTGGACAACAATAATAAAATCGATTACAACTACTTCATAATCAAAATAAATTGTTATAAAATCGGATCGGATTAGAACATGACTATTTGATTGTCAGTCGAAATACCGAACAATAAGTAAGAGAGTGGAACAACCTACAGTGAGGATAATGACAGGTACTCGAAACAATACGGTGTATTGATCTAAAGAGGGGACGGACGCGGACGTTGCAACCCTTGTCTGTACTTAGCTCACTGGCAGTCTGGTCCAGGAGCCAGTGACAGAGTTTCATGACCAAGTCTCTCCCAAGCAAAACTTCGTAATATGATTTGGTTTCAAGTCAGAATTCTGGAATGTGCAAATTTTAATTTCTGATTTGAACCATGGGAATAATGTCGTCATCGCTGCCACTGATCAACCCACCCACGGATTCGCAGCTAAAGGTCACGAGTATTCATAATATAAAATCCCTAATGCATTTTACGAATTTTCGCTCAGGAGGAAATAATTGACCAAATGTACCTGGCTCCCGGACCAGTCTGGCAGATTAATTAAATGTCGCTTGCGGCTAGTAAGTCAAATTTAGAAAGAGTGAAATGGTTTTCTCTGATATCCTAATAATTAATTATCTACGTATTCAGGCAACGCAATACTAATTAATAAAACTCATGCCATGCCTCGAGTTAATTAAAGCACAAATCATCTAGCCCCAAGTCAAGTTCTGCTTAACTTGAGGCTAGGTGATGCTGTCTGGAATGCCATTACTTATTTTTACTAAGACATATCGGGTCATATGACCTATTAACAAAAGCTATGTGCTGGCTAATCTAGAGTATAGAATCTATCGATGTCTTAGGGTGGTGTGGTTCGTACACGTTACCACAAGGTAACTTGTTTGTTTTTCATGTAGGATGAGTAATTCTATGATTTACCTATAGTCTAGTCTATAATATGAAATCTATTCATTCCTAATTCTGGTAACCACAAGATAATTTGTTTTGATAGACAGATTGATTAACTCTGTTGTTCATCTACGATGAGTACTTCTGTGATCTAGTCTTGTCTAAAGTAAAGCACAATAGATATTAAATAGGTATTGTGTTGTGTGGCGGGTCGGCGGCGTTGGACTAACAGAGAATGCGCCAAGGTAGAACATTAATTACTCCAAATAAACAATGATACTGCTGGGGTAAATGTGTTCTTGAGTGGAGACCGCGACTCGGCAAACATAGGACACCCTCCAGCAAGGTGGGATGACGACTGGCGAAAGTCAGCAGGCAGATGCTGGTTGCGGCAAGCTGAAGACAGGGCGCTATGGCAGTCATTAGGGGAGGCCTATGTTCTAAGGACTATTAAAGTTATTCTAAGAATAACTTGTGGTTTGGTAGAATATCAAATTTTCAGTCTTTAGTAAGAGTCCGTTTGCAACGTCCTAGCGTATTAATATAACATGTCAAGGTCAGCCTACGCCACCAGTAGTGGACGCAGTCGGGTGGCTGAATGATGATGATGATATAAATGAAATGAAATTTTTATTTATTGCATAGAAACATGGACAAAATTATTCTAGAACAATCATTTTTCTAAAGATAAAAAATAGTTAAGTACTTACTCTTACTAAATCTATAATTAAATAATGATGGACAATCCACACAGCATTATCTAGCCGCAAGCTAAGCAGATCTTGTGTTATAGGTACTAGATGACCGATTTATTATACAATACATTACATAGATAGATATTTTTTATTATATATAGAGAATGACCCGGCACAAATATTTGCAGATCGTACACACAATTTTTCCGAGGCGGGAATCGAACCCGCAACCTCCTGCGTCGCAGGCGAACTTTCGCCCGCAACAGGGGTCGTCCATCCAATCTATGGATACATTGATTGAATTGGCTAGCTTTATATATCTGCGCTAGGCTTGTAAAGCCTGTGTTATAGACATCTATGCCATCCCTCATTAAGTCATTACAGTGGCACTGATTACAATTTATGATCATGATATACATTAAACTTTTGAAACTATCATGGTAATTAACACTAAAGTCATTTAAAGAAAACTCGGAAATCAAATCGTGGTAAATATCCCGTTTTAAATTACTTTAGTGATGATACATGTACATGTATTGAACTCGCCGTTTGTTTTTAGGATTGATTGAGTTTGAGATGGAAGATGCAAACGTTCCCGGTCATGGTGTCATAAAGCTGAGGAGTAAGCAGCTGGTCGACGCTCAAGTCAGCGAGTTTGATGTGAAGTAGCAAAAGAATGCGAAGAAGTGGAGTGAGCCATCTGATTCATGATTGCTTTTCATAAAGGTACAAGGCCGAGATGGGCTGCAGACTGCAACCGCAGCAGGCGACCGCAGTGCTGCCTGCGGTCGCGGTTGCTTCTATTTTCAACACAGCACTGGCGCTGCAGTCTGCGGCCGCTACGCGCCGCGGCCGCAGGCCGCATTGTTTCCGCGCTTGGAATAAATTTCATAGAGATGCATAGAAACAAGTCGCTTGCAGCCTGCAGCAGCAGTTTGCGACCTGCGGTCCATCTTGGAATTGCACCTTAAAGTGTCATTGACGTTGCTCGCGCATTTTCCAGTGTTCTATGTCAACTACCCTGTTTTAAATTCACATAAGTACTTGGTGGTCAATATTAAAATATATTTTATATTCTTAACATTGTTTTTTTGAGATCTCAAATTGACAAGGACTGTGAGATGTACTTATAGAACAGTACGTTCGTTCAGACATCTAACTATCCAAAAGCCACACTATAATCACTAGAAGCAATACAGAGAAAAGACTAAATACACCAAAATTTTATAATCTTTATGGCAAACGGACCTCTTGGTTTTTCATAGGCACATCGGTCGTCAAAATAATCCTAAATTGTGCTTACAATGGATGCTTCTTGTTATGTGTGATTCAAAACAATCAAATTAAATATATAATTATTATCTTCATGGTTGTTCTTCAGTTTAATTTCTCGCGTTTGATCTAAGATAGTGGTATTACCAAAGAATATTCGCAAAATCATACATATTCCAAATAAACCAGATGAACTACACTACATTAACTCTGGAATTGTTTTAGTCTTTTATCGTTGCTTTTGCTTTTAATTCTACAAGATGATAACCTGGATTATATTCCGTAGGTTTTTAAAATTATTTCTTATTCATAAGGTAAGTATGCGTGCTAAAACTAATCAATAGTTATTTAATTAACTTACCAAAGGATATTAAGGATACAAAGGACTGTATAATATAAGGTATTAAACTAACTTACATAAAAAGCATCATATTTGTTCGTCAGTCTTCGTTCTTGATTTTGCTTAGCTCTTCTCTCTCGTTTGATGATCAAAGATAACGTTACTATTTGGAATACTACTGTTGGTTTAACACAGTTGAAGCAGACCAATATATGTATGTAGTATAACGCTACTAATTACACTCTGGAATCCTTCTGAAAACCCGCAGAGACCCGGTATCCAGCGTTCTCATCTTCATTTTAAATCGTCGAATAAAACAAAATATGTATAATGTGTTGTTTACTAAGTTTGTTACTAAGAAGATATCCTTCGAAAGAAAATTTTCTTTGAAATTCGAATAAACCTCTCTTCAGAAGGCATAAAAAACGAATGCTGCGAAAAACGTCACCAAAATTTTATTATGTACTCGCAGAAAGTGTGAAAAGTAGATAATTTACTCGTGCATAAAGCTCATCATATCATATAAGCGATCATCTTTGCTTTGGGCATGATTATATCCCTCTTGCACTCAGGATTCACTGAGTAGAGTTCTGGGCTATAGTTTGAACGCTGTATCGCTTCCTAGGAAAGTGCGGCGAGGTGGGGGCGAGGAAGAAAGAGCAAGAGTACACGTTGCCGGCAGACTGATGGATCGGAGCGGCCGATATTTCCCCCCCGTCTCGCCGCTCGCATACCTCAGGCGCGGTACAGCAGTTTCGGTCAAACTATAGTACATATGTAGGTAATGGATTTTTAATCAACCTTGAATAACTATTTCTTCATTTTCCTTACGCTGCCGCTGTACACCCTTTCTTATAGCTTTACTGAAATTCGACAAAGAGTGCTCTCCCGCTATAAGGCTCCCGAAAGCAGGGATTGCAATCTAAAAAACCGGACCCTGTAATCCGGATCTGCCAACATAAGACTTCTACCGGATCCGGTGATACGTAATTCCGGAAGCGTATGAGCTAATATGATTAATTATTTTTTTATGCAATTTGAACGATCTTGGTCTTTAGTCGTTTAGGCTTTTCGTTTTATTTCTGTAAGTTAGCTAGATAAAAACTACTTTATTAAAGTGAAGGTGCTTTCAGGTAACAACTTATAATGACTTGATAATCACTTAGATAACATTAAAGTACCTACTAGTTCTATCTCCTTATTTCTTATACAGTCTGTTTTTATTAACTGGGACAGTATGAGAGCGGAACTAGTTATTCATTACTGGCTGTGTATTTTCAAAGATATATCTACTATCTATACTCGCTTTCGGTGAACAAAGATGTGCTTATAAAAAGAATGGCCAATCAGATAGTATCTGACTGATCCTACTAATATTATAAACGCGGAAGTTTGTAAGTATGGATGGATGGATGGATGTTTGTTACTCTTTCACGTAAAAACTACTGAATGGGTTTTAATGAAACTTTACAATAATATAGCTTATATATCAGAATAACACATAGGCTACAATTTATAAAGATATATTGTATATTATCCAAAATATCTATCACCACGCGGTTGAAACCGCGGGGCGCAGCTAGTTTATAATACAACGCCACTGCCCAGGACTTCTTTGCACAGAAATCGGTTCTTCGCTTCGCGTCTTCATTCCTTGCTTCTACATAAATAAGCATAAAAAAAATAAAAAATAAAAACTAGCTAACATTGTTTTTATTTATCAATTTGTACTGATGACACGTCCTATAAATTATCTTTATAACATAAACCAAGCGTCTAGCCATTGTTAGATATGGAGCTCTACCATTCCGTAATACAGTTTTATAACTAGCATGGAAGGAACAAGAAATGCAACACATAGAAGCCTTGAAGTAGGTTCTAAGTTGTATAGTCCATAGTATACGTAGGGTAAAGGGAGGTAATTTCGTGATACATTTGATATTTTATGTCAATTCTCCCCCTGTTCCACATATCCCTACTGCTCTATTTCTACTGGTAGGGAAGAAAGGATTTTTTTTCCACATTTTCTACTATTAATCAGTTAATTTACCCAGATAATAGTTTTTTGTTTAGGGCATTCGTTTTATAATAGTGTTTATGAACGAAATACTACTTATATGCTTTGATAAATAATTATGTTATTCTACATTGTATATACATATAGGGAAGTTCGTGAGTTGTACTGTTAATGTCGTGATATAAGGAAGGTAACATCGTGATAGGTAAAACATACAGGGTTTAAAATAATAAAGAGTACAATAATACTAAAAAAAGCTTTATTGTTCTAATTCTGCACATGCATCACACTGGACATAGACTTCGTTCTCATTCGGGGCAACTTTCAAGCATATATTATGATAAGGGCGACCACAGTAGGAACATTGGATCCATTTCTTGCCATTTTTTAATCTAACGTCAGTGGAATATGCTGTGTCACATACAGAACATACCCAATCGTCATCGCTAGTTTGATTTTCTTTATCTTTTCTTTTTCTATTCTTTTTAGCAGCAGCAGGACCTTTAACTTTCGACCAGCAATAGCATCATAGTTTTTTGTATTTACAGTTTCTTTAGCATCATTTTCTTCTACATATTGTGATGATTTTCTTCTACATTAAAGACTACCTTAAAATTGGAAATTAAAAAAACATTCATTATAAAATAATACAATTCTATAAACCCCCTAAGTTAACACTTCTAATCCTATAAGACATAAGATAGCAGAAGAAATAGAATAATCACATTATATTATGGTATAATTTATTCAAGGGTTCATGTCTTCGTGTGTGTCAAGGGTGTCACGCCCTTCTTTTGGCGGATTATTTTTGGTGTCTACTACCGATTCCCCGCATTAATTTTTATTTTTAATTTTTAATAAAGTGACATTGTTCCCACTGCTGGTAAATTCACGTTTTATATAAAAAACAGTATCCCCAAGTCGAGAATACTTCGATGATGTAAAGCGGGAATAATCCCCTTTTGGTCGGGGCTTAAAAGATTACTCTAAATTAATCCATCTCGGCAACTGAGCAATAACGTCAAGTGAATTTTATTACCAATAAGTTTATTTCGATGTTAAATTTTAATAACATTCCATCGCATTATCTCGTTATCAAGCCTCAACACATAACCAATATTGATTCCGAGAACTAACCACACTACTGTGTTCACTGATAAAGTGAAGTGGTTACAGTGAAGGTGTTAAAGAATTGTTTTCTGTAGATCTTTGAAATTCTACTCTTCATTACAACATCTACTAGGAAAGTGCCAACATATTCTTAGTGCTATGAACATTTTCAATCGGTAGGTTAGTAGATATGAGATAATTGTTATCGCTGGTTATCTATTACAGAGATAGTGCGAGGGACACGAGTTTTGTAAGAAAGCAAGGCCTGTTTAATCGTCGGTCTGTTTGGCAACATGTTTGCTCCGAAGTGACGTATGCGCGACGTGGTTTTCTGTACACCTTACTTGATACTTCCTAAGAAAATATATACTTTGAAGATCGAAGTGAACAATATTACCATTCGAGTGCTCGCCTTTTATTGGCTATGATTCGATACAGTAGGTACCGACGTCGGCGATAAATTGTTATCGTAGAACTTCCTTCACTACGTCGGATCGGTTTGTACAGGTGTTTAGATGTGCGCAACTATCATAAAATAGTTTTGTGAACTGAAAATAATGTGTAAGTGGTTTTTAAAATAGTAAAAGTGATTGTGAAGCATGAAAATATGGAGAGGATGAAACAAAAGTCAAAGAAAGAAAAGCCTAATAAATACTTGGAGAAGGAAAAATCTTCCTCGTTCATATCAGACGTCAAGGCGTTTAAAGAAAATTTAAAAATAAGAGAAATATTGAAAACAGTAAAAATGAATAGTAGTATGCGGATCAAGGCACCTCGCGGAAGTAAGGTTATGCAAAATAAAGATTTCAATGATAACGAAGACATGTTTGATGATATGGTGGTCAGTGGAGGTCAACAGGTGGATGAACCGCCGAGTGCCACCAACTTTGTCCTTAATAATGAAAATGAATCTGAAATACATCATGAAAAATCCATCGAGGAAGAAAAAAAATTACCTACACTTATTGAAAACCAAACTGATAATGCCTCCAGTATATTTCAAAAATCTAAAAGTCTCTCTGAGGGTATAGATGATTATAGTAAAGGTGACAACACATCAAACACTCCAGAAGTTCCGCTTCCACTTGCTGAGAGCGCTGGAGCTAAATCTCGTGATAGGAAGCTGTCACTCGATCATACAATATTGCTGAGGCGTGAAGGTCTGTCTCAATCCGAAGTAGATTTAAACTACATAGGGAAGTCGCCTTTGGAGAGAAAATCATCCTTTTTTAGAAAAAAGCTGGATAGTTTTGTGAGGAACACCACAGAGATATTCAAGCGGCAGTCTATGAGCAGTAAATCCACCAGTTCTCCGATCACTTCGCGGAGAGACTCCACCAGCTCAAGGATGTCGGTTTCCTTGCAGTCTCTGAATGAAGATTCAGCATTTTTTGAAGAGTTTAAAAACATACCGTTGAATACGTACCGAGTAAGTTATCTTAGTTTATACTTTAAGGCAAATAATAAAGTTTCTGCTTGCGGCTTCGCACGCGCTGTTTATATCTCATGAGAACTGATTTTTGAGACATAAAATAGCAATTTGAACGCCTTGTACATCCAAACAAACTTTAGCTCGATCGGCTTAGTGGTATCGGCGTTAAAAAGTTACGAACATTAAAATTAAATCAAAATCAAATATATTAAATTTTTATTGTGCTCTAAATGCCAAACTAAATATGAAATAACTTGTATTTATGAAGTAGTGCTCCTTTGGTCATGACAGTTATGTTGTCACATAATGGTAAGTAGTATACTATAGTTAAATAAGGTGAATTAGGTATGTTTCCAAGTAAGAGGTAAACTCGGAGACTTGATGGCCTGGTTTTGAAATTATTTTACCCAAAGAAAACTATTGTATGCAAGAGTTAATTTATCTTTAAGTCACTTAGAGATAAATTATGTTAAGTCACTTAAAGATAAATTATCTTAAGTCACTTAAAGATAAATTAACGTGAGCGAAGCTTGCAACTGAAGCTATGTAGTACCTATCTAATGTTGGTCTGAAGCTAAAACTCCTTATAATTCACATACTCATTGGTCTATAAAAGTTTCATAATTTAAGATAAACGTTGTTTTTTTTGTTTTCCCACTTTTTTATGATTTTCTGTCGTTCAAGACGACATTGTACTCTCCTATTTATTAAGTATAGGTTACATGAAAGTTTTGCTTGCGTACGCACAAAAGCAAACGAAGAGATATACATATTTTGCCATGCTTGAAAACACTTTTCGCCAAATTAAGCGCGTAGCTTGAAAATATAAATCTTAAATGTATTTATATGACACTTATCGATTAAATAAAAATTTTGGATTTTTGAAGCGGACTATTATCACTATAAACCTAATTGAGGCACTTTTCTAATATGGGTGAGATACCCTTTTTGTATTTGTAAAAATACTCTTTGTGTCAAATAGAGCAGAGAATTTAATAAATAATAACAATAACATAAATAAAAACTTACTATAGAGTAGCTGTAAGTCTAGATGCAGCCTTCAGGTTGTTTTTTTAATTTGAGGGTAGAAAGGTACCTAACTTTCTTCATTAATAAATTAAATGAAAACGAAGGTAATTAAGAAACTTCATTAACTTGCGAGCGAGCTTGCTTACTTGCAAAGATTTTCACTTGGTTTTGTAAGTATTAAGACTTCTTCAGTTGGTCATCCATCCGAGACGAGTCCCTTGAACTTATAAACATTGTTTTTTACTGTTCTCAAAATATAGGATCTCCTATATTTTGAGAACAGTCCAACATCTATAACAAGTATCCTATATTACTTTGATATCCAACATGCACATCGCAAGGGCGCAACAATAAAAAAAATATTTGTATTATAAGTTCTTGGTGACGACTATTTTCAAATTACATAATTGTGCTGTGCGGCAGCGGTGCGGTGCAGATCTGCGACAACCTCTTACTGAAAGTTTTCAAATTGAAGCTATAGTATATAATGTATTTATTGTGTGGCACATGCGACATTTCTGTGTATATAATACTGGACATAATACTGGACAATTCAACACACAGCATTATCTACCCCCATGGTAAGCAGAGCTTGTGTTATGGGTACTAGATAACTGATATACATAATACAATACATTACGTAGATAGATATTTTTTATTATACATAGAAAACGACCAGAACACCCTGAACAATTATCTGCAGATCGTAGACACAATTGTTCCGAGGCGGGAATCGAACCCGCAACCTCCTGCGTCGCAGGCGGACCTTCGCCCACAGCGCCACATCGGTCGTCAAAGATGTGTGTATGAATAAAGAGACGAACAAATTTTTGTCAACTGCTTGGCGGCTCGCCCACAGCTGGTTGTTGATTGATATCCGACAGAATAACCCTCATATCTTTAGTCATACCATTGCAGACAATACCATTGATGGTACAATTGGCATCGATTTGTCCCGATTGTACCATTGATGGTACAACTGGCACCGAACGGTACTGACTTGTCGCCGTCGGACCATTTGTACCACTAGGCAGTACCATTGATGGTACAATTAGCACTGATTTATCCCAATTGTACCATGATAAATAAACCTAGGATTCCGCCATGGGTTTACCTATTGGCCTCTGAACATCTACGAAAGGTGATGTAGGTTGTTTCTCACCTGTTCTATTGAGTAGTTCTGTTGACAGAACTAACCAGCAAAAAAATTTACGGTGCAGACGTAACTGGTTAGTTATGTTTGAACCATTCAAATTGAAATAACTACAGAAACTTGCTTTCCTCGCCGTAGAGAAACTCAATAAAAAATTATTTATTTAGCGTTTGTTTTTGAATAGAATGTACACAAAATATAACAAAAAAATAAACCTTGAATGCTCCTCAAAAGAGCTTGTTGTTATTTATAACGGATTTTGGAGACAATCACAATCACATTTATGACAATGAAGCCTACTAGCGACTACTAGCGACTAAGCATACCGAACTCGAGTATGTTTTGAAGGAATACTCGAGGCACTTGAGACGAGTTTGAGTGAAGGATTAGTTAAAGAATTATCTAAAGATATGGGGATAAGTAAAACTTAGTTTTGTTAATGCTCTTAAAATTCTAGGATCAGGAAGGCAGCGTATCAAGCTTAGCTACACCTCGGACGGACTCCACGCTCTCTGTTAATGTGAACGATAGGATGCTTGAGCAGGCAGAGATGGCCAGCAGCCCTTTACCGGAAGACCAGCTGGCTGATACTCCTGCCACCAGCACATACAGTAAGTAAACCAAACACTTTGTACTAGTAAATCGCAGCCGCACTGCAAGATGGATGATGGAAGATAGATGGACGATGACATTGGCCCTAATTCCAAAAAATAATCACTTTAAAATAATAATGGTATCGTCTCAGAATTACACATTTTGGCATTTTACCGCTAATTAAAGAAACTACAGATGTAAGGACGATAGTGTCACAGGTGATGTTAAAGCCATTATATCAATCTCACCGAGCGGATAGCACCGCACGCACCATCGAGTTACTTTCATCTATGGACGATACTGCGACAAAACCATAATAAATGATAAATTAATATATTGCTAGGTGCTCACATTATGTTGGTCCTATTGGACTAAGAGCCTGCGACCGCCAGTCCTTCGTCATTTTTATAAAAGCTGAGACGTGTAAACGTAATCTGAAGTGGAGACCACGACTCAGCTAGGTGGGATTTTGACCTGCGAAAGACTGTAGGTAGATCTGCATGCGTCAAGCTGAGAACATGACGTTATGGCGCTCATTAGGGGATGCCTATATCCAGCAGTGGATTAACATAAGCTAATGATGATGATCTCAGACCCGCCGCCGCGTTTGCGAATATGTGATGCATAAAAGAAATTTAAAAACTTCTCCTAATTAATTTCCATTATGTTTCTGCTTGGCTTTAGCGGATATATAAAGTTTTAGTTCTATGTAATTCTATAAAAAAATCACTAATTACTAAAACTCTCAGAAACCTCCATAGGGTGCATATTCTAATTAGCAATTAATATGCGCATATTTTGTCTGAAATTAACAATGAGGGAACCGATTTTTGCCCGCTGAGCAACTTTATATGCATCAATTAAATAGTAAAGTTGGTAGATCATCATCATCCTCTATTAGTCTACTGCTGGACATAGGCCTCCACTAATGAGCGCCATAGAGCCTTGTCTTCAGCTTGACGCATCCAGTATCTGCCTGTAGTCTTTTGTAGGTCGTCATCTCTCCTGCAGCGTGTTTCACAATCTCACTGGGTAACGTTTTCACTCGGTAGCGGTTCGTTTCCGAGTTCGATTTTGAAATATGCGATTCACAACAACCGAACACTGAAAAATTTGACATTTCGATTCGAAATCGACCAAAATTTTCACGGAATCATTCCGAGTGGTATTTGCCTGCCGGAATCTCTAACGAGAATGGGTTTTCTTACCAAATATCTTGATTTTAGGTCGACCGGAAGTAGGTATACTATAGGTTTAGGTCCCTTGTGAAAACCAAGAAAAATAATTTTGAAATAACTACAAAGGAAACTAGGAAGCTCAAGTGGCTACCTATACGGCTTCGCCGTAATTCTCATATCCTATCTCTTCTCTATAATATTCTATTTCTTCTTTTTATCTATTTTCTATTTTCTCTGGCCTCTGCACCCCCTTATCTCAAAGAGCGTTTCACCTTTCTTCATCTTTCTCACACTCTTTCTCTGCGCTCTTCGGCAACCCTTATGCTTCAAGTACCAGCTGACTCTACTTCTTTCTTCGCCCATTCCTTTACTGCCCGGGCTGTTCAACTATGGAACGCATTACCAGTTTCGGTGAGGCGTGCTAAGTCGCTACCAAACTTTAAAACTATGTTAAAGGAGCACTATTTGTCCTGCTGTCACTAATGCATAACTGAGTCCCTATGTATATAAGTAATATAAGTATATATATTTTATGATATGTATGTAGTATATTTCCATGTAAGTATTATAAGTATTTTATTTTATTTTTAATATATGTATAACCTGCAAGCACACAGATCCCCTGGTACTGTCCACGATCCTATCCATCCATGGTTGTCTGGTAGAGATTGCTTTTGAGCGATAAGACCGCCAATTGTATCTAGTTTTTTTAAGTTTTTATTTTACATTGTCATTTTATACTTAGTGTGCAATAAAGAATTATCTATCTATCTATCTATCTACAAACATAAGTCCTATACGATTTTGGTCCATAACGAGAATTGAAGAGAATCGCATGAACTTAAACATGAGCTCATAGCATTCCAGCCAGTGTTCGGTTAAGCAGATAATGTAAATGTAAAATGACTTCATGTATAATTTCAATCCTAATAATTTACTTCTCAATATTTTACACCAAACTTTACATTAATTTTACAATGTTGTTTTCCACAAGTTACTCAAGTTTGTCAATTTTCAATCTCAACTCAAAACTCAAACGTTTTACCGTCAACGGTAAAAAAGAAATTTTAAAACGAAAAGCATTTGCAGAAAACACGCTGGACACTTTTCTTTAGCTTACTCACTAAATGAAGTTCCAGTTGTGTAAGGTACAACAGTAGCCTTCTTGATGCTATTATTTATTGGCTTTGGTATAATGGATAGACGGGGTACCTTCTACCAATACACTTAACTTGTAGGTTAAGAATTTTAAGACCTAGCGTCTTCACGATCGTGTTCGTGATAATGGGCAGAACCTGAAGTTCAGGTAGTATTAGTGAAATACCAATAACCCTGTATAAACTTATTTATTAAAAGTTAAAATAATTCTGTCTGGCAGTCTTCAATCTTTTCACCTACCTATCCTATCGATAAACTTCACTGTACCCTGATCTAATCTAAGCCCTGTACACTCGAACGGAACTCACAGAACATCTGAAGTATCTATAGTTTAACCCCTTCCTCTAACAGCAAAATCGGACCAACCAACGTAAAAGTTTGGTTCGGCACGCTCTCATTTTAGTCTTAGTAGTATTGATAGAATTTTATAAATTGTTTTGGATTTTTTTTATGTTTCATGAAGGCAGCCGGTAGTATATTTTTTATTTAGTATATTTTTTATCATATTCTAGCTGCGCCCCGTGGCTCCGCCTGCATGTAAATCTATGTGTTAAATGGTATATAAATCTCCTCTTGAATCACTCTAATTATTGCTGAAAACTGCGTTAAAATCCGTTGAGTTGAAAAGATCTAAGAACAGAGCGGAATAGACTTAATTTTTTACTGTTTAATAATAAAGATATTCTCTGCACTCTCGTGATCCTGCTAGGGTACGAATCCGGCTAGGGTAAATCCGGTTCAGATAGTAGCCTCAGTTTATGAGTTTTACAATAATCCGGCATAGTTTCATGGCGCATGAAAATGTGCCGAAATATATAAAATTTAAAATTATATAAGACTCAAAAATCAAATCATGGTAAATATCCCGTTTTAAATGACTTTAGTGATTTTCGAAAGTTGATGATTTCTTTAGTTTTTTAATAAAGCTCGAATGCTTCATCTATTCGGACTTAACCCTACACCTTATTCCCCGAGCCTTTAGTTACAGTGACACCGAATAAAACTCACGTAATTCATATAAGTAAATTGCACAAATATACGACTCTTCGTCTTCGCACTCTGCTTTCGTAAGAGCAGTTGTACATACCTCAACGCATAAACTTGTTTACTGAGCATCCTCTTATCCCCTTTGCAGCTGCCTAGAACTGCCTCGCAACCTTGAACTTAACGTAGCTGCCATCTCCACATAAAGGTTTTTATTTTCAAAGAAAGAAAAAACCCTGATCCAAAATAACACGTAACAACACAAAGTAACACAGGATGGAAATACATTTTATGATATAGAACATATACTTTGCATATGCAAAGTTAAAGTACATTTTGCATTTTGTAAATAAAACGACAGAACGGTAGCCGCAATAATATGCAAGCAACTCTACCATTCAAGTTGCCATATATATATAAGTAACCATGACATCAAATTAAATTCCTCTATAATTCCACCAAAGCGTCAATTCTATGGATATTAGTTTTCATTAACAGTTGTAGTTGAATTCATACACTCATGCGAAATCATAAGATTTCGCATGAGTGTATGAATTCAACTGGCGGAAGATTCACGGCTCTGCTGCTTGATGTTTTATCTTGTGAACATTTCATACACGGTTGCCACGAATAATATTAAATTGCTGCACCAATTTATAATCTCGGCTACTTTA
This sequence comes from Eupithecia abbreviata, assembly GCA_943735965.1. Taxonomy (NCBI): domain Eukaryota; kingdom Metazoa; phylum Arthropoda; class Insecta; order Lepidoptera; family Geometridae; genus Eupithecia; species Eupithecia abbreviata. The sequence goes on from OX030973.1 coordinate 11,765,286, forward strand.
TATAAACACAAAAAAAATACCAGCCGTGAATAGAATATACCTATTTAACGCTGATTCTACGTATGGAACTCGACAGTTTTTAAAAGTTTCAATATTCAAACTTTGTTTCGAGAACCGTCCCTAAATGCCTAAAGGCGTAAAACTTTTTTCGCAGAAACTTTCATGTGAAGAAAACTTATTATTGTAACTGAATTAATTTAATTCCAAGCAAATGCAAAAACTAACTATAGCTTGATTTTCAGCGCTTTATCAAATACTGTTATGTTTGCATTTAACAGAACGGCGAGCTTCCCCCGCCTCCATTAGTTCGATCTCAGCTGTCGATGCTTCAACGCACATCGGAGATTAACTTTTATGACACTTACATACTCGTAGATTAATTAAATAATCAAAAACATAAATGTGAAACACGTGTCAAGTTTGTTCACATAGTGACTTACGCTAAAAGATCCGAGATCATTACATTATACCCTTATATAGATGGTGCCAAGTTCCATAGCAGTTCCTAATCTTAACTTGTTAAGTTCTTTCATTGTTCAATTTGTTACTTGGCAAGTTTATCGCATTTGTATGTAATGTTCGAATGACATTTTCAGTATAAGTAACAAAAAATGCATACAGTTAGCAATAGACGCGCTTTTTTTTATTCCGAGTTTCTGTATCATCACATCACTTATTATCTATTATGTAATCATTTGAATTGTCCAACACTTCCAAAAATACCGACGGGGGTCGTTTAAACCACTCAGAAGGGACCAAAAACGTGCCCAATGGTTCGTGTAAATATACACACTGCTATTGCACCGCCCGTTCCTTTCTGAACGTGGCCGGACTCTCTATCGCGCGTCTCAATAGTGTTCACTTCATGGTTCTTTCGCCTTCAAACCTTCGCTTCCTTTCGTCCTTTTGCACAAAAGTTGTTTTTACTGACATCAAATCGGTAAAATATTTAGCATTCGTTTTTAATTTCATGCCACCCTTTTGGGGCGATCTATATCTAAAGTTTTCTTTCACCTAAAAAAACATATTATGAAATGTAATATTTTCCTAGCTACCTAGGGGATTACTGTTTAATGTAAAATTAAGTAATTTTCATGTCTTGAAAAATATTTATTAGTCTTTATAAGATCTCTGGATATTCTGCAGGAATTGATTCGTAAGAAGATTTTTTTAATGAAATGTTCGTGTAAGTTTCTAGTGTTATCTCGGTTATTACTTAGCGGACGTTAAAGCTATCACGCCATGGTTTGCCGTTAGAGCCCCTACTCTTAATAATCGCTTATCATGCTTCTCCAGCGCTCACCGTTGATTGCTTCCGTCCCCATTGTTTTCGGCCACACTATTACTCACAGCAGCCATAAAATTATCGGTGGAACGCACGCCACGATGTTGCACCCGACCTTATTCATAAGGTGGTGTGAGAATAATAAGTAGTTACAGGCGTGTAGGTTGGCCTTAAAAAGATGAATGGATTGTGTAAAAGATGACATGATTAAGGAGTGAGTTCTATCTGCAGATCGAACACACAATTGTTCCGAGGCGGGAATCGAACCCGCAACCTCCTGCGTCGCAGGCGGATCTTCGCCCACCGCGACACATCGGTCGTCAAATTATTGTGTACTCCATGACTCATATAGATATCATACAATACATTACATAGACTTTTTTTTGTATACATAGGTAATACCTATAACTAATAAATTGTAGATCATAAAATATTTGTCCCAAGACGGGAATCGAACCCGAACCACTCCTGCGTCGCAGATGGACCTTCGCCCAGCGCACCATAGTAGTATTAACACTATACGTACTAGGCCGGTTTTGTTATCATAACACCATTATTATTAATATTTGGATTTTATGTTAATTAGTAATGTTATGTCAAGTAACATTACCTATCTATGATCAATCTGATACCATTGACGCATAATGGACCAATCTGAGTCTAAGTGCGGACACAAGAGTACACACACCATAACCATACCTGGTGTTCTGGTCGTTTTCTATATATAATAAAAAATATATATCTATGTAATGTATTGTATTATGTATATCAGTTATCTAGTACCCATAACACAAGCTCTGCTTACCATGGGGCTAGATAATGCTGTGTGAATTGTCCAGCAATATTTATTTATTTATTTATTTATACCTATCTATGATCAATCTGATACTATTGACGCATAATGGACCAATCTGAGTCTAAGTGCGGACACAAGAGTACACACACCATAACCATACCTATCTATGATTAATCGGATACCATTGACGCATAATGGACCAATCTGAGTCTAAATCCGGACACAAGAGTACACACACCATAACCATACCTATCTATGATCAATCTGATACCATTGACGTATAATGGACCAATCTGAGTCTAAGTGCGGACACAAGAGTACACACACCATAACCATACCTATCTATGATTAATCGGATACCATTGACGCATAATGGACCAATCTGAGTCTAAATCCGGACACAAGAGTACACACACCATAACCATACCTATCTATGATCAATCTGATACCATTGACGCATAATGGACCAATCTGAGTCTAAGTGCGGACACAAGAGTACACACACCATAACCATACCTATCTATGATCAATCTGATACCATTGACGCATAATGGACCAATCTGAGTCTAAGTGCGGACACAATTGTACACACACCATGATACCATTGACGCATAATGGACCAATCTGAGTCTAAGTGCGGACACAGGAGTACACACACCATAACCATATATGTATCTTTGATTTTATGTGACCACTACCAAGAATGAAAGTACGATAATTTGTACTTTTCTACTACAGGCTTTAACAAGGAGCCGATTCAAGATTCCCTTCTAAACACGCGGGCTATCTCCATGTCTTCTGGACTGGACACGGCCACTGGACAACGCAGACGGAAGACCTCCAGATCTAACAGGTGAAACATAGGTAGCATACATATTTCTGTGGAAGACCGCCAGTTTCTATAACACTGATGAATTGTTTATGTCTATGTAAGTTTATTAAAATGTAGGTATAATGGTATGTAGTTTAAGTACATATTTGTTTTCTTTTTTATCTATATATTTACTAAACTGACTTATCTATAAACTATAAACTTAGTCCATCCTTAGGTTGCCTGGAAGAGATAGGGCCGCCCTTCTTTACTTCCTTTATTTTATTGTCTCGTTGTTTATGTTTTGTGTGGTATATATATATACATTATACTTATAAATTTTTCGACGACGTTTTATTTTTTCATTAGATAAAAGTTTAAATATTTGATAAATCCATTATTAGGTAATTATCTTAATCCGTTCTTCATCCAATTGTAGACACGATCGTATTTTTCTCATAATTGGTTGGTTTTATTTTCAGCAAAATCGGTTCAACCGTTCTCGAGTAATAAATAGTGTTACTAACACGACTTTCTTTTTTATAATATATATATATAGACTTGACACAAAGATTTAAACGCGGGCGAAGCCGCGAGGCGCTGCTAGTTAATAATAATAATCATTAATTACAGAGTGTCGTGGCTAGCAAGTGAAAGCCTCACAGACTACTTCCGTGGTCTTATCCAGGATGAGAAGAGCAAGGAGATCCAGGGCTGGCAGTCCTACCAGGACTTCTCTGCTATACCGGAAAACCGGGTGGATTCTAAGATGGACTCCAAAGGAAGGAGGCTGTCTTACATGCGGGCGGTTTCCGGTGAAGACTCCTCCCTGGCTTCGAGCTTCAGGAAAAAGAAGGAAAGTGAGGTAGGTCTTAAGATTTTTCTATAACCGCTTGTTTGATTTTATCAAACATCACGTCCCATAGTAACGGGATAACGGGCGTGTACCCACATACGGCACGCGGCATAGATGGCACGGACCGCTTGCCGCGTTTCGTTTCGCGCCAAAACGCACTTTCGCACGCGGTGCACCCCGCGAGTGATGGGATAAAAAAGATGGATCCGGCCTACTACTCAAACAAAACAGTAAGATTATTTTACTATAAAAAAATACAGTTAAAAAAAAATCCGTCATCTTACAGAATTTGATACTTCTAGACTAGTCTATTTCAGCTACTTCCATACATACCTATTATGTCTTATGGCATATTGCTGGAAATGCTACAGATATAAACACCGTATTTGTGATGCAGAAGAGGGCTGTTCGTGCAATCTATAATATGGTCCCAGCGAATCCCCATGTGGTATTCAAAGAATTAAAGATAAAGACAGTACCACCTCAATTTATTTATGAAAACTTAATGTACACTCATAAAATTATCAATTTGTTCCCCAAAAATAGCGACATCCTTATTTTAAATAGCAGAACTAAGAATGAATTCGCTATGCCCCCAACTAGGCTACACAAGATAAATGTATCTTTTAAAGGGCAATGTACGTACCTATACGCTTCTACAACAAAGTTTCAAGCGAGTTGCAAAAATTCTCAATAAATAAATTCAAACAAATTGTCAAACACATCGACGATAAAAAAGCTTGGGACGAGTTTTGCTCCAACCCGAAAACTTACAACCTAACGGTTTCTTGTTCGCTTCTTTACTTTAAATTAAAAAGATTGAAGTGTACAAAAAATCTAAGTGTATATTTTCTAGTTTTCCTTATGTTATTTGAATTTTGCGACGTGTCCAATATATCCGCGCTGTCTAAAGGAAATAAAGCAACCTTTGATTCAAATATTGAATATTTGAATCAAAAGTTTTATAATTTTGAGAGATATGCCCCAGAAATTTGATGTTTTTTAATATTTTAACGTTCAAACAGCTTTTGATACAATTTTTAGTTCCAACAGAGTTAATTTTTCTGCAGGTCGCATTGCTTCATATTTTGTTTTTAGCCTTAATTATGTTTTAAATAAACTTTTTATGTTTTTTACTCGATATTATTTTGTAATTTCGCGTTTGTATATATCTACGAGTATTATGTAGAATATTCGCATAGTGGTCTCACAACGATTTCTCCCTTTGTGCTTTAGATTTTATTCGCCAAAGGTCTACAAAATGTAGCTTCTAAGATACATTTTGGCTACAAAAATGAATTCAGTCAAATAATAAGTTATGTTTCTAGTAGGAGTTCCATATAAAGATAACAATAGAAACTTAAAAGCTCGCTATTTTTGTAATATTTCACCTTTGTCATAATGTTAAAGTTGTATATGATTTTTTTATTTCGTGCAACAAATTATAAAGATTATTTACAAAAACCGACGCAGTTGACCTACTCTTTCTTAATATGATATTTTTAATTTATTCATAATTATAATTCATTTATTAGCCATCAAACAAGGAAAAAGAAGGGTCGTATGAAACTATCGGATCGCGCTGTCATACTACTCGTACGAAAAATAGGTCTTCTTCATCCATTATGACCGCGGCACTGCATGGCGCTAAATGTATCGGGAGGATACATAAACAATAAAAGTTATCGAAAACTATGCACAAACCATACTAAGAACTCAAAGTTCAATTCTTGCTATGACCTTCCCCAAAAACATTGAATAACAACGAAGCTTTAATCGTTTCAAAACCTCATTTTAAATTAGATCTTAGATACTTCCGATAGAGTACCCTACATTTCATAAACAAGCTTTCAACTTTAGAAACTATCGAAGATATTACACTGGGTATCAATGGGCAACTATACAATACACATCCGTCCATATCCGCATCAGTATTCACAGTTTCAAATTGTTACTCATACAGCAGTATCACCATTCCATTTCTTTTCGACGGCCGCTATGCTAGGCACTTTTCCTAACGCGAACAATGAACGAGAACCGAGTAGAGCTAAAAACTAGATATGAGTTGGCGAGAAGCGTGCAGCAAGTGTAGTTCGAATAGTTTGGTCGCTAGGCTATAATCAGTGGGCCAATACTCGTAGCATACGCTCGGGGCCGCTGTGACGTACATATATACTCACTAGCTGCGTCCCGCGGCTTCGCCCGCTAGGTGATATTATGTAGGTGTATCTCCAACAGTTTATGAGGCGCATGCTGGAATAGCTCGCAGATGACAGATTTTTTCCGACTATCTTGACACTTATCGTTATATTTTGGATAATATCCAATATATTTTTATGAATTGTAGTCTATGTTATTCTAATATGTAAGCTCTATTGTTGTAAAGCTATAGGTATTGAAGTTTCATCAAAATCTATTCAGTAGTTTTTGCGTGAAAGAGCAACAAACATACTTACATATATCTACACAAACTTTCGCGTTTATAATATATGTAGGATTCTCTTAGCGAGTGATCTGACCGCTAAGCGCGCATCACTTAGCAAATGTGCGAGATCTTGGCAGTGTATTGAATTCAAAAGGACATCATCCGCGCGCGGTCAGAATAGGATGAACAGAACAATTTCAAACTTGCCCAAGGGCCTTCAGAGGATTTTAGATTCCCCAAACATGAATGACGCAAAAGAACCGGTCATTGTTGCTATCTTTGAGGTAGGCATACGTCCAGCCCAGCTGTTGACTTCTTCCACACGTTATACACGGACAGCAATCCTTCCCTTTAAAGTCCTGCCGATCTATAAATAATATACAAACGATAAAGCCCTGTAGCTTTAAAACTCTTGTTTGAATAAGTTATTCATCTAAATAATCTTTTATAATTTGTACGTATAAAAACAAACAACAAAAATAACTAATCAGTACTCACTAATATTATAAAAACGGAAGTTTGGATGTTTGTTATTTCTTCACGCCAAAACTATTGAACAGATCGGACTGAAATTTTGCATACAGGTAGTTCTAGGCCTGGAAGAAAACATGGATACTTCATAGGCTATTCTTATCCCATAATTCAATTTCCATTGGATAGAAATAACTTAAAAAAACGTTTGCGAAGCCGCGGGCAGAAACTAGTTTATAATTATGACACTAATATTATAAAAGCGCAAGTTTGGTTAAGGTGGATGTTGTGGATGTTTGTTACTTCTACACGCCAAAGCTACTGAACGAACCGGGTTGAAATTTCGCATACAGGTACATAGTTGCCTGGAATAAAACATTGACTATTTACTATACTTTTTACCTTATAAATCAATTCCATCGGATAGAAATAACCTTAAACAACGCTTGCGAAGACGCGGGCAGTTACTTGTTGATAATTGTGTCACTAATATTATAGAGGTATTAGTGAAAGTTTGGTTTATAAGGATGGATGTATGAATGGATGGATGTTTGTTACTTTTACGCGCCAAAAGTACTGAACAGATCGGATTGTAATTGCATACAAAGTTCTAAGTTTTGAACAAAACATAGGCTACTCTATATCCCATAAATTTAAAACATTTCCATAGAAAGTAAACTTGCATAGCCGGGGGCAGCAACTTTTAACAAATAAATTTGTCCTCTGTGGCGCGGTGGGTGAAGGTCCGCCTGCGATGCGAGAGGTTGCAGGTTCGATTCCCGCCCCGGAACAATTGTGTGTAAGATCTGCAGATATTTGTTCCGGGTGTTTTGGTCGTTATATGTATCTATAGTAAAAAATATATATCTTAGCTATTGTATTAAGTATATCAGTCATCTAGTACTCATAACAGAAGCTCTGCTTACCATGGGGCTAGATGATGCTATGTGGATCGTCCAACATTATTTATTTATTTCAATTTCAATAAATAGCGCTGGAATTGTCCAGCCACACAGCATTATCTAGCCCCAAGCTAATAACGTACCTATTCGTACTTATAAAAAAACTTGAAAAGTACGGCTGAAGTACCTACCTATATGTTACAAGTAGGAATATTTATCGCAGCATATAATTTAGTAAGCAAATGATGATGATAAGTGCATCATCATGCAGCACCCTGAACGAAAATCGACTTCTCTGATTCGTTTTCGTACAAAAGCAAACTTTCATTGCAAGTGACAGAGTTGTTTTGACACGAAACTTTGATTTTAGTTTCCCGAGTAGAGCCCAGGTGGCGAAACTCCGCATAAGTGGTAAAGAGCCCAAAAATCCATATTTACGATAAAACTTGGTTAATTGAGAGATGGATTTTTAACGGAAACGACTGACTGACTTGCGGTATTTTCGTTGTATTCGTAAGTTCCGAATTAAGAGGCTTAGTTTTTTACTATAGTTTGACCGAAACCGCTGTACCGCGCCTGAGGTATGCAAGCGGCGAGACGGGGGGGAAGTATCGGCCGCTCCGATCCATCAGTCTGCCGTCAACGCGTACTCTAGCTCTTTTTTCCTCGCCCCCCACCTCGCCGCACTTTCCTAAGGAGCGGTACAGCGGTTTTGGTCAAACTATAATCACCAACAATAAAACCTACCTACTAAAAATCATATCCGCAATCCAATGCCTATTTGAAAAAGTCAACGTAACACAGTATGAACCATAATTTATTAATTTTTATTATTCAGTTTATAAAGTCTCGGTTAATGATCAACAGGGCAGTTACATTATTATTATTATTCAAAACTTTATAAAAGTATACAAAAATAATTCAAATTTCTGAGGGCATTATTGCTCTCCAACCACACTCATGGTAAAGTACCTTTTGCAACGAATACTTCTATAAGTAGTTGGTCCATATTTTTTTCTAATTACGCTCAAAGCAAAGATCTTTAACTACTACATATATACTAAGGAACCAAAGTTTTCGACATAGCTCTAAGAATCAGCAAGCTGAAATTGTAGTGGTGGTATCTCGCGAAGAACCGACAACCGCTGGGGCAAACGTTTTCTTGAGCGGAGACTACGACTCGGTAAACGTAGTGTAGGATGCCCTCCGACCAGGTGGGATGACGACATGCGAAAGACTGCAGATTGATCCTCATTAGGGGAGGCCTATGTCCAGGAGTGGATTAACATAGGCTAGATGATGATGATGATGATGATGAAAGATCTACAAGGGTCATGTAAATACTGCAAGCTAATTTTTCTGCGAATTGTTCATACATTGTACCGACGGCCGCGTTCACTACGCCACTCTCGACTCCGCTTCAATTACATCAATTATTAAATATAGATTTTCAGAAATCTAAACGTAATATCCCTTGAAGCGTAGCGGCATATTTTGAAAGAAGAATTTTTCGTTTTTCTTTTCAAAACGTAAAAAAAATATGTAAAACTTTATGCATTTATGTGTTTATTAGAAATCGATCATATTATGTTTATATTATGTATTTATTATTATTTTTATGTTTTGTTTTTTGCTTAATCTTAATTTCTGTTAGTGTAGGTTTTTGGCTTTACGGACCCAAGTCCATTATATAAAAAAATAAACTTAAAGAACTCATTTAGGCTATCTATAGGCTTTGAATATGCTAAGTTGTTCCGCATGCAAACTATCGATGTCATATGAAAGAGCTTCACTTGTAATATTCTATCAACAGATTTCGTTTTGTTTCACATTGGAAAGGATTTATCGCTATATGCATCTATCGCTATGTGCATCTAAACATCAACATTGACGTGGAAAAACACTTAGGTACCTACCAAACGTTATAACATTATATTTTAATCCATTTTCATTCTACCTAACCTATGCACAAAGACGTTAACCAAAATATAGACTATAAACAAAAAAAAGCGACTGTTTAGTTCCCGATTAAACGTTATTCCGTTTATGCAACCCTTGTTTCACCAAATGTCGCGAGTTTTACCCAATTAGCACACTTCAATGTCGGGATTTCCAAGGTAAACGTGTTTGCCGGTGCCGACGCATCCCTATCCTGCGGTTTTATAGTTCGTAGAGATTCAGCCCCGGTGAAGACGTAATAACACCCGAGCTCTTGAAAGCTAGGAGTAGCTCCTGGAATACAGGAGCTACATAACCTCTTCGACACCGTCCTTCACAGTGAGAGAACTCCAAAGGGGTGTGAAGCGGGAGTTTGGTGGTACTCTTTTTTAAGAAGGGAGATAAAACATTTCTTAAAAACTACAGAACCATTTCACTCTTGAGCCACGTCTTTAAGCTGTTCTCATGAGTGGTCACAAACCGGTGCTCCAGGAGACTCGACGAGTTTCAGCAGAGAACAGGGCTGGTTTCGAGGACGATATATGGCACCATAGACAAGAGATGCCAAATGGACTATCATTATATCGAGTTGCTGAGACGTCTCTACGAAGCCGCCACTATGAGTGTCCAAGTACAGGATTAGCAAACTAAACCTATCCAATTGCGCAAAGGAGTGAGACAGGGGGATGTCAATATCCTCAAAACTGTTCACAAGCGCGTTGGAAGATTTGTGATACTGGATTGGAAAGGAAAAGGCATTAATATATGTAAACGGCGACTACATCTCACACCTACGATTCGCGTATAACATAGTCCTATTGACGGAGTCGCTAGAGGAGCTGAACCAGATGTTGGACGGTCTAGCTTCAGCCTCCCGATGTATCGGTCTTGGCATGAATTTATATAAAACCAAACTCATGTCTATATTGTTCGTTCATGTCCAGTCCATCCCAAGGTTGCCTGGAAGAGATCGCTCTCAGCGATAAGGCCGCCCTTTATACCTTTATTCTAAGTTTTTATCTCTGTATTATTTTCTGTTTTGTGTGGTGTAATAAAGTGTTATCTATCTATCTATCTATCTATCATGATCAATGGACACATTGATCCAAGGTCAGTGGTCGTACATGTCACCTTCTCGAAATCGTTCACGAGAACACATAACTCGGGCAGATTCTGCAGTTAGGTAAAAACAATTTCGAGAAGGAGGCCAAGAGGAGGATGCAGTTAGGCTAGACAGCGTTTGGAAAACTTCGCCGAGTCTTCTCGTCATCCATACCGCAATGCTTGAATACGAAAGTTTTCAATCCGTTATGACCTACGGAGCTAATACGTGGACGCGCACGATATGTCTGATCCACCAGTTCAAAGTCAAAGCTATGGAAAGAGCTATGCTCGGATATTCTCTGAAGGATAGGATTCCTAACGAATTCATCCGACAGAGAACCAAAGTTATCGACATAGCTCTAAGAATTAGCAAGCTGAAGTGGCAGTGGGCCGGCCATATCTCGCGTAGAACCGACAACCGCTGGGGCAAACGTGTTTTTGAGTGGAGACCACAATTCGGTAAACGTAGTGTAGGACGCTCTCCGACCAGTTGGGATGACGACCTGCGAAAGACAGCAGGTAGATGCTGGATGCGTCAAGCTGAAGACAGGGCGCTGTGGCGCTCATTGAAGGAGGCCTATGCCCAGCTGTGGAATGACATAGGCTGATGATGATGATAATTAAATACCTACGCCTAGGTATCCAGATAAAACCTTAACCACTCATTCAAGTAATGAATGTCAGAAAACTTCTAATAATTTGTTAATCTATAGTGAATCTATAGTAAGATCAATCGGAATTGAAATACTTTATTCTATTTCAAATAATAAATCAGGCAATTCCTTCGTCAAGTTTTTTTTTCATAAATATGATACATATTTATGAAAAATTCAGACGTTTTTTCGACCATACGACTCGGAACTCAAAACATATAACAAGACAGGACGGAAGAATACTTTTCTAAAGATGAGCCTATTTGACGTTAATAATTGCAGCAATCTTTTCGTGCTTGTATTTTAAATTCGCCTAGCCATCGTTTTTTCTTAAAAATTCCGCATGAAGGTCCTTTGCCTATTTTTTAAAACAAAACCTATGAGCCGATTTTCTTCTCGACTTTATAAAAAGCCGTTGTAATTTTTAAGGTAGCTCACTACCAAAACTCCATGTAGACTCCTTAACATATAGAATATTCAAGAATCTAGTAAGAACGCAACATTTTATACAATAGCAGGAAAAAAAAATCGGCCAAAGACGAGTCGGACTCGCGCACAAAGGGTTCCGTACAATTATCTATAAAAACAACAAAAAAAAAAGTCTAATAAGTGTTGTTTTAATTATTTATTTTTTAAATAAATATTCTGTGAATATTTCAAGCGACTACCTGTTGCCGTTATCAATACTGAGCAAAAAGGAGCAAAACATTCACGTTTGTTGAATGGGAGCCCCCTTTAATATTTATTTTATTCTGTTTTTTAGTATTTGCTGTTATAGTGTTAATATATCATAAATCGAATATTTCAACTGTCTAACTACCACGGTTCATAAGATACAGCCAGATGACAGACGGACGGACAGACAGCAAAGTCTCAGTAATAGGGTCGCGTTTTCCCCTTGGGTACGGATTGTACGGAACCCTAAAAACTAGTCTAACACTTACCAGTAGCCGTAACACGGGTTCGAAGAAAACTGCAAGATGGTGCAAGACACTACTCGGCAAACTTAAAAGTTATTCACACGAAAACTCTTGTTAGAAGAGTAAAAAAATTCCGTTCTACCCGACCGAGCCGTAGCGTTATACCAAAAACATTTTAACCTTAATAATTTGCACGACAAAAAAAATCTCGTAGATCAACTGACAATATTTTTTTGTAACCACTCTGTTGGTATATAGTAAAGTACAGGTTATTTTTAGTTTTCATAAGTACGAAAACATACGCCTTGTGAACTGCCAGATTGGAAATGAATTGAGTTTCCAGTAAAGGCTCGCATTGGTGGCTACGCTGTTCTTCCAAAGCTCGAAATAGCAACCTATCAGGTAATACTTCTATGATTGGTGAGGCCACACCCCCTACAGCACCTTAAACAAAAATGTACTTAGATTGCAAACATTGAAAAAAAATCAAAAAATATCTAAATAGTTTGTTTTTGATGGTGAATTCAGGGGGTCGCTTCATCTTCATTCTTATAAAAAATTTTGTTGCATTGCAATAGAGTCGCATGTGCAATGTAATCTAGTAGAAGTGGATGTGGAAGTTGCGCAGGCGTGGTCGGAGAAGCGGCAAACAAAACGGGCCCGCTGGAAGCCTTTCCGTCAGTTCCGTGCCGCCACCGGAAAATAGCAAACGGCGGACCCTCCGTGAACCACATTACTAACTCTCATATATTCCTAAAAGTGTTGTATTAAATTCAGTGTTTTATTTTCTTTTGAGTTTTTATGTTTAAGTGAGTTTTAAATACTATTTTGTGTTTTTTGATTGACTGGGCGTTGTTGTAGGACTTTTAAATAACTTTTAGAAGATTTTTCAAGTTACGTGAACTTTTCCTGAAGAATTTCGTAAGTATATTTCGCGCTATTAATGTTTTGCTTAGAGGAATATTAATTTTATGTTTTTACGTGGCTTTTATAACCATTCGGGTGGTTTTTCTAGGCCTTAATAATTTTATTATATAAAACTTGGTTTTCATAGTATTCAATCGAACCTGATATGTGTTTATAATACGCGCGTTATTTTGTGAATCTTTCGTATGTTTTGGGCAGTTTTATAATTAATATCTACTTATTTTGTATATGAAAGAAATTTAGAGCGTATGTATATAAAGTTTCTTCAAAAATATGATGAATCCTTATGAAATTTACTTCGTTGGTTGAATTTTTGATTACTTTGTTCAGCGTTTTAAAGTTTAGATTATTATAAAAAATATTGACAAAACCGACGGCGCGCGGCGGCTGTATTGCATCTTTAAAAGTAACATTGACACAAAATTTACAAAATCGAACAAAATAAACTATCAATTGAATAAATACATCCAGTATGCCAAGGCGCTACGGTTGCAGAAGCAACCGCTTCGTATTCCTCATTACAAGCTCGTTCATTGATATATCTTTTTATAAACCATTTTGGCTTTTTGTTCCTGTTTTGATTGTGATAGTATATTTTACATGCAGCTAAACTTACGTTATTCTCGATTTAAAAATAGCCCACAGGTTTTCCCGGTTCTTATTTACATATATTAAACTAAATTGTAACTTAGAACTCTCATGATTATAAAACTATCACTGAATCACAAATCATGGTAAATATCACGATGAAAGTGATTTTGATATTATCAATCATCAGAACGTATTTACGTCATGGTTTTTTGCAACCAGATCCGTTAATTGGTAGGTAGTTTAAGCGTCTAGCGGTAATAAACTTATTTTGGGACCGTTCAATCAAATTAGACTCTCGTATGTCTCGAACCGCTACTGAAGGGAAACCTGTGAGCCATTCATTGATGTACATACATATGTCTGGCGTCTTGCTTGTTGAGATAAACTTATAAAGTACATCAACTCTCGACAAATAGGTACGTTTCTTTCGTTTAGTTCCTATTCAAGTAATTCTAAGGTTCCTACTAAGGTTTAAGTATTCTTTATTTACTAAAAAAACATAAATACAGTTCAGATAAAAGAGAAAAATTAAACTTGCACCTTCTTATTTGTAAATATCTACTTAAATTTTTATTTTAGCAAGATTTTGTTTATCTGTTAACATAATGTACATAGTAAAAATAAAAGAAAGAACAATGGTGGTTGTCTGCTCACTTTCTTCTGGTTTTATTAGGGTTAATTGTTATGTGGGTGATGATGATGTTCAATAGAACATAAAGTTTAAGGTAGGTATACATACGTTGTTAATACAGTCGCTTTGATGTTTTGTATTCTTATTTATACATGATTAACAAACGCAGTTGATAGTTGGATACCTACTGTATGCGACTATGCGTATAGTAGCTTACAATACGAGCAAGGTTGTTCGAAAGATAATTCAAAAAACTAGAGTGTACCAGTTAGTCACGCATCCAAATACGTATGTGCTCGGTCAGCGCTCAACGTTGCTTATTTATGTTTTATTATTTTTTAACTTCGCCTATGTTCATATATAGTAGTTAAGTTTTTTTAAGTTTTTTTTTGTGTACAATAATGAATTACAGAATTAATTTTGTGAACGGAAGAGAACCACAAAACATAAACATTAGTCACGAAAACATAAAGCGGCTTCTTCAAGCGCAGTCGGTTAATTAAAACAGGAAGCTTTGAAACTTACCGTGGAATGCAAACACAGTTAGTTACTAAAGCGTCTTAGAGTTTCGAATGCGTTTAGTGCTTATGAGTAGGTACTATAGGTAGTTATCGTCATATTTATGATTTAGTAACGAACGAATTTAATCTTTTTTACTACATACAGCTGTATACACGAAGAGTTTCTAACATGTATTCGGCTTTATTAGTCAAGTGTAAATAATGTACAACCAGTTTTATAAAGCGATCAAATAAAAGCATTATGTATCTAATTATTTATAATGGACTTTATGAGTTTTTTTTTATGAAAACTCTTCTAAATTATATTTCATAATCGAGTTTATTTGTCAACTTGATCTTAAGGTGCCTGTTTATCAGTGTCATAGAGGGCAGGCACCTTATAATTAGTTAAGCAACGGAATGTGTCAAAATCATTCAAGTGGTCGCTTGATTTCATCTCTGACTGTTCTTAGTTCAATCATCATTAATCCGGACCACCGCTAAGCTTCTAAGCACCTTTCCAGCTCGTTTGTGGCCATGTTTCGAATGTTTTATTATATTGTACTTACGCATTACGTATGTACTGTTTCCATACCAGTCTCGTCGCACACGGATTATAGATACCTTTAGGATACATATTTAATGAAGAGTGTTGAAGAGTATGTTGTTCTTTATTAATTACTAGCTTCCGCCCGCGGTTTCTCACGCATTTCTCAGTAGTTTAGTAGCAGTAGCAGTAGCCCTGTAGTTTCGGCGTTGTTTTGACATAAACTTTTTCTAAATAATAGAAGATTTCTGAGTGTGTCCAAAGGAGATCAAAATGCTGGCT
Source organism: Eupithecia abbreviata (assembly GCA_943735965.1). Classification (NCBI taxonomy): domain Eukaryota; kingdom Metazoa; phylum Arthropoda; class Insecta; order Lepidoptera; family Geometridae; genus Eupithecia; species Eupithecia abbreviata. The sequence continues at coordinate 11,780,925 of OX030973.1, forward strand.
TTTAATTTGATTAAAAAATTGGCCTTACTGCCATTGTGGCAATAGTTCCAGCATTCTGGGCACTCTGCCTGTTGGGAATAGTTTAATTTCATGAGATTTTAATTTAGAGTAAACAGTAGAACGCGCTGCTTGCGCACAACACATAAATCTTAATTCAAATTAACAATTAATTATTGGGTTTAACTATTATAGATACATTTGAAAGTGACGTAATGGCTTACCGTAAGCTTTGAGCGAGAGGCCAGCAAATCATTTCTGCTTACCAATTGTTTCACTATGACAATGTTATATTCGCAGAATCGTCATGTGTAATCCCTAGGTGATCGAAACTTTATAGATCCTGCGGTGCGTTTTTACTGAGAGGTTAATTTAATTGTTTTAACTTTGACTCTCTTGATTCGCGTCCCTTCATCTATAGTCTCTGTCATCTAAATTAGAATGCCAAAATGTGTCGTTCTGTAACGATACCATTGTGGTAGTGAAGCAGATTAGGGCGCCAGTTAGGATAGAAAAAAAACAATTTGTATAGTCCCGAGCATAGCGAGCTTTTTTGTATAAACTGAAGGAGAAATGTCAGATTCTGTTCATCGGGGGCATTTCCAAGCGTATAAGTGAATAATAGTGAAGTATTTTTATAAGACTACGACGTTATGATAAAAATATTAACATTTATAATAGTAAAGTCCGATGCATGTACACAAAATGAACTGCTCTGATCTAGTATGATGGAATTGTGGGGTATCACTCATAATATTTTCACCGATGAACATGATCCATTTTGTTAGTTGCTTTAGATAAACTTAGATTTTTTGCGTCTAGAAAACATAAAATGAAATAAGTAGAGTTTGATACAAAAACTCGGGTAGAAAAATCACTTGCATTGCTTCAAACCTATTAGAACTTTAATTAAAAAAAGACTTTAGCCGTCTTCAATATTGAATGAAAAAGCAATCATTTAACAACATTTCATTTGATTATTGTCAGTCTAAAAACTCATTAGAATAAGGAAACGAATCGGAGACGCCCAAATGATTTTTCATGCGATGTAACACAGAGTGGGGATTTGACCTGATTTGGTATTGTCGTTTATCGTCCCTAAAGCCAGTCAACCGTCAGTTGACCGCGTTTGAACGCTTAATGTACCCGCACCCTTAAGGTTAAAATGCTGGATAGCTTGTTTTGGATTGGATCCCTTTTTTCACTAAAAGCAATAAATAATGATTGTATTTCATATCAAACATATACCTTATTGGTTGTCTGTTTCAATGCAATTGCTAATAAATTTTTTAATTAGAAGCAGAAGGAGATTGAGGGTTCGTATGGTGGCCTTATCACGAGCGATATCTTCCAGAAAATCGTGTAACACAGTACAAATTCTAACTAAATTTTAAAAACGTATTATTCAATTAATACCATTAGGTATGTTACAGATAGTTCCAAATCGTTGAAACTACAATAAACTTAAACCATCAATACTAACTAACTTAAACTTTCGTTCTCGCAAATCCTATTAAGTTCAAAATAAAATTTATTTTCCCTGACGATAATAAATATATAAAAAGATTTCCTTGTTTCAACAGAAATAAAGAAATCATAATAAGAAACGGTGATGAATATCCTACAAGGAAGGAACTATAACGTAATCTAGAATTGAAGGTTGAGCGGCGAGGGGTTACCCCGACTCACCTCACGACCTAATACACAAAATATCAATATATTCGCGACCTGTGGGTCAAAAAGATTGTGCTCTATGTTATATACCTACCCACTTATTATAATATACCCACTTATAAACCATAACGGGCAGTTATAACGTTTATATTACGCGATCAGAACACCATATTGTCACCATAATGTAACTATTGACGGGTCGATACATATACTCGAAGGTAGGTCTTTAGCGTTATTCTCTCAAACTTTACTTTGTCTTAACTAGGTTTACAGGAGAGGTTTACCGAGTACTCAAAGGTATCACATAAACATTTAAGCACGTCACAAGAAGCCTTTTTTTGACGGTTTTCAATGGGCCAGATGATGCCGTGAATTGTCCAGCATTAGATATTATTTATATGTACCAAAATTTTAATACGTTCTAGATATGGAATAATATTTGTTATATTTTAGCTGCCTGGAAAACGCGTAGACGCGGAACGCGTTATTTGTTATTTCAATCGTGTTTTCGCGCCACCTATTATAGCCACCTATTATTTAAAGTTTCCTAAAATTACAATTCAAAAATGTTGAAAGGATTCGGGTAGTATGTATTTATTCTGTGGTTTTGGCGAAATAGAAGGCTAGGCGCACTCCGCACTCGTGTTTAAATTTGTACAAGAACATAGCCTTCCCGTGTTTCCGGATCTAGACAGTCAGGGTTACTAAGCGCCGCTAAAAGGTGACTTCTGTCTCTTTAAACAGGATTATACATGCAGGTTTATTCGGCAGAACGTGTGTCATAGAGTAAGGTCACTGAGATGTATAATATGGAGGGAATATTCTGTTCGCAATGATAGTTTTGTATTGTGCCGATTCAAAGCACCCCTCGCGACCATCTCTGATATAAATTTGACATATGTTCAGACGTACCAAAGCAACATAATAACCGTAATATTAGTTCTATTGACGGTCACGCTCGCCACTGACGCAAAGGTACCAAAATGGCGAAAATCAAATAGCCTCATTCAGTCTTCGAAAATATGACCTCTATGGCGTTCATTGGTTGAAATGCTTAGATGATGTTACGAGTAGGATATTATTATCGGCTTAAGGCGTTGCTTTACTGCAAGCATTCGTCTGTAATGCAATATTCTAAAATTCATTTCCGAGCTTGTGAGGTAGGTCTCTTACTGGGAAAAGCACCCCTTACCCATATTTCACACGCGCGCAATTTATTGGCAGAAAATGATAGATCTGTTTCAGGTATCTGACTGACTGAATGTACTCCGTAAGGCTGGCTTGTTTGTTTTGTGGTTTTATATTTATTCTCCGTTGTATATTTAAAGCGTACCTACTTATGAATATATAATTTTAATTGACGTGAATAAGCTATTGAATGAGGTTATTCCTAAAATGATAGGATTACGTTGATAAAATATACTAAATAGCGGTCCTTATGTGATGGATGCTCATTCGCCTTTAAATAACAATCCAGGAAGATTCTATTTTGAATGTATTGTTGTAGCCACTTCAGTTGTCTTCAAAATATTAGTCGAGTAGGCTACTATTATCAGAGGATGCACACTACAATGCATAGCATGCTCTTTACTCCTCACTGGATGTACCTATACTGATGATGAGCTTATCTCGATCTGATATTACAGACAAATGTTAGCGATGAGGTAAATTCGATATAGTTTGCCTATATGTCTATTATTAGGTATATTAGGTAGGTACAACTAAGCATACTGTCATAAAAATACAGAAACAAAACTAAGTAACATTGATCAGAAAAATTGGAGCAAAATGTCAATGGTGATATTTTCGCTTCAGCCACTTTGGTAACTAATTAATTCGTAACCAGCTACGTAAAAAGATTTTTCTTCACTGTTTTGTAATCAGTTACTAATAAACACTTATTTTCCGTTTTATAACCAGCTATAAAAAATACTTTTTGTGCTCTGTGAATAATTGAATAACCAGTGAATAATTGAGGGAAATTCATAAAAACCAAGACGCAGAACGTGTGTTCTGCAAAACTCCTTGATGACCTTGTTTACTTCGCTATATCCGTCACAAGAAGAGAACAAAAGTCCAGTCAAGACGACAAAGGTGTTACGCCCTTCCAAAGAATAAAGGCTGTGTTTGAAAGGGATATGAAATTAATGGATGGGTTGGCAGCGTAATGCGAGCTGAATGTCACTGTGGCACTGTACATTAAGTGCTATGTATGACGCACCGTCTATGAGATTTTTCTAAAGTGCATCTAATATAAGTGATTAAAAATATCACATTACGTAAACAAATAACTGATCTTCAAAAGTTTATATTTCATTTTACAATAGTTCATGTAGTTTTGTAATAAAACACTGGAGAATAACACTTTAAAACAGCACAGGGTTTTAGACTTTACAGAAAATATAGTAACTTCAAGTGAATTTAAAATACTACTATAACTGCTTCATCATAATATCTTTCTTATAAATATTCGTAATTTTTTTAGAATTATATACAAAAAGAATAAAACCCAAAAAAAACATTTTTGTAAGGCGTTTTGCGAAATTATTCGATCCTAGTAAATATTTTGCCACAACAAATTCAACCTTATTGATACAATATCCCTTCCTATATAACTCAAAATCGCAACAAATAACGTCAGTTGGAGCCTGGATGCCTTCTCAGACGGACGTAAGGTCATGTCACTTTTTTGCATTTGACAGCTGGTGTCGTCGTTCGAATTACGATGTTTGACAATTTTTGTTTTTCATTTCCTATAGTCTTTATATCATTGAAATAGAGTTAGTTTTGACATGCACGAGCGCCAACTGTATTTGTTTTGCAAATGTCAGTGAACGTAGAGTTACTCATTAAAGTTTATAAATCAGAAGTTACCTACCTATAGTAAAGCTGTAAATGATGTCAACAAATTCAAACAAAAATAAATTTACATGTGGAGTTAACAATATTTACTTAAGAAATTCTCTCTCTATCTAAAAGTTTTTTTTAAATTTATATTTTTCGTTAAGTAGTTAATCATTATATACTCTTTTCAAACAAAAATGCATAGCTTTATGTGTTGCTAATCGCAAAACTCAAGAATGGCTGGAACTTTTTAGGTAATGAAGTCCGAGGAAGGTTTTCACGACGGCAAACATTTTGAAAATTGCCTCGAAAATCGTATATAATCACACAAAAAGAAGAAGAGTTTAAAAAAAATTATCGACATAGCTCAAAGAATTAGCAAGCTGAAGTGGCAGTGGGCTGGCCATATCTCGCGAAGAACCGACGGCCGTTGGGGCAAACGTGTTCTTGAGTGGAGACCGCACTCGTTAACGTAGTGTAGGATGCCCTCCGACCAGGTGGGATGACGACCTGCGAAAGACTGCAGGTAGATGCTGGATGCGGAAAGCTGAAGACAGGGCGCTATGGCGCTCATTGGGGAGGCTTATGTCCAGCAGTGGACTGCTATAGGCTGATGATGATGATGTATGTCGCATATTGTATATAGACGCGGAACACAATGCATGAAATTTTTTACAGAACTAGTTAGCGATGAAAGTTTCGATTGAATGTGTGTGATGTGTGTATTCCACGTCAAAGAGCTATCCAAGTGTTTCACTGTTCTTTTCCTTTAGTTCAACATTGTTTGAATTTTTTTATAAGTTATAAGACTAATATATTTTTATAACCCACTATCGGCCTTTTATTCCAACAAACCTTTTTAATCTATATTTTTTATCTCTCAGTTCGACAGGATGTTCAATAATGTGTTCATAATGAACATTGTATATTTTATAACCTTCTAAATGGAAGTATATGTATGTATGTATATCACTGAATGCGAAGGCAATTGGTCGAAGATATGCTTTTTCAAATAAGTTTTACAGTAAAACTTTTGAAACTATCATGGTTATTAACACAAAATTCACTTATAACGGAATATTTACCATGATTTGATTCTTGAGTTTTCAGTTATACCGTAATCACGGCGCATTCTGTACAAAATATTGAAAAACTCAAAATCAAATCATGGTAAATTTCCCGTTAATAGGTGATATAAGTGATTTTTTACGGTATCCTTGGTCCTTCTTTAATTAATAAATTAATTATTAGACAATTATTCCCTTAATTATAAAAGCAATAAGAAAAAACTTAGAGACACTCTACCTACAATGTACGTAGTATGTCATACGATGAAAGAGAAAATTATCTGACTTTTCTAAAATAGGCTACTAATTGTAAGCAATTTTATTATAAAATCTACTTACGTACTTAGCGTACTTATGTAGACTTACTTATGCTAAGTACGCTAAAGCAGTGTTTATAATAAAGGTGCTTACAATTAGTAGCCTACTTTAGATAGATTTAATAATTTGTTTATTGTCAGCTAGCATGCACTTTCTTTGCATGAAAAACAGGTTTTTACCCAGTTCAGGTACCTAAATACATTATCAATCATTATCTTATTCCTATACAATGCAATATTTTTTCCAATAATATGTAGAAACAAAATCTACCTCTTTATAATCATATAGAATCGAATGCACTTTAAAATAAACCCGGAGATGACATTATTACCTATTTTATGTGCTTCTTATTTCGAAGTATAAGTAGTAGTAACATCATTTATAAATTTTATATGCTACCTACCTAATATTAAGCTACATACGGCTTAATTTAGGTACCTAGGATATCGGGCAAATATTAATATTACTCGTACATTAGAAATTAATAATGATTGTAACTTAAATTTGCTTATAATTTTGTAACATAGAATAAATACCTTTTTCATGACTTTAGTAGGTACCTTACATCAACTAAAAGAACGAAAGTTTGCCTATTCTATAACAGATAAAATTTGCACAAGTCTATGTAAAAAATAAGCGCCGTCTGTCGACCACTTTTGGTAAAATTGAAATGCAATCTGACAGTCTTAGTTATTCACGGTATCCCCTTAATGAGCTCGCAGAGTCTAGTGTTCTTTTATCTGTGGAAATAGTCTTGTGTTGATTTAGTGTCATCATTATTTTCAAGCTTTTTTTACGCGAAGCACCTATGGCTAAGGCCACCAACCATCTGAGTTACAACAGTATACAACGTCTTTAAAAAAATATTATAAAAGTTCCTTTACAAATGTGAGTATATGCAGGCATAGTTTTAACTCGTAGCTTTCTTTATAGGGCGTGAAACACAACGTTTGCCATATGGTAACTGGGGTAGTTAAAACTAAGTGTTGCACTTGGCGGCTTTTTGAAGTTAAAACACTAAATACATAAACGTCAAAAAAAATAATTAAAATCTGAAAAAAATAAACTTTAAATTAGCTTTCAGGCTTAAAAGAGTTGCCAATCTATAGGCAAATGAATAAACCATTACTATATTATATTATATCTATTAACCTTGCTTCTGCCAGTAGGTTTACGTGTATCTTTTACACATTAACTAATAACTTTACCGAAATACATTTTAATATTTATTTCGGAAAAGTTATTTGTTTTATGTACACTAACTTTCGGAAATAATGAATAGACAATATTGTAGAGTTGGCTACATCTATTGAACATTTAAATTTGATTCGATGTATAATTTTGATGTTGTTCACGCACAAACATCACACAAAATCTCGCCTTAATAATTTTAATCATATTAAAATTATTATATTTTTGATGATTCCTTTTTCTTCAAAATACAAGATGTGTTTCGGTAACGATGCGACTGACGATGCATCACTGAGGTTTAGATAAGTAGCTATCTATGGATTGTGTTCTTCTGAAAGAAGATGATTTAAATAATTATCGGCCATCGGTTAAGTTTGAAGAAACTTTGAGGTATAAGAGTATAAAAACTCCACTCCAAATCATCGCCATTAAAGATAGCACCGTTATCATAGAATAACACTATCAAACCGTGAATATTGCTCAAATTAAGTAATCAAAACCGACAGTCATATTTTACTAACAAACATAGACCTACGCACAAAACTTTATCAGCAGAGAGGTAAAAATCAATTCAGAGCTCATAGGCATAATCCACCCCTCGCCGTTTGCTATAGCGATACGTATTCAATACCAGTCGTTTGGGCTTCCCTGCGTTCTTGCATACACAAACATAGATAAGTTGTATACACCAGTAGGTTTTTTGACCTCTAATAGAAGGAAATCATTGACCGTGGCACTTAGTTATTGGTACGAAAATTGAGTTGAAAATGTTGAGTCGTCATGGCATTGAAACTCTTGATATTGAATGGAAAGCATTCAAATTTCACGAGCTAACTTGACGCGAGCGAGAAGTGGCGAATTCCAAATAAAAAAAAGATGGCGTTACCGCTTTGCGATCGCGTCAATATCGCCCCGTAGGAGGCAGTGTCAGTGTGATTAATCCGAATTTTATTGAGATACTTTATCCTATTCCTCGTCGCCTACGGCACAAGTTAAATACTTGTTGCCAATGCATGAGTTTATAAATACATATTTTAAACAAGGCATTTTTTCAGTTACTCCGTTATATGGTTTTATAAACAAACGCTGCAAATTTTGGAGCTGGATGATGCTTTCTGGAACTTCTATTATTATAAACTTTGACATAGCTTTTAACTGGAATAACCATTTATTTAGCGAAAAAAGGAAATACCCGATCAATTCACAGTGATATTTAACTGTTTAGAGAGCTTTAGAAACTCATGATGATAGTTCGTTATATTTAAGGAAAGAGGCGGTAAATAAATCTACGACTAATAAATCAAATTGGCTGTGAGATGCACTATGGGATAGATATAACTCGCCTAAATTCAGAATTTCTTACAATTTTTCGAATCATTATCACGTAAACTCGGTATGCGTGCTAAGTGTGGAATGTGTTCCGCAACAATAGTGAGGAGGCGCACAAACCATCCCACCCCAATACCTACGTTTTCTTGGGATTCGGAACAATAGTATTGCGGCCATCGTAAATTCATCGCTTTTTAAAGTGGCTCTGCGATCAATATAAAAAACCTGCATAAGTATTTATCCTCATTCTCATCAGCACACAATCGTGCAATGCTGAAAAAGCTTTGTCATAATGACCACGCTTAGCGTGCGGATCGGCAATCGCAGGAGGTGTTAATAATAATAGAGAAGGTAGTTGTTGGCCTGGTTCAGGTTGGTTTTCTCAATCGATTACGACCGTCACGGACTGAGTTAGAGAGGTCGATTTCTTCACCGCGACCGCCACGACACTAAACTGGCGTGCTTATATCATATTTACGAAGCGAAACAACGTGAAAATATGTAGCAGTGTACATAAGTCACTATAATTTCAGGAGAAAATGCGTGAAATGTTAGAATATACTGCGTTTCAAAGATAGGAACGTTCCTATCTTTGATACCCAGTATATTTTAACGCTTTAAGTTTTTGTTAGTATAGGACGTCAGCCCCCACACTCGCGGTAATTTCTATACAATTTTCTATGTCTTTGCTGGATACCAAGAAGAAGGTTTTATTTGATAAGCAGCCTTTAAGTAAAAACAAAATGATGTATGTATGTGATAAATACATTACAAAAGCTCACCCCCATTTTTTCACAAGATTTGACCTAAATTAGTTTCTTATACATTATTAAGTTACTTTTTTAATCATTTTACGAACTTTTATAATTATGTAGGCGGCCCTATCGTGTAAGCAAGAAAATAATAATCTTACTAACCATTATACACGAAAAAACTAATCAAATACCAAAGAAATAAAGATACTTGATGAAAATAGCGTACTTTCATGCTTAGGTAAATAATTTATAAAATTCCTGATCACTAACATGTTCTCTTTGTTGTCACAGGTATGAAGAAGAGTTTTTTTTTGTTTTTTATTTTTATGTTTTTTTAGTTAATTGATTTTTTTTCACAATGCCGAACCGGCGTTTTCTGCTAGCCATCAAAAACCGGGAACATTATCTGGTAAGTACTATCTTCTTTTCTTGTCTTCAACAGTACACATACATCCACGGAGGACTTCCCCTGAACGTGATGGGTTTTGCCATAATTTCCATACATAACACGGGGATTGGTAATCGCATTAGGGCCGAATCCTGCTAACCAATCGCTTTACTATGACAATTATGTATTATCGTCGCAGAATCGTCCATAGATAAAAGATAAACTATAGATATAGATATTCGTGCAGTACTATTTGCACGGAGATATTGATATATTGATTTAAACATTTGCACTTTTAACAAGGATCCTTCCATCTGACGAGTCATAGTCTCATAATTTAATTTAAGATACATTATTGTGATTTTATTATGTGTATGAAGTATGACAATAAATTATCTGAATCTGAATCTAAATCTGTAGTATCTTTCCTCAAAGATATTGCCAAATATGTCATTCTGAGACGATACCATTTTACATAATGGTGAAGCAATTGACATAGTGGTAATCGGCTCTTAGTTGTGGAAGCCTTTCCTCTGGTAGGTCCCTTAGTCGCCTCTTACAACATCCACGGAATGAGTTTGAGAGTTGCCTTGGGCAGTTTTCTCTTCGACTCAAGATAGACACTAATTTTATCTTAGTCTTAAAATATTTATTTATAGTCTAGGTTGGATTAGATGCATTAGCCAACAAGCTTTATGATCTGGTAGCATTATTTCTTTGTTGTCTTAGGATTGTCTTTGAATAATTCTCTAACTCTCTTCTTCTTTGTGCCTACGTTGCTGATGCTCTATTTCATACGGTCTTAATAGATCCCAGTAAAAAAGAGAGTCTACGATTTTGTAGCCACTCCGATCGCTTTCGTAGCATATTCACAGAATAACTAAACAGGGTGCCACACAAAGCTGAAAAAGGGTGATTCTAGAAACAGAGGAGGTCAACTTTTGTCCTACGATTTCTTAAATATCGGAAATTTTTTTTAAATATTAGACTTTCTCCTTCCTAATTTTATTATTTTCTCGCATTTTTTGAGAAATTTCATACCGTTTACAGCATTTCTTCAAAACAAACATTTATGAGATATTTTTTTTAAATATTTTTATTAGATATTATGTTATCGTAGAATTAGCACTAAGATTTCGTAGCTCCTGCTCTACGACCTCGTAGCACTGGCTCTACGATCTCGTAGCATTTCCTTTCGTTTACGTAGCATTTCCTAACGTTTTCGAGGCATTCATCAACAATCAAGGAAGCGGACCGTCTCGCCCGCTACCCCACAGAGGTTGTCATAACCTCTTTGATCTCGTACCACTGGCTCTACGATCTCGTAGTACTGGCGCTACGATCTCGTAGCGCTGGTGCTACGAAATCGTAGCACCAGTGCTCCAGCACCGAGCACACTGGTGCTCGTAGCACCAGTTCTCGTAGTATCGGATTTACGATCTCTCGGATTACATATAATAGATCAGCACGTTTGTATGTATTTTGCGGAGGGTGAGGGAGTTATAAAGCGGTTGCTTATTAGCTAACTCTAACTAACTAACTCCCGTATGCCCGGAACTGTTTAATCAATTTAGAATATATTAACAACACACCCTGGTTAAGCATGGATAGTAGAACCGTTTGATATATATATATTTATTTAGTTCAAAATTTTTATGGGACTTCCTCGGGATCATTCTCCATAAAATAGCGTAATAATTTTCCAAATTTGTCGGAGAAATCGACGAATCATTACGAATACATCCGACAGAGAACCAACTTTGGTTCGACATAGCTCTAAGAATTAGCATGCTGAAGTGGTAGTAGGCCGCGAAGAACCGACAACCACTGGGGCAAACGTGTTCTTGAGTGAAAACCACGACTCGGTAAACATAGTGAACGAACGCATGAAAGAACGAAGTGAAAGAACGCCCTCCGACCAGGTGGGATGACGACCTGCTAAAGACTGCAGGTAGATGCTGGATGCGTCAAGCTGAAGACAAGGCGCTATGACGCTCATTGGGAGAGGCCTATGTCCAGCAATGGACTAACATATAGGCTGATGATGATGATGATATAACCTTTCTACGCATTAACGGCTAAATGGATCTTAATACATATACATATATTGGTATCCCAGGGACGGACGGACATAAGCTACCTGACAAGCGCGAACGAAGCCGCATGCAGATTAATTATATTACACTTTCATCAAGTTGTTTATCGCGTTCGGACAGACAGACGCTGCTGTTTTGGCATATGTAGGTACTGATAATTGAATGATGTCCAGTACCTATATTATAATATCCTCTGAATGGACTGTATTGTTCAATGTAATAACACGCGTGAGGACTAGGTAATGCGTTCTCGAGGCTTAAGCTATTCACTATTAAATTAATAGTGTGCGCTGTGTGCCATGGATGTGTTAAAAACTTGCTTTAAGGCTCTGTTGAAGAAATAAACAGGAAAGATATTTCAAACGACTTGCACGTAAATCAGACTTTAGCACTTTTTAACTGTGAAATCATTTGTCAAATCTTTCCATAAATTTATTATTACTGTCAGTAATATATATAACTAGCTGCGTCCCGCAGCTTCGCCCCCATGGAAATCTATTTGTCAAATGATTAAAATGATAAAAAGACTTACTTAGACTCCTGGTTCTAAGCTACCTGTCCACCAATTTTCAGCGAAATCGGTTCAGCCATTCTTGAGTTATAAATAGTGTAACTAACACGACTTTCTTTTATATATGTATATAGATAAACAGCGCCTTACGACGTTCGTAAGTCTGATTTGCATTAGTATTCGGGGTTGGCTCTTTTTTAACCAACTTTGAAAAAGGAGGAGGTTCTAGGTGCGGCTGTACGAGTGTTTTTATGTGTGTTCGTCGATTTCTCCATTAATTTAAAACCGATTTTGACAGTACTTTTCTATTTTATAGAGGTAGATTCCGATATAAAAAATGTATTCACAAGGGATTCGTATTTTTCCCGCAAAACTCCAAAACAGTGTTTATTAAATTAAGGCATTCGAAGTCAGTTTTTCGAGTCATAATTGTTTTATTAGTTTTATATAGTTACGAGGGATTTTTTAGTAAAAATATAACTGATTACTTACTTACTACCATGAATTGTAACTTGAGTGAACTAACGAGAGAGCATGTGCACAAGGATTCCAATGAATATATTATTATGAATATGCATAGGTTTTCAACAGAACCCTGATACCAAGCCTGCACCGTGGGTAGGTTACTACCCGTTCACTGCTAGACATAGGCACACACACATGCACACCCACACACTCACGAGTCAGTGACATAGTATAATTTTTTTTAAGTAAATTGTGTACTGTTCTTAAAAGTAATTTAGAACGAGATATTTACCATGATTTGATTTCTGAGTTTTCCAAAATTTTGGCATAGTTTCATGCGCCTTGATCACAGAATAAGTGAAGTCACTGCTCGTATGTTTTTATTGCCAGACATACTGATCTCTCATTATTCATATATATATATTCACCCTCTTTTCATGTCTTTTGTTACAAAGGTTACCACTATCACGGGTTCCATTATCAAATGCAGTTCGGTCACGTACCTTCACAACACTGAAGGTATCAGATGGCGACACGATTGGTAAATCATTTCTTCGGTTTTTGCACATTCTCACAACAGGGTTCCAGGTACTCGATAATTGGAAGCCTTTTTATCGGTTAAAATTCCTGTGTTTCGTAATCTCAATGGCCTCCACTACCATTCTTGGTATGTAGTGTCGCTCTGTTGAGATTACTTGTGGATTGTGTAACTCGATCCGGTGCTTTGAACCCGACTCGAAAAGATCTCAGCTATAGCCGACTTATAAATGATTTTTTTCCTTCGTTGTAAATGACTTGTGTTAATAATCATGATAGTTTCAAAAGTTTTAAACTGTTCTTACCTTGAATACTTTAGTACCTTCCTACCTAGATTATAAACCAATTTGACTTTCAATATGTCAACTCGTATTTCGCAGAGTGATGGGACCTTCACTGCTGGACGCAGGTACTATACCTACAGTACATAAATTTCTAATAAATTCTTTAATCTTTGTAATTTCTCACAAAGATTAAAGTATTTATTAGAAAATAGAGAAAAAGGTTCGTGGGTAGGCCGGGTCAAAGTTCACGATTTCGGTTTATTCGATAAACCGCACTCTCCTCCAGGGCAATCCCGTCCGCCTTAGCGCCAGTCCCTTTCTTCCTCCCAGTCCGGGAATCAGCGCCAGGAATAGGCCGCCCGCCAAGAGTTGAGTGTCCTGGTGGTAGGTGGCAGGAACGGTGGTCTCCAGCTACGGTTATCCCACCGTAGACTGAACCGGGGTAGGTGCAGTGTACCAATTCGCAAGGAATTTTAGTCCGTAGGGTGTATTTACGACCGATATGTCACGGCTGGCTAAGTTAAGTATGTCAAGTGTTACTTAAATTTGGACATATCTATAACTTTAGTTGTGACCAAAGTAACATTCTATGTCGGAAATAATTATGTCTTAAGCAAACAAAAGGGTGGGGCAAAAGTAATCATCCGATGTTCTTTTGCTGTAATTATTTTTTGAATGAAAAAACTTTGGTTCTGCTTGTAAAATTTGTTAACTTAATTCATTAGTATTTATTCCATTAAGTTGAGAAAATGATATCGGTCAAGTGGCCGCCGCCAGATTTGATGACCATACGGGCCCGTTTTATGGCATTTTTCATCACTCTTGCCAGAACTTCGGGCGACGGCTTCTCGCATTCCTGGCGAATATTTTCCTTAAGAGCTTCGAGAGTCTCAGGCTTACTGACGTAAGCCCGCGACTTTAAAAATCCCCATAAAAAGAAGTCTGGAGTGGTTAAATCGGGTGACCTGGCCGGCCAGTGCAAATCACCAAAACGAGCGATAAAGCGACCCGGAAATGCTACCTTCAGAATATCGGTTGTGGCTCGAGCAGTGTGCGCCGGTGCACCGTCCTGTTGAAACCACATGTTCTCCAGTCCCAATTCATCCAATAGAGGAAGAAAAAATTCGATAATCATGGCTCTGTAGCGCACCGTCCACAGTCGCCGTTGGGCCCACGGCAAAAAAAAATGGATACAATTATTCCGCGTTCTTGCGGAGTAAACCGATTCATGGCTTGTCGATTTATATTTTACGTTTGTTTACTTCACAAATGTCAAAACCGAATTGACATTTGGCGTCATTTGCAAAAGTTATAGCGTGTTCCAATAGGGTGATTACTTATGCCCCACCCTGTAGTTGGTGAAGTCTATGTGAAGTAAATCGAGATCAAAATCAATATTGGAACTCGGAACTTAGGTTTATTGATCTAAAGTTTGGCAGCGAGCGATGAAGTGGGCTCTCTGTTCCAGTGGCTCTTATTATGAAAGCTTGTTCCGTTGTCGATCTATGCTTTTCTTTGGCATAAGCGATACTCAAGCTTAATCTATGACTGAGTAAAGTTGCATAATACGAGCTAGCACTTTAGGTCGAGTCTAGGTTTAATTATTTCTGCGTTTGTAATTTATATCTCAAGCGTACTTAGCTATTCCTTTGTCATACTAAAGCTATATTCTAGTACTTTAGGGAGCGTCTAAATAATTTTACCTGACCTGTAAACACAGATTAAATGTCAGTTTGCAGGCCAGTTCATATAATGTGTTGAAATAATATTATTTATTGCATTAATAGACCAATATCTTCCGCTTTTTACGAGTAGTATACGCACGATGCTAAAAGATGCAATAAATTGCTTAGGGCGGACGCATATTCAATTACACATTTTGAGAATCATTTTGTGATGTTAGAAAGGATTAACAAACCATAGTTTATCCTCTGCAAGCAAGCAATCCTTTAGCTACTACATGCGAGGACACCTAAATAGTTATAAGTTATTATCTAAGTTATCGGTACACGTCTTCCGAACATAGCAAAAAAAATATAGTTATAAATACTTTTAAACTTACGCGATCTGAACACATATTTATAAGTATTAATACAACGGGTATTTATCGCATTTATTTACCTATTTTTCCCGACGTTTCAACAGGTTTACACACTGTCGTGGTCACGCGATGACTGGAAAAATAGGTAAATAAACGCGATAAATACCCGTTGTATTAATACTTATAAAAAAAATGTAGTTGTTTATTAATACTCGTAACAATAGACAATACAAACGTAATAGCGAAGAAACCCGCTCACGAGCAGTCTTCGTGATGGTGAAATCGGGACCGCACCTCTCGACACCCCTCAGTCGTTTGCACCGATGTTGTTCCTCTCTGGTAATTTACTCCGGCTTTTTAAGGAACCCATCCAGCATTCGGCAAGCCACCGTCTGCCACTCTGCTTAACATTATGATTGACTTGTTTATGGCAGACGTCCGCAATCTCCCCTATAGCCCGATTACCCAGTCCATCCATCACAATAGCCTGGTTTTATTTCTTTCATTTTTCTTTGCAATAGTCTCTACACCTGGCGGATACCATCTTTGGGTGTATCATATTGTGCTCCCGAGGATGATACCCGCTATGTGTAGCCATCGCCTTTAGATTAACTTCTCAAAGGGCCTCTGTGCTGTTGGCTTCGGCCCCACGCAAGCCTTCCAAAGGACCGGGTCACTTTATGGCCCGAGATCATGGTAAATGAGAGACATAATAATAATACTAAAACTTTGGCAACATATTCTATCAATAAAGCTTTGAACTGGGGTAATTTACTTTAACTTGAACATTCTGAGGGATTTTATCGGAACAAAATATCCTTCTATTACAGATATAGGAGAGATAAAAACGACGAGTTTAGAAAATTCTGAAAAACAATCTTACAAGATTCCCTCCAAGAATTGGAAGTATATTTTTCCCTTGTAATCCAAGAAAGTCACCTGACAGAAATGTTTGTTATCTTACCAACGAAATAAATGAACTTGTGTACCACTTAATATTTACAAAAAATGATAACAGCAAAATAGTCTTCATCACTTATATTGTTTCTTGGTAGCTGAGCTTCTGCGTCATGGAATAACTAATTTACTGACTAATTCTATAACTAGAGGTTGCTAGTAAAAGAGTATATTTTCGAGAATGCTCCAAATACACTTCGTTCTCACTCTAGATAAAATAATTGTAGCTAAAGGTCCATTGTGTACGCACAGACTATATTTTTTGGAACATGACCAAACCGTCTTAGGTGAATAATAATGTTATCGTCAACAAGTAATGGTTACAAACACAGAGCCATATCGCGATACATAACCCTGTTTTAGGATGAGTGAAGGATAACAAATCAAGGAAATAGCTTCCTTCTCTGATCAGTAGGTACAAGACTAGAGAATCTTGTGAAACAGTGAAACATTACATTAGTGGAAATTATAATGCGTGTCGCGCGTTTGTCAATAAACGACGCCGACTATTTGTATGTTCCCACAAATAACTTGGTACTGACCGAATTTACGGACAAAATTAATACTAACCGAATATCAGTTAGTTCAGATGCGCAAGTAATGTTAAAACGTTTGAGAGTTCTGGGACTTTCGTCCTCGAATGATTTTGTCATGGGAAAACACGTGTGCTGCTTATCTAAGTACGTAAAATGTAACGTGTAAAACGTTACATTTTATATAAATTCCCGAGGGCAAATTCACACCAGTAGGTTCTAATGAACCCTATTATTGATATATAAAATATAAGATAAGCAGTACACGTGTTTTCCCTTTGTACTTACTATGAACTAACAACTTTTCCGTTAGGAGATCATCGTCATACGTACAAAGATTTAATTAAGCAGTGTCCATTAATGAGGGTGGGCAGTTAGATCAATTCATTCATGTTAATAACGATCGGCAGTATTAAACACAACAGCGTGAATGCGTGTTAATAAATTCATTCAAACATTTTTACCGACTATTTGCGAGTATCGCGCCAATTTAAAATGCACAGGTTTTCACAGAACAATGCTATTCTTCGTAACTGGGTATTGTTAGTGGTCCCAGCAAAGTACGTTCTATTCATTTTTCTATAAGCAAATATCTACCTCTAAAGATCTACCTCTAAAACTCTAGAATTCTGCATTTATTTTCCAGGTAAGTGGGTTACCTGGACAAAAAATGCAGAATTCTAGAGTCAAAAGCAAAGGAACAATAGAAAGCCTTATTTACCCGTCAAAAGGCACTAGAAAAGGGACGAAAGATATTAAAATTAACTGCATCAGCAGCCTCTTTCATACGTTTTGGACGATTAATTCAAGTAATGCTTGTAAGGTTTTGCTTGCATTTTAGCGAAGGCTGTAAAGTCGACACGCGAAATCACCCAGCAACCGTGAATCGCAGGAGTAACCAGCGATGGTCGATGGAAAAGTTTATGTGAAAGATTATGAAGTAGTAGAAATTAGCTTATTATTGTCCGAGCAAGTGAACCGTCTCTTCAAGTCTAGCAAAATTAGCTTTCCTCTGTCAGCTTGTTGGTATTATTCTACAGGTCGTATTATATACAACCGAATAGACGAAACTTGGTATACAGGGCATTACGACTTTTTTTTTTTTTTTTGCTTCATGCGTGATTTATATTCTTCTTTTATCCCTCAAAATAAGGGGCTAAAGAGTGGCTACTGAAAGTCTCTGCCTTATGAGATGCGATTTCAATTGTTCTTTTTTGCATCATGCGTGATTTATATTCTTCTTTTATCCCTCAAAATAAGGGGCTAAAGAGTGGCTACTGAAAGTCTCTGCCCTATGAGAAGCGATTTCAATTGTTCTTTTATTATTTGAAATAAATTGGCGAACATCAGATGAAGATCTTCGGCGTGATGGGCTGAATAACTCCTCTTATCTGGCATAAGGGTCACCAGAGGCATCGCGCTGTCGTTGTCACTCACCAAATGGTTCGATCTCATCGAACATTTCGTGTAACTTGAGTTTCGTTAGGTGTACAATAGCTTCAAAAGTAAAGGCGCATGTTTCACTCATAGAATTTGGTTAATTGTGGGTTAGTTTATTTATGTATAACTTTAGTGGCACCTTTATTAACTATTGCATTTTAATGATTGTTTTCGCGTAGTCTACTGTTTGCAGAACCACTAAGTACTAAATATCCTAATCGTTTGACGCCTCGTTTAAATGCGCGTCAACTTAAAAACCTCCCTTTTCCTTCGTTTCTTTGATGACCTGACTGAGCTGAACTGGTGTAGGCATCTTTCATTCC
Organism: Eupithecia abbreviata; assembly: GCA_943735965.1. NCBI lineage: Eukaryota > Metazoa > Arthropoda > Insecta > Lepidoptera > Geometridae > Eupithecia > Eupithecia abbreviata. Next base: position 11,799,675 of record OX030973.1, read on the forward strand.
TTATGTATGTAAAAGGTGTTCTGGACAGATGTCTTTCTGGCAACTTTTTACATATGCTCATAGCGATAAAGCTCTCCATTGTCTAACGAAATCTGTATTTGTCTTGTCCTGTCTGGTAGTTTAGGTAGGTTTTTTATCATATATGTTTACATAATATATATCCTTTTATTATTTAGCGCCTCGAGCTTTGGTCGGTAACAAATAAAATAAATAATGCTGGACAATTCATACAGCACCATCTAGCCCCAATCTAAGCAGAGCTTGTGTTATGGGTACTAGATGACTGATATACATGATACAATATATTACATAGACAGATATTTTTTATTATACATACAAAACGACCAGAACACCCGGAACAAATATCTGCAGATCGTACACACAATTGTTCCGAGGCGGGAATCGAACCCGCAACCTCCTGCGTCGCAGGCGGACCTTCGCCCACCGCGCCACATCGGTCGTCAACAAACATGTATTGTAAATCTTACTTTGTGACTAATAATTTATAATTAAAATCGTAGCTGATATTTTCAGTTAACGATTTTATAGCAAATTCCACGGACGTGGCGTGAATTATAAAATATAGTACCTACATATACATTCCAATAGCTAATGGGGTGGGTGCGTGAGAAATAAGCCACTAGCAGCTTATGGGAAACAGAATAGCTAGGCTATTATAGTATCGAACTTTATTATATTCAAGCGTACATTTTGTTTCGTGAGGCTATGCCAGTATTTCATTTTTAGTAACCACACTCTGTAGCCATTCTTAAATAAAATGTATACCTAAACTTTTAACACTAGGTAAACAAAGTACAAGCCACCAAATTAGTGCTTCTACAATAGATGAGGCTAACATCAACGTTGTTGATGTTGGAGCTTTCCACCAAATACTAGCTTATCCCAACTCCAGAGAGGCTAGATTGCTATTTGACCTAGCGAACTGTGCTGGCTCAAGTGGCAACTTAGCTTCATAAGTAGCAAAACGTAGGTACATAGGTAGTAAGTTAAGTAATGATTAAAATATGTAACTAATTAAGTAATATAGTTCTAATTAAGTGTTTGTTTTAAATAAGTGTTATTTTTGTTTTGTTAATTCCAGAAGTGGTTGTTTTGTTAATTTAAGTTTCTTCACTGTTACTAAGTCAACCGACATAAACATTGTTAAAAGGTTGTAAAATCTGAATAAAAAAAAAATAGATGAGGCTAGGTCTTCCTAATTGATGATTATTGTTCAATTCAGGCAAATTTAACTCACTTCGCAGAGTGCGAGTGAGTAGAACTATATTATGATAAAAGAATCAACAGCTTTCATAGTCTGTGATAAATTCATCCTCTTACTAATATGATAACGATTAAAGCTTGTGCCACTGTGAGACGTTCGGGTGAAGAAAGTGCTATAACCTGTTAACGGATCACACTTCGATTTTGCCGCGTTTGTTCTAGATCTGGAAGATAAGCTACTTACTATCCTGGTGAATTGAGTGTGGGCGGAAGATACTCGTAAGAAGTCATAGTTATTAGATTACATTTTTAAATTTTCATTATGTCAAATGATATGCTACGCGTCATTTTGAATATTAATTGCACTCAACTTATCCCAAAGCTAATTAAAGTCACCCTAAGTCTGCTTTTCGGAAATTAGTCTCAACTTATAATTATGCAGACGAGGTCTTATAATTCGGCTTCCATCTAATATTTAGTTCTATACAATACATATCTGAAACACTGTGAAATAGCGTGTGAGGTTTAACGATGATGATTATTTTAACCACAATCCAAAAGAGGATGTATACGTTTTACGTGTATAACTGTGTTTTTGTCTGATATAATATGCCTAAACGCAAAAACTCATCTTATTAATCGACGACCGATGTGGCGCGGTGGGCGATGGTCCGTCTGCGACGCAATAGGTTGCGGGTTCGATACCCGCCTCGGAACAATTGTGTGTACGATCTGCAGATATTTGTTCCGGGTATTCTGGTCGTTTTCTATGTATAATAAAAATTTATATCTATGTTATGTATTTTATTATGTATATCAGTTATCTAGTACCCATAACACAAACTCTGCTTACCATGGGGCTAGATAATGCTGTGTGAATTGTCCAGCATTATTTATTATTATTTATATTTATTAATCAGTTCTGCATGTTCGGTTTATTTTTAAAACGTTTTATAAAGTAATAGCTAAATGCTCGACCATTTTGCATATAAAACTGTGTATTCTTAATTATTCATAATTAACACCAGTTTAATGTGAGGTGAAATATGATACCTATCATATTTCCACCAGAATTCCCGGAATCGGTTTAAATACAATGTTTTTCGTACAAAAATTGAGATATATTGACTGGACTATATGGCATCGCAGCCAAAACGGATGCTAATGATGATTGAACTAACTTGGATTGTTTTTTTATTAAAAGAGTCTTTTTTCAAGCGCTAATGTTTTTATGATACAAAATAGAATTACCGTCAGGTGACTTTATATTTCTGTTGCGAAATGTGTAAAAAACGAAATGTTGTACCAACCTGTCATCATTCAGATACCGTCATTGTAGTACCTATGACTTGATCGATGTGAGTTCGATGATAAATCCGCTGTGGTAGTGGTTATTTTCGCAACAAAAGACAATATAGACCTAGGTTTAGTTTGATTATAAGTTTCACAATTATGTTTCAAAGTTCAGTTCATTTTAATTGACTAATATAGTTTCTAATGTTACGACTATTTATATAAAAACTTAATTATATTACAAATTAAATATTAAACTTAATTTAATTATTTTTATGAAAGCCGCGCAGCAGAGCGACCCTCTAGCACAGGTATTACATTACTTAAAAGAGGGTCCCATACCGCTGTAATATATTAATTAATTTAAGTTAAAGCAATAAACTATTTTTTTTTATTTGACTATTGAAATGAAATAAAAAGGTAATCCTGAATTAAATTATTACTGTTATTTATTTATTTTTTGTTATAAGCCCGATACTTATAATTCAACATTTGCACTGATGAAAATTTCACACGTGCATTAAAGTTACTTATTGCGTGAATCAGTAGGTACCTGCTAAGCATAAGAGTAGCCAATCTATTTAATTAGATAAGTACGTCAACGTCGGGTTGGGGAATTTTTAGCATGCACATTCTGCGATGTGCTAATTTTATAACTAGAACTTTTTGCTATCTGCTCATTCTGCTATGTAAGCTATTTGCAATCAGAACATTTTTCTATCTGCACATTCCTCGACATGCACTAGTGCTCATTTTGCGACTTGAACTTGACCCTAGCATACCAAAAATACTTAAATTATAAAATTTCGTAACCATCCTGCTTCGTTTGGGGCTAAATGATACTGATGGAATTCTTCAGTAACATTAATTTTATTTTATTCCAAACGTTATCCAATTCAAAAATAAAAGCTTGTAAATTGCTTCTTATTTCAAAAACAAGTTTGTTACCGTGCACCTATTAAAGGCACAATGCTTCGTTTACGGAAAATGCCAGAGAAAGGGCACTTGCCAATAATGTCAAGGGACTGTATTTTAATAACTATAACTTCGTCCACTCATTTATTTTCATTTTGACACAATAACGAACACTTACTAGACCTAATTTCAGTTCGTATAACTTCATTTGAAATAACTTATTACAAATCACTACGTTTACCGAGTCGTGGTCTCCACTCAAGAACCCCATTTGCCCCAGCGGCCGTCGGTTCTTCGCGAGATATGGCCGGCCCACTGCCACATCAGCTTGCTAATTCTCAGAGCTATGTCGATAACTTTGGTTCTCGGTAAACGTAGTGTAGGACGCCCTCCGACCAGATGGGATGACGACCTGCGAAAGACTGCAGGTAGATGCTGGATGCGGCAAGCTGAAGACAGGGCGCTATGGCGCTCATTGGGGGAGGCCTATGTCCAGCAGTGGACTAATATAGGCTGATGATTATGATGATTACAAATCACCTTATCTCACATCAAATAAAGTTTTATTCATAAGAACTTGCATTCACCTAGTCCACAATTGGTTTTTAAAGATGATTCCGTCAAGGGGCTTAGCTTAACGAAAATCAGTGTAGCCGTTCTATCTTTGACTTGTGTGGCGCAGTACGCAATGGTCCTAGAACGCAAAAGTTTGTGATTTCAAGTTCCGTTGCGGGAAAGAAGCTTGTAGATACGGTTTTCAAACATTCGGGAATCGAATCACATTTTAATGGAATGAAAGTCCATTTCAAGTTCAATGAATTAACAATATTTATTGTATTCAATTATCTATATAAAAAGCTCGATTTTCGCCTATAATGTACTTCAAAGACCTCGAAAAGGTTCGGTTTCGTCTCAGACTTTGGTACGACGTTGGGAATAGCTCAGTATTTTATCACTCTTCATCATTCGTCATGGTTGTTTTATTAGTACAAGCCAGGTCATCATCATCATCATGAATGATGAAGATAGTCAGATAGTCAGATAGTCATTTTATTGGTAAAAGAAAATATTTACAAGTCGCATAGTAAAAATCTATGTAAGTACACACTAAAAATTAAATACAATTTTAAATACTTATTAAAGAACAAATAAATAAATATATAAATAACAATTTGTCAGAGTGTGGAACATAGATTCAATTAAATTTGCAGAAAAAAATAATAATTATATAACTCAATACAACAAGTAATAAAATAATAACATTATTCACAATCATTAAAATAAAAAATCATAATTTTCTTTCGAGAAAATCCTCGACCTTATAGGGCGATAAAATACTGAGTTATTCCCAACGTCTCACGACAAGTATTCCCAACATCGTACCAAAGCGGTGGTGGTTTAACTTATAAACCTTCGCAATTAATTACCGAATAAATTGGGGGCGTAGTACAAAGTCACATACATCACGTAGTTCAGTGATACCAAGGTTGCGGGTTCGATGCATTACACTTTGGAACTTAGCTACTCGATCATGGACTCTGAGGCGCTAGCATGAGTTTTGCATATATATCGAAACTAGAAAAGTTTACGTTTCCTTCTATGTATATTATACATAGAAGGAAACGTAAACGATTGTGCCACTAGACTTAGTATTAAGATCCATTATTTTTGTATTTTTTTGTATTGATATATATTATAAATTAATATATATTATTATTATATTATAAAGAAATATTGTATTGTATTGTAAACTTTTCTTTCTTTTTTCCCGAGAGGCGCTCAATATTAATTATATATTTCGGATACAAGGATCCAATCACTCTCTCACTCTCTCTCACACTCTTTCATCTATTATGACAGCCATCGTTAAATATATACATAGTTTAGTAATCGAATGATTTTAAGTGTTTTTTGCTTTGCGGCAGCAAAACGTTGACAAGTGAGCGTAGGAAACGAAAACTTTTTGTTTTGGTACCGTCTAAAATAGGTTTAAAGAACTTTATTTTCTCATAAAAACATTACAGTTCACTTAAAATGAGATAAACTTATACAGTAATATGTGTACTAAATATAATTTAAGTAGGTATAACTACTGTGTAAAATGATGGTAGCTATATACATTTACATGGTAGTTTTTTGAGATAGATATAGATTGCCTAATCCGAAACCATGAGAGTAGAATAATTGATTTTTGACGACCGATGTGGCGCGGTGGGCGATGGTCCGCCTGCGACGCAGGAGGTTGCGGGTTCGATTCCCGCCTCGGAACAATTGTGTGTACGATCTGCAGATATTTGTTCCGGGTGTTCTGGTCGTTTTCTATGTATAATAAAAAATATCTATCTATGTAATGTATTATATATATCAGTTATCTAGTACCCATAACACAAGCTTTGCTTACCATGGGGCTAGATAATGCTGTGTGAATTGTCCAGCATTATTTATATTTATTCACTTTATAAGAAAGCAAATACTGGATACTTTTTTAAACTAAACAAGCATACTTGATATATAAGTAAATCAAGTCTACATTATTCCTTAAGTATCCAACGCAACGCTTGCCTCACATTTTACAAGTCAGTGTGCATTTTTATATCCATAATACATTACAAGGATCGATACCCGCTATGTTTAGACTTCCGCTCGCCTTTGATAGAGCTTCGATTCGCTATTCTGGGACCACTGGACAGTGAATGAAATCATTAATTATGTGTACAAGTAATATATGTATATATGTTACTCGGAAATATATTATCCTACTGAGAATTAGCAAGCTGAAGTGGCAGTGGGCCGGCCAATCTCGCGAAGAACCGACGGCCGCTGGGGCAAACGTGTTCTTGAGTGGAGATCAAGACTCGGTAAAAGTAGTGTAGGACGCCCTCCGACCAGGTGGGATGACGACCTGCGAAAGACTGCAGGTAGATGCTGGATGCGTCAAGCCGAAGACAGGGCGCTATGACGCTCATTGGGGGAGGCCTATGTTCAGCAGTGGACTAATATAGGCTGATGATGATATATCCTACTTAATATTATAAACGTGAAAGTTTGTAAGTATGGATGGATGTTTGTTACTCTTTCACGTAAAAACTACTGAATGGATTTTAATGTAACTTTACAATAATATAGCTTGTACAGAATAACACATGGACTACAATTTATAAAGATATTGTATATTATCCAAAATATCTATCACCACGCGGGTGAAACCGCAGGGCGCAGCTCCTCATTCATATATGGAAAGCTCTAGATAGTGCGTAAGGTTCTATTTGTACGGAGAAATTGATTACGATGGTTTCATCAAAATCCATTCAGTAGTTATTGCTCGAAAGAGCAACAAACATCCTCACAAACTTTCGCGTGTATAATATATATATATATATATATATGAAAGAATTTGCGACGATACGACGATGTCTTAGTAAAGTACTTTTTTCGTAGAATTCGGCACCAGGTCTCTTAACCATTTCAGCATTAAGTCTTTAGTCGCGGTACGCTTGTTTTACCCTCTGACCCTTTCCCCACATTGTGAACATTAAAAATAAAACTCTTTGCTTTGTGCTTAATGTTACCAAAAGATGTATTAGTCTGCCCTTGACCCCAGCCCTCACAATAAAAGGGTTCGCAAGTACGCGCGGTGGAACTGAAATCATAGATAGATAGATAGATAGACAATACCTTTATTGAAAACTTAAAAATAAAAGAAACGAGATAAAAATAATAATACAAGATATGTGACAATTTGGCGGTCTTATCGCTCAAGAGCGATCTCTACCAGACAACCGTGGATGGATAGGATCGTTGGATTGAAAAAGGGGATCTGTGTGCGTTTTTATGTAGGTAGTTGACAACATGAAATGTAATATTATGTTACATACAAATACCTATCTACTATAAATACATTATAACTAATAATACATACCTACTTATATAATATAATACATATAATCTTAATTTTATAAAGGAAAAAAACAAGGGTGTGGTCAGTGACAGCAGAACAAATAGTGTTCCTTTACCATGCTCTTGAATATTGCTAGTGACTTAGCACGCCTTACTGAGACTGGTAGTGTGTTCCAAAGTTGTACAGCTCGAGCGGTAAATGATCATATGTTTCTGTTACCAACTTACCTATTATCTTTGGGTTTGATTCAGTGAAGTGGCAACATCACGTCGTATTTAAAATAGTTTATTGTCATTGTGTTGTACTTATAATCCTTACTTGCTGTTTAAGGGCTTAGAACCAATAGTTTTTAAGTTATTGCTAAAAATTGTAAGTTTACATTTAATCGCAGAACGTTTTTTAATCAAAGTTTTAAGTTCTGTCATTACATTGTAGCGTAGGCAATTAATAAATGCTATAAAACACAACTGTTTCAAAGAAAAATCTACCAGCTATTGTTACAAAAAGCTTTCAAAAGAAAAGAAAGAAACAAAGCACTGCATAGATAAGAAATAGACACGTAAGTGCAACTGCGTGCGTGGCAAGTGCAGGTACCTGCGTTATGAAGGTGAGCAAAGGTTATTAGTCAACGTGGCGTTCGAGTTTTATGACTGCAATTATCTAGATAATATAGATAACGCTTTACTGATAAGATAACGATATAAGAATGAAATTTAAGGGTTTTTCGTAAATAAATAAAGCTGTAATGTAAGCGTAAAAAATGACTCAAGTTGTAGCTAGAAAGAGGAATGAAAAAAAGATTTTGGAAGTGAATATTTGACTGTAACAAGAGACGAGGGGATAAGGAAATAAAAAGGAACGATCTCACAAGATAGTCATGTATCCTTTTACCACAGGGTCTAGGCGACGTGTTTCTCCTTCACTTTGACCTCGTCCGGTCACTGCGTAAAAATTCGTAGGCCACCACGAATGCCAATACACATAGGTATTTCTTCTTCCTTGTTTGACGTTCGAAGGACCATTTGTTGTGTTATCTTCGATACTTTGGTATATATGTAGAAATAAAAGATGAATGGACTTTTTTTTTCGAATGGACTATTATGCTGTTGGCCTCGGATGGCCATCACATCGTTACCGGACTTTTGGCGGGCGCAGAGGGCGCCTCGCCGGTAAAAATTAGGTTGGGGCAACACGCACAAGGGCCACCACTTAGGTGCGAGCCTCGGCTTGGGCTGTTGCCAGATGCTACAAGAGGGTAGGGAGGTAACGCCTTAGGTGCACGAGTGCAGCTGAGGGCGGAAACGGGGAATTCTTCGACCCCGCATCCGGCGGGGTCGGTTATTGGTCGGGTGTGTAGTGTGCGGAAGCTGAGTTGTTGCCGTCACTTCCGGGTTAACGTCAGTGAGTGGGTCAACGGGGTCACCAAGAACGTGTCTCGGTCTACGGAGGAGAGAAGATGAGTGGACTGTGTGTATATATTGGTCGGTGGCCCGATGTGAATGAATGTAGACGCGAGTTGCTCTCGTCGTTCGCAGCGTCGTCGTGCGGCTGGCGTCCGCGGCTCTGATGGTGGGGATGAGAGCCAGGTTGTCCTCGACACTATGTAAACGGTCTAATAGCAACATTCGGAAAACCTCTTACATTTGCTCTGCTTTTTAACCGATGAATCGAAAAACAAAACAGGATGTTCTATGTTCGGTTGAATGTATTATTTCCGAACCATTCAGAAAATCTTTGGCTATTGTATGGAAAATGTTCACAAGGTGGTCCCATAAAAAATGTATTCCCGACGGATAAGCATTTATCCCGACAAACTTAATTAACTGTGTAAATGCTAAGGAATTTAAAGTCGGTATTTACTGTGTTAAGTTTATTCAAAACAATCAAATTATTTTAATAGAGCTTCGACTTCGGTCCGAGATATACTCGCTACTCAATCCAAGCGGTCGTCATTAATAAATTACATTCATTTCGTTCATGATAAAGACTGTTGCAATGACATTCTCGAAAATCTTAGTAGTCTCATAATTTGTCATCTAAACGCAGGTGTGATCAGCTTGCTAATTAACTAGGAGACCTCCAGCCCTCCGGGGAAAATACCAGCCAGAGAGCGATTTATAATTAGCTTCAGGTAAAGCTGTTACTTTCCACATCGTTTAACTAAATTCCCACTAGGTTAACGCAAACAAAGTTACAAAATCAACGTGCACCCTGAACGAGCAAATCGCATAATAATAATTACTCGTCACAGTTAGTAATAATGGGTTGTTGTACATTTGCCACAAAGTAAATTCGTCACATTTTTGTAAACTCCATACATTGAAAGTAAATTCGTCACATGCATAAAAAATATGTGTAAATTCGTCATAGGTAAGTAAAGTTCATTATAAAGTAGGGTTAGCAAGTAAAGTGAATGGTGTTTAGCGCTCGCAATGAATCAAAGGTTTTTTTTTACCTATTGCCAAAATTAATTATGAATTGACAGGTTATATTACCTATAAGATAACCAATCATATCTGCTTAGTGTCTTAGCATACAACCATTAATCACGCTAATATTATAAACTCGAAAGTCTGGATGTTTGGATGGATGTATGAATGGTTATTAGTTACCTCTTCACGCCGAATAAATAACATCAAATCCGTATTATCACAGTAAGACCTAAATTTTTATTTTTTATTATCGATAATATTCTTATTTAATGTAATTCTATTGTATATGGAAATAGATATGATTTGTGATTTTTAATTTATGATTTTGTAATGTAAATTTAAAGTAAGGTTGACTCTATGATTTTTGTGTTGTTTTTCTGTAATTATTTCTAATTTTAATATTAAATTTAAATATGTAATCTATTGCATTGGGTGTTCCCGTAAAAATAGAGGCACGTTTGTAAATAAATAAATAAACATTTTGATTCGCACAGGAGGTTCCAGACTGTGTATAAAACAGACTACTTTTTATTCTATAAATCAGTTTCCCTGGGCTAGATTACCTAAAACAAAGCGTGCTAAGCAGTACAGAAACTAGTTTTTATATATGTATAATATTAAAAATAATCATAATGTCACCCGGGTACTACACAAAAGTAATTTATTAATACAATGCATAAAGATAGGTAGATATTTTTATTATACATTGAAAACAACCAGCATATCGTACAAATATTTGTCCTGTGAAGGGATTCGAACACTCACTGACGTCGCAGTTGGACATTCGGATGTCGCGCCACAGAAATCATCAAATATTTAAGTGCTGTTTTACTACTAATTCTCATAAAATCTCACTCAAATATGATTAAAACTATCCGTTTGAAAAGCACTGTCTAATTTTCATCTGATTATCGAGATAAGCATTCTCTTCCCAATATCCTCCTGGCTTATTAACGCTGGGGAAGGCTCTTCATATTAAATAACTTTTGAAGAGCCCTCTATAAGAAAGAAATCCAAGTATTAAAAGCTTAATTTTGCTGACGTGGAACAAATACTTTGGATTATAATCTTGGAGTTAAAATTTATAGACTACTAATCGGTGAGAGGTCAGAAACAACTAATTTGAATTGACAAATCTAGGCTTCTAAAAGCTTTGTCCCATATGAATAAATAATTATTTCCATTCTATTCGTATTTCATCTCATTTAACTTTCAACATTTAAAGTGGAGTTGCCACGAATAATGATTTGGCCGAATAACCGAATAACGAACATTAGGTACTTTGGCTTGTGACAGGTTACGACCTGTTTCATTGCAGCGCGTGCGGGAGTGACGGAGGGTATTTGTTTCATTTACGTAGTGGTCGCGTTATAACATGCATCATTTAAAACTAGTTTCTTGGGATTCGTTCAAACGGAAAGAGCAAGACAGAAAAATCTCATAGAAGCTCTGAAAATGAGTTGTGATGAAGCAAATAGTACTGATGATGATTCATCACCACTTCGTAAGAAAAGAAACATCAATGAAACTGAAAATAATAATAAAAAAGAAATACACAATAGCTTTTGGGACTGTTTTGAAGAAGTCGGTACAGATAAGCAAAACGATGAAGATGGACAGAAAAGTTCTGTGGCAAATGAAATTGATTTTTATTTGAAAACTGCTCGCCTGAATCGGACGGCAGACCCATACAAATGGTGGTCAGCAAGCGCCAAATCCTACCCTGTACTGACGAAATTCGCAAAGATTTATCTATCGTCTCCTGGCAGCAGTGTCTGTAGTGAGATAAAAAGTGTTGATAAAAATATTTGAAAAACAAGCTAACAGTTAACGAAAACTCGACATCACTAGAAGCCATAATCAGACACACACTTCACATTACTTGTGCAGAAAACACCTCTTTTCAGCATGATAAAAACATGACAATACATTTTAAATGATAGGGCGATGCTCTTTTCTTTTTTCTAACCTCACCTAACATAACCAATCACTTTCGTGTGACAATGGTTTCGTGGCAGAATTATTCATAGATGAAAGAAACTCTACCTAGTGCGATTATTTGTTATATGTGTGTTGATTAAGGAAGGACTAGCTTATTTTAAGTAGTGTTAATAATCTACTTTTTGGCGTGTAATCGTACTTTATGAACGATTGAACCATTAATGCTGGACAATTCCAGCATTAATGGTTCAATAGTTCATTTATTGGTTGCCACACAGCATCATCTGATTCCAAAGTAAGCAGAGCTTGTGTTATGAGTACTAGATAACTGATATATGTATGTACTTAGTACATACATAAGATAACATCGATTGATAACTTATAGGTTTCTCTTAGGCTTACAAAAGTAGCATTCAGATAAGTAACATTATATACAAAGAATACACCCAGACAACCCGGATCAAATATCTGTAAATCGTACAAACATTTGTCCTGAGGCAAGAATCGAAATTACGCCTGTGACACACAGACGAACCTACGCCCACTGCGCCACCGAAGTCGTTATATAATAGTAATTAAATTACAGATAATTAGGAAGTCAAGTACAAGTCGTAATTTTATAAAGTTTCGTTAATAACGTAACCATAAACCCTAACTTGTGTTTTTTTCTTTCAGGTTCCCTTCAGGCCACCCACAGATTTAGAGAGAGTGCTGGCGCGGTTCACCCAGCGCGGCATTCCACTAATCGTCAGTTATGTCCCGCACTTCCTCCCAGATGAAGCGCAGAGCTTCATGCAAGCTGCCTTCACGGAAGGAGGCTTTGCGAGGCTTTTCCCGAAGCGTAGAGGTAAGTCAATCATTAGATTTTTTACAGAAACGATTGTTCAATAAGCTGAAGATAGAGCGCAATGGCGCTCATGCTGATGATGATGATAGAAACTAAAAGCCAAATTCTGAATATTTATTATTTTATGTATAATTTTTCCGGGAAGAATAGTATGTAAAATCCCTCGGGAATAAAACTTTTATGGGACAACTCAAGGATCATTCGCTACAAAAAGCTTACAACTATTGGCGTAGATATCAACGGTATCAAGATATCAATACAAAGAAAATACATATATACAGCCGAAATAAGAACCTACTTCTTGGTAGGTATGTCTGCGGTTGAAAACATTTTTACCGTTGTTTTTCCCTGCACACTCAAACTCAAACTCATATTGCCACACTCAAACTGAAATCTCTTTGCTAGGATCATCGAAAGATTAGGTCAGTTCATAAGATCCGTCATCTTTCGTCCATCCGTTCCTTATTCGTATTGCAAGGTATTCCTCTTGGACCGAGAGCACGGACCTCGATAAGGATCTATAAGCATCGATTTTGTCACTGGTGTCTATAAAATTCTACAAGAACAGACAGTATGGATAGGTGACGTGATTTTCTCCTAGCCGGATCTTAGGCCAGTCCCAACGGAGACTAACCAGGTGCGCTGGACATACAGTGCACAAGTGTGTGCACAAACACCTAATCTGCCATCCTATAAGATAGGTACCTAGTATGTTTATATTACATTTACATTTATGTATTTATTTGAAAAATTCACTATACATTTTAATAAAGCGTAAAAACGTTTCAACGAGGAAATTTCACGGCCCCTGTCACATAAAGTCAAGGGTTCTTGACATAAATATACCGTGAGATAATCACGTCGTCGTCGAGTCCCTTCGTTGGAGGCCTGCCGTGCCTGCGGGCCCCTACCTTGGGAACTCAGGACCTGGGAAGAATCGGGAAGATAATATTTTGAAAATAAGTCAGAATTACACCATTCTTAGTTATTAGCTGACTAGTTTTCAAATTAGTATCATTCACTATTTACTTCCTATCGTAAAATGTAGCCAGACCATATATTTTTACCTACGGCTCGGCTTATACCCACAAAAACGTCGTATCTTTGATGTTTTTACGAAAGCAGAAAACGACGAATTACAGTAGAACAAAACGAATGATATTTTTTAATTAAATCCTCCGTGGGGCCAGGAATTTTTTGACTGGGTTGAGACGGTAGCAAAACCCTCCCCTCACCCCTCAGTTCATTTTGGCAAACGGTGCACCAAACACCCTGTATGTATGTAGTCTTATGTAGTGTAAATTGTTTGTCAACATATTATATTATATTATTTTTGACACCAGTTTGAAACTTTTGTGCGCTATAATAAATATTCATTACTTTTTTGGTAAACTTTTAAAACGTAATTTATTTTAAGATCTAGCTTGTAGTGTGTACTAAGGTTTACGTATTATTTATTGTACATGCGTAATAAATAATACTCAAAATGCACCCTGCAAGGGCATTGAAATATTCTTCTAAGATTTTTTTATTACCATTTCATAATTTAACAGGTCTAAAACACCACATAAGCATGACAGATAATATAATCTAATCTTATTAACGAAATTAGCATCGCGATAGGTAAATTATACGGTTTTTCCTGTACCAGAATTGGGGCTAGTTCATTTTCTGACTTCGCTGACTTTGCTACTATCCGAAATCTTTGCTGAATACGCACTCGAAATTTGAAATACATCCTGTTTAATGTTTAATTATTTTAATAGATTTCACTGGTTTTGCCAAAATTAATTCGCTCGCGACTGAAAACGAAGGATTTATGCCTTTCTATTTTGAATTATTAGAATATGTAAGCCGCCGAACGAGTCACGACTGTGTATATAAGTAGTATTTAAAAAACATCTGTTTAAAAACAAGCTATATAAAAGAAAAATTGCTCAGATGGCTTGGGAAGATAAGTCCAACGCACAAAACTAGACGGGGTTAAGTATTTTAAATTTAGAAGTTTCAATAGCCACCTTCTGTCTCCATTATCAGATCAGCTTGATGGTACCATGATATTACATTGCTATCAAATTTACATGAATATGTCAAATTTCAGCTTAATCGGTTGAGGTCAACTGGTATAAAACTCAGTTGCAAGATTTGTCCCACATTAAAATACCTAAATTCGTCCCACACATATTAAAAACCGTCTGTCTCCATCATCAGACCAGTTCAATGGTACCACGATATTGCATTGTCGCCAAACTTACAAAAGTAGAAATGCCAAATTTCTGCTCAATCGATTGCGTCTAGAATTCAGTTGCAAGATTTATCCCACACAACAGGGCAAGTAGAACAATTTAAAAAAAAATTACTAATAAAAGCTTGTAAAAAACCTGTATATCGCACGTGAGTTATAGAAATGTCTGTACTATGCCGTAACTAAAACAAAGTGAGCATAGATCAGGCTGAAAAGACGTATGTTCGAACCTGCAGATTGATAGATTCACAGTTTAGGGCACTGACTCACCTTTACACACGGATATTTGCGACTATTTTTAGATAACAACTTCTTTGGGCACGCAGCAAAATACCCTTCAGCATTCTGATAAGGTTCTCGATCACGTTTTATGCCTTATGACATGAAGATAGATATATAGATAGATGGATAGAAAATTCTTTATTGCACTTAGATATAAAACTATGTACAGAAATAACTTAAAAATAAATTACAATTGGCGGTCTTATCGCTCAAGAGCTGGATCGATAGGATTTTTTTTACTTTTTTTTTACTTTTTACACGTTTCATATTCATTTATTGCATACATATTTATTATTACTCAATTTTAGCTTACGTGATTTAATTAGCTTGTGGAAGGTATATGTTCCCTGTAAAGAAACAGCAATTTATTTACAAATAGTATTAATAATTGGGTGCTAATCTATTTATGCCTAGAAACATAATAATCTGATAATATAAACGCTTTCGCGATTTGCTGACATATTAAAGATTATTTATCGGGTACTAGCTGACCCCGCGAACATTGCTCCGCCTAAGAGGTTATAAAAAAGGAGGATAAAAATCCTATGTCCTTTTCCTGGTTCTAAGCTACCTCTCCACCAATTTTCAGCGAAATCGGTCCAGCCGTTCTCGAGTTATAAGTGTTGTAACAAACACGACTTTCTTTTATATATATATAGATATAGTAATTATTCTATTATATAGATATAGATAAACAGCTCTTTACGACGTTCGTAAGTCTGATTTGCATTAGTATTCGGGGTTGGCTCTTTTTTAACCAACTTTGAAAAAGGAGGAGGTTCTAGGTGCGGCTGTACGTGTGTTTTTATGTGTGCTCGTCGATTTCTCCATTAATTTAAAACCGATTTCGACAGTACTTTTATATTTTATAGAGGTAGATTCCGGGGTATACCCATAAATTTTGATCATTGATCATTGCGCTCGCTGTAATGTGTTGTAACGTAAGGGAAGATAAAACAAAAGGTACACGATAAATACCCAATAAGTAATCTTTAAAAGTAAAAACAATATAAAGCACAGCAATCAAAACAATTACAATAATCACTCTGTAGTTAAGAATATCAGCCAATTAAAAAAACAGATAATACATATATGCGATTCAATTTTTCAACGGAGTAATAACGCTTAGAAATAAGGTATTGTTTCTTCACTACGGAAAACCGATTTTATGTAGGTACTTGTTCATCATCTTCGATCGATCTTTTATGGAGCTAGATGTTTTATAATAAATATTTACCAATCAAGAGTCCTGTGCTAAATTAAAAAAACAAACAATAAAACGAAATAAAGACGACCAATTCCTCCTATGACAGGGAGGAATTGGTCTTTATTTCGTCTATACTACTACTATTGCTTACGGCCTTACTCAATTTAGCATAATTACAAACAGCAATAGTCCGAACATTTCACAAACAGCAATAGTCGTAGTATAGACGAAATAAAGACGACCAATTCCTCCTATGACAAGGAGGAATTAGCACACTTCACAATCTCGGCTACCAGTCGGTCAAAATTATCTGACCCAGCGCGTCTGGCAAAGTACCAGCCAACTTCACTTGCCTTGTTCTAATGCCCGTAGAATTCATATAGATCAAAACGGGGAAATAGGAAAAGTATACCTATGGTATAACCTCGTATTTACCGCACATAAATCCCATATTCATGTGGAATGTTATCTCTGTTCCACCATACAGGCAGCATTAAATTTTGTACAAATTGGCAACAATAGCTTCAGCGTGGCAACGTCATTGTACCATTCAAACCTATAGAAGTTGGAAAATAATACAGGAAAGTCTGTCAGTAATCCAGTCGAAATACACTTTAATAAATTTTACTGCATTTATATTTATATGGAATTAATTATTTGTGGCTCATTTGGGGAGGCCTATGTCCAGCTGTGGACTGATATAGGCTGATGATGAATTTTTAATTACAAGCTGCAAGCAGAAGCTAGATTGAACATAATTCGTAATTAATCGTCGGGTTATTAACTTACGGTTATTAGGGCTGCGCAATCTAGCAAATTTTGCCAAGTACGTAATTTGTTTGTAAGTTCATAAAGTAATTATCTTTAGGCGACATTTGTAAACATGACAAAACAATGTGGTCCACTTTTTGGGTACTGAACCGGCCTTGAGTTTTTTTTCTACTTGTGGAGAGTACAATCAACATTTGTGAGCAAAAATTTTAGCAATGTCGGGAATTACCAACATTCATCTCGCTTTTTAGCGGTAAAATCTCTTCAGTACAAAACCGCATTCTGTGCCGGTGCTTTAGCACTGATGTGGTTGCGATTGCAGTACATTTCAACGAACATAAGAGATTTCCCATCAAGCATTCAGTGATGGATGCCAATAATAAATTGTCAACAAATAGGAGGGTAAGCAATGAAAGTAAATATTGTAAATGCTAGTCTGACCGAACGGGTTGGCTCTGAAGCCTTTCTGAAGATTGTGGCAGTAGTGCTTAAATAGTACCTTTTACGGATACGACAGGTATTGATAACTCAAAAAAGAATGAGACTTTAGCATGGCCGTGGGGAGAGAGGGGTTTTGGAGGTTCAATTACCATACTAAATGCCAGCCCACAGCTTATATTTTTTAGTTAATTTTTACGGTGGGGACGTTCTGTGTGAGGTTGGGTCTTCAAACTCCTGCCTTCCAAAAAATGCATTCATGACATGTACGTGCATTTTTCTATAGTTATCGTCTATACAATAATCTCAAATATAAGTGAGAACGCAGTGTTGATTGATTGATCTAGGTTTTGTGGGTACTAAAGTATTGTGTGCCTATATATAGATCCCCTAAAATAAACTACCTAACAATATTTTTGTTAAAAAAACAACTTCTACAGTTTCACCACTTATTTTATAAAACTTTTATGCTCAAACCATTTTTACCCAAGCACCTTTTGATTTCTTTATGAGATTCTCGTAATCATAGTACCTACTTCGTTTCTGCTTATAGGATACTAGCGGCCCGTCTCGGCTTCGTCCGGTAAACATTTGTTTAAAGCACATAGCGTATAAGCATTAGCACTTAGGTGAGTAAAATTTCTTTTCACGTATTTTTTGACAAAATGACAAAAAATTTAATTTTTAATTATTCACTTGTTGCAGCAATTGTACCATAGAAATATGTCTTGTCTTGTTGTATAAAATAAATGGCTCTTTCTTTGCTTCAGTTGTAGCTACTTGGCGGTTTTAACAATAAGTCTCTTAATTGCCAATTCGACAACATAATAGATAGTAGAATTAAGTTTTTCGTACGCTGATCATTTCTACAGTTTATAATCGACGTTAATTCAGCACGAGATAACATCTTGACAGGAGATTTTATCATTAATCAGTTTACTGATAAAATCTCCTTTCATCCATTACGTATGGGATGGGAACCTTTAATGGTTGTGCAAAGTTGTACCAGTGGCATGCACTCCACGTTTTAATTCCAGTCAGGAGTTTAAGCTTGAGTTCAAATCAGTCAAATACCCCCGAGCGAAGGAAATTCAGGTGATAATAATTAATCTAATAAAACCCACTGTGGTTGTGGAATTTCCATAAATTTACCGGATGTACCGTTCTGCCACACCCAGTTTCTTGTCCGACAAGCCCATTGCCTGCGCAACCAATGCACAACTTATTACGACTGCAATTGACCAGTTTATTGAATAAAATTGCCAGGAATAGAAAATTAAAGAAAATCTATACGAGTTCCATTAAATTGCAATGAGCTAAAAGGGGTAAAGCCGAAACGGGTAGATAAAACTGTTGTTCTATTTTCTGATAAATTTCAGATACTTAATAATCAGTACACAAATTATCCCAAAGTAAGAAGTTAAGTAAGAATGTTCCCTAAATTTCCCAATCACGAGTCAAGGGGCCATATTTCAAAAATAATTTACATATCCTTAATCTCACTAAGTATTTTCGAACGCACAAATTGAGCATTTGTAAGCTGTATCTTTTGGGAGAAACGTGCCCAATCGCAATCTGAAGAATTTGAATCAAGGTCGGGCCCCAATGAATTTTAGAGGTTGATGCTATCCTTGGTTTCGACCTCGTGCGAGAGCTGATCACCTCCTGCGATATGGTGATTGAAGAATGAGAAATTAAACTACTGGCTGCCTAGAAAACATAAATTAACTTCTCCATGGAGCTATTTGTTTTTCGTACAGCCGCAAATAAAGCCAGCATTTGTTTCAGTTTCTCCACCAATCTCGTCGATTGCATGGCTTATTCCCAGAGGTCCATGATTCAATTGTTTTTTATTTCCCGATTCCGGATACTAAACTAGAGGCAAACGACACCATTTCCTCCTTCTCAACTATATACGATATCTATCGTATCGGGAGGCAAAGATTGCGAGCTAGCTAGTAAAATTAAAACAAACCCGAATTTAATAAAGCTGCTATGCTGCACTTTTAATTTTTCAAAATACCGCCTGTCTACCAAAGAACAGCAGAAAAATTGTAAACGGCTTGAAAATTAAATAAAGTACATCGTCAGTCAATTGAACGTTTCAACATCAACGAGCCCAATAAAACTGGTTGTTTTTGTCTTGTTCCCCGAAACCAGTCAGGCCAATAAAACGGCAAGGATGTGTCGGACTATGCAATTTCGATTCCCTTTCTTTCATTTGTGTATCGATTTTGTCACTTTTAAATTCGAGTGTTAGGATGTATTCTCTTTTTTGAGAGTATATAGCCCGCTCACGTTTTATAATGGTTGTAAGTGTATTAAAAACTCATAGTAGCTTGGACCCAGATGCGATGTGCAAAAAAAGTTCTGTCTACTTTGGGACCTTATGATGTGTGATAATCGGTTTTTTTACATTAAATGCAGTGAAAATTTGAAATCTATGGAGGGGCACTATCAGGGCCTGCATAAATGTTTATTTATACCTACCTAAAGTGAGAAAAACAGCTGCAGTAGACAGATAGTAAAAAAGAGACTCCTTTTTTTCATTAGGCCCGTCACCTTAAAAATTTCTTGGTTTATTTCGCAGCCTCAAAATTTATCATATCTGTCTTTGACATCTTATAGCTAGTTTTGAGAGCCTCAACTCACTGGTTGGTATTTGAGTTCATCAGTGCTGTTCATGATCAAGTCTTCTTTCTTTTTTAATGCTACCAAAATGAATTTAGAATTGAAAACGCAATAGTTTTTGAGAACGAATTTGGGAAGCAAAAACAGCAAACTGTTTTTCTAATCGCCTTAACAAATATGTACCTAATATAAACGAAATAAATAATAATATATTATTATTTTCATAGCATTTTCTCACCCAAAGTAAGTAAACCCAAATTACTGATACCAAATATACATTACATAATTTTTATATACATAGATATAAACTTTATTACACCATCATAACAAGAAAAATAAGATAAGAAGCATTCGTCGAGCGGTGACATCGAACCCGCTACTGCGTCGCAGTGTGATCATCGACCACTGCGCCACTGAGGTCGTCGTAATATTACCGCCTTTGAGCATGCTCATGGTTAAACCATAGGTCCTCGCCACCACATGTCACGGATATATCCGGCGGCGGGTCCATTGACCACAGACACACGTCATTCTACCAACTGTGCCAGAATGGAATTGCTTGAAACTATCGAAGCGCAGAGTCAACAAACAAATAGCGTCAGTGTTATATTATACAATGGAGATCTTTTCATGGATTGCTTGTTTACTCTGTGCATTAATACGGCAGTTATGCATTAACACACCAGTCTGATGTTCTATTATATATACTACATATATCCATATGTGTACATTTTTGAATTTCTGCGAGATTTAAACCCGTGACCTCGCGGATTCATGTCCCACCGAAATCGATTTTTGTTTGGATACTATTTAATTATTATTAAAAGATTATCCCGAGTGCGAGGACCTACGCATTATAATAACAAAAAACCTTAGAATCAAAATGTAAATATAAAAAACAGAATATGATTGTCACTTGAGACGTCGTAAATCCGAGGTGGGTTTATAAGTTTTTTTTTTAAATTGGACTCGTAACGGGCAATGTTAAACGCAATAAGCCGGGTTGTGTGTCTGATTTGGCTGCGTTCCAAACTGATAGGCGCACTTGCAAGAAACGACCGGCGGCGGCGTCTGGTTACATGCGACTACCCATGATCTTGAACCTATACCACTAGCCTAATAAATATATATTATAAATATATTTATAATATATTATTTCCCACTATGTCATTACCCTACGACCTACGAGTATGTATTCTTAGTTTGAACACGTTTCTCCGAGTTAAATTAGTACTACTACTGTAGAGTAGCAGTCCAGGGTACAATTCCTACTGCACTTAAAATATTACAGATCTAGTTGTCTAGTTTGGATGTCTGGGCGGAAACAACCCACATTTTCATAAATAGGTTTCTCTACAAACAGATTAGCTTGTCGTCGAGCGTGTGGGGTGAACGCAACCCTTAACATTAAATGCAATTATGTCTTTTCTTTGCTTAATGATGGTATGATTTAGGAATTACAGAAATTTGGCTATAATAGATCAGTGCAAAGGATCCACAGTACATGTACGCCAACCTCAATAAATGCGATCAGCGAATAAATCAATTTTAAAGCCTTTTAGGTTCAAGCGCTTCAACCTAAAAGTAGCGATCTAAAAATTTATGATTTTATCACGATAGATTTAATTTTGTAACTAGTTTTACAACAAACTTTTGCCTTGTGCCTTCGGACGAGTTTTATGTAATTACATAAAACTTTCTCAACTTTTACTCATTTTAATGTTTCGAAATCGGTTTCGAAGCTCTTATGGTATTGCTCTATCTGTCTTTTTTGCAACCACCGCATTAACGTTAAATTTTAAATAATATATATTATTATTACATTTCGTGCGCCTGTACAAATTAAAGAAATAAATATGAAACCTCTAGACTACATATTTGTAGGTATAATTGACACAGGTTCGAAAAGCCTCAGCGCGCGAGTTACACTCGTACTTAACGATCGGTGTTTTATTGGAAATGGTCGAGCGTTTGCCCACCATCTCACTGTAAGTAAAAATGTGTGTGAGGACGCTTTCCCAGAAAGAACTTGTTTACTCTGGATTTAAAGACTCCGCGATTGAACTTTAACGGCACGCGCAGGAAGCCCGTTCTACTCTCTGCCGGCTCTATAACACTGATGGAGCATTATTAGTCTCGTCTTCACCGGGTAGTAGATAAAACACTTCGTCTTCAGCCTATAATGATTGATGGTGGACTTGGTTGCGCAGATAATTTATACTTTTGACGCTAACTGTACTTACAAGGAACGCGGGACGAATAAAGACTTATAGATAATGTGGACCGAAAACTAGGGACGAATATGGCATAAATCGAGTTAGACATGTGAAGCCCATAAAGGTAGCATTCCGTTTTTAGCGACCGCGACCCGCAACGGCGACCAGACGACCACGCGACCATGGTCGCCTGTCGCGGGGCGACCACTAGCTTTCCGATGTTAGCGACCGCGACGTCACCCGCCAGTCTTCCCGCAGTTTTTATAGGTGACGGTTGTGTTCTATTGCAGTACGTTATGTCGGACAATATATCCGCAGCTAGAAAGAGAGTTATTCAGCAGCTATTGGAGGATGAAGAAGAAGATGATATTATTATCTATACCTCCGGAAAAAAGGATGAAGATCGACTCAATTTTCACATCACGATCCCCTGACCGAGCAAGAACAAGCCATGTGCTTTACGCCTTAGTCGCGCGACGGCACTGCGTCCTACCTACGCAACCGGGTCGCTTGCGCCACGCGGTTCTCTGGCCACGCCCGGACGGACACACAGCCGGGCGTCGCGGTCGCGCGTCTCGGTTGCTAAGAACGGAATGCTACCTTTACAGAAGCGGATTATGAGAGAAAGGGAATAAAGAGTACAACTGTGTTTGCGCACACAATTAGGGTCTAATATCGTCGCTGCAGATGGAAAATTTAATAATTGGCAAAACCAAAACGCGATTAACTGTTTGTTTTGCGACAAAATTTGTGATAATTTTTTTTTGGCCAAAAGTTTTAATATCTACATATTGATATGTGATTATTAATATACCTGTGTTTTAATCTAAAGATAAATGTAGGTTCATTCAATCGCTAAATGCCCCTATTTAATTTTCCTGCATTACTATTGTTCCTAATGGAGCAAAAATGTGTCGTGCGAAAACTAAATAGGTGATGATATTGCCTTTACGCTGTCGCAAAGTGATCAAAGATTAACATGCGTTATTTAATTTTCCTTCGCTACTTTTTAGTGTAATAGAAGCTAATAAACGAATCAGCGAATCAAGTAATACTAATCAAGTAAGAATCTAGCGTTTTTACTTGGAAAATAAACTATGTTAGTTAAATTTTGAAGCGCTTCTGTAGCGCTTCTGAGATGTTATCGCAGGCCCGCGTAGACTCTTTTAACGCTATACAGCGGAAGAGGATTGCGTCTTTCATGTCTAGAGTTGACTCGTGTGATAATTCGATTATCAAGAGTCTGGCAGAGAGACTTATTCAAACAGCAACATTTAGACGATGGGTGGATACCGCCACCTAAACCTAAATAAAGCTATAATACTTAGCTAATTTAGCCTATGTATGTACAATATTTCATAAGTATTTTTTAACTGAATTTATGGATAATTTACATCTGAAATAAAGATCTATTATTATTATAAATCATTTATTCTTGAGTTTCTCTGTACCTATGAGGACATCTTACGAACTACAGAGCAAAAGCAAGCTGGGCAGAAACTGTTTATTTGTTAGTAAGCCTGTAAGTTACCTTTAGAAACACGAGTTTGGAATCGTATTGACTCCAAACTTCGTCTACGCCTTCTAGTCACAAAGGTACACCTTCCAAGTCGAATCAAGGTCTATCGCAATTTTGGCCGACCGACGATACCGACTTCGCGTGTTAGTGTAATCGTCGAGTACCACATAAAATAGTAATCTAGCGTGCAATTTAAATCGATCCACATAAATAATAAATAAATAAATGCCGGACAATAAACACAGCATCATCTAGCTTGAGGCTAGATGATGCTAAGCAGAGCTTGTGTTATGATTACTAGATGACTGATATACTTCGTACAATAAAATACGTATTTTTTATTTTACATAGATAATGACACACGGAACAAATATCTGCAGATCGTACACACAATTGTCCTGAGTGTTTAAAAATCATACAACCCACCTTTAAATCAAAGCAAAGCCGTTTTTAATCATAATTTCAAAAAAAAAAGTTACTAAGGAACGATTTTTGATTGGAGGGGTGTACCTTGCGATACCAAGTTTAAAAATTTGGATCTGGCATCTTTACAAACGTGTTTGTGGTGAAAGGCAGAACCCGCAGTTAAGGGAGTGTCAGTGAATTAATAACATGTTAACCCTGTATAACATTTTGCATAATCTGGACTCACCTTGAAGAACTCACTGATGCGAAGATTTCAGTAAAGTTATGGAATGTAAATAGATATGTATGTATATGTTCAGGTGTAGAACAGAGTCGAACTAAGATACAAAATTGTAAGCAATATTTCTTATACAGGGTGGAATTTTGTAATACTAACTTAATAGAATAGAAAAAATATTTATTTGGACACAGGTGCAAAATACAGGCATACCTGGAGGGAAATTATTCTTAACACTTAGATTGCTGAAATCACACGGTGTTTTCTACAAGTGACTAATATGCGTAAATCCACACTAGCGCAGCGGCTGAGAAAATACAGATCTGTGGGACTCAGCACAGCCGTAATATTTTTCGAACGAAACGCATGTGCGGCGTAACACAACCGCTGTGTAGAGCGGCAGCACGAATGGCTTAGGTAAAAAAAAAAAATCGCAGTCGTCGAAAAAAAATCGCAGTCAAAGTGTTGATACTGTCGATTGAAAATTTTACTCAAAGAAACCATTCCTTTATTTTTGAAAAGAAAGAAAACTGGTAAATTATTAAATACTTTAATAGCTGTTATGTATGTGGAGTATTATAGTTTTAAATATCTTTACTGTTTCATTTGTAACTAACTTAATTTGTCGTCTAAACTTAAGTTACCATCAGGTGACATTAAAACAAAGGTTGGTAAATAATGGCGCTCACTGGGGGAGGCCTATGTCTAGCAGTGGACTGCTATAGGCTGATGATGAGGTACATAATCTATTAGCTATATTGAATAGAGATTTTTTTATTATTAATATTTAGGGTGGATTTGACCGCTATTATCTTGAAAACACGTTTAGCTTTAAATATAAAACGACCAGAACACTCCAAAACAAATATCTGCAGATTAAACAAATATTTGTCTCGAGGCAGGAGTCAAACCCGCGACTTCCTTCGTGCAGGTGGACGTTCGCCTACCGCGCCACAGAGGTCGTCACTAAAGGCATACGCACAGCTATTTCCTAATCCAACACTGAGTCAGAAGGTATAATGTGTATAAGCTCGGATGCCGTGCCGGCTCGCCAACTTTACTGCCACCGATGACTGATAACGGTAATAAAAGAAGAATTACCGCCTCGTAATTACGAAAAGCGATTTAGACCTTAATTGAATGGGCAACATATTTTGCACTAGATTCGCAAACATGGGGCTCTGTTTCGGTTTCGGGTAATGTAGGTTCCTATTTAAACTTTTTGAAATGACGGCAATATCAATCCATTCTCAAACGAGCTCAAAGCTAAAGATGTGTCTATAATGAGGGTCTCTATCAGTTTCTCTTGTAATTCTTTATTGTACACAAAACACTTAAAAATAACTTAACTAAAAAAAGATATGTACATAGGCGAGCTTAACCCTAACAAAGAGTTTTCTTACAGCAAAACCTTAGGTTTAAAGGAGAAGCGATAGAACAGATAGAGGAACTGTACAAAGAAACAAATTAGACGTAGAGTATAATACATATGGTATGAGATCAAAATATACATACATAAATTAAAATAACAATAGCTCAATAAACCTAATAAATAACTTCAGTTTTAATATATATATATATATATATATTTCTCATTGCATAGCGCCAATAAGCACATAGTTCACATTGATTGATGCTATTTTGTTGTTCGACGGTTCTAACGCACTCTGTAACGAATAGTTTTTCTGCTCCATATCATAATTTCTCTGAGTGTTTATGTATCTAACCAACAACCTCACTGCTGACTCCCTACTGCCCTAAATATCCCCAAACCTATATTAATTAATAAATAATGCTGGACAATCCACACAGCATTATCTAGTAGCTAAGCAGAGCTTGTGTTATGGGTACTATATAACTGATATACGTAATACAATGCATTACATATAGGTAAATAGATATTTTTGTTATATATAGAAAAACGACCAGAACACCCTTCTTCTACTCAGAATTGATCAAAGAAACAAGATTGGTGAATGCACCAATCTTGTTTCTATGATCAAATCTGAGTTTTGTAAAATTAACTCAGAAGCTATGTAATATATTATCTGTGTTAGAAGTAAGGTCTATCGGTGAGCGGTAGCCAATCAAACATAAAATAAAACATTTAAAGAATTATGGATAATCCACACAGGAGCATCTTGCTCTAATTTAAAGAGAGCTTATGTTACGGGTAATTTTCTAAAGATATTTTTTTCTGCTTGTTTTTACTATTAATAATTGATATTTGTACATAGTAAACACCCACACCGGAAATGCATCGGAACTGTAAATATACTAAAACTGTCTGTTAGCTATTTGCCGAGAGGTAGAGATCCCTCGCGTCTACATCAAAAGTTACTTAACTTAGTTAGACTGAGGGGTTGAACCAAATAGAGAAATAGGTTGTGTTTAAGAACACAATAATTATATTTTACCAATAATATATGTAATATAAAGTCCGTAGAGGAGCTGAACCAGATGCTGGACGGCCTAGCTTCAGCCTCCCGATGCATCGGTCTTGGCATGAATTTGGATAAAACCAAAGTCATGATCAATGGACACATTGATCCAAGGCCGGTGGTCGTACATGGTCACCTTCTCGAAATCGTTTCCGAATACACATACCTCGGGCAGATTCTGCAGTTAGGTAAAAACAATTTCGAGAAGGAGGCCAAAAGGGGGATCCAGCTGGGCTGGGCAGCGTTTGGGAAACTACGTCGAGTCTTCTCTTCATCCATACCGCAATGCTTGAAAACGAAAGTTTTCAACCAGTGCGTCCTACCCGTTATGACCTACGGAGCTGAGACGTGGACACTCACGATAGGGCTGGTCCACCAGTTCAAAGTCGCTCAGCGAGCTATGGAAAGAGCTATGCTCGGAGTATCTCTGAAGGATAGGATTCGCAACGAATACATCCGACAGAGAACTAAAGTTATCGACATAGCTCTGAGAATTAGCAAGCTGAAGTGGCAGTGGGCCGGCCATATCTCGCGAAGAACCGACGGCCGCTGGGGCAAACGTGTTCTTGAGTGGAGACCACGACTCGGTAAACGTAGTGTAGGACGCCCTCCGACCAGGTGGGATGACGACCTGCGAAAGACTGCAGGTAGATGCTGGATGCGTCAAGCCGAAGACAGGGCGCTATGGCGCTTATTGGGGGAGGCCTATGTCCAGCAGTGGACTAGTATAGGCTGATGATGATGATGATGATGAAAGTCCGTAAGACCTTCAGAAATAAAGGATATTCTAAAAAAAACAGCAATTGTTTGTACATCGTACGTTGTCTTGAATTAAATATTATACTTCATTAAAGTTGTAATTTAGTAACAACTACATTTAACATTTAAAGGAAGCGATTATGAAACGTTTATAGCTAAATAATATTTTTTGACCTGTTGAATAAGCTAGCTTTAAGAGTATTCTTATGAACCATTTTTCTAAAGTACTGTACCTTCCATTGTTTAAGGTAGAACTGAGAAATTCGTAGCATAGCGGAACTTTTTGTTAGGTATTTTAGAATTCGAGCAAAGCGGGACTCGTGCATAGCGGAACCAACCCGCCGTGTTCTGATCCAGCGTCGCAGACAGACCGCTCCCTGCATCACTGAGCACGCCACATCATGCAAGCTATCTGTCAGCTTTCATCGCGCCAAGATTAAAATTATTCAGATAGATATGCATTATTCATTATTTATGCAAGATAATTAATGTTCATCGTGTTTTTCAAAGCTTCTGCACGCAATATTAAGTAAAGTCCTGGTACCCTGTTCGTTAATCCAGAACTAAAGGGTTTTGATTTTGCCAATACTAGTTGTTGAGAATAAATTCCATCCTACTATCCTACTAATATTATAAACGCGAAAGGTTGTAAGTATGGTTGGATGGATGGATGGATGTAACTCTTTCACGTAAAAACTACTGAATGGATTTTAATGAAACTTTAAAATAATATAGCTTATACATCAGAATAACACATAGGTTGACAAAATTCAGTCAGGAAAAAAAGTACACTCATTGGTTATTTATTACCAAGCAATGTCAATTTTGTTAATTAATTTCGTGGCACTTCGTTAAAAATGTTGTACATGGGTACATTTTCGTTACGTCGTTGACTATCTTCTCATATATTTCGGGCAGGCTACATTAAAATGAACAATGTTTTGTTTGTTTACACGGCTTGTATTGATGACTGACGGAGCCCTGCACGCAACGGAACCTACCTGGGGTCGACTACGATCCAAATTACATAACTTTCTACAAATCGTATTACAGTTTTTCATCTCTTTGTAGGTCATAGCCGCCTGGTACCTTCTATCAGAAACATGAAACTTCTGTTACAAAACTTTAGTGGTATGTACTTGTACCGACGTGTTTTTATATACAGAAGAGTAATTCTATTTTCAGTCTGGAGCCGAATTATTGTGCAGATTCCGACCAGTTTAGTGTTGATCGGTGGAACTTGTATATGATTGCTCAGAACATATGGTAGTAAAAAGTAAAAGTATATTTATTGCTTAATTATCTACATGTAAAGCGATGTTTCACAAAAGAATACTGTATCAATGTAATTTGCCCTTTATGGGTGTACAATTATTAATTTACATGCATTTTAACAACCACATTATAATCATATAAAAAAGTTAGTTAGCTCGGCTAAAACGCGTTTTAGATATTCCTACGAAAAGTCTTAGATTAGGACGAGCTTTAAACCTTGTAATTTATCACTTGCTACGATGGTGTAGAATCAGGTAGGTCATGGTCACTGCGGACCCATTATACCCTAGCAATATCGCTGGGGTAGGCTGAGACGAAACCACACTAGTCATGTTTCCTTAGTGCTATTTACCATCTCAAGATTTACGTATGTCCTAGAGTTAGTTTATACGTATCAGGTATAGAACATTATTTTTTTCCAGTGAAGGAAGAGCCAAGCTATTTCGTGACAAGACACTATTCTATTCCGTGAAATAGACCACGAGGGTAAATTATCTACTCGTAGGCATATCATTTGCCCAATAAAAGTGAGTGGATCAATTGGAACAGTAAAAATAATAAGCCAGATATAGCTTAACAAAAAGCACTGGCTAATCTTTACAGTAGGCATTCCATAGCTTTCACTATTATTGAAAAACTAGCTTAAGGCCGCGGCTTCCATCACATTTACACAACAAGCTCTGCTTAACTTGGTGCTAGATGATGCTGTGTGGAATGTCCAGCATTATTTATTTATTTATTTTCCGGAATATAAGTATTCTCAGAGTAGGTCCTTAATTTAATCTTCAAAATTTTCAGCCAACCGTTCTGAACTTATGGCGTTGTCTTGAAACAAACACACATCTCCAGAAATCGGAACAATTGTGTGTACGATCTGCAGATATTTGTTCCGGGTGTTCTGGTCGTTTTCTATGTATAATAAAAAATATCTATCTATGTAATGTATTGTATTATGTATATCAGTTATAGAGAGCTTGTGTTATGGGTACTAGTACCCATAACACAAGCTCTGCTTACCATGGGGCTAGTGTAATAATGCTGTGTGAATTGTCCAGCATTATTTATTTATTATTATTTAATTATCTCCAGAAATGTTTTAAAAATATATACCTTTTGTCTTTGTTATTAGTAGGGTAGGAATATAGCGGTGATTGCAATGTAATTTTCATCCAATACTGTTGAAATAACAGCACTCCGTCAAACAGCCGTATTTTTTGATTAACTGGTTTCGAGTAAACAGTCGAGTATATGATAGCAAAATGGGCTATTTTGTTATTATAGGTGTATAATGACAAAAAAGCCCATTTTGTCGATTGTTGACGATAAAATTGATCAAACTGAAAAACTATCAAGTAGTGACTTAATAGTATTCAGTTTGATCGATATTATCGTTTGATTACGCGGTACGTTCCAATACATAAGTTCATCATAAATCTTTTCAGTTCTTCCACTAGTGGACAAAAAATTTAAGTGAACAGTAAAATAATTTTATTTGATAATAATTTATATATAAAATATGACTTGTCTAAGTGCTTATTTTGTAAGCCTAAAGAAATAAATGTTTTTTTTACTTTACTTTACTTTAAATCACGCAGAAACGATGGACTATTTTTTTTTTTTTTATTTGATGGTGATAATTGAACTTTGTCACAATCACAAACGTAAATGCTGCACTTTCGATCAAAAGTTTTGTTACTTGCATTACTGTTAGAAAGTTGCTTATTGCTTACTATGCAAAAAAGTAGATACAAATCATAGGGGTCATATTAAATTATTAGAAACAGAAACTCTAAAATTCCACAAGCTAATTATAAAATAATTTTAACCGTTCCGCCCGAAAATTCTCAAACAAAACAAAAAAAAATCATAACTCGAAACCTATGAAAACTCAGGAACCTCCGGGGCTAAGGCCTTAATTTTTTATGACATTACTCCTTAGTCCACCTTGTATAAAATAGTATCCAACATCGCACATATCCGCGCCGTACGCGCCGCATTTTGCGTTCGCGACAACCAGTTTGCGTTCAGATGTAGTCAACATCGAAAAATGTCTGAACTCTGACGAATGAATGAATTACATCCGAGTTGGTATCCGAGTCGACTTGCTCCGAGCAGACTGATCGTGTCAACGCGGCTTTAGGTCTAACAAATTCTCTAGGGTTCTGAAATCTTGGATATTATCATTTATTAGACTAATCTAACACAAAGATAAATGGAATACGTTTATAACGGAAAAACACGGGAAGTCTGTAGCCATTACAACCACTTAACGCTTTTTTACGGCGCAAGTAATATTAATAGCAGTCAATAAATTGTGAATCGACTGTCTTGACGTGGTCTTATGAAGGCATAGAGAAATAAGATAATTTTATATTAAAACCAGCCAAGTGCGTGTGAGAGAGACTCCGTACATATTTGTAGTGCCTCTATTTTTTTTAGGTAACTACAAGTTCAAGTTTGGATTTTTCTCTTATGCTGGTGCTATATGATATTGTTTCTTGACCAATTTCATGATTTCAGGTCAACGGCAAATACCCTTCTTATAAGTTTTATTCCCATGCAAGTGTCGAACGCCGCATAGGCTTGGACGCTCGTATCTTTTGATTGTGTTAACTCAGAATCTTGATTTTTAAGATATTTTCCTAGAATTATAGACTCGATACCTCTGTCATCATCAGCCTATATGTCATAATGTCCAATGCTGGACGTATACCTCCTCTATTTAACTTCAAATTTAAGTTGCGATGCCCTTGCAGGGTGCATTTTGGACTTTTGTGATATTATTTTTAGACCTATCTGTACACATGTAAGCAATAAGCCATTGAGTATTGAAAAAGTGCCATAGCTCCTTCATGCGGCATCCCAAATATGCCTGCAGTCTTTCGCAGGTCGCCATCCCGCCTGATCAGAGCTTCGAACATGGTCTAGGGTTATCTACACTACGTTTTCCGAGTCCCGTTCTCCAATCACACGAACTACTTTACCCCAGTGGTCTTTGTTTCTTCGTGAGATAAAACTGGACCACTGCCACTTCAGCCTGCTAATTCTTTGAGATAAATCCATATGCGTCCTGAAAAAAATCTTATTGAATATATATATGTAAACAATACATTTATTTGTCTTAACAAGCAGACCGATTATGAAAGTGATTCTATGAGTGTAATTTTTCTTTTTAATTTTATTTATTTACATAGGACCATAACATACAGATAACTCCAAATCGTTATGCCTCGTACATTTAATAATTTGAATATACTATAATGTCATAATACATCAAATTATAATAAAAAAATCGTAATTAAATGAAAAAATCAAAATTACGATAGATGTTAATGGTTATACTAATTAAAAGAAGCTATAAGATATCATATGAAACACTAATTTGAACTACCTAGGTATCTATTTTCATTAAAACCCTTACTAGAAGTCCTAAAAGGGTTGCTATTGTGGGTATTAAAGAAAAGAATCACAAATTAGAACATGAATACTGTTTTATTCAATAATACAATCTGGTTGAACATAAATTATGACGAGAAAGCAAAACCAAAATATTCTAAGGAATTTGATGTATTTGTACCCTAAAATACAGTAAAACTGTGTGAATTACAAGGAATTTGGAGATGGCTTTTAGTTTTTGTACAAAATATGAAATTATATCGACGCTGGAAATTTGAAATGTCGTAAGGGACAAACCTAGGCTTTACAGGAGAGCAAAATAACAAAATTTGCTCTTTTAAAACGTCACAAGTTTGTCATTTTTTTTTCAATTATGATGCTTTCTAGACAGAATGTTTTAAAATTAATTGATCTATAGCTAAATATAAGTTTAACCTCTCAATAGTTTATAAGATGATGTCCCTTACACTTTGACATTTAGGAAGAGGTGTCCCTTACACATGGACATTTTTGAAGAGGTATCCATTACGACGTTAAAAAAATTGTTATAACCTTACCTAATGAAAATCATTTTGTCTTAACTAACCGAACCGCCTTGTTCATGCGTGCATTTTATGTTGTAAAGTTAAGAAATGTATAGGAAAATGTTATGATCGTAAACAATGATGACATCATTTTTTTAGAAATAGTTTCGTTAATGAAGCTTAATACCGAAATCTAATTAGATTAAGGATGGAGATCAAGAAAAACAAATATTAATAGGTTAGTTGTACTTTAACTGACAAAATAATAACAATCAACACAATCAACAAATGAAACAGTTATCAGTTATAACAGTTATCTTTAAATTAGCTGACGTTGAAAGTCGAGCTATACACGAACACAGCGCAGGTGACAAAGCTCACGATTAAGGGATCTCAAAATCATCTTAAGACGTCAGCTACTTTGACTACTACAAAACTGTTATTACTAATAATAGTCGTTTGGAATGGAACCAACAAATGGAACCTAATAATTTATTAGGTTCCTGTCATCGTCAAAGTAGCTGACGTCTTAAGTGGCATCCGGATCACGAAACCTCAATTCAAACGTAATACTAAAATGATTTCTAATTCAAGCATATTTCCAATATAATATTGCATTATTTGTATTAAAATAGTATTAATCTAGGTTCCCAAACAGTTTTTTTTCAAAATATATTCCTAAAACGAAAGCCAATCGCATTTTGCACATTTTTATGCGAAAATGGACAAGTTTTCTTCCTATTTCTTTCGTATTAAAAACAACAATATCTTATGTGTTATTTATTCAGGAAAATAGCTTATATTGTCTAGTTACAGAATAACAACACTTTGTGAAGAATACAAAAACTTTTCAGTCATGATTTTTGGTATTGCGGAAGAAATCCAAATTCATACAAATCTTGAACGGCCAACATCGCTATCGCGCAGTACAAGGACGCTTGTGTGCTCGCTCGGACGACACGGACAGGTACACACACTAACGTAATGTGTGACGTGTAACGCGGCCAGCGCCGCCGCCGCCGGCGCAGGGCGGCGATTTTGCTTGCGATGCGGTCTTTGATATTTTTCACAATTACGGTTTGGTTGGTTGGCGGTTAGGTACTTATGGACTCGAACGTTGTTGTTGGGATGTATCTCACAGTTAGTACCTGACTTATTTTATTATTACCTAGTTGTTTTCATATTTTTAAGTAAATACCTACATACCTACCTACTAGGTAGGTATCTACCTTACCTACATTATCTTAGAATAGGTAGGTAAGTGAAGTAGGGAAGTACTACCCTACATGTACCTACCTACCTAGGTAGTACGCCTAGGTAGGTAGGTACATGTAGGTACTTACGAAATGTTTCATTTTGCTTCAAAATTGGAAGAATTTTATTTAAACTAGCTGCGCCCCGCGGTTTCACCCGCGTGGTGATAGATATTTTATATACTATATCTTTATGAATTAGAGTACCCTATGTGTTATTCTGATATGTAAGCTATGTTATTGTGAAGTTTCATTAAAATCCATACAGTAGTATTTACGTGAAAGAGTAACAAACATCCATCCATCCATCCATACTTACAAACATTTGACGTTTATAATATCAGTAGCATGTATCTTGCCAGAATAAATAGATCCCCATTTGCCAAGAAATTTGCCTATCAGGGACAGAATATAAAATAACTAGTTAGTGCGCGCGGCATCGCGCGCGCTATTTCTATGGAAAAGTTCAAATAAATCAGAAATCCATAACGCATCTTTCTTTACGCTCACCAAATGAAAAGTCATAGAATCATAGTTTCATAGTAATTTATTTAGTATTAAAAATTAAAATTCGAATTTATTTTCATACTAAATAAATTATTATGAAATATAATAAATACACTCTAGGTAGGCCTTTATCTAGGCAACATTTCTGCCTAGTTTTGGCGTAAAGAAGTAACATACTAGTGGACCGTCCCGGCTTCGCACGGGTAATTTATCTATACTAATATTATAAAAAGAGCAAAAAGACAACAACATTTTAGGTAATATTTCGCTGTTATGTTCTGCTTACACCCATTACATTGAGTCTTAGTATAATCCATTTTGCAATTGAAAAAAGAAACAAAAAAAAACAATAAAAACGCTTCAAAAAGTTTTTGTGGAGTGAAAATTCGAACTTGGGAAACTTTTCTCGCGAAATCGTTCGACCACACGCCGAACGCGCTGGGCTACCGGTTGTTGTTGAGCTTGACGAATATTGTGTTCGTAACCGCAGATAATAGATAATGTTTTAACAAGTTATAACAAGTATAGATATAGTTTAAACATTAGTGATGGGGTAAGTATTTCGTTTCTATGAAAACAATCGATACTTGCAACAAGGTATATTTATTTTGACGATTTGTCGACCGATATGGCGCGGCGGGTGAGGGCCGCCTGCGACGCAGGAGGTTGCGGGTTCGATTCCCGCGTTGAGACAAATGTTTCTACGATCTGCATCTATTTAATTGGAGTGTACCGGCATGTAAATAAGGCCACGAATCAGAAAGTTAATTTGAATAACTTGTAAATGTTTCGAAGTTTTCAAAAAATTATTAAGGGCACTCATTACTACTTTATTGCGATTCTGCCCGCAGCAAGAATCGCAGTATAGTAATAGATTCCCCTGTTGTCAAAATCTTTAAGGTACAAGTAAAGGCAGCTGGATATTTCCTGACTCTCGCGTTTACCTTCTGATTCTCCCCAAACGTAACAAGCCACATTTCGGGTTCCTCTCTCGTAGAAAGTTAGGTTATACATTGTATACTTTCTAGAGGAGTATAATAACATGCTCTCTCCATGTGGTGTGTTTAAAACCTTTTGCATATCGAAACTTGTAGTAAGCGTTTTAGAGTCCAATATGTTTTGATGCAGTTTAAACCGTGCGTAACTTGCCTTTTTCTCTTCTACATGCTCCTCCATCTTCTGTTGATCCTCGTCAGTAGCTTTATTTTCTATATTTACAAATTTAGTGCATAGGATACACTTATCTTTTTTTGGACAATGGAAACTGATGCTATATTCCTCTGTGAACAATTTATTGAACATTTTTTCGCTCAGTTTCTCGGCTTCGAGTCTTCCACGGTTTTTTTTTGAGTAAAGTCGATATAAATTACTTATATTTTTTCATTCTTGTGGAAGGTACACTCTTGTGGTGTTATGGCGACAGTAATGAGATGGTACTGCTGGTAGTGATTCGATGTATTGTTTTGCATAATTGATCACCTCTCTCTTCATCGTATTTTATCGGTATGTTAGAATTCCTTTTGTCTAGTTGAGCCATATTTTCTTCCTCATTCGATAATGTGTACAATAAATGACGCTGCTTTATGTCTAGCGTGCTCAACTAAAAACTTTGACACACTTGTCTGTGACCATCACCATCGTTGATACAATATTGATATCGTTTCGACGACTAACGTCGAGTTTAGTCTTTTTTCTCTTAATAGCAACTTTTTGAGCGCATCTCACTAACCAGTCGTTCCTTCTTTGTACACTTAAACCCCAATAGTACTTAAAAAGACTTTTTCGCCTTTCTTCTGATATATCTTTACAAGATCTAATACATTTTCCAGCTAAGCAAGGATTTAATTTAATTGTCTTAGCATCTCCTATTCTTCCTTTTATTGTTTCGTAGCTTTCTCCTTAATCTTTTTTCTTCTTTCTTTGTTACTTACGACAAAATTTCTCATATTTTTTTATTTATCTTGTTGAACAAAATATCGTAACAGACATTAATGAAATACTGTTGCTACTTACGAAGATATTAAAAAAAATATGTTTTTGAACAAAATGTTGTAACGGATTCTTAATTTTGTGTATGCGTGTTACACCGTACGAAACAGACAGTTACTTAGATTTACAACGTTGCTAAAAGCTACAAAACAAAACTTGACCCATACGACTCATAAATTTTACTACAATTTCACTTACGACAAAACAATTTGACTTCATACTTCTTTATTTGAAGAGATATCAAAATTTTAAATATACAGATCGATAGAGGACAAAGAAGAAGAAAAAGAAAATTTCCAGTTTAATGGTATAAAAATGTCCCTTACGACATTTCCAGCGTTGATATTTACATAATATAGTAGGTATAGATCCGAATGGAAACTCATAATTATTTTGTTTCAGGCACCACGCCCTTCGTGGACACTCAACAGGCCATTCTCCAGGAGCTTGTGGTCACTGAGGCCCAGTACGTTCATCATCTGAAAGTGGTCGTTGATGTAAGTCTTACCACATCCTATCCTACTAATATTATAAACGCGAAAGTTTGTGAGGATGTATGTCAGTATGTTTGTTGCTCTTTCACGCAAAAGCTACTGAATGGATTTTGATGAAACTTCACAATAATATAGCGTACATCTCAGAATAAATTATATACAAACATAGGCTACAATTAATAAAAAATATATTGTATATTGTCCAAAATATATAATCACCACGCGCGTGAAACCGCGGGGCGCAGCTAAATAAATAAAATTCAAATTGCCTATACAATTTGATGACCTCTGTAGAGCGGTGGGCGAAGGTCTACTTGCGACGCAGGAGGTTGCTGGTTCGATTCCCGTCCCGAAAAAATGTGTGCACGATCTGCAGATATGGTCATTATCTATGTATAATAAAAATATGTAATGTATTGTATTGTAATAAGTATATCAGTCATCTAGTACCCATAACACAAGCTCTGCTTAGCTTGGGACTAGATGATGCTGTGTGTCCAGCATTTATTTATTATTTTGATTTATATAATGCTGGACAAAGAAAGCAGAGGTTGCATTATGTGTCATCATAATCATCATTTTCCGGTCCTTATTCCACGCTCTGTCAGGTCAATGTTTTTTACATCTTTACGTTGATGATGCCTTCCTAGCCGAATTTTGACAACAACGCAACGGTTAAAACTATCCGCCTACACGTGGAGGATTATTTATATTCCACTTTTTTCATATAATAAACACACATTCCTTCTAACCTCTAAACCTACCTAAACTAAGCAATAATAAATAATTAGCTACGAGTCAATAAATTATTAATACTAACTAGACAAAACTCATATTACGACTAGCGCTTAGTCGCAGGGGAAATCTCTAGGTCTTGGATCAGGACCAAAGTAAGTTCCAAATACCATTACATATTATATTTCCAACGAAAACCCTTTGAAGGCGATACGCTACGAAGAAATGCTGAAGGGAGAGCCTAACAATAATCTACCCTTCCAAATCATAGATTGTTACTCAAACAGACCATTCACTGCTTGAAAAGTAAGCGCATTGAATAAAATAGCTTTAAAAAAATCGAATCCTCATTTACCCCCTTATTTTACCTAATCAATGTTTTTTATCACCCTGCTTAAGTCAATAGAAAAAAAAGAAACGACTTTTTCCATTCCATTGAGGTTTGGTTGGTTGAAGTTTTTAAACATTCTTGATTTGATATAATATAATGGGTTAACGTAAGGGAATCAAAACAAAATATGATTATGATGTAAAAACGCGTGGGAAGCCGCGGCAGAAACTAATAATAATCAAAAAAAATCTAGATAAATAATCTAGAATCGAGGTGGTGATAAAAGCGAATATTATAAACGTTTTGAACATTCCTCTATGGTAACTATATCCAGCCATGTGCAGTGCATCATACAATCCCGGATTCCAGATTCAGTCGATAATTCCCAGATGCAGTGAAACTATCCGTGGAATTCCAGTTAACAGTTGCAGCTTTCTGTGTTGCAATTGATTGATAGAATGCGAGGTGAAGCATTTACTGTTTACTCCATTCTCTGACGAGCACGCAGGCGTGGAAACAGGATGGAATGGCTGCCATACCTATTCCTTTTCTATTTAAAGGAGCGTTTTGAATTCATCCACAATTCTCATCCTCATCCTTCCCGTGTCCTCCGGTCGTCAGAATCTGGTTTTGAGTGTGCCACTTCACAAAACTAGTTTCTACGACAAATCCTTCTCCACCCAGGCCATAAGGTTGTGGAATGCACTACCAGAGTCCATTAGAAAAACTGTATCCTTGCCTCTTTTTAAAGCTTGTGTCAAGGAGTTTCCAAAATAGTGAATATTGGTACTTACTATGTATTTATGCATAGTAAATAGATTTATTTTATTTTTTCAATTTATAAAGGTATATTGTATATTATCCAAAATATATATCACCACGCGGGTGAAACCGCGGGGCATAATATATGTGTATATACTAAATTACAAAGAAATCAACTTGCCTTTGAATAATTAGTATTCGTCTTAGATGTTTAACACGTATTCGACTGTCTGTGTAAACCTGGAATTTTAGTCCTGGAAGCATTGTAATCTGATCTCTATGTTCGTTAAACAAAGCCTATAATATCTTTTTTCCAACCGTAGTACCTCAAAACCGAATTACGTTCGCCGTTTAACAAGGAAATCAAATCGGTTCCTTGCTTTTGTACGTCTAACATACCGTGTAATGAAATCGGGCTCCCATCAAGGTGGGCCTTGATCCGAATTGATCAGTATATTATTTGTTCTGGCTACGTATTGCAAATCGTATTGTAAAAATATTATGCCGATTTTCTATTTGTAAGCAAAAATATTGATAACATCTACGTACCTCGTCAAAGTGGTACGTAGTACTCAAATGTTCTAGTAGCTGCGTTTCATATAAAAAAAACTACAGGGATACTTATTTTCTTCGTGCATTCTAGAAAACTACCCGATACAGCCATACATCTGACACCATTGTCGTTGCGGTAAAACTGTCGATCTAGCTTGATGTGAACATGCTTCTAGTAGAAGTACTATTTATTTATATTTATTTATTTATCCATCTAAACTTTCTCAATTATAATTTTAGTGTAATTTTTGCGACGCGCCTAAGGCGTTCTTTGTCTCTGTAATAATGAATTGGATAAATAAATGAATTGTACAAATGAATAACTCTGTGGCGCGGTGAGCGAAGGTCCGCCTGGATACAGGAGGTTGCGGGTTCGATTCCCGCCTCGGGACACATGTTTGTACGATCTTGTACGCAGTAAATATCTGCAGATCGTAATACATTTCGGGTGTTCTGGTCGTTTTCTATTTATATTATAATAAAAAATAACTATCCATATAATGAATTTATTGTATTATGTAAATCAGTCATCTAATCCCCATAACACAAACTCTGCTTAGCTCGGGGCTAGATGATGATGTTTCGAATGTCCATCATTATTATACACTCATTTAATTAAAATTATCGTAGTAAATAATTTTTTTATTATAGAAAATATATACAATAAAATATGATAAAACTATTATAAAGTAAAAATATATCAAAACGGTAGATCACTGACCGCGAAGCTAGGCTCAAGCGACCGGTTATAAATTGTTAAAAGTACGGTAATTTAACAATAAGTATTGTTACAGGTGTACATAGCCACAGCACACGCCCTCCAAGATAAAGGGTTTCTTCTGGAAA
Source organism: Eupithecia abbreviata (assembly GCA_943735965.1). Taxonomy (NCBI): domain Eukaryota; kingdom Metazoa; phylum Arthropoda; class Insecta; order Lepidoptera; family Geometridae; genus Eupithecia; species Eupithecia abbreviata. Next base: position 11,840,041 of record OX030973.1, read on the forward strand.
TCAACACCTGGATGGTGTTCTCGCACATGCCGGATATCTATAACTCCGCAATTATATTCTGGGAGGTTGTCATTTACCCTATGCTGCGACAAGCGAAATATGATGGTGGTTTGTAAGTACATTTAATTTCAGTACCTATGATAGGTACTGCAGCCGCAAATAAATGTATGTCTAGGTATGTGTAATAATTAGTAGGCTTAAAATAAATAAATAGTTTATTGTTGTTGTGTCTAATTTTTGACGACCGGCGATGTGGCGCGGTGGGCGATGGTCCGCCTGCAACGCCGGAGGTTGCGGGTTCGATTCCCGACTCGGAACAATTGTGTGTACGATCTGCAGATATTTGTTCCGGGTGTTCTGGTCGTTTTCTATGTATAATAAAAAAATATCTATCTATGTAAAGTATTGTATTATGTATCTAGTACCCATAACACAAGCTTTGCTTACTGGGTTACTTTGGGCTAGTAGATAATGCTGTGTGGATTGTCCGACATTATTTATTTTATTTAAATAATAAATACATTTGTAATAATAAGACATATACAATAATTTATTTGCCGCTTCAGTACAAAAAATACATAATAATACAATTTGAATAAAAGTAAAACAATTCATCATCATCATCATCATCATCAGCCTATATCAGTCCACTGCTGGACATAGGCCTCCCCCAATGAGCGCCATAGCGCCCTGTCTTCAGCTTGCCGCATCCAGCATCTACCTGCAGTCTTTCGCAGGTCGTCATCCCACCTGGTCGGAGGGCGTCCTACACTACGTTTACCGAGTCGTGGTCTCCACTCAAGAACACGTTTGCCCCATCGGCCGTCGGTTCTTCACGAGATATGGCCGGCCCACTGCGACTTCAGCTTGCTAATTCTTTGAGCTATGTCGATAACCTTGGTTCTCTGTCGGATGTATTCGTTACGAATCCTATCCTTCAGAGAAACTCCGAGCATAGCTAAACAAGCAAAACAATTAACTACTACTAATTCATTTATTCTAACATTATACCTACGGATATTTTGGTTCATTTATGTCGTTATTTTTTAATAAATATTTGCTTACATCTAATGTTACGTATATAAGATTAGTACACTCAACACATGTTGGATGAAGATAAGAAGGAAGGATGCACTATAATACGCTATTGTGTGTAATAATGTTAAAAATACACAAAAAAAGGGTGCTGCTCCTTTTCATGTTGACTTTCAAGTTCCTAATCCATACAACTGTTTCAGGCTGGACCCGAAGCTGATTATCCCAGGATTGCTGGATTTTCCCAATCTATTCCGGCTCTACGAAGAATTCTTGCAAGACCAGATCACAAGTACGGAGTACCTTCGTAACTTGTCCACAGAGACCGATTTTTCTTGCTACCTAAAATGGTGCAATCAACATACTGATGACAGGTAAGCTTCTGAATAAATCCCTCTTTCTTTCATACCTAGGTTAGTATTATTAAACAGGATGTCCCAGAATATCTGAAATCCCTAAAATAATAACATAAAATAGTAACTAATAATGTTGAAGAAACCAGAACCTCTTCCTCACTGAATGACAGTCCTTTGAAATTTGACTTTCGACGAGTGGTTAGGCTCTTACTCTTGAAGTATTAGTCTCATGTACACAAGTTTGCTTGTTTTACTACGGCGAAAATATTTTGTAATACTATTGAAATTTACACAGACACTCAAAATTTGTCGAAAATGTTTAAGTATTTTTATTGGTTCTCGCCCTACTGCAAAATAGACGCTGTTGACCTATACATTTTTGTGCCTAAATCAGTAAATAATGATAGATGCTATAATTTAAAACCTGGAACTCTAATCAACTAAGGGTTCTTATACATTTTGAGATATTCTTGTTACAATTTAGCATACTCAACCTGAAATTTTTAGGTATCATGATTGCTATAAAATTCTAGCTACATATGTATTTTAAAAATGGTGCGGTAAGGTTTCTATTCTTGCCATTTTGTAATTACTTACTACTAAGATCTTTCGCGGGCTTTAAAGATCTTAGCGATCTTAAAGATGTACAGTTATATATAATAATCATTATTATTAACTTTCCTCCGAACAGACTCCAATTACAAGACATCCTAATAAAACCGTTGCAACGTCTAACCAAATATAGTCTGATCATCTCACGCCTGAGAGAATACGTTGTGGATAAGGAAACCCAAAAGGATCTGGAGCTAGTGGTAAGTTTTATTCTTCTTATTTTTGTTGTCCTTCACCATTTAAGATAAAATCGCTACAGCATTAATTGTTCTTTCACTCCTTCCTTCAACCGCCCCTGACCGCTGCCGTCATCTCCGTAGCACTCATCTTTGACACATGTGATCTATTTTTCTTTACAATACACAACAGTACAAAAATATCATACTGCACACCAGATAAACAACATTACAAAGAGACATTGTTCTTGTCTTCTGGTTCCTCCTATACCTTCCTCAGAAACAGGTTCCTACGTCAAATCATGGTAAATAACCCGTTTTAACTTTTACTTTCTACGTTCAGCATACATATGTATGTAACTCTACAGCCGAAGCTCTCTAAAATAAGTCATGAGTCTTTCGTCATAATCACCATGGCAGGCTAATACTTAATCGCAGCGGCAGTGTTAAATTAAGTTGTAACTCTCTCACTCTCTCTCTCTCTTTTCAGGTAGATTCTTATGTTTGCTCGCAAATCACCAGTGATCTGCGAAAATTTCATAGTTGCAAGTCAAAACACGTGTAGAAGTTTTAAACTATGTCTTAGGCGTGTCTAACTGTAAACCGTCGTAAAACGCAGTTTTGCTTTTGTTAACACGCGCTCAACAAATGTCTATCTTTCTTGTAGTTCAACTATTTAAGTCCAAAGCACTAAAGGTTTTTTAGCTACCCAGGACGATGAACACGCAGATGCCCGCGTATTACGTGTATACCTATAAGCCGCGGTACCACAACCTTATTTTAATGGTAACAGCCTTGTCACCATAATTCTCGCTTCGACATGATCCAGAACAGTCACGAAACAGCGAAATGTACGGTCGGGGGCAAAAGTCTAGTAGCTAAGAACCCTGTTGATAGTACTTATTATGTTTTCAATACATTCGTATAAAGAATCTTTAGTTTTTCGTCGGTTTAAATACTTTGATCATACAGATATCGCCATTATAAATCCCTTAATCTACTTACGGAAATATATCAGAGACATACATTTTCACTGATGTTATATCTATGATTTAAAATTAGTTCGTTAAAAGCGGACGTAGATGTTCTTGTAATAACCAAAACCTTATTCATCAAAATCCCAGGCTTAATTTATCTAACCTATTATAATAAATAATTCCGGACACTTCACTCAGCATTATCTAGCCCCATTAAGCTGAGTAGAGCCTGTGTTATGGGTACTAGATAACAGATATACAGGTACATAATACATTATGTAGATAGATACGTATAAAGTTAACAGAACTCTCTGAACTAATATATGCAGATCGTACAAACCTCTGTCCCGAGTAATCGAATCCGCAACCTCCTGCATCGCAGGCAGAACTTCACCCACTGCGTCACAGCGGTCGCTAACTGGAATAATTCACCTGGGTGAATTAATAGCTACGTACTATACGGGGCAACGGTGGAATCTTTGTTTGAAGGCAATATAAAATTACAAATATTATAACAGAAGCAACCCAAACATAATAACTATAGATAATAAAAATTTGCAAAAAAGAAAAGTATATTCCTATCTTCTATCGAGATGATGTATTTAAAAGAACTAAGGATAGCCCTTGCATCGAAATTTGTTTAGGCATTTAAAAGCGATTTTGGGATATAGAAATTTTGGACACTCATGTATAAAAAATTAGCCAAATTTATTTCTGCCGGAGTCGGGTTAAATTGTATGAAGTGCGTAAAAATTTTTCTGATCACACTTTTCGTCTTTATAAGTTCTTGATAGAAGTACATAGTAAGTGGGCCGTTGCGTGCTGAACTCAATCATCGGTGAAAATAAATAGGTACAACGAGGTTCTCCGAGGGCACTTTTTATAAGGCAGCCCTGCAATCACTGAACTGTTAAAATAACTGTTTGATTATCATGATAAATCAGCTTTATTTTACAATAAAGTTAAAACTTTTGATGATTCTCACTAGAAAATTTGGATTGACATTTTCATCAAACAGTCAATCATTTTGAGAACCTATTCTGCTCATAACGCGATATAAATATCATCATTAGATATAAACCAATTTTAAGTTTCTTTACATGTGTTACTAAGTTACGTTTAATGCTAACTTACTTTGAAAAAAAAAACATCCAAATTAGATCCCATAAGGGTATTTGGACGCATATTTATTTTATACATTCATTTTTATCTCTTACTAGCTGCTCCCCGCGGCTTCGCCCCCGTGGAAATCTATGTGTCAAATTAAATGATAAAAAGTATCCTATGTTAGACTCCTGGTTCTAAGCTACCTCTCCACCAATTTTCAGCTAAATCGGTCCAGCCGTTCTCGAGTTATAAGTGTTGTAACAAACACGACTTTCTTTTATATATATAGATATAGATGTATCTAATACATGGTTGTTTGCCTATTTAAATCTAAATATAATGTCATTATTGAGATATACAATACATGTCAATATATTGACGACCGATGTGACGCGGTGGGCGAAGTTCCGCCTGCGACACAGGAGGTTGCGGGTTCGATTCCCGTCTCGGAACAATTGTTTGTACGATCTGCAGATATTTGTTCCGGGTGTTCTGGTCGTTTTCTATGTATAATAATAAATATCTGTCTATGTAATATATTGTATTATGTATATCAGTTATCTAGTACCCATAACACAAGCCCTGCTTACCATGGGGCTAGATAATGCTGTGTGAATTGTCCAGCATTATTTATTTATTTCATATTTATGTATATTTATAAAGCTACCTGCAGATCATACAAACAATACACGCGAAGTTATTACAAAACTGCTAGCAAAAAATACTAACGTTGTTGTCACAATCAATCAGAGGGTAGGCAGAGCTTTCACGGCATCCTTCTAACTTTATTATTTGTAACGAAACTGAAAACGCAGTGGACATCATAGTAGCTATAGTATGACTTTGCTGACTGACTTGTCAAAGTTATTCTGCCAGAAGCCAACAAATCACTCTTATCTTCGAAATCTATAATTGAGTTCGTATGAAATTATCTTATCTTCGAAATCTATAATTGAGTTCGTATGAAATTATTGATCGCTGTCATACCACTTAAAGTATCCTGTAAGTATTCTCTCAGTATCCGGTATGGTAAGAAACGAAAACTTTGACTTTTCGTAAACTATACAAAACTCATCCTAAGACCTCAGACGCCATCTATTTTGACTGACGCATCCTAAGAAAGATCATTTTGTTGGGGTAATTCAAACGAGTATCAAATAGTAAAATATAAAAAATCGTCTTGTTTCCCACTTTGTCACTTTTTGTGCTTTAATTATCATTTTTTTATATAGAATATGAGAAGGCGGTTGCGTTTTGTAGACTTTTACAAAATGTACCTAAGAACAGACACGGTATCGTGAAAATAAATTAAATAGTCGATTTTTTCAATATTAATAAAAAGTAATAAATAGTCTCTCGCTGACAACCAGATACAAAGATACGCGCGATAAACATAATCCTGACAAAAATATTAATGTGTACATAAATATGTTGTAATACTTCCGCCGTGCAGTGTTGTGATCAAGGCGCTAGAACCAAATCAGCCATTTTTTTACCTTCGCTCGCACTTCTTAGTACCACCTAAGAAGTGCATAAGAAGTGCGTAATAACCTAAGTAGACCAATATGGTCTACTTAGGTTATTGGATGTTTAGATACTAACAGATCTTTGGATGTACAAAATTGCTGAACGAGTTATGCTCAAAATGTTGTATAGAAGTTTTAGAACCTCTAGACTACTTTTGATGCCGAAAGAATGCGTGTCAAGCTGCGGGCAGAAGCTAGTTTTGAATACGCGCATAAAATTAGCCTATGAGCGGCGAAAATTGTCTTTACGGTTCAAGTAGTCTGAGTTACACACAGAATTTTATAAATTCACGATGTTCTTTCTATTTCATCGTGCCAAAATCATGTTTGTTGCAGGAGCAAAAGGCAAAGACGTTTATTACGAGAGTGAACCGGGCAGTGCGCCAGAAAGAAGAGATGGTGAGGATAGACGAAATGCGAATTGATCCCTTCGAGCCCGTAAGTACATTATAGCAGTGTAGTCCAATGTCATTCTAAACAAATCTCTTTCTTCGAATTATTTTAAAAGCATTCTGATTGGCCGAATTTTAGAAAACTCTTATTTTTACTGTTTTCATTAAAATATATATAAAAATGATATATAAAAACCACGCATAAAGGACCAACTCCAAATGCGGAAAATGGAGTAGATATATAAAAAAAATTCGTCGAAATTTCAAACCGTGCCGTGTGGTGCCTGCTTGGAAGCACCACTCCAACTCTCGTGGGCGTCGTAGGAAGCGACTAAGGGACAACCAGGGGGCGAGCAACGGCGCCCCCTGTAGAACTACTCCACCATCGAACTGCGATCCCCAACATGTATGCTGAGTCATATTAACACTCAATGATCCATCCAAAATAAAACGGCCCCCAATTCCCGACCGCCTCGGCTTTTTCTAGCCAAGGATGCGGCCACGGTTACAGCGGCGGGGCAAGGGGTGCTAGAATAGCGGGCTACATTTAGGTTACCATTCACCCAAAAAACGGATCCTGACGATGTTCAACGGAAGCACTTTGAGGCTTGACCATAATCTAGCGCAGTTAGAAATGGAATTAGAGAACAATAAAACCTAGCAAATTTTGGAAAAACATTAAAAAACTTATAAGAAGTCTTAAAAATAGCCAAGAGGCTTATCATTCCGCCATGATATTTATTACACTTGGTTGCATCTACCCACAGTTACCATATGGTTCACGGTCTGCCGCAACCCTTATATATTTTATTACTTTTTTCTGAACAGGACCACAGAGGCGACGAAGACGCGGATAAGCTTTGCAGAAAGTATTCCATCATAAATCTGCATCTGCCGATGATCGATTGCGGCAAGGTCGGACGCTGCCTTATCCACCATGGAATGGTTCGCTTCAAAGACTCCATGAAAGAGGTAGGAACTTATTACGAACGCCATCATGAAAGAGAGACGGATTTTATCCTCTACTGGGTATCCCTAAACTCCCATAATAAGTACCATATTGGCCCTTAAAGTTACCTATCAGCACAAATACGTCCACCGCTGAGTGCCTTTCAAAAACAAGAGGATTTTACCACAATCACCTGCCATCAGCCAAGCGTATTATAAAACATCTTCACGAGTTGAATTATATACAGAAGGACTACCTTATGTGTTTAGAAGAAGGTTAACAGCTATGCAACCCTTCTTCTAACTGCTTCTCTGCTGCTCTGCTTCTTCTGATTTTACGGCATCCGCGGGCTGACTTTAGTTATTTGTTTACGCCGGCCGCCGGGACTACCACGGCTGTACTGGTCCACAGCTGAACAAAGGTCTCTCTTTTAAACCACTTTATTGAATCTTATGATTAGGGGGTAATGCCATATTTCTAACACTGGGCATCTAGCTGTGAAGATCGCAGGGCACATATTTTCCGCGCGCTGATCGGTTCTGCCTATGTGACGGGGATATATAACGTGACAAGTTATTATTTTTTATTAGGGAGTAATAGACAACAGTTTACTATGAAACATCTCGTATCGAAACGGGAACCATTCCTAATTCAACAGGATAACTGGAAAGAATCAGGGGTTTCCTGACGATGGAGCTCTATTTACATCGGCTAACTAGCCACTGCCACTTCGGTCCAACATATACCTATATTTTCAATTTCAATTTATTTTTTAGAATGAACAAAGACATAATATCACTAAAATACAACGGAACACTGGAAAGCGCATAAGTTTAAAACTGTGTCGCACCTCCCAGCTCTCAAACTCAGGATAAGGTTAAGGCCGATTTCAGCAAACAGAAAGCATGGTTGCTTGCTGTAATACATATATACCTACACCTATGTATGTTCGTTTATTTTTGTTTACAGTTCGACGCTCACATCTTACTCTTTACTGACATGATGCTTATCTGCAAGAAACTGCCGAAAATCAAAGAAAGGGACAGGGACAAGCACAAAAAGGAATATACTCACTGGAGGATGTTGAGGTAGGTAATGGGTAAACCTACTAAAACGACATCTAGAGATAAAAGAAGAAAGAAAGAAGAATCCCACAGCTGGATTACGTAACGTATACGTAATTAACTATGTGGATTTGACAAACCTTCGCATAGGGTAAATTAGCATTGTACGTACATTAATTATTGTCCTATTCCAACATATGCGGTACTGGCGCTAGTATTCTTCTTCCATAAACTTTTATCAGTTATTGTGTGATCACAACACTCCTTTTATACTCCGGTGTTCAAACATTTTATTTTAATAACAAATTATTTTGGTGGGTTCAGTTCAGCTAAGCTACACAGCATCTCTGGTGAAAAAGCACAAGCTATTAAGCATTAGTGAATCTTGACCTTCCAATGAAGTATCTACTTAAACTTCAGTTTGAGTTGGAGTAAAAAGTTAGCATGAGTGTGCACCTCTTCACCAGAGATGCTGTTGAGATGCCGATCATTTCATAATGATCAGATAATGCATCAGGGGCCATTTTGTGCTAATCCTATAGTGTCGCACGCAGCAGAACTGCCACTACTCTACTATAACTGCATACTACATATTTTGGTTTAGGGGAATTCAACCTGTTTACACCTTTAACAGGTTAACAGGCTCACGTTTTTCGGAATAAAAAATTGCCTAAATATGTTATTCCAGGCCCAGATCTTTATGGGTGCAAAATTCAGTAATTTCGGCGTTTACTTTACCCAAACATCTTTACAGTGGTACTCCTTAAACAAAATTCGTATATAAATCCTTTATAAATACTTATGTATATATAAAATATACATTGGGTATGTATATAAAATAATTTAATTAAGTAGGTAATGACTTCTAAAAGCAAAGAAAAAAAATTTTTTTTTTGTTTGGTTGTTTAGGCCGAAGATTATGCTGACGCGACTTTTAAAAGTGCACACTAAAAACACCGACGCACCACTTTCGTATGTCATCCTTGATGAAATGGGAAGCAGTTCATCAGTCTTTCACCTCTCGCTTTCAACAAAGGACTCGGTTGCGGAGAACACCCCAAAGGTAATATCTACAATTACTATTTTAAAGCTAAACTACTGTATGCTTAAAATCATTTTTTTTGTATGTACCTATAATGGCCAACAACATCATGTCGTCCATCGTGGGAGATACAATGCATTTGTGGTTCTTATTTTTTCATCGACCTACCAGAAATAAAACTAACGGTAATGTTATTTGCAGCAAATCGATGTAAAAAAAAAATTGAAAATACAATTTCAATTATTTTTTTACATCGATTTGCTATATTATTGAAATGGTATATATTGAATAATAATTGAAATGGTACTGTCCATTTTTTTTTTACATGGAAAAATGTACTTCGATTTACTGGTATTGCTTCAACAATGTTTCAAAAAACCCTTGAACCAAGTTGGTTTTATTATGTGTTCATTGAATATGGTGTACGATTTTCGGGTAATTACTCGTACTTTTCCGTTGGTATTATTTCTTGTGAATAAATGTTCTTGTAAAACCACAAATAAATCCCACGCCAACAAAAAATGATTTTTTTTTAAATGTTTTTTTTATTTAGGTTTTATTTTTTAATGAATCATTATCAACCTTTCGTTTTAGGAAGGCTGCGAATACCTAACCCCCGTACAAACGTAGGTACTTTCCGATTTTTTCCGAACGACATCTTCGATTTCAATGAAATTTTGCATGCATATAATCGTTTCAATTCATGTATTCCAAGGTAGGTACATGTTTGTATCATCATGATGTCGATCATGTTGATACATGATGAATCTAAGACACTTGATGTTGTTCGGATATAAAAATAAGAAAGTTTGCAGTTTTTTAGGTTTTCAATAAACATAATCATTAAATGAGATCGAAACTCCATATTATTACTACAAATCGATTATTTTACAAGCTACTTTTTATGCATGATAAAATTATTCAAAAATGTGTTACTTGCCAGCATCGTAAATATATTTAACATAAGGAATAAACAAAATATTTGAGAAAACAATCATTATTCAAAATAACAAAATTTGGTAATATTGCTAGTAGAACTCGCTGGCTTCTCTTCCTACTCACGTGACACAGCTTTATATTCGACTAGCTGCGCCCCGCGGTTTCACCCGCGTGGTGATAGATATTTTGGATAACATATAGTATATCTTTATGAATTGTAGCCTATGTGTTATGATATGTAAGCTATATTAGTGTGAATTTACATCAAAACCCATTCAATAGTTTTTGCGTGAAAGAGCAACAAACATACTTACATACTTCCTAACAAACTTTCGCGTTTATAATATTATATACATAGTAGGATAGTTTGGATAATATACAAAATATCTTTATGAATTGTAGCCCATACATAGGCTTATAGGCATTCTGATATGTAAGCCATATTATTGTGAAGTTTTATCAAAATACATCCAGTAGTCTTTGCGTGCAACAAACATACTTACATACATCCTTACAAACTTTCGCGTTTATAATATTAGTAGGATAGTAAGACGCGTTTTCTCTGCACTTATTGGGCTCCATTTCATTCGACGTGAAACATTTTTTTTTTCAGGTCTGGGAGATGAAGATCTGTGAGGCGATGATAACTTACGCGCTGATAAAGTTGTACGTCCAGCACCCGCCTATAGAACTAGATGACGTAGTTCGAGTCAATAGTATCGCGGAGAATGAACAGGTACCTAGAGTTATTAAAACGTTTCTTCTGATGTAGAGCAATATTTTTTTTGTAATTTTTTGCCTTTACCGTTAATGACATAAAAAATCTAACTTACATAATGAAATGGAGCCTTCCAAATAAGGCGGAATAAAGAAAATAAACTTACAAACGTTTGTATGTGAATCAATTTTTTATATTCTACATGATTCCTGAAAATCTTAAAGGGCTTCGGCTGGAAATTCGTTTAATAAACTTTATTTTAGTAAAAAAACAAAGATCAATCTTTCCACATCTAGACCAACATCAAACTTATTGGAGTCAGTAAAAGAACTAGAGTAGGCCTCCAGTATTGATAGATAGAGTGACGTCATCGGCTATAATTGTATGAAAAAACAGAAGACAATCGCACTAGCTTTTAAATATGTACAGAATCTAAATCATTGAAACTGCATTGAAATTCACATTATATAGGGTGTTTGGTATTGGGACTGACACAATTTTTCAAGCGAGATGCGAGTTCCGGGTGTCATGGGCTAGTTCATAGTAGGCTAAATGTCACGGTTGCTGAGATATATAGGTATATTTTATATTTTAAAAGAAGGTTATCCTGTCCATACCTACTCCCAATCGAAAGAAATCAAAAATTTAAAATAGAAAAATTCACTTAGCAGTCAGGACGACCGCGACAGCGTGACCTGGAGGCGGTGGAGAAGCAAGCAAGGATAAGAGTAGCAGCCATGTTCTACAAGAAAAAGGAAGACGAAGAAGAAAAATTGAAAAAGAATTATCAGCAGTTAAAATTCGAGCTGAGATTGATGGGGGAGTACGCGAAGTACTACCCCCATAAGTACAACTATAGATCCTTCCAAACCATCGATCAAGATTCATCTACGTATACCGCTATAAGTAAGTACTATACTAGAGGTATCTTTATTGACTATCTTTATGTATTATAATGAGTTTCTCTCTTATCCGTGATCTTCCCATATTATAGTGACAGCACACCGTGATCCGTGCCGTACCCGTGGTGGAGCAATTTCTTAACCGTTGATATATTTTTTTCCTGAAGGACTATATTGCTGTTGACCGCAGATGGCCATGACATTGTTACCGGACTTTTAACGGGCGCAGAAGGCTATTATTATTATTTATGTATATTATTTATGCTGCCGCTCCAACGTCAGTGGTAGTGGGGAGCTTAGTACTCAAGTCAAGTTCTCTATTAAATAAAAACGGAAATACTTTTAAAAATAAAATTAGGTATTATCAATCAAACTCCCACATATATACCGTCCACTTCCTTGCCAAAATTTATTTAGATCCGTTCAGCCGTCTAGGCGTTAAAAGATAACGGACAGACAGACAGAATTACTTTCGGATTTATAATATTAGTATGGATATTTGTAGATAAAAACACCAAGCGGAAGTCAAGTTGGGTAGAAACGAAGGTCATGTTCTCGGAAGGGGCAGTCAATTCCGAACCCACAGTGGAGGATCCTGCGGCAAATGCCGAACGGAGGACGTCTATGGCTCAAGACACAAAAAAGAACCCTACGGATAAAGGTGCACGAGGTAATTACCGCATAGGAAGTTAAGGTTTGTTAAAATCAATAAATTTCTTTCCGGCCCTGGCGGGGGCACAGAGAGGGGCCTCGAGGCTTGGCCTCATTACCCCGGCGTCAACTCGAGGGGTGACGACCCCTCGGTCCTTGGGTTTCCCCCTTCTCAATGTTTTCTTATCTTTTTTTTTTTTGGCTGCATTTTGGTTTGTATATATTTTTATAGTTTTTCTTTTTTTTGTGTTTTTTTTTTCTTTTTTTTTGATAAACCCAAGGACTTGAGGGTTTGTTAAAAAAAGCAGTGAAAGTATTTTCGATTCGAATGTTTTTATTTTCTCTATCATTATGGTTTAACATCTTACTAAATTAGCCAGTTAAATATTCTTATGCAAGCGGGGCTAGGGACAGGGAAATATAATCTTAGGCCTGTATAATGAAACCTTGCTCAGTCGGATCTATGCTTGAGTTACATTAATGCCATAGAAAAGCAAGCCTATATGATGGCTGCTCGATTGCTGAGCAAGCTTTCATAATACGAGCCTGAAACTCCTTTTCTACTTTACTTTTCTATTGTCAAACAATGTGTACGTACACACTAACTAGGCGTTTTAAAGCACACTTTGTCATCACGTATGGTGATTATGTAACATGCGACCGGTTTGCGACAGGCGTAAATTAAGCAATCGGTGTTGTCAAACGTCAATTTTGACCAATTTTGACGTTGTGTGTGTGTGTGTGTGTTGTAGCTGGTGTCAAACTAATAGAAAATTAACGTTTGACAGCACTGATTGCATAATTTACGCCTGTCGCAAACCGGTCGCGAGGTACATAATCACCCGGCCGTTTCAAAAACCGTGGCGTAATATTACACATTACATAATTTAAACAATAAAATAAAATTCATGCTTCTTGTGATTTTCGATCGCCGACCGATGTGGCGCGGTGGGCGAAGGTCCGCCTGCGACGCAGGAGGTTGCGGGTTCGATTCCCGCCTCGGAACAATTGTGTGTACGATCTGCAGATATTTGTTCCGGGTGTTCTGGTTGTTTTCTATGTATAATAAAAAAAATATATCTATGTAATGTATTGTATTATGTATATCAGTTATCTAGTACCCATAACACAAGCTCTGCTTACCATGGGGCTAGATAATGCTGTGTGAATTGTCCAGCATTATTTATTTATTTTATTTATTTCAGGCCGCAGAGGACAGCTCAATATTTACGAAATATTTGAAGATGGCATCGCCCAGAAAATCAAAGTGCCGCCACGTCCCATGACACAAGACGTGGTCATGTCTAGGTAATTATTACGGTCCAAATACTATATATATATATATTTATAATTTATTTGCTATAAGTGGTGGGCCGCCGCCGCGCCATGGCGGTAGTGGCTTAAGAATTGACCCCCCAGCCCTGATGATGTGAAGTTTCTATTGTTACAGTGCTGCTAGTTCTATAATGCATTCGAGCAGCGATCTACACTTTTCATTGAGGTCAGTTAGTATGCTGGTTATTTCGCACGAATAAATAACCTTATTTTCGTTTAATTTTTGATGATCAAGTCTAATTTTTTACTAGAACTGCACATAGAATAGTTGTTAGAATTGACGTAGATTGTTTATTATTTTGTTGAATATTTAGTGAGATATGTCCTAAAATTTTATGATGTTACCTGCTTGGACACATGGTCAACATAAACAAGCCTATTTTCTTTATTTATTTAAAGGAGTTTAGTCAATATGACTATGCCATTCCCGTAGACAATAATTACATATGTATCTAAACAATAGACATAAACAAAACCTACCAGGTTACTATCTTACTATTAATCCCGTCACCCATATCGGTGATATCTTCAGGCCTCTCATCCTCATCTGCTTTCAAAATGCTTCCTTTATTTCTTCTTCTTTCGGTCTTAGACATCTTTTTGCTTTTCTTCGGTGTTTCTTTCGCTAAGGTAGCATATGTTTGACTAATGCCTGCTGTAGTATTTTCATGTTGCGTCTCTCCTAATTGAAGTTTATTTGTAACTTCAACTGATGAAGCAGGCAATAGTGAATCTTTTGACAACCACAGAGGCCACGGGGACTGCGCGGCGGTGGAACATAAAGGGTAACTGATTTTTTGTATGAGCAATTAAATGCAGCCATCAGCTTTTTTTTTCCTTCAAGTACACAGGGCAGATTTTAGACATAGCCATGTGTTCCTCGGTACAATAGGCATGATGACTGATTTTGAAAATCTACTCCAATATGTATTTAGACATTCTCTGATGTTCTTGTGAGTTAATAACAATTCTCATTAAAAGTCTTACATTGTAATCTATTTCTGGCATTCTCTTCTTCAGAAAACAGTATAAGTAGTTTACATGTGTTTGAGTATTTCATTCTTAGTATTCTCGCTTCTTAGCATTTTTGCAAGTCCGAACTGTTTCGGAAGTTATTCTGTGCATGTCATACTCACTTCAATTTTATAACTTTATAACTTCTTGTTTTCCTTACGGGAGTAGTCGTCGAAATCTCTTATTCATTCAATTTTATCCCTCGTTTTTGGGGCCTTTCCGAGTGGACTTCGGCCCCTATCTCCATATTTTCAAAATACGTGCACGTTACCTTGTCAACAAGTCAATGACAAGCGTGTACGCAGCGCGCGCGCTGCAATTCGTAGCGATTTCGAACAATAAATCGACACGTGTGCTGGCAACAAGCGCCTGTGCGCGACTGGGATAAACAAGCTTGTGTCTGGGAAAATGTCATACTTTTGCATTTTATGGATTTCAAATAGTTACGCATTGGATGACGCTTCGAATAGAATAGAAAAAACATTTAATTTGACACAGGTACAAAATACATTTTACCAGATAACCATGGCGGTAAGTGACACAAATAGGTGATATTAATATATTCGATATATTTTTTGTCAATTCTACCATAAACAAGACCCGGTCTAGGCCGGTTACGTAAGTAGGGAAGGTGTGTCTTATGACAGGTATAAATAAAGTTGTATTTCCAGCTGTGAGTCTCACGAGGAGCTGCGCACAGATCCTGTGCACCGATCAGGCAGTGCCTTGGAACGGACCCGGCCGCCATTCTTCTTCGATGAAGAGAGTAAGTCCATTCTATGGTTAGGGTCAGTATATAATTTAAAATGCGTCAAGCGTATCATCGGTCGCGTCTATTGGGTCAAATCAGACCTTTCACACTACGCGTCTAATCAGTTCGAACGGCATGTACACAAACGATCTCCGCCGATGATACCCTACGCCTAGTCTGAATGCATCAATCAATATTATTAGTATTATTTTCCTAGTAGTAACTAAGTTAGGCATCAAATATTTTTTGACATAATGATGTCAACGATGTGATTATACGACAAACACATTTTATTAATCACTATAGTATAAAACAAAATCGCTTTACGCTGTCTATCTGTCCCTATGTATGCTTAGATCTTAATAACTACGCAACGCGATGATGCGTTTTTTTTTAAATAGATAGAGTTATTCAAGAGGAAGGTTTATAAACTATTTGACACATAAATTGCCACGCGGGCGAAGCCACGGGGCGCACCTAGTAAAACGATATGATCCTAATATTTAGATATTGTTTCAGGCTATCGCTCTCCAGTAATGAAAGTTCACATGCACCCCGAATACAACACTCAAACTCTAGTGCTGTCCCGGAGTTCGGTTAGGGTAAGTATAAAAGATGTGTTCTTGAGTGGAGACCGGGACTCGGCAAACGTAGTATATGACGTCCACCAGCCAGGTGGGATGACGACCTGCGAAGCACTGAAGGCAGATACTGGATGCGCTATGGTGCTCATTAGGGGAGGCCTATGTCCAGCAGTGGACCGCATCAGCCTATAGATGATGAAATACAAATGATGGTCCATTCGTGGACAATGTTACCTTATTTATCTATGTTCGTTATCTTTGAGTACTTGATATAATGAGACGTTTTCATTATACATTATAATAGCTAAAACAGATTGTAGATGATGATTCTTTGTTAATGGCAACTGTGTCTGGTTGGATGCTTTTTTGCCAGTGTCAAGTAATACAAAATAATTGTACAATTAATGAGTTATAAAATTATGGAGACGGTATGATATTTTCACCAGAGCCTAGTTCGTTATCTAGCAGGGTGTACAACGTGCACCGTGGTTAGGTTGGCTTGGGAGACGAGATGTTAGAGTCCCCCTTACACCCCCAATAGATGGTAGATTATATTTTTCAAATTAAAAATACATTATGTAGTTTGTCTTTCCTCTCCGCGAAAGATCCACGCAATCTTTGAGCTGTAAATTCAATAGTGTTTTTTTGGACAACGCCGCGTAAAAAGGTACAGGGTTTTTTTTATAATCTACTATTCTCAACCTACTATCTTATATAATGTAGATAAAATATAGATGAAGCTTTTAGCTTATCTTTTCAAACGCCTGTTTAAAACATTAGCAAGAATCAGTAGTTTTATGTATTGGTTGTACTTTGTATAGTTACTGTTGTGGCTAATAAATTATCATTCTTCTCCGTCTCTATCTTTGAATATACAATACATTCAGAGATAGAGAAAGAAGAACTCTCATTCCGTTCTGTTTCCAAATAATTGTATTGCATTGTAATTTCCAGACCCCAACTGTGGTATTACAAGAGTCCTCGCCGAACCACTCGCCCGGACCTCGTAGCGCGAGTGCTGGCGCCAGCAGTGAAAATACGCTGCGGGTCGCGTCGACAGTCACACTGGTGCATAGCATGCCCGATATTAACTCCGAGATTCGTCGTGTTCTCTCTGTGAATCTAGAGCCGTAAGTTGGGATCACCTTCCGATGGTTCATCACTAACTAAAATAACCAAACGGATTTGAATAATCCGGATCTTTGAAAATAATCTTTAGTTTGATTATAGCTTAATCTCTTGCAGTATTTCGAGAATTGTACTGATAAAAACCACAAACTCAGGATAACTATTAGAAAATATTTCAGGAGGCCTATCCCGCTATCGGCATCGGAGCGACTGTACAGATCGCACCAAGAGCTGATGCATAGGAATCGGCTGGCGGCCGGGCAGCACTACCTGAAGCCTGACCATCGCGGCTCAAGCTACCCGCCTCCCAGTCCAAGGTAAGATTTGCTTGAACTTCTGCCACCTGCTGCCATGGCGATTGCGGTGTCAAAGTTGTCGCAGATAAGGGGCGCACAGCTACCACACAGCACAAAGATTTGCATTCTAATAAAGACTAACGAAACATTTTGAAGGTGTCCATCATAGAGGAAAAACACGTTGCTGTTACAGCGGAAAGATAGTGTTATTCAACATTTTTTTTTTAATTTTGAAATTAATTAACTAATCGATGTTGAGTTGACAAGTATATAACTTCAGTGGACACACACAAGTGCACGTATACAAAATATAACTAGAATTGAGACGTATTTGTCGATTTTTTTTTGGAATCACCTCGTTTGTGTTTACTGTCGTTTTCTTCTAAAAGCCTTCTTCTTCTAAGCTTTTAATAATGACGGAATTCAATGACAGACAACTCGCGGGCCATTCTTTTGAAGCTTGTTGGAAGCTACTTTGTCACTGTTAAATGTTTCTAAAGATAACTATAGTTAAAGCCCATATTTGATATGCACATTTTTGTCCTGCGTGATAGCGGCGTTGGATTAATGTATGCAGAGTTTAATAAAATACCCCTATAACTTCAGCTTGTAATAAAGTAATAGTCGACTGAGAGAACTTACCAGAGGAAGGGTAGCAGCTGCCTTCTGTTGGTTGTACGTCCACTAACTTCAATTACCAATCCGCCTGCCGAGCGGCAAAATCTTGTTTAAGGAAGGCACGTCCAGCAGCGGGCGTCACACATTAAGCAGTTGGATAGTCAGATAAATAATTGTACCAGTTGTATCCAAGACCAAATTTGTGTTTTAAAAAAGCGCTTTCATAACCACATGACGCACACATAAATCTCTATTCAGCCTCTGTAGTGGGACCCTAACAGCGCGCGCCAACTGCTAGAAGTTCGACAAAGATATGTCCCACTGCAGAAGGCAGAAAGAGAGAGAGTGTATGTCCGGGTCCCACTGCAGATGGTGGGGACCATTAACAATTCAATGACAATTTCCAGGGCTCTGCAGAGAGGCGACGCCGTGTCGTTTTCGTTCCGCTATCCTCCGCTGACGCGCGCTAAGAATGTGCCTGAACGCGCCAGCACTTCACAGCTCGAGAGCAATCGGCGGGTATGTAGTGTACGTACACCTATTATTGTATCTGGTTCGGGTTACTTGGTTAACTGCAGGTCAAGCACGGGGATTTTTTCTAGGGAACAATAAACAATAATGACATCGCATATTGGGTAAATTATTTAAGTTTAATGAATGAATTTCACATAATTTACGAATTTTCTATTCTACCCTAGACAACAATGATCGTGCTTGGCTACTGGTCAGGGTTTCTGGTTGTCCGGTTTTGGGTTCATACTTGTTCTGTTATCATATACATGAAGATGTTATCAAGTTGACGCGTTTATTTTTTCTCGTTTTTTATTCGGTATACGGTTTTTATTCAGGTCATTTAGTTCTTATTTTTATGCAAAGGTTCGATCAGATCAAACATTGGGTTATATAATCGTCCGTTGGCATCTCCAACATGTTAAATGCATCGACAATGAAGAACAACGAAGCGCATTTTCTCTCTAGATATTCGGAAGGCGCTCCCCACAATCTGACATGGCCACCGGTGCTAAAAGTCCGAGACGTCAAAGATCACCCTCACCGATACCCCGCGCTATGCGGTCTCCAGGGGAGACACCCGAAAAGAAAAAGTCGCTGTTCTTGAGGAGGTAATGCAAGAAACAGAATAATCAAAAACATGCCCACCCATAATCATGCCTTGTTATACTCTGAACTTTTCAACACGGTTTTCACCACTCTCTGTATAACTCTGATTGTTTCTCTGTAAATGTTTGTATTTGTTTGCCATGTGTTGGGTTTTTGTTTGCACAGTTGGCACGATGGTTTCAATGATTACGTGTATTATAAAATTAAAATGTTGTTCTAACCGTATTAAATTTTTAACCTCACACATAATTTTTTAATGAAGTGTTCCTATTTACTTTTAAAGTAAACAAAAGTTGTATCCATAAGACTATGAAAAAACGTCTTAGTAGATATTGGCAAACGAAGCAGAAAGACTGGACATTTTTTTTAAATGTCCGGGCTTTCTGCTTCGTGTGCCAATATCTACTAAGACATTTTTTTTGTATTGAGATCGGTCAATTACTCTATTTCAAACCCCAATTGGCATTATTAAGAAAATTAAAAAACCACAGTTATCCTAGACTTTGGCAGCCTTTATCGCATTTTTCCTAATTCCTGATAGATTTGAGTGGGCCGCTCATGGATGGAACGAGTTCGAAGATTTATGACGTCTACAGTACAGCTCCTTAGTAAACTCTTTCAGAAGGTAAACTTGTACAGATGGTCTGTGAGATCTTGCTTTATATATTGTTGGACTAAAAGTCGTCCGGTTTTGTCCTTAGATCGTGAATTCCAAGTAAGTATTTTAGAAGTTTATAGTTCTGTAGATGGTTATGCACTTGAAAACAAACAGACAGATTATTTTTCCTAAGATAATGTTTCAAGAATCTGTTACAACTCTTTCCTTAGTAATTCCATTTAGGCACTTTAAACGAGCTTAGCAATTCAAACTCATTCCTTATAATAAAAACCTTACGAGTGATGCTGCTGTACAGAATAATTTCGCATTGCTGTCACTAATATAAATATTACATAATTACTAGCTATTTTCAGCTTTTAACAGTGTTCAACGCTACTGTCAATGTCTAGTCAGTCATGTGTGCTTTTTGGTACCTATCCAGTTCTGAAACTCCGGTTCTGTAGACGGCCGAAGAACAACAGACTTTAACCAAATATTTAGAAAAGATGAAAAAGTTAGCAGTAAGGTACGCGTAGGTACTTACTACATTAAAAATAATTTAAAAACAACTGTTTAAACTGTACGAAAAGAGCTGAGTCACATTACTAGAAAATAATATTTTTGTAAAATTCCTTAACAGGAGCAAGGACTCCCAGATCACCCCAGAGAATGACGAGTGCGACGCCGATGACAGAAGCCGTCGCTCCAGCCAAGAAGAAGCTAAATTTAGAGTTGAGAGCAGTATTGCTGAAGATGCTGGCAGCACGACTACGGATGATCAAGACGATGAGTCACAGGACTCGCCAAAAAAGGACAAAAACAGAAAATGACGGTGGTTTCAACAGGTGCGGAAAAGGTTCGCAACAGCTTTGCGCATGCGCAACCGCAGGTTTTGAAGGTGCTCAAAATGGATATGAACGAATGTGATAGAAAAGAATGTGATATTGGGTTTGTTAACAATGTGCAAAACAGTGTAAATAATGTACAATAAAAAAATAGAGTAAAAAGTAAAGCAAAAATAGTAAAGTGCGTTATTCTTGTAAAAAACTTTATATTCGGATTACATTTCTTGTGATTATAGAAAACTTCTACTGTTTCCTAAATTTTACCCTAACTACCTACATATGTACTTATATATTTTTCTTACACAATCTACGTATAAACCTAAACTGTTAGAATTTACATATTTGCACATAGTGCTTTAAAATCTATATGTGTACTAAATAAATGAAAATAATACATGTAAAATATAAATATAATATATTATAAACAAAGTATTTTTAGACTGTTAATACGTGTTATTTATAATGTTTAATATTGTCTATGATGTCTATTATGTATACTTTGTCTAATATTGTAATAATAGATAAATAAGAATTCAAAGTGTAGTAAGTTTTAACCAAAAACACATATTTACATCAAAAATATCAAAGAAAGGTCAGATAACTTTTTAAACATTTATGTTTAGAGTAATTTAGAGGTCCATATCAGATATAAATATATAGATCCATTATCAATACCAGCCGGAGGCGAAACATATGGCAACGCTGATACGCTCCGCCAGATTCTAGCTCTTGGGTCACGAGTCGCTTCGATAAAGATAATAAATAAATATACAGATAATACATATAAATATATGCTATATTTCTCTAAATTTATACATTTATAAAATTAAATGAAATGAAATTAATTTATTTGTTAAAAGACTTACACAGACATAATAAACTTAAACTTAAATGTAAACTAAACATTTACTATAAATATATTTTTTTCAAACTTACATGTCATTTTCCGCGGTATAGAAATATCCTTAAAACCATTCCATAGAAAAAAGCGTGCGAAGCCGCAGGCAGAAACTAGTTTTTTATAAAATATAAAAAATGTTAAAAAAAATTATAGCTAGCAGAATAAAAGGTCTAATAGGTCTTCTTGAGATGTTTTTAATTGTTAATACAAAATAACTATGTAAATATTGTTCGGTACATCAAGAGTCAAGAGTGACAGATAAAATTTATTTTAATAATAACAGTATCCTGTTTTTCAGGTACATAAAAAACTTATTTAATGATATTTTTGTATATTATTATAAGTAAATTAAAACTTAATTATCAAAGAAAGTAGAATCAAATAAAATAAACGATTTTGAACTAGTATTTAGAATTGAAACAAATGAGTAAATTGATGGTATAGAATATGGACTATTGAAAAGCTTTTTGTTTATTATTTTTTATTAAGTAGGAAACGCGTTTGTTCATTATTTATTTAGATACGTTATTGTTGTGTAAGATGTTCTTTTAATTTCCACATTCAGTTTTCATACATCAGCTTTAATCTAGCTGTTCATTTGCTTTCCTTGTTTATCATCAACACAACAATCATTGATGATTACAAGCATAATAATAATATTCACCTAGCCGTTTTTGGTTACAGTAACTGGTATAATAAATGAAAGTACAATAAAAAATAAATAATTACATGTATATAAATATATTTTGTCCTTATGCGAGAACAAACCTGATATTTGGCGGCGATCGCGCGGTTATATACACATATTTTGATATTTGTTCAAATGGAGTATCAATCCTGATTATAATTCTTGATAAGTTCTTTCGTCCAGGAGGGTGGTCCACTAGTTATCTGTTCGATAGCTGGTTCCACTATGGGTACGCGATCCTGGACTGCTCTAGCTGCTATGTCACATTCCTTTGTTCCCCATGGCACTAGTATCCTTATCTTTTTAACTGCTCATCAGTAAACCTTCTCTAACGTCAGGTATAAAACCTGATGACGGACTTTGTTACATTCCTTTCTCCTTTTCTCTTCCATAGTGTAGGTCTCCATAGCTTATTTTTCCTGCCCCCCCCCCCCCCCCTCTTAAATGATCTTTTCCGTCTTGTGCAGAATAATAATAATAATAATCAGCCCGCAGGGCAGCTTGTGGCGAGCTGTTGGTGAGTAGCGACACCACGGGTACCGAGTGCTCCCGGGGAAGTTCTTGGTTCTCGTCTCCGCTAGCGGAGTGGCATCCCAAGAGAACCAGACCCCCACCTCTTGCTTGCCTTCATTGGCCGGTCTGAGTGGAGTCGCGAGAGATGCATCTTAGGATGTAGACTCGGGGGTGGAAGTGTCTAATGGCGTAATAGCGAGGAAACCCGCTCACGAGCAGTCTTCGTGATGGTGAAATCGGGGCCGCACCTCTCGACACCCCTCAGTCGTTTGCGCCGATGTTGTTCCTCTCCGGTAATTTACTCCGGCTTTTTAAGGAACCCATCCAGCATTCGGCAAGCCACCGTCTGCCACTCTTCTTAACATTATGATTGACTTGTTTATGGCAGACGTCCGCAATCTCCCCTATAGCCCGATTACCCAGGCCATCCATTCATCACAATAACCTGGTTTTATACTTATAGTTGGTTTTATACAACTTGGTAAGCATATGGATGCAGGAGGTAGTAGAGCTAGGGCTCGTCTGAGTCCTATGTGCAGAGCTCGACCGGGGAGGTACTACCCACCATACAGGAACCAGCTTTGCTGTGTCGTATGGTAGCCGGCATTCCTCATATGCACAGCGGCTAACATCTTATAGCCGCAGACTGAGGCAGAGCAAGTGGTTGACACTGAACATCATGTGCACCATTAACTACATCTGTCAGAGGGTTTTAGGGTAACATAGGTGAATGCAGCTATGTTTTGATATTTGATACACAGTAAAAGGTTTCATGAAACGTAAGATGTCTATGAAATTCTATTTTATGCATACTTGGGACATGTTACCTCGTGGTTCAAATTTCAATTAGTTCGCAGCACTCATTTAGTTCGTCTAACTCCTCTCCCTCAGCAAATAAGACTTATTAACATTATCATCAGTTTTCATTACAGTAAGCAGGAAGCGCACAACGTTAGCCAATAGCTACCTCAATGCACAAAGTTAATTTTGTTTTGCATTTTCTGCTGCTTTCACGATTGATGTAGTAGGGGATGAAAAGCTTCTCGGAGCTTTTCAGACACTTTCCCAGCATCGGCGCAAAAGGCGGGCGACGTCGATAGGCAACTGCTACCGGTTACTGCGGCGATGCAAAAAGGTGATGTGATGCACTTCTAAGGATCGGATCATCAGCCAAGACTATGTCTCAGTTGGCAGCTAACCCACTGCATCTCTTCTAGCACCGGTCGTACCATGTTTCTATTATGGCCGTATGAGACGAGAGTGTGAGTGGACTGTAAGCAGAATTAACTTAGTACAAGTTTAATTGTTCATTCATACATTATTATTTAAATTAATTTCTCATCGTTTGGTGTTTTAGAATAAGGCAGAGGTGGGGTCGCAGCAATCATGGAGAGCAATGAGCCCCTCTCCATTTCCTCTCCGACCGTGTGGCAGGCGGCGGGGCCACTCATCTGACCTGTCGCAGTGGGATCTAGGGCATCCCGACATGGGGTCGTCCGGCGCCCATTTGACGGATAAGGTCCCCGAGGTGGTCGCTGTTTGTGGTGGATACGTGGGGAGGCTTTCGCATTCTTCGCTAGAAACAATACGGCGCAGGCCTTATGGAAGCGCGAAGGCGTCTCCACGTTCCCACCACATGCAGAAACACTCTGAGGTTTTTAGTGGTGTTAAAGTCCCACATAATCTTACTGTCTCCCCGTGGTAGTAAGATATGCGTGCGCATTTTCCTCAGGCTAATAAAAAAAAAAAAAAAAGTTCTTTAAAACAGCCGGGACAAGAAAGTGCTCTAGCTGCGTATTTTGTCACATCAGCCATACCAATATTTTTTCCTGGCCTCTCCTTAAATTATATTTTCTGCCTTTTCACTTAACTTGGTGCGGTCGTCGTCTGTACATGTTGCTCTCTCGGTGGCAACGCAATCCAATTCCGGTAGCGAGACAACTGTTAGTTAGGCAAGTCTTGAAGTTGGAAATAGGAGTGACTTATCGTTTCCAGAGTTGAAAGTTGCATCTTCCTTCCGGGGGAAACTAGAAGGCTCAAGGAGAGGTAGACGAGTGGGAACTACAGATGCGCGTAAATACATTTTGCCCAATCGCCTTGACTTGTTTATGGTAACTTAAGTAAGCATAAGGAAGTAGTAGAGCTAGGGCTCGTCGAGTCCTATGTGCAAAGTACTACCCGCCATACAGGAAACAGCTTTGCTGCGTGAGCTGCGTCGCATGGTAACTGGCATTCCTTACATGCACATCTTATAGCCATAGACTGAGACAGAACAACAATATAGTTGACAGTGAAAATCCTGTGCACATAATTTGTCAGTTTGGTTAAGACAAGGGGTCATCCGTATGGTGATTATGTAACTCGCGACCGGTTTGCGACAGGCGTAAATTAAGCAATCAGTGCTGTCAAACGCCAATTTTGACCAATTTTGACGTTGTAGCTGGTGTCAAACTAATACAAAGCCCGTACCGGCCGTTGCCCATTTAGTGAGTAAGGTCCAAATTTGGTCGCGTTGCGTCATGTTTCTCTAGCGTGTCACAAAGAGGGGTAGCTGGGGGCTCTCACTGGGACTGGCCAATGAGGGGCCCGATATCGGGCACCCGTAGTGGGTTCGTGGAAGAACGAGCTCGTTTTTCCGCGCTTTTCCTTCAGAATAATCCACATCTACCGCTATTTTTTTATATTAATTGCAGGTAGTGTTGTTTCGCCCTTAGTAGTTTCCGAGAACCACTATGGGCGAAACATATGTAGTATTTTGATATTGAACGATGTCATCAAAACTATAGGTCTTTTATTTGAGGTGAGATCTGAGTCTAGCCAGAGTGCATTTGTCATTGTCTATCAAGTTGTAAGGAAACAGTGGCCGCTGTGCCATTTTTTTCACGTTTAAATGGTGTAATTTATATTCGTTGTCAATTTTAGTTGATACATTCTTTGCCATTCGTCACAGTTTCTGTCACATCACATCTGACAATTTGTCACGTTTAACAGTTTGGGGCACATCCAAAAATAAGTGTTAATTTGACAGCTGTCACAGTTTCTAAGTTATTTGATTGTCCATATTCTATAACATGGAAGCATCATGGTAGATATACCAAGAAATCACTTTAACTAATATAAATAAATTTCCAAGATATAAGCTTAGTAATAATACTACCTATACTTGTTGCAATAACCGATAGAATACACTTATGAAACCCGCATATCTAACATAAATATCATGCAAGTAAATGTTTTTTAAATGATCTAATTGTTATTGTCAAATTTTAAATATCTATTTACATGTTTAACAAAGATAATGTAATAATTATGTAGAATACACAATAGAAATGATATATGTAGTAGAAAAATGATAAACTAATAAATTAAGTATGCTTTTAGTTATATGCACGTTTATATATTATCTAATTGTTACTGTAAAATTTTAAATATTCACATGTTTAACAAAGATTTATGATAATTCATATGATAGAATACACAATACAAATGATATATATAGTAGAAACATAATAAATTAAGTATGCTTTTAGTTGTATTAACGTTTCTACATTATCTAATTGGTTATTTTCTAATAAATAAATCACACGTCTTTTGACATTAATCTCAAAGAAACAGAAGGAGTAAATAAAATAGAGTTCAAATTGAAATTATATATGAAGTAGAAACATAATAAACCAATAGATGAAGTTTCCTTTTTCTTAAATTATATCGCGATTTTAAATTATTTATTTTTATTGTTAAATTCCAGAAACAATTTTTTACAAAAAAAATTGTCATTGTTATCATTGTTAAATCATAATAGAAAGTTTAGTGGAACAAACAGAATAGAATTCACAATAGAAATTATATATGTTGTACAAAAATAATAAACTAATAGATATGGTATACTTTTTCTTAAATTATATCACGATTTTAAATTATCTAATTGTTATTGTTAAATTTTATAAAATCATAATTGGTACAACGTCTAATGAAATAGAAAACACAATAGAAATTATAAATGTGGTAGAAAAATAATAAACTAATAGATATGGTATACTTTTTATTAAATAATATCACGTTTTTAAATTATCTAATTGTTATTGTTAAATTTTAGAAAATAATAATTGGTACAACGTCTAATGAAATAGAAAACACAATAGAAATTATAAATGTGGTAGAAAAATAATAAACTAATAGATATGGTATACTTTTTATTGAATAATATCACGATTTTAAATTATCTAATTGTTATTGTTAAATTTTAGAAAATCATAATTGGTACAACGTCTAATGAAATAGAAAACACAATAGAAATTATAAATGTCGTAGAAAAATAATAAACTAATAGATATGGTATACTTTTTATTGAATAATATCACGATTTTAAATTATCTAATTGTTATTGTTAAATTTTAGAAAATCATAATTGGTACAACGTCTAATGAAATAGAAAACACAATAGAAATTATAAATGTGGTAGAAAAATAATAAACTAATAGATATGGTATACTTTTTATTGAATAATATCACGATTTTAAATTATCTAATTGTTATTGTTAAATTTTAGAAAATCGTAATTGGTACAACGTCTAATGAAATAGAAAACACAATAGAAATTATAAATGTGGTAGAAAAATAATAAACTAATAGATATGGTATACTTTTTATTGAATAATATCACGATTTTAAATTATCTAATTGTTATTGTTAAATTTTAGAAAATCATAATTGGTACAACGTCTAATGAAATAGAAAACACAATAGAAATTATAAATGTGGTAGAAAAATAATAAACTAATAGATATGGTATACTTTTTATTGAATAATATCACGATTTTAAATTATCTAATTGTTATTGTTAAATTTTAGAAAATCGTAATTGGTACAACGTCTAATGAAATAGAAAACACAATAGAAATTATAAATGTGGTAGAAAAATAATAAACTATTAGATATGGTATACTTTTTATTGAATAATATCACGATTTTAAATTATCTAATTGTTATTGTTAAATTTTAGAAAATCATAATTGGTACAACGTCTAATGAAATAGAAAACACAAAAGAAATTATAAATGTCGTAGAAAAATAATAAACTAATAGATATGGTATACTTTTTATTGAATAATATCACGATTTTAAATTATCTAATTGTTATTGTTAAATTTTAGAAAATCATAATTGGTACAACGTCTAATGAAATAGAAAACACAATAGAAATTATAAATGTGGTAGAAAAATAATAAACTAATAGATATGGTATACTTTTTATTGAATAATATCACGATTTTAAATTATCTAATTGTTATTTTTAAATTTTAGAAAATCGTAATTGGTACAACGTCTAATGAAATAGAAAACACAATAGAAATTATAAATGTGGTAGAAAAATAATAAACTAATAGATATGGTATACTTTTTATTGAATAATATCATGATTTTAAATTATCTAATTGTTATTGTTAAATTTTAGAAAATCATAATTGGTACAACGTCTAATGAAATAGAAAACACAATAGAAATTATAAATGTGGTAGAAAAATAATAAACTAATAGTTATGGTATACTTTTTCTTAAATTATATCACGATTTTAAATTATCTAATTGTTATTGTAAAATTTTAGAAAATCATAATTGGTACAACGTCTAATGAAATAGAAAACACAATAGAAATTATATATGTGGTAGAAAAATAATAAACCAATAGATATGGTATAATTTTCTTAAATTATATCACGATTTTAAATGATCTAATTGTTATTGTTAAATTTTAGATAATCATAATAGGTACAACGTCTAATGAAATAGAAATCACAATAGAAATTATATATATATAAACTTATGTAGTAAAAAAATAACAAACGAAATAAAAACATAATCATTAAAACTTTGTTTTATTAAACCTCCACCTCTCTCACCAAGTCGTAATTTACTAAATTAACCAAAAAACTTTTGGAGATCATCTGATCTCGGTAGATATTTACTTCTTTAAGTTTGTTGCACACCTAAATGCAAAAATGACCATTCTAAGTCGTAACGTTTAGGTGAATTTTACACCGAGAGCATCAGATAACAGACAGCTTGCGGACCACTCGTTCAGAGCTTGTGGGAAGCAATCCCACTGTAAAATGTATCAAAAGATAACGAGTTTCCCCTTTTTTGAATGCTTTTTTTTGTGCTGCTTCATGCGTGATAATAGTATTGTATAAATGAGCGCAGAGCTATACCCCGTCCACCAATTTTTTTGCCGTTGTGTATATGCACGACCATGAAGTTCCCTAACTGTTGACAGGAAATCATCATGTGTTCATAATTGATAGAGATGGTTTTCAGTTGAAATCATGCAGGGAAAACATGCCAAGGTGTTATTTAATACAGACGGGTAGGGCTACGAAAGACTTTGTACACAGCTATTCGTGTAAAACTACGCCTCCTGTATTTGTTTTCTTTAAATATACATTATTAGCAATGCTTTAAGTGTGTATTGTTTAAACTTCCTTCCATGAACCAAGATTTGTTGTGTTTTATCTTAAAATAAAAACCCCTTACAAAAATGCATTATTCACTCCGATTTTATATGCAAGATACTTTATGATAACAAAGATATTTATGAATGCAAACTTAACAATAACAGAAAACTACACTGTTATCTCTAAAAACTAAAACACAAAGTTCAACAACGCATAATAACACATGTACTTACAGCGAAAAATGTTTAAATTTGAATTCGAAAATGAGCGACAGAGATAAATGATGAAAGCTTTCAAATTCCACCTGAGCTTCTGTGCTTTGCTTTGATGATACGCTAAGTACTTTGATGATACGCTTGGTATGCTCTCACCAAATGAGCCTCAAAACCAAGTGACCGATGACGAGTCGAAAATCTTTCTTATTTCCTACTACTCTAGCGCCCCGTTAGGTCCACCTAACAGAAAGTTTTTCCAATCATGCTCCAAGACTATCAGCAGCCTAATCAAATGAAGTTAGCGAATTCAAGAAACAGCGAGCAGATAGCGGAGCCAGCATGTACCTCAACCTATAACTCCTTCGGGTCTCAATGACCTCAAGCATAAACAAAGGTCCGAACAGCTGGATCTAGCACCGCAAGAAAGTGACGTCACCGTCCAAAACAGGTTCTGAGAGGCATCAGTAATGGCTACGTTTAGCTGGTTCTCCGGAGCGCTGGAAATCTTTTAGCGATAGTGATAATGACGTTTGCTACATCAGTAGCATTTAAGTAGTACTTAAGTAGCAAACGGGGTGAGATAAATTGACAATACCAGGGTGTTGGCGTATCAGATAACTAACACAATTTAGCAGCAAAACTATACACCCATACATTTTATAAGATAGATAGAAAACACTTTAGCATACCTCATAAAACAGATAACAATACAGAAATCATATCGCAGATTTACCTTGTGAAATAAACACAAAAAAAACTGATTTTCTAAGCATGTTATTGTCAATATATCAAAAATGTTTAGGTACCTATCGTGTGCAATTGATAAGTACATAATATTATAGTTTTTTCTTAGTACGCGGTTTTATTTTTTAACAAATTCTTGTTTCGCCAACCTTTTTTTTGGTTTGTCGTAAATATAGCTCACGTACAATTTTAATCTAAAATTCATCAATCTACCTTATACACCTCGCCTTTGGGCATCTGTTTTCACAGCAGCATTTCGTTGGTACTACTCTAAACAGCCGATTAGTGCAATCCCGCGCATACACAGTTGGAGTAGAGGCCATAATAGCTTGTTTCATGCAAGGAGACCACAGCAATATAAGAACTGAGGTTACCAATACTGCCCCGAGCATCTTTTGTCATCTGTAACAATAATGGTGAGCATTTGATGAGAGCTGTTTAAGCGTAGTTACCCATTTGACATAGAAATTACAATCAAAGAATATACAATATATGACTTAAAATAACAATCCAAAAGGCGGTCCTTCTGGACTCTGCAGGCATCGTCAGGAAGTTCCTCTCTCTCTGCAGCCCGCGGCCGCTTGAATCTAGCTTCGCGGTCGGTGATCTACCGTTTTGATATGAGTAGGTAAGTTTTACTGTAGGATAGTTTCATAATATTTTATTGTATTTTTATGGTAAAAGAATATTTTATAACGAGAATTTAAATAAATGATGTGAAATAATAAAATTGCTCCATGTTGAAATTTTCACAGAGTGGACTATACTTACTTTTATAGAGATGCGTGGATCCCGATTTGTCGCCATCATAAGTAGGTAAAAATTCCTAGTGAATTCTACCTCATCAGTCATCACCAAGCAAATAAAACTCTAGGCACTTACACTTAGGGCTATCAGCAGCGGCTATCTTAGTTAATTCAACGTAAAATTTTAAATTTGTTCATTGGAAACTCGAATATTGTAAAAATTTTGGAAAACTATATTTTTAACATTATTTCCACGTATCAGGTACGATAATTTACAACAAAAAATTTAAAAAGTAGGTATTGAAAATATTAAGTATTGGTCAAAGAGAATACAATAACCATAGATGAATACAGACAATAACTACGTGAGAACATTGAAAGGAATACGGAGAATACCAAAAAGAATACAATAACTACGTAAGAATAATGGTTTTCATCTATTAATTGTATTCTCTTTGATTCTCTTTGAATATTAATAGCTATGTGTGTATATGTATAGTGCGACAAAGATATTCATAAAATGTTGAAAGTGAACTTCTTTCATAATACTCTACAATATAGCTTAGAACACCTAACCCTTATCTTGTCAAAGCATTAAGCAGCCATTCCGCCACGCACACGGAGACATTACGCACGTGTCTGGCTTCACTTTCCAAGAATATGTATGTGAAAACATCCACTGAAACCCACGAACACGCTTTGCACGAATACGTGATTATTGATACCATCGCTACACGCGTGGTTTGCTTTTGCTCGTTGGCAGTCACACAGCTCAACGCTATGCACGCTGTACACGACAGTACACATTAACCGGCAAACGGCCACGTTGTCAAACAAACGAACCCACGCAGGTAAAGGGCGCTGCGTGGCCGTGCATAGCGTGCACAGCGATGTAACAGCGGCTTTATAGACACCACCAACCTTCCCTAGACACAAAGGCCCTGTTCATATGCACACGATATTCGGTTATCATCATAGCGGTTACCCGCCCTCATACATCACCAGGGCAAGGCAAACTCACGCCAAAATGGTGAGTTGACCAATTTTTTTCGTGTAGGTGACTAATCGTGAATATGCTATAGATGCTTACCTACTTATCGTTCTGCAACACGCATCCCTTTACTGAACTAGTTATTTCTCACTTCTTCCAAAAAATTAAAATAAAAAACACCTTATTTTCTTATTTGATAATAATTTATGGTATAAAATTTTACTTGTCTATGTGTTTATTTTGTAAGCCTAAATTAATAACGTTTTTTTTAATTTGAATTTTAACAATGACTATTCTAAAATAAATTAAGTTTTATTTATAATATTTCATGTTATAGCGGTAATAGAATTTTAACATTTCACGTTTTAATAAAAAAACTAAAAACTGACCAAAATAAACATTTTTCTAGTCGCTTTAATTTTTATATATCATCAGTTCTAAGTTTTTGTGATAGGACGGAGATCGGACAGACCGAAAAACACAGCGGAGGCTTAGTAATAGGGTCCCGATGGTCATATTCAGAAATAACTTGGTGGAACTGCAGAAGATGATGATGATTCTTTGTTAATATAAAATTTTACTTGTCTATGTGTTTATTTTGTAAGCCTAAATTAATAACGTTTTTTTTAATTTGAATTTTAACAATGACTATTCTAAAATAAATTAAGTTTTATTTATAATATTTCATGTTATAGCGGTAATAGAATTTTAACATTTCACGTTTTAATAAAAAAACTAAAAACTGACCAAAATAAACATTTTTCTAGTCGCTTTAATTTTTATATATCATCAGTTCTAAGTTTTTGTGATAGGACGGAGATCGGACAGACCGAAAAACACAGCGGAGGCTTAGTAATAGGGTCCCGATGGTCATATTCAGAAATAACTTGGTGGAACTGCAGAAGATGATGATGATTCTTTGTTAATGGCAACTGTGTCTGGTTGGACACTTTTCTGTCAGTGTCAAGTAATGAAAAATTATTGTAAAATATATGAGTTTTTAAATTATGAAGATTGTTTCATATTTTCCCCATAGCCTAGGCTATGGGGAAAATATTCGTTATCTAGCAGGGTGTACACGTGCAGGTTAGGTTGGCTTGGGAGTGAGAGATGTTGGAGTCCCCCTTACACCCCGCAGCGAAGATAAGTTGACGGCGCTAATGATAACATTAATAATTGATAACTTAACATTGACATTTACAAAAAGTACATAGGTCCCTTGGACAAACGAAATCATGTAGATAAGTACCTACTAATCATCTGGGGCAGAATTCTGCTAAATCACTTTACTAAGAAAAGAGAGAGCACTTGTCAGTGGCATAACTACAGGGTGGGAAGTAGACAAAATGCCAAATTTTATATTGGTGGTTCCATCAGACGAATTTGCCACGGGCCCTGAACGGTATAGTTAAGCCTCCATTGAGATTGGATGCCGCGCCGTGGACGAAATTCGACTAGGAGGACTTCATTAGGTACTGTACCTGGTAGGTAGGAATATCTTATCCAAGTAATTTGGCTCAGTTTATTATTAAATTCGTATTGTCGTAGGTAGGAGGTACCTTCATTACCTATGTGTCGTCTTCTAGTTCAAACCACACTTTGAAAGTCATAAAAACACATAAAATAGACAAATTGACAAAAGAACATTTGTCAGTGCCTTTGTTAGTACGTAGACGTAGGTAGCATAGGGAGGTTTACCTAGCTAAATAGGGTGTTTCCTCTTGACCAAACTTCTCTGGTTTAGCAAGCTATGAAGAGTAATTTTTTCTCATGGCCAAACTCTCAGGCCACTGAGGGAAAATATATACATACATATGTAGTTGCTGATCTAACTTTTTAAATCACCTTTGTTTTCGAGTATTCCGAGCAGTTTACATAGGTGGTTTCTGGAAGCACTTGATAGGGTACCCGTGTAGTAGTCATTATGAAATAGTAGATTGTTTTACAAGGGACTAAACCATCCCATTATATACGAGGATGTTATACTCCCGAGCGTAGCGAGGGTGACAAGACCGAGTTATAATGGGTGGTTTTGGCCCGAGTAAAACACTCTACTTTTCACTTCGATTGCGAGAAAATAAAACAATTCAAAATTAGACAATTTTCGTAAAAGTTTGTGATTTGGAATGAAGAAAATTCTAGAGATTTAGCGCCAATACCATCATTTTTTTTAAATCTCTATTTAACCTACAACGAAACAGTTCGCATTCTACCGTGAAGGGAAGAATCAACCTTCATAAAACATCACCAAGACGGTTCTATTTTCAAAAAAAAAGATTGACGGAACACCAAGTAGTCGAGTTTTTATGTAAGAGAACGAATGCTTTGTACGGGCTGATGATTTTAGACAAAAATTAAAAGAAAAAATTTTAGCCCAAGGTATTAAAACTCGAGTTTTAGGCCCGCTAAGCTACACTATTATGATACACTTTTTGAGCAAGAGAAGTGAAAACATACTTAAGTTTACCAGCGGTTTGAACTGACTACTTACCTACTACCCAGAGTTCAAACACATCAAGTATCTATAGCAATGAATAGGTTTGTAATTATACTAATGGCGTTTTTCAATGTTCGTTTCACTTCTGTTATTGAAGGATCCACCATTATAGTGAAGATCTCTTGACAAGGAATTCAATTATAACGATGCAATTCGAAGCGCTTTTGAAACGTTCTTGTCTCTTTTTTTCTAGTTGTTTTTTTTTACAGCCTTCCTATTTGGCCTCAACTAGAATTTTATTCAAAATTTCATATTTAGACGAAACTCGAGGCAAGCTAGCATCGGAGCAAGCACCCAAAATCTCTTTTGTCCTAATGGCAATGGAACGGGGTTCTGTGTGAATGTGACACGGAATTGTTTGATACAACCGTGCTCAATCTCTGCATATCGTGTCCGTCTCCTGCTGGCAGTTTATAAATGGGAGTCAAGAGCAGTGGTTGCAAGCACTTCCTTCATCTATACTAACTAATATTATAAAGACAAATGATTCATTTTTTGTTTGTATTATATACATATAATATCTATATAACACGGTAATGTTTGGGGTCCAATAAAGTACTATACTCCGAAAAACCTGGATATTTTTTGTATACAAAGGGACTACAAAACCCAAGGAATATTGGTGGAAAATATTTAACGACTATGGTTCATACTCGTATCATCGACGCTAAGCATAGAAGCTCGAAACCATTTTTGTTTTTGAAAGCTTTCATTCATCGTTTTATTCATACAATCTTTAATTTCGATGTCATTTAAACAATTTTGTACTCCACATGTGAGATTAAGCATTGTTGAAGTTTGTGTTTTAGTTTTTAAAGATAACCTTACTGTTACCTCGTTTTATTCTGTTATTTTTATCAGTTATTGTTAACTTTTCATTTAAAAATGTCTATGTTGACATAAAATATCTTGGATTCTAAATCGGAGTATAGACTTTATTGGACCCCAAAAATTTCCGTGTCACGTCTTCGCTAAGGTGCAATGCCAGTGCAGTACTGCTGTCGAACTGCTTGCAGGGGCGGTCCCAGGGGGGAGGTCAAGGGGGTCATGACCCCCCCCAAAATCTTAGTTTAGGTACCTATGTATGGACTTAAAAAAATTACTTGCAGATTTCCGAAGCCCTGAATTAATTATAAATCCTGAATATTTCTCTGCTATATTCGACGAAACCACTGATATCACAACGACTGAACAACTAAGTTTATCATATTAAATCATATAAAACTAGGTTTATCCTTTCGATACCTTAAAAATAATGTCATTAGAGAGGATTTCGTTTTATTCTATAATTATATATTTTGTGATGCCTATTCTGAAATTAGGGAAGAAGATGTATTGCAAGAGGATGAACCAAGGGTCACTGGCGTTGCTTTAGCATATATTGTCATAGATCTCTGCAATAAGTTTGGATTGGATTTATCAAACTGCGTTGGCATTGGTACAGATAGTTGCTCCGTTATGGCCTCTGAGGCGTCTGCAACAATGAAAAAGTTAGTGGCATTTGCAAATGCCTCAGCCAAAAGAAGCAAAGTTTTTAAAGACGCTCTTGGTAGCAAACTGGAAAATTTGTGTGATACGAGATGCATAGAAAGGCATGATGGCTATTTGCAATTTCAAAGCGACTCACTGGTGAAAATATGTAAGCCCCTCGGTAAAATTTCAACTTGGCAAGACAGCAAATCTGCATCTGATGCTTCTTGTTTACGACATGCAGCCCAGATTTTATAATCGCGTCTATTTGCTTGTCCGACGTACTAGGTAAGAAACCAAGGTTGTTTTTGATAATATTCATTTAATTTTTAAGGTTGAATGTTGACTTGATCGAGAGTGTTCTTAGCTATGTTATGTTATGATGGTATTCAATCTATATCAAATTATCAAAGTGATTTTTAACGTGCAAGCCTTGAAAGCAGGTTTTTGATTTTTAAGTCTGTAAATTAGCTTGTTATGCTTTTGTTAAATAAGTGTGTAAATTTCAGGTGCAACAGTTGTACTAAGTCGATATTTACAAAAGTCAACTCTGGATTATCAGAGAGCCGCAGATATACTAAAGGATACAATGGACGTCCTGCAACGTAAACGGGAAAAAGCCGATGATAATTTCCATGACATATTTGCCGAGGCACAAGACTTGGCTGATAAATTAGGAACAATAATAAAAGCGCCACGTACTGTGCCTCGGCAGACTCTTCGTGGAAATCACGCTGGAAATGACGAGGAGTATTATAGAAGGACAATTTACATACCGTTACTCGACAACATAGAAACAGATCTAAAACATAGAATTTCTGCTGATACCTTGAATGTATTTGGATTAGGCGTTCTTATGCCGAAACCTAAATACGCAGACGCAGACCTTCAAGATGTAAAAAAGGTTTCGGAATTGTATGCTGATTTCTTAGGAGTTCCCTCCGTCACTGAGTTTATGGAGTATCCGCTGTGGATGTCAATGTGGGGACGAAAATTTCAAGAAAATTCAAATTGTGTAGTTCCAGGTTGTGTGGTATCTACAATAGAAGTGTGCGACGCCGATTTATACCCCAATATAAATACAATGCATACCATTTTGGCAGCGCTTCCTATAAGCGCTGCAACAGCAGAAAGATCATTTTCTACGTTGCGTCGGGTAAATATTTTGCTAAGGTCAAGAATGTCAGAGGAAAGGCTAACAGGTTTAGCGCTTCTACACATACATCCTGATATAATTCCAGACATTACAAATATCATAAACCAATTTGCCAATAAGAAAAGAAGACTTCCATTTGTATTGTAATCTGGATTTTTCATTTGATACATCAGAAGCTTCTGCCCTTGGTTTCATACACGATATTTATCGTGGATAAAAAGTAGCCCATAATGTCAAGAACACCGTTGGCGCGGCGTAAGAATAAAGTAATTAAATGCTGGACCATCCACAGAGCATCACTTAGCTTCAGCAGCAGAGCTAGTGTTATAGGTACTAGATGACAGATGTAGGTACATAATACATTACATGGACAGACATTTTTTATAATACAAACTAAAGACAACAACTAGGATACCCGGAACGATGACCAGCAGATTTGTACAAATATTTGTCCCGAAGCGGGAATCGGACCTTTGCCCACTGCGCCATTGAGGTCGTCAGAAATATTCTAATTGTACCTATCGTAATTAATATGCTATATAGTAGATACCACACAACTTGGAACGAAACAGTATAATACACACTGAGTTATTATAAGCAAATCATGTTGCACATATTTATTAAATTACCTGAAACTTTAGTATGTGTGTTAAGTAGGTTAACTCCTACTTTTTACTTAAATATCATAATACATCTGTTTAAGCAAATCACGTCACAAAATAATCATGTCTCATTATTTTTTATTTCTTAAACATCTACTTTATACCTGTTTTTTATTTTTATGACTTGTTTTTATTATATTATTTTTCAAATAAATGTATCATTAAAAACGAAGAAATCATTTTCCAAGCTGACCAACTGCAGCTGTGCCGTGCAGTGTAAACCAAAAATTAATTGGTTTTCTCTTATAATGTCCATGTAAGTATCACACTAATATTATAAACTAGCTGCGCAGCGCGCACCGCGGCTTCGCTTCGCTCTTTCTGTGCGTGGGTGTCTCATTCATTATTTACCTAAAGGCCATTACCATGTTTTGATTTAATGTGCGAACCAGGGATGTTAATTTTCATACAAATTATAGAAAGTTATTGCTGAACGGATCGGGCTGGAATTTGAGATAAGTACAGGTAGTTCCAGGCCCGGAATAAAACAAAGGCTACCTTTCCCATATCCCATAGAACAGTTCCCATGGGATATAAATAACCTTAAAATGTTTGCATTGACACGACGCGCGAGAAGCCACGGGCACAAACTAGTATTTTAATCAATTATGAGCAATGAGTTTTTTACTGTTTATTTGATTAAGTACGGAGTGAGTGACCCCCCCCCCCCCAAAGTCTTGGGCTGGGACCGCCCCTGACTGCTTGGTCATCACATCACGGATTATCGTGTACTAAATCCGCCAGTCGGATATCTCCTCCGGCGCCGGGCACTTTGTCACCTCTAACTCACCAGCTATTCTCAAACTAAATGGATTGACGATGGTAAGAGGCCCGACGGTATGACATTAGACCCATTGGATTTGGGGAGGTCTATTGTGTGGGATGCTACATGCGTCGACACACTTGCACCTTCCCATTTTCTGAGTACTTCCGTAAGGGCTGGTGCGGCGGAAGTTTTTGGGTGTGAGCCTGAGGTAGCCCGGTGATTCCTAGCACCCCCTGTTATCATGGCCGCTGCTATGGCCAGGAACAGCGAGGCGGCCGGGAACTGGGGGGTATTTTGTGTTTCCTTGTCTCGTTTCTCTTGTGTTACCTCGTTTCGTTTACTCCGGGACCGCACATATAGTTCTGCTAGTAGGTACCCATGTACGATCCGGAAGTACATTATTGATAACTAATTTCTACCCGCGGCTTCGCACACGTATTTTCTATTGAAACATTTTAAGGTTATTTCTATCCCATGGGAACTGATTTATGGGATAAAAGTAGCATGTTTTATTCCAGGCCTAGATATATGTACCTAAATGCAAAATGTCCGGCCGTCAGTTCCGTTCAGTAGTTATTGCGTGAAAAATTAACAAACATCCCATCCATCCATACATACATGCCAAACTTTCGCATTGCATGATTATAATGTTATTTGAAACTATTAAGTACAAGGACGTTTGAAAAATAGTAGACAGTAAGAGATACAAAATTTAATCACGAAATGTGTATAAATATGCTTATCCAATATATGTAGGTAATCCAATATCATGTATGTATGTTATCTATCATAACATAACATAGTTCTAAATAGTATAATTTTAAATTATATTTTAAGTATAATTTTAAATTATATTTTAAGTATAATTTTAAATTAAATAAGCCGTAATAAGTAACATTATCGCCAAAACAGACTTTAGTCCAAAACACCCTTAACCCGTTTCTAAAAGCTTTTATACACTTTAAATAAGTCCTATCATTATATTATTTATTTATTTTGAGCACTTGGACTGTTTGACACAATTTAAACATAGCAATGGCTCGAATTTTGAATTCAAGAAACGCTAGACAACGTACTTTATTACAACTATTAGACTTTCTAATAGTAAGTAAAAAAACACAGTTTCAGCTTTAATTACAAACGAGAACTAGATTAAACTTAAATCTATATACGCATTGTTAATGTACACCACAGTATATAAACATATAAAAAGATAATGTTTAAACATATACCTAATTTTAGTACGTGTAAAAAATGATACCACAAAGCGTTTTGTAAAGAATTAAATCATAAATCAAATTTATGAAACGTCTTGGTCCAATCTTGGCCGAAAGCTCGTGACTCTAAGGCTCTAGACAGACGGACCGCATTTCAACTGCAAACCAACCGCAAATTTGCAGTTCATTTGCAGCTTGAATGCAGTTGACACGACTGCAATAGAACAGCAAACCAACTGCGCAGTTCGATTGCAGTCGGCGTGCAGTTCTGAAATGCGGTCCGTCTGTCTAGAGCTTAAAGTGTTTTTTTTAAATGGCACACAATCTTAAGTATTAAAATCTAACATTATCAATATTACAATTGATTTGATATGGGTACAATACTACTGTTCTTATGCCTATTCAGGCGTCTTCTGACGGCCTGGGTCTATCATAAATTATGTCTAATGGTAAGGACCTAATACTATTCTACTAAGAACCTGATAGTGAATATAATAAATATATCGTTAATCAAAACAAAAAGGTACAAATATGTACGTTTTAACAAAATGCAGTCAAGGCCGGTGTAGGCTGCCCATCGATCTTCTTCAGATCCAAGAATTACGCTGGAACTGAATGGTACCCTGAAAATAAGTGTTGAGAATTAAAAAGGGTCCCTTAATTTTTTTCTTATCTGCTTACTAGTCCACAGCTGGGCATAGGGCACCCGTATTCTAAGTGACTTAGGTACTGGCTCTTATCATGGGGGGGCTGGGGCATGCAAGTTGGGGAACACAGTGGAAGTTCAATAAACACACAGGAGGCTTCCTTTCCTTAGGTAGATTACGTTAATCGCCTTTTATGACAGCCTCGGCCGAGCTCAGGGGTCGATTCTTACGCCGATACACTTTAAAATAAATTAAATATTAATTAAAAATTAGACCGCCTAGGCCAAATGCTTGCAACCTCCTGCGACGCAAGCGGACCTTCGCCCACCGCGCCACAGAGGTCGTCAACAAGGTTTGCGGAGGCAAGCGCAGGATTTGTGCGGCTCAGAGATTAAATATTGTAGCATACATAATGCTACAACAAGCTATACAAGCTATACTTTTAAGAATACAGATCTACATATATCTGTATTCTTAAAAGTATAAGGGTGCTTTATTAGGTGGTTTCTGCCTTCATGAGGTGACAAACATCCAAATAAACTGATTATTTTTAATATTAGTGGGATACCGATTATCGTTTAAAATGTTTCATTTTTATTCATATTAAGACTTAGATCCCAAACTGGATTTTTTATACCGTCTCAGTATCATTTTTTTTCTTATACCTTTGGATTTTTTCTTATACATATCGGGTGGAAAAAATGAGAGTGGTAGAAGCTAGTATGTAATAAAAATACAATACCTATTAGGGGGTTACTGGAGCATCTCCAATCTCGTCTGAAAGAGATTGCATATCCCAGTCACCTTCTTCCTCATCATTTTGGGACATATTGCTGCCTTCCTACAAAAGAGCATTAACTTAAAAATTACCATTGAAAACATGCTTCATGAAAGTCAGTTATGCTATGTAGAAAAAACACGTCTTTTTAGCAAAAGATTTGCCAAAAACTGACAAAACCTCATTAAGTTGGTTGTGGACTGTGTTTTGTATAAAATAACAGAAATTATTCTTCAAACTCAAATGATTATTTAATAACTAGCTGCTGCCGGCACCTTTTCACACTTTATTCTCGAATATAAAGCAGCCAATGTGTTAATCCTGGTTAAGGTATATATTGTGAAAAGTATAAGGGTGAAACTGAAAGATTTTTAATATTAGTACGATAGGGAATATTGTTTTTAATGTTTCTTTCTTATTCGAACTAAGACAAAGATCCCAAACAGGATTTTTTTTAACTGAATCAGATTCTGATAATAATATAAGCTAATGAATTATTTCTTATATCGATCGGGTAGATAAAATTAGAGTGGTGGAAGCTAATATGTAATAAAATTACAATACCTATTGGTGGGTAACTTACTGCAGCATCTTCAAACTCCTCGTCTGAAAGAGATGGCATATCCCTGCCTCGTTCCACGGCATTATTTGGGGATACATCATCATCATCATCATCGCCTTCCTG
The DNA here is from genome assembly GCA_943735965.1 of Eupithecia abbreviata. Classification (NCBI taxonomy): domain Eukaryota; kingdom Metazoa; phylum Arthropoda; class Insecta; order Lepidoptera; family Geometridae; genus Eupithecia; species Eupithecia abbreviata. The sequence continues at coordinate 11,881,903 of OX030973.1, forward strand.
CAAAACAGCCTCAACTTAAAAATTACCAAAATCGTTTTTATTGAAAAAATGCATCGCAAGATCCCAAAAAGCATGTTTTTTTGCCGTCTCAGTCAGTCTCCTTATACGGTGAAAAAATGAGAGTGATGGAAGCTAGTCTTTAATAAAATGACACTACCTAGAGAAAACCTAACGAAACATGGCAGATAGACCGTACAGTACAGACAGACTGTTGGAAACCTACCTTTTAATTTTTATTATAGAATATTGAAATCGGCCAGATACGGAAAGCCACTTTGTTTTAAGATACAAATAGATGTTAAATGTTCTTTTATATTTGTTAGGGTATGTAAAGAATCAATAGAAATATTCAATAATATATGTATATTGAAGGGTAACTTACTTCAGAAGACTCCTCCAAATCCTCCACATAAACTCCGAAATCTGGCGGTATGAAGTATATATCTTCAGGGCCGGTCAGGAACTCTGGTCTTGGCTGAAATAAATGATGTAGAAAATTAAATTAACAGAAAACAAATAGCCTTTTCTTGTGATACCTATCTTTGGATTGGACTTATACCAAAGTAATTATATATATAATACGCCATTAACAGTTACAAAAAGGCGTTTGTATAGTTCGCTTCTATTACTTCTATTCTTATTACTAACTCTACCTAGGCTTCAGGTACAAGTAAACTTGCCGAGCTTCAGGCTGAAACTCTATCAAAAAAGGGATGAATATTATGGTTTTCTCGCTTGCCTAAGCCATAGTGTAGGGTATCGCTGAATAACGAGATAAAATGTATGTATTACCTATTGTAGACGGTGTGAAATCATTTTTCGATTCAGTGATCCGTTTGCGAAACATTAACACTTTGAGTGCTGAAAACGCACGGTATGAGTTTTCTACAAGTGACTAATCTGCGAAAATCCACACTAGCGCAGCGGCTAAGAAAATACAGATCTTTGTGACTCAGCAGAGCTGTAATATTTTTCGAACGAAACGCATGTGCGGTGCAACACAACCGCTGTGTAAAGCGGCAGCACGAATTTTTTAGGTAAAAAAAAAGATCGCAGTCGTCGAAAAAAAACCGCAGTCAAAGTGTTAAGTATTAAAATGCAAATTTTAATACTTACATAAAGTTTAAGTCAATGTTTCTAAAAATACCAATGTTGTCAATTCGAATGTTAGTATTTGTATTTAACCTTATTGTAAAGAAAATAACAATTAAGTAATTGAAACAAATCAGAACTCGTATCAGTTGAGCTAACAGTCTTGTTAGAGGTTGCTCAACTGCTCAATGTTCATTTGTTTATTGTGTGACTCGGGATAGAAAGTTAGATACACTATCGCATTAAGTGCGTCTGTAATGATAGATAGTTAGTCCACTGCTGGACATAGGCCTCCCCCAATGAGTGCCATAGCGCCCTGTCTTCAGGTTGACGCATCCAACATCTGCCCGCAGTTCTTCGCAGGTCGTCATCCCACCTGGCCGGAGGTCGTCCTACACTACGTTTGCCGAGTCGCGGTCTCCACTAAGGAACACACTCGGATATGTATTGTGCAATGCCACAAATAAAAATCTGTAATTCTATATCTCGTGTAGAATCTATAGATAGATTTTAAGAAAGTGTCAGTGCAAACTTACCACGTCTTCGTCAGAGCTTTGCTCCCCGATATTTCCTTCTTGGCTATTCATTATTGATATATTGTGCTCCTCCGCCATTTTTAGTATGGGGGTTGCTCGGGGTTGCTGAAATAAAATGAAGGTACTAGTCATTTCCTCAGATCAGTATTCAAAAATAACTTGCTGTGAATTTTGCAAAACACAGGAAATTTAAAATTATGACCATAAATGTTATTTTAATTGAGAAATTTAATTTTTGTTATCTTTTTAAGGAATTTCAAAATAGCCTCAATTTTTATTAGGTTCATTATTATTGGTGATCTGCCTCGCATATTTTTTAAACCTACAGTTAATTATATCAAGGAAACAGGTCCGAACGAGCATATTATATTGTATTAGATTTAATTAAATTATAGTTTTTATTTAGCTAAATTTTTCAAAAAGTAAGCTTATTTTATTTTTTTTGCAAAATAGGCGAGCTTAAAAGTTTATTTACCTTGTTACTGTCGGGCATACTTATTAAACAGTTTGTGTACTACATTTTATAATTTTTCTATAACTTATTGAAATATTTAAAGGGCCATGGGCTGTGTGCCGTAAATCATATAACAAAATAAAATATCAGGTCAGCAGGTCCGCCTGCGACGCAAGAGGTTGCGGGTTCGATTCCCGCCTCGGAACAATTGTGTGTACGATCTGCAGATATTTGTTCCGGGTGTTCTGGTCGTTTTCTATGTATAATAAAAAAGATATATATCTATGTAATGTATTGTATTATGTATATCAGTTATCTAGTACCCATAACACAAGCTCTGCTTACCATGGGGCTAGATAATGCTGTGTGAATTGTCCAGCATTATTTATTTATTTATTTATCAGGGCTCGTATATACATAAATCTTTTTTAGATAATCACATCACAATACGTAGGTACAAGTTAAATCGGAAATTGCTGTGATGTGTTTAGGTATATCAAGAATGCCGACATGGCTGACACATAAAATTATGCCAGAATACAAAAGTGTTTTATCTGTTGTCGAATTAAATTACATAGACTAAGAATAAGTAAACAAATAATTTTAATTGCTTTCTAAAAATAATTAAAAAAAGTTTCTGTTTTCTGTGTGTTGAATTGGTAGGTTATTAACCTGTCGGTACCTCAAATGTATTCATTGTAACTCACTACTAAAACTCAAATTTTCAAATTAATTTATTATAGCCTATTGGTAACTAACTGCGTCCCACGGCTGCGGCGGAAATCTACATGTCAAATGGTTTATAAACCTTCCTCATGAATCACTCTATCTATTTAAAAAAAACTGCACCCAGTCCAATCGGAAAACTCCAGATTATATTTTCTTTTCTATTTTCAACTCAAGTAATAAATATATCTAATTGTATGCTTGCTTAACTATAATTTACAATTATTTGACTGTAATTCGAAAATTTAAAGGCCAAATATAATATTTTGGGTCATCAATCATCATTCAAATCACGCACGACTAGTTAGTTTCGAAACGTAGTTTTCATTTTCATTGTTTGACGTTTGATTTGTTTTGATAACCATAACCTAAAAATCTTTTATATTTTCTAAATAAACAATATCAATACAAAGTGAAGCAGCAACAAAATGGATATTATTCTACGGAGACAAAGTGCAGGCCACATCATAGCATAAGCATGTTACTCAGGGATTCTGCGGACCCGCTGTTATAGACCCCAAATTGTTTGTGCGCTACTATAGGGATGCTAGATCCTTGCAAACAGTATCCCGCATCGGAGAACTCTACTCCTCAAAGGTGTACTAACTTAATTGCGATTCCACGCCGCGGGCTTGTCGTAGGTGTGTAACACGCTTTGAAAGTCAATAAGTAACATTTAATTTGGCTACGCTCATTATTATTGGTTGTCATCTGGAAGAGTTTTGACAAGGGTAGGTAGGTACTCTGACTGTCGTCTGTTAAATTTTTACGAATAAATGGCTGAACGGATCTTAGCCAGAAGCTAGTTAAATGTGAAACTTTGTATGTTGGGATGGACAGTTGTTACCCTTACCTTTAACGGGGTGAAATTTTGCAAACATGTAGTACTAGCCTGAAATTAGATAGGTAGGTACATAGGTAGATGCTAATTTTTATGAAGAAAAACGCCTGAGAAGTCGATTGCAGAAGTATTGCATAAAAACACGCGAGTCATGGAGGTACTTATTGGGCATTTGCGATAAGTACCTAAAAGTCCCAAGTGAAATCCCTTTTCGTCAACGTATGTAGAAAAACTCACATTAATTGATTTTGCAGCTAAGCCAACATTTAGCTATCAATGATGTCCCCATGTCCTTTTCATGTCGCCATGTATTACCGGCGGCGGGGCGGCCGGCGCGGCGGCGTCGATAATACACCAAAAACAATGAAAACGCGAAAACTACGCATGAAAGCCAATATATTTGCCCTGATTCAGTATTGTACGTTGAATATAAAAGGTTTTCTAATAAAAATTATCTGTTTTTTATCAGCAAATATAAAAACTTACCAAAATCTGTGTATTGTAGAAATAGCGGACTCCGTTGAATCGAAAGCAAGGGACGCACTGAGCCTGCGCGATCGATAACCATACGTCTGAGCTTTGGCAGTATTGCCAGAGCACAGACGACATAAGAGTTGCTGAATTGGGTTTTTTTTTATTACCGCGAATCTTTTCTAATTTTCTATTATGTAGGGAAGGGTAGGGTACCTGTAGGCAAGGGTCCTAGCTTCCTATCACTTGGTTTTTAGAAGAAAAGTCGAATCAATTTTAACTTTGAGGAAGTTCATTGAGGAATCAGTCGGATACTTATATTATTTTACATCTTTTCTTGCTAGGTATCTAACGAAGAGCAAGAAATATGAGACGGCGCTAGTGTGTCCGAGCGGGACAGCAAACATAAATATCCCTACATCATCCCCCCTCAAGAAAATCGTACAGTACGATGAACGGGTCTGCCGTAGCGCGTCACGTAAGGCTGTTCGGTAGGGGTTGCTGCCGTCGATGCTGGCATTGCTGTAGTCGATGCAAGGGCGGATCCAGCTTTGGTGCCAGGGGGGGGGTCACATAGTCGTGGTCAAGTCACGAGAAGTTATAATTTAATTTTTATCATCATCATCATCATCAGCCTATATAAATTAATTTATTTTTATAATCATACATAAAAGTAAGTAGGTATTTTATAAATGTATGTATAGTCTGGCAAAAATGGGTAGAAACGGCAACTAAAATTTCATTACTTTGGAAACCCTTTCTCTACTAATCTATGGTAAAGTACATTACAATTACGAGTATATTGGAATTTTAAAGTTTTTTAACATAATACTATGTTATCTAATACGAGATTAGAAGTTGAATGAAATGAAGTAAGTTAGTCGTTCCGTTCCGAAGTTCGAAGTTAGGTCCAGGCAGGCGCGGTCCTAGCCCAAGTCTTTGGGGGGGGGGGGGGGGGGTGAAGTAAGCAAAATTACAATACTACCTATGGCTATGACAAAATATAGGATGTAAGGACTTGGTATTGATAGATAATGGGTAGATTCAGCGGCGGGCGAGCCGGTTTAGCAAGAACGACGAGGAAGCTACAACGACGGAGATAAACGCAGCATTTTAGAAATTTTTTAGGCGACACAAAATAAATATATAACGGTAGTGGAGCGAGCCGCCGAAAGAGCCCTGAAAATGAAACAGTATTTTTGCAAGTTTTCGTGTCTGGCAAAATTTGACTACACAAGAAAAAGAAGACATAGTCGACGAGCGGAGCGAGCCGTGAAAATTTTGTGGTTTAACTTTTTGGTAGATTTTTGCGTAATTTTTTAAAGTGGGTTTGGCTTTTTTCTACGGCCAGAAGGAACAATTGCTATTGGCTTGTGGAACTTATCGCGAAAAACGACGGAGATAAGCGCAGCATTTCGAGATTTTTTTGGCGATACAAAAGTAATGTCAGTATACAAAAGATATAACGGCGAGCGGAGCGAGCCCCGATTTTTTTTTTACCGCAGTGTATACGCGATTAACCATATTGTTAAGTTAGGTAGAATAGAGTCTAAAATTAAAAGCATTTTCTAGTGATTTTTTATACCTAAGATTTTGGGGGGTCATGACCATGACTGCGCATGGGTCCAGGGTTACCAACCCTAAAAAATATTTACCCCAAAACATAAGTCAGTGTCACACGAAATGTGACATCAGATGAAAGGAGCGATAAAATTCAAATTTTCGATGCGTTCGTTCCCGAATAATGCGTTTGCCATCATACAAAATATTAATTTATTGAAAGTATTTACATAAAATCTATATTGTGACAAAAAAATATATCCTTACTTAAAACCATTACCTATGTTTAAAAATTTTAAATAGTGGTCCACGGTGGACCCAGCCCAGGGGGGGGTCATGATCCCCATGACCCACCCCCTGGATCCGCCCTTGAGTCGATGCTGGGGTTGCTGTCGTCGATGCTGGTGTCGCTGTGGTGGATGTGTCCTGCTCTTCGTTGGCCCTGTCGTATATGTAGGCCGGCTTCAGACGATCCATTGACACGACTGTTGTTCGCGTAGGAAGTTGTATCTTGTAGCATTTTTCTTGTCTGGCGATGACTTTGTACGGTACTTGATATGGTGGCGTGTTGTGCTTGCTTCTGTCCGCTGCAGTGCTGGGTGATAATGTCGCCATCGTCTCCGTTATTTTCTTGACAAATTCATGCTCGTTTTCTTTCGATTTGTAGATGTGAGCAGGGCCGGAGTCAAATCGGTATCTTTGTGCAGTGAAGCGCGTAGTAGTAAAACGATATGTTATTCTCGCGTCCATGTGATGTTTGCTCCGCGTACCATGAGTGCTGATTTTAGAGTCCGGTGCCAGCGTTCTATTTGTCCATTGGATTGAGGGTGGTAGCTTATTGTACGTAGGCGTGTCACTCCCATCCGTTTCATTAGGGCTTGAAATAATGACGACTCGAACTGTCGTCCTTGATCCGTAGTGATTCGCAGTGGACATCCAAATTTGCATATCCAGTGTACGTAGACTGCTTTAGCTATTGTTTCTGCGGTGATGTTTTGGACTGGGACTGCTTCCGGCCATTTGGTGCGTCGTTCCATCATTGTTACGATGTACTGGCATTCTTCTGACGGTAGTAGAGGACCGACGATGTCTACATGTATGTGGTCGAATCTTCCAGCCTCTTCAAATTGCCGCAGTGGTGTGATTGTGTGACGTGTGATTTTACTCTTCTGACATTTCAAGCAATTTCTAGTCCATTGTCCGATGTCTGTGTTCATCCGTGGCCATAAGTATCGTGATGCAATCTGTTTTCTTGTGCTTCTAATCCCAGGGTGGTATAGTTCTTTAAGTGCTTTGAATGCTGTTTCTCGAGGCGGAGTAGGTAGGTATGGCCGTGCTCGTCCTGTAGTCATCTCGCATGTTATTGATAGAAGAACGCCTGGTAGATTTTTCATAGCAAACTTCAAATAACATTTGCTTTTCAGTTTCTTCAGTTCTTTCGTCTTCTTGTTGATCCTTCGCCAATTGATTATATATAATTGATTGTTGAAGTACACGTTATTTCATCTACTCTCGATAGTGCATCGGCTATTATGTTGTTTTCTCCCTTGTGTACTTAATTTCGGTGTATAACTGGCTTATGAATTGTAGCTGTCTTTCTCTTCTTAAGAGTGTCGTTGTTGCTCGGAGCTTTCTTTGAGGCGTATGTAAGTGGTCTGTGGTCGGTACATAACCACGTCGATTCCTTCGATGTTGCGTCGGAAATGTTTTACGGCGGTGTATATCGCTAGGAGTTCGCGATCATACACGCTGTATTTTTGCTGAGCATCGCTGAGGGTCTTCGAGTAGAACGCTATTGGTATCCATGTGTGTGACTATGAAAGAGTTAAGTACTCTTCACTGCAACCTGACATCCTCGTAGAATCACCTTATCTAAAGTGATAGATTTAAGAACCTTACATTTTAGGATATTTTTATACTTTCTCTACTGCCCCTTTACAGCAAAAATGTACTCTCTATTGTATCTATATCGTGTTTCACGAGTCATAGTCATAATTTAATTTAAGTTACATTATTGTGATTTTATAATAAATTTTTGAATCTGTGTTTGGCCGAGGCATCTGACATGATGTATAACGGTGCTCCAGGAACAGGATACGCCAATTAATTATTAATTCTTCTCCTGAATGTTTAATTATTATTTTAGTACCGTTTTAACGGGGTTTGAGTCTAGTTTGGTAAACCTTTTTTGTTATTAAAACAGATATCACAAGTAAATCAAAAAATAAACTTGCGGAAAATCAGCCAAAAATGGTACCCTTACCACCATCATTAAATAATTTTTTAGTATATGAAAATGTAGGTACGATGATTTATATTATTATTCAAGTTTATTTGCTATATAATAACGTACATAAAGTAATTTTTGGTTTTGATATAGCTTTAGTACTTTTTATGTGATAAATCGTTTTATCACATAAAAAGTAAAAGATCGCGCAGCGTGTCACGCCACGCTCGCGGAGAACCGGCTGGGACGTAAGTAGCTCGCTACGCTGAGGGCGCTGGACGTTCACGTGGGTATTCTTGGGATTGGGTAGCGGTCGGGGATCGTCATAGCGTTGAAGCGTCAATAATCCCCGCAGACTCGTAGCTATCCATTCTTCTATTTGATAATGTGCATAGGGCTGGCCCAACGGCTGCTAGACGGTTTACCTACCGGTTGACATATGCCCATCTCTGCCAAGCGCTCGAATTCTGTCATCGCTTCGATGTATTTATCATGCAGAGCCAGGCCTTAGCTAATGAGCGCCATAGCACCCCTGTTTTCAGCTTGTCGCACCCAACATCTACCTATCTATTGTTTTTAGGAGATTATTAGAACACGCGGCAGCGTGTTCAAGCCAAGTTCAAGCAAAGGAACGCGCCGAGTGTATCATTACACGAACCACTTGGTGCCACTTTTGATCCTTCTATAACTCAAAACATCTTTAACGTAAACACATAAAACTACGTCTGTTTAATTATATCCATAAGGACATGTAGAAGCCCAAATTTCATGAAGCTAGCTCATACGGTTACAAAGATATGAAGGTCAAAAAGTCGTAAAAATTCACACTGACTGACTGACATACATATAGTACCTAAATCTAACCTACTTCCAGATGACCTAGAAGGATGAAATTTGGAATCGAGCTCTGTAATTGTGTGTAAGCGTAGGAAAAAATAAAAAAAAGTTTAAAATTAGTGACATCACTAATTTTAAACTTTTATTATTTTTCGTCGTTTTTTTTTTTTGGTCGTCGTCGCTAACAATACAATACAATACAAATACGCTTTATTGCACATCAAACACAGAAAAGCAAAAACAGTAAGGAACAAAGATACAGATGCACAATGGGCGGCCTTATCGCTAAGAGCGATTTCTTCCAGGCAACCTTTGGATGGACACGTAGCTAAAGTACAGGTTGTTGTTTATAAATTATATACAATACAAATACATAAATACATGTTTATATGTTAATGGAAATAAATACTGATTATAGACACTATTACATATACATACATAAAATATTAACTATTTGAAGTTGAAGAAGAAAGAAAATGTTCGTAGACCATATGTTTAAATATAGGGAGAGATTTAGCTTGTCTTATTGGGGTAGGTAATGCATTCCATTGTCTGGTGGCATGTACGGTGAACGAAGAACTGCTAACATTAGCGACGACGACCGTATGTCAATGGGATAAGGTTTAAAATAAAAATAGATCCGCATTGCATAAAATAAGCAATAGTACTACGTCTCCGATTGCGCCATAGAATACGGTGGAGTTTTTAGGGACCGGCCCGTATAATACCTACCTAGTTATGTACCTATGTCGAAGCATTGCATAATATAAGCAATAGTAAGTACTAACGTCTCCGATTGCGCCATGGAATACAGTGGAGTTTTTAGGGACCGGCCCGTATAATACCTACCTAGTTATGTACCTATGTGGAAGCATTGCATAGAATAAGCAATAGTAGGTACTAACGTCTCCGATTGCGCCATAGAATACAGTGTAGTTGTTAGGGACCGGCCCGTATAATACCTACCTGTTTATGTACCTATGTGGAAGCATTGCATAGAATAAGCAATAGTAGGTACTAACGTCTCCGATTGCGCCATAGAATACAGTGTAGTTGTTAGGGACCGGCCCGTATATATGTACCTACTATGTACCTGTTTTCGAACGAGTAGAAAGGATAGAAAGGGAAATCAGAAATGTCTGAGGAAATGTTCTGGAATATAGAAAGAGATAGGTATAGCCCGGAAAATCGTAGAATTTGTTTGCAAGTTTAGTTAGTTTTTATTTTACAGTGAGCAAGTGTTAAGGAAAGTAAATAGTGAACAGTGCAGTGACTTTGTTATAAGTGCGTAGTTGTGTGTATTCGGTACAATAAACCAACACTAAGTGTTCTGAGCTGTTTTACTTGATTATCACTCCCGACCAGCCCTAGTTGAAGTCTTACACCTTCGACGAGCCCCTACATACTACTTGGTCAGTTTTTATCAGAATTAAAACGTTGAATAACTTTATAAAATGACTGATGTAATGAAAACTGGCCAAGTCAAATCTAACCTACATATAATTGACTTGGCACTAATTTAGATCTCCATTCTTTTTGCCGCGAAGCCCACAGCCAATCATAAATTTTGTATTGAACTTGGCTCTCCTTTTTTACTTTTATGTTTTTGTGGGATCGTCATTCTACCTAGCCAGAGGGTGTCTTACACTACCTTTGCCGAGTCGCGGTCTCGACTTAAGAACACATTTACTCCAGCGGTTGTCGGTTCTTCGCGAGATATCGCCGAACCAATGCCACTAAAGTTTGCTAATTCTTTGAGATAATGTCGATTTTAAATTATTTGTCGGATGTTACGAATCCTGTCCTTTAGAAAAACTCCAAACATAGCTTTTTTTTCATAGCTCGCTGAGCGACTTTAAACTGATGGACCACCCTCCTATAAGTGTCCACGTGTGAGCTCCGTAGGTCTTGACGGGTAGGACCACGGTAGGACGCACTGATTCATTTCATTTCATTTACATAATAATAATTTGTTTGCGGTGGCAGATAAAGGTAGCCTGAAATGACATGAAAGACCACAATCTGTTCTAAAACGGGAAATTAAAAATTACAATGGAGAGCGGAGCAAGATGCACAAAAAGAAGATTTGGTAAATTTTCAAGAAATTATGTGTTGTGGCAGGGGTAGCACAAACTGGGATCTACGTAGATCTGGACCATAACAATATTTCGATATTAATAATAATATTTCGTTCTACAACCCCGTCGTCAGAATGTGCCTTCGCCTGTTCAATGATTTTCTAGAATAGTTGACCACTATGAATCCTTGGATGTTTTCGTCAGTAATCTCCCTAAATTAAAAAAACTAGCTCTAATAGCTCTGCTTACAGAGCGTGAGCGAGATTCCGATTTAGATTAAATTAAAATTCGCTATAAAATAAAATATTTTTACTTATATTCATTCGATTAAATAGCGAATTTTAATAAAAATATACACTACACAGGTGTAGTGTATATTTTTATTCAGATTTTTATTCCATAAATTATTTTCAAGTTTTAGGTTTTTGTTTTGTCTCTATGTCAACTTCTTAATTTTATAATATATGAACTTTGTTATTATAATTGATTAATTACTTGCGCTATTTATTTGTATTACAATGTTGTAAGTTCTTTTTGTATAATCTGGTTGCTTTGACTGCTCTTTTATTAAATCATGTTGTGTATGCACGTTTAGGAACTCAATCTAGTATAAGAACCCTAGCTATAATTTTACTGAATTGTCAAGATTCGATTGTTTTCTGTGCTAATAAAGTAAATAAAATAACTATTGTATAATCTCTCTACAAAAATGTTTGTGGCTCTCATCACGGTACATAAATAATGACGGGCTACGGTCCAGAATTTGCCTTGGACCCGAGTTATTAAAAACGTATACAACTTCATTCATTTGAATTTGCCGCGTATCTTGACTGACGGCTTTAATTCCTTGACTTATTCGATTTGGCAGAGGTGTACTAGTATGACATTGACATATGCTTCTAAACTCAATTAAAAGGATATGTCAATGTCAAAACTAAGTGATGGTGGACATAGGAAAAACAGATGAAAGAAGTTGAAGTTTATTGAAGAGCGTAGATGGATTATACCCTAGATAGGTAGCATGCATGGTCGGGTCATCGGGTGTGAAACAGAGAATACGAGGTGGTGGTAGGAATTGTATAGTGAGGAATTGTAATTATTTATTTAACCAAAGTACTACGTATAATACTACTGTATTCATTTTATTTTTGCACTATTAAATTAATGCTATATTAAGTCGGTATAACTAGCGTTAATTCGATTTTTTTATAACTCCTTTTTTTACTGACGAGCTCCGCTCTCCATTAGCTTTTTTTATTTCAGCTTGATGCATCCAGGATCTGCTTGGAGTCTTTCACTGGTCGTCATCCTACCTGGTGGGAGGACGTACTGCACGTCCACCCCAGTGGTTATCGGTTCTTCGGGATTATGACCGGTCCACAACCACTTCAGCTTGCTAATTCTTAGACACTACGGAACGGCCAGGAGACAGGCGCTGTCGGCAGAGCTGGAGGAGCACGTTTGAATCAAACAATTCAATTCTGCGACAAGTCATACAGAGGCCCGTCCCATCGCCGTCTGTGTTTGAAAGGAAGATAGGGAGCGCCATAGAAATCTTACCCGCCCAGCTGGTAGTGCCAAAACCGGCACTGATTTTTTATAAAATATTCAAGAGGGTATAAAGAAGCCTGATTTAGGGTTGCGAGCATTATGTTTAGAACGAAAGCCATGTTTCTCGCTGTCCGTCCTTTTATTCCTCTTGACAACCAACGTTCACGAAGCCAGCGATTTTTTGTATTTTTAGAATCCTTATCAAAATAAATTTAACATATTTAAGACTGTTTTAATACCTTTATATAACTTTTTGAATTATTCAATTCGGGCATTCCATTCGAATGATATCACGAGTTCAAAAATGTAAGAATTAGAAAAAAGTCGCGTGTCGCTCACTCCTCCGTTCGGCTAACTATGCGATGTAGAGGTCGCGTACGTAGCGTCACTGGGGTAAGAAGGAGTCATTAATGTTAAAAAATAAACTGCCGCGAATATATTATGAATACTAAATACCCGTGCGAAGCAGGGATGGGCTGCTAGTTATGACATAAAAAATCACTTGTCACCTAACCTCTGCTAATAGACATTGGCAGAATTGCGCCTATCCAGACGCAGAGCCATCTAGCAAGAAGTTTGAAGTTGACTTTGCGCGGCAAGTTCGAATGTTTTAAAATGAATATTTAGTGTGAAACTGTTGTTTAGAGCTTTTCTTCTTTCATAAGTTAATAACCCGGGAGAGCTATCTGTGGACTTCGTATATTCTTATCAATTACTTCTTAATAAATATATATATTATCACACCAATCATCCAATAATTATTATGTAGAGTGTGGACACACAGTGCATCACTTGTTAACGGAATTCCATTCACTAAACCGAATGTGTGCGGAAGAGGCACAGCGGTAAAGTATGAGTTTTATGTACAACCATAGTGTAGGTATGTTAATAGCATTTTGGCTGCCCCACTATCTGAGGAGGCCAAGATACTAGTTAAGACGAACACGTTTGGTATTTATTTCAATGTTAATTGGTCGATACCTATCTTAGAGTATCTCAGGTAATTTAATTAGGTTTTGTTTCCAGTAGTTTGTATAACTCTAGCTCATTTAATGTTTAGATAGCAAGATAGTAGCCTACGAGTACGGACAATATATCTTGGCAGGTCTGAACATAGGCTCTGCGAACTTTTGCACATGCACACTCGTGAAGAAAACTGTTATTGCCAAATATACGTTCAGAAAATATCGAATGCAGTGAGAAAGTACAAATAATATAAATAATTATCAAAACACAAACGCAGATATTATTTAAGTAAACCATGTATTTTCTCGGTTAATGTTACCAAAAATGTTTGACGACCTCTGTGGAACGTGTGTTATTTAATTGTTTTATGTAAATGGCAAAGAAGCCCAAATAAATAATTAACATTTCCTTTGCCTAAGCACTGATCAGCGCCTACGAAGTTTGTCTGCTTAAGCTCTGATCAGTGCTCTAGTACCAGTGATACAATTTATTCCTTTTTGTTATTTAAATACAGTACAAAACAGTCTAAATTGTTTTGTTACATTTCATCACTGAAATGAACGAACCCAAAATCATTACACTCATTGAGTGAACAATATAGATAGAACCTTTATTACAAGGAATTCAAATTTTAACATAGGAAGTTGATCAGCATGCAAGAGTGGATGTTATGGAAAGTGTTATGTTTGTGTCTATGCTTATTGGACCCTAATTATTGTGTAGTATCTCATTCTGGCTAATACGTCTTACAATCATTTCCATAGAGCATTGTGATTTAGAAAAACTTGATATTGTGTATGAAAATTGCATTACAACATTATGAAAATTGCAATCTTGACGTGTCACACACCTGTATTGATTATTTTTCGAAAAATTGGGTTATATATTCTATGAAATATGTATATATCCTGTAGGTGGTTCAAATAAATAAATACCTACAGTTACATTAGAAGGATTATTACATATCCGTTTTGCCGTTTGCGCCCCTCCCCCTGTATAAAAAAGTAGATGCGCGATGAAAATGGTTCTGTATCAGGGCCTTCTTAACACGAAGCACAACAAGAAAAATATCGGAGAGAAGCGAGCCGCAAAAATGTTCATGCTCTTAATTTCTTGCGGTGGTTGTCACCTCCGGTGTGAACCTCATCGACATATTATAACAGTTCTTTGGGTGTCACAGTTGACCAGATTTGTTTGGCAGGGTAAGGAATATAAGGACAATCCACACAGCATCATCTAGCCCCAAGCTAAGCTGAGCTAGTGTCAGTAAATATTTTTTTATAAATAAATAACCTGTGCAAGCAAGAAATCATAACGGCGAGCCGCGTAATTTTTGTGATTTTTCCGGCAGTTGGCAAATAACTAAAAGGAAAAGACAATGGCGCCGAGGGCAGAGAGCCACGGAAATTTTAGAGAATTATTTCAGTGGTTGGTAAACAGAATTACGACCAGCAAAGTACCTAATAACAAGCTAAGAGGGCCCGAGAAGAAAATAACGGCGAATTGTGAAACATCTTGCGGTTATCCGGTAAAAGTTTTAAACCCCCGTTTTTTTTTGGAATTATGGAAGCTACAACTAGAAAATTTTTGAGACTTTTCAGCGGTTAGAATGAAAATCTAACGATGCCAAAATCATCCGAAAAAACGGCGCCCCAAAATATTACCTATCGCTCTAAATATATTATTTGAATCAGAAAATCGCGCGCGCTCTTTGTCATCTGGCACCTACCTCCTTTCGCTTTACCCTAAAACCGGCACTGATTATCTTTAGCGGTAAAACACAAGATGCTCGTTCGTACATAACCTACACGTGACTTTGCGAATCTCGCGACGCTGGTAATGTGAATATTAAAACATTTTGATACAGCCTAATGCGCATTGGTTATTGGCGTTATTGTAAACAAATTAAAACAGGTGCATTTGTCGACATGGGTACCTTAGTAAACTAAGAAGTGCCTAGTGCCGGATCGTCGGATCGTAACCGCCAGCGGCCGCTACCACGGCTGACGGCGGCGGCGGCGGGGCGACCCAGCCGCTCGGCACCGCCGCCAGCCCTACTACAATTATTTTTTTATGATATATAACAAGTAATCGCATATCGTAAAAACATTTGTCCTGAGGCGGGAATCGAACCCGTAACCTCCTGCGTCGCAGATGGACCTTCGCTAGCCGCGCTATAGAGGTCGTCGTTTAAATAGGTGTCAAGCGTAAGAAACGCCTAAAAATGAGTCAAAATTAGAAAAATATCGACTCAGTTTCATGGAATTAATTAGATTCTTGTGCTTGATATTGTATCAATTATCCGATTACTATGTTACTACCTATAAATACTAGTTACTATTATTATAATTTATAAATAAATTGCTGCGCCCTTAGAGGGTAGGTAGGTACATGTACCTACCTCTAAGCTAAAATTATGTGGCAATGTATGTGTATGCAAGAAATAAATGAATATGAATAACGATTATGTACCTACAGCTGACTACCACATGTCTCAGACTGATCGACGCGGATAAAGGACAGACGGACGACGACATGGCGAAACAATAGGTGTTCCTTATAAACTACGAAACCCTAAAAACTTAAGTTACAATACCGTGAGATTTTTTGATAATATGAAGTGTGAGAGGTACCTAACATCTACAGCCAGCTTAAAGATACTGTGTCCATAGATAGACGCAGGCCTCCACTGATACGATAAGTCCTATTGGCTTTAATCCCCACGCTGGGCATACGAGTTGAAGACCGCAGTTCGGTTGTAGAATAAAAGATATGGCTTGGGTAAATTATTACTTGGGTGACATATTAACTGCGCAGCTTTAGTTATACATACCTTGTGTATTGACAGCCCAGAAACTAAGCACCCTAAAACGGCCTGTAGTAGGTACATACCTACCTAAATATATGTACCTACTAAGGAACTAGCACAAAACAGGACCATTCCAATGGAGGTACACGAGTTATGTTCTTAAAACACAGTGCTAAACTGTGGGTCTTAGAGATTATAGGTAGGTATGGTCCTGCGGGCAGCGGACCGACCGTGGCGCATCATAATCAGGTAGCATATGCATGCAGCTAGCAAATTCAAACAAATTGTCAAACATATCTTTTGTAAAAAGGCTTAATACAAAATATCAATTATCTAGACGATAAAAATGCTTGGGATGAGTTTTCAACTCAAAAACGTTAGTTTTTATCTAACAAGGTAAAGGTTTCTTGTTAGTGAACAAAAAACATAGTGATCACTTTATTTCTTAGTTTAACTTGTGCAATTTGAGATTTGTGACGTGTTTAAGAGTCCTGTACAGTCTAAAGGGAATAAAGCGCTTTGATGTTTGATTACTTAAAGTGCAGAATAATATTGGTGTTGTATCGGTACTGGGTCCCGCGGACTGATAGACAGTAACGCATCATCACGCAAGCATGGATTCTTGTTATAAAAGCTCGCATTACCAATCTATTCAAAACAAATTACCTAGGTACAAAAAAGTATTGTTTACTTTTTTGGTCAGACCGACGGTACTGCTGACAAGTGAATACAGAAACGACATATATTAAAAGACCACAAACCTACTATAACGATTTAAATATTTTTAGCTATGTTCACTGATAATGATAAGAAACGGTCCGTGTAGGTAAAAGAGCTAGAGACGTCTTCTACCTATTAAGGAATTTGAAGTCGGTTTATAGTTTTATAAAACACGCCAAATTATTCCATACAATAAACACAACATAATAACAGTAGTTGTTGCCAGTTCATGTTATCCAGACAAGATTATAAAGCTTGTATAAATAACAATAGGTATCTACTACATATTCTGATATACGAGTAGGTACAGATTTTCGACGGGTTTTTTGCTTATTAAGAGGTCACACAAAACTACGCCACTTCACAGCAAACTATGGGCAGGTGAGGAAGTGTTCCTACCTCCTTAAAATAATAATTTGCAAGATAAGACTTATCTAACCTATCGGGCTGAGGCGTTCTTGTGACATCATCACCATCCGCCGAAAATGGTGATCTAGACTGTATTTGGATAGTCGCGGTCTCCACTCACGAGCACTTTTAGTTTTTTTTTTGCGAGATACCTTTGGCCGGCGGCCCTCTACTAGCTCATCTTGCAAATTCTTTGAGCTACGTTTCAGCTTCGTAGGTCACAATGGGTTAAGACCTAGGACGATTCAACCATTGTGGAAAATTTATTTGATAAGTTTTGATTCTGTATTGTGTCTGATTCTGTAGTGAGCCCACTACAGAATCAGCTTGAGGTAGGTAGGTGTAGGTAAAACAATAAAAAAAAGTCTCCCCAACAATTTTAAGAAGTACTAATGTGTCGTACATGCCTAAACACTTCAGCGTTGCTAAATTACAATAAATTGAAGGCATTCAATCATTGTTAATCAATGCCGGCGACAGTTACCAATTTTTTTTAATACGAGAATACCTACAGGCTTAGAAATACAGGTTTCATAACAGATGTTTGCGGCTGATAAATCCTTTTTGTAGAAAACAAACTCATCAAAATAGCGCCGTTTACGAAAAAAACTTCTAATCCTAGCTATGCTCAACTTAGGTTTAATTAACTTTAGTTTTCATTCCATATAGGTTGAGCTTTTAGGCATTCCCAATTTACTGTGTCATAATATCTTATTTGATTGGAATTGTACTACAAGTCGTATCTTTAGGTTATTTTACCTACTTATTCAGGTAGGTATATACATACATATTGATAGTAATATGATTTGGTTGTTTTGAAAAATAGTAAATCCGACTTTAAATTCCCTTAATTTTACTTTTTTTAAGTTTTCCGGGAATTCCTCAGGAATACATTTTAATGCCACGCAATCATTCTCTATACAACACTGAAATAATTTTCAAAACCAGTCCAACAAATCCTCCAAATCCAAAGCAGAACATAGAACCTCCTTTTTTCGAATTTGTTTTAAAAGACACTACAAGGAAGACATAATTGCTTTCGCACTTAGCATAAGTATCCTAAATACTTACATAAGTATCCTGATTAACAAATACTTACATAAGTATCCTAATTATTTAATGATAAATTAGCCTACTTGGGGAATTACCATAAGGTGTTTTCTAGAATGTCGGCGTTCTAGAAAACACCTTATGGTATTTCCCCAAGTAAAATTTTATAATATTCAGATTATACACCTACTATGACAAAAATTCACTTTTATCATAGTTAAAACTGTCTAACATGGGCAAGCCAGTATGCTAAGTATCTGAAAGGAAGTTCTTGATTACTAATAATTATCCCTAAGAAAATACAACGAATGGAGCTTTATACCATATAGCGTACCTAGTACCGGTCTGGCAGGGCAAAGCCACTATGCAAAACTTCTCGCGTTCTAGAGGTAAACACCATTTGGTAGTTCCCCAAATAATATTTAAAAAATTCAACTTTTAAACTATGACGAAAGTTCACCTATATAACTTTGGTAGGCTGAAGGCACTAAGGAAAATGTCTGGCAGAGAAAGATCTGGATTTCGAATATATTCCGAACCAAATATAAAATAGACCTTTATACTATAACGAATTTATGTTGCAAATTCAGCAATCTGCCAATGCCACTATGACCCCAACTTCATAATCGGTGTTCGTTCTTACCTGTGTTGGGGGCATACGCTGAATATCTCTCAGCTTTTATAAAAGACGAAGGTCTGGCGGTCACAGGCCCGCGACCTATATGTATATCTTTAACTTTTCACCTCCAAACGACTGAACTAATCTTACGATGCTTAGCAAGGAGATAGACATTATACCGGTGAAGAATATAACATAGGGTACTTTTTATCTCGGGAAACGCGTGAGAAGCCAAGGACAGAAGCTAGTTCTACAACAAACATAATATAATATCGCAGAAAAATTAAGGTAAGCTCAGCCTACTCATGAATCTTCCAGTACCTACCCAAGTCCAATCTTTATTCCGTCTAGATAAATTAAATTTCACTTGCGAGCAAGTCATCGGACTGTATGATCCGCCCGATTTTTTTCGATCATAACTGTCAGTTATTGTTGTATATTGTTTGCTCTCTCACTCCCTGAAACAATCACGATTAAATCTTGCATAATTAGGGAAAATAATAACAACTGCAAAAGGGCTGATGTAGGAAAAACACATTCAATTTTACAAAGGCATCGCCTTTGTAATTTGTGATGCACAATAATCCTTTCGCCTTTATTCCTATGTTCCTAGAAAAATAGCAATTGGACTAAGGCTATGTACTGATTAGCGCGTTCAGCTGCTCAGCCTTAGGCGTGGGACAGACAAAAAAGACGTAAGACGAAGACGGGGCGCGGACATTTGTCTCTTCCGCGTCCCTTTCATACAAAATGTATAGAAATGTCACGACGCAAAACATACAGAACAGACGGGGCGCGGGCGCAACGCTTTTACGTCTGCGCCTTTTGTTCAAAACACACAGGAGAGACGGGGCGCGGACGTGGCGGGGGCGAGGACGGGGCGCGGTAATATGTAGGTCATCCATTATTTTAAAAAATCGATTGTCTTCATTGCTTAGCCATACTGGATGTACCCAGTAACGTCTAACCCTCTGTATATTAGCGAGATGCACCAGTGCTAATACATCTTCATCTTCAGAAGAAGACATGTCGTCGTGTCAAAATCAGACTGTTGAATGCCGAAAATAGTCCTGACCGTGCGACTGCGTCGCGTCCGCGCCTCGTCTCTTCTATATAATTTCAAAATTCGCGTCTGTGTCACGTCTCCGCCCTGTCCGCGACGTGTCCTCGTCTTACGTCCCTTCTGTCTGTCCCGCGCCTTACCGGCGAGGCACCCTCTGCATCCGCGAAAGTCCGGTAATGCTGTCATAGCCATTCCTATTGCTCTGTTCATTTAGCTTTATATGTGTTACATAATAGAGGAAATTATTTTGGTTTTTGTATATCTTAAGTTTCGTAGTATTAAGTTTTATGTACTGTTTATTTCCCAAAGAAAAAAAAAAAGCTTCTGCTGTGAGATAAAAGGCGCAGACCGGTTGCACAACGAGCTGCTCACATTCCCCACGTGCGTCATGGGAACGCAATATATAAGTTTATTCAAGGAGAAGATACCATACTTCGTCGTAATGTCAAACGCATTAAAATAAACACCAAGTCATTTATTAATAATTCATAAAATTGTTCTTATATCTAAATTAGTCTAAATTCTTAAATACCTTAGAATTAAAAATATAACAACATAAACTCGAATAAAAAACTCGCTACATAGAACGGAAAACGTCGACCAGCTGAGACTGATTTCTGCAACACAGGCTTGAGAATCTCTTGCTCTTGAGAATGAGAATTTCAAGTCACCCATAGAAAGAGTCTTCTATGAAGTCACTATTATTTGAAGCAGATGTCTACGATATTGAGGCCTAATTGACGTCGCACAGCCAATGAATTTGCACTCTCAAATCGTAGGCATCGTTTTTTCTGATAGTCTACCTACTCTTGGACTATTATGGTGATTAGAATATTACATACTGTCCACAAAAACCAGCTACAGTGGACGTATATTAGGCAACCTAAAAACAAAAGATTGCAAGCAAAAGCTCATAATTCAAGCTGATAATTATTACATTTGATCACGCTGAGTTACCGTCAAATTGTTCTAAGTCAAATAAACAAAATATTGCACGCGGGGGGTTTCATGATGAGATAAGAAGCGGGTAAGATTTAATTCATTAAATAATCGCAGTTATATGTGTTTAAAAATAGTGTTTTGCTAGGCATGCACACAATATCGTTCTTGGAATAATAGTTTTTTCGTCGTTATAAATAGGTAATTAGGTACAGTCAAATGTCGTGTTTATGGATGCAGGTGATAATGGAGACGGACACTCTTAAACCTGTTGCTGACTTGCACCTAGCAATTCATAAGAAATTTAGATATGTTTAAGATAGAGAATATGACTGCTTATGTGTCTCGGTAAGTAGCACCTGCTATCTGCTAGACATCAGCTAGGGTGTCACCTACCGAGGTTCTAGTATTTCTTGTGCCCCTATCCACGCCTGCATCTCTAAACACGCCGTTTTACAATACGTAGATACACAGTATACATATAATAATAGATACGAAACTCTAATAGCTATCATAATAAGTACCTAATACAGGCATAACATGAACAGAGCAGCCTAGACAAATTTCTGTAAAGTAAGACTAGTGAAAAAAATTACTTTAAATGTTTAAATAATTAGAGTTTGAAATTGATAATTTCAAATGGTTTACGCATTCTATGTATATGTCTATCTTGCCTCAGATCAAATCGAGGGTGATCATGCTAAGCATAAATCATGTGATAAATATTTCTAGTCTACTAATAATCAAACAGAATTAATTTTGGGTAAATTGTAAAGAACGTTATTAGCCTATTATCTATAATTAAGATACGTAAAAAGCTTACCAAATTTGCAACTTATTTCATGCTCTAAGCCTATACAACAACGTTTAAGAATGTAGATGATAGATATAAAAAGGGGTTTGAAGAATTTGGGCCTAACATCAGTTACCACACTGTTATTTTTTTTTTCGAATCGCCTCGCACAATGACTGAGAGGATAGAGGAAGTATTTGGATAGATAGAGGATACTTATACAAATAAAAAATATCCCAAACATAAAAAGCGTCCGGTTTCTGAGATGCCAATGCTTTTTAATTATTTATTTATGAGCAATATTCGTTATTTTCATATCTGATAAACCTGACGAATTAGGACATTATTTATGTGTATTAAAAAAAACGCACTACGCGTCCGTGGAACCACTGACGCGTAGTCCGTTCTATATCATTCATACGATTTCATACAAAGTATAATTTAATAGGTCGCAAAAAACTTAGTAGTAGCCGATGTTAGAGCCACCCGCTATAAAAAAATCAACCCTTGAGATACCTTATTTTCAGACTATGTATACTACTAATACCTTTCACGTAGTTCTTTCCACCGTACCTTTCATTTAAAATCCAAATCGGTCCATAAATGACGGAGAAAACGACAGATATCCGAGTACATACAGCCATCTTCTCTCAGAACATAGTAACTCGTTCTTTTTTCGCAGTCGGTAAAAAAATACTTCATTGGACCACTATTCACCTGATCTTAAGTGATTATTAAGCTGAACGCGCATCTGTCCGCGCCGCAGGAGTAACACTCGCCACAGTCATCGCATTTTATAAGTCTTAATTTGAAATAGGACGCAACATCGCGCACCTTTCCGCGCTGAACGTACCGCTTTCAGTAATATCGAGTACGGCTCTTGCGGCGCGGATAGGTGCGCGTTCAGCTCAACAAAGCGATTGACCTTAATGTCATAACCTACTAGCCTAGAATAAAAAGAAGCTCTGCCTTATTTGAGGCTATTTATTTCTGTGTGAAAATCTTATAACAAATATAACATTAAACAGCTTATGGAACACAAATATTTAAGAGTAGGTAGCTATACCTTTTTATGCCACATATAAGTAACATTACTTCAACACAACGAACGTTACAAAGTGGTGTTATTTTTCATGGGAAATCACTCGATCAGGTCGCACTTGTCTTCAAGCTGATCGCGCAGAGAGAGTCGAAGTTATCTTATTGCATACCTCGTCGCAATAAGATAACGGCGCGGACGCATTAGTCCGCGCCGTTTCAAACGAATCGTTAGCAAGTTTTTATTTGGCAAGATATAACGCTCTTAATAGTTGTATACAGAACGTTATACTTACCTTAACAAATATTAACATTTTCGCGTATTTAGACGTAGGATGACCTTAAAATAAACTTACCAACATATTGTAATTACGCGTAAATTCCTACTTAAATTGCCTAATTAATTACTATTATTTTATTTAACTTTAGAATAAAGTTGTGTATTTCAAAATAAACCTATTACAGTTACGCGTAAATCCCTATCTAACTTATTACTATTTTTCACCTAAGTGTTATTTAACTTAAGAATAAAGATGTGTGTATTTAAAGCCTTATTGCAAAACCGCCGAATAAAAGAAATCGCAGTCAGATGAACCTATCAGAACCTGTTATTATTGCAAGGCGCGTTTATTTCCCTACGCAAGTTTGGAGGGCGAACGGTCTAACATATTCTATGAATAATTTAGTAACTATAGAATTATTGCTCACCATTCAAACTTATACGACGCTGGTTTTACTAAGATTACAACATCTTGATCGATTAAGTGACTTTAAAAGTGATAATTTATAATAATTTCATTCATTGCTTATATAAGTGTAAAATGTTAGAAATATTTTATGTCATTATGTAAAAGTGTTAAAATATAATAACCTATTGAATGTACTTCCTATGAACGAAATACTCTAGCGTTAATTGTACCTAGTAGGCGCTACTGAAAAAAATAAGTTATATGTATTGTATAATGTGTATATAGTATAATGTTTCAAGAAAATATTCTATACCGAATAGTATATTATATAAAATACATACGTACTAACCAACTTAAAAATCATATTTACTACCATGCACTATGTTACAAAATATGCAAAAACTGTCGAGGAGATACAAAAGGCCTACCTTTCTAAAATTATGACTTAGAATTACTTACCTCCACTTATTAGTACGTACGTACATATATGCTGCTGTGGTCTAGAAGTACGGCTAATGTTTTATGTTTATTCAAGTATTTACCTACACTGACACTGCATCTTAGGGTACATACACACAGCAGTCCGTTGTACAGGCCCGTTTTATCGTATACGTTTTAATTCGGCGACTGCATATGAATATCTATGTCTATAGTTGTATGAGCAAGTTCCCACACCTAACTGTATTAAAATACTGATACGTTTCATCGGATAGAAGTTGCGCGGGGCGTAAAAAAACGTTCAACTTCCAGTATCGACGGATCCGTTTAAACGATCCTGTACATACAGGCTTTCTGTGTGAACAAACACTTACGTGCGCGATATTCATGCAATCGCGAAGCTGCAACTCGTAATTTTTTTAAATTTAATATTCTAATATGTATGAGCCACCGCTTCGCCATCGCGTCAAGTTCGCTCACGTAGGATGCGACCTTATATTAGGGAATATTCTTCGAATTAAATAATGAGCTAAGTATTTCATTAAACAAAATAATAAATTTGATTTAATTAAAGTAGGCAAATGTTGTGACATCAGCCGACTCATTAAAAAATTAAAATAAATTATGGTATACTTTTGTTTTGTTCTTAAACGAGCACTGAGCTGGTCAATGTGATGTTTTTGCTAAAAGCGCAGTAAAATGAGTCATGCTTAACAAGTCCTTTATATAGGTACATATATACAATCTGTAGAAACTTTGTATAGATAGACGAATCGCATGGATGACCCGGATCTTATGAAACATAAAATGATAAATGTATTACAATGAAAGAAAATAAACAAATCAGAACAATTAACAATTGAGCTAACTGCAGACTGTTGCAATCAATCTAGAGGTAGCTAAACTGATCCATATTAATTAGTACCGACTCCAAGACGCTGGCTGCATTGCGCCACTGCATGGCAAATATGGCAATGCTAATGCGCTACGCCAGCATGTAAATTGTATTTGGTTATGTACCTATGTAGTGTAGAATTTTTTACAAGTGATCTTGTATTTAAATATGATGGCTCGCTCACAATGTTAAAATGTTTGCCGAGGATTATGTTATGAATGATTGTTGAAGTTTGGTTGAATTTTACAACATAATGAGAGATAATAACATTACAATTTGACTATCGCAGTGATTTCGATGATTCCCGCCGGGAGACAAAAATTGGCTTACGCAATGATTTTGTTCATTCTTATCCAATCCGCATCTCGTACCTTCTCTTGATGGTATTTTTTTATTTTTTAATATCAATTTGTTATGTAGCAGCCTATTATTCGTTTTAATAACGCTTAAGACAGAATTTGTCGTTCTTGAATACTAACATGTGTAGCATGACATGACTAATTTAACTTTTAATTAGGGACGGTCCACAATCAAAACAGACCAAGTCAGTGTCGGTAAAATCCAGAAAAATTCATTTCATTACATTTCGGACATATCAGAGACCTACACAGATAAGCTCTGCTTTGTTTGAGGCTGAGTGAGATGTTGTAGAGTTATTTGTGCAGCATAATTTATAGTAGACTATGCTTATAGGCGGTTGATGCCATTATCAGCCGTACTTCCATAACCCACAGTAACATATACCCACATTTATCAGATACATTAGCGCAGGCACAAAACCACGATAATGTGACTGTCATCACTGCATTGTCACATCACATCTCACGCGGGGGTGGTAGTACATAATACCTACAACGATCTAGCGCATAGGCGAGCCTTATAGGGCATCTTTTCGCCTGTTTGCCACGGTTGCTAAGCACCGAGGCGTAAGCAAGGTTGCGTACTATTGTTAAGGATTGGAGTAAAAAACCGTCGTCATAGGACTCCACGAAAGCTTATACTGTACCGCAAGGTCTGCTCCCACCGCCGCCGCTGGCGCCGGGGCGTAGCCTAGAAACAAAAGAATTGCTTATTTAACTGCATACATTCTATACTACAACTATATATCGCAAAAAACATGCAACTAAATATGTCTTGCAATATTATGATG
Organism: Eupithecia abbreviata; assembly: GCA_943735965.1. Taxonomy (NCBI): domain Eukaryota; kingdom Metazoa; phylum Arthropoda; class Insecta; order Lepidoptera; family Geometridae; genus Eupithecia; species Eupithecia abbreviata. Next base: position 11,907,853 of record OX030973.1, read on the forward strand.
AAGCAATTTACCTTCGCCTTGACGACATAATATGAAACGATCCTTCCAACGTGGTTCAATGCGCAGCACGTAAGCACGTGCTCAATTAAAGACCAATTTGATTGCAATACCTACCTACCTACCATACATTTCCATGCCAATACTAGGCGACAGTACAGGGTATATTACGAGTGGAGGTCCAAAAGTCCGCGGAATAGTAAAATTAAAATGAGCTAAAAGCACAGTCTTCTCTTCTTCATCATCTTGAAACTTTCCCCCTTAGTTCTTTTTTCAAAGGACATCATCCATTTTGGATTCTTCGCTACACAGCTCCAAAAATGCTTTTGACGCTTCGATTCTATGTACCATTTTGAGGACAGAATGATTGTTTCTGATACTCCTATTATTTCTTCAGACGAGCATCTTCCAATATGAACGAAATCCTGTGTGGTTACCTCAGCCGGTCGTCCCTGGACGGGAGTCGTTTTCGACAAGAAGCTACCTATATCCTCTCACTCCCCGTTCCGCGGACTGTTGAACCTTTCTTCGTAACTTGGGTTTTGCTAGCCTATATAAGTAGGTACCCTATCTTTGAAATTACTGATTAACCCATCTTTACAAATAAGATGCATGTTAAAAAGCGTTTGCTCTTTTTAAAATGCACCTTATTTTATGGGTTGATTTCTATAACAAGACTCCTATTAAATTGACTCCTAAAGAAACTCTTTCTCTGTGTTCTGCTGAGCTGTTCTTAATTAACACTTTCTTTAAAAAAGCCTCAAAGAAAGTGGACATGGCAAAGCCCGACAATGTGACTAAAAATTAGATCGACTTCATTATGACGGATAGCAAGCACATATTCAGAGATGTAACTTGTTGAGAGAATCTGTCTGATGAAGTTCATATTCCGACCTAACCCAATCCAAATCATGGCAGGTACCGAGACGTTTTCGAGGGCATGAATTTCTGCCGAAGCAGAGTACTGGCAAGTGGCGAAGTCCAAACTTTTGGATGAGACTCTTGGGCTGATGTCAAAAAGACGTGAAACTGTCTGACTTCGTCAGAGGTCAAACCTAAACAAGCGAATTGCGAAGATGGTACGGCACCTTCGGAGCGCCAACATGCGTCTCACAGAAGAAGCGATAGAGCGAAACCGGGATCCAAAATATTCACTCAGCCGCTTGGCAGGAGCCACCTGACGAAGCTCAAAACCCACGGGAGTAGTAGTAGATTTGTCGAAGATTTCCTCTGAGATAGAGGATTTCTAAGGCCGATTATACGCTCCTCGTTACCAACGAGATGACTAAGATTCCAAAGCCACCCTGACATGCCCCCATACCGACTGCCAGACATCAGTCAATACCAGATCATGTTAATTCTAAGGCAGCTTAAAAATGAAAAAGCCCCCAGCAAGGACGAAATTTCTACAGAGCTTCTAAAAGCCGGAGGAGCTCCTGTAATACAGGAACTACAGAACCTCCTTAACACCGTCCCGACTGTGGGAGAACTTTAAAGGCGCGAAATGAAAGTTTGGGAGGGCTCTTTTTTTTAAGAAGGGAACCGTGGCTCAACTAGTTTCAGCCACAGGAACAGGCGGGGTTCCGGGGAGGATATGGCACCTGAGACCACATCCACACGGTGAGGCAGATTATACAGAAGTCCGAAGAGTATAATCAGCCCCATGTCTGGCCTCTGTAGATTAGGAGAAGGCATTTGACTTTGTAGAAACCTGAGCTGTACTGGAATCCTTGCAACGATGCTAAGTATTAACAGATCTAACATTTATTATTATCACGCAGGAGGAATCAAAAATACCCATAGCGCTACAGGAGGTCGTCTTAATGTAAATCTATAAAACCCAAGATAATCCTACTCCCTGTACTGTCAAGAAATATCGCAATCCTGAGTGAGAAATTGCAATGCATATAACTGATAATCGCTTACGCGTTTTGGCATATAGGCTTATCGAGGTGCGCGGAAATAAAACGACATCTTATAAAATTCGATTTATTTGATGTATTAATTATTTTTTATTTGGCTCAACGAAAAACTGCAGCCTTACAAACTTAATCTTAGTATTTGTTAAATATAATCAGGTACATAGGTAATTAAAAGGATTCAGGGTGATTTTAACTTAAAAGGCAGTTGTTTTTTTTTTCAAAAAACCATCTGTATAAGGCACTAAGTTGTATTACGTCGATTTGGTTGATTTTGTTTACTTTTTTTATAGATATGTGTACCCCTACGATTCATTATTCTCAAAGTCTCGGTTTTGAGAACTAAATGAGATATGAATCTTGATTTTAACTTAAAAAGGAATTGCTTGCCCCTGTGCTTCAGTATTTGGCGAATATGATTCGAGATCAAAGAGTTACAAAAAAATGAGTTACATTGTTGTGCTGGACCATAGAGTTTGGGAAGTTAGATTATTAAATAAAAACTGCTTCACAAGCCCCAAGCTAAGTAAGGTTTGATAGTGTCTAGAGTTAATGGTTGTATGGTGAAGTGTGGTTTTATTGATGATGACAGGAAAAACTAATATCATGTGATGGTTAAGAATCCTGCACAATGCACATGGTTATCGTGCTTAGCTTCCGATTCTAGTGGAAGTCGAAGCACAAGAATAACTTTGTACTATCTAGCAAAAAGAGAACTTAGGGTCAAGGCAAATTGAATAGGAATTAAAGCAAATTTTCGAGAAAAAATTAAGGAAAAAGCATTAAATCGCTACCAAAACCTTCAAAATTTCCTTCGATTTCTTTCAAAGTCCTTAACCTAAAGGTTCTGTAAAAGTATCTATTATCCTAACTTATTATAACGGAGATCAAAAAATTGCAACTTACTTAATAAATGCACCAAATTATAATGTTTGACAATGACTTGCTAACAATCTTGTAAATATAAAAGCTAATGACTTAGATTATCGGTATTTTTATAATCAGTCTTAAAATACTTAGGAATTAATCACTTTATGACAAGTTATTCTTAAAAAAATAAGTCGATTTTCTTCTAATTTCGTGTACATCATCGATATAATGTAAATTCATATGAAATTCATAAGTGTATAAATGAAACTTATTTAAATCTAAGGATTATAATACTTTTATCTTCAGACTTATCATTTTAGTATTAAAATGTGAGATTATTTAATTACAATGCAGAACGACAGCTATACAAATAAAACGTATCCAAACAACAAATTCAATTAAAGCTTTTTTACTATCAAACTTACGAAGTTTGACTATTGGGATTAGTTTAAGTGCACTTATTTTATTTTAATGGAAGCGCTTATTGCATTTGTTAATGGAGCTCTTATTAGAGCAAATAGTTTTATTACTTGGTAATTTAGTATTTTACGTCAAGGAACGCAATAAATCTATGGCATACATATTTCGACTAGTACAGTAGAGACTACTTAAAATTATGATTAACTGCACTAAATAACTATCCTAATAGGCGGATTTATTTTGATATATCAGATAATCAGATATTCAGGCGCTTATGGTGAGAAATCAGAACACAGTTAAAACAAAATCTTTTGGGATATTAGAGGAATTCCGGAATTTTCTAGAATATTAATTATTTTTGCCGGAATCTTATTTGTAGACGAAATATAAGACACTTTTATTCTGGCGCTACTGACAAAGTTTTTTAAAATGTTCATCAATGCTAATGTATTCTTACAACAAAAAAGCGTTGCATTTGTGTAATTTTTTTGTTCATAACGTTTTTCAATAGTCAATTCATTAGATAAATAAAATATTGTCGGGGATATTAACTTTATGAAAAAACCTGTAGGAATAAAAATATTCCTATACATCACATTCTTAAAATAAGATTCCAGCGATAATATACAGGGTGATTTTGAATTCGTTGGCATTGTTTAAAACAAGACACCACTAATGATACCTAAATCATTGGAACTAATATAACGCAAATCCTATGTATAATTTATGTAAGTATGGAAAACTCAAGTGTTATGTAATTGTTGGTCCTACTATACCCACTCAGTCCATCCGTGCCGCCGCGGTACGCATAGTGCGCGTAACCTCCCTAGCAGGGTTGCCAGATGTCTAAACTTTTGTCTCGTACCGGGGATGCCAAAAATCTCGTAGTTTTAGAACATAATCTCGTACAGATTTAAAGTTTAAAAATCGCTTTAAATCTGTGTTCTAAATAATGTTACGAGTATATCTGGTTTGGATTCGGTTTATTCATTTCTTGAGGTTGAGGTTATCAAATGAAACGAGTCCATATTATGCGTACGATGTTCAAAAACCGTGTCACCTTCTTTTTTTGCAGTCCATCCTCCCTTTTTAGTTATTTTCCTAGGTGGCGGCGTGGATGAATCCTCACTGTCACTATTCATTATTTTAAATTTACTTTCTATTATTTAGGATGAAATATCGAAATGCACGGGAACTTGGGTAGTATGCAGTGCATTTGTTTAAAGCGCGAAGGTCACATGGGGCCGGTGTGGGGCCGGCGACCTGCTAGTTATTGATGTAGCCGAAGTACGTAGGTAGGTAGGTATTTTGTGTTTAGCGCGGCCGCCATACTTTTGATACTTTAAGTAGTTTAAAAATAACGATTTTTTCAAATAATTCCTTTTTAATATTTTTTGTTTTTAGTTGTAATAATAGCCTTTAGATAAGATAAGTTTTTCTATTTTTTGCGTTTTCCATACTACGATAAATTATATTTTTTGTGTTTAGTTGTAATAATAGCCTTTAGCTACGATAAGTTTTTCTATTTTTTGCGTTTTCCATACTACGATAATTTATATTTTTAATTGGCGTAATATTCGCTCCAATGCGTTAGGTATCATTAGTGGTATTTTGGTTTAAAAGGATGCCAACGAATTCAAAATCACCCAGTATATTGTTAGAAAATTGTGGAATACTCGGGCATTTCTCCGAATTCCGAAAGAGATGGTTTTAACCGCTCCATGTTATATCTTCCCGCCAACTTTAGGTAAATAAGCGACCAGATTTCCGATCACTGATGGTAACACTTACATTAACATTCAAAAATTAGTAAAAGAAAAAAAAGTATGTACATACATAGCACGTTTTTCGGCAAAAGCTCTCTACGAAGAAACACCTTAAAAACATGTATTCGCATAGCCAATGCTCTTATAATCAATATTTAATAAAGCCTTAGCAAGTAACCCAATAATCTCAAAAAAACTACACTTCGTGCACTGGTAGTTCATTTTACTTTTGATACTTCGAGCGACAATCAATCAAGTCTTGTGCGAATGATGTATTAAACTCTTTTTTTTCGAAATAACCATAATGCTGTTGACTGCAGATGGCCAATCGCAAGCGCAGAGGCACTGTAACGATATATATAAAAAAGCAAAACTTTACTATTAATACTATTTTTATGAAAGTTTAACGTAATTTATCTTCATTACATAATCTGTCGGTACGATAAATATCGGCCTCGTTAATCCTGATCTTTTTAGAGGCGATAAGTTTAATTTACTATAAAATAAAGTGCATGAAATATTGTATCCTTTCATTCACTTTGAATTACCTTACCTATCAAAAATTAGGGAACCGTATACGCAAGCCTGTGTCAAAAGTAAAATAAACAAGTGGACGGTATAGTACAATTCCTGATTCAACTATCTAATGTATAAAATGTCAGCTGTTATCAAAAGTAAATAAAATTAGCATTATTTTTTCGATTCGAAGGAACCCGTTAAAATTAACTTATTAGATGCATTTTTCAAGAAAACTTATCCGTAATCTTGGCTGACAACAGCTGAGAGCGTAATAATAATGCAACTTCATCTGTATGCTTAAGAGTTGACTTGGTAAGTTTTAAGGCCGCGCCGTAGATTTTTGGGTTCAAGCTAATTAAAAAAACATAGCACACTCAGAGGACAATTGTTTTAGCAGGAAGTCGCGAAGTGCGTATAGAAGTGTATGTTGAAAACTAAAATAACCAGGATATTTGATAAAATTTACAGTCACTCAATCGAGTACGAATTCACTTAATAGACTCTATTTCCGACAAGAAACAAATATGCCAATTAAATTATCATTAAACATTTAATATGAATTAAATTTATGATTAGAAATGTAATATATATGTATATTGAATTTATCATTACAAATTGAATTTCAAATATTTAAGTTTTTCGTGAAAGTGATTACATCACTAACATCGATTAACAACAACGATTGTTCTTCCGAGTGTGCGACACATAAACCAACACAAAATTGAAAAATAAAAATGCAAAGCAAAAAATTCATTCCAAAATTCTGAACTCTTATCATAAAATAATAGCTAAAAAATATTTCATATAAAAACTATGCAATTGTACTAAAGGTAGATGAAACACACTACTGTGTTCGGTTTTATAAATTGAGTATCGGTAACAAATTGTATACCACGCAGTAGAGTGTCTACCTATTCAGTCTTGAACTATCATTAAAAACTTATTCTCTAACTTATTATAAATCTCTCTTAGCTTTAAGCAAGTATTACCCTTCTTCTAAAACAAACTAAGGTACTTTTACCTAAGCATGCCGTTTGTCGTTCACTTTTTGTCGTCGACAATAGTCGCTTCTTTTCTTAGGAAGACGTTTGTATGTCAAATAAAGATAAATCATTGCTTATTATTTGCTTAAAACTGACACAGATTTTCATAAGAAATTGCTCTTGATGAGCGTCGTCAAGAAAATTACATTTAAACAGCCTTTAAAAATATTAAAAAATATTGATAGTGTCAAATTCAAATAATACTTCATATCTACCTAAGCAAAAACTGAAGGTAGAAGTAAAGGTATCTGTCATATAATTAAAGTTGTATAAGTAGTATAAACTATTACTAATTAAAGCTATTGATTATTGGGACGGAATTATCAACAAGAGTCCATGTATAAATTGCAATTAACTATGTATAATTCAGTCCATGTTTTATTAAAATCTAGAAATGATTGAGTATCGACAACATTGAGATTTCCGTCCCAACGTTGTGGGTCTGAGGTAATTGCAGTTAGCGAAGACCCGCTGCATCGACAGACGCCGCCGCGTCGCTTACCTTGCCCTATTGGTAAGGAGGGTAATAATTAGGGAATCGATTCCCAAAATAAAAGTTTGTTGGAGGATTCTGCGGCGGTTGCATTGGCGGACGCCCAGCTTGCGGCATCATACCGGGGTAAGAAGGATTGGCACCGTCTACGACAAAAAAAAAACAGCATTCAGTAATAAAACTAAATGTACCTCGCCCACCAAAGATATGTATATCGCAAACGGAATTTTCACAGGTATGGAGAGTAACTAACTGCTACAAAGAGAGAAAGAGAATGAAGTATTCATTGTACATAGTATAAAATAAAGTCGCTTCTCGCTGTCCGTCTGGCCCCATGTATGCTTAGATCTTTAAAACTACGCAACGGATGATTTGATGCTGTTTTTTTAAATATATAGAGTGATTCAAGAGGAACGTTTATAAACCATATGACACATAGATATACACGCGGGCGAAGCCACGGGGCGCAGCTAGTTAGCTAAAAATGGAAAGATAAGGAGGTTACGGGTTCGATTCAAGCCTTGGGACAAATTTTCGAACGCGTTTTTTGGGTATTATCTAGGTATATCAATCTATGTTAATGGATTCAATTAAGTATATCAGTCCTCTAGTACCCATAACACAATTTTGCTTAGCTTGGACTAGATGATGCTGTGTGAATTGTCCTGCATATATTTTTTTTATTTTAATATTGCTGGACAATAAATATCACTACAAAGTATAAAACAAAGTCGCTTTCCGCTGTCTGTCTGTCCCTATACATGTCTACACTACTATGCAACGGATTTTGATGCGGTTATTTTAATAGATAGAATGATTGAAGAGGAAAATTTATAAACTATTTGAAATATAGATTTCCACGAGAGCCAAGCCGCAGGGCGCAGTAGGATATAATATGTTATTCCTCTCACGCAAATGGTACTGCAGAGGTTGGTTGAGATTATGTTTAATACCTTTACAGACATGATGGTATGTGAGACTCACTTAAAGACTCATGATCATTATTGCAAGAAAAGTCTGTCTGTCTGTGATCTTTTCATGACTTAACGGCTGAGCGTATGTTTATCAAACTTGGCAAGAATTACACTCGCCTTGCAAAAATGCCTTCCAAACCATGATACATTTTGGTGATTGACAAGGGCTACGTTTTGTCTTTTTCCTACGAAAGTACTAGATAACTGTTATACAATACTTTACATAGATAGATATTTTAATTTAACAAAGAATTGTAAATGTACTCACTGTAAGCAGGCGCTTGGACGTAGAAGGGCGGTCTGGCAGACGGGCCTTGGGCTTGCATATGCGTTTGCTGCGAGCCGTACGGCCCCGGTCCCGAGATCTGCATAATCGGCGAGGAGGCCGGCCGCGCGCCCTGAGACATCGCCATAAGTTCCATACCAGGATGATACTGGCCATTCGTAGGCGCCGTCGACGCCGGCGTTGGCGGCTGATAGCGCACGGGCTCATACGGCGCCATTGGCATCTGCGTATAACCCGTAGAAGCCACGGCGCCGTCATAGGGCCGAGATGGCGTAGGCCCGACGCCGTCATAGGGACGAGATGGCGTAGGCCCGACGCCGTCATAGGGACGAGATGGCGTAGGCCCGACGCCGTCATAGGGTCGAGATGGCGTAGGCCCGACGCCGTCATAGGGTCGAGATGGCGTAGGCCCAATGCCGTCATAGGGCCGAGATGGCGTAGGCCCGACACCGTCATAGGGTCGAGATGGCGTAGGCCCGACGCCGTCATAAGGTCGCGATGGCGTAGGCCCAGCGCTTTCGTAGGGCCGAGACGTTGAAGGCCCGGCGCCTTCATACAGCCGAGACGGTGAAGGCCCCGAGCCCTCGTAGAGCCGAGACGGTGAAGGCCCCACGACCTCGTATGACAGAGTATTTGATGGTCCGGCCTCGGAGAAAGAGCGGACGGATCCGTGTCCCACAGATGAACTGCGACTCACAGCTGAGGTGTTTCTTTCCGTAGGTGCTGATATAACAAATAATAAATAAACATCGGGTTATCACGTACATTTTGTTTTATTTCCCCAGAGATATAGGGAAAATAAAAAAGGTAGGTACAGTAATATAAGAAAATGACTGGGAATCGATTAGACTTTGTCATTCATTTGGGCTAAATGCAAACCAGTGTCCAGTTGGCGAAAAAATGAAAGTGATTTAATAAGAAACTTGGTGTGTCCAAATGACGAAATAATATGTTTAGTATTTGAGTATTTTGAGTTTCACCGAAACACGTGTCCGGTCTCGGGTGTAGAGTAAAAGAATAACCTATTTTTTGGACGGGGTAGTAAGGGGCCCGGTAACTTAATCGATGTGGAGCTACCGGAAAATGGTCAATATATTTGAGAAAAAACCGCATTCCTATATTTAAAAAAATACACCATGTAATACATTTTTACATTTTACACGAAAACTTTTCAGTCAAATGACCGTTTTCTTGCTAACAGGATTTTTTTAAAATCTATGTATGTAAACTTAACTTAAAATTAAAGATTTGTAGCTACACCGGTTAACACTTTGAGTGCTGAAATCACACGGTATGTGTTTTCTACAAGTGACTAATATGCGTAAATCCACACTAGCGCAGCGGCTGAGAAAATACAGATCTTTGTCACTCAGCACAGCCGTAATATTTTTCGAACGAAACGCATGTGCGGCGCAACACAACCGCTGTGTAGAGCGCAGCACGAATTTTTTAGGTTAAAAAATAGATCGCAGTCGTCGAAAAAAAATCGCAGTCAAAGTGTTAAGGTACAGTGGCGTTCGTTATTAACTTTTTAAATTCAAATTCTACGAATATAGAAATAAATTAAAAATAGAATCTTGCAGTAAAATGAAAATAGCAAGTTGTTTTATATAAAAACAATACATTTTATAAAACAAAACCAAAGGTTATGTAATTACGAGAATTGGAACCTGCCAGGGGAGTCAGCTAAGCTAACGATAACGCCACTAACGAGTAGAATGGGGATAGAAAGAAAAAGGCAAACATTATTAACATTAAAAAAAAACTCAAACGCAAATCAGATCTAAGTTTTCGACAGTTTTCAATAAAAATCTGTCACCTTAACTTGAACGCTTAAATATAATTTGCGTGGTAAACATATAAGAATAATAAAAGAAGAAAGTTATGAAAAATACTTACATTTCTGCACCAAGTCGAGTAAAGTCGACAGGAAATCAGACGAGTCTTTAGCTTTCGTCGGGCGCAACCGGGAAGACAGCTGTTGGAGCAAATCATCGTCTGAAGTTGCAGAAACCTAAAAAGACACAGTAGACATATTAGCATCTACATTATTCACAGCTGCTAAAATAAATTGGAAACAGTCTTTTTATACAGGGTTATTGGTAATTCACTGACACGGCTTCAAATGCAGGTTCTGCCCATCATAACGAACGCATAATGAAGATGCCACGTCTGGGATAGAAATAAACTTAAAACGTTTCCAGAGAAACATCTCGTGCGAAGCCGCGGGCAGAAATTATTTACCAATAACACCCTGAACAACGCTGCAGATAGCGATAACCAACGAATGTTCTTCATTTTGTCCCCAAATTCGGGAGATTCGGTAAGTCCTCACAACGCTAAATCAACGAATGACCTGTGTTAGTTTACAATTAACGCAAAGACACACGTTTTTACTTAAAGTACTTGTAAATAAAATAATAAAACTAATGATTAACAAAGATTATTTAAGATTTAAACAGGTCTAAAGTACGTAATTTTGTATCAAATTTAGGACCTAAATGAATATTGGTGAATAATATTTTAGCTAGTCTTAAGTTTTTTGACAGTCTATGTCAAAAAACTTAAGACTAGCTAAAATATTGTGTACCAGTTTCTGTATGTATCTTATGTTTGTATGTTGACTAGGGAACCACTCAGAGGAAGGGCAGCAAATTCCTTCTTTGTATTTATAACACCTCCACTGAGATCACCAAGCGTGGTTATTATATTGGTTTGCTGTCAAATAAGTCAAAATGAATACTAACCGGTTCCACATCCCTTTTGACGATCATGCCCAACAAAGAGTTGATCAGCGCCGACTCGGAACTGGTATTGGAATTAGTTTGCTAAAACAAAGAGAAAACTTGTTATTAGCGCATTCACTGCCTATCCTCAGCGGTGCGTAGTGCAAGGCCTGTTAAACACACCCGATGTGCAATATGGGTATCCTTAGTTATATGGTACGGCTAAAATGTTGCTTCTAGAATAACTATAAGAAAATTATTAAGGCTTCTGGATCTAGAATAACAATGAGGGATACTTTTATCCAGGAAAAACTCGCGTGAAGCCGCTAGCCGACGCTAGTAGGTTTATTTAGACCGTAGAGCTTAAAATCATGTACCTACTCAGAAATCAAAGGTCAATAACTTTATATTTTCTGTCGGCTCACAAAAAAGGATCAGTAACTTAACGCAACGCCATGAGTGTCCAAGTACAGGGCCTAGCAGTCTAAACCCATTGAATTGCGCAGAGGAGTGAGCCATGGGATTTGGGATGTCATATCCCCGAACCTGTTCACGAGCGCATTGAAAGATAGTTTATGTGTAATATGCTGGACTGGAAAGGTTAGTTAGATAAACGGCGACTACATAGGTACATCTCACAACTGCGATTCGCTGATTAGGTGAACAGTAAAATAAAATAATGTTTGCTAATAGTTTTTTTTTATGTTCAATTCACTCTGATATCTAATACCAGAAGCGGCATAAAGTCCCGAAAAAAAAAGAAAAAAACTCCAGTTTTCGTAAGTGTTGTGTTCTTGTGAGATCACGCAAAGCGCATTGCGTGAACCTTTGATTTGTTCTTTGTAAAGTGACCCGATTAGCTCATGTATGTATATATATGACCTAGACACCGCTCAAGATTATGGCTCGTTTCGTATCGTGTTGTGACGCGTGCCTCTACTGGCGGATTTGTTGCGTAGAATTTAACGGACTCGTAATGGATTGCGTTACGATGTCCTGTGACGTTGTAGAACCCCACGACGACGCGACGATGACTGTGCTACGATAGGGTCCCTAGATCGCTTTCTATAAAGGTTTTTGTAACCTTATTGTTTCACCAAATCGGCGCCGAAGTTTACGTTTTCGTAGATAGCTTCGTATCCGATGTGGCTTGGTTAAAATATACCATTGTGGTTGCCGACAGAAGTGGTATAACCCACGGTCCACAAGCCTTTTGCAGCGGTACAAGGGACTTGATTCCAAACCAAGGATAGCTAACCATATAGGGCCGTTTTCACGAATTGATTAGGTATGGGTTTCTAGTCAATCCCTTGAAAAGCTGAACGTTCTGAGGAGTCTTCGTTTACTCAAGCTCTCGTCAAGGTTATTATGATTTGGGTAAGTTGGTCGAGTCAATGTCGTAAGTAAAGCATCCTAGGTGTTCTACGTCTTCACACCACGGTGTGTAGGCAGGTATGTTTGTCCTGCGCCGTGAGACTGGGACGTTGGAGGCAGGGGTGTACGTACAAGACGCCGTTGTGGAAGCTCCTATATAGGCCAAAGAAAGCGCACTATTGCCTGCAGAGTCAAAGAGCACATACGGGCAGTTTAGAATCTGGCACCTAAGAAGTCTGTCATATCGGCTGGTTCAAACCACTACTGGATCTAATTACACAATCTAGAAATAATGGTACTATGGAAGCCCTTGAGATTACGAAACATAGGAACTTCAACCGAGAAGGTTTCCAATTATCATCATCATCATCAGCCTATAGCAGTCCACAGCTGTACATAGGCATCCGCCAATGAGCACCATAGCGCCCTGTCTTCAGCTTGGGGGCCGTTCAAATATTACGTAAGCAGATTTATTACAATTATTTACCCACACATCCCCCTTGTCAGCAAAAGTAAGCAAAGCTCTTACCCTCTCCCCCCATGCTTACGTAAACATTTTTCAATTATAAATGTTTTTTTTTATTATAATTATAATGTTATAATTATAATTTTAAAAATAGATTTAAAAACGACTTGCTGCTTTTTGGGACAGAAGAATTTGGGACGCAATGTCCCATATATCACTTGTTGATTTTATTATTTTTGCTACTGTCTTTTCGGACACCATTAAAAATAGGTAAATTGTACAGTCAGTTAAAAAACAGGTTTTTATCGAGGCGCGGCGACGGCACAGCAACATGACGAAATAGATGCATAGCATGGTCGCACTCTCCCTGTATCTTTATTTTCTAGCTCTATTTCGCTCTATTTTGCACCTAGGCCGAAGGACAACAATAAAACAATTCGTCTTGCCAGTATGGTCAGTGCAAACAAGGACATGTATCCAGAAAGTTAAAGAAATTACGTGGCAGTTTATATTGTTCTTCATGTTTTTTGGGGGTAAGTTAAATACTTCAACTTAGTTTAATACTCATAATCAGTGATCGGAATAGGTAAAGTATATTAACCTAAAGTTTGAATGTGGAAGTAACACAGAGTTGATAATATTTCTTTTACAATCCCTAGATGATGATATTAATGTTTAAGTCCTGGGATTAAAATATAATGAAATGGACTTTATCTTTATCTACGGTTAAACTAGTAAGAAATTATTGATTTGAATAATCATATTAAATTTTGTGTATTCCAACGGAATTTCCTGGATTTGTTAAAATCTTGACTATTTTATTAAATTTGCCAATTACTTTTTGAGCTTTGAGTATATTCGTAACCAATTATTATGTCCAGGAATCTGATTACCTTTTTAGGGTTTCATACATTCAATTAAAAGGCTTTTTTCTTCTAATTAGGAAAATAAATTCTTGAAAAGTTGGCTTGTTATTGCGCATATTTACTAGATAATAGTGCAATAAAAGGGTTACTTAAAATAACACCAGACCCAGGTAGCTGTGGGGCGGTGGCGGTGTCTATTGTTTCAAATTAAATTCTTGGAAATAATAACTAGTTAGGAATGTTCCTGAACGTTAATAAGTATTTGTTTATGTATAGTTATTTGTTTTTGTATCGTTTAAAAAAAAACAATTCCTGTCAGAACCCTATAAACTGGAATATGGTTCTTCAAATCAATAATTTTCAAGTTATAAAGTCCAATTCATGATTTTTAAATCGCGGTTTTTAAACAGCAATATCATCATCTCGGGATTGTAGAAGAGGTATTATCAACTCTGTTTTACTTCCACACTCGAACTTTAGTTAAATATACTCTACCTATTTCGATCACTGATCATAATATACATGATCATAATATATGTATGTACCTATGTATAGATACCTTAGTATACAAGATGTTGATTTGTACTAAATGCTATGGATGAGACTTTTTGTTTTTTTTTTACATAAATGTAAGTCACCACACGCTCGCAAAGCATTCATTAGCTTTATCACATTATGTTATGTTGCTTAGGTATCTACTTGCTTAAATCTTTTTTCCCTGACTGTACTCAACAACTGCAATAATTTGAAGGTGTCCGAAAAGACAGTAACAAAAAATAATAAAATCAACAAGTGATAAATAGGACAGTGTGTCCCAAATTTTTCTGTCCCAAAAAGCAGCAAGTCTTAAAAACAATACACTGACAGAGGAAATTTAGACAAGTGAATAGCGCGCGGTAAAACCCCCTAATCTGTTCTTAAGCGAGTGCTTAAATGTACCTATGCATTATTTGCGGGAATCCCCGAAAATGCGTTTCGTTTTCAAGCATAGACAATGTGAGGGTTGCCATTCGTGTAAAAAAGTAAATAACTACCGATGACGTAATCATCATCTAGACTCCCCTACCCCCATGTCATCCAAAATAAGCAAAACAAAGTACCTGCAGTCTTTCGCAGGTCCTCATATCACCTGGTCGGAGGGCGCGTGAATGATGATAACGCGATGATAAGGATAAGATGCGCAAGCGATATATTATATTATTATCAAACCCTTCTCCAACAAGTTAACAATTAGAGGAAAAAGTTAAAAAGACTCAATTAAAAGAGACCATTAAAAATAGAGAATCAGACACATAAATATACTTACAGACAAGGGACTTTGGATCGAGAAGACGTCGGCCCACGAAGAGTTTATCGATGACGTCGATGGAACAGCTTTACCCTGGTAATAAAATAATTTTTTTATCTCTTGTCAAAGTTTTTGCCTTTCTGGCATAGGCGAAAACTTTGATAAGTTTTGTTATGCTGAAATTTCAAACGACTTATTTTGTGTACGTTTTCTTTTCATGGTTTCACAGATAGAAAAACCAACTTCTAAATAAATAAACGAATAAATGCAATATAAAATAGTGTAACACTGTTTCGTGTACTTCTACAGATATTTTTAAGTTGTAATCAGTCATGTATGCGTGCGTGCAAATTGCAACGGCGAGTGCATAGCGAGTATTGTTAATATCTTGGAAAACCCGTAATCATAAAATCGGATTATATACATATTTTCCTGGAAGTTAGTGAATAAGAGATCATGGAATGTTTTTTTTCCCCTCTATTATTATAATAGTGAAATCCCGAACAATAATTTCGGAAAAATACCGGTATTGTCCATGAGCCCAAAACCACCATGCCTTATGTTAGTAACAAACAGGGACTAGGGAAACATACACCAGGGCTTCAATAAAGAAAGTGATATTGCTCACTTACACGTTCAACGAACTCTTCTGCTAGGCCGAACACCTGTGGGACCACTATGGACTGGATTAACCGTTTTTTTTGATCGAAGTCATGACGCTTTCCTGCAACTTCCATTCGGGCTTTCTCGATGTCTTTCTTAATGTCGTTGGTTTGTCGAGTATAAAGCTCTAACCTAAAATAGAAAGCACGTATAAATCATTTTGGAAATTCGTTAAATTAGTATAGTGACTTGAATGGAATTTTATGTATGGATTCGAAATGTTTTTATGTAGCAATGAAACAAACAAATTACGTGGCGAATTCGATTTTCTGATGATTGCAAGTAGTTTTCGATTACAATTGTATTCGCCTTTATTCAATAACAATGACGAATCTAACATTTAATTAAATAAGATTCTATGCTTTTCGCAATATTTTGCGACAGCTTTATTAGCAAGCAAAAAATAAACTTATATGCACAATATCTATAATAGCAAAACCAGGTGCTTGATTTTATATGAAACTCGACAAGTAACCGCACTAACATCTTGACCAATCTATGCAATTTGCGTATATTGTAGCTTTCTTTAAGCAGCGGTAATTACGAAGCTTGCACGAGGCAAAAACTTTAGCTTGGACAAAGATAATAGATTGATTGAAGGTAGTTTAATATTTCAAAGCAGTTATTCGCTTTATATAAAGTTAACAATTAGAATATTCCAAACTGTAAAACAATGATAAAATGTTAATCTACGCATTATCGAAACGCTTAATAGGTATCGTGTTAAATATATTGATAGTTGAAAAGTTATTCCGCACGCGGTAAATACTAAGTTTTGCACTGATCCTAACCGATTATTTCGACAGTGCACTATGGGAAAAGATAATTTCATATTTGTAAAATACATTACACATACACGAGAGCGTACGGCTTACCTTCAGGCGGAGAAATTCGTCGCAACTACGTTGACAACGTGTTATCGTTGATAAAAATACTATAAAATGCATTATAATTATGTATAAAACACATTCTACTTAAATGAATGAGTATAAGAAATTAAATTTTAAAAAATTACGTACTTCTTTCGTCGTGCAGCGTGCTTACTCGAATGGTACCCTCCTCCGCAAAATGAACGAGCCGATCAGTCGTTACTTTTTTATATTTAGCGAACGAAGAATGAACAAGTGAACCATGCATGCGTATTATAGGCCCGTTTACATTGGTCAAGTGCGAAGTAGTCAGTAGTAGGGTAAACGAATTTGATACTGGACAGGGTTCGGCAAGTCAGTGTCAAATAATATAAATTTAAGTCAATGTAATACGTGTTATATTTTACACATAACGTTCACATTCAATTATATTACTGCTGCTGAATGGCTGATGTCCTTGCCGTTTCCGGCCAGGGCGACATGGTTTCTATATTTCATACATATCAATTTGGCTGGTTTAGTTTAACACATTAAGGACTAAATGTAGGTGTGTTAGCTGTGGCGATCGTAGCGAAAGAGTCGACCCCACCAATCAGTTCGTGGATGTCGTAGGAGTCGACATACAAATACGTACAAAACCGACGACCACAAAAATGTAAAGGTTTGTTCGACCAATAAATACAGTCTTGTTTGTTATCGGTTATAAAACAGCCTAAGTCCTGTCCTGTCCGTACACTTAATAATAACACTTGGAGAATAAAGTACTGATGTTAATATCTGACTTCGCACTTAGGCTTGCCCAATGTAAACTAGCTATTTATTAAAATTCCTTTGATCAGCTCCTTGTACAAAAAGAAAAGCCAAACTACCACTTACATTATTTTAGAATTAACTTTGTTTGAGTAAATATTTTATTATAGACATTTCTCTATCGCTGAAATCAAAATTAAATATTGACTGATAACTCACTCGATACGCGAGTAACTATACTAAAAAACGGAACCTTGCCAAATTAAGGACTAACAACTGAACATATGAACTTTATCGATTTAATAAGAATATTAATTTTTAAGGGAAAATTAGGCAGTCATAAATTAATCGCTCATTTAACCATGTTTGTTGAATGAAACTTAGCCGTTTTATGGTCAGTGATGAGTTGATGACAGATGCACTAAAATAAAGCGCGTATTAAGATTCATGGTTATAGAAGGTCAAATAATAATTGTTAATTGGCTTGTTTTACTAACAGGAATGTTGTGCTGTATTGTTTGCTTGGACTGAAACCTCACTATGCGAATGAGATAGAAATAACAATTCCCGTTCTTTTCGAAGATTATGATTATTGCGTTATGAGATGTATGTCATAATTATGATAAACCTTGATTCAAGTGAGAAAATATGTGGTATTTTTCGATGTTCGTAATCATTTAGACATCTACTGATATCCCTAAAATTCTAGATATGTGTTGAACCCTCGTTCTTTTATCTACAAAAATTTCATTCAATGCAACTAACGCCAAACTCAGCAAACGAAATATAATAGCACTTTAAAATATAAAATACATATAAACTTTATTATAAAGCAGAAAATATCGGTCAAAAAATAGTATTGTAACGATTTGTTTGTTGTTTATCGCACAGCAATTGCCTAAAAAGACTTGCGACACTTGGAGAAGCCAAGCAGCTCGACAATAACACCAAGTGATTAGAAACTAATCATTACAATACTATCGAAACATAACAAATACACAATATACTTATATGAAATAAAACTACAATTGTCGTACAGTATAAAAGCAGCATACTACAATGTCGATTGCTTAAAATTCGCTGAAAAAGAGACGTTATTAGTGGTTCTCCGATTGTGAACGCGCATTGCTTGCAAAACACTCGCTAATCCACATAGCCCCTCAGCTAACGGTTGGCGAGCGTCCTTTACCTCTTCGTTCAGCTTTATTAAACTAACATGCGAACAAATATTAATAAATCACTAAGATCAAACCTGAGACGCCGCTGCACACATTTTTCGCAGGAGCGTTCATTAGAGGTCTCCGATCTCCGCAATTTGCTTGGCCCGGCTGAGAACAAAACCAATCAGCGCAAAGCGAAAATACATTAGCTAACAGAAATTGACACAACACAGAATAGAATATATGCAAACGATTTCCGTGCAAGCAGCTGTTGCGGATGGTAAATTGCTGCGGGCCCCTGATGTTGCTTCTTTCGCAATACACAACGAAGTGAGTTAGGTAATGTAAATATTCTATGCTTCATAATATCAACTAGGTACCTATTATAATTTTTATATTGTAATGAAACATCGATTCAATGGAACGCATAGTAAACTTTACTTTGAAACTCTTATAATCATCATAAGTATACTTTCAAAACTTCAAGAAGATTTGTCTTAATGCAAAAGTGAATAATGACTTGAGAAAGAGATCCCAATGCCGTCTTAATTAAATAGGTATACTAGCAAAGCTTTTAGTTTTAGCTTGAGCTTGCTTTAGCTCTTTAGCTATTTATGTTCTCACTATGTTGGCGAGATAGGCAGCACGGAAATCGAAGCATTTTATAAATCGTACACAAGAGTTTTTAATAGAACCCCACTGGTAAACTTCAAATATAAATCATAATCTCATACAACAAAAATCTAAATTTAGACTAAAAGAATAATAACAAATAAATACAATGATAATGACTTTATTTTGTTTTGAACCCATCAGTACAGGAGAACTGCCAGAAACCAGTTGCACCATAACATGTCATGGTTTTTACCTACAGGTTCAAAGGTTGATCTGTATCTATGCTAAATTTACTATATATTAATATGCAAGAATGTAGAGTATTTTTTATTTCTAAAATGTGTGTTATTTGAGCAAAATTGCTGTAGGCTACTCTGACAGCAAGTCTAATCAATTATAGAAGTATAATAACATATTAATCAATATATTAGAATATAACTAATCAATATATTGAAAGTCTAGTATTTTTGTTTTACCCATGGAGTTCTAAGCATAGTTCTAGTTATTTCCAACTTGTGCAGCTATAATTTGGTTAGTAATTGGCCTCATTGTGTCTGGTATTGCTAACTTGGATCAGTTTATAATTTATGAGTAGAGATAAAAATAAAAAGTTATAAAATAACAGTTTGTTTGGTCTTTAAAATAATTATAGAATACAAATAAAATGAAATATGATTCAATTTTTATTTATTTTCTCAAAAAACTCGAATGAAACATTAGACATTGACAAAAGTTGAAATGTTGCACTCAAATTATTCCGAGTGTTACATGATTATGCAAAAGTGCATATAAAGACAGACAAGAGGGTTAAACCAATACCAGACTATAAATAAATTTTGAAATTAGATTACTAGTAGCTGTACCGTTACATGTCTTATTCGCTTAAGCGATCTAATAATCAATTTGTTCTTAATCTATATGTAGTAAGTTTAGCAAGTTTTTTTAGTTTATTTTGTTTTATAATGGTTAACACTCTTTTATGACCTATATCGCTGAGCATATTTCTTTGAACTGATGGTGATGGTTTCTGCTCTGGTTTTTATAAATTTATGCTTAAATGTTAATTACCTTCACAGCCATCATTAGGTCTTTTTGTTGGAAATCTTTGAAGTATTGGTGGTGGTGGTCTTGTCGGATCAAATCTGAAAAGACATTATTTATATGATGGTCCACTTGCTTTGTTTATAGGATTGTTTTCCAAACAAGGTATACTTAAGTTCAGTAATTTTGTCAGTACCCAACCATGGTGAAGTGAAACTTGTTATGGTTATCGAATTAGAAAACTGCATGCAAGTTGTGCATTGCACTAGATCAAATACAATAAGATTTATAGAATCAAAGTAATTTATTCAGCAATGGATGAATGTTATGCTAATCTGGTACTGACATTCCTAATAATAATAAGAAGTAACTTACATGGGAAGAAGTGTTTGCTGATTATTGGTAGGTTGATAGTGTGCATTGCCAAAATTAGTTGATGCATGGTGACCTCCTAAAATAATAAAAATATATGTTGAACTGACGATTGACAATGCTAATATGTCAAAATTATCAGAAAATAGATTTTGCCCGAGGATGACTTGCTTGCATTTATAGAGTTGAATACAATCTTTAACTTACCTCTACAAGTACACCTCTGTATAAAATCAGAGCCCCATCTGTACATTAGATGTGATTAATGTAGAAAAAGTAACAAACTCCCATGTATTTTTTCGCATAAAAAGTAATTGTGTGGTAAGTAGATCAAACACCCATCATAATCTCAAAAGAGTATAAAATAACTGAAGTTATTTTAGTTTAGAGAATGATGTAAAGTGTTACATACCTGTGTAAGCAGGGCCAGACATCCGGCTTGATGAAACAGATGATGTTGGAGGCGGGGGAGGTGGAGGAGGCTGCATCGGGGCAGGCATCTGCGGCAATGGGGCAGACCCTGTCTGCATTGGGATATGCATCTGCGACATAGGGCAAGGCATGGGGCCCTGCATGGGACCTTGTATGGGGCCTGGCATGGGGCCTGGCATGGGGCCTGGCATGGGGCCTGGCATGGGGCAAGGCATAGGGCTCTGCATGGGACCTGGCATAGGGCACGGCATGGGGCCTTGTATAGGACTTGGCATGGGGCCTTGCATAGGACTTGGCATGGGGCAAGGCATGGGTCCTTGCATAGGACCTTGGATGCTGCCATTCATTGTGCCGTGGATGGGGCCTTGTATGGGGCTGATCATCAGAGTGGCCGGCATCTTTTGCTGTTGTGTTTGTAGAGGTGAATGTAGCATGGCGCTTGGCTGTGCCGGTGGTGGCGGCGGTGGGGGCGGAGGATGCGCTATGTACTCGTACATGCGAGAAGCTTCAGTTACTGCTGGCTTGCATCCAGAATAGGACATGCTGGCGTAGCGATCTAACAGCACGCGAGGTATCTGGCCAGTTGTCAAAAATATGTTTTCCTCATCTCTACTCGTATGCAAATATGTGCAATCTGGTCGTGTGCAGCCGGTTCGATTCTGGTGGTCATGGCAAAACTTTAGCGTTTCTTTCATTGCTTCGAAATCGAGATCATGACGATAAATACATTTGTTCCCCATGGCGCATATTCCCCATATGAAATCCCTACAAATTCCTGATGATTCCGTTACCGATGTAGCCGATGTAGCCGTTGTCGCCGGACCAGGTGGATTTGCCGGTATATTACGAATTCTCGGATCAGAAGGTGGCGCTGCCTGCGGCGTCGGCTGGCGGCCATGTTGTCCAGCGGTATTCATTCTATCAGAAAGTGAAATATTTATTTTTATCTTTATTTTCTTCATTTTTTATATAAAGGACTTTCACATCTGAAGTGATGCAACCGTCTTGAATTGTCAAACTTACCGATCCTTTATAGCCACGATGACGATCACTGATTACCGTTCTGATAGATAACTACAAGATCCAGGTCTAGTACCACCACCACCTCCTGTCTCGAAGTTCTGCAGTCTTCACAACACTTCTAACATCCTAAAAATGAGAGAGTACAATAAGAAGGTTGGCAGGTGTAAACAACATAATTCATGTTCAATATGTTCTTTGCTTTAATTTTGAATATCGTAAACATCAATTAGATACGAATATTAAAATAAATAACCTTCGAATTAACGTTACACTAACCTAAGGTTTCTTTCACTAAGCGCAGTTCGCGCAGCCGCTGTAGTCTGCCATTTGCAAAAGACTGAACGAGAACGTATGAATGATTGAATGTGAACAGGAATTTCGTTCTCTCTATTATTGCATATCATTCCCTCCCGCGCCGCCGCCCGCCGCCGCCGGCGCCGCGCCGCCGCGCCGCGCGCCGGATGCCGCCCGTCCCCACCCCTCGACTGAAATCGCCCCTAGAAATATAATCTATGGCCAGGCCAGAGGCAGTAACGCCATCTATGGTGACGCCCATGAACCTTTATCAAACGTTCGGCGGCGGCGTTCAATTCAAAGTTCATATTCATTCATTCATAGATTCGTTCGTGGGTGGTGGGGTGTAGCGCTTGCCGACTTGCCGTGCGGTGCGATACCTACGTGGTGGATAAGTAGTATTGTTTATGAATCGTATTTACCGGCCATATGCGTTCGTCTGCACTGTGAGACCTTATAGTATTGTTCTTGAATACGGGTGTAAGTGTCCTGCCTTATACACGATGGCTAACATGTGCCATACATAATGATGACCAATCCCTTAGCAGTTTGCTTTGCTTCGCTCCAGGCCAGTGTGCAGATGTTATGTTAGCAAGTTCTGCAAAATGGTGTCGATCGAGACAGCTTTTGTTGGTGTAATTAAAATATACATATAACATTGAGCATACAAGCTCATTTCCAGGTTAAAAAGTAGCCTACTATCTATTACGGCAATTACTTATTAAGACTTGACTTAGTCCCCGAGATACCATCGGTACCTCCAAACCAAATTTCATTAGGATTTAACTAAGTAACATAACCACTTTGACGTGTGGATGTATGGACGCAACGGCCATAATCACGCCCACGCCACAATTCCTTTGATCTGCGTTGAAAAATCGACATCACACGGATCTAGGGCCTATGTATTGGCCAATACTACACCTACTTAACAAACACCCACACCACACGGTGGTTAATACAATACGTGTCGGCCAACATAATAGCACACTATTTTCCAACCTAACAATACATACGACATAGCCACGTGTTTGATTTGAATAGGTAATCCACAACATGGATTCCGTCGCATCGCGATTCTAAACGGTGGTGCCATAAAGCTTGGCAATACGGACGGACCTTGTCCTATATCCTTCACGAAAGCAAAACTTACATATTTTTGGTGTGTTCCGAAATAAATGATGACAGCGATAATAGTGATCACAAAATATGTTTCACTTCTCTTGCTCAAAAAGTGCAAGTACCTACCTATTATCATAGCGTACTCCATTGGGCGTAAAACACGTATATACGCCCCAGTCTTTAAAAGTACCTATTTTAAACTTATAAATTGTTGCTAAGAATTATCACACCTTTTGAAGACATTCTGCCTCTTACATATAGATTCGACTTTTACACATATTTTCATTTGAATACATTTTTGAAAATGGAACTGAGAGTACGTTTATCATGATTGTTGGATGTTTATAAAAAGGGTTATTCTTTTTAAAGTTAATATATAACTAAATAATTCTGTTAATGTTCCAAGCGTCTAGGTACTCGTACCTGTTGCCGTTATCAATATCGAGTTTCAAAGTCGAAGTTTTTATTTTGATCTTATACAGGGCGTCCCACAGCCATGCATGCCACATGGAGGAAAATTACCTTAAATATTGCAAATAGAAACTTTTACTGAAAGAAGACTTCATTTTGTTTTAAAAACAATTTAATTTGCATTCAAAGATTTTTGAAAAATTGCCTGTCTGAACCAATACTCAAACCCGCCAAATTGTAAAAAAAATCGCACATAATTTAACGACACCGATCATAAGGCTCGATCGTATTTTTTTTTTCCAAGTAACATAGCATCTTAAATAAAAGGAATACCATGAAATTTTACATTAATAATTAGGTACCTACTAGACGTGTGCGCCGATCGGCGTGGCGCACGCCGCCGATGATTTTAGCCAAGCCGCCGCCGCCGACGTTTTCGTCGGCGTCATCGGCGTCACTTTATTTAACAAATTTTGTATGGGAAAATTGACATGGCAAAGCCCAGACACTGTGACTAAAAATGAAATCGACTTTATCATGACGCATGTGCAGCATGATAGCAAGCACATGTTCAGAGATGTCTCAGTGATCAACATGTTCAATACCGGATCTGATCACCAACTCCTCCGAGGCTTTCTGAATATTTTCTGAATATTGCGAAGATCATCTCATTGAATAGGTGATAGAGCGAAACCGAGGGTCCAAAGTATTTACTCAGCAGCTTGGCAGGAACAACCTGACGAAGCTCAAAATTCACAATGGGAGGACTGTATTGTCGAAGCCGGAGATCACCACTGAGATAGAGTATTTCTATGACCGATTATACGCTGCAAATGCCCCTCGTTACCCGATAAAATGACCATGATTCCACGTTTATAAGCCGTTTTCACGAGTGGTCACGAAACGTCTCGCCAGGAGACCCGACGAGTTCCAGCCACCGGAACAGGCCGGGTTTCGCGGAGGATATGGCACCATAGACCACATACACACAGTGAGGCAGGTTATACAGAAGTCCGAAGAGTATAATAAATAAGCCCCTGTGTCTGGCTTTTGTGGACTATGAGAAGGCATTTGACTCTGTCGAAACCTAGGCTGTTCTGGAATCCTTACAGGGATGCCAAGTAGACTATCATTATATCGAGGTGCTGAGATGTCTCTACGAGGCCGCCACTATGAGTATCCTAATACCAGGGACCCATCCAACTCACGGTAGGGTTGGTACGCCAGTTCAAAGTCGCTCAGAGAGCTTTGGAAAGAGCTATGCTCGGGGTCTTTCTGAAGAATAGGATTCGTAACGAAATCATCCGACAAGTTACCGACATTGCTCAAAGAATTAGCAAGCTGAAGTGGCAGTAGGCGGGCCATATATCGCGAAGATCCGGCAACCGCTGGGGTAAACGTGTGCTTGAGTGGAGACCGTGATTCAGCAAACGTAGTGTAGGACGCCCTCCGGCCAGGTGGGTAAAGACAGAGCGCTATGGCGCTCATTAGGAGAGGCCTATGTCCAGCAGTGGACTATTATATGTTGATGATGAACAAATTTTCACACCCACGCCGATTACGCCGATGACGCCGCCGCCGCCGATGGATTTGACGCCAGACGCCGCCGCCGGTCAAATGAGCATCGGCGCACATGTCTAGTACCTACCTAGTAATTATGTAACTTTTTAGGAGTGACATTTTTTTGTGATCATTTTGTATTCCTAGAGAATTTTCTATAACTACCAATAATAAAACTAATAACTTGCCCGCAGGGCAGCTTGTGCCCGCAGGGCAGCTTGTGGCGAGCTGTTGGTGAGTAGCGACACCACGGGTACCGAGTGCTCCCAGGGAAGTTCCTGGTTCTCGTCTCCGCTTGCGGAGTGGCATCCCAAGGGAACCAGATCCCCACCTCTTGCTTGCCTTCATTGGCCGTTCTGAGTGGAGTCGCGAGAGATGCATCTTAGGATGTAGACTCGGGGGTGGAAGTATCTAATGGCGTAATAGCGAGGAAACCCGCTCACGGGCAGTCTTCGTGATGGTGAAATCGGGGCCGCACCTCTCAACACCCCTCAGTCGTTTGCGCCGATGTTGTTCCTCTCCGGTAATTTACGCCGGCTTTTTAAGGAACCCATCCAGTATTCGGCAAGCCACCGTCTGCCACTCTTAACATTATGATTAACTTGTTTATGGCAGATGTCCGCAATCTCTCCTATAGCCCGATTACCCAGTCCACCCATCCATCATAATAGCCTGGTTTTATTTCTTTCATTTTTGTTTGCAATAGTCTCTACACTTGGCGGATACCATCTTCGGGTGTATTATATTGTGCACCCGAGGATGATACCCGCTATGTGTAGCCATCGCCTTTAGATTAACTCTCTCAAAGGGCCTCTGTGCTCTTAGCTTCGGCCCCACGCAAGCCTTCCAAAGGACCGGGTCACTTTATGGCCAGAGATCATGGTAATGAGATACATAATATTATTGTATGGAAACTCTTTTGTTAGGTTGTACGCCTTTTATTATTATAATTATTTAGTAACCTTTGATTTTGTATCTGTAGACACGATAATAATTTGTTGTGGTTGTGTTGTTCAGTGTAGTTCTTTCAGATTATTTGCAAAAACTGACTACAATTCTTAATAATTAAAAATTAATAATATCTTCTATCATAATGGTTCAGACAGACTGGCGAGAAATATTGAGCTTCTCACAGCGAGAGCTCGGACAGGCTGATAAAGAGAAACTTTGCGAAGGTCTATGGATGGAAGCGGACGATATTGAACTCAACTTTTCAGATCTGAAAATACTGTTTAGGCTCGCTCTAGATATCTTAAATACTAAAACGAGCAGTTATGTTCCCATTTTAAATACCCAAGTGACATCCTTTATCCTACTTAATATTATAAACGCGAAAGTTTGTAAGTATGGATGGATGTTTGTTACTCTTTCACGTAAAAACTACTGAATGGATTTTAATGAAACTTTACAATAATATAGCTTATACATCAGAATAACACATAGGCTATGGCACTTTGCCACATGGCAATTTATAAAGATATATTGTAGGTATATTATCCAAAATACGGTCCGCTAGTATTAAATATTTTGATAGACATAGCGTAGGGACCTGAGTGAAGCATTTGCATGTTGGAGAATGGTCTATCTAGTCCGTTACATAGGGGTATAATGGGGTGGTTGTTGGTATGGTTTGTTGTATGGGAGCACTCTTATATGTTTATTTTATTCTGCTTTTTAGAAGGTACTTACATACATACCTATTTGTTTTTATAGCGGCAACAGAAATACATCATCACATCAGTGAAAATTTATAATAATTTAATGTCTAAATATCGGTTCATGAGGTACGGCCCGTTGACAGAAGGACACCGGAGTCTAAGTAATAGGGTAGGGTCCCGTTTTATCATTTGTGTACAGAACCCTAAAAAGTATGCAATATGAAGGTAAATTTGATTGTTTTATTTTCTCGCAAACGAAGTGAAAAGTGCTTAGCGTTTTCCCTGGGGCCAAACCCACCCATTGTAGGCATCATTGATTGTATATTATATACCTAAGTTTGTCTTGTGATCCTCGCTACGCTCGGGAGTATAACAACCTGCTATTGTATGTTATATTAATGGGGTGGGTTTGGTCTCTTGTGTAAAAATAGACCTAATACCTATTGTGTTTCAAATTAGATATCATGATACCTACTGACAGTTGTGTAGGTACTATCATTAATTCGGAACGGTGGTCCTCAGTAGGAAACACCTTCTGTGAGCGCTTTGAGAATTCAACCAAATCTGTGAGCGCGACAACCGAACCTCTACTCCAAGCAAAGCAATGAACGATCGTCCTGTTTGACGTCTATCAGTCTGGCAGTCATCATCAATAAATAAAGCCAAATGTCATATTTTTTGACAGAGCTCTCACAGTAACACACGTTTTGTAGTTGTAGTCTACTCAGTGTTTTTCAATCTGTGGGTCCCGACCCCTAAGGGGGTCGCGAAGCCTTATTCGGGTGATCGACGGCAAAAGAGAAATGACAAGGTTCTACACTACAATAAAAATACAATATCAGTGAGAAGGATGTGCTTGTTTATTTTTCAAAACATTTTCAAAGCAAAAAACATTTTAAAATAGCACCACGCTATTTTAGAAAAGTTTATGATTAAATCATTTTCTAGTAGTAGTCTGTTTCTCTTTTTAGTTTTAATGTCCACCATTGAGGAGAAAGTTAGTTCGCACAAGTATGAGGTGGCAAATGGTACTAATGATTTTAGAGCTTCCCTTGCCAGCTCTGGATATTATTGTTTTCTTTTCATCCAAAACACGTCAACACTTTGCGAATGATATTCCATTTTCAACAAGCCGTCGTCAGAAGCTAAATCTACAAGTTTTTCCTTCAGATTTATAGCGAGATCTGCCAATTCTATTGACCAAGAAAGGGACCAAAATCCACGTACGCCCATTGTCAGCTTCAGAGTGCAAGTATGTTAATAATTTCTCTTGCAAATTATGTAAGCTCTGTATCATAGAAGGAATGTAAGCCTTTGTTACAAGTGATTGGGTTGTTGCATTATCATCAACAGTCTTCTGAACACACGGAAAAGACTCAAATATATTGTTTTGCAGAGAAAATCGTACCAAAATAGAGAAAATCGTAAACATACTAATTTAAATTAATAAAGTTTTGTCTGTATATGTCTTAAGGGGGTCGTGAGAATTTTTCATCCTGTAAAGGGGTCGCGTATACAAAAAGATTGAAAAACACTGGTCTACGTTGTAGCATGGTCGTTGGTCGGTGTTATTTCAAAATGGCGCATGTAACGAGTCACACTACAACACTACAGGGACAATAGTTGTCGTGTCGCACCATGGTTGGTAGGTAGGTACCTATTACATTATACATACATACGGAACGTGTGTGAATGAACACGATGACATGACATCCAGATCGAGATGAGAATTGAGATTCTTTTGTAACACACTCATTCATACCTAAGTATATATTTCCGTCATGTTAATGTAATTTATTAGGTGTACTTATAACCAGCGATGAGATAAAATTTACTCGTCCCTGCTTAAAACTATAATCAGCTTAGATGAAGTATTATACGTATTCCTCTCAACGATTTAAATCTTTGATTCCTCTAACTAAGATAATCTGCCATAAATGTAAGTTTTATTTAGTCATTTCAAATATCACCGGTTTAAAATTACCTATCCTGGTTTTGTTATCATTCAAATTCCTAATTATTGTTAGAGTAATTTATTCTTAGAAATTATTCCCTAAAAAATGTTTTGGTTTGTGTTGTGTTGTTTTTCTTTTGCTTCCTAGTAGGTAGGTAGCTACGCTTGTACATACCACGATACTCTAGTGACACTGGTATCGCAATAAGTTTTTATAGAAAGCGACAGAATAGCGATAAATTTCAATGCATTTTGCGATTACTCGAGGAGGTGAACGACCTGAACTGAACCTATTGCCACTTTATTTGGCGTTGGCACTCCCTGACTGACTGAAGTCACTATTCGGCTCGGCATAGTCTCAGTATATATACATATGCATAGTCATCGTCAGTCATCGCTAATCACGAGTCTCGTTCGAGGTCATATCAATAACTATAATATTATAGTTGACTTCGGTTTAAGTAGGTAGTTACCCAATTTCCTTATTTTTATGCAAAACTAGATACCTAGGTACCTAGGTTTCTAGTCTGCTGGTTTTGTAGTGGTAGGTTCTGCCATAAACCAAACTATACTCCGATTTAGAATCCAAGATATTTTATGTCAACATAGACATTTTTGAATGAAAAGTTAACAATAACAGAAAACAACGAGGTTATCTTTAAAAACTAAAACACAAACTTCAACAATGCATAATCTCACATGTGGAGTAAAAAAATGTTTAAAAGAATTCGAAAATTAAAGATTATATGAATAAAACCTTAAATAAAACGATGACTGAAAGCTTTCAAAAACAAAAATGGTTTCAAGCTTCTATGCTGAGCTTCGATGATACCAATGTCGTTTAATATTTTCCACCAATATTCCTTGGGTTTTATAATCCCTTTTCCAGGTTTTTTAATCGGAGTATAGGTAGGTAAATGGATTTAGACTTACTTTTACCACCTACCTACCCATTGAGCTGGATCCTTTAGATAGTATTAGTTTTAATACAATACAAAAGTAGGTATTAGGAAGGAACCTATAAAATCGATTCTGTGTGTGGATTGGATACTAAAATCCAAGCTCCAGCTCAGCATCAACTAGCTAGTACCTACTATGTGCCGAGAAGGCAGTTTTATCCTAGTTATTCTAAGATTTTATCCATATGGCGTCAATTACCCACTTTTCTTTTGGTTCAATGGCCGCCTGTTGACATCGTCCTAGGTAAGTAGGAACCTATCTACATCGACCTACACCGTAATTGAAACTATCCGCGTGATTCATACTAGCACACTAATATTATAAAAGCGAATGTTTGGATATTTTGTTACCTCTTGCCAAAACCCTTGAGCGGATCGGGCTGAAATTTACAGCTCTAGGCCTGGAATAGAACAATGTTTTACCCCATAAATCAGTTCCCATGGGATAGAAATAACCTTAAGCAAAGGAACGCGTGCGAAGCCACGGGTAGATACTAGGAATACCTATCACAAATTCGAAAGTAACTTTCGTCTGTTAGGTATATTATACAACTTTTCAACCCTAAACGGCTCAACTTGGCAGGGTGGTAGATGGTATCTCGGGGACGGTATATTGACTACTTTTTAACCGACTTCAAAAAAGAAGGAGGTTCTCGATTGTATTTTTGTTATGTTTGTTACCACTTTAGACTGGGTGAACCGATTTTGATTATTCTTTTTTATTTGAAAGTTGGTGCTTTCCATGTGGTCCCATTTTAATTTTATCCAGTTCTGACAATGGCATCCATGAGAAAACCATGTAAGTCTTAAAGTTGCATTAAGTATTTGCGCGCGCGATAAATAGACGATGATTTTTTTTTAAAACCATTTTCATTATTTAGTAATTTTAAAGTGGGGTAGGTAATAGTTTATTAAAACACGTCAAATTATTTTATTCCAAAAACAACATGGGAAGCCGCGGGCAGCGGCTGTCTGTCCGTCCCTATGTATGCGTTTTGTGGCGAGATGTGAGCAATAGGCCTATCATGGCCGCCGTGATACGAAAGCCACCCAAAGCAAATAAAAAAAATATGTATGCGTACGTATACTCGTAGATCTTGAAAACAAACGGATTTTGATACGGTTTTTTTAATAGATAGAGTGATTCAAGAGGAATATTTATAAACCATTTGACACATATTTCCACGCGAGCGAAGCTGGGCGCAGCTAGTATAATATGTAGCAATAAATCAACTAGCATCGGCTTGCGATTTAATCAGGATAAAAAGAAGGTAGCCCACGTCCATCCTACGTCCAATCTAGCCATGATGTATCTTTATGGGGAAAAGGAAAAAAGGGGTGGGTTGTATGTATTAAATAAAAAATGTTATGTATCTAGGTAATAAAATATAATGTATTCAAAAACCTTAGTATAAAGCACCACATTTGCACATTATTATAATCTTATAAACCGCCAAGTTATAACTTGAACTTCGTCATAATAAATACCTACGTTAGGAATGTTTTCAACAGTTTGTATAAACATGGAATAACGTTTTTGTAATAAATACAATAATTTCGCATTGTCCTCATTATCATTATATTTGTTATAATTACGCATATAACTACCAAAACCCAAAAAAAAATCTTTGTACACGTAATCGTGTCTATAGAATATGACACAAGGAAGGCATTCTAGAACGCTTACTGCTAATCTAAACTTAATGAATATGATGGATAAGTGATATAATAAACTGGTTTCTGCCGGTGGCTTCGCATTGTGTCTATGGAGACGTTTAAAGATTATTTCTATTCCTTTCAGTAGTTTTGGCGTGAGGAAGAAACAAACATCCATCTATCTAAACTTTCGCATTTATATATGAAAAGCGGACCCGACAGACGTTGTCCTGTCTAAACTATGGATATTGATTTCGAATTGGTTACATCCTCTTTGACGATATTTGCAGCACGCATTCTGTCAATGTTATGTCAAACGCCATAAGGTTACCTACATCAAAAAAGTTTGAATTGTAAAAGCGCTATGGTTACATAATAAATTGAAACTATAGTAGAATATTTTCTATGATAACTTCAGATTGATTATTATTTAATTGTATAACTATATTGTGTTTTAACCTTAATCTGACTATATTTTAGATTAACAGTCTGTAATTAGTATAATTGGCCTATGGCCGTTCTGATTACGTAAATAAATAAATAAAATTAGAAATAATTTAATATGGTAGTTAAGTATTCTTAAATTTTCTAATTTTCCGCGCAATTTTCTCATTTTTTTTTCTTTCATAAGAACCTTCTCCTGACAATAACAAACACAACAAAAAAAGAATTTGCGAAATCGGTCCAGCCGTTCACGTGTGATGCCGTGACCAAGGGAAATAGGGATTCATTTTTATATATACACAGTTGATATAACAGTATGAATCTATGAATCAGAATCTATTGTAATTTCAAATTCTAAATGACAATGTACTTCGAAATTAACAAAAGACTGTCTATACCTTAGAGAATTCAACCGTCTATTCACACTTCGACACACGACTTTCTATAAACAAAATACTGTTTATATTAAAACAAAAGAGTTTATCGATTACAGAAGGTCTCTAAATAAAATATTAGTTAAGCCTAAGTTAGTAGTGTTAAGATTCGGCTTGCTTTAACATTTGATTTCCTTTTGACCCACACTGAAACAAACTTCCAATAAACTGTAGTTTATTTAGACTCCTGTGGAATGTAAGTGATTTATTATTAAAATCAACATTAAGTCGATAAACTCCAACACGACTATTGAACTACTGGAAATGAAGAAAAATAATTTTTAATTCCGAGCATGATGTACCACCGCTTATATTACATTCACTGCCATGCATCCGCAGTGGGAATGAAACTGTTACAGGGAATGAGGTGTTCTTTTACCAGATATTCGGGCTACATTTAAATTGACAGAATACATGATACGCCGGCAACGGCGGACTATCTTTTAGAAGAACATGTAAGTTTTTCGTTCTAGAATACGCTCCATAGTGCAGGAATGTTGGGTTTAGTTGTTGTAGGTACTAGCGGAGACGTTTCCTCCGTGGCCGGTCCAGTTTGTGTGCACGAAGTCTCCCGGCTTCGACAGCAGCTCGTACGTATGAGCACCGAAGTAGTCACGTTGGGCCTGTAACCAAGTCATTCAAATTTTCACTTATTTATAAAGAATTTGTTGCCCGTGGTGGTCGCGGCGAATGGAAGCATCCAACTCAGCTGGATATCGTAAAACCCGACTAAGGGATCAGATGAAGGGCAGAAGCTTCCTTCTGATGTGTATTATGAAATGAGATAGGTACTCCATTATTCTGTGCTAGAAGTAGAAAAGTAAAATATCCATATTTTATTTGTATACAAATTACCCTCTTTAACTAACACCTCCACTGTGGTCACCAATGCGCCTGCCAAGTGTGTTTATTATGGCATAGCCCTCTTCGTTTCCGGAGGTATTTTTAGCAGAGGACGTTTTATGAAGTGAAGAGCGACAATCCCCAAGGTTTAACTACCACCCAGATTGTATGACGGTATCGTGCGACCGCTTGAAAAATTAATTAGAGATTACGTGGCCAACATATAAATTTTTCTTAGAAAAAAATAGCTATAGTTATGGTTAGCGAAATAAGTTTTGATTTCGCTTCGATTATGTGCGACTCTTCTTTGTATGCGCTCTAGGTAGATGTAACCCTATTACTAAACCCGTAGAAGATTATAAGCGATGTACTTTACCTGTAGTAAGTTAGCCGGTAGCACGGCCGCGCGGTATCCGTCGTAGAAAGCCAAGGCAGCAGAGAATGCCGGGGCGGGGACGCCCACTAGTGCAGCCTGCGCCACAACCTGCCTCAAAGCGCCCTGGCTGGAAGCAATCCTCTCGCGGAAGTAAGGGTCCAAGAGCAGGTTACTTAGCTGAGGGTTTTTCGTGAAGGCGTCCTGGGAAATGATTAGGATTAGTTTTAAGTTAGTTACGGTGTTTTGAATCTTAAATGGTCTTCTTGCAGGCAACTCCTAAACCCGCCAAGGGAGGCGGCCTCGTCGGCACAAAAAGCTGGTGGCATGGATGGCGGCGGCTCGGCCGCCTGGCTGTTTATTGATACCTACTAACAGTCCATAACTATATATAGATACACGCTATAATGATAACAGCCCTAACAGTCATGGTATCGTAGCGCCCAAACTGATATAATTAATTTTTGATTGAAAGGTCGTCGCCGGAGGATTTTAGTGATATAAAAGGTACGTCATATCATAAGTAATCTTAGCTATATTCGATAAAAATTGATCAAAAATAGTTTGTTCATCTTGATCATTCAATAATCGAGATAATAAGGACAATCGCAGGTTAAAAAGTAATGAGTATGTCGGAATTATAATTTACCACGCAACTAGGTATTTATTTAGGGACGTGGGAATGTGAAATATCGAGCTGCAAGGAAACCCAGGATCCCCAAACTTTTGAATACAAAAGGACAAAACAAAAAAGATACTGTATAGGTAGAACCTACCTACGAGAAAATAACCCTTGTCTCATTTTCTGCCATCCGTTGACAAAAGATTTAGCTGGTATAAACCATTGTTCGTTGCCAGTCCTTTTGCCTGGACCCTATTCCTAAAACATTTTCTATAGCTTACGACCCTTATTAAAAATGTAGGTACAAAATCTGTGATCCCATCCTGACCCATCGCTTGAAAAAAAGGTATATGTACCAAGTACATAAACTGTTTGAAATCTTTGGTAATGCGTCCTTCTACTTAGTAACAAGGATCAATGCGCTACCTGATTATGCGTCACGGTCAGGCCTTTGGGACCCGGCCCCGAAACAACACGACCCTCGTTCCTTATACATTTGCACTCACGGAACCGTTTCTCACTTTATTTTAAGAGCGAAACTCTCCTGCATGGATGCCTCTAGATTTTGCATTCCATCGGATCATATTTTTTGTCACAATCCCTTAGTAGGTATAGGGTGCTGGTCTACAATGCACCAGGTATAAAGCTGCGCATGCAATGTGGTGATTAAACAAAGGAACGCTGCTTGCATCAGGTACCAACCTAATTTAAGGGGTATGAAACAATTGAGCACAGTCAACATCGATAGTTATTACAACTAATAAAATAACGGAAGTTAATGGCTTCATATTGCCACATACCTACCCCAGTCCCCTAATAATTAGACCGATATCGACAGTCAAAACACGAAACAGTAAGTATACAATAAGTAAATGTACCAAAATAAGTTGTCAAAAAGTCGTTGCAAATGAGTATCATCAAGGCATACGATATTTTCGTGTGCTTGTTCGAAAGATAAGCATAACAAAAGTCTCAGTTTCAAGTTTTCTGAGTAACTATTAACCCCGCCACGGGTATAGTATGTAGGTATATACCGCCGCCGCAAAGGTTGCTTATCTGTAAGATACATTTCGCAGAATGCTCCCAGCAACTTCCCGACCTGATTCCACCATTTCCCTTCTACTCCTGGACGAGCAGACGGACGGCGCAATACCTTAATTATCTGGTATTATTATATTGTAAATTATGGGTTTATATATTCCACTCGCAATAAGCGGTTTTCCTTCACCTTCATTATACGCACCGCTAAGGAATGGAACTCGCTGCCTGCTACTATTTGTCGGCCAGTTACAACTTTGGTAACTTCGTGATACCTACACCGTCGGCCACAACTTTGCTTTCCATCAGAAACCTATTGATACGTCAGGATATTTTTTTCTAGGTATTTATTTAGTTAATAACTTTTAATCTACAATATTTAAAAGTAAGTATTTACGAGTACGTAATAACTCTTTAAAGAGGGTAATTTGTATACAAATAAAATATGGATATTTTACTTTTCTACTTCTAGCACAGAATAATGGAGTACCTATCTACTTCTGGTATCTAGGTGCTATTCCATTTTTTATTTTCTAACCCCTGATGTATGCCTTATTATTATTAAGCAGACATAAAGGATCAATCATCACGTCATCATGCTGGACATAGGCCTCCCCCAATGAGCGCCATAGCGCCCTGTCTTCACCTTGCCGCATCCAGCATCAACCTGCAGTCTTTCGCAGGTCGTCATCCCACCTGGTCGGAGGGCGTCTTACACTACGTTTACCGAGTCATGATGTCCACTCAAGAACACATTTGCCCCAGCGGCCGTCGGTTTTTCGCGAGATATGGCCGGCCCACTGCCACTTCAGCTTGCTAATTCTTAGAGCTATGTCTATAACTTTGGTCTCTGTCGGAAGTATTCGTTACGTTCGTCCTTCAGAGAAACTCCGAGCATAGCTCTTTCCATAACTCGCTGAGCGACTTTTAGCTAGTGGACCAGCCCTATCGTGAATGTCCAAGTCTCAGCTCAGTAGGTCATAACGGGTAGGACGCACTGGTTGAATACTTAATGGATCTATAAATCTTTATAAATATATATTTAAGTAATACTAATAAGTTATTACACTTATTACTTAAATACCTACTTATAAGTTATAATAATGGCCTGTCATTGTTTAATGGAATACCTATTATGTTATTAGTAATCAGATCGAAACCTGAGTGGAGAGAAGGTAGACTATTAGATAACACAACCTTGAAATAACACATTAGAGAGTCAGTATCACCAATGTCAGAGAGGTCATTTTATAGGTAGCACGCGGTAATCAGCTCCGGTACTAGATCTCGCGTGGTATAGATAAAACGACGCATGTAGGAACAATGTTAATCACTCGGTAGCTTGGACCTCACGTCGGAAAAAAGTCTTAAGGGGCCTCCGGAGGGACGAATTCTTCATACGAACGTAATACCAAAATTATTTCCAAGTCAAGCATATTTCCACTATAATATTGTATTATTTGTATTTGAATAGTATTTATCTAGGTTCCTAAATAGTATTTTTTTTTTCAAAATACTTACCTAAAACTAAATGAAAGCCAATCGCATTTTGCACATTTTTATGCGAAAATGGACAAGTTTTCTTGCTGTTTGCTTCGTATTAAAAATATCAGTATCTTACGTTATATTTATTAAGGAACATAGCTTATATTGTCTAGTTACAGAATAACAATACTTTGTGAAGAATTCAAAAGTTTTCTGTCATAATTTTTGGTATTACGGAACAAACCAAATATTGAACGGCTAATATTGCTATCGTGCACGCATGGGGCGCGGCGCAAGGGTTAAACAGGGACAGCGATATTCGGAGCGATTTTTGCAAGCGAGGGTCGCCGGACCCTTAATTCCACGAGACTTTTGCTGCAATAAATAATCAATCCCCAATTTCTATACCCTGGTCTAAAAAGCGATAAAGAAAAATACCTCGGCTTATATGGTTGAATGAAAAACTAACGTGGAGATGTTATATCAATCACGTCGAATCAAAGTTAACGGCCTCATTATTGTCATAACGCTAAATAGCGTAATGCATCCCAGCCAATGCACGCTCAATTATTTTTATTTCGTTAGTTAAATCGCTTAAATTATCTTATTTCGGAATCTGAGGCAAAAACAAATATAAATCCTCTCCAAAGAACACAAAACAAAACTGTATCATTATAAATACCTAACAAAACAACAATACTGTATCATTATAAATACCTAACAACACAACAATACTGTATCATTATAAATATCTCTAACCTAACCTAACCTAACAACACAACAATACTGTATCATTATAAATACCTAACAACACAACAATACTGTATCATTATAAATACCTAACAACACAACAATACTGTATCATTATAAATACCTAACAACACAACAATACTGTATCATTATAAATACCTAACAACACAACAATACTGTATCATTATAAATACCTAACAACACAACAATACTGTATCATTATAAATACCTAACAACACAACAATACTGTATCATTAAAATACAAATAAAAAGAAAAATCCTTACAAATTTAGAAACAAATAAATACTATAATTAGCTAAAGCACGTACTGATTCGGGCAGGAAAATAATTGTTTATGAGGGAGTGCAGTTTAATTTTATTCCACTAACCTTTTCTGTCAAATATTTAATCCCGTTAAAATGAAACCACACTGTCTATATTCCAAGTTATGAAATTGCATACAGACTATGTTAGAAGGAATGGAGGATTAGCTCATACTTAGCGTTGTAATGTAATTTTACTTTATTATAGTAGGTATAATATATAATTCAACATGCCCGACCATATCTTAATTCCCAAAATGTTGTGACATCGGACAATGTGTGGATTATAATAAGTTAGGTACAGTTTTTCTGTCAACTGTCAATAACAACAGCATACGCGTCATCGTCAATAAATTCTATGAAGCGCTTTAGCTGCAATAAACGCCATCTAGCGACAAGGGTCAATCATTATCAATAGGTAAATAACCATGTATTAGACATATAAGAGATATGAACATACTAGTGGTTTCTTTTTCACTTCTTCCACTAGTGGACAAAAAATTGAATTGAATCTTATTTGATAATAATTTAAACTAAAAGTATGACTTGTCTAAGTGCTTATTTTGTAAGTCTAAAGAAAATAAAATATTTTGAATTTGAATTGAATTATGTAAACACTTTTGTATGCATCTGTACTTTAAAATGTATGAAGATGTTTAGATCCAAATATGCTTAAACCACAGGATCTCTAGTTCTGGCCTTTATAGCACAACTGGATACTGTGTGGAGTAGATAATTGGCAAAATTAATGATTCAAATATCGCTACGTTTTCCTCGTAAGAGGGGCTGCCAGCAAGCAGATAAACTAGCTTCCACTGTGAAAGACCTAAATAGTTCCTAAATCACTGAAGCAGTATTTATCTGACCTAAGGGCTCCGGAAGAACTAACTATGCACTATTTATTGGCATAGTTGAAATCAAATTCCATGGCAGGTCAGCGAACTTGACGGACACTCTTACATTATATTATAATTTATAATACAGCCTTTTCCGGAATAACAAGTAACTTTTATAATAATCCATGTTAAGAACTACATTTAATGCAAATTATCAGTCTGATCCGTTCAGTAGTTTTTGCGTGAAAGAGTACCAAACATAGATAGATAGATAAATAAATAAATAATGCTGGACACAATTCACACAGCATCATCTAGCCCCATGGTAAGCAGAGCTTGTGTTATGGGTACTAGATAACTGATATACATAATACAATACATTACATAGATAGTTTTTTTTTTTATTATACATAGAAAACGACCAGAACACCCGGAACAAATATCTGCAGATCGTACACACAATTGTTCCGAGGCGGGAATCGAACCCGCAACCTTCAGCGTCGCAGGCGGACCTTCGCCCACCGCGCCACATCGGTCGTCGATACAAAAATATTTGTACTAAAAACACACACATACAATTAACATAGAGATACAATCTTAAACAATAAAGGTAAGTACTTAAATACAGGTAGTTCCAGGCCCGAATAAAACATACGCTTTACTTTTTATCCCACAAGTCAGTTTCCATGGGATTCAAATAACATGGAGGGCCACAGGGCAAGTTTTTCTATAATGCATATCATATCGAAATTGTCCATGTATGTGTGTGTACCTCTAGTTTCTAGTAGGTATTGTAAATGAGATTTGACCAACCTTGATGTTTCCGAGGAAAGCGCTTCTGATGATGCAACCGCCGCGCCACATGAGTGCGATACCGCCGTTGTTCAGTTTCCACTTGTTGGCCTAAAATTGGAAAAATAATATTTTTATTTAGTCATCAACTTTAACAGCTACCTGTGTATTACATATCACCTTCCCAGCGATCACCGATCTGCCTGCCAAGTGTGGTGATTCTTGCAAAATCGTCAAAATATGTGTGCTGTGAGAGAAACTTACAATAGCGGCTTCCCTCAGCAGCATGAAGCCTTGCGCGTATGAGATGAGTTTGCTGGCGTACAGAGCTTTGCGCAGATTCTCCAGGAATTCCTTCTTATCGCCCGTGAATTTGATGGAAGAGCCGGGTAGCGCTTGGCTCGCTTTTACACGCTCATCTGTGGAAGACATATTTTAACATGACATGAGGTTTTGGTCTGCAGTTTATCAAGCGTTTCGGTGGAAAATTTACAGACCGCAACAACCATTTATTATAAAACATTTTTATTATGATTCGTATAAACAGTTTACCGCAGTGGTGAGCATATACTAGCGCCACCAGCTATAATAACGATATCAAGGGAATTATCTATAAATCTATGGTTAAGTTTGCGATACTTCATAAGATTTTCTAAATGGTATTAATTGTTTTGAAAAAAAACTAAAAACCGACTTTGCATAAAAAAGGATGCAAAGTCGGTTTTTAGTTTTTTTTAACACTATTTTTAAGTTTTGCGGGACTTGTATTAATACCCTGGGAATAAAATTAATATAATGCTCTCCTAGGGATCATTTTCTATACAATAGCGAAAGAATTTTCAATTCGGTCCATAATTCACGGATAAATCGACGAACATCCACAAAAAAACACATACATACAGCCTGTTGGAGGAGGTTCTATGATACCTCCTTTTTTCGAGGTCGTTTAGAATGAGTATTGAATATCAAAGTGCTTTATTTCCTTTAGACAACACAGGAATCTTGGACACGTCACAGAATACAAATAACATAAGTAAAACTGGGCAATAAAGTGATCACTTTAATTTTTAGTGCACTTCAATCGTTTTAAGTTAAAGTAAAGAAGCGAACAAGAAACCTTTACCTTGTTAGGTTGTTCGTTTTCGAGAACCTCAAGCTTTTTTATAGTCTATGTATATAATCCGATATTTTGTAATAAGCTTTTTTAGAAAGGATGTGTTTCACAATTATTTAAATTTATTATTGACTAGCTGCACCCCGCGGTTTTACCCGCGTGGTGATAGATATTTTGGATAATATACAATATTGTAGCCTATGTGTTATTCTGATATATAAGCTATATTATTGTGAAGATTTATCAAAATCCATTCAGTAGTTTTTGCATGAAAGAGCAACAGACATACCTATCAAACTTTCGCGTTTATAATATTAGTAGGATATTGATACTGTGTCTGTAGTTTACCTTTAAGAGCAGACAGGCACCTAGCGAACACAGCCTCCCCTATTAGCGTGACCGGGACTCCGTACTCCAAAGCAGCGATGCCAGTCCACTTGCCCGTGCCTTTCTGGCCGGCCGTGTCACGGATTTTAGGAAGTAGGTATGTGCCTGAAAAATACGGATTATTTACAATTATTCAATTAGAATTTTAAAGATCTTTATTTATAAACGTATGGGCGCTATGGCGCTCATTGGGGGAGGCCTATATCCGATTTTGATCAGAACTGGGGAATAAAGAAACATTTTCGATATGTATTGTTTAATTTGACAATTTTGCCTTTATATTAATTAGTACTATAATTCTTCTTTGGTTTTGCTGCCAAAAATGCAATCCTATTTTTGTTTTTTCCATGCATTTATTTGTCCCTCAGAGGTTTTCAAAATTTATTATGCTGTCTTCTGTACAACTTGAACTTACCATCATTATTCTTATATTTGAGGATATCCCTCGTGATTTCGATCAGGAACGAGTCAAGATCACCCTTGTTCCACTCTTCAAAGACCTGCGCCATCTCCCCTTGTTCTAGACCTGTTAATTATCATCTTTAGTTAGGAACATTATCGCTCATAAACAAAATATATTTTAAATAAAATTGCAACGAAAAAAATAGAGACAAATTATAAACTTGTGTCAATTTCCTAAAATCTAAGCCAACAGCAAAAGGCAGTGGCCTGTATTCTGGTATCATTATCATGTTTATGTTTAATGGCAATATATGAATCAAATTGGAATCTCGAGAAGATAGCTCGGTGCCTCTTAGAACCATCAAAAGACTAATAAGAAAATGGTTGAGACTTTACAACACAGGATAGCGTAGCCCATACGCTATTTCAGATTTATAAATATAATGTTACTAATTTATGAATGTTTGCCACCCTGCGTACTGACCGTAATGGAACAGGATGATTTTATTTTATTTATGTTATTTCGGAAAGCTATCAACACATCACATTGGCAGAACTGCTCATAATCCTATATAATTGCGTCGATGTAGTTCTTGCATCGTGCTGCGTGCATCTAGAATGATAATTCCTAGGGTAAGAGGAAGACGCTGATTATACCTATTTTTTAACAGAACTACTGGGACACAAGCGGCTGAGGCGAATCATGATATAATAGAATAGAAAGTTTTTGTTCTATGTTATAGAGATGATACAGACAGGGAGCTATGGCGCTCATTGGGGGAGGCCCATGTTCCGCAGTGGACTAGTATAGGCTGATGATGATGATTATTATTATAATGTTACCTAGCACATCCTTCATGAGGTTATATGCCTCGCAGATGAGCTGCATGTCTCCGTACTCGATGCCGTTGTGGACCATCTTCACGAAGTGACCAGCACCGTCCTCGCCGACCCAATCGCAGCATGGCTCGTTGTTGACCTTCGCGCAGATCGCCTGGAAACATCATATGTAAATATGAAATTTACGGTTGACCTATGACAATATCTTCGTCTTCGTCGGCACAATGTCTTTATCTTTTAATGTAGCCTAATTGTCGGAGAGATGGACTGGGCTTAGTGATGTACCTTGGGGTCCCTTTGGTTTTAGAAACTCTTAAAATTAGCTTCTCTCATCGACTTTGCACGCGCAGGTAAAATATCTGTATGTACAGCAGCCTTTGACTTATGTGTACAAAGTACAGTGTGTCATTCAGGCGTGAAAAGTCAAGGCTTCCACAGTAGTTATAACTTCGTAATATCTCAATGAGGTTATGTATCAACGTGATTTTTTGTCTTCAGCATAAAGTTATCATATTAACATTATCTCATAAATATATCAGTTGACAACTAGAGTTATCATTTTCATTCCCTGGTACCTCTGACATATGCATGTATTGATAATGTTAATCACAGGTTAGGTAAAGCTGTATGTCAGCATGGTCACGATAATGACCACGCAATATGTAGGTACACTAAGTACCTACTATTCGGTGTAGGTATCGTGATAATGACGCAAGTTGTATTGACCTCAAAACGGGCTCTTATACTCAAATGAAAGTAGGTATTTGTTACGTGACTCGTTTATAACACTTGAACTAAATTAGAATATTACTCTATAGCGTTGATTAGGATGGTAGGATTTATCCTGCAGAATCGATGTAAACCAGTTTTTAAACGCGCTTAAAAACAAAAGAAACAACCATGGTTTTATTTTTAAACGACGAAACGAAAAACAAAAGAGGATGTTTTATGTTTGGATGTATGTACTGTACATAATAATGTATGTTCGTCGATTTATTCATCAATTATCCGTCTGATTCGCAAAAATTCTTTCGGTATGGAGAATGGTCCCGAGGTTTTTTTCCATTTCAATTATTTTTCCGTGGCATAAGTATTTGTCCCGAAAAACTATAAAATACTAAGGAATTTGATGTCGGTTATCAGTTTTATCAAAATAATCAAATTATATAATAGTAATTTAGACATTATGATACACAAATTTCTTCAATGTCTCAGCTGACAGCATTCGAAATAAAGTTTCGAAAGTATAAAATTAGAAGAAAGTGAAAGGTATAATTTCGATTTCGAACTGTGATGTTTAATGAAATACTCGCCTTAAAGTTTCATTATCGCCAAAGTATTAACCAATTTCATACCGCTGTTATTTTAGAATGAATATTACCAAAGCGCGTTGCTCGCTTATTTATTGGTACCAAAAAAAAAAATTACAAATTAACTACAAATTTGCTTAGTCATAGTGATGTTGCCAAGAGGCACGTAGTATATATGATACCTCTTCAAGATGAACTTGAATTGAAATTCAATACGAAATTATCGTATTCGACTAAACCGTGTCTGTATTAATAAAGTTCGAAGAGGAAACGCGTTGTTTCGTAAACTATCATCTACTGAATGTAAGGTATATTATAAGTTCACCTGGAATATTGGTTTGACATGCGGCCACGCCGCCGCGTGACCTCCAGGCATCAGTGAGGGACCGTATCTTGCGCCATCCTCACCACCGCTTACCTACAAGGAAAAGAAGTAGATAAGTCATATACGAGTACTTTATAAATTTTTATTACATTTACAGATATTTTAATTATACATAGAAACTACCCAGATCACACGAAACAAATATCTGCAGATCGTACAAACATTTATTTCGAGGTGGGAATCGAACCCGCTGCATTTGCATCCCAGACGAACCTTCGCCCGCTGCACCACAGAGGTCCTCAATCGATTTATTATAAAATCAAAGTAATTACATATGTATATCATGGACACTGATGATGAATGAATGATGTTTGAAATAAACGTTTTCAATTGAATTCAATATCTGTTTGTAACCTTTTCAGGCCCAAACGGCTGAACGGATTCCAATGAAATTTGGCAGTTCGGCAGGGAGGTAAACGGTGGCCCGCGCCCGCGGTTTCGCACGCGTTTTTCATCTAGCATAGAAACGATGAAGATGAAAAACGCGTGTGAAGCCGCGGGCAAAACCTAGTCTTAAATAGAACCAGGATAACCAGCGCGCCGTGACAAATGTTTTTACACGTCATCCTTTTATCATACCTATCTTAAGAATATGTATATTGACTATGATTCAGCAAAGATTCGGCCTTCTGATTGAGTTTGGTACTTATCAATAGTGACATTGAGAAAAACTGATATACGCGTAACATGGTGTCACCTCTAAAAATGCACACAGGCTTATAATCATATTTCCTTAACTGTAATACTTATTTTCGTTCAACAGTTATTCAGCACAACTGTTGAATTTAGACACATTTTCTAAAGAGTGAAAAATATATTATGTTCTGCATAAATCGCGTAGATAAATATTAAGATTGAAAAT
Source organism: Eupithecia abbreviata (assembly GCA_943735965.1). Lineage (NCBI taxonomy): Eukaryota > Metazoa > Arthropoda > Insecta > Lepidoptera > Geometridae > Eupithecia > Eupithecia abbreviata. The sequence continues at coordinate 11,952,639 of OX030973.1, forward strand.
TTCACACTCTCATGCTGTTAGGCTGAGATAATCTAATATTTTCTATCTTACATTTTATATACGCGGCTTATACACGTTACAGTTTATCACAGACACAGAATAACCTATAATATATATAATAGTACTACACAACAGCAACGCAATAGGTACAAATACTTCTACAGTCTACTCACCCCCATGCCAACATAATGTATGCCAGTTGGCGCAAGTTCTTTGCACCATCTTTGAGTGTCGATATACTGGGAGTTGCCACCGTCTATGATAATATCACCCTTCGATAATAGAGGAATCAGCTTCTTCACGAATTCGTCTACTGCAGATCCAGCTGTGGAAGGGGAGGGTAAACATTCTTAGTAGGCACTGAACATTCAGTCTGTTTAATAATATACATAACATAGAACTATTCAAGTTCTTATATCAACTTACTTATCTTCAAATATAATTAGCAGGACTCATGATTTGCAGGTACATTGAATCCTATATAATAAACTAGCTCCTGCCTGCGGCTTCGCACGCACTTTTGAAGCCTATGTTTGTCCCCGGGATATTGTTTATCTCACAAATTCTATAAGATCTGTTTAGTCATTTATTTGTGAATAGGTAACAGACAAACAGAGTTACTTTCAGTTTTAGAATATTACTATTGATATAGACTTAAGATTTAGACTTAAATAGGCAAATAAGCATGTATTAGACATATAAGAGATGAACATGCTAGTGGTTTCTTTTTCACTTCTTCCAGTAGTGGACAAAAAATTGAAGTGAACAGTAAAATAATTTTGTTTGATAATAATTTAATGTATAAAATATGACTTGTCTAAGTGCTTATTTTGTAAGCCTAAAGAAATAAATGATTTTTGACATTTTGACTTTTGATAGTGTACTGCATTAGTAGTCATAGTCCTACATAAAACTTCCTCCGTCAAGCTTGAAAATTATTTTAAGCAGACCTTTGTTTTTAATTAGGAAACAGGCTAAATGCATGACTTTATCGAGTAGATAATAGGACTACTACATTTAAAATTGATTTTTGACAGGAGCTTTCATACATTAAACAACACCCCAATGAAAACATAAATTTTTGACATTGTTTTAATCTCTAAAAATTTATTTTGACCTATTTTTGACTTACCTATATTTCATTATTAATTTTATGTTGACTCTTCAATAATTTGAATTTATAATTGACATTATTGATTATTTGATTTTATTTTAACTGTATTTATAACATGTGTTCTTTACTTTTATATTATACCTCTGTAATTAGTATAATTGGCCTAAGGTCGTTCTGATTACATTAAATAAATAAATAAATAAAGAATACCATCCAAAGTAAATAAATCAATAAGGGGTTTTAAAGCTGAATAAAGTTACCTTTCACAAGAAGCATGACCTTTCTAGGAGTCTTCAGTTTGGCAACCATATCTTCTAGAGAGGTTGCTCCGATAATCTTTGTTCCCTTAGCTTCATTTTGTAAGAATTGATCCACCTGTAAAAAAGAAATATATATATAAATGTTTTATTGTTGCTATTATGAAACCGTTTTGTTTTACAGGTGCATATAATTCATGAAATATTCAAGTACAAGTTAGCTAATGGGTATACTTTGGTTGGGTCATAAATGTGATAGACACTCAATTTGAATTTATAATATAATGAATTTTTTTCGAAGGAGAAAATTAGGTAATTTGGACAAAATGCTTAATTATGCTTTCATAATTATTAAGCATTTTGTCCAATCAGGCTATTGTCAAAATTGACTCACTATTCTTTAATAATGAGTCAATTTTGACAAGCTTTAAAGTTCAAAGTTAGTTTATTCATACTGCATAGCTGCTTTTAGTTAATATTAAATTCAGATTGGAAGTTGAAATAGCAAGCTTGCATATTGTTTAAATAAACTTATCACAAAAAAGCAAATAACATAAAAATGAGTAGGTAAATTATGTTAAGATAATAATAATCTTTATATATAAAAATCTATTAGTGTTCGTTAGTCTCGCTAAAACTCGAGAATGGCTGGGCCGATTTAGCTGATTTTAGTTTTGAAATGTTTGTTGTAGTCCAGTTAAACAGTGAGAAAACATGGTAAAATTGCGCAGAAATTTCCACGCGGGTGAAGCCGCAGGACGCAGCTAGTAATAAATAAATGTTGGACAATTCACAAAATAAAATTAACTATGAATAACATATTGAACTCTTCTTCAGGGTTAAGCATTATGTAGATATCCGATTAGATAAGTTCATGTTATGTATTATTGTGCACATTGAAGAATTACAGAATTGAATTTACCTTAGCAACAGTTCTGTTGTATGCGCAGACTACAAATCCATGATCATCCATGTTCAGAATTAGGTTCTGGCCCATCACGGCCAAACCAATGAGAGCAATATCAGCCTTAGGTCTGGGGAAGGAGAGAAACAGTTGAATTAAAAGAAGTTTCTTTATAAATTTGTAAAAAGGATCTTAAAATAGGTAATTTTCGAGATGATGGATTTGGGTTTTCTTAATCTGACTCTTAGTTAAAAAAATATGATTGTAGAGAAAAAGTTCGAGAGAGTATAAAGTTTATCTCCAAAATTTTATATTGACGATAGATATTAATTCTTACCTCATTCTTTATCCAGTAGTAAAAGTAATTACTTAAACAATTATAATAAACCGACAACCAATATTGCAATATATACCTAAATTGAAAGAAGTGGTAATGATGGGAAAATTTATAAAAATAATCATATGAGTGTATTAAATCGTATAAATTTAAATATTAAAGAAACTATAAGTTAATTTAAGTTGAAAATGTTGAGGAAAGTACATTGGTTAATTATGCTTAACTTGACATTCACCTTGAAATAACCTTGTTTTACTTTGCAGTTTAAGGTTAGATTTATTGACTTTCTGTTCATGATAAGGTACTGTTGCATTGAACAGATTAAGGTACAAATGCTAATAAATTTGGCCATTCTTTCGTAGATTTGTTTAATAGAGTATCATCATCATCAATTATAATAGAGCTGTTCTCCGAACTCATTAGTTTGCAAACTTTTTTAAGTACTTTACTCAACTTTTATAGGAACTATTCTAATATTAAGCTATTGTTTTAACATATATTATTTATGGTTAGCAAAAACCTTAATTCTTAGTAGGTACTAGACCGAAATTAAAAGTTTATTCATTATTGGTGCCTAAAACTAGTAGGTATTTTTATGTGTTAATAGGTAATGAAAATTATACTTACTGTGCCATTTTTACTTTCGATTATGTTTCTTTTATGCTTCACTTGTAGCTAATAATCTATTTTTTTATTTTAATTCTACTTAAAAGTATTTTCAGACGCAACTCCGAACCTAGTCAATCGCTGAATGTATTCCTAATAGAACAGAGTGACTTAACACAACACACTCACTCACACTGAACCAAGGAAAAATCCAAGTTACAATTATTCCAACCTAAATTGACATTGACAATAACAACACAATAAAGTTTATCTTGTCATTGACAGGACTGACGGGACTGACGCACCGACGAATCACGATCATATCACGATGATGATTGATTGGTCGGTAATATCACGACCCACGACCAATCACGACACGGCACGAGGCATGGCACGAGATTTAAGTAGATGCTAAGAAATCGCAAGAAACTTTTCCCATTTGTAATAATTAAGTCCAAGATTCTAACTGATAAGTTATATGCTTTCTTAGCAAAATGTTTATTTACTATCTTATTCATATTTAATGATTTGTCTCCGTCCATTTTGTTATTGTTTTATTTTGTATATTTAGTAGTAGGTACCTATGTATGTACTAAATAAGATGAGTTTATCTTCCAATCCGCCGAGTCGTCGCTGCCGCCGCCGCGCCGCGCCGCGCCGCCCCGCCCGGCGTGATTTGCACGTTTTTCTTTAGCACATTCTGAACAATCCTCTGTCCCTTTCTTACTAGACTATGATAGACCATGTAGTTTCCTGCTCACTCATACAGCCGCTACGGGGTGGCTCCTTTACGTTCTCGATATGGTCAGGAATTCAGGATATTGAATTCTTTCCCACACCATATTCGCGCTAGCTCTAGTTCCTCACTTTTTTCTTCATTTTCAAGCGTAAAGTCAAGGAGCATCTTCATAACTCTGTTGTATTTACCTATGTATTAAATGCTTATTACAAATTCAATAGTTACTATTGCATTTGTAATAAGCAACATAATGTTACCTATATGAATAAATATATAAATAAATAATGATCCCACCAAAACATAAATGTAAAAAAGGAGAGCCAATAAGTTCAATACAAAAATTATGCTTGGCTGTGTGTGGGCTTCGCCGCAAAAAGAATGGAGATCTAAATGAGTCCCAAGTTCTATGCACCATCGAAATATGTATTTATAGGAACAAAATAACATTATGAACAAGTATTAAACTCTATTTCTTTGCTTTATTGGATACCTATAACAATTGCTGTTATTAAAAAATGTGAGATCTTAAAGTAGGTTAGATTTGACTTGGCCAGTTTTCATTACATCAGTCATTTTATAAAGTTTTCAACATTTTAATTCTGATAAAAACTGACCAAGTCAAATCTAACCTACTGGATCCAAGGGAATATTTTATGTCATTTGTTAATTTTATTTATTTATAGTTTATTGCACACAAGAAACATAATTATAACATTTTACAAAGTGAAGAGACACAACAGGCACAACAGACACAATTTTCTACCGTGATCTCACTGCTATTGGTGACAAAACAGAAAATAAATAAAATTAGATATATGTCTATGTACATAAGTGTACATAGACATATATTTAATTTTATTTATTTTCTGTTTTGTTAAACGACTTTTGTTGTATGCTGATATCCACCAGCGACGTGGTTTCTTTTTACTTTTACTACGTCGCATAATTTGGTAATTGTTAATTAATACCACAGCCGCGGCTGCAGCGACGACACGTTCTCTTTCACTTTGCATTTTGAAATGAAGTTATCAAAAGATCTACACAGACCGCACGCACCGTTGGAAGAGCCCTGTCTGCGTGCGTTGCCGTCCGTGATCGTCGGCTGTGCGTGATGATCCGCAGAATCGCGGACCGTGGGAAGCCAGCTTTAGGGTCAAGCTCGGCTTTGTCATTTATTTTCTAGCTTAATGTTTTATTATAAAGCGCATGAATACATTTACCTATTTATGCTTTTGAAGTTTTGCTTGATAAGATTTCCGAAATAGGCAGGCAGAGAATGTGCTATTATTGTGCTTCTAAAGTCGAAAATGAAGAAATTTGTAAAGTCGAAAATGAGGAGTGAGGGTGTGGTGAGGGGCTAGCACGAATAATGGTGATGAACGGCGCTAGCCGCTGGCTGGACCCACGCTGCTGGACTATTGCATCGCGACGTACGCGGCGGCGCGGGGGGCCGGACGCGGACGGGGGCGCGGGCGGCGCGGTGTATAGATAGCTGTTGAAATACGGTACATATTGGTCAGACCACATTCTACATATCAGAGATTTTACGAAGCTTCGGTTCCGATTCCGAAAAGTCGGAACTTCCGATTGATATTACACCTCCGACTTCGACTTCGGTTCTGTTACTTTCGAACCGGAGGTGATATCGGAGGTTGAAGCACAGCGGCGCCAACAACATGCACCATCGACTAAAATGAAGGTCTCCAAATCTTGAATTCAGTTGAATTCAAGATTTGGAGACCTTCATTTTAATAACTTCTTTGCAATCGCTACATATCTGGATCCGCGTTATAAAATGTTTTTTTTAACGAAGTGATTTAAGAAAGGTTTCAATCCAAATTGATGACTTTACTTGATGATGGAAATAAATCTGCCAATGGGGCTGAAAATATTGAGATTCCTGTAGAAAAACGGGCAAGGTTGGCATCACCAGTAGCTGGTCAATCTAACAATGTCCAAACCATTTTATCAAGTATATTGATGAGCAGCGATGATGATGATGACAATGATACCACATCTGACAAACATGCAGTTTTGGACAAATATATTATATTGAAGGAATTACTTAATGAGTACAATAGAGAAAAACGTATTCCCATAAGTGATAATCCCTTATTAGGTGGAAAATTAATACAAAATTTAAATACTTGAACCCAATTGCCCGCCAATATTTGTCTTGTCCACCAGGATCAGTGGCCAGTGAACAACTTTTCAGTGGTGCAGGATTGATTTATGACCCACTGAGCAATCGATTGGATGGAGACAAAGCTGCAAAGCTTTTATTTATTAAGAATATTCTGCTTCTGTTGGAGTCACTCCATATTATTTAATTTAAGTACCTAACTCCTATACATGTCTTAAATGTTTATGTGCGTGTGTTTGTAAATGATTTACTAAGAAATTAGACATTAAAGGGGTTGATTAATGTTTATAATATTTTATTTTATCAGACCTGCCCTTAACTAGCACATCTTTCTTCCACCTCCACCTCCGCCTCCGCCTCCGACTCCGACTCCCACTCCGACTTCGGTTCCGGTTCCGACTCCGACAAACCAAATTTGAAACCTCCGGATCCGACTTCGGTTCCGATAAAACCACCTCCGTTACATCCCTACTACCTATGCTTGAATTAAATTGTTTTTGTCAAGTAACCAAAGAATAATTAATAAGCATTTGTGGTTGACATGGTGTACCTAATAGCGACAAATATCAGAAGCAAACGTAGGTATACGAATTTATGTAAAGAGGCGTTTCAGGGCTTAATTAATAAGTTTAATTTATTGTGATTTTTATTTTTATTATGTGCATGGTGTAACGACTTGGCTTTAAATTGCTGTTACATTTATGATTATAAACAATAAACAATTTGAAATGATTATTGATTTCATCAAGAAACCTATAAGTATCGATTGTATGAAATTTCGATTTGACACTAATCGAAATTATGTGTAATTTATGTTTTTTTTCTATCGAGAAAGTATTATTTACCTACGTTATGTTATATTCCCCAATTTTTAGAGTAGGTATTATGTTCAATTTGAATAAAATATATTTATTTCGTGCTTCTTTTACATTTTCGTAGAGATACAATTGTTAAATAAACCTTAAATTCAAACTGCCTTCCTTAACCGGGCTCCAAACATCAACCCTTCAGACAGGAAAAATGAAACCATAGATAGGTCTGGTCCAGACAGGCTGACAAGCCTATACCTACGTACAAAAATAGGTATGTCTACCTGCACGCCGAAATAAAATGAGTTGTGTGTGTTGTACTGTCAGCGTAATATTCCTCATAGGGTAGAGGTATTCTGTGATACATTAATGGCTATTCACTTGCTATTCACGCACGGGTGGTATTATAATTAGTATAATCATCCATCACCATCATCATCAGCCTATGCCTCCGTGTAGTCTTTCGTAGGACGTCATCCCACCTGGTCGCAGGGCGTCCTACACTAAGTTTGCCAAGTCATTCGCGCTAGAGACATCGTTTTTATGGTGGAGTTGCTAGAGGATCTGAACCAGACTGCATGCTGGACGGCCTAGCCTCGTGACGCGATCGTCTTATATATATTTCTGTGGTTCCCTTCGTTCGACTGTTACTACATTACGGTCTCAGTTGGAGGGGCTGATACTTGCACCTCCACCGCCGCGCCGCCGCCGGTGCCGCGGCGGTTTCGTCGGCGGCGCCGCGGTGGCGTGGGCGGGCGGTTTCATGTGGCTCACCAACAGGTCACGTATACATAATTTAGTAGATAGACCCGACCTACCTTAATCATTTCATAGCACTAACATCGAGTTTTGTAACTCGATCCACGAAAGTTCCGTGCTACAAGGTCATTAGCAGTATGTAGGTACTATGACATAATCTAGGCCATCTTCGTTTCTACCCTACCAGGGGTAGGTACCACGGAAATATATCGAGATCCGGAAATAGGCACATAGAGTAGGGGAGGCAGGGGAAGATTATAATAAGACGACCGATGTGGCGGAACTGGTGAAGGTCCGCTTGCGACGCAAGAGGTTTGGTTCGATTTTCACCTTGAGACAAATAATTGTAAGATCTGCAAAAAAAATGTAAACAAAAAATATCTAAGTATTGTATTCTATTAAGTATACCTATCAGCAATAAATAACACCAGCTCGGTTAGGCCAGATGTTGATGATGGTGTGGTGGATTCTCCAGAATTATTTGTTTATTTTATTTAAATTACTTAATCTAGTGAGTGAGGTTAAATTAAAACTATTATATGTATGTAGGTACGACCAGGTACGTATACATCAAAGCTAACTGTACCACTCCGGCTTTGTAAATTTCACTGGTCAACAAAAAAACACTTTTTGCATGTAGGTAACATAAAAACGTTGATTTAGTTATGTTTAGGACAAGGATATCGGTAATAGATATAAAATTAGACTGCTTCAAATACGAATAGTTTCTTTGTTATTCGATTTTATTCATATTGAGAATTTTTCAGGTTTTATCAACAAAAATAAGTTATATAGTTATATTGCTGCATGTATATAAATGTAGCTTTATGATTTTCGGCTATATTTTGCTTCAGCGACGAATTGTAATGTCCAACAGTAATCCGGTAGCATAGGTGGATTCCTCTTGTCCTTATATCGGTTTTTCAACGGTAGAAATGTCTTGGTGGAATATTTCGCCGTGTTCATCGCTGACGGCGCGGCGCCCAAATTTGAGGAAATAAGTCTAAATGTGAATAATGTAAATGTTTTTTCAATGAACTTACAGCCCAAAGCCTTTTAAGTAGATAACAGCTCCGCGACAATACTTTTATAGTCGCCTGGTCGGTGATTTTATATTAGAAGACTCACCTTATGGTATAGGCGGAAGAAGAAAAGAACACCCTTTAAATTTACTTTTGAACCATCGATAAATAAACGCCACTCTTGTGCTTTGTATTCTATACTCAAGACAGTCATAGACATTATTACAAAATACCAACTGATCATCTTGTGAAAAAACCCTTTTAGCTCTTCGTCTCGATTGCGAAAGTAACATACCTTCTTTTGTTTTTGGCTTTAATGAATTCCATCCCTTTAATTGAGGAACCAAACGTTCTGCCTGTTGTTTAGACAATTTAAGTCACATCCCAACTCATTGAGATCTCGTTGAGATGGTAGATGTGGCTCATTAGATGAGGAAGTTTCCTGAAAGTCAGGATTTAATGTGTCTACACCAAACCACTACACCAGAAACAATCGAACTTTGAGGTGGTTCTGACGTATGTGAAGTATAAAATACCTTCACATGTAACACATAATAACAGATATGAGGAACCCACACTTAGTCTTGTTGTCCGATGGCAAAGCCATAATACTGTTCATGTTCATATAACTTTGTTACTAATGGTGTCAAATTCCTTCGCTGAGTTTTAAAAGTAATGTCGTTAAAATTATAACAAAAGTTATTAAAATGATTTTTACACATTCTTGACATTATTTTAAAATAACTTAAATAAGCAAACAAAAACACTGCAATCATCAAATAATATAAAATTTTCTGAATGCGAAAGCGAAACAATTTGTGGGTAATAGCTGTAACACGAAAACGAGACCTACCTGATAGAATCAAAATAAATATGGTGATAATATGAGGGTAGGTAGGTATTTCAAAATTAGTAAGCTCCTTTCTTGTTATAAAATTTTGTTGACCAGTGTTTCCTGTCCATTACTGCGTACATTTCCTGTCTATTAAGTATTATAGCTTATTCAGACGCGAAATCTATAGACTGATTTACTGTTACCTATAAACTAGTCGCTGCTAGGCAACGCGCCAGATCGATATCGCGAAGGGTTAATATTGCGCAAGCGTGATCTAGGGACGGCACGCGCTCAAGGCCTAAGCTGCGCTTCATTCACCCCCGAAGCTTCGCTGGCGTGGTCGTGCAGTGAGCTCCGACTTACCTGGTGAAGAATCCTGTCATCAACAGCTCAGTAAAACTGGTTTTCAATCAGTACACGATCGAGATAACTGCTGGAAGTAAGTACCTACTTTTTTCTCATTATTGTTATTGTTTGTCTAGTTTTTGGAAGGAATGAAAGGCGGCGGGAGCTGACCCTCATCTACGTCTTAAACATTGACCTAGTCTGTTTTGAGTTTGGTTTCCGGTGATGTTACGAGTAGTTTCTGTGCTATGTGCTAAATGAGGTAGAATCAGGATCGAAATTCTCGTGCATTGGATGCTTTGTGTAGATTTGTGTCAGGGTAGGCTGAACAGAGGTGGGCGGCGGGGGATGAAACTACGCATCTCGGGCTTGATGTGTAATAGATGCACGCCATAACAAACGTAGGTATTGATTTTATTAGCTGCAAGGTGCTCAAATAACGGTTCTTGGTTCTTTCGTTTACTCAGGTCATTTAGAGGTAGGTGGTACGGCAACCTTTTTGTCTTTGTGAATAATTAGTACCCAGAGATATATAGATAGATAGAAAACTCTTTATTATATGATGAAGCGTAAAATTGAGTCGCAGTTAGGTACCTACCTGAGTAGGGGTGGCGAGGGCGGCGGATGTAGCTACGCATCGCTGGCTAGATATCTAATAATAGCTGGAGATCTAGCTCACTTATTTATTTTATCTGCAAGGTGTTCAAATAACGGATATTGGTAGGTTTAGTTACTTATGTCAGTAAAAGATAGGTGATACGGCAACTGTTTTGTCTATGTTGATAATTAGTAAGTAGGTACCCATCTCTCACTTCACTATCACTACATAGTATAAAAGAAAGTCGCTTCCTGCTATCGTACTAGCCTGGCGCAGCTAGTATAGTTATAATATAAATCATAAGCAATAATTTATTATGCCATCTTATAAAAACCATGTATATATATATAGGCTATGTGAAATACAATAAGAACCAAACTTTACAGATTTACAGAAACAGAAACATTTCAACACATTTGTTGTTTATGCAAATTGCCGGTAGTTAGTTTAAGCATACAAGTTAAAAAATTATCTACCGCGCCCGTGCTAGTGTAACACGTTGTTTACGGCGCGGCGTGGCGTGGTAGTGATTCTCGTCCCTTGCAATAAGGCTCAACTCACACCAAAAGAGCGTCGAAGCGCAGCGAAGCGGAGCGCAGTTTCAGTGTCATATGAATTTTAGCTTTATTTTCATTACAATAAAACTTATTATCGCATGAGAAACTCGAATCGGCGAATTCGCCGGAATCCCCGCGGCGCCGCGGGCATCCGCGCGACTCGTTCGAGTTTCTCATGCGATAATAAGTTTTATTGTAATGAAAATAAAGCTAAAATTCATATGACACTGAAAAAGCGCTGCGCTTCGCCGCTCTTTTGGTGTGAGTTGAGCCTAAGGCTCATTTTAGAATGTCTATTCTGCAGCTCACTCGTTATCGCTTCGATTTACCAGTATAACAAGTAGTATAAGATGACAATACTACAAATCACATAAGGTATGCTAAGTACCTGTGTAGGTAGTGTCTTGTGATAAATCTTTACGTATTTGTATTTTTTAGACATATATATATATAACATAATGTAGCTTACTAGATTATCATCAGGTTAGATTTGGGATACTTATTAAAAATTGATAAATATAAGTAGGCAACTTTAATCGTTGTAAGTTTTTAACACTTTGAGTGCTGAAAACGCACGGTATGAGTTTTCTACAAGTGACTAATATGCGTAAATCCACACTAGCGAAGCGGCTGAGAAAATACAGATCTTTGTGACTCAGCAGAGCTGTAATATTTTTCGAACGAAACGCATGTGCGGCGCAACACAACCGCTGTGTAGACCGGCAGCACAAATTTTTTAGGTAAAAAAAAAGATCGCAGTCGTCGAAAAAAAACCGCAGTCAAAGTGTTAAATAGTTAGATATAGAATAGTACCTAGTTCTATTTGGAAGTAAACTTTATTAGTTTGAATAGGTAGGCGGTAGTTATTTTGAATGAAATGTGTGTTCTTACTTTTATCTGTAATCTCGGGGTCCTATATTTTATGCAAAAAACTTTTTTACTGCAGTCTGTTTTTCGTTTTAACTCTTTTCTGCGTATTTGGAAGTACATACTCTTGTTGAGGTGTCTAATCTGAAAAAATCTTTTCAGTGTCGTTTTTTATTAGTTCTCTTTAACGAAGAACAGATTTCACAGACACAGCTGAATCAGTCAGTGTGTTTGGAAGTAGACTTAGGTAGGTAGGAATGTGTCGAATACTTACCATCAACAACGTGAAAATTATTTTAGCTTTTCTAAGTAACCTTATTTATCATGCTTGTTTAAAACAGAAAGCCTTTATTTCCCCCTGAAACAATACTTCAATTGAAAATGTCACTATCCCTACATTTAGCTATAAATGATAAACTGATCGCATGTCGCGCCCAACTTTCCCCTATTTACTTACCAACCTATTTTAACAATAACTCGTTACGTTTGTTTTCAATTCATTCTAGAACAAAGGAAAAGCAAATTATAGAGTAGTTTAATAACTATTGGACATTCGTCAGTAAAAACTACGTAACAACAAAGTCAATGTACCTACCTATAAAACGTTGTTAAATTATATGAATGCAGTTCTAATGTTTTCATTTTATTAAAGGACGCTGCCGCGTCTCGTTTTGACACATTTTTTATTAGCTCGTATCTAAGTTGGAGCTTTTCTTGTTGCAGGCTACTACGACATGCGCCGTTTTGAGCTGCCGGTGATTCAGAGCTACAAAGCTCCAAATTCTGATCGCGAGGTACAGCTAAGGATGTACAACCATATCTACATATTTACTACAACGGTGGGCACGCAGACTGACCCTGAAGTTTTCTATATGAATGGAAAGCCGGCAAGGGCTGTACAACCCTTTCGTGTTGTACCGAATAAGCCAAGGGAGATAGTATCTCAAATGGCTGATCTGGAGCTAGTACTTGCCGGGCATTCAATCCCGGTATACAATACCCGAACAATGAGCGCAGCGGAGTACATGGAATCCTGGTCACCTGCTCCGATGGAGGAGCGACGATATCAGGAGGTTGCGGCCCCGCTGCCCGAACAACCCGAGGAACAGGTTGTGTTTGAAGCTCCAGCCTCTGGCTCCGTAGTGCGGGAAAGGGTTTCACAAGAAACTCAAACTGAAGCTGAGCGTTACCCTGGGGAAGAACGGACCGACACTGCGGAGGACTCTTATGTAGCATAAGCTCTCCGGGGCACGGCAGCGCGGTTTCACATCTACGATCGATAAAAGGCCTCATACACTGGCAACTACGAAACACATAAAACCCCATAAATCATGCATAATCATTAATCAGTTATCACCTAGTTTTTACCATTATATAAATTCTCATTCATTATATATCATTACCAATTCGCATTGTAATATTTATTTTATTGGTGCCACAATGGGTAACATCACAATTAAAACCTAAAACGTATTGTCCATTTCAGGGTACATAGCTGGAAAACCGAGCCATTTTTGGGCGTCACTGGTCAAAAGTGGCACCATTCTTATAGGACAATGCGAATTACTTGATTTTTTATACTTATCTGTGTGTAGTTTTTAAGTGTGGTGTGACGCTATAATCGTAACACCTTAGGATAAACTCTATATACCTAGTTAAGACTTCACTTGAGACTAAAAACCTACCTACATTTAATTTAAAAATGATTACCATTGCAAATATTTAAAAAATCGATCGAAGTTGCACAAAGGATCACAGATCCAAAATTATACGCCCAGCGGATATTTAGGTAACAAATCAAAATTATTTAAAAAAAAAACTAAAAATGCACCTATTCAAACTTGCATAATCCCCAAACTTAATAGCACTCTGGGTTTGGATTAAATCACCTTAGAAAATAGTATTGTATGAGCTACATTATAGGTATCCAAGATCAAAACAATAGCCAGTTGATACCTATTAGATTATGATTATTTCCGCCTCTTATTTAGGTAGACCTTAGTCTGATTTATTGTAGGTACACGTCTTTTTTTGCAAATTGATGAATAAATATTTACTTATATCGTTTATGTACCCCCTTATGATATTTCATGTAGGTAGGTAAGAAAAAAATTGTCGATGGAGTAGGTAACTTTTTGATAATTTTAAATTTCTTCTACCCCTTAGGGCGTAGGTATTTATTGAATCTTTCTCTTACTATGTATTAGTATGATATTATAATAATATTGTAGTTTTATACGTATTTACGGAGGTGAAAAAAAAAACGAATTTGTGAAATGGACAAAAATGGTATTTGGGTATGTATTGATTTTATAGTTATTATTATTTAAAGTCCTTAGGTACCACCTGTGGCAACATATACTTATAATAAACTTACTTATCTAATTAAAAATGATGTTTTTTTTCTCCCCTTATCCAGTCTTGCCCTGTAAGGAGGTAGGTATTAGAGACGCAAATGAAACGAATGTAATTTCTAATCGGTACTTACATTCGCGAATATTGACTTATTGACTAAGAAGGCTTATGGTGTTTAGGCAGGTACTCACCCTGGGACGCTTCAATCAACATTATAGGACGTTGATAAATGTGAATTGAGTGTTATTTGGGTTACATTGAAACCGTTTTTCTCCGTTATCTTTATCGGTGTGAAAAAAATACGTATCTTATTTATAACCCATACAAGTCATATTTATAAATATTTGTGCAAAGTACCATCGGTTTTCTTAGTTGTAATCCGGTACGCATTGCCTGTATTGTCAGGGGAGTTGTGGGCACAGTATAAGTATGCGTGGGCCCACTCGAGCAAGGTCAAAAGTCAAAAATCATATAAGCACTTAGACAAGTCATAGGTATCCTAATTCCCATTGATAAATGGGTCCAGAACGGTTTAATCGATTTAGACATAATTTAGGTAAAAAGTATGGGGATTGATTGGCAAATTAGCCGATGATGATTATTAGCTAAGGCGTATGGTGTTTTCTCACCAGAGGGCGCTGCTTTAAAGAAAGTACCTACTTTACAAACGTATCTTACACAAAGCAGTGTTGGGTTTTTGGATTGTGTTTGGAGAGTAGATTACATACCTACATTTTGGTTCTGAATCGCTAAAAATCTGGTGGTTCACAAGAACTCATATGTATGTAGGTATAACAACCTCGTCTATATAATTATACTATTTCATTTATGAGATGAATTAATAATTGTATTTCTCTGCGTGGCTTTGATTAACCAGTTTCGTTATTTCTTAGTCTCCATGTTGCTTTTATTTTATTAAGTAGGTTCGAGTTTTTTTTTCTCAAAATCAGGCATTTTTCTGATGCAGACTTTCTTACATGTTTTCGAGAGGTTGGTTATGTACAAAATAAACGCAGGGTCATGTTACATCCGACAGAGAACCAAAGCTATCGACATAGATCAAAGAATTTGTAATCTGAAGAAAGTGCCAGTGGGCCGGCAATACGAGTATATCACGATGAACCGACAACCGCTGGGGTTAACGTGTTTTTGAGTGGAAACCGCGACTTAAACTCGAATTTTGAATTTTATTTAAATGTCACTAATTGAAAAATTGGCGAATTAGAAGTGTCTCTCGTTCCGGGTTTATAAATACATACTTCCAAGCCAATTTTTATTATTCAGGAATTTAAATTCGTATTAGGGTTTTTTAAAACACGCCAAAGCATGGTTAGCTTAAAGTAAAACATAAATAATCAGGAACAATTAATTTATTGTGATGATCTAACTATATTAATCATTCACGCATATACATATGTACGTACATATATATAAAGATTCTGATATGAGCACTA
This sequence comes from Eupithecia abbreviata, assembly GCA_943735965.1. Taxonomy (NCBI): domain Eukaryota; kingdom Metazoa; phylum Arthropoda; class Insecta; order Lepidoptera; family Geometridae; genus Eupithecia; species Eupithecia abbreviata. The sequence goes on from OX030973.1 coordinate 11,968,340, forward strand.
ATTGTAAGTTTCACGTGAGAAATAGGAACTTAATAATAAATTACAGAGCATAAAATTACATAAAAAACAGAAAATCAACCACAGAACATAAATACTTGCAAATACAACCACAAATTCAATCATCTGCTTGTCCACAGCTGGACTTGGACGTCCCCTTATAGGCTTTTACCATTAGGGACAATGGTAATGGGTAGGTAGGTCAGCCACACTAAAATGTAAGTACCATAATAAATACAATAAGATGACAGACAAAGAATGGAAAATAATAAGAGACTATAATATATTTATATAATTTTTCTTGGGGAATGCAATAGTCAACTAAACAAAGGAATAAAACATTCGTTTTGAACTTGTAAAACCTAAAAACAATTTACATGTTCATAACATATAACTGCAAATTGAAATCCATACTAATGATATTGATGAGAAAATAATTAATAAACAGGAAAACAGTTATTTGAATTATTGTATTTTGCCATTTCATAGATCTTTAAGAGCTTTTAATCTGCTTATTCGTATTGGAAGGATCATCAATGGCAGGTATTGGAGTTTTATGAAAAAGTACTTACAAGATGAAATATTTTATAATGTTCTTTGATGTAAACAATTTTGTGGTAATTCTGTTTTAACAACGCATACCAGTTAATCTGGTTTTTGTTTGTTTTTACTCTTTTCATGTAGGTACATAAATAATATAAATAACACATAATTTTAACTACTAAGGTAGGAAATGTTTTTGGTACAGTCAGCGTCAAATTGATATGAGCGTCTAGAGTAGTCAAAATGATCTGAAAAATATAAAATCATTTTGATATGCGCAGTTCGAATCATCATATTGTTGTAAGCACTCAATGTGTTCAAAATATCTTACTATTCATTGTTTCATATTTATATGAGCAGTCAGGGTGTTCAAAATCATTTTAGCAATTATGAGTTTGCATCTCTACCCTTTTGTTTGCTTACATTATTTTGAATACCCCGACTGCTCATATAAATATGAAACAATGAATAGTAAGATATTTTGAACACCTTGGGTGCTTACAACAATATGATGATTCGAACTGCGTAAATCATTTGCAGATCATTTTGACTACTCTAGACGCTCATATCGATTTGACGCTGACTGTACCTCTAGGCCTATAGATATAATAGCACAAATTTAGATTATTTAGATTTAAGTGCCAATATCTAAATCACTTTTTGAATCAATGAGAGCACCATAAAATTTGCCAATATATACTACTATGTATATTCAAGATTTCAAGTTTTAAAAACATATAAAACATACAGAAATGAACACAAACAAAAAAGTTTTTCGTGAGCTCAAAAGTTTATATAACTTTAAAAAGGTTCATCAAAAACCTGCGATCACAAAATAAATACTATCTAGATTTCGGGTCTCATACAAAATCAAAGCTAAAAGCCGTCGCCGTAAATAAGAGCGCCGACCCGACTTCTAGATAGTATTTTGTGATCGCAGTCGAAAATTGTATGAAATCATATGTTCGTGAATTAATACAACGGAGGCCAAGATGGAAAGGACTGATGGTTTACATTTTTCACTTAACAAGATGGTTGTTAGCCAGCCGAAAACTCGGACATCATTAACGGTACATAGTACATCATTGTATGTAAAATTTTGACATTGTCTTCTTTTGATCAATCTTTAATATTGTGATACAACCAAAAAACTTTTTAAATTATCAGGGTTATTAACAAAAAAGTAATTTATAACGGGTTATTTATCATGATTAGATACATATTTGAGTTTTCCAATATTTCGACACAGTTTCATTGTGGGGCCTAATTGGTAGATACGCAAATACTCCCATCTTAATATTTTCAGAATTACCAACGCGAGAGTTTACAATAAGATGCAGCGCAAATGCATCACGCGAGGATGGTGTCGTGTGCAAGCATTGCATCATGCAGGGCGGTGGGGGGCCGCGTGCAAACATCGGGGACACGACACCGGCGACGATTATACCAGACGAACCTGCGCGTCCACGAGGTGGGGGGCGACCAGCACACCTCACATTACCTCGGAAGCCCTCCTACTTGTCACGTCTCTCTTGCTCATAATTTACATTAATTTATATTCTACATGTTCACTAGTACCTACTAATTTAATGAAAACGCACGGATGAGCTTGTTTGTCAATCTATCTATCTTTCTTCTGAATACCGCAGCGAGAAGATACGCATACCTACTCCTTAGGCAGGCTACATCATGATCTCAAAATAATCAAATCATAGTAAATATCCCGTTATAAATTACATTTACCATAACGAATGTATTAGATTCCGTTCTAGAATCAGATATTAGTTTTAAATAAATAAGAAAAGTTATTTAAATAATTCTCGACCCTGGTATCATCGCAGCATATAGCAAAAGGTCAAAGAACAAATTACGATAGCTCTCGTGCAACATTTCAATTCTTTGGTCTCTTGTCAACTTTTTAACTCAAATTTGCACAATTTTCACTGTATATAAGCGTTGTTAACATATAATATGCATTGTTTACAAAAAATATCTTGTTTTCTAGAACAGAGTTTAGTAATAGATAAACGCAAAAAGCCCGCAGTTTAAGAGACCACGTCCAGGGAGAAGAATATTGCCGGCAATAGTCACTCTTTGCGTATAACAACAACATTAACAACTAAATGAGCGTGTCTCAAACACCGCCGCGGCACACTCGCCCATGGAGGGGGGTACGAGATGAAATGTTCAAAAATCACAAGAATAATATAAATATAATTATTTTTAGTTAGGACTAGAAACTGTTTATCTCACAATGTTGTTGTTACGACTTATACTGACTCATAGTAAAAAGTTACGTTTTTTACTGCCATAATAAATTAGTTATATATATAACTATTTATTATATATTATTACTTATATCTATAAGATTAATATAATAGTTCGTTCGTTGTTTCTTATATATAAATAGATTTAGTTTTGACAATATTAACATGAATATTATTAATATTTTTTATTTTAAATACTTTGTGGATAAGCTAATCTACTTTAATAAGACACTGTTAAAGTCTTTCGTTTCTTTTGTAATCAGGGCCCGTTCTCGTTATAACGAAAATCTTACATTCTCATTCGATTTATTGCAAATCATATTGTTTTGTTTGTTTATTTATTTCCACCGTAATTACATATGTAACACTTGATGCCGTTAAGTTCTACAAGCTTTAAAAGTTTATTACAATTTATTATATAACACACACTAATTTTGACATAGGCAACACCATAAGGTGTTAAGAAAAAGCCTTTAAAAATAAAATAAATTAATTATGTAAGTGACATTAGTGTAGGTTTTGCACGAAATCGGATCAGAAACGTCGATTTTCGTTTTCCGAGTAGGCTATCCATGAGTCTGTGTTCAAACGTAACGCATTAAAACGTACTTACGAACGTTTGGACGCAGCCATAGGTTATTAAACATAGTGATTAATATTAAATAATTAGTTGTTCTATAATTAATACATACGTGGACTTGTAGTAGAAGTCATGGAACCACGAATTCTATAAATTAGTCTTCACATATTATATACACCTATAATGTATAAAACAACTACTACCTACTATTTATAACATCAGCGTAAATGTTGAAAAGTAAGATAATGTTTTTATTTTCATCTGGCAACGTACAGCAATTGTCGAGCATAGCCAAAGGTGTTTATCGATTCTTGACTAAAAATCGATCAGTTTGATCGAATGTAAAATCATTGCCCATTAGACGAGAAAAGACAACCTATTAGCATAACAGCCGGATGTCATATCTTAAAAAGCAATACGTGTTCGATTTTCTAGAACCATGTCGTGTAAAATTAAAAATACTTACAATAATATTAATGATGATAACATTATAACTAAATTTATAAATATCCATAACGCTAAACATTGTCATGTCTATTACATCGTTAGTTCAGAACCGGTAGAAAGTACTAGAAACTATAACGGAGGAAAAAACTGTTGTCCCACTCGCACTCGCGTTCCATAAGAGTTCTTAGCAGACTGTCTCAGTCGCTCTTCATATCACCGATTTTTGACACAAGCGGGAATCGCACGATTCTGAGTTGATTCGCGTAGTCGCATACTATTGCGTCTTTTAGAGGCAGGATCTGCCTTACGAGGATGCACCCGTCACTTTGGCCTGCAAAAGAAATAGGTATTATGAAATCTATATAGTATATAAAACCAAGTCGCGTTTGTTCGAACACACACACTTATAACACGAGAACGCCTGGACCGATTTTCATGGTTTTTGGTATGTTGTATTTGTCTCCGTCCCGAATAGGAAAATTAACGAAAATATAAAATAAAAGAAAAACTTTTTCCAATTCAAAATGTTCTGTCGTTCAAATTATAGAGAAAGAAATGGGGAATTTCTAAAATATATTTAAGAACCATAAAGTCAGCGTTGCAAAATTTCCCGATTTATCGGGAGATCTACTGATTTTGGCCATGGTCTCCCGATATCCCGATTTAGCAATCCTATTTCCCGACTTTTTGCATTTTCAACTAATGTTAAAATAAAAATGGTAATTCAAAAGTAAAAATAGAAAAAAATATTCCAAATACGGAATTCTATGACTCAAAATCTATATATGCACGGGAACTTCCCTAAATTCTTCAAACCACGTCTAATTTTGCCCAGCAAATTGCAATAAAACACCTTAAAATGGAGTTATCATTGTCTGTGGGAATTTTGGACAAGCGTGAGTAGTATGAAATGTGCTGATGGCTAACGCAGGTTTGAAAACGTTTGTTCCTTTGTAAAGTTTTGTGTTTGCCACACTCATCTGTAAAAGTGGAAAGAATATCATTTTTCATCCATAAATATGATGAAAACTAAACAACGGAATAAACTTTCCTTTAAGTCAATGATAGGTCTTCTACACACAAACAGATGTATAGGAGAAAATAATCAAAATTTTAATATAGATGAGAAAATGTTACAGAGTATGAATAATTATATATTGTCTAAATGATTGCACTATTATCCAAAAATACTCTTGTTTCATTTCGAATAAAAATCTCCCGTTTTCTCCCGATATTTAGTTGGCAAATTTAACGTTTTTTACTTTTACACTTTTGCAACACTGCATAAAGTTTCTTCCTTGGTTATACATCTAGCATAACTATAATTGAAATTTGAAATACATACGCTAAAAGCGTCAAAAAAAGATGTTTTAATTTTCAGTAAGTAGTACCTACAAAAAGTGGTCAGATAACTTTCAAGTAGGTAATTTGCCAACTTAATAATAAAATGGCAGACTTCGCTCTTCTCGTGATCTTAACACTTTTTTAGGGTAGAAGTATTATGAGAAGAGACTTTTGTGTTTTGGGCATATAATATGTATTCCTTTTACTTGTCATATATGTATCGATATTACAATCATGTGCTTTACACTGGTCCTGGCAATTATTCATTGTTCATCTAATGTATTACAATTTAATTAGATTTAGATAGTATACATATGTATATGATGTATATATATTGTATACTATCATGTATATTACCCAGCTGTTAATTCATTGCGTTTTAGGACGCAGGTCTGTAAGGACATTTTCCCTGCTTAATAATCTCTTCATAATTATAATAAAAAAGAGAGACTTATCTCTCTTTTTCTTTACCTATTTTTCCCAACGATAAATACCCGTTAAAAGTACTTATAATTATGTATTCAAATCACGTGAATTTAAAAATATGAATAGATTTTCGTTGCCGTAATTATTTGTGTTGTTTTGTTCCTCACCTAACAAAACTCTTCGTATGACGTCACCGCTGCTTAGATCATATGCCGTCAGCCCACTACGATCGCCCATCACCAACATCGTGTGAGTGAGAGGTAGCATCTTACTCATGTAGTTGAGACCCTGTAATCATAACATTCATATAAATAACTAGCTGTTCCCCGCGGTTTCACCAGCGTTTAACTCAAATTTCACTTTATTGGTTGTTTTTTTTACAAAAAACTAAAACCCCAACCAACAATAATATAACCCAAGGGGTTATATTACAATAATATAACCCAAGGGGTTATATTATTGTTGGTTGGGGTTTTAGTAAGGACTCCTAACTTTTTCAAAATATAATAAAGCCCATGTTCACCGGGGATAGTGTAGCTTCCGAACGGTGAAAGAATATTTCAAATCGGTCCAGTAGTTTTGGAGCCTATTCAATACAAACAAACAATCAAACATTTCCTCTTTATAATATTAGTATAGACTACAAAATAATTAAAAAGGCGTACAACCTAACAAAAGAGTTTCCATACAGTAAATTGGTATCAAACCTTTGTTGTCAAAAGAGTGTTGCTAGGCAGCCACGTTTATTTAGAAAAAATGGCGTATTGATATGCAAGAGGCGTACAACCTAACAAAAGAGTTTCCATACAGTAAATTGTTATCAAACCTTTGTTGTCAAAAGAGCGTTGCTAGGCAACCTCGTTTATTTAGAAAAAATGGCGTATTGATATGCAAGAGGCGTACAACCTAACAAAAGAGTTTCCATACAGTAAATTGTTATCAAACCTTTGCTGTCAAAAGAGAGTTGCAAGGCAACCTCGTTTATTTAGAAAAAATGGCGTATTGATATGCAAGGAATTTTATAGGTACATTTTTCACACCTTGGGTTACATTATTGGAGTTTTAGTAAGGATCCCTTACTTTTTTGAAAATATAATATAGCCTATGTTCACCACGGCTATTTAGGCATATTTAGGCTTCCTAACGGTGTTAGAATTTTTCAAATCGGTCCAGTAGTTTCGGAGCCTATTCGTTACAAACACACAAACAGTATAGATAAAGACATATACAGTGGTGGACATATAATTAGAAACACTACCCACGGAACTTAACATTATACAAGATATTTGACCTTAATACTTTTTATTTGGAAATGAAACCACAAATAGCATAAAATATGTTCAATAACTAATCATTTATTTAAAAAAACAACAAAATATCAACTAAACAAGTACAGATTCAATATTACATTTCATACAAACAACTAAATGAGTTTTAAAGTACCAACAGTAATGGACAACTAATTACAAACAATATAAAAAAATAAAAGATAAATCATATTTAATAGGTTCAATTATTTAGAATTATATAATTTAGGTAATAGATACTGTGTATAGGCTACTAAAACTTATAATTAATATTTTGTTGCGTATCCTTTATTATCAATCACAGCTCTACAACGACGTGGCATTGATTCAAGCAATTTCATACATTTTTCTAAGGGGATTGAATTCCATGCTTCTACAAAAGCTTCGTAGAGTTCGTTGTGACTGGAGTTACGTTTGTTTGAGACTTTCTTTTTTACGACATGCCACAGATATTCTATGGGTTTTAAATCAGGGCTATTTGTAGGCCAGTCTAAGACGGAAATACGCTGTTCCCTAAGACAATATTTTACACTGTTGGCAGTGTGTTTAGGGTCATTATCATGCTGAAAGATCCAGGTTACAGGCAAATTGTCGTCAGAGGAGGGAATCATTGTCTCTTCTAAGATATTTTTGAACTGCAGTTGATCCATTGTACCTTCAATCTTACGAACGGGTCCAACTCCACATCCAGAAAAACATCCCCATACCTTGATATTGCCGCCTCCGTGCTTGACTATGCTTCTAGTGTATTTATAATTAAAAGCATGGTTCATTGGACGTCTAACGTAGCGCTTTCCGTCTGAATTTACCATGTTTATTTTAGTTTCATCTGAGAATAAGACTTTTTTCCAATTACGGACCGTCCAATTGACATACTTTTTAGCGAATAATAATCGCTTCTCTCGATGTTTCTTGGTAAGAAGCGGCACCTTTCGAGAAACCCTCCCAAACAATTTTGATTCCACTAATCTACGACGTACTAGTCTTGACGAGACATTTCTAGCGTCATCAGGCGAAAAAACTTCATTTTTAATCTGGTTGGAGCCTTTAAACGGGTCTTTCTTAGCAATACGTACGATTAGCTTATCTTCTCTGGGCGAAGTTTTCCTCGGTCGAGCCTTTCTAGGAATATTTTCAATAGTTCCGTGTCAATAGCATTGAAAACTTTCTTTACCGAACATTTTAAATGATTAGCTATTCTCCTGTACCTACATCCATACTTGGTCGATGTGCAAATTAACAATTATTTGCCTAGTTGACGCGTCACAACTTTTATTTTTGCCCATTTTGAACAAAAAAATTTAAACCGATTTTCAATTTGATGGTCAATTGCCGCCAAAACGATGGAAAATAGCTAAGAAAGAAGTTTTATAATTTCAATTTCAAAAATGGAATGTGCCGTGGATGTTTTTCTTAAGTGTTTCTAATTAGGCGTCCAAGAGGCCCGTAACAGAAAATAAGCTATGTATGCTTTAAACTCTTTTTATGATGAAATTTAGATAGTTTTGTTTTTTTTAATGTATTCTATGAGTATTCTAAATTGAGTGGCTATATTGTTGCATGATTATTAAAAATTGAATTTATAAATTTTTCAAGAATGGATGACATGGACTTCAAACTTTCATAATTCATATGAAGTGTTTATAATTATATGACCACCATTGTATACTGGCGCAATCTCTGTCTGTCTATTGTAGTTCCACAACTCAATGGTTGAATGGATCTAAATGAAAGGCAAGAGGCTAGTTCTCTAAATATTTTCGTTGGAAATAATAGCCCTTAAAGTGTATTAATTAGAACAAAACAAGTCTTTGGTATATTAATGTGCTCTTGGTTCGACCACAGACCCCTAATGCAGATGGATGGTCAGGACAAAGAAGATTTATTACTGTACGTCAGAAGCTGTGTACGCCAGTGACGTCACCGACGTACGAAGAAGATAATATTGTATTTTAGGAAGCTACAGTAAGTATACTCGTACTCACAATATGTATTGAGTTCAGCATATGTCCCTGGAACCTGTCCCATATACAGAGCCGCTCATCCGCGCCCGCAGAAACTACGTACGAAGCTGTGTACGCAAGTGACATCACCGCGCCGTCGTGCGCTTGCATGCTGTATAGGCATGCCCCTGGAACATACAACAAGATAAAGGGGTTTGGTGCCAACAGAAATATATATTTATTATATTTAATCGTTGCAAAAATATAATGCAAAAGTTTTAAGAGTGAGCACGGAATAAGAATCGGGATCTGGGTAAAATAGTGACTCGCGCCCGCATCGAGTGTTCCGTACATTACATACATACATACCAGTATGCAGGTCCCAGACACACAGCAGGCCGTCTTGCGAGCCGCTGCCGGCGATGGTGGGGGTAGCGTGGTCGATGAAGCAGCTGGTGATCGGCCCGCAGTGTCCGTGAAGTGTGAATAACGCGCTTAGCTCCGAGCTTGAGAACACCTGTGGCAAGCAACTGGTTAACTCTTTGGCTCATAGTGGCGCTGAGACAAGATATTCCCTTATGAATCTTGTCGACAAAAATATATCATTAATCTTAAATAATCACAAAGTTTTTGATTAAAAAAAAAACGAATTAAAATACTCTACATAACTTCAATAATTATGCATTTCACTTTATTCTATAGACAAGAACAATATTCTGAGATATAACGTCTAGAATGTTCTTTTCAAGCTAGGGGAACGAGTGGAAAGGCTGGCTAGTGCAGAGACGGTGTAAGTTCCACCACATAAATACCTTAACCACATGATCTTGTCCGCCTGTTAGAATGCGGCCTCCTTCGCACTGTAGCTCTGTTATTGGCTGCTGGTGCGGTCTGCATTGCGCCACTCTCACGCATACCACCTCTGAGGAAAGAGAGATCAATTAGGAACAAACTCGAAGCTGTGGTTAAATGTTACTGTATTATTACAGACACCAAATTTTTTAAAGTCGGTAAAAAATTTACAAATGTTCTTACCATCACTATCACTAAGGTCCGACTCGAAGCTGAAGCTCATCCGCGCGCGCTGGGAGTCATCCCTCATGGAGCGCAGCGAGCCAGCAGATCCCGTGCGTTTGTGCGCTGCAACAAACGAACGACTGTATTTAGTCAGCTATTTATTCTACCTGTTTTATTTATTAATCGTAGCCATACTCTATTTAATACATACTTATTACTCAGGTTTTATCCCTTCTGAAAAACTACAGCGGTCCTTAACGTTTCAGTATACATATTATTAGGACGGAAACAGGTGTGGCTTATATTTCATAATATTACTACATTAAATGTGTACAAATGGCGTTCATGGTTGACTGACCCCTTTACACACTTCTTACTTTAAAAATATGTAACTTTCTTGATCTTGAGTTTTGTCAGAATTTGTACTACTTCGCAATTTTAGCTCCTACCTACAATGCTTTGTATCAAAACGAGGATTTAGGACTTCAGAATGGCTCGGAGTAATTAAATAGTACGTAATGTGAGTTTTGTTGGTTAAATTGGTCGTGAGTTTTTGGAATATGAATTAGTAGAATCTTCAGATTAAAGAATGTATGAATACTTACTCCGTCGATGCGCAGTGCTGAACCGCCAGTCAACGCAAGCGCCGCTGGTCGCGTTGAACGCGTCCAGTCGCAGTAGAGTGAGGTGTCCACTCAGAGACGCGACACAAAGTCGCCGCCCGCCTGACAGAGCGCGCACGTGTGTGATGCCTAGTGCGCTGCGACTACGCGACTCGGAGTTGCGCCATACGCACTGAAATTACGATTAATGTAAGGTTTATTGAGTTGTGTCACTAAAGGTACAAGTCCGAGATGAGCTGCAGACTGGAACCGCAGGTGACATTGCGGCTAGCAGCTGCGGTTGACCGCAGTGCTGCTGCGCTTGGAATCAATTTCATAGAGATGCATAGAAACAAGTAGTGTCGCTAGCGTAGGTTTCGTGCAGCTGCAATTTCCGGAACATCACGGAATTGCACCTTAATGCTCCTGCCAAGTGTGAGCAAAGCCCCTTGTTCCGGAGCCCGTTTAACAGGGGATTAGACCTATGTGTCCTGAGGGGGAGTCGCGTGGTGTCTTGAAAGTATTATCATCATGTTGTATTATATTTATTTAGCTAAATGTTAACCAAAGTTAATAAACTATATGGTTTTAGGATGTCATTGCGTGACGTTTCCATCAAAAAATGAACAAGTGCGAGAGAGACTCATACAGGGATGCTTCTTAGGACTGACAGATGTTGCGTAGTTTAGTCAAATACCTTCCATACATCGTTACTGATAAAAGGAACCTGACAGACAAACGGATGGACAATGAAGTGCATTTTCCTTTGCTCTAAGGCTGAATTCAAGTCGGGATTGGCAGCGGCCGACATCGATGCGACGCGGCACCTTTTACTGGACCGCCATCAAGACTCGCGCTGCGCTGCCGCTTGACCTTTGCGAGCGCTTTAAGAGTTACTGGTGTTATATGTATTTACATATAGATAAGTTTATAAACTATTTAACACCAGTTTAGACACGGAAAGTGGTCACCGCATCGAGAGATGAAGTAGACAGTCTGCACGAAACACGTTTGTAGTTTTTAAGAAGTAGAAAATGCTTTCACCATCAACTTGCCGGAGCTCGCTTCCCACATCTCGAGCCTGCCGTCCGCACAGCCCAGTATAATTAGATCGTTGCAGAAGTCCATACACCATACCGGAGATTCCTTCAACAGAGATAAACAAATTATTATTAGGTTGCCTGGAAGTGATCGCTCTAAGTGAGGAGGTCGCCCTTTATACTTCCTTTGTTCTGTTGTCTATTCCTGTATTGTTTTCTGTTTCGTGCGGTATAATAAAGTGTTTTCTATCTATCTATCTATGATTGTTACGAACGCATTATTTAAAAGACTAGAATAGATTGAAACTTTTTTTTTGTAGCATTAACACATAATACATAATACTATGAACCATCAAAATATCTACATAAATATATTGACATTTGAAAGCCCTTTGAATGGTCTTCGTAAATAGGCTAGTGTCCTAAAAAAATCTAATTAGTCCGTCAGTTAGATTATTATCAGAAGTTATAAGACACGTATTTTTTAAATTGTCAAATACAACAAAACTAATTATTTATTTATATTTAAAACCTAGACCTATTCAAAACCAGAGTAAATAGGTGTATTTAAGACCTTCGCGATACATCGTCGCCACATCGACCAACAGGTGTCCCTTGTGGCAAACGAAGGCCTAATAAAAGAAATAATTGGAAAGCGACATGATCCCTGAGTGGGAATATGGGACATAGGGAATGTTGCGAAAAAGTACCATAAAGCTAGTGAATAAAATAATTTCAATACCTCTACTGCTTTCCCGCTCCAACAAATAGAATCTAAAGGCAATTGAGCATCCACGTTCACATCATCCGGTCTTCCATTCATCTTGTTGATGCAAAGTATGTCTTCGTCTTTGGCGGTATGGTTCATATTGCTTATGTCTACGTTTTCTTTGGTCTCGCAGTCGTAAATGTCCAGGGTCTCGCTGCAGTATAGGTCCCTGCGTAAGAGGACAAACAATTAATTTTAAAAGTAATTACTGAATTTAAGTCAACACATACTCAATTCAATTCATTTATTGCAAGAAATATGGTCATAATACAAGGTCTTAAACATTAAAATAGGTAGTCTCACATCCTTCACCAAAACACATGGCATACTATCTATCTATGTTCTGTCCAAAAACAGCGTAGATATATTTTACGAAAACCTGCCGAAAGCCATGAAGAAGGCACAAAATGTTATTGAAACAAAATTATAAATAAATTAGTATTATGTGTATGCACAAAAATATGTAATTTTTAGTATAAGTAGTTATAACATCGCCTTAGGGCTTAATAAAAAAACCTGTAATGATGTTATTATCTCAATAAATAAATAAATCTATATCATCATGTACTCATTCCATGGACTATTACGATTTCCTTTTTCGTAGTTCGACTGATAATCACATAGTCATGTCAGGCTGGAGATTAAATGAATGATTATAAGAATCCTAATTATATTAGCAAGGCGAAAGATGGCGAATGTTTGTGTTTGCACACAAAACTACAAAACGGAACGGGCAGAAATTTTGCATAAAAATTGTTCAGATCTGGGATAACATTACCAACCAGTGTTAAAAGTTTTATTTATATCACAGCTCCAAGAGTTACGGACCTGAGTATTTGATGTTAATTTCAACTCGAGAACTCGAGGGAAAATAGGGTTGACAGACGGACACCAAAGTGATCCTATCTATATAAGTATATATCGATTTTAAAATAGGTTTTTTCCAGCAAAGCAATCGATATAACCATGTAGAAGTCGAAGCCTTCACCATCAAAGTCGCTGATATTATCGATATATTATTTTCTTGCTAACAAAAACTAGTTACCTGTAGTTCTTGGCGAAGTCGTATTTAGTCGTTTCGCCGACGGGGAAATGCGCAGGAGTTTCCCTCGAGGACGGACGGAATCGCAGACCGCTCAGATGTTTGCTGAGCACTGTGCGTAGACGATGCATGTTCTGGAAAACACGTGATATTTATTATTATACGTGATTACTATGTTCCGTATTACATCTTCATGTGAACGTAAATCAATATAATAAATCAGTTGCGAACTATCATCGTTAGATTTATCATTTCAGGCACCTTGGTGCCTCTGACACAAATTATTATTAAATAAAAACAAACTTACCTCATTTTTGTTTGGACACAGTTTCGCGGAATGGTTTACTGCAAATGATAAACACTTTAATACATCTTATTGGTGCAAAAGCATTAATTATAACAATGTATGACTGTATCTTTTACCATTTAGCGGCACTTGCTCAATCCTCTTGCTATTTACTCTATCATACAGTTCTTTCTGCAACTTGAAGTAACTGAAATTTAAAATAAAAATATATTTGTATAGAGTCTATCTAGTAATATGTTTTCTATTTCTATGGTTGATATGTTTGGATGATATTACATGCTTTTTATTTAGACTTTATTATTAAATCACATCTTATACTTAAAGCAAAAAAAAACGGTTACAGCGAGTTTGATAATTAGATTAAAAAATTACAAAAAACTCCTCTGAGTGCGACTTGTGTTCAACTTCAACTTCAAACTTTTAAGTGATTTATTTCCTTTATAACTTTTTGTTTTTTGTTTGGCGCCGCTTTTGAAATTGCATAAGTTAAACAAGGAAATAAAGTGATCACTTTGGTTTTTTGTTTTATTAAATTTTTTAAGGTAAAGTACAGAAGCGAACTAGAAACCTTTACCTTGTTAGTTTTCCAGTTGGAGCAAAACTCACCCCAAAAATTTGTTACGTCTAGATAATCTGATATTTTGTATTAAGTGTTTTAGGTCATAGCTTAGCAAATCAGAGTCCAATAGAATTACTTGTAAAAGAGAAAAACATGAACGTACTTGGCGGCCTTTCGTATAATTTATACGCCATGAACATGAATAAAGTAGATGGTTAATGAATTAGATGATGACTTTGCCCAGCAATGAGCCATTATGAGCTGAGATCTATTTAAATTTCTATCCACTAAGCCTGTGTTATCCCACAACTGGCTTCCTCTCTATTGCACCAGTCTATTAATTTAGTGCCACAGTCTATTTATTTAGTGCCACACTCATCTAATTTCTCCCTCCAATTTTACGAAAGGGCTGACTTCCCAAAAGAAGGTTCCTCAGCCATTCATTGAATTATTTACTACTAGAGTCTGCCTGCGGCTTGTACGCGCAGTTTCTATCGAAACGTTTTAAAATAATTTCCATCCCATGGAAATTGATTTATGGGATAAAAGGTTTAGATAAAAGCTTACATTTTATTCCAGGCCTGAAACGACCTGTTTGCAAAATTTCAGCCCAATCCGTTCAGTAGTTTTTGCGTGAAGGAGTAACAAACATATGTACATAAAAACCTTCGCGTTTATAATATTAGTAGGAGTTTATTTATTATTATTTTTATAGTACTTATATTATATTTTTTAGGTATCATTGAAAATTTTGTAATATTTGTAAATTTGTATAGTAAAACATCATTTGACAAAATTTGAAATGGGTTAATGCCCTGAATTTTTTTTTCTTTTATTTTGTCGTTAGGCACATTTTCTATTCTTTTAATGTATTGTGCCGATATCTTGTACTCTATTATGGCATATTTGGTGATGTCGTCCTTATTTTTCTAAATAATAATAATGTAAGTAAGTCCTTTTATTGACTGTCAGTGATATTTATAAGATAAGTTAATTTATTTTTAAGAGCTGTGTTCATGAATAAAATAGAAAAATAAATGAATACTCACGCGCCTCGGTCGATGTTGGTGATGATCTCACCGTTCTGCGAGTCCCACACTTTGATGCTGCCTTGCAGACAGGAGCTGACGATCTTCTCACCATCCGTCACCAGGCATTCCACCTCTTGGCTGTGCCCTGCCACTACCAACGGCACCGCTTCCATCACCAGCTGGAAGGAAACCATAAACATTGAGATTGGAGTGATTAGAAACCAGCAAGGCTGAAGGAGCATCCACAATACCACATACAATAAGCTTCCAGACAAGGTTATGGACGCACCAAGTTTAGATAATTTTAAACTAAAGCTAAAAAACTGGCTCCTAGAGAAGACGTTCTACACCTACGACGAGTTCTTAAATTATATAAACTATTTTTATTTAATTTTATTACTATTATACTTTTATTACATTATAAGTGACGCATAATTTGACTTATTATGAATAAAATGTTTATCTATCTAACTGCATTTTAACATGAATAACGCGTGAAAAGGCGTTTTTCACGCGTAGGTACAAAAATTATAAGCCTTCTTCAACAAGGCCAATGTCTTTTCTGTGTCATCTTACTGACATACTTTGCGCCTACCTACCTTCCTCAATCAGTAATGCCTACTAAAATACGTACTAGAATGACATTATGTTAAGTATTGTTTTGATAAAAAGTTTATTATTATAAACGGTTTGAAATTCGGCCCTCCTTTTCGAAAATCGTATGTTACTCTAGATTTAAAATCTGCACGTGAAATCGTCTTATGTAACCGAAACCAATATTAATTCGTATTTACCTGGATAGCGGGCTGTTTTGCAATGCTCCTCTTGTATTCCTCATCTTCATTCCACGACGCTCGCCACTCGGCGTAGTGTCGGGAACAAATACACCTAAAGCAAAACAAAAAATTATAATATATATATAATACGGTGTTATACTGGAAAGAGTTTATTGTTGAAAAACTTCTTTCATGAAACCTTTGGGCGCACTCTCCGAAGCATCTCTGAACAATGAACGAAAATGAATCGTCACGCTTGTGACAGTTACGCTTACATGGAATCGCGTTTACTCGGTTCCAGTCGTCAAAATAAATCAGCATGTTTGCTGTCTAACAAGCTAGAGGCATTGTATACTACGAGCTTCAAGACAAGTGCACTTCTATCGTGTGGTTACTATAAATCCGTTTTTTTTATTACAATAAAATGAAATTTACAGAATGAGATTAAGGTGACCAAGTGTGTGAAATACGAACTCTTATGAAAATGTTCTGATGTTATGAAAATTTATGTCGGTACCGAAATGAAATATAAAATCGTCGGTGATATTCAAATTATTGACATATTAGCTTTTTACCTGTAAAGCACGACCATCATATAAGCGATGACAGCAACACTGATAGTGCATAGAATCGCTAGAAGCAATATTTCCAAGGGCGTGGTGGGATAGATTGGCAACTCCGAGCTTTTGCCCCAGGGCGGTGCGCCTTTGCCTTCTGCCACTTCGAAGTCTGAAACAGGAAAGTCAGTTATATGAGACGTGCCGGCAATCACGGCGTTGTGCTCGGTTTCCGACCCGTTGTAGTGCGAGAGGATTTTGGAGCAGTAGTGGTTCGCTGACAATATCTAAGGTCGCTCACCTGGCACCACGTCGACGGGGTCTAGCGCGGCTGCCAGCGTCTGCCAGCGCAGCGGCGGCGGGTCCCGCTCGTCAGGGTTCCTCACGCCGGCCGCCAGCTCCGGGCTCACGCGATGGCTGAGCAGCACTGGCGGGAGGACCACGGCGTAGCGCCCGGCTATCGACTCGTTGTAGTGCGAGAGGATCGCGGACCAGTGGTGTGCTGACAATCTGCAAAATAATATATTACCCACTAAAATATTATGATACATAAACTACACAAGTTTTTGTGATCAGTTTGTACACTCTAAGCATACCTACTGTTTTATAACAAAGCTTTAACATGACCTACCTAGACATAGATAAAATTGATATACCTACCTAATCTCAATATTATTGATCTGACATTAATTTGCGATCGTTTTTATTATATTGAATCCTTATTCTTATCCAATACGATTATTATTTAACCAATACTTATTTAAAACTGACATTCCTATATCAATTAATTGTATAAATATGAAGTATCTAACAAGAACGAACCCAAAAATGTTTGTGCTTTGATAGGGTTTTTATGCATTGTGTAACCACTAAGTACTACACCTAAGAAATACATGTATGCATAAAATTACAATAAATTATAATGATGATGTAGCTACAAAATTCAAGATTTTAAAGTTTTAACAGTAGCGGCCATACCTCACCGGTGGTAGGGCCGCACCCATGTCTCATTGAAATACATAATAATGGCATAAAGAATTATTATAGTAGAAAACGATAAAATTCTTACCCGTCAGGCATGAAGATAATTTGGTACTAAATCGAAATGCATTTATGTTAAGTGTTCTTACGTCAACGGCGGTAAACGTTTCCGCGTTGTTTTTATACATAATACTGCCTATTTATATATTTGGTAGAGACATAATATTGTTTGCTTTAGTCAATTTTTAACCGGTTTCGAAGTCAAATAAGTCCAATTAGGTTCCCAGATGGAAGGTTCGCTTTTAGTGACATGTTAACTACATGTGACTTAAAGCGAACCGGATTTGAGAATGACCTGAAATTGGGACCAGAAAGGTTTTTTTTTAATATTCAACTATACACAACTACACTACAACTAAACTAACGACTATATACCTATACTACATATTCATACATCTACATTTTCCACGACTTGATGAATGTAAAATAATTTCAAAAACTGGGAGTTTTTCGAAGATCCATTATATTGTAGTTCATTTACATGTAAGGGTAAAATAAAAAAAATTTAATGTCTTACCTAGACCAAGGGCGGGAGTTAGGGGAGTGTTTCAACATAATCGTGTCGTTGGAATCAGCTGCGCTTAAAGGTTCAGCAAAGTTAAGCATTGGTGGAAATAAAAGTAAGTTCTTATCACTATTATTGTAGAACTCGTAAACCGACTTCATTTGATTTTTTGTTCTTTTACTACTCTCAGTTTTTTCAGTCTTTTCAGTCACAATAAAATAGTCTACAACTCCAGAGTTGTAGATAATCATAGATATCCACACGATCATCCAAACCATAAACGCGCGTTGGAAGAAACGCGTTCGTACCCATAAGTTGACAAGTCGTATACGCTTCGGTACACGATTGTCTTGGTTTCCCGGCCCGGAGTTCCTCTTCGCAACCACATCGGTCGGGCTATTCCCTAGCCCGTTCAGCCGTGGATGCGATTTTGACTTTGTCATCCGTTGCGGAGAGAAATTATCTTCGGGACCGATCTTGTTAAACCTCCAGTTCAAAGCATTGTTCGAATGAAAATACTCCTTCAAAAACTTGTTCTGATCTGGATAGTACTCCATCCTTCTGACTTCGATGCCGAGTATCGTTGCGTAGAACGCCATTTGTATAAAGTAATCTGATATCAAACTCACGATCATGAATATCGAGAACTCTTGTATGAAAGGTACGAATGTGAAAAAACTGACGGTGAAAACCGTTATTTCTATCAAAAGGTTCTTTGTTATGGACCAGCCTTCTTTGGTCAGGCCTTGGGCGAGGCGGATTTTAACGTCGAGCCGCGAATCCGTAGATGTGACGCTCTTTGTTAGAACCAGGACATTTTCTAATCCGACGATGATGACGAGGTAGGGGAATATTTCCTTGCCCTGATGGCTGAGCGAAAATCCGAAGAAGAAGCATATTCCCATGGACATAGATAGACTAGCTGCGATGGTTAGGACAGCACACGCTGCCAAGCCCAGCTTCGACATTATAAACTCTATTTTCCTCACAGAGAAGTACACGTAGAGAAATAGGCCGACGAATGTGATGGTTAGCGGCACTAGTTCGTAGTAGTTGAACTGTCCTGGGTAGTAGATAAGGGTTACTTCGTCTACTTCGGTGTAGGGTGAATTGTTGTACAGAGGGTACATCTCCTTCAACTTCTGCGAGAGGGATTTTGCAAACCTGTAACAAAGGAAACCATATTCAAAATTTACACAGAGTCGCCGTTTATAAAACACTGTATATTCTCTCTTTTTGACACGTAATTTTTTACATAAGCAAGAAGAAGTAAAAGACGAAAGTTCAGCCTCGGGATGTGCCAGAGGGTTATGGAGCGCAGTATCCTGGGAGTCAGACTTACAGACCGCGTTAGAAACACGCTCCTGCGCTCCAAAACGTAAATAGCCGACGCTGCCCAAAAAGCCGCCTAACTCAAGTGATAATGGGCTGGACATGTGTGGCGTATGTCGAACCAGCAGTCGGCGAAGATCGCCACTGACTGGGTCCTGGACGATGGCCACGTGGAAGGCCTAGGCGGAGATGGCGGGATGAGTTCGACGTATACAACAAAGAGTGGGCTCTCCTTGCTGAGGACCGAGATGAGTGGAAGACGGGGGATTATTACTGAGATTATTTTGTTTCCTTCTGATAACGAGAATAAGGGCCCATGGTTCAGTATATGAAGGTAACTCACTTATCATCAGGCTGGTCGTAGAATATAGTGACGGCGTACTGCAGTATCCTGGAGCGAGCCCTGAGCGGATACCGTTTGATACCGGTGTCGCGAAGCTGCATACCGAACGCTATTTCAGCCAGCGATGCCTTGCTTTTGTGCATGTTCTGGAACAAAAATGGCATGTCTTCTTAGGTATACTTTTTATAGGCTTGTTGTCATTGAATTACCAAGTTGCTAGAACGATGAGTACCTAATTAGGACGTTCTTACTTTTGTTTGTGGTATAGCTTCGGAAGACCAGATATATGTATGGTTGGGTATAGATATCTACACCCAACAATCTAGAAAGCTTTGATCAAGAAGTAATAATGGCTTTCTACTACTTTTGCCACAAAGCTAAGCGGCGAAATTGCAATTCCATCAAAAACATAAATGTGGAAACTTTGCCAAGTCCGTTCAGTTAGTGGCCAGTTCCATAGCAGTTCCTAATCTGTAAGTACTTACATGAATGATATTTTACTCAATTTAATTTAATTTGGGTCTTGGCAAGTTTTTTATCCGTTGTTTATGCTTGTATTATTGGACGTGCCATGACACAAATTCAATAATGAAAGAATGTATAATACTTATTTATTCATAGCCGCTTACCTACTTAACATATTACTATTCAAAGTGAAAAGATGGTGTAACCAACCTGATAGTTATAAATCGTATTGACTATCGTCGCGTCAAGTGAGAACGTCTGTAAGCTTTGCTGCCACAAGTTGGCAGGTGAGAGAAGGAGACAGCTATACTCAGGCAATACTCTTTCTACGCTGGCCTTGCTGTCTCGCCGCTTTATGCCGCCTATTTGATAGCAGTGCTGCAGTAACGTGCTTTTCCTGAAACAAATTAAAACAACAGCTCGTAGTTTAAAAACCGTTCAACGAGTTCGTACTTACTCAATGACTATCAATCTATCTGTAATAAAATCTATATATTTGTATAGTAAAAATATCTATCTATGTAGTAGAATATATTGTATATCATTTAATTAAGGTTTTTGTTATTATAGTGCGTAGGCGCCCTTGAACTCGAGGTGATCTCTAAGAAATTAAACAATATCCTAAAAATTTGCTGTCGAACTGGAAAATTTTAAGGATAATGTGAGTGTGTACGTATGTGCTGCAGTTATTTGTTTACTGGGATTCCGATTGTATTTTTTTCTTTCATCCATGACCTACACTTTTTAATTGTCACTATGCACAATAACTACTTATTTATTCAGGTTTACTAGCTGTACATACTAATGTATAGCTAGTAAACCTTGGTAATTATACACATTCTGACCAGATTACAGTCTCCTATAGGTATCGATTACGACAGTAATTTTGCTAATTACGCGTATCTTATGGCCATGTTCAATTTAGTGGGTACTTGGGTTGAGCCGGTTCTGCCCACAGAGACAAAAACGTTGTTTTGGCGAGTCACGTTTTTACTATATTTGTTGGATCAAGCTAGTTACAGGCCAATTTTGACGCGAATGAGTACACAAAGTTCAAATTCAAGGAAATTTTTTTCAATTCATTGATTGAATGAGCTGCTGTATCGCTAAGAATAGACTTTTTGCTTTTGTAAGTTACGAGTATTTTCGAAAAAATCCAGGCGCTCCGATGCATGTGTGTGAGTGAGTGTGTGGCATGTGTTTTAATAACACATATTTTATACTATCTTATCTCTTACTTAGCCCATCTCTGTATCTTTATGCTATCGTTGGTATCTAGCTCTTTTTGAGAATTTCGAAAGCATTGTTAGCATACCTACACCGTGACCGACTAGCAAAATCATGCTTGCAAGATAAAAACATACCGATAGGTATAATACGTAAGAAGTATTACGTAAGGACTGAGTCATAATGTGTGTGAAATACCTTGTTGACTTGGTTCAGCATTACGAGTGGGTTATGTACACAAATGAATCTGTTATGTGTCATACATAACATAAGTCATATCATAACATTACAAATCTTGACTTAAATACCTACCTACCTACGCTACACAACTAACCAGGTGTTAACAATTTAGGATGATCCATACATTTACATAATTCATAGTAAAACTATGAATGGAACAGTAACTTTGTAAGTCTGTGTCAACCTGCACCTATGTCCAGCAGTACTATAGGACAGGATTACTATAGGCATCAGCCTATATTAATCCACTGCTGGACATAGGTCTCCCCTTATGAGCGCCATAGCGCCTTCTCTTCAGCTTGCTTGGTTCCTTGAGAGAATCAAATTTTGTTCAATTCAAATAAACAAAAAATGAACGGTTTTCGGCTTTTTCCCTTTACTTGTGCCAAAAGACCTTGATTATTGCCAAATTTTATGATTCTAGGTAGGTGATGAGATGAAATTCCGAAAAAATAAGAAATGGGCTGTAAAACCTGAGTATTTGATGTAAATTAAAGTAAACCCAATACCTCCACGCGTTCCTTATAAAAAAAGGTTGACAGACGGACAGAAGGACGACAAAGTGATCCTATAACGAATCAATCATTCCTTTTGAGGCACAGAACCCAAAAAGTTTGGAAAACTAAACAAGTTTAACAATAAAGTTACATTTAACAAACTATTTAGAAAGATAAGATCATTAGGTGAGCCGCTATCGGTCTGATCAAAAACTCAAAAAGTGACTCAATGGCCATAAACACACAGGCTGCTTGTCTATTATCGAATCGAATAAATAAATCAATGGCAAAACGGATTTGAATAAAAAGGCAAGGAGATTGTAGGTACCTATATCGAGAAGGCGATCTTACGAAAACATATTTGAATGAAGGGCAAGGCGATTGTATGCTGAGGACATTTTAAAAAACAAAACCGCATGCCATAACATAAAGAAAAGTAAAAAACTTTATGCATTGTTATTTAAAACGAAATACTGGCTTCAAACATCATCTAGGTATTAAGTTACCGACGTAAACAGAAGGCTTAGTTAGCTTCGACGAACTAATTTGATCGAATCATATCATGTCTCATGTTGTCATAATGGATCTTGTTGCGATCAATCGAGCAAGATCGATTGACAACGTCATGGTTGTAACGTGTGGTAATTCGCTCATACTACGAGCGTTTAATGTGCCTCTATGAATGTTCGTGTAAATTCTCAGATATGTTTCCAATATCTAGGAAAATCGTTCCAGCCGTTAAACAGTCCAGGGCTCCATACTGACGTTGATTGACCTTCATGATGTCGTAAAAAAACGGCCCACGGTTTTGTGGATAAATATCCAGAGCAAAAACTGACAACAATTATCTGAAAATCTTTGCCATGTACCTATCGTGCAAGTGTAGAGTACATTTAATAGGTTAATTATGGTTTAATGATTACACCGACTTCTTTAAGTGCTAAGGTTCAAAAATTACGACAAGCATAGCAATTATAATAGTTTGTTGTTGATATTTTGATCCTCCACGTAGTTGGGAGCGATTAGACTCTACAAATTTAAATTTTCAGTAATAATTACAGGTGAGGCGATTCTCGACGCAGGGCGTACACGTTGGGGATCGCAGTTCGGTGGTTGATCTGATCAGCATGAAGTGCTGCAGCTGCCCCCACAAGGGAAGAATTTGAATGGTGTAAATTAAAAGCTATAACACAAAAGTCAACTTGTGTCGTGTCGGGGGTTTATAAGTACTATGTTACTTACGTATCTAAGTCCTCGTGGTTCCGTATCGTCTCTAGCAAGCGGAAGACTTCCTGGAGAGGTGCGCGAAATGCGTCCCACATCTTCAGCTGGCTGTTCCATGGCGATACACCTTCGAACAAACCATCGTTGGAATTTTATATATGTATTTTATTTTACACACCAGCTCAGTTAACTTAAATTCATATTTAACACTTTATTGCGACTAGTACCCACCCGCAGCTTCACGCGCATTGTATTTATAGAAACATTTAAAGGTTATTAGGTACTATCCCATGGGCACTGATTGATAGGATAAACAGTAGCTTACATTTTATTCCAGGCCTAGAACTACCTGTATCAAAATTTCAGCCCGATCCGTCCAGTAGTTTTTGCGTGAAGAGGTAACAACCAAACAAAACTTTCGCATTTAGAATATTAGTCCCATCTTGTAAAATTTTATTAATAAATATTGCCCCCGGTTACCATATGCCACACGTTCTGCGGAACACCTTGTAATAATTTCTTGATAGGTACGGTACGAGTATGCTCATGGTTTTTGGGTAAGTGCTGCTATTATCTCTATCATCAAATGAGTCATATTTTTTATTATAGATTCCGTATCATTGTCGTGTAAGGTGTATTATCGAGTAAATGGACGAGTAGGTATCAGAAAGTAGAAGGTTATCGCAACTGCCCCTCTGTTTAATTTTAATTCTTCCGTGGTTTCACGTTCTTATCAGAATCTAGCTTTACTTACGCGTATTTTTACCCGACTGCGCAAGGAGGGTCATGTTATTCGAGAGGTACTAGTTTTTTTTCCTTTACTTTCATTAAAACATAGCAGTCGGGTATTTTTTTTATTAACGTCATATGACATGAACTTTTGAATTGCTGTATATCTTTACATTAGAATGTAAAGATTTAGGTAAAATATAATGTGATAGATATGACAGGACCTATTGGTTCGCTTTGTAGTCGCTTGTTGCTTTTATACATCGTACGTAGTTAATTTTTCTTTCTTTATGTTCTTATTTATTTTATTATATGCAGTAACATGTTGTATCTCGGTACTTCAGTGAATTAATAAATGTATTTTCCTTCTTTCTGCTTTTATATAAGAACTAGTTGTTAGGTGTGCGCGAGCTGCAAGCAGCTCGCGGCGGTTATGTGCAACAGTAATTTTTTATTAAGACTTTCTTTTCGTACCTTTGATTATTTTGTTTGAAATCGATAGACATGAGAAAATTTTGCGATGAAAAAATGTCAGCCATCTTTGATTTGGAAATGGACATCTTTTTCGTAATCTATTATGTGGGTGCTCGTCTCAAGGCGAGTATAAACTGCGATATAGAGATGTCAGCCATCTTGAATTTGGAAATGGAAATTTTTTTCGTAGTCGACGTATGCGAGTTGATCGAAAACGATATCTATATTAGTGGGTGTGCCATCACACAGCGCGGCTCGCTTCGCTCGCCTTGCTGTATGGCGGTGGTCGCATTGACGCACGACTCTGCTCCTGCTGCCACACAGCAAGGCTCGCTTCGCTCGCCTTGCTGTGCGACAGCTGTAGCATCAGGTCAGGAAGCGCGGCTCGCTTCGCTCGCCTTGCTGTGTGACGATGATCGCAATTCGATCGCATTGCGCTAAACGATACCCATATCAGATTTTTTGGTTGGGGGAGGGGGTACAGGGGGGCTGGGGACGTGGGGGGTCTTGGGGGGTCTTGCTCCTGACTCTGCTCCTGCTGCCACACAGCAAGTCTCGCTTCGCTCGCCTTGCTGTGCGACAGCTGTCGCATCAGGTCAGGAAGCGCGGCTCGCTTCGCTCGCCTTGCTGTGTGACGATGGTCGCATTTCGTTTCCCTACCCTGGGTTAAGGGTGAGGGGGTCTTGGGGGGGTTTCCCGCGGTTATATCGTGGCTCGCTTCGCTCGCCGCAATGCTCCCCCGGGTTATAGTTGAGGGGGTCTTGGGGGTCATTGGGGGGTCACAGCACAGCTCGCTTCGCTCGCCGTGCTGTTCCCCTTGGTCGTGTCGAATTCGAAATCCTCACCCCCAGGTTAGTCAAAAACGATACCCATATCAGATTTTTTGGTTGGGGGAGGGGGTACAGGGGAGCTGGGGGCGTGGGGGGGTCACGGCACGGCTCGCTACGCTCGCCGTGCCTATCGCCAT
The DNA here is from genome assembly GCA_943735965.1 of Eupithecia abbreviata. NCBI lineage: Eukaryota > Metazoa > Arthropoda > Insecta > Lepidoptera > Geometridae > Eupithecia > Eupithecia abbreviata. The sequence goes on from OX030973.1 coordinate 11,993,938, forward strand.
GGTCGCATTGCGATTCGCTTCGCTCGCCACAATGCTCCCCTGGGTTAAGGGTGATGGGGTCTTGGGGGTCATCAGGGGGGTCACAGCACGGCTCGCTTCGCTCGCCGTGCTGTTCCCCTTGGTCGCATCGGATTCGAAATCCTCACCCCCAAGTTAGTCAAAAACGATACCCGGGCTCGTTTCGATACCCGGGTCGCATCGCGGCTCGCTTCGCTCGCCGCAATGCTCCCCCGGGTTATAGTTGAGGGGGTCTCGGGGGGTCATTGGGGGGGGGTCACAGCTGTTCCCCGCGGTCGCATCGCGGCTCGCTTCGCTCGCCGCGATGCTCCACCGGAAATAAATAGGTTAAAAATTGGCCAATTTTCGGTTTTTCCTAAAAAAAGGGGGTCTGGGGGGCAAAAGGGGGCAAGTTTTTTTTGTCATTCAAAACCATTTACCCTCCTCTACATGACTGTGAAAAAAAAATTCTTCCAAACCTATCCGTTTTGGAGATGGAAAGGGGGGGCAAAAAAGGGGGTCAAAGGGGGGTTCCAATTTTTTTTCTTCCAAAACGAAGAGAAACCCTCTATACGACCCCGCAATCAGAACCCCTCTATCGCGACGCATCCGGTAGCACACTCAAAAGGGGGGTCCGGGGGGCAGGGGGGGGGGGCGAAATTTTCTATGCAATCAAAATCACTTGTCCCCCTCTATACAACCCCCATAAAAATATTAAGCAATATGGCTCCACGTAGGAGCCCCCCCCCGGGGGGGGGTCTTGGGGGGGCAAATATCAAAAAGTCGGAATTTTCCCTAGGAGACTTTTACCTCCCCTATACGATTCCGTAAAAAAAAACATACCTTTCCATCCACCATCAAGGCGAACAATTATGTCAATCAGTCAATCAGTGAATCAGTCAGTGGTAATTTAGCTTTATATATATAAACTAGTTGTTAGGTGTGCGCGAGCTGCAAGCAGCTCGCGGCGGTTATGTGCAACAGTAATTTTTTATTAAGACTTTCTTTTCGTACCTTTGATTATTTTGTTTGAAATCGATAGCCATGAGAAAATTTTGCGATGAAAAAATGTCAGCCATCTTTGATTTGGAAATGGACATCTTTTTCGTAATCTACGTATGCGAGTTATTCGAAAACGATACCCATATTATGTGGGTGCTCGTCTTAAGGCGAGTATAAACTGCGATATAGAGATGTCAGCCATCTTGAATTTGGAAATGGAAATTTTTTTCGTAGTCGACGTATGCGAGTTGATCGAAAACGATATCTATATTAGTGGGTGTGCCATCACACAGCGCGGCTCGCTTCGCTCGCCTTGCTGTATGGCGGTGGTCGCATTGATAACGACTCTGCTCCTGCTGCCACACAGCAAGGCTCGCTTCGCTCGCCTTGCTGAGCGACAGCTGTCGCATCAGGTCAGGAAGCGCGGCTCGCTTCGCTCGCCTTGCTGTGTAACAATGGTCGCAATTCGATCGCATTGTGGCTCGCTTCGCTCGCCACAATGCTACCCTGGGATAAGGGTGAGGGGGTCTTGGGGGGTTACCCGCAGTCATATCGCGGCTCGCTTCGCTCGCCGCAATGCTCCCCCGGGTTATAGTTGAGGGGGTCTTGGGGGGTCATTGGGGGGTCACAGCACGGCTCGCTTCGCTCGCCGTGCTGTTCCCCTTGGTCGCATCGAATTCGAAATCCTCACCCCCAAGTTAGTCAAAAACGATACCCATATCAGATTTTTTGGTTGGGGGAGGGGGTGCAGGGGGGCTGGGGGCGTGGGGGGTCACGGCACGGCTCGCTTCGCTCACCGTGTCGTTCCCCTTGGTCGCATTGCGGCTCGCTTCGCTCGCCGCAATGCTCCCCCGGGTTATAGTTGAGGGGGTCTTGGGGGGTCATTGGGGGGTCACAGCACGGCTCGCTTCGCTCGCCGTGCTGTTCCCCTTGGTCGCATCGGATTCGAAATCCTCACCCCCAAGTTAGTCAAAAACGATACCCATATCAGATTTTTTGGTTGGGGGAGGGGGTACAGGGGGGCTGGGGGCGTGGGGGGTCACGGCACGGCTCGCTTCGCTCACCGTGCCGTTCCCCTTGGTCGCATCGAATTCGAAATCCTCACCCCCAAGTTAGTCAAAAACGATACCCATATCAGATTTTTTGGTTGGGGGAGGGGGTACAGGGGGGGGTGGGGTATGGGGGAGTCACGGCACGGCTCGCTTCGCTCACCGTGCCGTTCTCCTTGGTCGCATCGCGGCTCGCTTCGCTCGCCGCAATGCTCCCCCGGGTTATAGTTGAGGGGGTCTTGGGGGGTCATTGGGGGGTCACAGCACGGCTCGCTTCGCTCGCCGTGCTGTTCCCCGCGGTCGCATCGCGGCTCGCTTCGCTCGCCGCGATGCTCCACCCGAAAAAAAAGGTCAAAAATAGGCCAATTTTCGGTTTTTCCTAAAAAAAGGGGGTCTGGGGGGCAAAAGGGGGCAATTTTTTTTTGTCATTCAAAACCATTTGCCCTCCTCTATAAGACTGTGAAAAAAAATTTCTTCCATGTCTATCCGTTTTGGAGATGGAAAGGGGGGGCAAGAAATGGGGTTCAAGGGGGGGTTCCAATTTTTTTTTTTCTAAAACGAAAAGAAACCTTCTATACGACCCCGCATTCAGAACCCCTCTATCGCGACGGCATCTGGTAGCACTCTCGAAAGGGGGGTCCTGGGGGCAGGGGGGGGGGCAAAATTTTCTATGCAATCAAAATCGCTTGTCCCCCTCTATACAACCCCCATAAAAATATTAAGCAATATGGCTCCACGTAGGAGCCCCCCCCCGGGGGGGGGTCTTTGGGGGCCAAATATCAAAAAGTCGGAATTTTCCCTAGGAGACTTTTACCTCCCCTATACGATTCCGTAAAAAAAAACATACCTTTCCATCCACCATCAAGGCGAACAATTATGTCAATCAGTCAATCAGTGAATCAGTCAGTGGTAATTTAGCTTTATATATATAAACTAGTTGTTAGGTGTGCGCGAGCTGCAAGCAGCTCGCGGCGGTTATGTGTAACAGTAATTTTTTATTAAGACTTCTTTTTCGTACCTTTGATTATTTTGTTTGAAATCGATAGCCATGAGAAAATTTTGCGATGAAAAAATGTTAGCCATCTTTGATTTGGAAATGGACATCTTTTTCGTAATCTACGTATGCGAGTTATTCGAAAACGATACCCATATTATGTGGGTGCTCGTCTTAAGGCGAGTATAAACTGCGATATAGAGATGTCAGCCATCTTGAATTTGGAAATGGAAATTTTTTTCGTAGTCGACGTATGCGAGTTGATCGAAAACGATATCTATATTAGTGGGTGTGCCATCACACAGCGCGGCTCGCTTCGCTCGCCTTGCTGTATGGCGGTGGTCGCATTGACGCACGACTCTGCTCCTGCTGCCACACAGCAAGGCTCGCTTCGCTCGCCTTGCTGTGCGACAGCTGTCGCATCAGGTCAGGAAGCGCGGCTCGCTTCGCTCGCCTTGCTGTGTGACGATGGTCGCAATTCGATCGCATTGTGGCTCGCTTCGCTCGCCACAATGCTACCCTGGGTTAAGGGTTGAGGGGGTCTTGGGGGGGTCACAGCACGGCTCGCTTCGCTCGCCGTGCTGTTCCCCTTGGTCGCATCGAATTCGAAATCCTCACCCCCAAGTTAGTCAAAAACGATACCCATATCAGATTTTTTGGTTGGGGGAGGGGGTACAGGGGGGCTGGAGACGTGGGGGGTCACGGCACGGCTCGCTTCGCTCACCGTGCCGTTCCCCTTGGTCGCATTGCGGCTCGCTTCGCTCGCCGCAATGCTCCCCCGGGTTATAGTTGAGGGGGTCTTGGGGGGTCATTGGGGGGTCACAGCACGGCTCGCTTCGCTCGCCGTGCTGTTCCCCTTGGTCGCATCGGATTCGAAATCCTCACCCCCAGGTTAGTCAAAAACGATACCCATATCAGATTTTTTGGTTGGGGGAGGGGGTACAGGGGGGGGTGGGGTATGGGGGAGTCACGGCACGGCTCGCTTCGCTCACCGTGCCGTTCCCCTTGGTCGGCGGCTCGCTTCGCTCGCCGCAATGCTCCCCCGGGTTATAGTTGAGGGGGTCTCGGGGGGTCATTTTGGGGGGGTCACGGCACGGCTCGCTTCGCTCGCCGTGCTGTTTCTCGCGGTCGCATCGCGGCTCGCTTCGCTCGCCGCGATGCTCCACCCGAAAAAAAAGGTCAAAAATAGGCCAATTTTCGGTTTTTCCTAAAAAAAGGGGGCTTGGGGGGCAAAAGGGGGCAATTTTTTTTTGTCATTCAAAACTACTTGTCCTCCTCTACAAGATTGTGAAAAAAAAAATCTTCCAAGTCTATCCGTTTTGGAGATGGAAAGGGGGGGCAAAAAAGGGGGTTAAAGGGGGGGTCCAATTTTTTTTCTTCCAAAACGAAGAGAAACCCTCTATACGACCCCGCAATCAGAACCTCTCTATCGCGACGCATCCGGTAGCACACTCAAAAGGGGGGTCCTGGGGGCAGGGGGGGGGCAAAATTTTCTATGCAATCAAAATCACTTGTCCCCCTCTATATAATCCCCATTAAAAAATTAAGCAATATGGCTCCACGTAGGAGCCCCCCCTGAGGGGGGGGTCTTGGGGGGGCAAATCTCAAAAAGTCGGAATTTTCCCTAGGAGACTTTTACCTCCCCTATACGATACCGTAAAAAAAAACATACCTTTCCATCCACCATCAAGGCGAACAATTATGTCAATCAGTCAATCAGTGAATCAGTCAGTGGTAATTTAGCTTTATATATTATAATATCACATAAAAAATTTGTTTTTCTATTTACATAAGAAAATGACCTGTTATGTATCTCATTGTGTTCTTACCTGAACTGCTAAACAAATCTTAATGAATTTTGGCAATCATGTAGACCGCAGTCCTAAAACGGACGCTGTTTTTCTCTCGGAAAAAAACTGTGCAGCCTAGTTTGAAGCTTTATACCAAATCTTAAAAAAGGTAAAGTTAAGATTGATTAATGAATGGATGTTTGTTACTTCTTTACGCCAAAACTACTGAACGGATTGGACTGAGATTTTACATAGATGTATACACTAGTGAAACTCGATGTAGAATGTTTGTAAACAAACCACGTAACAAATAATTAAAGATCACTTGCTTGGCGTCGAGTTTCAGATAAAATTGTAAGAAATATTTATTGAAGGATCTCAAATGGACAAGTAGGTAATGTAAATAGCGTAGGTATAAAAAGACGCGGCAACAGAGTGAAGTTTTGATTAAATTAGGGGGATTGTTATGAAACAATCTTCATAGAGTTTAGCTAGCCTATAGGTACGAGTATGTACTCGTATACTCATCCATACCAGTACCACATCGGCTATTAGACCTTTTATCGCACAAATCGGTTCCTACGGGAAAAGTTAACATTTAAACGTTTCCTTCCTATGATGATGTTGCTCTCCTAGCCTATCTCAGCCAGTCTCAACGAACACTGGCCAGGTGCGCAGGACATACATATTAAAGTGCACAAGTGTGCCCGGAAACACAGGTGCACTCTCTATTCCCATACTCTCATAATCCAATGGGACATTAGATAACTCTTAGAGACTTGGGATAACTCTTAAAAACAGCGAAACCGCAAGTAGGTATCTACAAGATCGAAATAAATAAATGCTGGAATCGTTCACAACAAATGAATACCAAGGTCGCTAACTGACTGATCGTAGTAAGTTACATATCCCACAAGTGGCTTATCATTGGTTCAACAAAGACGATCAACTCAAGGCACAGTCAAGGCCTTCCATTTCCTTTCGGATAAAACCTGTTGATTTAATTGAGCAATTTCAAACTCTGCGCACATAAATCCAACACCGCTACCACACATCACAAGCTATCAAATACTAAATTAAAGTTTTGCAGTAAATTATATCAACGTTAGATAGGTATGTATGTTGTATGTTTTTTATATGATTTGCGACAGCCTTTATGGTTATGTGTGCTATGTTTCATAAATAAATACTGAAATTTACTTAAACTTGCTCGGAATCCGGAAGTTGTTTCCAAAACATTGGTCTGAAATAGGTAGGTACCTAGGTATGTATTCAATCAAAGGATAAAATCTCCCTAACTATAACTAAGTTGGTATTATGGTACATATTGTGTAACTTCTACGTAATCCATTTTTAACGATTCATACTATCGCGAAACATAGGTGATTTGAGGAGGACCATTTACACAAGATCATCTGCATCACATAGAAAAGCCTTGAATAAAGATAAGGCCCTAATACCTACCTAACTATTCCAGCGTTCGTTCAACAAGTTTTTTTGACAATTTGATTATTCGTTGTTGTATGTAGGTACATATATTTATTTCAAGAAGTGAGCGTTGAGGTTTATGGAAGATCTGGTGTGCGGACCCCGCATAAGTGTGATAAAATTAAAATAAAGTGTTTTAATTTCGGAATTGGCCTACTTCGAAGGCGATCTCTGATTAATCTAGAAGAATTAACAGGAAAAGGATTTAGTTTTATTCAATTTGGGACATTCGTTAAAATTAGGTACAATTGTTTTGTTGACCTTTTTCCGGTGCTTACTTGACAGCAGTTCGTAACTCTTGAGAAACGTGCGTGATTTGTGAGGAAGAATTATTTTAAGCACTTGTATAAGTATATAACTTGATAAGAAGTTTGCGGCTAAACAGAATAAAAGCCTGTATGTTAATGCAGATCTAAAATTAAACCTATTACATTTTTTAGCTCGATTTATTTATTACTTTTGACCTTTGCTGAAACATTTCACAATGGCACAAATCATCTTTACTAAATTAGTAGAAAACATTCAGCACTTACATTATTACACTTTGCTATATCAAATTACAGTAAGATTTTTGTGAAGAGAATATAAATGATTTATTACTTACCAACTTTCATAATAATCTGCTGCACATAAAGCAGGGGCTTGTCTTTGGCCCATATGTACGGCAGCCTCTGTGTTTCATTGTAGAGAAGATCTAATTGGGAATAGCCATCTGTAAATAAATCATCAAAGGCTATTTTTATAGGTATAGGTTTTTTTACCAAACACTTTATGAAAGTCTATCTATTCTTACTTTATCTTTGAAAGATAGAATGCTAGTAAGTACTACTTACAGGGTTAAATTAATAACAAGGCTTACATGGTACATGGTACATGGATAAAAACAGCCACTCAGAGATACTGTAGCTACCTTGGATAGCTTTTAATGATTGTCTCAGTAAACAAAGTTTCAGAATTGACCCATCAAACAGCAGAAATAACTGATGGCAAACTTACATCTTTAATCTTAATATGTATGAGTGAGCTAGATTTTGATTGGTTTTGGTAAACAACAACTACACAATACACTTTTATTTAGATTTTTATAGACACACACACATGTTTTCTAAGTACCTGTAAATAAAAATTATATTTGTATGTTTGTTATTAACACACATGCTGTGTGAATGTTCCAGCTATATTCGATTCTTCAGATTATTAAATTACACTGACTCAATAAGTACAAATACTCCTCTATATCATAACCCAGAAACAAGGGTTAATTTAGTTGCTATTGTGCAAACTACAATACAAAGCCTTGAGTCCATTGTTAAACATCACACCTTCGCATAACTGGTAAAGTGGTATGACAATAGCTATCAAATTCTTACCAATGTTACAACAAACTTAGTCTAGTCTTAGAATATAGAGTATTATGGTCTCTTTTCCTTATAGGCATGATGAATTATTTTAAGAAATTACTAGATAATGTTTTTAGGCATGTACTGAATACAAATAAATTTTTCAATTTCTGCACAAAAATGGATTTTCGTGGTACAATTGAGTGTTTTTAGAATGAAATTTCAATTTTGCTTTTAAACGCCAGAATACAGTCGTCTGTCTATTACTTCACCAATGTACGACAGCTGATGAAACAGCATGACCATAAATTGTCAAGACAAATAAGTCAAGACCTTTACCATAGTTATTTTGTGCTTTATATTACACTAGCTGCGCCCCGCGGTTTCACCCGCGTGGTGATAGATATTTTTGATAATATACAATATATCTTTATGAATTGTAGCCTATGTGGTATTCTGATATGTAAGCTATATTTTTGTGAAGTTTCATCAAAATTCATTCAGTCGTTTTTGCATGAAAGAGCAACAAACATCCTCACAAACTTTCGCGTTTATAATATTAGTAGGATATTGTGATGGCATGACATCACAGTTGTGTAATGCTCTAATTGGTGTTCAATATTTCATGATAACTAATTTTATTTGATCAAAATATTAATTAACCTTAGTCAAAATAGAATAAGTTTAATGTCTAATCAATGGCTCAGATATAACAAATAATCATAGTGATTTATATAGTTATTGTCTTCATCCCCATTCTTGTATGATAATTATAAGTAAAATAACCTTCCTACATTTTTTTTTCATAGGCCCACACCCTTGACTAAGCAGTCTTTACTCTTTTTGTTATTGAGGTTTTCTCGTCTTTGTGTATAAGAAATATGTATAATATATAAATGTTAGGTACATAGAAATAACTAACACCATCTCTGAATAACAGGCTATGTTTTGTCCATTGAGAAAATCCACCGGCTAACCTCTTCTTTGTAATAAAACAACAATATGCAAGTTTATTACACTTACCTGGCATACATTTCTTTCTGTAACATTCAGGTTTACCAGCATGCTCATTCAGTGGAAAATTTACAATTGTTGGAATGTTGCCTGGGAGTGGGACATTCAGCAAAGGGAAACTGAAACAAGTACATATTATGATAAATTTTTATAGTAAATATTTATAAATATAAAATTGACTTAGGCTGACTGCATTAGTTAATTTTGTATTGTACTGATGCAGTGTGCTTTATGTTCTTCCCACATAATAGAATCGCTCAAAAGATAGGGAAAATATAACAACAATAAACAAACAATGTACACAATGACAAGAACCTTCAATATTTGAGCCCGATACATTCAAATAATTCCACAATTTGAAACTACAGTAACTTAAAGTATGAAATCAGGCTTTTATGATGATTAAGCTTGTAGATAGCGTTCAGATTATTTAGGATTTTAGACAGACCAGATGTCTTGACTAAGGGCAGTATTTAACTCACCAACACAACAACACAACAGACAATGTAAGAGAGATCACTGTAGCAGGATAGGAAGAGCAGAATAATCCGTAAGTGTAATAAATCTGGGCTACCCTTTCGGGTAGAGTTGATCCTCCCATGGCCACCGCGATATCAACAGCAACACCTCATTCTAACATCCAAGCGATTGCGCGTAGAAAACTCATGGAAAACCAGGTTATTTACTTCACTATTTAATAGTCACACGGTCTGTCATTATTGCATATTATTATGGCAAAACAATCCGCTTGTCTGGAGCTAGGCGATGCGATAATCAGACAGAATACAAGGGTCACGGAGTGATTCTAAACTCGGTGGTCGCCTGGTCGGAATGCTTAATAAGTACGTATTTTTCTCTTGTAAGTACAAAATTCTAATGGTCAGGATTCCGAAGAAGTCACAAAGTACTTTTGGAGGAATCAAAGCAAAGCACCAGCAAGATAATTCAACTTCAACTTCTTATTTTATTTTCATGGCTCGCTTCGTATGCTACCACTTACGGCTGTCACTGCCACTCTCAATCAGCAGGGGGAGCGGCAGTGAGTCTAATAGATATGCGATAAGGATTTATTTTGCGTAACTTTATAAACGTTTTTAAGCAGTGCATGACCAATTTTCGGTTCTGTTTCTGAAATTAAAAACAAACGATACTTTCCCATAAAATTATAATTATCTCTTGATATCTACACAATTTACTAAATAACATACTATTTCCAGTTGAGATCTATCATGCAAGTACAACAAACCAGTGCAGTATTTATTACAGTTTGGGGCTACGAAAAACGAGTAACACCGATAGTCTTTGCTTTACGCGTTAGTAGTATTTTTGATAAGCTATGCCTCGTGTGTTAGTTTTTTAAAATATATTAGCAATAATTTTAGTAGGTATGTATGTTTACTATCCTTCCATAAAACTAAATTGGTTGTGTTTCACATAAATATAAAAACCCCACACAAAATTCAATAATGTCTTAAAATTTTATGGATATTCTGAATGTTATTTGTAGTTTTTGCATTCTACATCTGCATGGTAAAAAACTGGCGGGGAAGTAGAAAACTGCCAATCGTACATAATTATCTCAATTATATTATTATTTTATATTGTACCGCGTGTGTCAAGACCACTACCGAAAACAAATGGGGGTTGTGCAGCAGCCCAAAACAAAACCAATAAAAAACCGTTGTCCAAAAAAAAATCTAGCTGGAGATATGAATTTTTAAACTTTGGATTTATGGGATAAAAAGCCTTTGCGTGATTCCAAGATTATCAGCAAAGATTCAGTCCGATCCATTCAGTCTTAATATTTGATTCTTATTGTTCAAGTACTTAAAAAATAGTAAAAATGTAAAAAATGCTACAACCGACACTGCAACCAGCAGTAATAAGCAGTGCAAATCACTGTTTTTAATTATTTGTACTGATTTTAATCGTTCAGGTACTTATTACTGAGCTTAGTACTTACAACTAGTATCACTACTTAGTAGGTATCTGATTAAGCATAGCAAAATTATAAGAATAAAATGCTATCTCTTGAGTTACCGTGATGTTTTCTCATAATTATATCAAAGAAATAGGCATTTATGTTATGATTCAAATAAATAAAAACAACATCAATTATTTTAACTTATTATATTTAAACAGGTAAGCTATGTATGTTATATTTAAGCTAGGTATGTTGGAGTCATTTTGTAAGGCTTACAAAATAACATCGACATCGATGAAAATTTGGGTCAATCACTATATTATAATCAGACAGCTGGTTTTCTGTCTGTTGTGTTACTTACGCAAAATGGGCCTATTAGCGTATCCCTTGCCAAAGAAAGAAAGTCAAGTCATAAAACTGGCCGGAGAAGAAAGACTTCGTTCGTTCAATAAATTAATTCACATCATCAATTTCACACAGAATCGATTTCATAAGTAACTATTCGATTATTTGATTCGATTATGTGTTTTTTTTTATTTTATTCATCACTACACTACACTTTCACAGTTTATTTCTGTATTTTATTTTCTGTAAAATTCTAAAATCAACTAGGCCAATCAGGGCTTCATGTACTGAATAAAATTATGACCCAATAGAAGTATCTAAAATGTGGTTTACTCGTAAAAAGAATATGTAGTTCATATGGCTCGCGACACAATGTTTCATAGGCGTTCAATTACAACTTTATCATCAGTTGAATGTCCTGTGGTGATTAATATTTGGAACGTCCACGTCGAGACATGGGTTCCAGAATAAGGTAAACAGTGGCTTCGTGTACATTCTGCGTTCTCTAATGCTGAATCACAAGATAGAATACCTACATTATTGTTATTCCTACATAGACTCACGTAACCTAATTCCTTTAAAAGGGGCAGATCGTCATGTTTCGTATTGTTCATGCCGATGCCTGGCCCTGTCATGAAAAAACCCAACAGAGTCCAAAGCACAATGTTGCAAAGAATTATCATAGGCCTTAACCAGTAACAGTGTCTCCCAGACAGACAGTAATTTAAGCAATAACCTTGGTTTATTACAGAGACACAGTGCGCTTCCTGTTTGAGCTTTACTGTGAAGTGTCACCTGGTGATCAAGTAAGGGAAGCGCAGATTGTGAAGAAATATCCTGAATCATACAAAAATGAAGAGGAGTTACGAAATATACCTAAATTTGCATTCCCATGTCAATTAGACAAGTAAGTTGCTTCTATGTTTATTGACAATTATAAATATGAAAAGGTACCCTTTCTAATAGGTTGTCAGAGCTACTTATTTTATTCTGGAATACAATTCTGGTATCTCAGATTACAAAAGCATCTCGCAGCTCAGATCGACTGAAAAATTTACTAGTTTAATTAGCTTTAACAAGTTATTATGATTTCAGGTCATTTGCTCAACATTATTCCTTTGTTTTGACATCAGTGGACTCAAAATACACATTCTGCTATTGCCGTTTTGATCCAAAAAGTAATGCAACACTAGTTTTACTCTCACATCTACCATGGCACGATATATTTTACAAGTAAGTATGTAGTTAAGCCTGAGGCTGCACTTATATGAAACATTTGGCTGTCAGAAGCTAGGCTATTTTGGTTTTGTTCTTGTTCAAAAACTTTCTTATATTTTCACATATTAACTGCTGAGTTGATTTTGATAGATTGCATCCTATGATCAGCAACCAATCATAACTCAATAAGAATCGGAATCAATAAAAACAAGCTTATGCACTTAATTTATAGATACGTTACATTATAACTGTTATGTATTTGAGAATTAAGGGTGGATTTATAAAAAGTAACCTATTTGAAGGTGATTAAAAGCCAGTTTTGGTAATGTACTCAATCATGGCGTTATCTTTTAGTGGCGACTTCGGAAAATAAGTGCAATAGAAGCTAAAATGGCATTCAATATGACGAATATTGTGTTGCCGGGGCCATTTAACCCGAGAACTGATGTGTGGTGTGATTATAAAGAACAATTGTTGTGTGCATTGGACGCGGCGGGTCTGTCGCGAGACTCGAGACAGGACGAAGATAAATCGCGCTCTTTGTTCTTGTCACAGTGCGCAAAAGACACTTACGCATTAATTGCTTCGTTATTAGTGCCGTTACGTCCATGTGGTGCAGAGTTTAGCGCGATCTTGGGACTATTGGACAGTTTCTATGAGCCAGAAGTGAATGAGATTTTACAATCAGGAAAGTTCCATATACGTGCTCAACTTTACAAGGAAAGCGTGCAGGACTTTGTGGCAGCAATAAGTGCGTTAGCGGCTAAGTGCAACTTCACAGACTTGGAGCGTCAGTTGCGGGACAGGATCGTGCTGGGAGTGCGAGATGAGCGTCTACGCCGGGAACTGCTGAAGACCAGAGGATTGACTTGCAAAATGGCGATACAGATGTGTCTCAATCACCAAGCTACTTTTGAAGACATGTATCCAGGCCAGAGATCAGAGGCTGCTCAACCTAGTTCTTCTCAGTCAGCGGCTGAGGCGATGGATATTGGCAAAATCAAGTCCAATGAGTGTAAACATTGTAAAAGAATACACAAGGCTGGAGAGAAGTGTACATTTGTGAAGGCAAAGTGTTTTAAATGCCAAAAGTATGATCACATAGCAAGAGCCTGTGAGAGGAAGACAAAAGTACATCAAGTGGAAGATAACGAGCAATCTGATGATAAACAGAAGTCATCAGGAACGGAAGACATGATGGGTGTGTATGTGTGCGCAGACAGCTATCAACCTCCAATTAAAGCAAATGTAATCATCGATGGAGCTAGTTTGGTGATGGAAATAGACTCTGGTGCGTCTCGCAGCATTGTGTCAGAAAATACTTTCAAGAAGTTGTGGTCTACACCGCCTGGACTACAGAGTACTAAAGTGAAACTAGTCACATGGACCAGAGATTCTTTGAAGGTGGTAGGCGTGGCGAACGTTCGTGTTGTGCTGGGCGGGAATGAGGCGCAGTGTGAACTAATCGTGGTGTCCGGGGATGGACCTAGCCTATTGGGCCGCAACTGGTTTCAGTCATTGGGACTACAAGTGACTGGATTGTACTGGGCTGAAGAAGATTTGGTGCCATTTAAGAAGGAATTTCCTGAGCTCTTCAAGGAGGATCTAGGCACATACAAAGGTCCAAAAGTTTCACTCCACTTGCGTCCTGATGCAATATCGCGTTTTCTAAAAGCTCGCGCAGTACCATTTCCTATGAAGCAACAAGTTGAAGAGGAACTAAACCGGATGGTTGAAAAAGGTGTGCTAACCCCGGTGAGATACTCAGAGTGGGCTACTCCATTGAGAATAGTCAAGAAAGAGGATGGATCGTTGCGAATCTGCGGTGATTACCGATCTACTGTGAATGCGTCTATTCAAGTAGACAGGTATCCTCTCCCGACGTCAGTGGAGGCATTTGAGAAGCTCAGTGGAGGCCGAGTTTTCAGTAAGCTCGACTTGAAACATGCCTATACACAAATTAAGGTTTATGATGAAAAAGTGTATTTGCTGCGAATAGCATCACATTTTTAGGTCACATGATTGATAGCGAAGGACTTCACCCAGCACCTGCCAAAATTAAAGAAATTAAAGAAAAACCAGCACCGACAAATAAAGAAACTTATAAAGGACTTTGAGAGCTTTTCTGGGTTTGTACAACTTTTACCAGAAATTTTTACCTGACCGAGCCTTTGTATCGGCTGCTAGAATCTAAAACGGCTTGGAGGTGGGGTGAAAGCGAACAAAGAGCGTTCGATAAAGCTAAGCTCTTATTATCATCGGATCTGACATTGGTGGGATATGACTTGAAGACTGTACTTACGAATTACTGCTCATATGTGACTCATCTGAATACGGAGTGGGCGGTATCATAGCACATGTAATGGAAGATGGATCGGAGAGACCGATTATGATGGCGTCGCGCACCCTGCAGGCTCATGAGAGAAAGTATGGGCAGATCGACAAGGAAGCTCTAGCAATCATGTTTGGATTACTAAAGTTCCATGAATTTTTGTTAGGTCGCAAGTTTTGCATAGTAACCGACCACAAGCCATTAGTGGGCTTGTTTAATCCAGGTAAACCAATCCCTGACCAGATTTCACCCAGGATGCTACGTTGGTCTTTAAAGTTAGCATGTTATGAGTACACCATCAAGCACAGACCAGGGAAATCTATGGGCAATGCGGATGCATTAAGTAGATGGACGGAACCGACTACAGGGACATTGTCGGAGGACGCCCTGAAAGAAGTACTGTTGCTAGAAGAACAACCTAGAGGCTGGAACATGAGCACTGAAAGTATTGCTGCGGAGACCAGAAAAGATACTTTGCTCCAGAAGGTATGGTTTCATGTACTGCATGGTTGGCCAAATAAGAATATTGATCCTGAGTTGCAGCCATTTTGAACGAGAAGGGAGGCTCTTACACACACTAAAGACTGTTTATTGTGGAGTAACAGAGTCATAGTACCAGCTAAGTTTCATGAACAGGTGCTAAAAATATTACATGCCCCACATGCGGGTATAATTCAAACAAAGGCATATGCAAGAGGTTATGTCTGGTGGCCTCAGATGGATAATCAGATTGAGCAGATGGTGGCCAGCTGTGAACACTGCCTGCTAGTAAGGAACAGTCCGCCGAAGGATCCGCAGACATGGGTTATGTCGGAGAAGCCATGGCAGAGGGTGCACATAGACTTTGCTGGACCATTTCTAGGAAAGACTTTCTTTGTCATGATTGATAGTCACAGTGAATGGATGGAAGCAGAGATTGTGAACTCTATAAGTAGTGGGGCCGTTATCACTGTGATGAGAAGAATGTTTGCGTCACAAGGCTTACCAGATGTGGTGGTATCTGATAATGGCAGATCATTCACTTCGGATGAGTTTAGTCAATTTTTACAGAAAAATGGAATAAGACACTTGCTCTCCCCACCTTACCACCCAGCAACCAACGGACAGATAGAGAGAGCTATTCAGACGTTTAAAAATAAAATAAAGAAAATGCAACATTTAAACATTCCATGGAGTGAAATGATAAGCAAGGTGCTTTTTCACATGAGAACAGTGCCTAATAGCGTAACGAATAAAACCCCAGCTGAGATGCTCAACGGTCGTAAGTACAGGACGGCTATTTCTTCTCTCCACCCTGACTCTAGGCCAAGCCGAGGCGAGGAACAGCTGGAGGCGGCGGCACAGCGGGTGCCTACACGGGCCTTCATGGTGGACCAACCCGTGCTGATTCACATGTATGGAGCCGGGCAGAAGTGGCAGAGGGCCACTGTGGAGATGGTGGAGGGGCCCAGCTCATACAGGGTGAGAACGGAAGATGGAGAGCTACATCGTAGACATGCTGATCAGATACTGGCGAGAACAGTTACAGCAGAAGCTAGATTAGCTGACAATGAAAACAGAGATACAACTGCTGAGCCTGACATTGAAGTACCACCCTCAGAGAGGTGGCCTGACATTATCGGTGTACCTAATAATTCTGATTAGTTTGTGTTCCTAATTTGAATTATGATTTAGCTAGATATTTTGATTGATATAATTCTGATTAGTTTGATTATATTGTGTTCCTAATTTAAATGTTGAATTAGCTAGGTATTTAGATTTTTTTATAATTATGTTAATTAGAATCAAGTTAAAGAAGGAAGGTATGTTATGTATTTGAGAATTGAGGGTGGATTTATGAAAAGTAACCTATTTGAAGGTAGATGATTAAAAGCCAGTTTTGGTAATGAACTCAATCATGGCGTTATCTTTTAATAACTATATTAACCTTTAGTGGGACAATTCAAATTGGAAATAAAATTTTGATTAATTCTTCAATAAATTTTTTACCATTTGCAAATGTAGTGAGAAGATTGAGTCGAAGTCCTATTAATGCATTGTTGTTTGTTCCAGGCTACTCAACTGCATAGCAAATCTTATACACAGCCCAGAGGTTGGCGAGTTGAACTCATTCTTAGAGGCATGTCGCATCCGGCCGCCGATGCCGGGACACACGCTCAAGGTTACCTACAACGCAGGTGCCAGCGTGTTCGCCTGCCAATGCCCCGACACGAAACTCCCCAGTATCCCAGAAAATGTAAGTTCACGCACAACTATCCAGTAACTAGGAAACGTGAAGGTAACTTTTCACAGACACAAACATTATGTATTTAATTAATTACTATATACACTACAGGGTGGTTTTATGAAAAGGATGGTGATGGCCAAATCCGAAACCACATACACTGCCGGCCAAAAGTTTGAGACCGCTTGTAAAAATCTTTGTTGCCATCAAAATATTTTAAAAGCACACATGATAAAGTGCTAATTTGAACACCTGCGTATTCTTTTGTTATTAAAGTAATTCTAGAAGTCATTATTTTTTGTATATTTTCAAGTAATCGTCCTAAAAAGGTCCATTGTTTCAAAACATCAAAAAGTGCTTCGCAAGGACCAGGTGGTAGAGTCAGTGTGATATTTGTATGACCTGCTCATTGCTAATAATTTTGGTTTTATTTCGGGTTAACCGAAATTAAGGATTATTTTAGCTTCCTAAAACAGTTTTATTACCTGAGTTTTCATGGATTTAATCTTACTTTATCTTTGTTAGTCTGAGCTCTTCGTTGTAACAGTGAAGAAATCTTTAAATGGGATAAATGCGCGAAATCAGCAGTGAAACTCGTTCTCCATAGTTGTTTCACACGGCGAAGGCAAATCTGAACGTGCGATTGCCTCTCAACTTAAGTTGTCCAAGACTTTTGTTCATAACACAGTAACCCGATACAAGGAGACTAGCAGTAACCAAGATCATTCGCGATCGGGAAGGCCGTGAGCTACGTCTTCTAGTAAGGATAATTTCATCGTCGTTACCAGCAAGCGGAATAGACGCCTAACAGCACTAGAAATCCGCGCAGAAGTGAACAAATCCCATCTAAACCTGTGTCATTGACTACAGTAAAAAGACGATTGAGAGATGCTAAGTTATTCGGTCGCGTCGCCGTCCGAAAACCACCATTAAGACCACAAAACAAAAAGAAACGAATGCAGTGGCCTTTACCCATCGAGACTGGACTGAACAAGACTTTAAAAAAGTTCTTCGGACAGATTAATCCGAATTTGACATATTTGGTACAAAACGACGAATTTTTGTAAAACGTAGCGCCGAAGAAAAGATGATGCCAGACTGTGTGGTGCCAACAGTCAAGCATGGTGGTGGTTCCATTATGGTCTGGGGATGCTTCTCGTGCCATGGAATCGGATATTTGGTACGAGTCGAAGGAATCATGAAAAAGGAGCATTATAAACGAATACTACAGCAAAATGCCATTCCGTCTGGTTTAAGATTAATTGGGAATGGATTTTTTTTCCACCAAGATAATGATCCAAAACACAGTTCGATATTATGCAGGGGCTATTTAGAACATAAAGAAATAGAAGGGGTGTTAAAAAATATGGTGTGGGCCCTCTCAGAGCCCCGACCTCAACCCAATTGAGCTTTTGTGGGAAGAGCTTGATAGAAATGTGCGCAATCGTTGTCTCTCCTCGCAAGAAGATATGTGACAGGCTTTACATGAAAGCTGGAACAATATTTCATAATATACAATCGACAAATTTATTGCTCGTATGCTGCGACTAGTGAAAAACGTTTTAAAATGCAAGTGAGGGTTTTTTGACGAAAAACCTGTTTAAAATATGAACAGCCCTTTGCATGTAAATAGGTGATTTGTCTTGTTTTTATTTGTTTTTTTTTAATGTATGTGTAATGGTAAATAAGTATTTTAATAAATAATTAAACCTCTTGATTTGTCTTTTGAGTTTTATTTCATTTTCCAACTTTCATATAGGTGGTCTCAAACTTTTGGCCGGCAGTGTACGTAAAACTAACAGTATAATGTAAATATAAATGCTCTCCTATTGTCTAGCTCTAGCAACAATCAATGCGGTAGTGGGTGAAGCCCTATTATTGTTACAGTACTTGTTACATCTTGACACCTATTTGGATCCTATTGATGCATAGGGTACCTGAAGGCAATCATACTAAGTGGTCTGGTTCTTCCAGGAAATCAACGTGCTAACATGGGCTATTGTATGTAAAGCAAATATAGAAAAGTAAAATACGTAGTACTTATATCATGCGCTCCCAACAGGATCATAACGCCTTTATTGGATGATTGCCTCTCGGAAACAGTTTCACAAGCAATTTGAAAGGATCACGTTGCAGTACAATAGCTACAATAATAAATGAATGCATGCGTTAAGTAAGATTGCCTTCGCAGTTACTGTTCATTGTTGCGGAAAAGTGTTCAAGCCAGAAAGTTCGTATATAAAAATATAAAAGATAGCTTCTATACCTCTCCCGAAGCTGTATTCTATTAGGTTTTGCCAGACTGTTGCAGATTTTACTTAGTCATTCTGAGCAAAAAGAGTCTAAACAGAAATGTTTACCGTTACGAATTCCAAAGGCAAAGCGATAGAGTATCGTGTCTATAGGGCGCCGAAGATTTTTCCCGTGAGTATTGTACATACTGTTATATTTCCACAATCAATCATCTTCCCCTGTTATGAAAATGCTAGGGTAAGTCCAAATCCAAACGAGCCTGGTCATATAGGTGGTATCTGCCTCAGCTCGAGTGGTACACCAATGGAAAAACACTTTCAAGCAGGGCTCTTTTTTATTATTCCAGTGCAACCTAACAGAATACTTCAGTGCTATGGACAGCAGTTGCATGGCTGGTTTATGGGCAGCGTTGTTACATGAGCGACGAGTTGCGATAGTTGCATCAAAACTGTCACGTCTATCCGCCTGCGTGCAAGCTGCTAACGCCACACTCTTCCCCATGTCGTGGCAGCATATCTTCATACCCATACTGCCGAGGCATCTCGTGGACTATCTACTGGCACCCATGCCTTTTCTTATAGGAGTGCCAAGAACTGTAATGGAGGTAACTATTTCAAGCTCTCATCCTAATGTTCACAAAGTGGAAAACTTCAATGATTATGACAGGCTGATTCTGGTAGGTAATGTTCAATTCACAATGCTGGCCTCTTCCAACTTGAGTAAGACATAGATAAAATATCACATGACACAGAATTTAAACCTCTCTCTCGTTCATGAACAATTTTTGTATGTAAACAAGGTCTGTTACGCGCGAGTGGATTCGCGTTCCGAGGGTTTCGATGTGTTTCGAATTTTTGTCAGTATACAAATATGTTTTATGTTTAGGGAGACTCTTTATTATTGAATATTTAAAAATATAATAGTAGGTGATGTAGTGTAATGAAGGTTCATTTTAGATGGATCTCTCCGCAAACTTCGGACATTAGACATTAAAAATTGTCGGTAACAGTTTTTTTTTTAATAATTGAAAAGTTATGAAACCTAGAAAAATTTCAATCCTGTTCTGAAATGTAAAAATTGACACCTTTCATTTGATAATCCACTTGACCTTGTTGTAGGTCTCCCTTAAAATTTCGACATTAGAATTTGCTTTGATTTTGTTTCTTTTAACCGTACTGACGCACTATTATTATTTTCAATATCAAGTTGAAGAGGGAAAAAATGACAGACCATAAGGGTTTCAAAACCCATCGTAACCACAAAAGGAAACCGAGACTAAAACACAAATACATCACAAATAATACGCTAAAAATAGAATACTCCGGGCGTGCCCTTGGACCTCGACGTGCAATATCTCTTCCACGTATATATGTCCCATCGGCAATTTGCAACCAGAAAGCGGTGCACGTGTCACTTACGATATAAATTCAAGATCCTTGATGTTCGTCTGACAGTATCTGATCGGACTCGGAAGCGTAAACAACTAAATCAACATGCAAAATAATCATTTGTAACTACTAAAATAATAAAGTCGAAAGTTTATGAAATTTAAAAGTTACCTAAGTTCTCCAAAACTACTAAACAGATCAAGATTAAATTTGGCGTTTATATAGAACATAGCCTAATTTAGATAATACTTATCATACTGAAAATATGTATGCGCAGCCGCGGACAAAAGCTAATAAAATAACCGCGACAATCGGATTGTGAGTTAGTATTATGGCGCCCGCGGGTGTAAAAGAAACATTGATTTTTTAATCTTTGTAATGTTACTACTCAACTTAAGATATTATTTTACGGAAGCTCAAACCAACTTTGGGTTACCATTGATAGTGGATTCGTTGGTTTGTTTTTATTTTATATTATTCTCTTTTTGTTTCAGAATGTTAGACTGTCCGAAATAGGAGATGTGGTGATTTTAGATGTAGATGAAAATGAACTGAGAACTCCTTTTAACGATTTAGAAAGTCTTCCGCCTGAATTAGTAAGTAAAGTTTACTTTTCAGTGTATTTTACTGGGAAACTATAAGTTAAGCCGAACCTAGAAAAACTTCTGCTGTCCCGATTTTATTCTCCAGATAATTTACATACCTACCCATTGGTTGGTGACGCTGTCTGTATGTAAATGTGTAAAATATTATGTACAATTTTGTTTAATCTGTGGACCGTTACCCGAGACACGACGTCACCCAATTTAAGGTCCTGCCTTCAGGCAGGACCGAGGACGATAGTGACACTAGTTTTCAAACCAGTGTCACTATCGTCCTCGGTCGATAATGACAACAAGCTGAGATTGGACCTTATTAGCCGCGTACATAGGGAAAGACCAGTTTTTCTTACTCTACTACTCGCTACATTACGTTAAAAGTTTAAATCCCTACCTACGGCTTGTGTTATTCTTTATTTTTGTGTGTTTTCCTTTTTTTTGTAACATGTGTGTGTAAGGCTATCAATAAATTCTTTTATTCTTTTTAAATAAAGAAACATTAAGAAGTAAAAAAAAATTACTACCGCCACGCTAATAAAATAATAAAACTCACTCTAAATACTCTGGGGTTAGAATTAGATTTTTGAAAGTGATCAGTGTTCTTTGTTTATTATTCTAAACTGAAAAGAAACTCAACTTTTTGTTCATAAATTTTTTGTTTTTCGCAGGTATCGAGCTTAAAGAAAGCATTAAGTGATAAGAACGCGCTAGGCGACGCCGTTTCAAGAGCCTTCCTAAGAGCGTTAGTGTGTCTAATTGGTGGCTACCGTGACGCCATAAAGTAAGTTAGTACACAACACTACATAGCTGGTATGCAGATAAATTAAGCTGAATAATAAGGTGCTTAACTCACATTGTTTAAAAAAAATATTTGTCGTACCGTCTCGCTGGGGTCGTTAAATGGGGAACCGAAAATTTTCAAAATTTATCGGTATTGGATTTTATCGAGCAGCATACTTAAAATAATTATCATTTTTCACTTTGCTAAATAGATGTGTTCTCAATTACAGAATTGAAAATGGACAGCTAATAACGTTCAACCCGGAGGCTTTTGTCAAGACGAGGAAACATATGCAATTGTTCTTGAAAAAAATACTGCAATCTCAAATATTCCAGCAGGTACTTGAGTTAAACTTTTAATAATTTTTGCATGGTGGGCATCGTCGTACAAAGTAATACAGCATTAAGTCTTAAGTTCCAAGGAATATAACGGAACATACAATTTTATCTAAAAATGAAGACTATCCAGCAATTGGCAAAGGAAGCCGCTGATATAATCACGATTTTGAACATCTAATTTTACTTGAACACTATCCTTCCTGAGATGTGAAATTATATTAATATTTTGAAATTATAATCCAGCTATAGGGCATTCACTGCAAGACATAGGACAAAGGCTAAAAAAGGCTTCCCCCATAGATCGCCAGCATCCATTCGTTTCCCGTGACTTTCACAAGGTCGTACAATTATTTACTTACTTTTTTGTATTTTACATAAAATCCTTGTTGTTTTCTAGTTCATAGAAGAAAGACTGGATCTGCTTAACTCAGGCCGAGGATTTAATGACGAGTTTGAAATGGAGTGCAATCTCTACGCTGAAAAAATCGGGACCGGCAGTGGGCATAGACTCAAGCACCAATACCGCGACTGGGCCAAAACTGTCAAGAAAGAAGGTGGCGCTTTCTTCAAAAATGTCAAGGATAAGGTACCTAAAGTTGAATTGTACCGTAGCTTAAACAGTGCATTTAAGATTCCAAGTTCTTTTTGCGTTTATGCAAATATTGCCGCTTCAAGTTTCTACCCATACGCGATATTTATGTTACACTTCTTAACACTATATTTGGGAAGCAGATGAGCAAAGGTTGTAGTTCATTTATGTTTGTTCCCACAAATATAATTAAATCAGAATTTTTTTAATTCAAATTGGCCTTAGCTCTTATTGTTGCGGTACTCTTTACAATGACAGCACAATATTTAAAAAAATTAACAACGCACTGTAAGCATTTTACTTTTATACTGTCACTGTAAAATACACCTAAAGAGTACAAGTTTAATGAATCCCATATTTAAATTAAATTTTGTTTACGGAAGCGGTGCGTTATTAAAAATAAGCTAAAAACTGAAGTTTTATTATACTAACACGAAGTAACTTCTAATGTGTTGTTTTCCTACTGACAGAGTTCATTGGCCTATCAGATACGGTGCGTCATTGTTTTGGCTAGAATTGTTATCGTTCCCACTAAATTTAGTACATTTACGTCAAATATAAGGGCGGTTATTATTAGCTCGCCAGAAAATTCCCGTTCCACCGCACATGGTACAACAACTAGTTACCCAAAAAAAAAAACCGGTTTTACTGCACGTTACCCGCTAAATTTCACAACTAAGAATAATCTTTTTTCAATTGCTACTTATGAATTGGTAATCTAATGCATGTATAGTAAATGGATCGCTTTTTCTGCATGTCGACTCGTTGAATGATCTCTCCGCTCCGCATTCATGAAATTATGCTAATGATTACAGTGTGGTCCATATTTGTTTGATTATCGTGTTAACGCTATTCGCAATAGTTCTAGGTTAAACACCTTACTGAAATGTATGTCATCTGGTTCCCATAAGACAGCCTCTTTTCATTATTTTGTAGTATGATCTCAGTTTTTTAATGAACACCACACAAAGCTTGTAGGAACGTTCTTTTTTTATGTATTGTATCGTTGTTGCGAGTTTTGTTACCTACATATTCAGACAATTACAACGGTGCAAGATAACGCAGTCTTCATTCCAAAACTCAAATTCAAAATTCAACAATAGCATATGTACTATCTAATCAGCTAATCACAGCGGTATAAGAGCAAAACATAATGCTTTTATTTAGCTATCCTTTCCTTGACATGAATGAATCAGTAGTTTTTCAAATAATGGGAATAAATTCATAATTAGCGATTGCTTAGGTTTTTTGTTTAAATGATTAGGTTTTTTTGCTTAAAAACCGATCAACATTGTTACCATAAAAATCAATCCGCTAAGCGCCTAATAAGAGGTTTGACCTGTGTTCGAGCAACCTGCGGTAAGTGTGCTATTCATACATTCTGAGACTGAACGGCACCCTGGAAGTTTGCATGCTGTAAATAGTTGTCTTGTTTTTTTCCTTTGTGCTTTAAAATATTAATATTTACAGGCGAACCCCGCAGTTCAATCGGCTGTAAAATCGGTGAGTCACAGCGAACTCTTATTTGTCGGTGTCGTCCTTTGAACTCTGTTATTCGCACTCTGTGGGCATGTATTCTGCTATTTAAGTCTATAGTTATGATGGAACTAAAAACAAGTAAGAGAGTTATTAAGTTAAGTGGTTATTTTTTTGATGGCGGAACCCTAAACTATCATGATTCTAGAATTTACCCTTTATTTTGGCCCTGAATTCTAACTATATTGCAAATAACACGTTTGTAGGCATGCTAGAAGTACATTTATAAATGTACATGATCGGTCAGTCAGTGGGTTATGACGAAATAGCGATACTTTGGGGGTAGATATGTCCTAAACTATAATGATTAGTAACTAGTACTTTTAGGAGCCAATTAACTATGTTAGGAAGAGTATCTAAAATAATCTTCAGGTCCTAGGTTTTATTTATAACAAAGATATAGACATAAATGTGCCTCGAGATGGCACGAGCACCCGTCTACTTGACTCGGCAGGCTGATAACTTAATTGAAATCCACAATGCTGAATAAAGGGTTCAAAGGTTCTAAATTATCAATAATGTTCGACTCGGGTATTGCGGAAAATTTAATAGATCTATTTATTTATTGCATGCAAATATTCAGTACTTTGTGAGGCTTACTCCTTTTGTTTATTATATTTTAATAAATACATACAGGATGTTTAGTGCATCGTTTGCCAAACTGAAATGAGGGGTGGGGTCCATTAATTTTGGCAAACAATGCACCAAACACCCTGCATGTATTTATTTTTAATTATTTATCCTGTTGGCTTTACTTTCTATGTATTTAATGTTGCCCGTCTGTTCTGCTACTCTTTTTGCGGTTCAATTTTTTGGACAATGTTTGGGAGAGGCATCTTTGCTAGTCAACGTATGTGTGCTGATGAAGAATAATTGGATCCGGTTTTACTGGAACGTTTTTTTACGGATCCTTCGCTACTGTAAACAATCGTTTACTGGATCCGGAATACTGTCGGGGGTGAGAACTCGCTCCTACAACTACATACACTTCGCAGAAACTTTAATAATAAAAAGCAATTAACAAAATAAAGTAGTAGCTATTTGATCAAAACTGGCAACGCCGCCTTATTTGTATCTTATCAGATTTACCCTGGGGCACTTGTGGTCCCTATGTTTGTGCCTATGCGGCCTAGTTACTGTAGGATTGCAGAGAAACTTGTCAAATACAGTCTCATGTTATGCTGAAATCGTACTTCTCTTTTTAGGTCCGGCAAGGTGGCAAGAATATGAAGACCGCTGTCAAAGGCCTAAAAAGCAGGATGCCGCGAACTGGCTCGCGTCCGTCCTCAATAAGTACTAACGATGATAGCAGGTAAGATAACTATTTTTAGTGGATTTTACCAACTAAAACTCAATGGACTCGCCGCTACCTTACAAGAATCTGGTAGCATCAAATTTTCCAGGATGAAAAGGCATAGCATTCCTTAACCCTGACCCGCCGATCGATTACAGAAAAAACACCCATCCTATAATTGACATTTAAAAGTAATTTCTTGTCCTTTGTAATTTGCAATTGTAAGAAGACGCACGATGGCCTTCAGAAGTCTATTATAGGATGGATGGTTTTTGCGTAATCGGTTGGCTGGCGACGAGATACTCGGCCAAAGATCGAGAGTTGACTCAACTCAGCAGACTTATACTCCACTGGCAGATGAGACTTGGCTGTGTGGTGTCGGCCTAGAAAGAATAGCACTAACCCAACTCTTCCCGTGGGTGTCGTAGGAGGCGACTAAGGGACATACACCGGGGGGCGGGCAGCAGCGTCCCTTGCAGCACACTCCCTATACTGCGATCCCCAACCCGCATGCCCAGCGTGGGGATTATGGGCATCAACCCCCCCATGGATCGATACGCCAGTAGAATGTGGCCCCCAGTTCCCGGCCGCCTCGCTATTCCTGGCCATGGTAGCGGCCACGGTAACGGCGGGGCAGGGGGTGCTAGGAATCCCCGGGCTACATTAGGCTACCACACCCTACATAAATTGACCCTGGCTACGTTTAACGGACGCACTCTTAGGCTTGACCATCATCTAGCGCAGTTGGAAGTGGAGTTAGAGAACATCAAATGGCATGTTCTGGGGTTATGTGAAGTCCGTAGAGAGGGGGAGGACACCGTAACCCTAGACTCGGGCCATCTTCTCTACTTTCGCGAGGGTGATAAAACATCCCAGGGTGGCGTAGGTTTCCTCGTCAATAAGGCCCTCTCTAACAACGTCCAAGAAATCTCCAGTGTGTCGACCAGGGTAGCGTACCTGATCCTTCGGCTGTCCAAACGGTACAGCATGAAGGTCATCCAGGTCTACGCACCGACCTCGGCACACTCGGATGATGAAGTGGAGGATATGTACGAAGACATATCCAAAGCCTTACACAACACCACTAAGGCCCACTTCAACGTTGTTATGGGGGACTTTAACGGCAAGGTGGGAATCCAGACTGGCAACGAATCCCGATTAGGCCCGCATGGTTATGGAGTTAGAAATCACAGGGGGCAAATGCTTGTCAATTTCCTTGAGAAAGAGGGGCTGTTCTTAATGAACTCCTTCTTTAAGAAACAGCCTCAAAGGAAGTGGACATGGCAAAGCCCCGACACTGTGACTAAAAATGAGATCGACTTCATCATGACGGATAGCAAGCACATATTCAGAGATGTCTCAGTGATCAACAGGTTCAATACCGGATCTGATCACCGACTCCTTCGAGGCTCTCTGAATATCAACATTAAGCTTGAAAGAAACCGTCTGTTGAAGTCCACGCTCCGACCTGACCTAATCCAAAATATGGCGGGCACCGAGAAGTTTCAGCAGCTTCTCGGGGATCGATTTGTTGCCTTGGAACCAACTGATGACGCTGACGAGACCCTACACAATCTGGTTGAAACGTTGAGGGACGAGGGCATCAAATTCTGTCGAAAGCAGCGTACTGGCAAGAAGTCCAAACTCTCGGATGAGACTCTTGGGCTGATGACAAAAAGACGGGAGACCACCCAAGCGACTTTGTCAGAGAGGTCAGACCTGAACAAGCGAATTGCGAAGATGGTACGGCACGATCTCCGGAGCTCCAACACGCGCCTCATTGAAGAGGCGATAGAGCGAAACCGGGGGTCCAAAGTATTCACTCAGCAGCTTGGCAGGAGCCACCTGACAAAGCTTAAAACGCACGACGGAAGGACCGTATTGTCGAAGCCAGAGATCTCAGCCGAGATAGAGGATTTCTATGGCCGTCTATACGCTGCTCATGCCCCTCGTTCCCGACGAGACAACCATGATTCCAGAGCCACCCTGACACGCCACTACACCGACGAACTACCTGACATCAGTCAAGTCGAGATCGTGTTAGCTCTAAGGCAGCTTAAAAATGGAAAAGCCCCCGGTGAAGACGGTATAACATCCGAGCTCTTGAAAGCTGGAGGAGCTCCTGTTATACAGGAGCTACAGAACCTCTTCAACGCCGTTCTTAACAGTGGGAGAACTCCAAAGGCGTGGAGCGGGAGTTTGGTGGTGCTCTTTTTTAAGAAGGGCGATAAAACCCTTCTTAAAAACTACAGACCCATTTTACTCTTGAGCCACGTCTATAAGCTGTTCTCACGAGTAGTCACGAACCGTCTCGCTAGGAGACTCGACGAGTTTCAGCCACCAGAACAGGCCGGATTTCGCGGTGGATATGGCACCATAGACCACATACACACACTGAGGCAGATTATACAGAAGTCCGAAGAGTATAATCAGCCCCTGTGTCTGGCTTTTGTGGACTATGAGAAGGCCTTTGACTCTGTCGAGACCTGGGCTGTTCTGGAATCCTTACAGCGATGCCAAGTGGACTATCGTTATATCGAGGTTCTGAGATGTCTCTACGAAGCCGCCACTATGAGTGTCCAAGTACAGGGCCAGCAGTCTAAACCTATCCAACTGCGCAGAGGAGTGAGACAGGGGGATGTCATATCCCCGAAACTGTTCACAAGCGCGTTGGAAGATTTGTTTAAGACTCTGGACTGGAAAGGTAAGGGCATAAACATAAACGGCAACTACATCTCACACCTACGATTCGCTGATGACATAGTCCTATTGGCGGAGTCGCTAGAGGAGCTGAACCAGATGCTGGACGGCCTAGCTTCAGCCTCCCGATGCATCGGTCTTGGCATGAATTTGGATAAAACCAAAGTCATGATCAATGGACACATTGATCCAAGGCCGGTGGTCGTACATGGTCACCTTCTCTAAATCGTTTCCGAATACACACACCTCGGGCAGATTCTGCAGTTAGGTAAAAACAATTTCGAGAAGGAGGCCAAAAGGAGGATCCAGCTGGGCTGGGCAGCGTTTGGGAAACTACGTCGAGTCTTCTCTTCATCCATACCGCAATGCTTGAAAACGAAAGTTTTCAACCAGTGCGTCCTACCCGTTATGACCTACGGAGCTGAGACATGGACACTCACGATAGGGCTGGTCCACCAGTTCAAAGTCGCTCAGCGAGCTATGGAAAGAGCTATGCTCGGAGTATCTCTGAAGGATAGGATTCGCAACGAATACATCCGACAGAGAACTAAAGTTATCGACATAGCTCTGAGAATTAGCAAGCTGAAGTGGCAGTGGGCCGGCCATATCTCGCGAAGAACCGACGGCCGCTGGGGCAAACGTGTTCTTGAGTGGAGACCACGACTCGGTAAACGTAGTGTAGGACGCCCTCCGACCAGGTGGGATGACGACCTGCGAAAGACTGCAGGTAGATGCTGGATGCGTCAAGCCGCACTCGCATTCATTGGGGGAGGCCTATGTCCAGCAGTGGACTAATATAGGTTGATGATGATGATGATGAGATGAGACTTATACTCCATTTTCCAGGTCAGCGACCACTTTCTCGTCCCCCTCGCACAACCCACCCCCTCGCCTCCTACGCTTTCCCTAGTCTAGCTCACAGAGATAGTTTTTATTCGCTAGGCTAGACTTTGACTCGCTTTGCACTGTTGATATAATTATGTGTCTTCTCACCCACTGCCTCCGCTTTCCAGGTACTCGTACGAATCAACGACCCCTATCTCGTCCGACTCGTCGTCTTCGTCCCCCTCTCACGACCCACCCCCCCGCGAGCCTGCTGCACTCCCCCTCGACTTGCTAACAGAGATGGAGTATCTATTTGCTGACAAGCAGAGGCGAGATAGCGCGCCGGACTTACCGCCCAGTCCGGCAGTTAGCGTTCAGGAAAAAGCGGTGAGTGCAGCTTTCAGTATGATTCGAATCACATTAATGGGTGCTGCGCGCGTCGCTGTTCTATGTATCTAAGCATAGAAGATGACATGTATGGAACTGATAAGCTTCTGACGCGTCAAGACAACACGATACAATATTGTGTTTCTATCTTATCTGATGTATGGGATGGTTGGTCAATATATAATGAAACTGGACATTTTGTCACGATTTTGAAAATGTTTAGCGATTGATCAAGGCTTATTGTTGATCAGCTGAGAAGAAGTTAATTGCGTGCGCATGTTTAGTGATCGTCACAAGTTGTATACATAGTAGGTACAGATTTTAATAGTTATTAGAATATTTAGTTAATATGTAAATTTATTAGCAATGTTCGTTTTAGATGCTTCTGTTTTGACTTCATGCTCGAATTATGGAATCATGCCTTTGGATAAACTTAATTTGCATAAATTTTGTTGAAGTTTTCGCTTGCCGTGATTAGCTATTAATTTGTTTCACGGCAAAAATCCTCACATATCATTGATTTTGATACGCGCCAAGGTTAATCAAAAGTCATGATCCATTAAATGTACATATTTCATTGTGCCGTTTACCTAAATCTCGGTATTGGGAATGTTTGGCCTGACTGCTAATTAACGAATCAAGAAATCCTAACACCATCATCAAACTGTGAAAAATGTACACCTCATTCCGCAGCTTCCACTTTAAATGTGTCGTGCATCCATTCACGTGGTAGTGCAGTGAGCATGGCGTAGGAGCACCGTGGCACATTGTCTAATAATGTTTCAGAGAACGATGTCACCCTCTATGCCGCCGCGGTTGGCGGAGCGTCCGCAAGTGCCGAGCCGGTACCCGATCGTCTCGACGCGGAGGCTGATAGATCTCTCGGAAGCACCGGCGCCGCCGCCGCGGGCCGGGGGCGGTGCGGTCGGCGGCGGGGGGTTTGCAACGAGTGACGTCACACGGCACGAGGCGACGCCGTCGCCAGAGACTCGATTCCGCACGAGCGCGCTCGCCTTCTCCACCGTGCGAGGACACGACAAGCCCCAGCTGAAACTAACGCTGTCCACGCCCCGGCGTGCGCCCCCCAACGGGAACCCCGCACCGCCGCCTGCCGTCAGAACCCCTGCATTCACGCGCCTCGTAGAGGTAATCCTATGCACTTTCTTTTTCGTATCGGTTATGTACCTATATGTGAAAGAAATGTTGAACCCCCCATAACAAATTGTCCCTGACGTGATGAATTTTCATTGAAATGTCAAATTGACATGTTTGAACTAACAAATCAAATTAACTTATTTACTTATTACTTTTGTATTTATTATTATAAAAATAAGAATATATTTTTGTAACATTTTACAAGTTGTCCCTTTATTGCTCAACTCAAGTCGCTGCGAAATGGTCTCTGGATGCCTTTACCTATCTATTTGCACCGGGTACTGTTGTATAGATATTGATATCAGTACGAACATGCAAAAATACTTAATTTAACAAATAGTAACAATGAGTTATTTTCTGTTTATGACAACTTACACAAGTACTTTTTATTACTGCAACGAAGCTAATATTTCTCAATACATTCTTAGTATTTGCATTCAATAAGTACTTAGTTTTATATTTTTGGGGTATAGAAAAAGTAGAGCAATAGATAATTATAATGTAGAAACTAAGTGACAAACAGTGAAAACTTGAAACTTATTATGTGATAGAATAATAATAAATAAGTGGCGGTAATCTACTTCTCACAACGAAAACTATCTGAAATAAAAGTCAGTGAATCGAAGGACTATGCCATTGTTATCAAACGAGTAAGTATATTTAAATAGTCCTTCGAATCAGTTCAGGGTTAATTTATTTATACTAATGCTTTTAATTTTTAGTATCTTATATTTATTTATGCACTTGCACTTTTACTTTTATGCTTGATTGCATGCATCATGCTTTCCTCCATTGCATGTGACCATAAGTAACCTATACATGCATACACCACGCAAATGAGTTCATATCTAATTAAAAAATAATATTATTTTGTGTAGTTCGAAGATATTTCTAAATTTGATGGGTTCCAAAATATAGATTTTTTTTATGTTTTTGTTTGGTGTATACATACTTGTATTTGTATAGCAAGAATTATGCTCATTTTTGTATTTGTTAGTACTTATTTAATTTCTTATAATTAATGGTCGTTTCCACGAAAATGAGCAAAATTTAAAAATAAAATATGCATGTATTTGACTTGGATACGTGGTTTTGTTTGTAAAGCCTAGAAATTATTTGACTGTAATAAATATTATATTCTGTCGCATGCCACAATTGTTTATTACGCCAAACATTTTTAGTCTTCTACAACAAGATAGAGTATATAGGATGTTCAAACAATGGGGCTGTTCTGTGATCTGCACTGAGCAAAAAGTGTTTGCTACGATAATTACTTTCGTTGGAAAAACTTCATAAATTGAACTACATATGATGCAGTATGAAGCTGACCTGAGATTATGTTTGATCCTCTTATTGAAACATTCTAACATTATTTTCCATTTGACTACCTGTCTGGTCAGAATGTGTGAATAACTATAGCAGACATAGGTATAATTGTTTATAATTATACTAATTCTTCATTACTTTTATTAGTCACTCATTGATATAGGCAATCATGGTGTATTTAACATGCTCGGGCTTATTTCTTAGAAGTAAATGCTAAATCAAAACTCTTTCCTAATAAGAGTGTTCCCGGCAGTATAAGTCTTGCACAAAGTAATAAATAATTATCTAAAATAAATATATGGAACGGCATCCATTTTTTTAGTTGCGAAATGAATTCGACCTAAATAAAATATTTCTATCGAATCATTGCCGCAAGTGTAAATTATTGTCATATCGGGTCGCCTACGGGAATTGCACGGGGAGATATTGAGCTTTGTTTAACTGAGGTGTTTCTTTTTCAGTCGACGAGCTCTGATTCCGATCTCATAAAACTGGACGATACGCCGAATGAGCTTGCGGAGTTCGATCCGCTCAAGTGCCGCGATAAAAGAGTTAGAGTCGGACCGATCAAGACGTCCACGGATAGTGCTCTCTTACACGAGTATGGGCTCGATTTCAGCCGTTTCGGTCTGCTCGAGGATAGCTCCGGCGCCTCTCAGGCTAGACCTACCGTGCCCAAAGGCTGGACCACTTTTAACTAGACCCTTAACCGCATTCCCTCGCGTACACTACACTACGTATGCGACCGCACTTATGCGTCACCTAATACTTAAACGCCGCTAAGATAAAATATATATAAGGAGCTCCAACCACGATTTCAAAAAAAAACGTGGCTGGATCTGCTGGTTGAAGTTTCAGTATTCGGGTATGAACAGCCGGCTAAGCGTGTACTTTTCTCATAAACCATAGATCTAACAGAGTACTCGCATTCATATTTAACACTTTGAGTGCTGAAAACGCACGGTATGAGTTTTCTACAAGTGACTAATATGCGTAAATCCACACTAGCGCAGCGGCTGAGAAAATACAGATCTTTGTGACTTTGGTAAAAAAAAAGATCGCAGTCGTCGAAAAAAAACCGCAGTCAAAGTGTTAAAACAGAGTATTCTGCCATATTTGTTTTGATATGTGTATAAATCACTCTATATCTAGATCATCTCTATTTTATTAATTCGCCTCACATAAGGTGCCATCGTATACGTTGGGTACTGTATTGTATATTAATAGTACTTGGATACGCTTTTTATGTGTAGTCACATAGTATTTATTTTATTTACCAAGACATGTACCTACGTAGTAACGCTGTATTAAACGTTAACTGTAAATATTGTTACATATTGATTAATGTAAATCATATTAAAATTTTAATTTGTTTGTATATGAGTTGATGTTAGTTAAAACAAATGTGTATAACGAATTGCATATTAAAATACTTTAGATATTGTACGTATTTAGTTTTTCGTGTTGGTAATTAATATATTTTTTATGGATATAAGTAGATGGATTACTACGGATGTATTTTATTGTTTGTTATGTTTTTGTACAGATAGGCACGGTGTCTATTTATTATTGCCAACCTATCTAATGCTAAGACTTGGAATGCAGTGGAAATGTAGTTTAAATTTATATGACATATTTTATCAGCTTCCATAATTTATGTTCTGTTGTCTTGAAAACCTGTAATTAAAGAGTACAATTAGTAGAATTACGAGATTAAATTTGATTTTGTATAGGTATATCTACAACTGACTAGTGTTGAAGTAGTTCTGAATAAAATTTTATTTATTAGGTGCTACATACCAGAGTTTTCTTTCAATAATAATGTTGTCAACGAAATATTTGTTCATATGGCACAAAATCTAAATTAATTTGAAAGCACTAAAACATCCACAATCCACATCCTTTTCGTATCCAAAAATCTTTTGGTCTAGGCCGAAAAGATGCAAAAATAGAATACAATACAATACAATACAAATACGCTTTATTGCACATCAAACACAGAAAAGCAAAAACAGTAAGGAACAAAGATGCAGATGCACAATGGGCGGCCTTATCGCTAAGAGCGATTTCTTCCAGGCAACCTTTGGATGGACACGTAGCTAAAGTACAGGTATGACGGTGGCGTATTATAGACTAATGTTGTTTATAAATTATATACAATACAAATACATAAATACATGTTTATACGTTACTGGAAATAAATACTGATTATAGATACTATTACATATACATACATAAAATATTAACTATTTGAAGTTGAAGAAGAAAGAAAATGTTCGTAGACCATATGTTTAAATATAGGGAGAGATTTAGCTTGTCTTATTGGGGTAGGTAATGCATTCCATAGTCTGGTGGCATGTACGGTGAACGAAGAACTGTAGGTATGGAAGGGGCGGGGAGTTTGCAGCAAAAGGGTATCGGTGGAGCGAAGGGATCGGGTATGAGTTTGGTGTAAGTACTTGAACCGTTCCTTGAGGTACCGAGGAGTATTTGGGACGTAGAGGATAGAATACAGGAGGGAGAGGAAGTGTGCGTCCCGGCGAAGACGGATTGGTAACCATTTAAGCTTATTGCGGTACTCTGTGACGTGATCATACTTGCGCAGACCGAATATGAAGCGTATGCAGAAGTTTTGAAGCCGCTCAAGCTTATCAAGCTGTGCTTGGTATATATAATAATAAGATTAGGAATAAAATTGACATTAATTACAATAACAACGACATTGAGGAAGTATATGACATTAAATGTTTAGGAATAACTATTGACAGACATCTAAATTGGAAGAAACAAATAGACATTGTATGTAAGAAAATAAATAAATTTATATTTGCTCTCAGACGAATAAAGTATCTTTCGAATATTAAAACGGCATTGACAGTTTATCACAGCCATGTTTGCTCTATTTTAAGATATGGCGTCATAATTTGGGGTAACTCAACAGATGCTCATAGAGCTTTCGTAGCTCAAAAAAAGTGTATTCGGGCCATATTTGGTATAAAGCGGAGAGATTCATGTAGACCTATATTTTTAAAGAATAAGCTGTTAACATTTCCATCACTGTATATTTTTGAGATGTTGAAATTTGTAAGGAACAACATAACTTTATTTGAGAAGGATGAAAATTCTCAAAATAAAAGACAGATAGTACAAAAACCACTTAAGGTGCCTCAACCGAGATTAGAAGTATGTAAAAAGAATTGCTACGCAATGGCCATACGGCTTTATAATAAACTACCAAACGACATCTGACAAATAATGAATTTAATCGTAAATTATATAATTGGCTCACAAAAAACAATTTTTATTGTATAAATGAATATTTAAATTTTGACATGTACCTAATAATTAATAATTTCAATATAATTTAAATGATCTAAAAACGTAGGTACTATATACTAACTGTCTAAATTAACACTAAATATTTGCACGACTACCAAGTCAAATATAGTGATACTTACTCTATTCTAATACCTTTACTAACCTATATTTAAGCAAATAAATACTATTTCATTTCATTTCATTGGGTTAGATCAGGATAGCTGGCGTCGGCATAGTCAAGAATGGGGAGCAGAAGTGACTGAGCGAGCGCAATTTTGGTTGATGTTGGTAAAAAGTTTCGCAGACGTTTTAACGAAGCAGCCGATGCAAAAATCTTACGGCTTATTTCTGCCAGTTGCGGGCCCCAGTTCAGCTGGTTGTCGATAAGAATCCCAAGGTTTTTAACAGTTTTACTTATCTCGATTTGAACATTGTCAAAAAGAACATGAGGAAGATGATCCCAATCAATCCTTGACACCATTCGTGAGCTACCAATTAGGATAACCTGGGTTTTCGCTGGGTTGACTTTCAACCCGTGAGCATTACTCCAATCAAGAATTTTATTTAAGTCGCCATTGATTAACCCGATGGCTTCACCTAATCGCTCTACTGGAGCCTGGGTATAAATTTGTAAGTCATCTGCATAAAGGTGGTAGGAAGAAGAGAGTTGATTAGAGATAGAATTAATAAATATAGCGAAAAGAAGAGGAGATTAGAACGCCGCCCTGTGGTACACCGGCACTTAGTTGACACCAAGAGGAGATATTATTGTCAACGCTGATACGCTGCCGGCGACCGAACAGGTAACTACGAAACCAGTGAATTACGTTTGAAGAAATGTTAAGAGATCGAAGGATGCCTAAAAGAATGTCGAAATCGACGTTGTTAAAGGCATTGCTAAAGTCCAGGAGTGGAGGATGGTTGCTTCTCCGTTCCAGATGCCATCTCTGATATCGTCGGTAATCTTGACTAGAGCAGATGTGGTACTATGGCCTGGTCGGAAACCGGACTGGAGGGGATTAAGAAGGTCATTTATATTGAGAAAGAAACTAAATTGTTGGTGCACAAGTCGCTCCATGACTTTGGATAGAAAAGGCAGGATGGAAATAGGACGGAAATCGGAGAAGGAAGATGGTTTAGATTTCTTAGGAAGTGGAGTAACTTGCGCTTCTTTCCACGTGCTGGGAAAAGTTCCACTATTTATGGAGAAGTTCAGTAGGTGTGTTATAACAGGGATAATGTCATGAAGGATGGGAATTATCATTTTCTTACTAATGCCATCTGTACCGACCGCATTAGAAGAAATGGAGGAAATGCTCTTGATGACCTCGGAATCGGTAAAGTCCTGGAGTAAGAAAGGAGGAAAGTCAGTAGTAGGTAAAGAGGATAGAGAATTTAGGGTTTGGGTTTTAATAGTGCCGTCGAACTTGGAGCAAGAGGAAAAGTGAAGGTTCAAGGCATTTATGTCCAGATCTTTCGAGCTGTTACCAGGCCGCGATTTACCAATACCTAATGATCTAAGGGATTTCCAGACCTTAGCGGGGTCATTATTTTCAACGGATTTATGGATATGTCGGCGTTGTGCATCCCTACACACCTTATTGCAGTGATTACGGTAATTAAGTCTTTATTTTCTTCAGTCGGCTTTCGCTTGTACCTAGCCTTGGCTGCAAGTTTATAACCGAGTTCAGTTTATATTTCGCTGGTAAGCCAAGGAGCAGGAAGATGCTTTATCTCAACAGCCCTAACAGGAGCATGCACGTAGTACAAGTTAATTAAAATGCGATTAAAATTAGTGAGTTTGCTGTCGATGTCAACTGCGTCCAAAACTTCAGGCCAGTCAGCGTCTCGAGCGTCCTTACGTAGAGTCTCGACATTCATGCCACCAAAATTGTGCTGAAGAAGAATTTGGGGTTTGGCTTTGGGGGGACGGATTTTGTAGGAGAGAAAGATCAGATCATGATAAGAAAAGGCATCCGCTGAGCACTGACCGTGCTTTGCGACGTGAGAGAGGGAGGAAACCAAAATAAGATCCAGAAGCGAAGGGTTGCAGTTAGGAAAATTATGAGTTGGATTTGAAGGTAGAATTAACAAGTTACTGGACTGGACCAGACCCTCTAACGAGTGTCACGTTTTAACAAGCACGTGTTGAAATCGCCCATGATAATGGTATGGTCATACAGAGCTGTGAGCTCATCTAGAATTTTCTCGAAGGAGGAAAAAAAGTTAATACGGAGAGAAGGAGAGTAGTAAACGCCAAGCAAAATCTTACGATGGGAAAGGAGTACTTGAATAAAAAGATGTTCACCCGCACTGGACGGTGGTGGTTGCGGAGACATATCTATAACAGTGTAGGGAATATGCGATCGAATGTATATGGCTACGCCCCCACCCACGGTACCAGTACGGTCATTACGGATGAGATTAAAGCCAGGAAGGGAATAAAGTGTTGAAGGGAGACACGGTTTTAACCACGACTCTGAAATAAGAATGGCGTGAATGTTAGCCTGGTTAAAAGACGCCAGCATATCTGTAAAATGAGCCGGGACACTTCTAAATTGTATTTCTGTAATAGAAATACAGAAATACAATTTATTTGATAGAAATAAATCAATTTACATGTAAGATTCAAGCTACGGGAACGTACTTACTAGTCTGTTTTTAACCAACTTGAGTGAAGTTGAAGTCTATTGTTTTAATATTGGTACCTGGGTACAGTCGAATGCCCTTATCACTTCGGGGAATATGTTATACATTGCCAAATAGGTATAGCAGTTCAAATGTTCTATGCAAATCCGGGCACTTGAGGCACGTAAAAGCGGTAGTCAATTACAAGTAATGTACCTACGTAAATCATGTAAAAGTCTTTCCCATTGTCGCAACCTGAATAAAATGCAACGAAATGAAGAATTAGAGCCGGGCTTATAACCAGGCAACGATTTTACTGGAAGAGGTGGCAGAATATTCGACATTTGAATTAGGTATGTACCTGGTACCTCACTTACCTAATCATGATGATCCTTGCGCGTTTTCTAGCATAATGAAGTCGTCCAATGCTTCATGTATGCTGTGATCTATTATAAAATCTTCAATCAGCGTCGCTGTCGTTCTTCACCTCCATTATATATATCTCTACATGGCCATAATTATCTTCGTAAGGTTCAGATGTTGCAGCTGTTGTCCTGGTTACCATTTTTGGGCATGAACTGCATATTTTGTCTGTGTACCAAGCGGAAGAATATGCAAGTTGCAGGACTGAACAACTGACTGAAGGGCGGATGAACGCAAGTCTTGTTTGACAAGGCAAGTGTTAAAGTCCCCCATAATAATGGTGTGACTGCATAGGTAGGAGAATTTTCAGCAGTTTTTCCAAAGATGCGAAGTAATTTATGCGAAGGGAAGGGCTATAGTAGACTCCAAGAAGAATTTTAGTATGGGAAAGACAAATTTCAATATAGAGATGTTCGCCAGCATTCGTTGGAGGCTGTGCAGACATGCCTACAATTGAGATGGCAATATGAGAGCGTAAGAAGATGGCCACACCACCCCCACGGCTACCCGTGGGGTCGTTGCGTATAAGAGTGAAACCAGCAAGAGAATAAAAGGAAGAAGGGAGAGAAGGCTTAAGCCAGGATTCAGAAACTAATATTGCGTGAAGGTTTTTGTTGTCAAAAGAAGCTATCATGGCTGAGAAATGTGCAGGAATACTCTGGGCGTTAATGTGTATAAGGTTGAAATTGTTTGCTACATCACTAAAGCGTGATAATAGTGTATCGGAGAGGGAAGGAATGCCCATAAAGCTGTCAGCACTACCAGAACTGGAGTCCATTGTGGAAATCGAGATAAACTCGTCGTCATCACTGTCACTACGATATATCAAAGAATAAATGGAACAAATAAATATAAGTATAAATATTATAGTACAAATATAATATTTAAAAAAGATAGTTATACAATAAAATAAACAAAGCTGTAATCAAAAGTAGAGCAACAAAATGCATGTACAAAGAATACCAGCACTCAATCTGCCAGTTAAACCTGGTTTTTAAGACAATAGTAGACACAATTCAGGAACAAATTTTGGAAAACAAAAAAAAAGTCTACTTAGAGCATTAAACCAAACATATCTACTTACAAGCAAATTAACAAAAGAATTAGGTACGCACAGAGAAATTACCTACCATGAGATTGGCTGATTTGGTTGAATTCTCAAAGGGCTTAACAAAGGAGCAAGACACAATAAAAAGACATGACATTGACATTTCTGATCGACATAAAATAAAACAGTATAAATCTAAATAAAAGAAGTCAAATCAAGAAAAAAAGTTGAAGACGTCGAAGTTAGGCATCATTTATCAAACAAATAAATATTTACTGTACAATAAAAAGCTAAATAAAAGTGTGCCCTGCGCGGGTAACGGAAAAAAGTATACTACGCCAGCTCCTGTAGGCAATCGTTCGATGATTGGGTGAAATTACTTCTTGGACGAAGTTGATGCACCATCGCTGCCCGTCGTAGCTCGCCTGGTCGTTGGGGGCCTGGCCCTCGACGCCGCCAGCGCCGCCGCCGGTACCGCGGCTACGGTTGGCTGGCTTTGCGACCGGAACCCGCTGGCGGGTTGGGGTGGAGTTTACGGGACGCAGGACTTAATTTTTGATGACACAGACTAAATTTTTACGAACTTTTTATGTATGGTTGGTGAAAAAGTTTCTAAGGTTGGTGAAAAAGTTTCTTCGCATTTTTTAAGAAAATTCGGTTGGGGTGGAGTTTACGGGACGCAGGACTTTTTTTTAGGTATATATAACATGTATTTTTTTTATGGCATCGTAAAGAGGGTCGCTAGGGGTGCAACTTTGGTTCAGGTAATCTACCCTAAAGTTCAATGACCTCAGCGCTAGAGGTCAAAGTGTGTCGTTCAGTTTCAAGGCGAAAAAGACAGAAAAATTTCGAAAGATGTTTTTTTAGGCATATATATAACATATGTTTTTTCTTGTGGCATCGTAAGAGGGTCACTAGGGGTGCAACTTTGGTTCAGCGGTTTGACCCCAAAGTTCAATGACCTCGGCGCTAGAGGTCAAAGTGTGTCGTTAAATATGGATGCAGAAACAATATAAAAACTTTTGGGGTGGCAGTGGCAGTATATATTTACGCCCTAATGCAATTGGGGTGGCACCGGCAGTTCGTGATTTTGATGACCCTTTTTCGCTGGAACGGAAAAAAACATGAAGAACTACCCCGATACAGAGCATTCCGGGAAGAGTTGATTAGGTTCAATTTAAGTGGCGGATCCGACACAGAGTACCCCGCCTCCACGTGGTCTTGTGTGTGGCGCCCCTAGAGTGTATATAATAAGCCGGAGGCGCGAAGGGAGTGCAGCCTCCGCCAGCCGTAACAAGGGACAGGCACCGCGCGAGCCGCAGCGGCTGAGGCTGGTCGCCGAAGGCGACCAAAAAGCCGAAGGTGCGGAGGTTTAGGGTTAGGCGCGCGCGCTCCTCGATAATAATGCACTCGTTTTATTGTATACGATACGATTTATAATAATTTTTGCTAGGCCGTAAGTACACGACTTGGATGCATTCAAAAAAGAGCCTGTTACCATGACCCCAATAGGAAACACGGTCTATGTCACATTGCAATCACACGCAGTCCGATACCTGCTCACGCATTAGCAGCCTTATCTCATCGGCAAACAAAAACAAACGTAATCTTTTACGAGACCAGGCAGGTCGTTTATCGTTATTAAAATTTCAACGGGGCCTATGTCTTTTCCTTGAACTACGCCAGAATTTGCGTAAAAAGGATCCGAAATTAAGAAGACTGTTGTCATTAACAGATCAAATTTATCATGGACTAGAGACATAGGTATCTTCTGAATCTAGCTTTTTATCCTACCTTGGTTTAATCCGCTAATGCTCCCAGCGTATAGCGACAGAGCATGTCGTCATCGTTGTCGTCAGACCGATCGAACGGCACATCGTTGCTGTTATGGGATGTGAGACTTTTTAAATTATCTTTTGGAGAGACTTCTACAAAATTTAGTTTTGAAACTATGTATGTAGCTGTTTATCTGGCAGATTGGTTGAAGTATCTCGCGAGTTGGCCGAAGATACAGTTTATTGTTGAACATTACAATGTCGTTGGATGTTGTTCCAGTCATATAGATCAAACCAGGGTGGGATTTAAAGCTATTCAGAAGATACCTGTCTCTGGTCCATGATAAATTTGATCTGTTACTGATAACAGAGTTAGAGCAGCTGTTAGGTTGTGACGAAATTTCCAAAGGGTGTTCGAACATCCGAGGCTGCAGCTTGTATTTCTTTTGTACTGAATTTTTTACTTTTGGGAAGTGTATTTCCGGGTTGTTTGTCTAATTTTTAGACCTTCCCCTTGGTTATGAAGGTAGTGTTGTTGCAAAATTCATGCAATCTGGAATAGAAAATAATGGCCATAAACATTAATGATGATAAAATATAAATGTGAATCCAGCAGTCTGTAGTTAACAAACAGATAGTTTACCAACCTTGATCATCCCCTAGTTCTGTGTTGCCTAGAACATCACCCAAGTTAACAGCAACATATTTTGTTCTGCAATGTTGTTGGATGTTGTTCCAGTCATATAGGTCAAACCAGGGTGGGATAAAAAGCTCTCTAATCATTTCTCTAGTCCATGATAAATTTGATCTGTTACTGACAAGTCTTCTTAATTTCGGATCCTTTTTACGCAAATTCTGGTGTAGGTCAAGGAAGTGAGCTAGGACCCGTTGAATTTTTAATAACGATAAACGACCTGCCTGGTCTCGTAAAAGATTCAGTTTGTATATTTTTGCCGATGAGCTGCTTATAAAAATATATAAAAAATTATGAAAACATTTTATTTCTGTCATAGTTTTCGGGGTGCATGCAAGAGGTTGGGGAGTATTTGGGTACACGTCCTGCAAGTTGGATACAGGAGCGACTGAGTCTAGTTTTATAGAATTCAATCCGCTAATGCTCCCAGCGTATAGCGACATACATAGCATCGTCGTCGTCGTTGTCGTCAGACCTATCGAACGGCACATCGCTGCTGTTATGGGATGTGAGACTTTTCAAATTATCTTTTGGAGAGACTTCTACAAAATTTAGTTTTGAAACTATGTATGTAGCTGTTTATCTGGCAGATTGGTTGAAGTATCTCGCGAGTTGGCTGAAGATACAGTTTATTGTTGAACATTACAATGTCGTTGGATGTTGTTCCAGTCATATAGATCAAACCAGGGTGGGATTTAAAGCTAGATTCAGAAGATACCTGTCTCTGGTCCATGATAAATTTGATCTGTTACTGATAACAGAGTTAGAGCAGCTGTTAGGTTGTGACGAAATTTCCAAAGGGTGTTCGAACATCCGAGGCTGCAGCTTGTATTTCTTTTGTACTGAATTTTTTACTTTTGGGAAGTGTATTTCCGGGTTGTTTGTCTAATTTTTAGACCTTCCCGTTGGTTATGAAGGTAGTGTTGTTGCAAAATTCATGCAATCTGGAATAGAAAATAATGGACATAAACATTAATGATGATAAAATATAAATGTGAATCCAGCAGTCTGTAGTTAACAAACAGATAGTTTACCAACCTTGATCATCCCCTAGTTCTGTGTTGCCTAGAACATCACCCAAGTTAACAGCAACATATTTTGTTTGCTATTTCTTCCTCTTAGTTGTATTCTTAGCCTTTGTTATGGGTTTCGCTATTTTTCCTTTCACTTCCCACTGCTTATTTCTGACAAGAACCACAGGATTTAGAAGTGGTGTTTTCTTAGTATGTGGCATGGTTTTACTCTTTGGCCTGGCTCTTTTTATTGGCTCAGGCGTTATCCAAAATCTTCCGATCTATCGCCATCTGAGAAAGGGCTTTTAGGTCGCGTTCAATGCATTCAAGTATCACAGATAAGCTGCAGAAGTCGTTATCGACGTGGTCATCAAATTTTTGTACTATATGTTTTTGATCACTTTCGTCAATTTTGATATTTGTTGGCCTATATTTAAGTCAGATATTGGTACGCGATATGTTCAGGAGGAAGTTCTAAGGTTTAGCTCCGAATCTGAAGATGAGGATGATGATGAACTAGACTCAGAGTCAGATGAAGAGCTTTGC
This sequence comes from Eupithecia abbreviata, assembly GCA_943735965.1. Classification (NCBI taxonomy): domain Eukaryota; kingdom Metazoa; phylum Arthropoda; class Insecta; order Lepidoptera; family Geometridae; genus Eupithecia; species Eupithecia abbreviata. The sequence continues at coordinate 12,037,271 of OX030973.1, forward strand.
ATCATTTGATGATTGCTGACAGGCAGGCTTGTGTAACACTATTTACCATTGGCATTTTACTTGAGGGTGCAGAAATGACATTCACCATTGGTAGCGCACGCTTTTCCAACATTACAATGTTGTTGGATGTTGTTCCAGTCATATAGGTCAAACCAGGGTGGGATAAAAAGCTCTCTAATCATTTCTCTACTCCATGATAAATTTGATCTGTTACTGATAACAGAGTTAGAGCAGCTGTTAGGTTGTGACGAAATTTCCAAAGGGTGTTCGAACATCCGAGGCTGCAGCTTGTATTTCTTTTATTATTATTCGTTTATTTCAGATTATTATAAAATCCATATAAAATTAAAACACACACAACTTAAAAAATAAACAAAAAATTAAACATTCATAGATTATAAGTTACACAATAATACATCATAAAAGGAATTAAACAAAATGTCATATTAAATTTAAAATTGAACCAGAATTATACAATAAAAATGAAATTATAAGAAATTAAAATTAAAATTTGGATCAGATGGAGCCCATCAGTACCCGCATCCACCTGTTTTGAATTGGGCAGTCTGTCCGTGCCATAATCATCTTCAGGATGCCGTTGCCGCTGCCTCGCGCACGCTGGAGTAGGGAAGCGACTTTCTTGCGAGTAATCGCATGAAAGTCGTTCGTGCGCGCCTCCGCGAACATCCCTGATGCGCTGCAAAAGCGAGGCAGCCGCATCAACATCCTAAAGATATTATTGTATTGGACTCGCAGAGAGCTGGCAGCTCGCCGGGTGTGGTTTATCCATAGACTGCTCGAGTAGAAGGACTGGCAGTAAGCCTTAAACAGAGTGATTTTCACTTCTCTCGAGCAGCGAGCGAACCTGCATGCGAGCATGTTACCCCGGATCGCCAGCGCTCTGCGCTCCCTTTCAATGTCCTCGTCATCTTTCAAATCTTCGGTGACAATATGCCCTAGATATTTGAAACTCCTAACTACTTGTAGAGCCGCACCATTGAGCATAATAGGCGGAACATGGACTGGTCGAACTCTATCACTCTTAAACACGAGAACTTCGCTCTTTTTAGAGTTATAGCTCAGTCCATGTTCAGCCGCATATACCTCACAAATTCCTACCAGTTGGCGAACAGAGCCCACCGACGGTCCCAGCAGCACCATGTCATCTGCGTAACTCAGGTTATTTACCGCGACTCCGTCTACAAAACAACCGGTGTGGGTGCTGCTGAGCTCGCAGACGAGATCATCAACATAGAGGTTGAACAGCAGAGGAGATGTGATACCGCCCTGCCTCATCCCGCACTCCATTCTGTACGCGTCGGACAACGCACCCGCCCATCTTACCTGGTTTCGCTGACAGTGATACCAATTTTTTAGTATGGAGACGATATCCGCCGGCACACACGACGCCCCCAGCCTGCACCAAAGCTTATCGTACAGAACTGTATCAAAAGCCTTAGACAAGTCGAGAAAACATGCGTACACCGGCGTCTTCCTCTCAGTGTAGTACCTGACAGCCTGCTTAAGACATAAGATCGCGCTCTCGGTCGAGAGCCCAGCCCTGAAACCGAACTGGGCATCGTTTAGGTGGACGTGTCGCAGCATTACGTCATTAAGTAGGCTGTCAAGAATCTTTGACATTATGGTCGCCTGCGAGATAGGCCGATAGTTGGTTCTGTCCGACGCGTCTCCCGTTTTGCATTTCACAATCGGTACCACAATTGTTTTGGTCATATCTTCGGGTAAGTACCCATGACACAAACACAGATTGTAAAACATGGCGAGCACGTGCGGCAGGTGAACACCCGCGTATTTCAGATGCTCAATGCTGAGACTGTCATGTCCAGGAGATTTGCCGCGTTGCATAGACTGAATAGTTTTTTGAACTTCCTTGGCTTTAAAACTTGTAGTTCTCTTGTGCATGACAGTCTCAACATCATTCGACCCAGGCGCGGTAGAGTCCGTTGACGGCTTTACTCTAAAGTGATCTTTAAAGAGTTCAGCGATCATGTGATGGTCACTAACATCATTTACACTCACAGGGAGGCCAGGCTTAGCATTCATTTTGTTGGTTTGTTTCCAAAAATGCTTGAAATCTTTGGCCGTGTGATGAGAGGCAAGAATGTCCATCCTAATCTGTTCTTGTCTGTCTTGACACCACTTTAGTTGAACACTTTAGTCTTTTGTACTGAATTTTTTACTTTTGGGAAGTGTATTTCCGGGTTGTTTGTCTAATTTTTAGACCTTCCCCTTGGTTATGAAGGTAGTGTTGTTGCAAAATTCATGCAATCTGGAATAGAAAATAATGGACATAAACATTAATTTTGATAAAATATAAATGTGAATCCAGCAGTCTGTAGTTAACAAACAGATAGTTTACCAACCTTGATCATCCCCTAGTTATGTGTTGCCTAGAACATCACCCAAGTTAACAGCAACATATTTTGTTTGCTATTTCTTCCTCTTAGTTGTATTCTTAGCCTTTGTTATGGGTTTTGCTATTTTTCCTTTCACTTCCCACTGCTTATTTCTGACAAGAACCACAGGATTTAGAAGTGGTGTTTTCTTAGTATGTGGCATGGTTTTACTCTTTGGCCTGGCTCTTTTTATTGGCTCAGGCGTTATCCAAAATCTTCCGAGCTATCGCCATCTGAGAAAGGGCTTTTAGGTCGCGTTCAATGCATTCATGTATCTCAGATAAGCTGCAGAAGTCGTTATCGACGTGGTCATCAAATTTTTGTACTATATGTTTTTGATCACTTTCGTCAATTTTGATATTTGTTGGCCTATATTTAAGTCAGATATTGGTACGCGAGATGTTCAGGAGGAAGTTCTAAGGTTTAGCTCCGAATCTGAAGATGAGGATGATGATGAACTAGACTCAGAGTCAGATGAAGAGCTTTGCATCATTTGATGATAGCTGACAGGCAGGCTTGTGTAACACTATTTACCATTGGCATTTTACTTGAGGGTGCAGAAGTGACATTCACCATTGGTAGCGCACGCTTTTCCAACATTACAATGTCGTTGGATGTTGTTCCAGTCATATAGGTCAAACCAGGGTGGGATAAAAAGCTCTAATCATTTCTCTAGTCCATGATAAATTTGATCTGTTACTGACAAGTCTTCTTAATTTCGGATCCTTTTTACGCAAATTCTGGTGTAGGTCAAGGAAGTGATCTAGGACCCGTTGAATTTTTAATAACGATAAACGACCTGCCTGGTCTCGTAAAAGATTCAGTTTGTATATTTTTGCCGATGAGCTGCTTATAAAAATATAGAAAAAATTATGAAAACATTTTATTTCTGTCATAGTTTTCGGGGTGCATGCAAGAGGTTGGCGAGTATTGAAGAAATGTTATCACGAAACCAATAAATAATGGGTATTTGAAGAATGCACTACGCGGCATACTGTGTGTTGTTACCCACAGTAGTCCTTCTATTATTATTATTACGTATTGCATTCTTCTTAATTTCGGACCCTTTTTACGCAAATTCTGGCGTAGGTCAAGGAAGTCACCTAGGACCCGTTGAATTTTTATATGAAAAATTGTAAAAACATTTTATTTCAGTAATATTTTTCGGGGTGCATGCAAGAGGTTGGGGAGTATTTGGGGACGTACACGTCCTGCAAGTTGGATACAGGAGCTACTGAGTCTAGTTTTATAGAATTCAATCCGCTAATGCTCCCAGCGTATAGCGACATACATAGCATCGTCGTCGTCGTTGTCGTCAGACCTATCGAACGGCACATCGCTGCTGTTATGGGATGTGAGACTTTTTAAATTATCTTTTGGAGAGACTTCTACAAAATTTAGTTCTGAAACTATGTATGTAGCTGTTTATCTGGCAGATTGGTTGAAGTATCTCGCGAGTTGGCTGAAGATACAGTTTATTGTTGAACATTACAATGTCGTTGGATGTTGTTCCAGTCATATAGATCAAACCAGGGTGGGATTTAAAGCTAGATTCAGAAGATACCTGTCTCTGGTCCATGATAAATTTGATCTGTTACTGATAACAGAGTTAGAGCAGCTGTTAGGTTGTGACGAAATTTCCAAAGGGTGTTCGAACATCCGAGGCTGCAGCTTGTATTTCTTTTGTACTGAATTTTTTACTTTTGGGAAGTGTATTTCCGGGTTGTTTGTCTAATTTTTAGACCTTCCCGTTGGTTATGAAGGTAGTGTTGTTGCAAAATTCATGCAATCTGGAATAGAAAATAATGGACATAAACATTAATGATGATAAAATATAAATGTGAATCCAGCAGTCTGTAGTTAACAAACAGATAGTATACCAACCTTGATCATCCCCTAGTTCTGTGTTGCCTAGAACATCACCCAAGTTAACAGCAACATATTTTGTTTGCTGTTTCTTCCTCTTAGGTGTATTCTTAGCCTTTGTTATGGGTTTCGCTATTTTTCCTTTCACTTCCCACTGCTTATTTCTGACAAGAACCACAGGATTTAGAAGTGGTGTTTTCTTAGTATGTGGCATGGTTTTACTCTTTGGCCTGGCTCTTTTTATTGGCTCAGGCGTTATCCAAAATCTTCCGAGCTATCGCCATCTGAGAAAGGGCTTTTTGGTCGCGTTCAATGCATTCAAGTATCACAGATAAGCTGCAGAAGTCGTTATCGACGTGGTCATCAAATTTTTGTACTATATGTTTTTGATCACTTTCGTCAATTTTGATATTTGTTGGCCTATATTTAAGTCAGATATTGGTACGCGAGATGTTCAGGAGGAATTTCTAAGGTTTAGCTCCGAATCTGAAGATGAGGATGATGATGAACTAGACTCAGAGTCAGATGAAGAGCTTTGCATCATTTGATGATTGCTGACAGGCAGGCTTGTGTAACACTATTTACCATTGGCATTTTACTTGAGGGTGCAGAAATGACATTCACCATTGGTAGCGCACGCTTTTCCAACATTACAATGTCGTTGGATGTTGTTCCAGTCATATAGGTCAAACCAGGGTGGGATAAAAAGCTCTCTAATCATTTCTCTAGTCCATGATAAATTTGATCTGTTACTGACAAGTCTTCTTAATTTCGGATCCTTTTTACGCAAATTCTGGTGTAGGTCAAGGAAGTGATCTAGGACCCGTTGAATTTTTAATAACGATAAACGACCTGCCTGGTCTCGTAAAAGATTCAGTTTGTATATTTTTGCCGATGAGCTGCTTATAAAAATATATAAAAAACTAGCGGCCCATCCCGGTTTTGCCCGGGTGGTTATTTGTTTCAAGCAATTTTTTAAATTTTTCTCTCCGTAAGAACCATCCTCGTACTTCAAGGAATATACTAAAAACAGAATTAGCGAAATCGGTTCAGCTGCTCTCGAGATTTGCGCTTAGCAACACATTCAGCGATTCATTTTTATATTATAGATTATGAAAACATTTTATTTCTGTCGATAGTTTTCGGGGTGCATGCAAGAGGTTGGCGAGTATTAAAGAAATGTTATCACGAAACCAATAAATAATGGGTATTTGAAGAATGCACTACGCGGCATACTGTGTGTTGTTACCCACAGTAGTCCTTCTATTATTATTATTACGTATTGCATTCTTCTTAATTTCGGACCCTTTTTACGCAAATTCTGGCGTAGGTCAAGGAAATCACCTAGGACCCGTTGAATTTTTATATGAAAAATTGTAAAAACATTTTATTTCTGTCATAGTTTTCGGGGTGCATGCAAGAGGTTGGGGAGTATTTGGGGACGTACACGTCCTGCAAGTTGGATACAGGAGCGACTGAGTCTAGTTTTATAGAATTCAATCCGCTAATGCTCCCAGCGTATAGCGACATACATAGCATCGTCGTCGTCGTTGTCGTCAGATCTATCGAACGGCACATCGCTGCTGTTATGGGATGTGAGACTTTTTAAATTATCTTTTGGAGAGACTTCTACAAAATTTAGTTTTGAAACTATGTATGTAGCTGTTTATCTGGCAGATTGGTTGTAGTATCTCGCGAGTTGGCTGAAGATACAGTTTATTGTTAAACATTACAATGTCGTTGGATGTTGTTCCAGTCATATAGATCAAACCAGGGTGGGATTTAAAGCTAGATTCAGAAGATACCTGTCTCTGGTCCATGATAAATTTGATCTGTTACTGATAACAGAGTTAGAGCAGCTGTTAGGTTGTGACGAAATTTCCAAAGGGTGTTCGAACATCCGAGGCTGCAGCTTGTATTTCTTTTGTACTGAATTTTTTACTTTTGGGAAGTGTATTTCCGGGTTGTTTGTCTAATTTTTAGACCTTCCCCTTGGTTATGAAGGTAGTGTTGTTGCAAAATTCATGCAATCTGGAATAGAAAATAATGGACATAAACATTAATGATGATAAAATATAAATGTGAATCCAGCAGTCTGTAGTTAACAAACAGATAGTTTACCAACCTTGATCATCCCCTAGTTATGTGTTGCCTAGAACATCACCCAAGTTAACAGCAACATATTTTGTTTGCTATTTCTTCCTCTTAGTTGTATTCTTAGCCTTTGTTATGGGTTTTGCTATATTTCCTTTCACTTCCCACTGCTTATTTCTGACAAGAACCACAGGATTTAGAAGTGGTGTTTTCTTAGTATGTGGCATGGTTTTACTCTTTGGCCTGGCTCTTTTTATTGGCTCAGGCGTTATCCAAAATCTTCCAAGCTATCGCCATCTGAGAAAGGGCTTTTAGGTCGCGTTCAATGCATTCATGTATCTCAGATAAGCTGCAGAAGTCGTTATCGACGTGGTCATCAAATTTTTGTACTATATGTTTTTGATCACTTTCGTCAATTTTGATATTTGTTGGCCTATATTTAAGTCAGATATTGGTACGCGAGATGTTCAGGAGGAATTTCTAAGGTTTAGCTCCGAATCTGAAGATGAGGATGATGATGAACTAGACTCAGAGTCAGATGAAGAGCTTTGCATCATTTGATGATTGCTGACAGGCAGGCTTGTGTAACACTATTTACCATTGGCATTTTACTTGAGGGTGCAGAAATGACATTCACCATTGGTAGCGCACGCTTTTCCAACATTACAATGTCGTTGGATGTTGTTCCAGTCATATAGGTCAAACCAGGGTGGGATAAAAAGCTCTCTAATCATTTCTCTAGTCCATGATAAATTTGATCTGTTACTGACAAGTCTTCTTAATTTCGGATCCTTTTTACGCAAATTCTGGTGTAGGTCAAGGAAGTGATCTAGGACCCGTTGAATTTTTAATAACGATAAACGACCTGCCTGGTCTCGTAAAAGATTCAGTTTGTATATTTTTGCCGATCAGCTGCTTATAAAAATATATAAAAAATTATGAAAACATTTTATTTCTGTCATAGTTTTCGGGGTGCATGCAAGAGGTTGGCGAGTATTGAAGAAATGTTATCACGAAACCAATAAATAATGGGTATTTGAAGAATGCACTACGCGGCATACTGTGTGTTGTTACCCACAGTAGTCCTTCTATTATTATTATTACGTATTGCATTCTTCTTAATTTCGGACCCTTTTTACGCAAATTCTGGCGTAGGTCAAGGAAGTCACCTAGGACCCGTTGAATTTTTATATGAAAAATTGTAAAAACATTTTATTTCAGTAATATTTTTCGGGGTGCATGCAATAGGTTGGGGAGTATTTGGGGACGTACACGTCCTGCAAGTTGGATACAGGAGCGACTGAGTCTAGTTTTATAGAATTCAATCCGCTAATGCTCCCAGCGTATAGCGACATACATAGCATTGTCGTCGTCGTTGTCGTCAGACCTATCGAACGGCACATCGCTGCTGTTATGGGATGTGAGACTTTTCAAATTATCTTTTGGAGAGACTTCTACAAAATTTAGTTTTGAAACTATGTATGTAGCTGTTTATCTGGCAGATTGGTTGAAGTATCTCGCGAGTTGGCTGAAGATACAGTTTATTGTTGAACATTACAATGTCGTTGGATGTTGTTCCAGTCATATAGATCAAACCAGGGTGGGATTTAAAGCTAGATTCAGAAGATACCTGTCTCTGGTCCATGATAAATTTGATCTGTTACTGATAACAGAGTTAGAGCAGCTGTTAGGTTGTGACGAAATTTCCAAAGGGTGTTCGAACATCCGAGGCTGCAGCTTGTATTTCTTTTGTTCTGATTTTTTTACTTTTGGGAAGTGTATTTCCGGGTTGTTTGTCTAATTTTTAGACCTTCCCCTTAGTTATGAAGGTAGTGTAGTTGCAAAATTCATGCAATCTGGAATAGAAAATAATGGCCATAAACATTAATGATGATAAAATATAAATGTGAATCCAGCAGTCTGTAGTTAACAAACAGATAGTTTACCAACCTTGATTATCCCCTAGTTCTGTGTTGCCTAGAACATCACCCAAGTTAACAGCAACATATTTTGTTTGCTATTTCTTCCTCTTAGTTGTATTCTTAGCCTTTGTTATGGGTTTCGCTATTTTTCCTTTCACTTCCCACTGCTTATTTCTGACAAGAACCACAGGATTTAGAAGTGGTGTTTTCTTAGTATGTGGCATGGTTTTACTCTTTGGCCTGGCTCTTTTTATTGGCTCAGGCGTTATCCAAAATCTTCCGAGCTATCGCCATCTGAGAAAGGGCTTTTAGGTCGCGTTCAATGCATTCAAGTATCACAGATAAGCTGCAGAAGTCGTTATCGACGTGGTCATCAAATTTTTGTACTATATGTTTTTGATCACTTTCGTCAATTTTGATATTTGTTGGCCTATATTTAAGTCAGATATTGGTACGCGAGATGTTCAGGAGGAATTTCTAAGGCTTAGCTCCGAATCTGAAGATGAGGATGATGATGAACTAGACTCAGAGTCAGATGAAGAGCTTTGCATCATTTGATACTTGCTGACAGGCAGGCTTGTGTAACACTATTTACCATTGGCATTTTACTTGAGGGTGCAGAAGTGACATTCACCATTGGTAGCGCACGCTTTTCCAACATTACAATGTCGTTGGATGTTGTTCCAGTCATATAGGTCAAACCAGTGTAGAATAAAAAGCTCTCTAATCATTTCTCTAGTCCATGATAAATTTGATCTGTTACTGACAAGTCTTCTTAATTTCGGATCCTTTTTACGCAAATTCTGGTGTAGGTCAAGGAAGTGACCTAGGCCCCGTTGTACTTTTAATAACGATAAATGAGCTGCCTGGTCTCGTAAAAGATTCTGTTTGTTTTTGTTTGCCGATGAGCTAAGGCTGCTAATGCGCGAGCAGGTCTCGGACTGCGTGTGAGATTGCAATGTGACAAAAATTGTAAAAACATTTTATTTCCGTAATATTTTTCGGGGTGCATGCAAGAGGTTGGGGAGTATTTGGGGACGTACACGTCCTGCAAGTTGGATACAGGAGCGACTGAGTCTAGTTTTATAGAATTCAATCCGCTATTGCTCCCAGCGTATAGCGACATACATAGCATTGTCGTCGTCGTTGTCGTCAGACCTATCGAACGGCACATCGCTGCTGTTATGGGATGTGAGACTTTTCAAATTATTTTTTGGAGAGACTTCTACAAAATTTAGTTTTGAAACTATGTATGTAGCTGTTTATCTAGCAGATTGGTTGAAGTATCTCGCGAGTTGGCTGAAGATACAGTTTATTGTTGAACATTACAATGTCGTTGGATGTTGTTCCAGTCATATAGATCAAACCAGGGTGGGATTTAAAGCTAGATTCAAAAGATACCTGTCTCTGGTCCATGATAAATTTGATCTGTTACTGATAACAGAGTTAGAGCAGCTGTTAGGTTGTGACGAAATTTCCAAAGGGTGTTCGAACATCCGAGGCTGCAGCTTGTATTTCTTTTGTACTGAATTTTTTACTTTTGGGAAGTGTATTTCCGGGTTGTTTGTCTAATTTTTAGACCTTCCCGTTGGTTATGAAGGTAGTGTTGTTGCAAAATTCATGCAATCTGGAATAGAAAATAATGGACATAAACATTAATGATGATAAAATATAAATGTGAATCCAGCAGTCTGTAGTTAACAAACAGATAGTATACCAACCTTGATCATCCCCTAGTTCTGTGTTGCCTAGAACATCACCCAAGTTAACAGCAACATATTTTGTTTGCTGTTTCTTCCTCTTAGGTGTATTCTTAGCCTTTGTTATGGGTTTCGCTATTTTTCCTTTCACTTCCCACTGCTTATTTCTGACAAGAACCACAGGATTTAGAAGTGGTGTTTTCTTAGTATGTGGCATGGTTTTACTCTTTGGCCTGGCTCTTTTTATTGGCTCAGGCGTTATCCAAAATCTTCCGAGCTATCGCCATCTGAGAAAGGGCTTTTTGGTCGCGTTCAATGCATTCAAGTATCACAGATAAGCTGCAGAAGTCGTTATCGACGTGGTCATCAAATTTTTGTACTATATGTTTTTGATCACTTTCGTCAATTTTGATATTTGTTGGCCTATATTTAAGTCAGATATTGGTACGCGAGATGTTCAGGAGGAATTTCTAAGGTTTAGCTCCGAATCTGAAGATGAGGATGATGATGAACTAGACTCAGAGTCAGATGAAGAGCTTTGCATCATTTGATGATTGCTGACAGGCAGGCTTGTGTAACACTATTTACCATTGGCATTTTACTTGAGGGTGCAGAAATGACATTCACCATTGGTAGCGCACGCTTTTCCAACATTACAATGTCGTTGGATGTTGTTCCAGTCATATAGGTCAAACCAGGGTGGGATAAAAAGCTCTCTAATCATTTCTCTAGTCCATGATAAATTTGATCTGTTACTGACAAGTCTTCTTAATTTCGGATCCTTTTTACGCAAATTCTGGTGTAGGTCAAGGAAGTGATCTAGGACCCGTTGAATTTTTAATAACGATAAACGACCTGCCTGGTCTCGTAAAAGATTCAGTTTGTATATTTTTGCCGATGAGCTGCTTATAAAAATATATAAAAAACTAGCGGCCCATCCCGGTTTTGCCCGGGTGGTTATTTGTTTCAAGCAATTTTTTAAATTTTTCTCTCCGTAAGAACCATCCTCGTACTTCAAGGAATATACTAAAAACAGAATTAGCGAAATCGGTTCAGCTGCTCTCGAGATTTGCGCTTAGCAACACATTCAGCGATTCATTTTTATATTATAGATTATGAAAACATTTTATTTCTGTCGATAGTTTTCGGGGTGCATGCAAGAGGTTGGCGAGTATTAAAGAAATGTTATCACGAAACCAATAAATAATGGGTATTTGAAGAATGCACTACGCGGCATACTGTGTGTTGTTACCCACAGTAGTCCTTCTATTATTATTATTACGTATTGCATTCTTCTTAATTTCGGACCCTTTTTACGCAAATTCTGGCGTAGGTCAAGGAAATCACCTAGGACCCGTTGAATTTTTATATGAAAAATTGTAAAAACATTTTATTTCTGTCATAGTTTTCGGGGTGCATGCAAGAGGTTGGGGAGTATTTGGGGACGTACACGTCCTGCAAGTTGGATACAGGAGCGACTGAGTCTAGTTTTATAGAATTCAATCCGCTAATGCTCCCAGCGTATAGCGACATACATAGCATCGTCGTCGTCGTTGTCGTCAGATCTATCGAACGGCACATCGCTGCTGTTATGGGATGTGAGACTTTTTAAATTATCTTTTGGAGAGACTTCTACAAAATTTAGTTTTGAAACTATGTATGTAGCTGTTTATCTGGCAGATTGGTTGTAGTATCTCGCGAGTTGGCTGAAGATACAGTTTATTGTTAAACATTACAATGTCGTTGGATGTTGTTCCAGTCATATAGATCAAACCAGGGTGGGATTTAAAGCTAGATTCAGAAGATACCTGTCTCTGGTCCATGATAAATTTGATCTGTTACTGATAACAGAGTTAGAGCAGCTGTTAGGTTGTGACGAAATTTCCAAAGGGTGTTCGAACATCCGAGGCTGCAGCTTGTATTTCTTTTGTACTGAATTTTTTACTTTTGGGAAGTGTATTTCCGGGTTGTTTGTCTAATTTTTAGACCTTCCCCTTGGTTATGAAGGTAGTGTTGTTGCAAAATTCATGCAATCTGGAATAGAAAATAATGGACATAAACATTAATGATGATAAAATATAAATGTGAATCCAGCAGTCTGTAGTTAACAAACAGATAGTTTACCAACCTTGATCATCCCCTAGTTATGTGTTGCCTAGAACATCACCCAAGTTAACAGCAACATATTTTGTTTGCTATTTCTTCCTCTTAGTTGTATTCTTAGCCTTTGTTATGGGTTTTGCTATATTTCCTTTCACTTCCCACTGCTTATTTCTGACAAGAACCACAGGATTTAGAAGTGGTGTTTTCTTAGTATGTGGCATGGTTTTACTCTTTGGCCTGGCTCTTTTTATTGGCTCAGGCGTTATCCAAAATCTTCCAAGCTATCGCCATCTGAGAAAGGGCTTTTAGGTCGCGTTCAATGCATTCATGTATCTCAGATAAGCTGCAGAAGTCGTTATCGACGTGGTCATCAAATTTTTGTACTATATGTTTTTGATCACTTTCGTCAATTTTGATATTTGTTGGCCTATATTTAAGTCAGATATTGGTACGCGAGATGTTCAGGAGGAATTTCTAAGGTTTAGCTCCGAATCTGAAGATGAGGATGATGATGAACTAGACTCAGAGTCAGATGAAGAGCTTTGCATCATTTGATGATTGCTGACAGGCAGGCTTGTGTAACACTATTTACCATTGGCATTTTACTTGAGGGTGCAGAAATGACATTCACCATTGGTAGCGCACGCTTTTCCAACATTACAATGTCGTTGGATGTTGTTCCAGTCATATAGGTCAAACCAGGGTGGGATAAAAAGCTCTCTAATCATTTCTCTAGTCCATGATAAATTTGATCTGTTACTGACAAGTCTTCTTAATTTCGGATCCTTTTTACGCAAATTCTGGTGTAGGTCAAGGAAGTGATCTAGGACCCGTTGAATTTTTAATAACGATAAACGACCTGCCTGGTCTCGTAAAAGATTCAGTTTGTATATTTTTGCCGATCAGCTGCTTATAAAAATATATAAAAAATTATGAAAACATTTTATTTCTGTCATAGTTTTCGGGGTGCATGCAAGAGGTTGGCGAGTATTGAAGAAATGTTATCACGAAACCAATAAATAATGGGTATTTGAAGAATGCACTACGCGGCATACTGTGTGTTGTTACCCACAGTAGTCCTTCTATTATTATTATTACGTATTGCATTCTTCTTAATTTCGGACCCTTTTTACGCAAATTCTGGCGTAGGTCAAGGAAGTCACCTAGGACCCGTTGAATTTTTATATGAAAAATTGTAAAAACATTTTATTTCAGTAATATTTTTCGGGGTGCATGCAATAGGTTGGGGAGTATTTGGGGACGTACACGTCCTGCAAGTTGGATACAGGAGCGACTGAGTCTAGTTTTATAGAATTCAATCCGCTAATGCTCCCAGCGTATAGCGACATACATAGCATTGTCGTCGTCGTTGTCGTCAGACCTATCGAACGGCACATCGCTGCTGTTATGGGATGTGAGACTTTTCAAATTATCTTTTGGAGAGACTTCTACAAAATTTAGTTTTGAAACTATGTATGTAGCTGTTTATCTGGCAGATTGGTTGAAGTATCTCGCGAGTTGGCTGAAGATACAGTTTATTGTTGAACATTACAATGTCGTTGGATGTTGTTCCAGTCATATAGATCAAACCAGGGTGGGATTTAAAGCTAGATTCAGAAGATACCTGTCTCTGGTCCATGATAAATTTGATCTGTTACTGATAACAGAGTTAGAGCAGCTGTTAGGTTGTGACGAAATTTCCAAAGGGTGTTCGAACATCCGAGGCTGCAGCTTGTATTTCTTTTGTTCTGATTTTTTTACTTTTGGGAAGTGTATTTCCGGGTTGTTTGTCTAATTTTTAGACCTTCCCCTTAGTTATGAAGGTAGTGTAGTTGCAAAATTCATGCAATCTGGAATAGAAAATAATGGCCATAAACATTAATGATGATAAAATATAAATGTGAATCCAGCAGTCTGTAGTTAACAAACAGATAGTTTACCAACCTTGATTATCCCCTAGTTCTGTGTTGCCTAGAACATCACCCAAGTTAACAGCAACATATTTTGTTTGCTATTTCTTCCTCTTAGTTGTATTCTTAGCCTTTGTTATGGGTTTCGCTATTTTTCCTTTCACTTCCCACTGCTTATTTCTGACAAGAACCACAGGATTTAGAAGTGGTGTTTTCTTAGTATGTGGCATGGTTTTACTCTTTGGCCTGGCTCTTTTTATTGGCTCAGGCGTTATCCAAAATCTTCCGAGCTATCGCCATCTGAGAAAGGGCTTTTAGGTCGCGTTCAATGCATTCAAGTATCACAGATAAGCTGCAGAAGTCGTTATCGACGTGGTCATCAAATTTTTGTACTATATGTTTTTGATCACTTTCGTCAATTTTGATATTTGTTGGCCTATATTTAAGTCAGATATTGGTACGCGAGATGTTCAGGAGGAATTTCTAAGGCTTAGCTCCGAATCTGAAGATGAGGATGATGATGAACTAGACTCAGAGTCAGATGAAGAGCTTTGCATCATTTGATACTTGCTGACAGGCAGGCTTGTGTAACACTATTTACCATTGGCATTTTACTTGAGGGTGCAGAAGTGACATTCACCATTGGTAGCGCACGCTTTTCCAACATTACAATGTCGTTGGATGTTGTTCCAGTCATATAGGTCAAACCAGTGTAGAATAAAAAGCTCTCTAATCATTTCTCTAGTCCATGATAAATTTGATCTGTTACTGACAAGTCTTCTTAATTTCGGATCCTTTTTACGCAAATTCTGGTGTAGGTCAAGGAAGTGACCTAGGCCCCGTTGTACTTTTAATAACGATAAATGAGCTGCCTGGTCTCGTAAAAGATTCTGTTTGTTTTTGTTTGCCGATGAGCTAAGGCTGCTAATGCGCGAGCAGGTCTCGGACTGCGTGTGAGATTGCAATGTGACAAAAATTGTAAAAACATTTTATTTCCGTAATATTTTTCGGGGTGCATGCAAGAGGTTGGGGAGTATTTGGGGACGTACACGTCCTGCAAGTTGGATACAGGAGCGACTGAGTCTAGTTTTATAGAATTCAATCCGCTATTGCTCCCAGCGTATAGCGACATACATAGCATTGTCGTCGTCGTTGTCGTCAGACCTATCGAACGGCACATCGCTGCTGTTATGGGATGTGAGACTTTTCAAATTATTTTTTGGAGAGACTTCTACAAAATTTAGTTTTGAAACTATGTATGTAGCTGTTTATCTAGCAGATTGGTTGAAGTATCTCGCGAGTTGGCTGAAGATACAGTTTATTGTTGAACATTACAATGTCGTTGGATGTTGTTCCAGTCATATAGATCAAACCAGGGTGGGATTTAAAGCTAGATTCAAAAGATACCTGTCTCTGGTCCATGATAAATTTGATCTGTTACTGATAACAGAGTTAGAGCAGCTGTTAGGTTGTGACGAAATTTCCAAAGGGTGTTCGAACATCCGAGGCTGCAGCTTGTATTTCTTTTGTACTGAATTTTTTACTTTCGGGAAGTGTATTTCCGGGTTGTTTGTCTAATTTTTAGACCTTCCCCTTGGTTATGAAGGTAGTGTTGTAGCAAAATTCATGCAATCTGGAATAGAAAATAATGGACATAAACATTAATGATGATAAAATATAAATGTGAATCCAGCAGTCTGTAGTTAACAAACAGATAGTTTACCAACCTTGATCATCCCCTAGTTCTGTGTTGCCTAGAACATCACCCAAGTTAACAGCAACATATTTTGTTTGCTGTTTCTTCCTCTTAGGTGTATTCTTAGCCTTTGTTATGGGTTTCGCTATTTTTCCTTTCACTTCCCACTGCTTATTTCTGACAAGAACCACAGGATTTAGAAGTGGTGTTTTCTTAGTATGTGGCATGGTTTTACTCTTTGGCCTGGCTCTTTTTATTGGCTCAGGCGTTATCCAAAATCTTCGGAGCTATCGCCATCTGAGAAAGGGCTTTTAGGTCGCGTTCAATGCATTCAAGTATCACAGATAAGCTGCAGAAGTCGTTATCGACGTGGTCATCAAATTTTTGTACTATATGTTTTTGATCACTTTCGTCAATTTTGATATTTGTTGGCCTATATTTAAGTCAGTTATTGGTACGCGAGATGTTCAGGAGGAAGTTCTAAGGTTTAGCTCCGAATCTGAAGATGAGGATGATGATGAACTAAACTCAGAGACAGATGAAGAGCTTTGCATCATTTGATGATTGCTGACAGGCAGGCTTGTGTAACACTATTTACCATTGGCATTTTCAATCAATCAAATCAATCAAATTTATTCAAAAATATCTTAGGACTAAAGAGTAACAAAAAGTCCCTTACTTAGTGCCTGAACTAGGTGAAAAACCTTTTTTTTCAGGCTGAAAGAGTGCTAACAACAAATAAATAATCAATTAGAACTTGCTTATTATTCAAAGCGACGAACATGTATACTTTATGATAACTTATGCTACTTACAAACTACTAAATTTAAATAATAAAGGTGTACACAAAGATTCTACTTAAAAACAGTCAATAAATTTTCTGTGTCATCGTATGACATACATTGCAGTGTATCCTTAAGTTTTTTTTACAACTATTATAATTTAAGGGATAAATATTGGCTAATACATTTAATCTATTGTATAAAAAAAGGACCAAGGATACTGTAAAATTTATTTGAAAAGGCATGTCTCCGATCTAGTTCTTCAGGGCAAACGTTATTTTTTGTCCTTTTGTTAGCGCTTTCAGTGACATAAGGAAGGGCTGCGTGTTGTTTGAGCACTATATTCATTATGAATAACTGTCAAAACTCCACATGATTTAAACAGAAGGTTTGCAGAAAAAATAAAAGGACGGAAGTTGATACTTTAAGTATCGCTCTTTGTACTCTTTCGACAGTTAGTAATAATGTTTTACCCACTCCACCCCATAATGTAATGCAGTAGGTCAAAATGGATTCGCATAGGGCCCGGTAGACTTGTATAATAAGTTTTTGATTTTACTTGAGGGTGCAGACGTGACATTTACCTTTGGTAGCGCACGCTTTTCCAACATTACAATGTCGTTGGATGTTGTTCCAGTCATATAGGTCAAACCAAGGTAGGATAAAAAGCTAGATTCAGAAGATACCTATGTCTCTAGTCCATGTAAAATTTGATCTGTTACTGACAAGTCCTCTTAATTTCGGATCCTTTTTACGCAAATTGTGGCGTAGGTCAAGGAAGTGACCTAGGCCCCGTTGAACTTTTAATAACGATAAACGACCTGCCTGGTCTCGTAAAAGATTATGTTTGTTTTTGTTTGCCGATGAGCTAAGGCTGCTAATGCGTGAGCAGGTCTCGGACTGCGTGTGATTGCAATGTGACAAAGACCGTGTTTCCTATTGGGGTCATGGTAACAGGCTCTTTTTTAAAGCATCCAAGTCGTATACCTACGGCCTAGCAAAAATTGTTATAAATCGTATCGTATAGAATAAATCGAGTTCATTCTTTTCGAGGAGCGCGCGCCCATTGCCGATCTCTGACGTTACTGAGACAAGACACAGAGCTTGGTGCAGCTGACATGCCTTGGTGGACCATGGTACAGTACTCGCCATGGATGGAGTTATGACTGTGAGAGAAATGTGATCACGAAACCAATAAATAATGGGTACTTGAAGAATGCACTACGCGGCATACTGTGAATTTAATTTCGGACCCTTTTAACGCAAATTCTGGCGTAGGTCAAGGAAGTGACTTAGGCCCCGTTGAATTTTTAATAACGATAAACGACCTGCCTGGTCTCGTAAAAGATTCAGTTTGTTTTTGTTTGCCGAAGAGCTGCTTATAAAAAAAAAAAAAAAAAAAAACATTTTATATCTGTCATATTTTTCGGGGTGCTTTTAAAAACATTTGTTTGTCACGTCTATACCACACAGCTCCTCTAATCATTACTCATATTTCCAAAAATATACAAAAGCCAGCTTCAGTGGACATTGAATATGTTTTTATATATTATTTTAACCATGAAAAGAGGTCGGAAGAGAGCAATTCCATTGGAAGTCCAAAAATATGTTTTGAATGAGATCAAGAACTTCTTTGCAAGAAAAATGACCATGTAATCCAGTGTTTGAATATATTTTACAAAAGTTGTCTTACGAAATATCAACTAAGAACTATTTTTTGGCAACGACGTGTCAGATGCTTCTTTTGAAAGTATGGAAATGAAAACAAAGAACTTACGTTTATGCAAAACATATATTTTTTTATTGATATTTATCAATCGAACAAAGTAAAGCCAAATGACCGTAGCGTACAAAATGCTTATCCGATTTTCGCCGTAAAATTTTGCTATCATCTCACCAGTGGCCAGTAGCCAACCCTTCTAGGAGAAGAAGTATGGAAACATGTACGTTCTCCGTGTAGTTGGATATTTCAAAATTATTCAATTAAAAAGGAAGTTACTGTCAAGTTATCCGGTTCTTGTAAGCAGTGCAACGCAAAGGTAGAAGTTAAGATTCAATGGCCAATAGAAAAAATTGTGAAAAACATAATCGATTTTGATAAGAAGTTCAAACAAACAGTGTGAAACAAACTGAGTGATTCTTTAATAGACAAAAATGATGACTTTAAACGACCGGTTGTTTAAGACAGATAAAGTATTAACAGCGGCAGAACACACATTACGATTCCAATCCAATACTATCATTTTGATTATTATCTGAATGGAGGTATTCGGGTCCTAATCCACAACGATAGAATTATGATACGCTGATAATGATCATCTCACTGTTTCCTGTATGCATTTATTATTGGTCTATTTATTGCACAAGTGCAATACCAAATATAAAAAGGATAATAATAAGTAATATATGAAGTAATATAAAGACTATAGAAAATCTGAGAGAACTGTGTTAAATATTGACGCAACAGGCGGTTCTCACCCACCGTCCTCCTCCCGAGACCACCTGGGTGAATAGTTGAAAGTTTTTACAACGGTTCACCTCTCAGATTAGACTTGAACGCGCCTAACTTTATGTTGGTGACGGTACACCTCAGTTTAGTACCTACTGGCCATTATAATAAATCTAATACCTCATTTATATTCAGCCCCTGCCGCTGCCCCTCGCGCTGCCGGCGATAATTCCCTAAATACTGCTGCAGCAGGATCGAGAGGAGTGTGTGTTTACATACTGCCCTACCACTCACTTCGCTTTCAAGTTTCGGCAATGGCAGACGTCGAAATAATTACAGCGGCCGCGCTGTCTCTTTTTGCGATACATAATTATATTCGATATTTAAAAAGATATTGAATACAAACGTCGTAGATGATGGTGGATGATATCTATCCAACGAAATATAACTTTGTAAGTACCTTATTATCAACCTACCTACTTAACAATTTTTTTAATGCATATACTAATTCTACTTGTAAGTATGAGTTATTTATCATGCCTGTCTATTGTTTCAGTCGGCGTCGGAGCAGAATGTAAACACGCACTGCCGCTCGCGCTGCCGGTCCTTTGACTTCTACTAAGTACATACGAACTTACAACAAAATTAACTTTCTTCTTTTAACAGTAACAGTTGTTTAAGTATCCTCTTTGGTTATGCTCATTATCTTTTTAAAAACTATGCAATATTTTTAACGTAATTTTTCGAGAGCGTAGCACACCGATATTTCATCATTTAGGAGTTGTAACTGGATATTCATAATATCTTCATCATTTTATATATTTGTTTTCCTTCTTTTGCTGGTTTGGTATTTTACGTTAGAATAAATTTCTCTTAATTTTGCTAAAACTCTCAGTATTGACGTATTTCTTTTATTTATGTCCTTTTTTAACTTGGAATGAAATGCCTCAGCTACTTTGTTAGTTCTGTGTCGTTCGCCGAATACGCACAAAACTTCATGAAATTTATAAGTCAACCAAAAACTATCAATATATCGGAAAAATAAATTCAACTTATCTTTCCCTCAGCTTTAAGTTTTTGCGTAGTCTTAACCTTCATTAATATTATTGGCAGGCAACAAAGGTAGTGAAGCAGTAAGCCCGACTATTATATTATCAAATTTAGGTTTAATTACCAACTTTTTTGATTTTTTCCAGATGGTACTCACTACACCAATGATAGTAGCATCACTTACCGACGGAAATTCTTTTCTGAAAGCGTTTATTTCAGCTATCTCATAGTCGCAATGATATTTCATCGGTTGGAATGTTGTCAGTTGGGATTTTATTAGTTGCAGCACTAATACGTATGTTTCCTCTTTTTTGGCAGGCATTAGAACATATTCCTATTAAAGGGAGTGTTGCCGTCTGTGTCATGCTGCTTCCAAACTCGCCGCGTGTAATGTAAATAATTGATAGAACGGTTTCGGAGAAGAGCCAAAAGTAGCGTCACCAAAATATTCACTAACAAAACTCATTTTCTCCCGAGCCTCCTTTGAGCAAAATATCAATATACGCTTTTGGGTTTCCACGTCGTAATAATTTACTAATACAAATTCGGAATATTTTGCTGGTACCGAAATATCCCCTTCTTTCCCGTGGTTCACCTATTTTGTCCACCTGGTGGACCACGGGTAAACATATTCTTCCGTGGTCCACCAGGTGAACTAAGGTGAACCATAGGAAATTATTATTTAACCGTGGTCCACCTTTGAGCACACAATCTTTTTGGTCTTTCGTTGACGTGCTTCACTGTAATTGAATCTTTTCAAGTGCACCTCTTTTTCAAGAACTTACAACGTATTGTTTCTTTATCGTTTGACAATTAATCTTTGAGTATTTCTTGACAATTAATCTTTGAGTATTTCCTGACCATCTAACAGAATTAGATGTGTTCTGTTTAATGAAATAGTGCTCCGTCCCTGATCGCTTGTGAGTAAAATTAAATCTTATTAAAATGGGAGATACGCAAGACGAAGAAAGCGATTTGCACTATATTACCAGAAAGGGGGGCACTGTATTGGTGCATGATGTATATTTTTTCTACAGAGTCAAAACCTTTAAAAAAACCTCAGCGGTTTTATGGAGACGTGCGGAGTACAAAAAAAAGAAATGTACCGGAAATATTATCGTTAAGGTAAGTCAACATTCACGGAAGTCCTGTTTCGTAAACCTCCACGCTCCTAGAACTTTTCAAATACAAATTAACATTTTTAAAATCTTTCAGGATGGAAAGGTGACAAGTAAAAAAAATCATTCATGTGCATCTGATTTTTCCAAAATTGTGGTTGCAAATGAAATTGAATCTTTGAAAAACAAAGTCAAAAACACTGATTTGCCTTTAACACAACTTTATAAGGATAGTGTTGATATTTTAGAAAGTAAAGGATTGAACATGGTTACGCAAATACCGTCGTTTTCGAGCATACAACACAACTTATATACAATAAGAAATAAATCTTTAGGAGTTAAAAAAACTATTTATAGCGATTTTGAAGAAGTGGAAGTTCCCATCAAATTTGCACAATTGGTTTTGGCAAACTATTTTTATGAAGGATCGCGAATCATTGTCTTTTGTTCAAAAAGAGCTAGAGAGATCATTGCTGAATATTTCGGTGATGCCACTTTTTCTTGTTGTCCGAAACCATTCCAACAATTGTACATATTACATGGAGATATCGGGAGTACTATAACGACTACAAAAGTTGTACCGCTGATATACGTATTGATGCCGAACAAAAAACAGGAATCATATTCGATTGTGTTCGATTTAATTAAATCACAGTTACCAAATTTCAATCCTAAAACAATGCATCTTGATTTCGAGAAAGCCGCAATAAATGCTATTTTATGCGCTTTTCCACATGTAACATTGCGCGGTTGTTTTTATCATTGGAAGAGGGCGATTTGGAAGAAGGCCAAAAAGTTAGGCTTAAAATCGAAAGGAGAAAAGCGGATCGCTGCATTAATTGCTGCTCTACCTTTGATACCCCATGAAAGCATTAAAGAAGGATTGGAGTATGTTAAATCTGAAAGCAGTGATAGCAAAAAAATGTTACTCTTCTTAAAGTACGTTGAAAGTTTTTGGCTGTCTGATAAATTCAGTGAAATTTTGTGCGTATTTGGTGAAAGACACCGCACCAATAACACTGCAGAGTCTTATCATTCGAAATTGAATAAAGAAGTAAATAAAAGAAATGCAACGGTAATAAATCTATTAAAAGGTTTAACAAAACTAGAAACATCAAGTTTCAAGACAACATCGAAGAGAAGAAAAATATATATAGATAACGACGATGATATTATGGGGATACAATTACAGTTACTAAATGGTGAAATTCCAATCAATTTCGCATTGGAGAAACTACGTTGATAGAGCAATTTTAGTTTTAAGTAATCATCATTTTAATTGAAGTAAATTATTTCAATAAATGAATTAAAAAAAAATGCCATTCGGTGTACTTTTTAATTTGTCGGGATCAATGTTGCATAGATTTAATCTAGCCAATGAAAAGAGGTGGACAATAGGCAATATATTTCAATAAAAATAATTTACGCGATTATCAGGTGGACCACGGAAGAATATGTTTACCCGTGGTCCACCAGGTGGACAAAATAGGTGAACCACGGGAAAGAAGGGGAAATATCGTCGAAATTTTTGAGAACAGTTATTTTTACTTATAAAGATTTGTTTCTCTCGTCGTCGTATAACCTGTGTTGGATACTACTTAATTCTGGTATTTCAGCAATCAAATCCAGACCAGTGTTTTTGATGTTTTCAAAAGCTTCTTTATATAGTTTGGGTATGGGTTCTGTTTTTTACAGATTCCTTAAATTTTTTAATTTATACTGTCATAAAATTTTTAGATGATGCCGGTGTACATAAATGCTGTTTTTCTTTACAGACACCTTCATTCTAGACTAAGATGTTTTTCTTGTTATAATGTAAAATATTATAGATAATAAACTTATAAAAACAAATGTAGCGTAAGAAGATGTACCTACCTTTAGAATAATATTTCCTATACAATTACTTTTTCTATATGAGGCACACCGCCTTAAATCTGCTCCATTCTTAAATGTTTTTACATTGTGGTACTGATACCCTTTATGAAGAAGTACTTTACCACCATTTCTTTCGATAGTAATTAATTCCATGTTTATGTAGATATATTAACATTTGGTAAATATGAACGACAAGGAAACGGAATAGTAATTGTCAATGCCATATTTAAATTATTTCAAGAGACAAACTTGAAATCTGAAGAGTTCTGATAATATGGAGTTTTGATAAAAAGGTGTACGGTGGAAATTCAAAATTTTCTATTTTACACCCAGGTGGACAAAGGTGAACGGTAGTAAAAAAAACTTTCAACTGTTCACCTAGGTGGTCTCGGGAGGTGGACGGTGGGTGAGAACCGGCTACAGGAAGGATCTTCAAGCCGAATAAAGATTTAATACTGAGTAAACAGATGTTTTTATATTCATGCGTGCTGTTTTCAGTTCAAAGTGTAGGTGTTCCAATAGCACAAATAATATCAGACAATAACATACCTTGGAGACGATCACATAAATGGACGACACATGGTGTAAAAGTCAAAACAATGCAACTCCACGTAGTAAAATCTTTTACAAAATTTAAATCGACGGCAGAGTCTGTTAGTGTTTGTTACGCAAAATTAAAAACAAACGACCAAAAATCACAGGAATGCTTCATTAGTATAGACACCAGCCATTTTATTAAAATTATTTTTTACCTACCATGTTTCAAACATGTAGATCAAGAGTAAAGTTTTTATTTCAAATTTCTCCAAGAAATCAAGCTATGTGAAGATTATGATACATTGAAATTTATTGTTATTGATCTGATTACAATGTGTCTTAACAAATTTGACGGACAAGATACGAGTTAGCAAGATGTGAACACGCTAAAATCAGGTTAGGGCGACTGGCTTCTTTCAAAAACACCCCTGAATCTGAAATAGAGGTCGCCACTCAAATTTCGCAGAGATCTAGCAACAAGTCTCTGTTTTCAGACACCGAATCGAAAGACAATGAAGGAAATACCTACACTTAATCACTGAAGATAATTTGTTCAGCTAGAACAAATGTTTGTACGATTTACAGTTTCGGGAGTCGCATTCTATGTATAAATAAAAAGAAACTATCTATATAATGTATTGTATTATGTATATCAGTTATCTGGTACCTTTAACACAAGCTCTGCTTAGCTTAAGGTTAGATAATGCTGTGTGAATTGAATATGATCCAGAATTAAGAGTATTTATTTATGATTTTTCATTGTTCATAATCGATGTACTAAGTAATTTAATTGAGGTATCAAATAGTTGTAAAAACGTACTATAATTTAATAGTTTCCAATCATGAAATATCGCACTCGATCCAGGGGTTCTGATGTTAATAATAAGTTCATTATTGTATTGAGTTATGTGTTAAGTGCTCAAGTACACATCTACCTAAAAGTTTCAAATGATGACTATTGCAAAGCTTCTGACTCTATATATCATTCATTCATCTGGCAATCACTCGAAAAACAAGTCATGAACCAAGACTATACTAACCTGATCAAAGAAATTTATAACAATAGCACTGCAAAGGTAAAACTAGAAACAGCAGGTACGGCATTCCGCATCGAACGAGGAGTAAAACAGGGAGATCCACTCTCGCCGAATATTTTTATTGTAATCTTAGAGAATATATTCAGGTCATTAGACTGGGCAGGACTAGGAATAAAAATCGACGGAAACTACCTAACTCATCTTAGATTCGCGGACGATATTGTACTACTCTCTGAAAACCCAACCGAACTGCAATATATGATAGAGACTCTGACGGAACAAAGTAAAAAAGCCGGACTGGAACTAAATCAAACTAAAACTAAGGTAATGACAAACAAAATAAAAATACCTATAACGGCCAGCTTAACAACCTTAGAATACGTCAATGAATATATATACCTTGGACACCTTATTGCATTTGACTACTGTACGGAAAAAGAAATAAATAGATGGATAAAATCGACATGGAACAAATATTGGGCAATGAAAGAAATTTTCAAGAGCAATCTTCCTATCAATTTAAAAAGCAAAGCATGGACATCTGCCTAACACCCTGTCTGACCTATGCTTGCCAAACATGGAACACAATAACGAAAATGCTAGAAAGACTTAGAATATGCCAGAGAGGCATAGAAAGAAGTTTCTTAGGAATCAAACTCAGAGAGAGAGTGAGAAACCAAGAAATAAGAAGAAAAACCAGAACAAAAGACGTAGGTAGTAAAAAGAATACTGGGCTTAAAATGGAAATGAGCAGGGCACATTCAAAGATTAAAACCAAACAGATGGCCATATATAGTCACAAACTGGATACCGCTTGACCAAAAAAGGAAAAAAGGGAGACCATTCAAACGATGGAATGATGACATCACACAAGTAGCTGGAAAAATGTGGCCACAAAAAGCCAGAGACAGAAACCTCTGGAGATCCTTGGAGGAGGCATACACCGCCGAAGGCGGTCCATATCAGGACATGACACAAAAAAATCTGACATAATTAATTCTAAATTCAATTCAATTCTAAAATTATAATGTACCTACACGACTATTAATTCTTTATTTTACTATTATTATTATTGTTTTTAAAATTGTACATACTATTGGGATATGGAATAAAGCTGTTTTTATTTTTATTTTTTTAATTAGTTCCAACTTCCAAGTCAAATAAACAAAAATACTGTGACTACCCATAAAATCATAAAAACATAAATCTTTTTAGATTTTTATTTGACTACAAATAAAGTTTTTATATACATTTCGTAACACCGCGTAAGACAATTTGAAAGTGTACGTCAATATAAAAGATTTAAAATAATAGTTCTAAATTGTTACTATTACTTCTCTGATGTAATTTTCTTTATATATTAATTGTTAGGCATATCAAAACACTATTTGTTATTAAAGCAGCCGTTAATAATTACAATCTAAAAACTTTTGAACTGAATAAAATACACAGTATTTACGAGTAGGCTCTCCCGAAAATTTAGTAATTGATGTAAGCAGTGATGCTAACTAAGACACGATATTATAACTGAATTTACGTAACGGAATCATACTTTATGAGATGTAAGCAGTGATGCTAAGTGGAGATATTATAACTGAAGTTACATAACGGAATCATATTTTATTATAGGTAGGTTTTTAGCCTTATAAAGGAATGCCCATAATTAAGTTAAAAATTCGAATATCTGCGGTTGTAAATACCGCCGAACGAGTTGGTGGGGTAAAACTTTGACTTGTCATCGGCTTGGTACTTGGCGAGCAGCATCGGCCACCCCTTTTCACTGTCTTGGGTATTTGGATTGGCTTCCATTCTCTGGCGAATCTTAGCTGCTTTGGCGACTACGTCTGCATTCAACATGTTTTCTAGGTATCGGAGATTGTGGGGCAGCACTATTTTGCAAATCTGCGAATAAGTAATTTAAGTAAGTTGTATTTAATATTATTGCCCTCTTACTTCCTGTGTTTTACTAAAAATAAATACAGACAGTTTTTCAGCGATCAAAAACGGAAAATAAAAATCAATAAAACCTCTCGATGACATACATGAGAGACATTTTGCACTGGGATATATTGCGAGATTTTTGATACTTCCAAGTGATAACTACTACTACTGACTATGACTATTTCATAGAAAAGATATTACAAATAATTTATAGTATTACCTACATAAAAAGAATCTGTGAAATTCAGTCTGCGGCAGAGGCGGCAAATGTGGATATTGGACCCCATTATTAGCAAATACAACATATTCTATATATTGGAGCATAATTTGGTTTTGGAGTTTACAACAAATTATTCGAATTTTGTGTTGCATTTGCTATATAATGACGGAGCTTAAGGCGGTACCCCGAGGCAAAGACGCGTCGAATATGTAACAATGATCCGCGCACAACGAAAATATAATTAAAATTAAAGAAAATTGTACATTAAAAATAGAAACTTACAATATTTTCAGTCAAAAATGAAGCAATGCAAAGGAGTAGCAGAATATTAGATTGTGCCATAGTGAAAAAGCGAATGAACAATGATTTACTCAAATAGGATTAAACAATCGACCCTAAGCTCTTTGGTAAGGTTTAATGTAAACTGTTTGTGTTTCGCAACGTGTTTAATAAACCCATAGGAAACATGTTTGGCAAACAAAGGTTCTTTTATAGAGAGGCTGATATTGCACTCCGCAAGGTAAATAAACATTTACGGTTAGGCCTAATATTTTATATATATATATATATATTAGTCAGGATAGGTTATTAGGGCAAACAATAGTTATTTCTTCGAGAAGTGGGTTATACCATTTTTTGTTGAATGTGCCGATATTAAATCCCGAGCTAGCAAAGCGGCTTAAAACAGTAACTCACTATTTTCTGTGAGTGAAGTTTAAACACTGTATACCTCCTTTCCTTCGATAAGCTAAAATTATTCCAGCTCACCAAGGAGCAACACTAAGATGGCGCTGTCCGCCTAGAAGAATGGTCATCACTTGCCAAGTTATCAAGGTACACATAAAATGGCGCTGCTTTCAGTGAGAAAGTGCAAGTGCAAAGTGAGTACCTAATCCAGAGTTCAAAGGGTCACCAAGCAGAAATTTGACAGTTCAAAATCGTTCTAAATAAGCAAATTACGTAAGTCATTTAAAACGGGATACGTACCATGATTAGATTTTTGAATTTTCTAATATTTCGGCACAGTTTCATGCGCTACGATCACGGAAAATATTGGAAAACTAAAAAATCGAATCATGGTATACCTATATCCCGTTTGAAATGACTTTAGTATTAATAGCCATGATAGTTACAAAAGTTTTAACACTTTATTATACCACACCAAACAGAAAACAATACAGAAATAAAAATAGAATAGAGGAAGTATAACGGGCGGGCTTATCGCTGAGAACGATCTCTTCCAGGCAACCGTAGGACATTAAGGAAAAATACATATGGTGGCACTATTAAACGATTACAAAGCATTACTTGTCTTTAAGTAAACAAGTTATGCTTTGTAATCGTTTAATAATGATTAGTTATATAGTTCTATCGCTTTAGCCATTAGCAATTCTCTAGCTATTACAATAAAGTTTTTTTAACTAGCTGCGCCCCGCGGGCCGCGTAAACGTTTGGAAGTTGCAAATTTTTTATGTGAGTACTTTCTACGAAGTAGGTACTAGAAAACATATTTAAAAAGATGAATGAAATCGGTAAAGCCATTCTCAGTTAAAGCTTGACCAGGACAAATAGGGGTTCATTTGTATATAGATTATTTTATATATATTTTAAAAAGGTGGGTATTATTATATTATCAATAATAATACAATTAAGGATTATTTAAAATTAGTAGAAGTAGAGGTAGAAGGACACCCTGGTCTTCTTAATTACCCATGCCATCCCTGCTCTAGTAATTTACCTATGCAATTAACACAATCTCGAAGCGGATATCGAGCGACGAAACCTTGTTACTCTAATGCCACGGCTGCATTGTAAGATGCATAGAGATTCAAATTCAAATTGTTTATTTACATAAGACCATAACATTACAGATAACTCCAAATCGTTATGCCCATTTTATCATCTTAAAAACTACAAAATACAATGAACCTTAACAATGTAGATACATAAAGGTTGGAACTTCGAAATTCAAAACATAATCTAAGATGTTATGCTCTGATGTCTACCTTGATTATTGCATTTAGGGTTGCTACAATCAAATGGTAGATAATCAAAGCGACCACAGGTATGAATCCAGCAAACTGATAAGCGTGGGTTAACATTTTCTTTATTATATTTCTTCTCTACCATTCAAGCTACCATCATGCAGTGCGGGCCGTAGCTTTAGTAATTATACTCTCAGACGTATTCATTCCGAATATGGGGAAAACGGCGGAGTCTGACGCCAATAGATCCCAAATAGCAGTACGGATGTATCCAAAATGATTGGCTCGACTGATTTATAGCCATAATTCCAACTGCGAAGACGAAAATGCAATCTTACGTCTTAATTATGGAAAAATCTAAATATACAGTTATTGTTTTCATATAACTCTCGTGGTTTCGGACTTGGCCATCACCCTTTCTTCTCAAAAAAACCAGCCTGTATACCTATACACTACAGGGTGGATTGGGATTTTGTAATATCACCTGAAAGGAAAGTACTCTTAATACTGTAGATAGAAAATTTTAATCAAAGAAAACATTCCAATGTTTTTGAAAAGAAAGTAAACTGAATTCATATATTTTCGAAAATTCGCTTGCCACACTCGGGAATCGAACGGACTAAAATCTGTAAAAATTACCACCTGTACTTTTATTGCCTCGATCGTAGGGTTCATTATAAGGAAGAAATATCTCTGAAACTTGATAAATTCAATGAAAACCACGAAATCAGGAGTTATAAATTCAATGGATCACGTTAAAGCACTGAAACTCAAAGATCCACCTGTTTACTTATGTTAGTAATAAATAATGATTAATGAAGTCATTTATCCAATTTGCACGTGTTTGTAATGCCTCCTTTCTTAGATGCTTCATAACTGCATGTATGAGATACGAGTAAATATGGTTACATTTCCTGATAGATTGTCATTTGTTATTCACTTTTGATTTGTTTTACAAACCATTTCATATTTGTCTAACGGCAAAAATGGCTTTACAAGAACAATTTAGATTTAATGGAAGCTTATTTTTTTAATACCAAAGATGTGAATCTACCTCTGCAGTGGTATTGTATGGTAAGGTAGGATATTGGCCGTACTAGCCTGAGTCCAGGCCACCATCAAAATTAGAAACCAGACAAGATACTTGAATACAGTCTGATTCATTCATGTAATTTTCCGCCTAATTTGATACGTTCAAAAAAGGCGGAAAATTACATGAATGAAATTGGGTTAAATTTTTATATTATAATTTTTGGATATTGTTATTGTTCTTAAGATATAGAGATATTATACTCGTAGATAATATCTTTAGGGTATCATTTTATACATATAATATACTATTTTGTTAAATATTTCATTAAGATGTACCAAAATTAATTAGATTTAACAAAGAAAAAATTTAGATAATGTTAAGAAGTTTTATTATTTCGGTAAAACATAATTCGTGTTTTTTGTGTCTAAGAGAATAGCAAAAAATGGCCTATACATGTTCAAAAACAATGTCGAGCCCTGAAAACGAAAATATCTTGTGTGAAAATCCCTTGTGGGATGATCGGCATAAAAATAAAATTACCTACTAGTAAAACAACTGGAAATTATTTCGTCATAATGGGTCTTATAACTACAACTAACTAACAAAATAATATACAAATATAACACTCTACGCGAGTGGCCCCGGCGACAGCAAGCACCACCAGTCAACCGTCACCCTCCAGTGCGTTACCACCTTACCCGATTTCTAATTGGGGAGGGCCTATCGTAAACAGTACGTATGCTCAGGAAACGATTGCACAAAACGAACAAGTGGTAAGCGAGACGTGAATGCGGACTCAAACATCACGAAAATATTAGAGGGTAACTTTAGAGTCTAATCTCGACATCATACCAAATTGTGAATCCAAAAAAGATAAATTGTATCGAGCAAGACGAATATTCTTAAAAGTTCAAAAAAACATTTTTTCTTATGTGAGCGAAGTTGAGATACCAGAATTCTTGGGACTTTTTAATTACTTCACAAATATCTCTAGTTTATTTACAATAATCAAAACGACAATCAAAATAAATATCAGTGAAACAAAATGTATCAATATCGTTAGGTAGGACTAGCAGAATGGACAGCTAATTAAAAACATTGTATAACTTGGTTCAAAATTTGAATTTTTAAACTAAAATACAGTTCTTATCCTTGTCAATCACATTGTCAATTTTGCCGCCGTTTCTAAGTCACTACGTATTTTATATTGTATTATTAAAAATGGATTAAAAAAAGAGCTGTGATACAGCAACGGGAAAAATTCTAGTAATTTTCATTTAAAACAAAAATGTAGTTACAGAAATATCGCCGATTATTTGGAATGTTCCGCAGGGTGATTACGTAACTCGCGACAGGTTTGTAACAGGCGTAAATCAAGCAATTATTGCTGTCAAACGTTAATTTTGTATTAGTTGACAGCAGCTATAGTTCGCGTCATGTAAAAAGAACGCTGGCGGTCAAGCTGCGAAATTGGCGATTTATAGGTCTATTTATTGGTAGTATGCGGTGGGGCGCAGGTCGGGCGAGCCACGCGCCGCATGCCTACCGGCGCGCTATTGGTTTGTAGGCTGACATTTGCTTTCCGCGTTGTGTCCACGTCGTTTCTTGTCAAAATACCATTGCAAACAAAAGTTTACGAATTGGTTTTACATAGAAAAGTGAGAAAAATTATTTAGGACGCATATAGTTTTATGAAGAGATAATAATGCTGTTGATAATTTAAAACAGTGTATGAAACGCACCGCAGAGGCAAAAAAATGTTCGGAGTCTACGGTGAGACGAATTGTAAAAGATACAAAAGATGGCAACATGAATTCGGATAATTACGAACGGTGGCTCCGTATTACTTTACGCTTACACCTTTCGCCGAGGGTCCCTGCTGTACCCGCGGCGCGCTAAAGGAAGTACTGAGGAAGAAGACAAATAAAGTGCAGACCTTTTATAATCAAGTAGAATAATCCATGTGTAGGACTAAGCGGACCCCACTTTAAGCCCCTCTGGCAGACCAAGATACTTTTGAAAATATAACATAGCCCTTCAGGTTTCCTATTGTTATCATTAATTTAATAAATTTGTAATCTATTTAAAAACGTCTTAATCCTGAGTTGCTACTCGAGAACCGGAAAGTTACTCAGTGGAACTTACCAAACCGGGTAACTAATGAATCAAAGAAACTTTTCTAAGCTGGGACACTTAAATCCGAATTTACCGCCTGAATTAGTCGTGGTAGTCAACAATGCATCGTACCACAACAAACAACTCGATGCTGCACCAGCCTCCAACACAAAGAAAGCAGACATGCAAGTGCAACATGTCGAACATGTTTTTAATTTTATCTTATTATTATTTTCTAATAACCAATACCAAGCCGCGAGCGACCTATTAGTTAAAATAGGCTTAGCAAATTTGCATAGTACTATCGTGCGCGGGTGTACCCATGCACGAAAATATCCCTTACACTTTCTTTCAGCGTTCATTTTACGTGACGCGACTTATACAACGTCAACAGCAATCGAGCACTAGATCTCCCTCTGCCGGACAATCGGTGAACTAAAAATTGCATTCTTTTCATATATCTTGGTTCAATTTGGTATTATGTAAGCACAGTTGACAGCAATACGATAGCAGTAGTAAAGCGATTTCAAAGAGAATATAAAGTATGACAGCGATTTGAACTGTCGATATAGCAACAACCTCAGCATCTGTTTTTTGGCGATTGCGACTGAGAAGTAATTCAGAATTTTGTGAAGAATATATAATATGCCTGAGACCCCAAGTAATAAATAAAAACCATGAAACGCTCAGATTTTTCTATAATAAAATACCTATATATAATAGATAGAAATTGTCCTCTAATATGTACCTTTAATACAATAAATTAATGTTTGTTGTAATTTCAAAGATATGGCACGCGATTACCTTCTTGGAGAGGCTCTTGATGGCGAAGAAGATAGGAGAGTTGAAATTCTTGAGAGTGCTCGTTTGCGGCGAAATCTCAGAGGTCAAGCTAATGCTTTGGCAATTGGCATTATCAGATACTGAGTTTAGAGCCCATCATAGGCTCTCTAAAGAGTTATTCTCACAACTATGCCATGAACTGAAACCATATAATGACGAACTAAAGTGAGCTTGGAATGCAGGGTACGGCATCAATATCTAGCTTATCAATATAAATTATATTTATGTTCAAGTCATTATGAACTTTGTACATAGTTACTAAAAGATTTCTGATTATAGGTTCTAACGGCACTCTCATTTTTTGCCACTGGATCATATCAAAAACCATTTGGCATGAACTTTCTTCATGGTCTGAGCCAACCTAGCGTGTCAAATGCTGTGAAAGAAGTCACTAAGGCACTGAACAGTATGAGAATATTGCAAAAATACATAGGATTTCCACGAACACGCGAAGAGAGGCAGAAAATAATAAATTAGTGTGATTTATTCTATTTTTTGTGTTTAACAGCCCAATGAGCATCAACCATTAACAATAATAATAGTAAATATATTATTGACCACATAAACTCACGAAACTTAATGTTATGTTGTGCATTTATATTAGATTTTATAACAAATTTGGATTTCCTGGGGTTCTTGGGTGCATTGATGGTACTCACTCATGTTGCTATGGTGAGACCCAATGAACATGAAGAAAGATTTTTTAACCGCAAACATTACCATTCCAGGAATGTTCAAATAGTGAGTTTAATAATACCCAGTCACATAACCTCATTTCGTAATAATTAAAGCATGTAGCTACATTTTTTTATAGCTATGAATATGCTAATTTAGTGTATTATTAGTTTAAAATAATATTGTTTTGCAGATTTGTGACATTGATTTAAATATTTTAAATGTTGATGCTACCTTTGAAGGGGCTAGCCATGATGCATTCATCTGGCGTCAGTCCGAAATCAACCCACACATGCAAAAACTGTATACTAACTTAGTTATAAGTTTTTGAACTAATGGTCCTAATGTTCAAAACGTTAATTATAAACTATTTTTTATTCTATAATTTAGATCAAGGTAGTAGCTTTATCATATAATAATATTCATATCACTAGTGGCACTTATATTTTTATAAACGTCCTTGGAAGGGATACCTACAGTACAAGTCTTCACGATTTCAATAGATCAAATAGATCTAACAAGCCAGAGATACCAGTTTTTGCCCGCGCTATTGCTCGCGTTAGTGTTTAATTATTTATGCCATTGATTAAAAGCCAGCTCTTTTCCAAGGGAACTGAATTTTTTTAGGAAAATGTAGGGAGCCTATGTAACTTTTGTACAGTAAGTTTAGTTTATTTAAATTGCCGGGGCTGCATTATATTCCACGTTTATCTTTCTTGAAGCGCCAATGCATATTGATTAGTACGGAATGTGTGAAGGAAATCCGCTTTACTAATTCCACAAGCTGTAGGAGGAGTCGATTCTAGATTGATGAAGACTCGATTGTAGAATGAAATGCCCTTTACGATTTTTAATCTCAACTGGGAAATGCAACACCTGTCTGAAGAAGGAGGTCCAAGCTGAAATGAACTTTTTTGCATTGCAGCTAGAATCTAAAGCTTTTTTTTTGGGGCAGGCTAGAATGTAAAGCTATAATATATAAAGCTGTATGTGCCGATGACAAGTTACATAGTTAGTTAAGCGAAATCCCATCCGTTGTGGTCCGGCGAAAGTTTGCCAATTCAGAACTTTAAGTTTTAACATTCCGTGGAAAGCTTAAGGGCCAGACTCTACCAAAGCTGAGCAGAGATAAGCGGAGAAGGGATCTGTTTTAAAAAATCAGTAGAAAATCGTTATTCACACATCTCGTCTCCGCTTAGCTTCAGTAATAACTATCCGATGCTCGCCGCACGCGAGCACACACCTCCGCTTAAGCCAGCACACATCTTCGCTCCAGCCTAGCTAGTACGCACAAGTACGCATATCCACACACCTTTGGTTGAGACACCCTAGCTCAAAACCTTCTTTTGTTTCCGCTACAGACATCTCCGTTTTGGTGAAGTCTGGACCTTATACGCGCCACGAACGATCGATCTAGTGACGTCACTCAACTTTTCCTAGCAAACGATTTTTTGTGCCTGATATGGACGACTCTATGACCTACAACGAAGAACAACAGCTTCCTTCTGTGTATTTATCTACAACTCCACTTTGATTAACAAACCATCTCATTCTATATTTATATTTTTCACATTACAGCACAAGTCTTGACAAAAAGTGGCCACACAGATATCGCAACATCATGACACTAATTGTCATGATCTGAAGAATAAATTGAAGTGGTATAAAATCAAATAACACTCATAGGTTTTGTGTGCATGATTTCTTTGGAAATTTTAAAACATTAAGGCATGATGCGGACTGTGACTGTTAGTAAACGCACATTGAATTATTTTATAATCAAGTAGAATAATCCATGTGTAGGACTTAGCGGACCCCACTTTAAGCCCCTCTGGCAGACCTAAATACTTTTGAAAATATAACATAGCCCTTCAGGCTCCCTATTGTTATCATTAATTTAATAAATTTGTAATCTATTTAAAAACGTCTTAATCCTGAGTTGCTACTCGAGAACCGGAAAGTTACTCAGTGGAACTTACCAAACCGGGTAACTAATGTCTCAAAGAAACTTTTCTAAGCCGGGACACTTAAATCCGAATTTACCGCCTGAATTAGTCGTGGTAGTCAACAATGCATCGTACCACAACAAATAACTCGATGCTGCACCAGTCTAACACAAAGAAAGCAGACATGCAAGTGCAACATGTCGAACATGTTTTTAATTTTATCTTATTATTATTTTCTAATAACGAATACCAAGCCGCGAGCGACCTATTAGTTAAAATAGGATTAGCAAATTGGCATAGTACTATCGTGCGCGGGTGTACCCATGCACGAAAATATCCCTTCCACTTTCTTTCAGCGTTCTTTTTACGTGACGCGACTTATACAACGTCAACAGCAATCGAGCACTAGGTCTCCCTCTGCCGGACAATCGGTGAACTAAAAATTGCATTCTTTTCATATATCTTGGTTCAATTTGGTATTATGTAAGCACAGTTGACAGCAATACGATAGCAGTAGTAAAGCGATTTCAAAGAGAATATAAAGTATGACAGCGATTTGAACTGTCGATATAGCAACAACCTCAGCATCTGTTTTTTGGCGATTGCGACTGAGAAGTAATTCAGAATTTTGTGAAGAATATATAATATGCCTGAGACCCCAAGTAATAAATAAAAACCATGAAACGCTCAGATTTTTCTATAATAAAATACCTATATATAATAGATAGAAATTGTCCTCTAATATGTACCTTTAATACAATAAATTAATGTTTGTTGTAATTTCAAAGATATGGCACGCGATTACCTTCTTGGAGAGGCTCTTGATGGCGAAGAAGATAGGAGAGTTGAAATTCTTGAGAGTGCTCGTTTGCGGCGAAATCTCAGAGGTCAAGCTAATGCTTTGGCAATTGGCATTATCAGATACTGAGTTTAGAGCCCATCATAGGCTCTCTAAAGAGTTATTCTCACAACTATGCCATGAACTGAAACCATATAATGACGAACTAAAGTGAGCTTGGAATGCAGGGTACGGCATCAATATCTAGCTTATCAATATAAATTATATTTATGTTCAAGTCATTATGAACTTTGTACATAGTTACTAAAAGATTTCTGATTATAGGTTCTAACGGCACTCTCATTTTTTGCCACTGGATCATACCAAAAACCATTTGGCATGAACTTTCTTCATGGTCTGAGCCAACCTAGCGTGTCAAATGCTGTGAAAGAAGTCACTAAGGCACTGAACAGTATGAGAATATTGCAAAAATACATAGGATTTCCACGAACACGCGAAGAGAGGCAGAAAATAATAAATTAGTGTGATTTATTCTATTTTTTGTGTTTAACAGCCCAATGAGCATCAACCATTAACAATAATAATAGTAAATATATTATTGACCACATAAACTCACGAAACTTAATGTTATGTTGTGCATTTATATTAGATTTTATAACAAATTTGGATTTCCTGGGGTTCTTGGGTGCATTGATGGTACTCACTCATGTTGCTATGGTGAGACCCAATGAACATGAAGAAAGATTTTTTAACCGCAAACATTACCATTCCAGGAATGTTCAAATAGTGAGTTTAATAATACCCAGTCACATAACCTCATTTCGTAATAATTAAAGCATGTAGCTACATTTTTTTATAGCTATGAATATGCTAATTTAGTGTATTATTAGTTTAAAATAATATTGTTTTGCAGATTTGTGACATTGATTTAAATATTTTAAATGTTGATGCTACCTTTGGAGGGGCTAGCCATGATGCATTCATCTGGCGTCAGTCCGAAATCAACCCACACATGCAAAAACTGTATACTAACTTAGTTATAAGTTTTTGAACTAATGGTCCTAATGTTCAAAACGTTAATTATAAACTATTTTTTATTCTATAATTTAGATCAAGGTAGTAGCTTTATCATATAATAATATTCATATCACTAGTGGCACTTATATTTTTATAAACGTCCTTGGAAGGGATACCTACAGTACAAGTCTTCACGATTTCAATAGATCAAATAGATCTAACAAGCCAGAGATACTAGGTTTTGCCCACGCTATTGCTCGCGTTAGTGTTTAATTCTTTATGCCATTGATTAAAAGCCAGCTCTTTTCCAAGGGAACTGAAAATTTTTAGGAAAATGTAGGGAGCCTAAGTAACTTTTGTACAGTAAGTTTAGTTTATTTAAATTGCCGGGGCTGCATTATATTCCACGTTTATCTTTCTTGAAGCGCCAATGCATATTGATTAGTACGGAATGTGTGAAGGAAATCCGCTTTACTAATTCCACGAGCTGTTGGAGGAGTCGATTCTAGATTGATGAAGACTCGATTGTAGAATGAAATGCCCTTTACGATTTTTAATCTCAACTGGGAAATGCAACACCTGTCTGAAGAAGGAGGTCCAAGCTGAAATGAACTTTTTTGCATTGCAGCTAGAATCTAAAGCTTTTTTTTTGGGGCAGGCTAGAATGTAAAGCTATAATATATAAAGCTGTATGTGCCGATGACAAGTTACATAGTTAGTTAAGCGAAATCCCATCCGTTGTGGTCCGGCGAAAGTTTGCCAATTCAGAACTTTAAGTTTTAACATTCCGTGGAAAGCTTAAGGGCCAGACTCTACCAAAGCTGAGCAGAGATAAGCGGAGAAGGGATCTGTTTTAAAAAATCAGTAGAAAATCGTTATTCACACATCTCGTCTCCGCTTAGCTTCAGTAATAACTATCCGATGCTCGCCGCACGCGAGCACACACCTCCGCTTAAGCCAGCACACATCTTCGCTCCAGCCTAGCTAGTACGCACAAGTACGCATATCCACACACCTTTGGTTGAGACACCCTAGCTCAAAACCTTCTTTTGTTTCCGCTACAGACATCTCCGGTTTGGTGAAGTCTGGACCTTATACGCGCCACGAACGATCGATGTAGTGACGTCACTCAACTTTTCCTAGCAAACGATTTTTTGTGCCTGATATGGACGACTCTATGACCTACAACGAAGAACAACAGCTTCCTTCTGTGTATTTATCTACAACTCCACTTTGATTAACAAACCATCTCATTCTATATTTATATTTTTCACATTACAGCACAAGTCTTGACAAAAAGTGGCCACACAGATATCGCAACATCATGACACTAATTGTCATGATCTGAAGAATAAATTGAAGTGGTATAAAATCAAATAACACTCATAGGTTTTGTGTGCATGATTTCTTTGGAAATTTTAAAACATTAAGGCATGATGCGGACTGTGACTGTTAGTAAACGCACATTGAATTATTTTATAATCAAGTAGAATAATCCATGTGTAGGACTAAGCGGACCCCACTTTAAGCCCCTCTGGCAGACCTAGATACTTTTGAAAATATAACATAGCCCTTCAGGCTCCCTATTGTTATCATTAATTTAATAAATTTGTAATCTATTTAAAAACATCTTAATCCTGAGTTGCTACTCGAGAACCGGAAAGTTACTCAGTGGAACTTACCAAACCCGGTAACTAATGACTCAAAGAAACTTTTCTAAGCACTAATTGTCATGATCTGAAGAATAAATTGAAGTGGTATAAAATCAAATAACACTCATATAATTTGTTATGATACTTGCTCCATAGGTTTTGTGTGCATGATTTCTTTGGAAATTTTAAAACATTAAGGCATGATTCGGACTGTGACTGTTAGTAAACGCACATTTAATTATTATTGCATTTGAAATTAACATCAAAGACTTAGTATCCAAGAGGTTATATTAGGTACAGATTTAATTTAAACTCCAAGTCGATACCTTTGTTCCCAAGAAAAGGGTGTAGAGAGACGGACAGCCGGACAAACAAAGTGAGGTTCCTTTTTCCTTTTAAGGTACAGTAGCCTAAAAATTTATGATTTTTATTTTGACCTCATTAGAAAAAATAATGAAACTTCATGATATTTTCGTCGAGTATTTTCTAATAGGAGACATACATTCGTAGTTTTTTGGTTGTTGATGTCTAAATAAAACATAAACAAAAATTTGATTCTGACCAACAATATTTAAAAATTATTTTTTTAACCCCGTAAAGTCGTTATTATTGAATATAACGCAAATACCTATTCTAATGATAATTCTATGTAATATGTTGTGGGGGAGGTCCCCCACATCATACTATAAGCATTAGAATAGGTAGATTAATCAATAACCCTGTATACAGGGATATAAAGTGTTTTTTATTTCTTGCTGTCCTATCACACAAATATTATAAATGCGAATGTTTGGATGTTTAAATGGATGGATGTTTGTCAAACATCCATCAGTATCGGGCTGAATATTAATATTTTTTCATAGATGGTTTTTGCTATAAGCCTAGAATGAAATGAAACATCTTCATCGCCTTTTTATCCCATAAATCAGTTCTCATGAATGAAAATAACCTTTAAACATTTCTATATAAACAACGTGCGAAGCCCCGGGCAGGATCTTCAAAGCATCTATATCGACTAAACATTTCGATTTTTATTCAAGGCCGGGATAACTCATCGCGTCCATTGGTCACACCACACAGTGTGACCACGAGTAAAATAAATTCTTGCTAATCACACCAGTCAGTAGTGTGACAATATCGTGTGACCACGAGTCCGCAGTGGCCAGCTCAACGCGTGCGACGACGACGGTCAGACTCTAGTCATAGTAAAAACATCTATGTATGTACATCGACTTAACATTTCGATTTTACTCAAGGCCCCGAGATAACTCATTGCGGCCAGCTCGAGGCCATTATCAATTGTCCAGGGGGCTGGCCTAAATAATAACAACGAACCAAACCTCTTATTTTGAAATAAACCTCTATCTAAGTCATAATATTTACCATACTTTGTAAGGTTCTTCCTTATATTCCTGCGCGAAACGAACACTTTTACAGCGGTATAAAATTTTATTTCATTCTGAACAAAGCTGCATGGAAACGTTATAGGTTCATTTGGACGACCTCTGTGGCGCAGCGGGTGAAGGTTGCCTGCTATGCAGAGGTAATACAATACATTACATAAACAGATATTTTTTATTGTAAACTCTCAAAACACTGAGCAAACATTTTGTCCCAAGGCGAGAATCGAACTTGCGGGTTCGGTTCCCCCCTGGGACAAAATATTTATCTGCAAATATTTGCCCAAAATAATCGGAGTGTTTTGGGTATATTCTATGTAATATAATTATAACATAGAATATATATAATATACCCGAAACATTTTAATTAAAAATATCTAAGTAGGTATGCAATTTTTTGCATTAGTTCACGCTCATTTGGGGAGGCCTATGTCCAGCTGTGGACTGCTATAGGCTGATGATGATGATGAAGTATGTAATGTATTATATTAAGTATACTAGTCATCTAGTACCCATAACAAAAGCTCTATCGCATATCTTGGGGCTAGAGGATGCTGTGTGGGCTGTCCAGCATTATTGATTTATTTATTTACCACCTGAAATAAATAGATATAGCTAAAGGTTTCATTAATCGATATGTCAATATATGTATGTTGCGTTCTAGTAATTCTAGTTTTGCGCACATTGTAAACAATTTTCTTCGACCACTATCTTGGATTCAATTATCCTTTTTCACTTCGACGTGTTATTTCCTACACTAGATTGTCGTTAATCTCTAACGAATCAAGATTCGAATTTCCCGCCTCTCACACAAAGACCACTTTAATTCTACAAAATCGCGGCTCGAAGTTCCCTCAGAGCCTGGCTATTAGGTTCCAGATCATAATATGTAATCAGTAAACCGGGTCAACCCAACAAAGGGTTGCGCTCCCAAGAACCTAAACACACGGAGAGGTAAAGAGCTTTTGAGAAATTACAATGTTCAGTAACTTTTTTCATTGATCATATTGTATCAACCTCGTGAACATTTTAACTTAATAACAGACTACCAACGTAGAAGAGTAAAGAGTTTGGCGATTTTGAGAAATGACCATGTTTAGCAATTTTTTTCACTATACAAAGATGTTGGCACCCTATTAAGCCCAAATGTATCGGTACCTCTCAACGCTGAAACTACTAATCTGATTTCAAGAAATGAGTGCTAGATTCTCCTCATTAAATATAATATCGGTACGCTTACTACGTTCAAGGCAGAACGGTACAGTAAGTAAGCCAAGGCTGCTTGTCAAGTTCGTCTAAACTCTCACAATACTTTACCCGAGAAAGTTGGTTAGAAATCCTAATAGGCAGGGAGTATTCCATTTATTGAGGACTTATTACTGACGCCCGTAGGCTGAATAAATAATTCGAACAAACAAATATATTATTCTCGTATTAAAAACATTCTATAACACGGATACATTATGTATTCGTTTTTTAAACTTTTATATGCAGCGAGATCGAAGCAGACTTAAATAATGTGTTCCTATAGTATTCATCATCATCATCAGCCTATAGCAGTCCACTGCTGCCTAGGCCTCCCCCAATGAGCGCCATGTCTTCAGCTTACCGCATCCTGCATCTACCTGCAGTCTTTCGCAGGTCGTCATCGCGAGTCGTGGTCTCCATACAAGAAAACGTTTGCCCCAGCGACCGTGGGTTCTTCGCGAGATATGGTCGACCCACTGCCACTTCAGCTTGCTAATTCTTAGAGCTATGTCGATAACTTCGGTCCTCTGTTGGATGTATTCGTTACCTTCAGAGAAACTCCGAGCATAGCTCTTTCCATAGCTCGCTGAGCGACTTTGAACTGGTGGACCAGCCCTATCGTGAGTGTCCACGTCTCAGCTCCGTAGGTCATAACGGGTAAGACGCGCTGGTTGAAAACTTTCGTTTTCAAGCATTGCGGTATGGAATAGTATTAGTACCTTACATTAGTTAACATAATAATTAATAGGATAGTGAATTCTTTGGTTTTACCTACTATAAACTTCCTATCTTCTTTATTTAATAAGTTACCTTGTTTCAGCCCCTTAGGGCGAAAAAAACCTGTCGTGATGTTGATTATAAATAAATAAATTCAAGTAATAATAATCTATAATAATAAATTCAATTAAAAACAAATTGGAAATAGTATTTAAAAACATAAAAAGGTCAATAATAACATACCCTTTATAATATTACTATAAGTAGATATTAGATACACATTTTAGGATTTGTATAGGCAGGTGCCTATACGTACATGTATATTTGTTTAACATTGCTTAGGCCGCGTTCGGGACAATCGCGGGGGGCGAGCCGACCGACTTGGCTAGTGTGGGGAAACATCCACCCTTACCGTTTGGGCCGGGGCGGGCGGCGGGGCGGCAAAGTCACTTTTGCACGATAAATATAAATGCTAAAATATACGTATAACAAAAACATATTGTTGATGAAATACAATAACGACAACATTCTGTATGTAACAAAAAGTTGTAACTAAGAAAAGTAAGTGACAAGTAACTATTGTGTAAGTTGAACTCTGTGAAAGGGTAGAGCATAGGTATAGATATAAAAGAAATCGGTGAACGTATGTTCATATTCGTGATTTTATAATCAATAGAAAATATATTTATTTAGGATTACGAATATTTAGTCTAATAGATACAAAATAATACAAAAAACCCAAATGTAACATTCCATATAGGTACAATCATTCCACGAAATAAGTACAATATTTTTTATACTATATTTGCCTGTAAGGTGTACCCGTGTAAGGATTTAACGATCTCACCGCACATTAGAGCAAGGTGAACTCGTGGAAATAATGATTGGGGGGAACGTGTACGTCACTAGTCGTGGATGTAGCGTGGACGAGAACGCGTCACGCGCCTGGATACCAAACGAACAGTCGAGTTTCGCGCCCAGGGACGGTACGACGTTCGAGCCCCTCGCCGGAACCGAAACCCTCCGAAATAAATTCGTATTGCGTACATCGATAAAATACGATTCCCCTCGACAGAATGAATGCCAAGTGATCCTACTTCTACACGCGTTTAATTTAGATAATTCGTTTACCAAAGCTTTCAAATTTTAGGTGTTTTGAAAGTATGATTGCTATTAAACCGACTGCTGAAGAATTCGTGAAGTGAGTTACGAGTGTAAGGAGGGACACTAACTTCCAGAGACACCGTCACAAGGGCCACCCGTCTTCCTCCTTCAAAGATAAGTAAACAGATCGGTTAAACTTTTGCGCCTATCCGAAATTTTTATTAAAACAAGAATATATTTTGTTAGATGGACTTG
The DNA here is from genome assembly GCA_943735965.1 of Eupithecia abbreviata. Taxonomy (NCBI): domain Eukaryota; kingdom Metazoa; phylum Arthropoda; class Insecta; order Lepidoptera; family Geometridae; genus Eupithecia; species Eupithecia abbreviata. The sequence continues at coordinate 12,080,777 of OX030973.1, forward strand.
CGATTTAGTCAAAATTTTTTCTTGTGTACAGCTGTTTCATAGCGAGAACAAGAGGTTTTTATAGTTTTATTGTTACAAAAACTTTAGCTTGCCGCATCAGTTACATAAAAATTAAAGCCCTATCAATCATACAGAGATAGGAAATCGCTACCTGATAGATAATAATAAATGGGCTTACCAAAGCGAACTTATTATCTTCACTTCGCTGGTGGCCGCGCGATTTATTGTTCAATTTACTGATGCCGTAAAAGTAATATTTTTCTTCCATATGGATTCTTAGAAAGTGCGTTAATATGTATATGGAGTGTTATCTCTAGGAATATAGCAGAATATAAAGATATCAAGAAAATAAAGAATTAACTAGGTATTTCTACGAATACTACGAACCAAGCATCGTACCGTTAATTAAAGAATAACGTTCGTATCCAGCTGGTTATAAGTATCAGTATCAAATAAAAATACAGCTAGATTGCTATATTTTATTTTTAATTATAAGACGTGTAACTACCATTTTTAATAAAGAATCTGAAACAGTCTTAAGCAGGTAGCTTGAAGTGGATTTTTTATGACCCGTTTTTAATAACATATGCAGATCTAATCTATTTTCGTAGATTTTCGAACCAGCTACGGATAAAAAATAAGTTATTGTCTAAATAACGAAATAAGCGGGTATTGTGACAGGACTCTATTTTGAACGTAACAAGTCATGAGATGCATACTGGCCTGGGGAAATCCAACCCAATCCAACAGAGTTTTCGTATTGCAGAAGCGAGTGGTAAGGTGCATTATGCAAATGTATAAAATAGAGTCTTGTAGCGACAAATTTAGACAGTTAAATGTCATGAAATTCAACTGAGAATATTTATTTCAAAATTGTATTTATGCTACAATTAATGCAGAGGAATTAGATCTACAGAGTGATATCCAGAATTATGATACCTACACGCAAAAAACAAAATGTAGTCATCCTGAAACATAGACTAGCATAGCTAGTTAGGAGCTTTATGAATGAATATATGAACACTTTATTGCACTTAAACTATAAAATAACACCTCGTATCTCAATATTACACATTAAAAGTACAATATGCGGCCTTATCGCTGACAGAGCGATTTCTCCCAGTAACCTTTATTTACCTTTGTATAAAAATAATTTACATGTAAGGAAACTTAACTTTAAAAATTTAAAGTTAAGTTTCCTTACATGTAAATTATTAATATGTAAATCTTTTTATAATATTGATGAAGCTTTTGCTGATGAATTTTATATGTAATCATACTATTGTACCTATTGTATATGACTTTTCCGAGTATACCTACGTGCTTGCATGAAAAAGGAATAAATTAACTGAACTGAACTGAAGTTCTACGAATTTTGGGCTCGTATCTCAAGTATTCTTGATTTGGTTACCCACTTTGTCAAGCCGATAGCCATAAAAAAGAAAAATCGTATTCTGTTCTAACTTTGCCAATTTGTAGGTAATTCCCCGAACTATTGGGAAACCCAACTCTATACAGGGCATCGAGGGAGTTGAGGGAGTCGAGTACCAATATAAATTAAGGGCAAAGGAGATGAGATTATAATCCGTGGCATTGGAACCACGAAGAACTTTTAAAGCAGATTCCGTTTTACAAAACGGATCCCAATTTAATATGTACCTGTACGTATGTATTATATTATGCCTGTACCCTCTAAAATAACGTCTATTTCTTTCTGAGGTATTCAATTATGTGAATTTGCAATTGGATTCGATATTTTTATCAAATATTTTTCCACTAAAACGATATTTACAAAGACAGTACAGATAAATGAGGCGCCTTTGGGTCATCCCAACCAAAGCTGCTTTGATTATCTGCGCAAAGGAATTTTAACTTATTTTTTCAATGTCCAAGATAACGCGACCGTAGGTATCTCGAACAACGAATTATGATTTATGCATTACTATTTCGTAACTCTGTAAACATCATGTGATTATTGATTTACAAAATTTTGAAAGGGCTAAAAAATTATGCATTCTTCGCCAATGTTTAGATTCACGTAAATAAGTAGACTAATGTTGTTAGCCACCTGGTTAAAAGAGAATACCCTATCCACATATTTGTTTAAAATACTTAGTATATGTTCTGCGTGTATTTATTTAAAATTTTACGAAGAACCCAAAGAAATAATCGTTAGATGTAGCATTGATCGGCTCTAATCACACTATTATTACAAATACGAAAGTTTGGATGTTTGTTACCTCTTCACGCCAAAACAACTGAAGGAATAGGCGTCAAAAATCATTCAGGTAGTTCTTTCTGGGCCTGGAATAAAATATAGGTTATTATCTTTCTATTCCATAAATCAGTTCCCATGGGATAGATATAACGTTTTCAAAAAATTTCCATAGAAACAACGCATGCGAAGCCGCGGGCAGTTACTAGTTAGGAAAATAAATAGTACTAAATGGAAAAATATAAAGCAGGACTCTTTATAAAATGTTCCGAGAAAAAAAAATACCGGCGTGTAAATGCCAAGAGGAAAACTATTTGAAAAAGTACAAAAAATACTTTGCGTATATATTTTTTATCCTTGCATACTCGTCGCGAGAGAAAGCAAGACGACAGAGCAACAAAGCGTCTCCTGCGTTTCAAAGCTAATTGCCGAAGAATAAAACACAGATGGCTCGATTGAATTCAATAAGACCTTAAGGCAATTGGAGTTGCCGGCTGGTAAGAAAAAGTATAGGATGGAATGGAGAAATTTACTCGACCCCATTCCGATCCAGTGGATGCGTAAGTTAAGTCAGCTGTTGTGGGATATTACCCCAGTAAGCGTTACATTATATACCTATAGTTTATCTTAAACCGAATCGGACCAAAACCGAACCACATTCATAGATACATTTACTTGCATTTTCCATTCACTGTACTTCTGGCTTAAGGCAAATCTGCCATAAACAACAACAGTGCACAAATCTGGTCTCTATCGAATTTGTTCTCTTAAACGCATAATGCTGAAATAATATTATATATTCTATGTTTGAACTTCCGGCAAGAATTCCGAGACACTATTTCCTTCACTGGAAATCATTTATGGGCAATAGCGTGCGCTTCTATAATAAGCTTCCATCTGAAGCAACTGAGCTCCCTATTCGTAAATTTAAAAATTACATAAAAATAAATATCATCAAGAAGGCTTTCTACTCCATAAATGATTATCTCAATGATGTTAATGCTTGGCCAGATGTCGCTCAGTTTCGCACAGACAATAGTATGTAAGTAATTTGTTATTGTGCATAGCTTTACTTAAATATTAACATGTATCGAATCATATTATATTTAGACTTAAATAGGCAAATAACCATGTACTAGACATATAAGAGATGAACATGCTAGTGGTTTCTTTTTCACTTCTTCCACTAGTGGACAAAAAATTGAAGTGAACAGTAAAATAATTTTATTTGATAATAATTTAATGTATAAAATATGACTTGTCTAAGTGCTTATTTTGTAAGCCTAAAGAAATAAATGTTTTTTTACTTTACTTTACTTTACTTTACACTTTTGTGATGTTCACTTCAGTTGAAGACGTGGCGAAGGGATGGCCTACCAGAGCGATGCAAATCTTCCATCATATCTCGACCGCTTTTAAATGCTTTATACCACTCGTAAGCACGTGTTTTTATAAAGTAGATTCACCGTAAGCATTCTGTAACATTTTCAGGGACTACGAACATGAAATTCTGTCATTTTTCTCATGGCCTAACTATTTCGCCTAATTGATTTGGCTACGAGGACTCCTCCTATCCTCTTGGCCGAAGCCGAAATTCTATTAACGAAGACAAACTTTTTGTTCGACGGTTTCGTCCATTATGAAATTAGCAATCTACAATAATATGGTCTAACTAAAAACAGCGCTGTTTTTAATCGATTAAGCAGATGTAACGCTAACGCACTCCGGGCCAAAATGGAAAATAGTTGTGCCAATCTAACAACAAAAAAACCAAAAACAAATAATTTTACATTTATATTATTTTATTTTATACGCCGTACTGTGACCGTTTCTCATCGTATGGGATGATTTCTACTTTACACGGCACGGCGACCGAGCTGTGCCCGTGTGCATGTGAAAATCCACTTACGCATCGGGCGCGTCAGTCGCCCAAGTACAACCACGGAGGCATCACTCGCACTGTCGTTATTAGTCCCTACCTCCTTATTTCGAAAACGGTAAAATTAAGATGTTATAGTTCTTTCTAGGCCTAGAATAAAACTCAGGCATTGACCCAGGGTGTTGGAATTGGAATTCGCTTGCTGCTCGAAAGTCATCTTGGCGATCTACTTATCTACACCAGCATTGAGAAAAATCGCCTCGAGACAATAGACGCAAACGCCAGATACTCCTACACGTATGCTTACATACAGGGTGGGCCATAAATTTTTGCAAATAGGAACACTTCTCGAAAACCGTTAGAGGGAGGGGCGCGCGGGATGCGGGGAATAATGCGCCGCTTCATGCAATTTTTGTCACGATGGAGCGCTTCACGGGCGAACAGCGTACTTTTTGTGTAAAAGATTTTTACAAAAACAACAACTCCTACATTACTGTACGACGCCTATTTAGAGTTGAATACGGATTACGCCGTATAAGTGAGTGTCCAAGTGTTAATTTAATTAAAGCTTGGGTCAAGAAGTTCGAGCAACCAGGATCGACAACGATACAACAGCAGGACTTGGATGCAACAAGATGGAGCAACATGCCATACGTCAAATGTGACTTTACCGGTGGTCAAAGAAATGTTTTCTAACAAATTGATTTCTCGCAGAGGTGATATCCCATGGCCTCCAAGAAGCCCAGATCTTGCGATTTTTTCTTGTGGGGATATCTAAAGAGTCGAGTGTACCACAATAAACCAACCACCATATCTCAATTGAAAGAAAATATCCACGAGGAGATAGCCGCAATTCCTCGTAGCATGTGTCAACGAGTTTTCCAAAATTTACGTAGTCGCTTGCAAGAGTGCCAACGACGAGACGGGACACATCTCGACGAAGTCATTTTTAAAAAATAAATTGCAATAAATGTATTTACCTATTCCATATTATCTTTTTCTTTAACAAATCGGGCCAACTCTACCGCCATACATGTCGTAGGGTATTCAAGACCAAGTTCGGTATAGCGAGCGATATTAGGGTTCATGATAGAAAGAGGAATCCGTCATGTCTAGGATCGCCGTCATCGAAATCGATGAGGAGGCCAATATTTATATATGTATATGTATAGTAGTATTTAGTATTGCTTATAACTTTAATGGAAGCTAGACCGGTTTGATGGGATGAAACCCGTTGAGCATGTAAAGAAATAGAATAGGTACAGACAATAAATTATAAATTGTTTAGTTTTATACTCAGACACTATTGAGCCTTTTAGTATTTCAGTAGACCGGTTTGATGGGATAAAACCCGTTGAGCATGTAAAGAAATAGAATAGGTACAGACAATAAATTATAAATTGTGTAGTCCCTACGCGACTGTACTCGTATCTACGGTCGCTACTGAGCACAAAACGCTATTAAATACCAAATCGGGTTATGTCGAAGCTGACTGATGTTACCACAGTCGACACCGATTGCCTGTAAACCAGGACGAGCAGTTTCGACAAACATAGCGATCGCTTATCGACCGAAATCGGTCGCTAAGTCATGAAGTATGAAAAGGCACAAGAGCGTTCAATTTAGATTGTCCTAGAATTACAATGTGCGCCAAAAAAAAACACAATTTCCCACAGAATATCAGTCCAATAATTTACCATGGACCAATAAATTAACAATGAATTATCCAATAGTATTCAATAACATAATACTATTGGAAATTGTTTCTATAGCAATGATAACCAATCCACTTTTATATAAACTTTCAATTCTGTGTGAATGCATCCATAGTAGCCATAGTAACAAAGTGTATGTATGGAATTGAAGCTGCGCTTATTGGAATTAAGCATAGGAAATATCTATCACCCGGCCATATAAACTACGAGATTCTAATAGGTTGTATATAATTTGATCAAACTACTACGTCTAGTTGTGAACGATGTTAGCGTGCATCAGAAGGTAAAAGGAATGTCGATGCTTCTAAAATAGTTTAGATGCGCATACTTATATTCAGGGTCCGTCACTCGAACTGTTACTAACTTCACACTGCTTCTATTTTCAAAATAATAATGACAGCGCACCCAATTTTGGTGAAACAATCGTTTTTTTCATTGTTTTTAAGTGGGCAAAAAGAGCGGGAATAAATTTGGATTTGGTAATAAATTTTCGCAATGGATATTAAACGTAACAATGTGATCGTTTTGCATTTGACCGGAAAATCACAACCAGTCATCTTTCGGGAGCTCCGACATTTACGTGTGAACAAAATGTTAGGGTATCGAACCATTAATCGTTATAACCAAACAGGGAGCATTGCTAAACGACATGGAGGCGGACATCCAAAAACAGCAACATCACGGGATATGGTTCGAAAGGTGAAGGCTCGAATTCAAAGAAATCCTCGCCAGAGTGCTGCAAAATTGGCGAAAAGTCTGAAAGTATCCGACTCAATTATTCGGCGCATACTGAAAAAAGAACTGAAACTGAAGCCCTACAGGATACAAAAAGTACAACATCTTACTTCAGCGCAGAAGGCAGTCCCACTGCAAAGAACTCGAGCATAGAAAGCCTTGCATGAACGTGGCGATCTGGAAAACATTGTTTTTCTGATGAAAAAAATTTGACTGTTCAACATTTTGTAAACAAACAAAATGATCGTATGTCGCTGCAAGGCAAGTCCAATGAGAATTTAGACGATAGAGTTGTTAGTAAGCAGGCGCCTGCTTCTGTTATGGTCTGGGCTGCAGTGACCGCAAATGGTCGCTCTCCACTCGAGATTATCGAAAAGAGCGTCAAAGTCAACCAGCAAGTGTACCAGCAAAAGGTGTTAAATGATGCGCTCATACCATGGGCACGTAAGCAAAAGAACAGCTGGACATTCCAACAAGACTCAGCAACGTGGCACAATTTTTTTACGGAACCACGTTTTTCGTTTCATTTTTTCAGAACAGTGGCCTCCCTACTCTCCAGACTTGAATCCAATGGACTTCTCAGTATGGTCCATTTTGGAGGCTGCCGTGTCAACAAAAAGATATGAAAGTGTGGGTACGCTGAAGGCAGCGCTCCGTCGGGACTGGAACAGAATACCGCAAACCCACCTTCGTGCAGCCTGCAATGCTTTTTCCGGAAGACTTGGTCCATCATCCGTGCCAAAGGAGGCTATATCGAACAATAACAATAATTTTCTTAAAATTCAATGTTTTTTTTAGCATTTTGATACAATTTTTAATAAACCGTACTTCAATTAACCAAATAACATCATTTTCAATTGGTAACACTTCGAGTGACGGACCCTGTATATAGGATAGGATACTTTTTATCATTTGACAGATAGATTTCCACGGGGCGAAGCCGCGGGGTGCAGCTAGTATAAAATAAAACTAAAATCGTTTTTTGTCTGCCAAGGAATACGTTGTTTCTTCATAAAATAAAATAAAGTTCGACAATCTATCTAGCTAGCCTCAAGTTAAGTAGAGCTTGTGTACTAGGGGTACTAGATGACCACATAAAAAATTATACTATCAATTTTTAAACATAGAAAGCGACCAGAACACTCTGAACAAATATTTGCTGATCCGGGATACGAACCACAACCTTCTGTGTCGCAGGCAGACCAGCCACTCTCAGTTTGATGTGTTTGCGGATGGAAGGAAGATAATAGAAAGAGTGTGCCTGGAGTTGATTTTGTGAGCGCGTTTAAATGTATTATTTCTTTACGGTTAGAAGCTTTAGGACTACATCTCAATACGACTAGACAGCCGGTATGACTAGATCGCTTCAAGACTAAATCTCGATATGACTACATCGCATTAGGGCTAAATAGCTGTCCGACAACATATGCATACGCCCATATTAGATTGTAGGAATGTTTTGTATATACAATTTTATATTATGTTTTGAGTTTTGAAATTTAAACCTTTTTTTATGTACTTACATTTTTATGTTATTTTTCCATTTTCTAGTGTGTTATTCTCATTGTGTCTTGTAATTTTTAAGATGGTAAAATGTACTAGGGATAACGATTTGGATCTGTAATGTTATGGTCTTATGTAAATAAATAATTTGAATTTTGCCCGCCCCGCCACAGAGGTCGTCATAAAATCACATTCTAGATGTGTCTCCGTGTTCACCTACAATTATATAATACAAAGACAGACAAGCCCAACAAAATGGATGTTTCGGGCAGACTGGCCGACGTCGTAGTTACGTTCACCACGGATGCAATATCTTCTCATAAAAGCATTTAATTATGTTAGAGCTTGTTAATGTTAGTGTAAAATTTTAAATCCGAAAATTTATTCTCATATCAAACACTCTGTATCTCTGTAGAGCTTCTCAATACAAAGCTATATCGAGCTATTTTGTTAGCCAAACAAAATAGCTCGATATTCATCTACCTCCGCGGCCCCGACATGACATGAAAGTAATATGAATTATTTATTCACAAAGCCTGCTACAATAGAACAACAATAAGACAGACCTACCACGTTAGGCTATCTGCAGACTGTTGTAAACAATCTTGATGACTGAATTACATAAAAAGGACATGGGGTACTAAACTAACACGCTTGCTTTAATGACGTTAGATGATTTGTTTGAGTAATAAAAAACATAGATATAAGTAGGTTCACTATATATCTTTAAGTTTAAGTAGGGAGGCTTTTGCCAAAAAATTGCGAGGGGATTTACTTAATTAAAAAAAAGATAATTGATTTAGAACAAACTGCTCTCTTCAGTAATTCGGTTACCTGCCATCTAGGTAACGTTCTTATGTAGTAATAGCTACTGATATCTAGGTGACACTAGCATTAAAAGAAACCCAATCATTTAAATTGTAACTACTAGTTCAAATTTTTGTTTAGTTTGCATTATAACTGTTTTATTATATTTTTTTAGTGAAATGTTTGATGGGCGCTATGAAAATATCAGCGAATAATATACACGCACTGTCAGCATAGAAAGCTCTGTGACACTGTTAAGCGCGACGCTAAAAAGGGGTATGACAAACATCAAAAAAGTGTGAAGAATGAATGATTCAAACCACATATTTCACCATGAACATTTTTGTTCCTGAAGTATGTATGGTTTAGCACACAGAAAACGCGGCAAGAATATTATTTTAAACTTATAATTTACGTCAAATTTACGTCGTGCTGATGTCGGCAGAATCAATCTATGTCGAACATTTTGCCAAAAATAATATACATATTCATATTATTGTTTGGTAAAATGGTCGACTTTTCCAAACACTATTTGAAGAATTTTAGCGTAGGATAAGAACGCACTACCGGCTGTCCGCCGCAGTAAATTTTTTGTTTCAAATTTTGGGGTGGTTAATTTCGTAGAATAAATAATTAGTGTTCTGTTACTAAAAGTATACTTAAGGCCTCCTGTTCAGTAATTTTGGTGACGACAGATTCGTGATCAAATAGTTTCTACCCGTGTTTCGCACGCATTGTGTCTATTGAAAACGTTTAGTAAAGGTTTTTTCTATTCCATGGAAGTTATTTTATGAGATAAATATGATGTTTTTCAGGCTTAGAGTTACATCTATATATGCAATATAATTTCAGCATAATCCGTACATTCGTTTTGGTGTGAAGAAATAACAAATATCAATCCATCCACCCATCCAAACATTATCATTTATAGTATGATTCGCTCTAGAGCAAGAACAAGACAAGGCGTCCCACAGCCATGCCACAAGAAGGGAATGTACCTTAAATATTGTTGATAGAACATTTTACTGAAAAAGACTTCATTTTAATTTTAAAAACAATATAAAATGCATTCAAAGATGTTTGAATAACAATGTTGATGTTTAAATAACACCTGTCTGAACCAGGAATCGAACCCGCCAAATTGTAAAAAAAATCACAGTAATTTAACGATACCAATCAAAAGGGTCAATCGTATTATTATTTTCCAAGTAACATAACATCTTAAATAAAAGGAAGACCATGAAATTTTACACACAATCTCCTGAACACGGAAAGATATTTAGAGATACAAAGCGAGATTATAAATTTTCCTGATGCAGTACGACGAAATCTCATTCTTCTGCAAGATGGAGCATTACAGTCAAAGAATAAAGGACTTCTAAATGAACATTTTCCTTCTTGGATCGGTACTTATGGACTAATTAGATGGCCGTCGAGATCACCAGACCTAACCCCTCTGGATTTTTTATGTGGTTATGTAAAAGATTTAGTTTACAAGAAGCAGTATGAAAATGTGCAGGAGCTACAAACTGAACTTAGACGTATTATTTTAAACATTCACCATGAGATCATAAGAGTAAAGTACAAATGCATTGGACACATTTTGAACATTTGCTAAACGAATAGATTAATTGTAAGGAAAACGTAAAATTTCATGGTCTTCCTTTTATTTAAGATGCTATGTACTTGGACAAAAATAATACTTACGATTAACCCTTTTGATCGGTATCGTTAAATAAGGTGTGAGTTAATTTTTACCATTTGGCGGTTTCGATCCCCTGTCCAGACAGGCGATTATACAAAAATCTATGAATGCAGTTTAAATTGTTTTTATAATAAAAATTAAGTCTTCTTTCAGTAAAATGTTCTATCTACAATATTTAAGGTACTTTCCCTACATGTGGCATGGCTGTGGGACGCCCTGTATATACCCATTTTATTAGACCCTGGTTCGGTGTAGGACAGATATATGTAAAGGGTGTTTTTTTAGAGGTAGGTATAGAACTTTACGTTGGCAACACTTTTTTAACTGGCGGCCATTTTGTCAGCCGTCAAGAGATTTACGTTTAGTTTGGTTTGGCTTTAGCATTTCAATATGAATAGACTGACGCCTGAACAACGCTTCCATTCCAAATTTCCACTATTTAGTGGAATTTTATTTTGAAAATCATGGTTCTGTTCGATCCCGATTTTCATAAGCGAATTTTGTTTTACGATAAAGCTCACTTTTGGTCAAATGAATACGTCTATAAACAAAACTGCCGTATTTGGAGTGAAGATACCTACACTTGAAGATTATCTTCACTCCAAATACGGCAGTGTGAGACACCGTTACCTACATCCAGAAAAACTGACTGTTTGGTGTGTGAAGAAGTACGGACCAATTATTCTACCAGACCATTAATCTGGTGGAATAATTGGTCCGCTCTTCTTTAAAAACTAACGTTACAGTCAATGGTGACCGCTATAGAGCCATAATTACTGACTTTATCGTTCATCAATTGAACAACCATGATGTGCTGTGGTTTCAACAAGACGGCGCAACATGTCACACAGGTCATGCCACAATTGATTTATTGAAGGAAACGTTTGATAACCGCATAGTTTCACGTTTCGGACCCGTGAATTGGCCTCCAAGATGTTCCACGTGCGATTTAACACCGCTTGACTATTTTTTGTGGGATATGTGAAGTCGCTAGTCTACGCCGTTAATCCCGAAACGATTGACTACTTGGAGGACAACATTCGCCTCGTTATTGCCGCTATATATTTTATTATATGTATTATAAATTTTCCGAAATAGTTCACAATATTGGTCCTGTGGAAATTACAAGATAATGTAGTGGAAGTTTAACAGTGTTCGATAGTTGCATCCCAAATCAACCAAAAAACATTGAGCTGAAAGAAATTGATCAATTACGGAATAGTGTGTCCAATAACTATCTACCTATACCGAAGCAATATAATGAATCAATATGTAGGTTGAAAAATCAAGGTACACATTTATTGGAACCTTTGCCTAAATTCGCTAATATACATACTGGTTTATACAACGCCAGAAAAAAAATGCAAGAAATTGAAAAGAATGTATTTCGGAAACATACGGAGCTCGAAATACCAGTAAATTTTCGACCGGTTATATTGACCAAATATGAAAATGTTGACAAAATATCCAAAACTAAAAAATATTTCGCAGATAGTACATTTGGGTGCTGTTCGCCATTCAATCAGCTGTATGTTATTTACGGTGATTTAGACGAGGAATCGACAAATATAATTCCTCTGGTCTATGCCCTGCTGTTAAATAAAAAGGAATTAGCTTAAGAAATATTATAATACCACATGGTAAAATCTCAGATACCCGGATGGGAAGCCGATCAATTTACTTTTGTTTTCGAAATGGCACCAAGGAATGCTATTAATAAAATATTCCCAAACATTGTTATACGAGGTTGTTACTTTAATTTTTACCAGAGCTTAATGCGAAACGCCAGACTTCTTGGAATTAAAAAAACGTTATCAGTAATGTAGTTCTTTTTTCAGTTCTCGCTAGTGCTAATCCATTGGTCCGCGATGATGAGCATCATACGCGAATCACTTAATTTTAAATCTCGTTTAATAGTATGTTTTTACACAAGGGACCAAGCCACCCTATTATATACGAAGTTGGTTGTTATACTTCCAAGCGTAACGAGGGAGGATGAGCTGACCGAGTTTGTGAGAAATAATAATATTATTTTTTCACACACTTTTTAATTCTCGGATCTACTCTACTACTACTACTCTCTCACGAGATTTTGACCGCAACAGACAGATTCATATTAATCATTTCTTTGCCCTTCCGTTCCATTTTGATATTAGGTACAATGAAATAAGCCAAGTTCACCTCTAGTTCAATATATAATTTTAAAAAAATCGCGCCAGTACAAACTTTTTTTGTGTCTTCGTTACGCACAACGCAAAGTACCTACGCATACTATACTATCATAGAGAAAGAATCACCCCTCTTATAACCGTCCAACAATCACCAAGAAAGCGCTCTCAGTTCCATTATTCAAAATAAATTCTAATGAAATGTATGTTCTTTGTGAATAGAACACCAAAAAGTCGAGTCTTTATGTAAGAGGACAATGTCTTGTACTGGCTTTGACCGACAGATGAAAATACTTTTAGTCCCTAGGGAGTACGCACGAGTTTTACGGTCGCTTAGCTACGCTATAATTACACAGATTTTGAGCAAGAGAAGTGAAAAATATTTTTGAATGAATGTCTTTTCCCCCGTGTTACTGTTGGCCTCTCAAGTGCTTAAAGAAAAATACAAGTACCTAGAAATTTCATAAATACAATTTCAGAAATGGTGCATGCGGCGACAGACGAATGGCCGGATCGATTGAAGATGTGTGTGAAGGGCCAAAGGGGACCACATTGAATAATTTAAATATTATTTAATAAAATAGGATAATAACAATTTTATCACTATTCCTAGGTTTACAAATTGACGAAAGGCTTAACTGGAAAAAACATATAGAGATTCTAAGTAAAAGGGTTAGCAGCTTAGCTTATGCTCTATATAAGCCCTCCCAACTGTTAATCAAAATACTCTATTAACAGCTTATTATGGTACAGTAGAATCGGTGACCAGATACGGAATTATCTTCTACGGTAATTCCACTGATAAGGAAATAATTTTCAAAATGCAAAAGCGCTGCATAAGAGTTATGTTTAAAATCCAACCTACAGACAGTTGTAAGCCCCTGTTTAAAAAACATAAGATACTGACACGACACTTACAAGCTTGTACATTTTGGAGATTGCGCTATTTGTTAGGAGCAATCCCAATCTGTTTCCCCAAATGTGTGACATTGTAATTAGGAATAGAAGGGACAACACTAGATTAGCCAGACACGAATCAAAAACTACTATGTTGAGAAAGAGTGTAGTGTGCATGGCACCTGTAATCTATAATAAAATACCTAAGAGCTACAAAGACTTAAATGTAAACTTATTTAAGACTAAATTTAAAAAACTTTTATGTGAAAAATGCTACTATAAAATTGACGAATTTTTAAATGATGTAATCTAAATTTATGCTATGTATTAATAATCTTGTAAATTTGTTATTGTTATGTACAATTATATTTAGATCTGCATGCCATACTCTCTAATTATTTTTGCACACCAATGTATATTGGTAAAACATGCTGACTCAAAAAAACGATTTGTCATCTTTTTTACACGTGTTTTGCAAATAAATGACTCCTAATTTTATTTGTTTCGTGTTATAGTTATAATTTTAGGAGGGAAAAAATTTATGGCAGGACTAGTTATTTCATGTTATTAAAATCTAAAACAATCTGAAATACTAAACGGATTTGGGTGGGTCGAGTACCTAAAGAGCAGAAGTTTACATATCCAATAAAATTTATATTTATTTATTTTAATTTTTTCGAAGGCATGTCTGTCTGCGTTGATTTGCACAATGTCCTATGGTGTTTTCTTTGTCAAAAGTTAGTGTGTGATAGAACAAAAATGAAATATTGTCTTTTAAAATTTATAGTATTTAACGACATCAAGTGTAACATGTGTACCTACGGTGGAAATAAATAAACTGATAAAAAACAAAGTTCATGCTTCTCCACGCGGGACATCATTCGGTACAATTTTCTGAAAAATCGGAGCGTCAGGTACCACTTATTGGAGTTGTTACAAGAGATCCAACACCTCCATCACTGTGGCTGTCGAAAATAGGATTCTAAATAAAACACACATGTTTGCTTGATTTATACAAAAACTAAAAGGATTGACGGTGGTAAAAATATGGGAACTATCTCTTTTACGAGGATTTACTCTGCAGCCCAAGGCTGCCCATCCATTTACCTAATTCAGCCAAAACTACCCCTTATGATAAACAATCTGTGCCCGCGACCACCCGCGTAGAATTCCATAGTTAATGTACAGCGAAGAATTCACAATAACATGGAATTAAATATCAATATACATAATATGTAGTTGATATTAAATTCCATGTTGGTTCAGTGTAGATATAGTCATTATGGCAGAATCGCTGGAAAACCTTAGCAAGATAGTTAGAGACCTTAACACCGTTCCATTTCGCGGTGGGTTTAAACCCATCTGACTTTATTTATGTCATTTATGTATCTTACCCATGTTTATTTTTAGAAATAAACATGGGTAAGACAAATATCATAGCTAATGCCCTTGTCCGCACTCTTACCTACCAGTCTATGTTCAGAACGATGTTATCGAAGTTGTTGATCATTATGTGTACATAGACCTATGGTCCAACTAGGTAAATGTAACATCAACAAAGAGGTCAGCCGTGGAGTCCAACATGGATGGGCAGCGTTCGGATTCGTAACTTTAGACATGCTCCAACCTGAGTTGCATTTGAGTGCTCGGTCGTTACTGCGTAGGTACGAATAGTTATGTTGTATTATTCAACACTTACAATCAAATATTCTTTTGTTCGCAGACTTCGAGAAGATAATAAGATGGCCATCATTCAATCGTGCTGCTGCTGGCGTAGTTTGCGGAAAGGATGCTATGCAGCAGCCATATACACTATTGTGAGTTATCAATTAGTATACCAATTCTTATATTTATAATTCCGTCATTGTCTACTGTACTACTAAGGTCCATTGAAGGTCCACATTGTAATATCAAAATTCGTCATAATGTACATGGAACAGCCTATTTAACCAAATTCTAACGCTTAGTATAGACTTTGTAAGTAGTTTAATCCAAAACATTTTGGCAGGTCGACCCTGTTCAGCATTTTTGTTCTTTATCCGTGCTTGTGAAATAATAACAGAAATAAAGTATAGGTAGTAATATAATGTGAATAATAATAAAGTATAGTACTCATTATTATTCTCATTGAACACATTACTATTACCAGAATATTGAATACTAATTAGGGGTGAATGGCATAGCAGTTCAAAGTTCTCATAAATTTATGCTAGTTTTCACTGAACTCAAGATACGTTTCTTGGGATTTTCCGAACTCACTGTCAATGAAATACGTCCCACCAGACACTTACCTGAGAACTTTGCGTCAAAAGTATTCATCTAAATACCACTCTTATCTACTCATATCATTAGTCTCCCATCTGCGAGACCCTACACCATGTCTATCTAGACATGCCCTGTTGGTTGCCAGTATAATTCCACAATACATTTTTAACTTATTGTACTGTCCGACCTCCGAGAACGCTTACTCGGGGGTCGGACAGTACAATAAGTTAACATAAGACATCTTATAAGTAAAAGCTAAGCAAAAAGAACTGATGGAAACATAATATCCAAATGGCGGCCAGGACAAGGACCAAACATAAGAAAAAGTGGCAGCCCTTAGAGGAGGCCTATGAATGACAAAGAACAAGCTCAAAGGAAAAATGTATCTAAGGAAATATGATTAAAACAAACTATTTAAGTTAGCAATAAATATTTTTTTGTAGGTTTCCGTACCATCAATAGGAAAAAGCAAAGGAACCTTTATAGGATGAATTTTTGTCTGTCTGTCAACACCTTTTTATCAGGAACGCATTGGGAGGTATCAAGTTGAAATTAACATCAAATACATCATGTCCGTAACTTCTTGTAGCCATGATATAAATAAAAAAAAACACAAGTCAATGCAATCTAAAGTTACAACGACGTTAGTTACGAGTTAGCGTACGCTTAATTAGTCTTTTATCATCGATTTATGCTTGAGCAATTTTATATAGCCTATTTATTGGTCAAGAATAGATCGATGACTGAGCATGGTTTCGTTATACGGGCCTTAGAACCTATATAAGTTATATTTGTTGCAGTTATATTATGCAATCACCATAATCACGTTGGGGCACTTTATTGAAATGGAGCAGCGTTATTTGAATGGTGAATTGGTAGACCCTGAATCGGAAAGCTATTTGGAGCCAGAAAAAATTACCCACAGTAAGTACACTACTCGTCATTATCAGCCTACGTTAATCTAGGCGCAGGATGATAACAGCTGCTGGAAATGGAATTCATGTCCAGCAGCTGTCGTCATTTTCAGTATTTTACGAGTTTTGCTCGAACTCGAAAAATAACAACATAACACGGTAAAGTTTTCTTGTTCGCTTCTTTACTGGTAAAGTTAAAAAGCGAAAAAGAGATTGAAGTGAACAAAAATCAAAGTGCTATATACAAAATTTGCCGGAAGTGTCGGTCAAGTATACACAATTCATGCACACATCGGCAGAAATTCAAGTCAGAGATTAGAAACCTACGCAAATTTCAATGGACTTTGAAGTGACTGCGATTTTGGCCATAAAAGATTTATTTCCAGGAGTGAAAATAGTTGGGTGTTATTTTCACTACAGCTGCAGTTTATGGCAAAGGCTAAGCGAATGGGAGCAGTGAAATCAAAACTGGGTTAAATCCATGTTAAATTATGCACAGTATTGTCACATCTACCTCCGGACTTGTTGGATGAAGGGTGGCTGTAGGTATAGAGAAAGTTCCAACAGTACCGAAGTCACCAAGTTCAACGATTATTTTGTTAAAACATGACTAGCACATGATACTATACTCTCAAAGTCGTGGAACACCTTCAATTAAAGTGACAGAACAAATAATATGGTGGAGTCATGGAATGCAAAAATAAAAAAGATTATTCCAGGAAAACCCAATACTGCACAATTTCTAAATGGAATACAAAAGGATGCCAACTTTTCCTCTAGAATATTACGCAGATCAGGCGCAGACATACGAATTTCGAAAATAAACCAGAAACCATTGAAATGAAGCGAATAATTCATAAAACCATACAAGAGTCTTATTATTGACTGGTGATATACGTAAACTGTCGGCCATTGCTTAGAAAAATTAAGAGTTTAGTTTTAATTCAAAAGTTTTATATCTTCGTCCATATTAAAATAAATTTCGACTGTGATTCTTAATGATTACCTAGTCATAAGTAAATAATAATGTACGTCATACCTGCCATTAGCAATAGTTACTTTTTAGTAACAAGCTTAGGGCTAGCTTCTTTGCTATTAGATGCAATGCAAGCATACAATTAAATGTTATACATTTCATTGTATGCTTGCATTGCATCTAATGAAATGTTATATCACAATGAAATGTTATACATTAACACAAAGAACAAGAAAACAAAGAAACTTGGTTTTGACATCGTTACTCAGTTTATGATTGAAGTTACAATGTTACTTTACGTTTATTCGAGCTAGCTTACTTATGGCCGCAGAAAAGCTAGAAATAGTTAAACTAAATTAACTAATTGTGATTACCTATAGTTTACCCTTGCAACAGAATAACTAAGATAGTACTACTAACGTACCCATAGTTTCAATGTTTCAAGTATTAAAGGTGGACAATAGCTAGAAATGGCAAAACCACATTTATAAAAAAAATCTATTGAGTCCATTATGATTTCATCGCATATTTATAATATTAAACAAGCGTAGAAATAGTTATTTAGGGATAAACGTTTATTCATGATTTTAGCCAATGGAAAAACGTGTTTCCGGACCGATTTTCGGTTAGTAGTTTTTCCTGAATTGTATTTTTATAAGTGTTTTATGCTTACTTATGTCGGATTTTCATGTAAAGGAATACCTACTATTTTCAAGAAAGTTAACATCTATAGAGTCACTTAAGTACATACCGACTTTTTGAAAACATAACCTGTACAATCTCCCTTTCGGTAGTAGGCATAATATTTACAAGTTCAACTTAACATCAAACTTTAAAGTGCTTTATATCGTTTAGACTTACAGGACTCTTTAAAACATCACAAATTACAATACAAGAAAGTCACTACCTACGATGATTATAGTTATTACCCATATATACGTATAGCAATAACGTACTTTCAGTTTAAACGCTATAATTAAGTTGGGTAGTAAAAGTAATTTTATACGAAACGTGTATCTGGGTCGGTGAACCGATGGATGGAGAGCAATATGGCCCTTGTACGGGATGAATATGAAGACCGTAACAAGTGACCTGGAAAATTTCCCGCTTTGAACTATAGATGCATAGATAACTGTATCTAATACAGGCAAGTGTTGCTTAATTGAAGACCTCTGGGGCGCTGTAAGCGAATATCCAAGACGCTGGAGGTTGCGGGCTTGATTTCTGCCTTGAAACAAATGTTTGTACGATCTGCAGATGTTCCAGGTGTTCTGGGAGTTTATTTATGTATACTTTTTTATATATCAGTAATCTAGTATCAATAACACAAGCTCTGCTTTGTTTGGGAGCTGGATAGTGTGTGAATTGTGCATTTATCATTTTTATTTGATTCAAAAATATGTCCAATAGGTACATAAAAATATCAGTTAGTATAGGTATATATGTATCTATATCAATCCGAGTCCCGTGTGCCCCCTCAGTGTGACCCGAAAGCTGGTGAGGATCTGGCACAACGCATCAGCATTGCCATTATTTGCCATACAGCGGTCAATGCCGCTATGTCGCTTTCGACTAGTATTGATATGGATCAGTTGAACTTGTAGATTGTTTGCAACAGTTTGCAGTTAGCTCAATTGTTTCAATTGTAAATACTAGTTCTAATTTTTTTTTATTATTTGATTGCAACTTTCTTTGATAATTAAGAGTTAAGTATACAGTTAATATTCAATATTTGTTTCCAATTGTTTATTAAGATCTGGTATTTTGTTTCAGCGACGGTCACATTCAACATCACTCTTCTGGCTTGCAGTATTTTAGGGATTATCTCATGTTTTCTTTTGGCGATCGGAGTTTACAAGGTACGTGACGATAAACTAACTTTCTGACTAAATTGCAGCAGCCACCAGAAAGCGGCGAGCACTATCAGTGTGGAACTGGTGTACCTTCTTACCCTTTTGAGTTAGTTCGACTTCGGACCGAAATTTGAAAGGTGTACAGATGAGACATGTGAATATCTGATAACATTATGCTGGTAACTTAGCGAGGCCATATCCAACGAGGGCTTTTTGGGATAATGTGGGTCAAAAGGGGGTAAAATCAAGTTAGGTCTCATACTATGTATACATGAATACATTTGTAGCGCGTAGTTTTATAAATATTACGAACTAGCTCACAACAGCTCTTTGGTAGATATTTCATAATTTCGCAGGTAGTTCTGGTTAATAGTTAGGTTTCAATGTAAGCACTGAAGTATCCGAGAGCTCTCATTTGTTGTTGTTTTGTTTTGAAATTCGAGTGCAACGTCAAACTTTATAACGCGATATCTTGGGTCTAGGTACATTTCAAATCACAGCTGTGAAACTTAAAGTCACGATATCTAAACGGTAACTTTCTTTTCTGGGAGGCAATTTTTTAGTATTCCAAACATCTACCATATTTTGGACGACAGCTGTTAAAAGGTCGTTTTAATCTTTCCTTTTCTTTTCAATATTTTATTGCCGGCAGTGCGTTTCAGTACCGACCTTACACATTAACGTTCCACGCTTACACGCTTGCCTTAGAGTCGAGAACCTAGGTCGGTGGTATACGGAGGTTCAGCGGGTTTTTAAACATTTAACTGAGAATTTGAATAGAGCTAAGGTAGGTAGCTAATGTAAGTAGGTATCGGTAATTAATAAAAACTCTAAGTAATTACTGTAATGAGGAGTAAAAGGCAGCTCAAATAGATATACTCAAATTCAATTAGTTGGCGACGTTACGTTAGGTACGTAATAATTTGTTATCGTAAAAAATATATACCTACAACAACTAAGACTAAGTGTATAATTTAAAGAGGAAGATCAAACGGTAGGAACGAGAGATATTACGAGGAAAATAGAGTTAATAAGAAAAACCACAAATTGGATGTCAGCAAAAGACAGGCTTAAAGTAAGCCGAGAAATATCAAAAAGCAATTAAACGCCCTCTTTGATCGGTGGAAATGGACGGAGATAGGATTGCTCGAGAAATGTATAAGTGCTTCGATTAGTTCTCTAGACTTCATACATATGATATGAGTAGCGTTAATAACTGCTATGGAGATTGGAATCTTTCTATTATATGGATGTTAGTAATCTAGTTCCTTCAACCAAAAACATTGAACAATTTAGAATTTTCAAAGGTAGTTTCAAGCCTGCAATATAAGATAGGCTTCAAGTTAATTGGCATAAAAAACAAAATAAATTGTAGTGATAGAGCCAGAATTTGTCTGTCTCGCTTCAACATACATCAGGAAACCTAAAAAAATAAGATTCACTTACCAAATCACCTTTTAGGAAGTCTTCATACCTACAAAATATACACAATGGAATATCTTACATACCTCTTCAAAATTAACAACGTTAAGCTAACTTTATTACATTTTCAAGAACGCCTCCAGGAGGATACGCAAATTGTGTTACGGTACGAAATCGATGTTCGAGAGACCCTTAAGGGTACGTTTCTACCAGAGATCTTCGAGTTATACTTCTCGCACGACAGCTAGTTACTTCCAGACGAAAATAGGTACGCCAAAGGGAGGAAGTCAAAAATTATACCTAATAGCAGTTTTATACTAAGGACTTTTCCACCAATACAATCATGTAATTTTCCAATCCTTAATTTTCCTCCCTTTTTTATGAAGTGATAGATTGATACAAATAACCGAGAGTTCGGTATTGACGACCAGTTAATAAAACTGAAGCTTGAGGCTGTTTACAGCAAAGCAAAGCATAGCTTAACTTTGCTAAGCTAAGTTTTGCTTTAGCTGTAAACAACCCCACCGTTTCACAACACCGACATACAACTTCAACCCGAACTATTTCGCACATATATTTACTCAGTAAACTACTATCTGTTTGATCGGACAAACGCAACCGTCTTGTCGTACCGACTTGGCCCGGGTCAACAAGGACTGTCATTTAGGCACACCGCTATTCGCTGTTATGAAATAAATTACCTTACTACCTATAAATTTTGACAGGGAGTTTTGGGAACCTTTCTTGTTCCGACTAGATAACATCTTAGTAATCTTATTTTTTTGTTTTATAAGATAAGTTCTTCCTCAATCGTTATTAAAACAACTTTCTCGCCGATAAACTTAAAAAGTCAGCCTTAAAATATTGTTGACCTAAAACTACTTCCAATAGGTATACTGTGCAAAATATCAGCATACTTAATCTATTATATTTTGTAATATTTGTGTGATGTGATTTAACTAGGTTTTTGTTACAGGACCTTAAACTTCTGCTGTGCCCTTGGATTTTCACCATGGGTTTAGAGACAGTCGTTGAGTTCGCAAACGTGTTATATTTGTTCTACTTGCAAACTGTGAGTACTGTGAGTGCTAACTTTTTATCTCTTAACATTTCATTATTGTATGTCATTATGTCGCAGGGAAATGGTAAAATCCTGGATTCAGTCGTGTCCCTGCAACATCATGAACCTCTAAACCTTTACCATGTACATTAGATATGTATAAATGTACTCTTATTCAGACTATGCAGAACGTCGCATACAAATACATACCTAGTATACTACCATGATCATAATATGTATCATTATTTTCCTTATCACTCACAATACATTCACTGCTAAAGGAAAGGTAAAGCTTCAGCCAAAGCTGCGGGTTAAACAGGCGGTGACGCAAAGCTGGAGCGTCAGCTGCATAGCGGATGCTGCAATGGCGCCTCTATGGTGTCTTGTTGCGTTGTTGACGCTTGCATTTCGCGTCCCGCATCCCCTTGTTTCAAGCGTAGCTTTGGCCGAAGCTTTACTCAATCGAATCATATTTGGATTCCGCTTTAGCAGGTCACACATGCAAGCTGATATACTAAAATATATATATAGTTTTTTGCTGATCCTTTAATGCCAGAATCTGTTGATAAAAGATATTCAGAGGTTGGACGACGATATAATTTTATTATATCACGGTTTTGTTAATGGGGATCGAATTATTACTTTTATAAACCTGTAAAGATAAAGGGGTAGTATTAATGGAAGGTTAATTAAACTTTCATTAACAAAAGTGATTGGCTCTGACCTTTCTGAGAAGTACGGAATAACAGATTAATCAACTGTAATAAAAAAAATAGAATGAGCAAAATCCAATCTAAAGGGAAAGAGTTTTTACGTACCAAAAGAGGTACTCGTGTTTTTTTATGTACCACGAGTCCCGAATGCGTACTTATTAGGCCCTTAGCCCGGCTCAAGGACTGCTGTATTTGTTTTTGATCAACACACCACCCGTAAAATTATTTACTTACCATTATCGTTGACGTAAAAATAAGTTTTTTTTATAAATACCTACATTTAAGAAGGCGATTTGATAGTAACTTGTATCAAATCGCCTTCTTAGATTAGGTATGGTTCCCCACGATATCGTTGACACGGTACTTAAAATTGGACTGTACCTTTAATTATATATTTCCTACCTATGAAGTTGCCATGCCATAATAACACACAATAACAAAACATACACTTTGCACTACAATAAAGTCACCTGGCTAGCTGAGACTGGCCGCCGCCGTGGGCGAAATTCGGCTAGGAGGACATACTCATCATGTCGTTTATGATGTCTAATTATTCTCTCTTTCTCTCTCTTTAGAGTCATGATATTATAGAAGGAAGGCGATGAAGAGGAAGACCAGGAATTAATTATATGAGTCAAATCAAGGAGAAAGTCGCTGTTGTCGTATAAAGAAATAGAGACCGCATTGGAAAGAGAAAAGTGGAGAAAATTGCATCATTTCACCGATAGCTAGGCTTTAATTTTCAACAACAGACTAACATTATTTAATATTACCGGATATGTTATCTAGACAAATCGGAAAAAATAAAATAATGTTAATCTCGTTTCGGGGTAGCAGTAAAGTTTGACCGGTAATGCTCGCTAATTTATTATAGTCGAGTGGAGTCGTGATGCAGACTCTTGCCTTCCTTAGCACATGCAAACATTTTGAGGCGAGTGTGAACTAATTCAAATATTTTCCCATATTCAAATCCTGTGGTAAGCACTACTCGAACCACGGGATCAGAACAAGGGGAAATATTTCAGTTTATCGTCAGATTGCGGTAAAACGAAGGCTTATTGAATATTAAAAAAAAAACTTGAACAACATTGTTCAATGTTTGTTTTTTTTACAAATTTTGCTGCCTCCTGTTTAAGTTCTGTAACTTAGACAGGAGACAGTAAAATCAAAAGAACCACAATTTGCTGTAAACTGATCGTATTGTTACAGACGAATTTCAACCCCATAACGGCGTTCTTGTTCACATTGGACTTTTTCATATTAGCATTAAATGTGAGTATTGTTATTTATATCGATAGGTACTGGATACCACAAAATTGGAATTGGTTATATGTAGGTACAGTAATTTAGCTGTTTTTGCAATTTATTCGTTTATTCTATGAACAAATCACAAACTTATTCATAAAATGGCTCACCGCGACGTAATAAAACTGAAAATAATATAGAGACAGACGAATTTAAGATGTCTGTCTGTAGTTTATGGCAAAATAAAGTCTAGCTGGAGCTTAACGACTATATAAACAGTGCAATAAATGGATTAATGGCATTTGCTTGTCTATTTCATATCGTAATGCGATAAGCTTTTTGAAGAAGAAATCTCAATACTAAGGTATATTCTTGTGTATTGTTAAAACTAAAACAATGGTCGTTTATCCTACTGTTTAAGGCTTCACCTTGCTTTTTTGAATCAAAGTTTTAGAACTAAAAACAGAACTTTTTCAGGCTAAATATAACACAACAGTGAACATTTAGCTGTTTGTTAAACTGGACTTCATCATTTATAATATTCCTTCCCGAGGCGTGGAACAACCTCTATTTTAAAACCGCATTTCATTTAATGCTTTTTTGAAACGTTCGATAGGTTAATTAATTGGTGCTGTTAATACAGCACCAATTAATTAACCTATCGAACACAAAGCACAGTTAAGCCGCAGACGAAGATAGATATTATGAAATTCAACCATCACTGATTTCACTAATTAACAAATTTTCAACAGATATACACACTGGTATGTGTCATATCGCAATTTCAGGAGTATATTGACGGCCGCGGCACCGCTGCATTTGATTTCAACGATCGGGTAATTATTGCTTTTCTCTAATTTCTTAACGCATTTTTGCCACCGTTGTTTCTATGGAAACATTAGGTTTTTTTATCTCATAATTTTTATGGGATAAAAAGACCCGACCTAGAACTACCTGTATGCAAAATTTCAGCCCGATCCGTTAAGTAGTTTTGGCATACACAACAGTGACAAACATCCCATCTTTCGCATTTACCTATACAAAAATATAGTCTGATGATATCACTTACTCAGTTTAAGGCAGATGTTTTGAATTATCGGCGACTAGGTGGTAGCAAAGATAGGGAAGTACGTAGTTGTTATCATGAGCTGCTAATGTGTGGGCTACTATAATGTGTGGGTAACTATTTTTAAATGACTTCGAAAAAAGGATACGTCCGTTAATGGTGTTTATCCAGCAAAACATAAAAAAACTGTTTTAAACTAAGGGATTCAAAGTAAATTTTTAGTATTTTCGAAAACAAACAACTTATAACATTCTGGTGTTAAAGTCTTGGTGGAGTTTCCAGTGTATATATATTTTTTCCTCCAAAATATAGAGTATACAAAATAAATCGCGATGGTACGGACGTACCAACCATCCCACCTCTTTAATAAACTAATGAACATGGTGTCAGAACTGGGACTAACATCATAATATCAAGGCTTCAATTCTGATTTCATTTTAAACTAAACTAATTTCACCGGACTAAAAATGTTGCCGTCCTTTTCATAACGATCAAAATCAAAACGATTACGATTTTTAGTGCTGCCTATCGTTTAGTTTTTGTGACATTCAAATTGACACCAATGACTTACTAAAACACTGGAAAGAGTTTGATAAAAATATATAGTATGATAAAAATCATCAACCTTTCCTGATAATTGTCATGTATGTATCATGATCACTTTACTACAAATTATCTATTTTCATTTTACGCCTATAAAAATATTTTGGAGATGAGCTATAAGTTTTAATCAGATGCGAGTAATCTGATTGTAAATCACAATTAGTGTCTCTTATTCCAAGCACGCTGCAACTTTCATGGAACAATTTTAATCAACATTTATCCTGGCTAGGTGTTTCAAAACAACGATTGTATCTCTAATCTAATCATGAATGGTTAGTTAGATTGAGCTGTAACGTATAACATCCAGTAATTTTAGCCAAAATATTGGGTTAACCTAATAATCAGAAGCAACCAGCTGGAAACTGGAATCTTAATTTAAACATAATTGAAGGTTTCTAAACAATTTCCATGAATCTTTACTGTATCATTTTCCCCGTATCGTAATATAATATTTTATCGCCAAAATGAAGGCGAACACGCGTTTCTAGCAGGCTAGGTGAAAAGCTACTATGATTCGACTGTATGTAGGTGTTTTAAATTGTGTATATAATGTTTTTGTTAGGTGAGATAAGATACTAAAAAACCAGCCAAATAATAGTTACAAATTGGAACGATTATTTACAATTGAAACAGTTGAGCGGACTGGGAACTACGCAAATCGCATACAATAATGAGACGTTACGCTTACGTCGCGACACTATCGTCAACCGGACCCAGTGCTCCGTAGGAAAAATGCCTAAACAAGAAATTACCTAAACCTATCTTCATCAATCAATATTATGATAAAATTGTATTTTATAGATACTGGCTAACCTTTTCGTGAAAAAAGGTTTCCTGAAAGCCCGTTTCACCAAAATATTAATAATATTTAGTAAAACCGTAATGCACAACAATGACGACTTAAAATGAGAACAGACCTTTAATACGACCTATGCATGTTTTTGGAGAACATATAAATTGGCCAGCCATACTTTTGAAAATATAAATCCCCTGGCGAAAATAACGATAATTGTGTGGCGACGATGTAATCACAGGCCTCTGCTGTATGGGTTCTAATCACTGCAGCCAATGAAATGTTATGGGCAAAACGATTAGATTGCCAAATGACACCACACATGTATGGATATAAATAAATTCAATTGCGGCAAGCGATCCAATATTAAAAGGTTAATAAATAATAAAAAAATAAAGTAAATTAGAAGTTGGCAATATGATTTCTATGTGACGGTAGAACAGTGTTAATTTTGGCAACGTTCATTTGCTCCTAAAAACGTTTTTGAATTTAAAATAATTAAAACTATACTGGCAGATTGAGCAGATTCATGTGTTGGTTCAGTCGTTGGCTAGGTTGCTTAATATTATCATCAGGTGTAGTAGGTACTAGCGGCTACAATGAAAAACGACGTGCCAATCACATATTATTTTAAAGATGTATGTACATACATATATATCGTTTTGCTATTCGAAAAAATAAGCAATTGCCACACAACTCAAAGCTCATAATTTCTTTTTTAATTATTTTAGCAGACGCCTTCTAGATTATGAATGCTCCGAGCATTCGAAAATTGCTATAGAAACACTATTTGGTATTTTGACGCCTCATGATACAAAAGTGGCAAGGCACCTAGTGTACCTAGTCTAGGTACAAAAAAAAACGTTGACAGAATAATACTTTATTTGCGCGATAGTTCTCATGACCGAATTAGTGATTGCAGAGCATAGCTAGATATGTATAAACTAAATTATTAAATCTGTTTAATAATAACTGTAACTTCAAAGATTGAAACTCAAAAATCAAATCATGGTAAATATCCCGTTTTAAATGACTTTAGTGTTCAAAAGATTGAACCCAACGCAAAACGTAATATTATAGGATCAATCAAAGAGAGAAGTTTCCGTTTTTTATTGTACATCAAAGATTACCTGCGAGAATAGATAGGTACTCGTACATAGCAGTAACAAAAGTGAAGACAATAAATATTTTTCAAAGAGCCAAAGAGAAAACCTGTATTATATTTTAAGGACGAGTTAGGACGTCTTTGTGCGGTAAAATATGAAAATAAAATATGTTTTAAGTAACTAATGCTGGACAATTTACACAGCATCATCTAGCCCCGAGCTAAGCAGAGCTTGTTGTCGTTTATTAATCCTCTTAACGGTTTTATCGTATTTCAAAGAGTTCCTAAGATAATAGATACAGATATGATAATAAATAGCAGAAGAACGTCACAGAAGAATAATGATCTGTATGAATCATTGAAGAATTGTATTATAATCCGCAAGATTTACGATTTTGTCGGCGGCAAAATATGCTTTAGTGATACGACTCTTAAACCAATATTTCGCACAAAGCTAACATTAGAGATCGATAAGAGCGACATTTTAACATGGGTTTCGGCCGTCTCCTGTCCAACACTTCACCATGACACCATTAGAGTAATGGTTAAAGTGTTAGTGTACCTAATGCTAAGGGAAACGAGTTGGCATGGTAATCGATCAACGTCTATACATTGGTCATGCATGTCATAATATAGCTATAGCTTAGCAATCAACAGTATTCTGTTAGTGGAAGTGCTGCTAGTGATATTAGACGAACGAGGCTGTTTACTGGCGAAAGTTTACTGCAGTAAATAATTGCCGTGCTACTGTCCTACTACTTCTATCACCAAACTTCTCAAAAAATCAACCTGTATATACATATATATATATATATATACATTGAATATCGCTGAACATACAGGGGGGTTCAATCGATAGGTACTGAGGTCCCGCACCCCCATCCACCGATGATCCTACTACATATCCTACTATATATATATATATACATATAGTAGGACAGTAGCACGGCAATTATTTACTATATATATATATGTATATAAATATTTTTTATTTTATTTGTTATTTATTAATTACCAATTTTAATTTGATATTCGAGTAATAAATATTTTTTACCAATAAAATTACCGTCTGAAACTGTGCTACATCTTAGGCCACATCTTCACTTACCTACTTTAGTGGGTGGCTTCATTCTCGACCATTATTCTCCATTATTCTACGCGAGCATTATTTATTTCCAATAAAAAAAAAGTAAACGCTCTGAGCGGATAGCCAGCTTTATTTTTTGTAGAAAATGATCTAGCTTTGTGGATTTGTTATCCACTTGAAACAATTAAATATTTACCAAGAGCCGATGAGAACGCTTTCTACTTATGATTTATTTAAAATAAATTTTGAGAAATTTGGTGAAACCTTTTTCCCGTTTATAAGATGGTAAACGGGGAAAAGGTTTCACGAAATTTCTCAATTGAATTCAAGTCACTTATTTTGTGTTCATGTCGTCTTTTTACCATCGGAAAAGTCAACTTGCTTGGCTTCAGTGATTGAAAACGACTCATCTCAAAAAACAATGAAAATGAAAAAAATTAAATGAAAAGTTTTTATTTTTATTTCTTTAGGCTACAAATAAGCACTTAGAAAAGTCATATTTTATACCATTCATTATTATCAAATAACATTATTTTAATGTTCACTTCAATCTGTTTTTTCACTTCACTTTTTTTTTACAACCAGTGGAAGAAATGAAAAGGAATGTCCTAAGCCAATGTCAAAAAGAAATACCTATCATCCAATAATAAAAATGTACAGTAATCTTATAGATACCATGTACCATGTTTCCACATCAGTTATGGTAAAGCGGTTTTATGATGCTGCGAACTAAATTTTTATGCGTTTTTTGAGGAATAAAACTAGCGGAAATGAATACTCGCAAATCGTAAACCACTTTCTATGAACCCATGTTAAATAATTACAATGGTACTTTTGCGTCAGTTGATAGAATGTTGATATTTATTTGTAACATATTCAACACTATTACCGAATGCTTCTTTTGGAAATTAGCCTTGAATCAATGTTTGGTAAAACGTGGGTCGTTTATCAGTTTTGATGATTGGAAAGCGAATGAAAAAGTGAGAAATTTTGAATGTTTGTACCCTTTTCACGCCAAAACTACAGAACGTATCGGGTTGAATTTTTTGAAAAACATATTTATATCCATAAATCAGTTCTCATGGGATATAAATAAACCTAAACAACGCGTGCAAAGCCGCGGGCATAAACTTGTAAATAAATTTTGCCTGTAAAAGAGTCAAACATTTAAAGCAATCTAGAATGTTAGGGTATTCTATATTGTTCGAATTGTTTGACTTTAATACATAATTAGAATTGATGATTGGTTGTTGGTGTGGTGATAGTGCTTTTTGTGGTTAGATGGGAGCAGTGCAATACACGGCAACGGCGCAGCAAACAACCACAACCAGTTCAGCCCCCAGCGGCCGTCGCAAATCTGCTGGGAGGCCCATACCAAGTCGCTGCGAACCTGAGGAGTTCTCAGAAGCACCCTCTAAAATGATTAGTAAGTCCTTCATTGGAGTTGCCCTTCAAATAAACAGCGCGTATAAACGCTTTGAGCGTAAAATAAATGATGAAAAACGCGAGCCATTGGGAGGCGTAGGTTCTTCATAGATATTTGCTTTAAAACTAAAGAGTATTGAGATCGTCAAGCCCTTTACATAAAGAGCTAGGTAGTTGGTAACTAAACGGCGGCATTTAGGTAAATGCTTAGGCTGATCGCTAACCTAACGTTTTTACGAGTACCTAGATGAAACACGCTCTAGGGGAGAGCGTGTTTTATTCATTACCTGTTTAATTTAAGTTTAGGTTATGGTTAACTAGTAGTCGTCGATTATAGAAGATCAAGTTCAGGAAACCATCACAGTAACGCAAGACGATGCCATGTGATTATATTGTTACTGAATAAACGGCTCAACTTCGCGGATATCAAGGAAAATTTGGCGAACTTTCCATCCTGCTTGCACTAAATATTGCCATTGCCATTCGTTAGCCGGCGGAGCAGCCAGCGAAGGCCCTCTGGACGACCGCGCAGATCGTAGGGTCTTTAGCAGTATAGTAAAATTAACACTCTGCAGGGCCTTAGTTAACCTCGAGATATACATATACAACTCGATTGGTAAATACGATTTTAATCGCATATGGACCGCTACGAAAAATACCATTCAAAATGTGGTTTTTAAATTCTTACTATGCCCCGTACCCGAGCCCTTCCACATCACTAAGGTGGAATTAAAACGCCCAGTGTACCTTTACAATAAAAAGATACCGAAATCGGATCAAATAAGGCTAAAGGAATATTCCAGTAGCCCGCGACGCCAATAAATTCTATAAAGTCGTAAATTCTGTACACTAAGTTAAGTACAGATCGCCTGAAAATACGACCTGTAGTGTACCAACAAACTGACAGAGGAAAATGCCTCGCTCGCTCAATCACCGCAACACGTTACGTTCGTATTAAAAAAAATATGGTCCAGTTTCTCAAAACAAAGCACTATTTTCCATTGCTTATAATTTCGTTGTCTTACTAAAGATTTTGTTAACAGCATCAGTTCTCTCAAAGGCGAGCCGTTCCAACGTAAAAAAGCACGTGCAGTTTCCAGACGAACAGAGCTGTATCGAAGAGGGACAAGAGCCGCCATCAACCGAAATTGTGATCGAAAAACCTGGTGAGTACATAATCTATTCTATAGAGCGATTCCTTGTGGCCAAACTAACTAGGTTGCCTAATGGATGTGTTTTTTTTTGTTCTGTTTTTTTTTTAACACTGAGTGCTGAAAACGCACGGTATGAGTTTTCTACAAGTGACTAATATGCGTAAATCCACACTAGCGCAGCGGCTGAGAAGATATAGTTCTTTGTGACTCAGCAGAGCTGTAATATTTTTCGAACGAAACGCATGTGCGGCGTAACACAACCGCTGTGTAGAGCGGCAGCACGAATTTTTTAGGTAAAAAAAAAGATCGCAGTCGTCGAAAAAAAACCGCAGTCAAAGTGTTAATAAACCCAAGGACTCTATGGTGGTTCCGCAAAGTTCTGCAGGGATCAGGTCCCGCGAAAAGGGTCGCCATGGGCGGTCGTTTTCCTGGGGTCAGGAAGAGGAATAAAATTCTTGATTCATGATGAGTGACAACATTTTTATTAGAGATGAGTTCGCTAACCTCTGTACGTCACATAAATTTAGGTCATTGGCCAACAGTTGTGAAAAGTTTTGACTTTAGTAACTTAAGAATTTTCTATATAGATGTCTTTTAAACAAGTTTATACCTTTGAACAACTTTTCAACATTCACGAACATCTTTTTATACGTTGTATTAAAAGGTCTTAGTGAATATTGCCTGTTTAAACTCGTTCTACACCTTGATACGTGAAGCTAGTATTTTATTGCAGACAGTATGTACATACGTCCAAGCACTCACTTTAGTTTTATTGATAAAGGTAATGGTATAGGGAAATAAGGTGCTTAACCTATACCTATACTTAGTACACATTTGCTGTTTAAATTTATCTCATTATAAGAGAACTGTGATGTTTTTTGTGAAATAAAATTCTTGAAACCTAAGGTGAGTAAAGGCTCTTAATACTGGCAGTTATATGGCCTGTTGATATTAGTCTTTCAGGCCTGTAGCTCATCCCCGCCGCGAAATCAGCGCAACTGGTCTTTTTCCAACCCCGTTTGCCAAAAAATAACAACAAATTTAAATTCTGGCTCCAACGCTGTGTAGCTACTAGCTACTGCATTAGGGACAGAATTTATATTATACTTTGAGTATAGTAATTATGTCAGTTCAGATGTCAAAATTTAATTAATTTGATAACACAAAAATACGATACATTAAAATTAAATATATTATACAATAAAATTCTTTTTATTTTCATCGTTATGAAAAGGACGGCACCATTTAAGTGCTACCAAATATCTGCATACAAAAAGGGGTCACCTTCGCTAAGCACCAAAGCACATAACGAATTATGTACGGGTTCTGTATGGTGGAAAAAGGATAGATACATACATATATTCAAAAATAAATCGTCTACAATCCTTTTTTTTTAAATGGAGTTTTGTTACAAAGTGATATGTCACACCCGTAAACAGCAATCCTTGTGAACATCCTTGTGTTGCATCTTATTTCACTGAGAGATCAAAGACTCTTGCGCCGTTGAGAAGTGACATAGCAAACAGCGTCTATTGCTTTCCAATAAAGCCTTTTGAACCTACTTATTTCATCGATGCCAACTCTGAATAGGGTTGCTGCATTCATGGTCGGATACGAATATCAACAGATCCTTTAACGCATTCACTGCCCAACCTCGGCGGTGCGATCCATAGAGGAATTACAAGTGAGTCTTGGGCCATGAAAAAGTTGGTTTAATTAAAAAATGCTGAACTGACCAACAAATAGTAATATGTTGTACACAACGAAATAAAACTCATTAAGTATACTCCTATGTTACCAGAAAAACACAAACAAAAATAGATGCTGTTTACAAAATAGTGTTTGCAGAAATTCAGCCAAGGCAAACTTTTAATGATAAGTGCCCCTTATTCGTAAATATTCACGGATACGGGACACGAGCACCGAAAGTGACTGTAACAGAAGGAAATATAGGAGAGTACCTAAAATAGAACAATCAATATTGGTTGGATGTGATATATCCAGACTTAACTCATTAAACTTGAGTTTTCGTCTTTATTAAAACAAAAATGTTAAGTACCTAATATTATATTTAGTAGATTGTTGATATTGGTTTTACGTTTTAGAAACAAAAGATACATAATATATGAAATGTTTAAAAGACACCACCAACAGTTCTAAAGGTGGAGGAAGAATACAGGAATAGCGACCATATTATTGACGAAATTACGGAACGATTCATCATCAATACGGCATCAGACTCGGAAAGTGAGTCTGAAAGAGAACGACAATTCCGATGACGACCCCATGTACCTGATATTTTCGGAACGTATATTTGTTTATCTGGCAACAGTTTTCTTCACGTGTGTGCATGCGCAAAAGTTCTCAGAGCCTACGTTCAGACCTGCCAAAATAAACTGTCCGTACTGTATTAATCTATGCCTAGCCGCTCATAAGAGTCCTGCGTCTTACGTAGTTATTATTATTGGCGTCTTGGCTGCAGCATCAGGATATTTCTGTCATACAATGCTATTGATCTAAACTGAATAAGCAAGCAAAATTGCAGTCTTAATACATGGCTAAAATTTCGCTGCTTGAAGATTTTATCAAAATAAACATTGAAGATACACACATATCATACATACATGCAAACCTAAATAACACAGACATGTAACTAAATTAAAAGAATACATCATCATCACAATTGCCTTCGGAAATAAAAGCTAAATGTTTTTTTTTTCATATTTACTTATTCCTTATTTTACTATAACTTTGTAGAATGTTTGTAGTAAAGTATAATAATAAGAAAATTATTCAACTAAAATTGCATCAGAGATTCACCTTGATTAATTGAAAAAGCAAATGGCAACCAGCAACTGATTACTGAAGCTGTCAGGCACCGAAGGTCCTCCAAAAGTTCAAGGAGTTGCCCCGTAGTATCCTTATAAGATAGAGGATAATAAGAGCTCATCAACTACGCTTGGAAGGTAGCACCGTTGTTAAATTTTTTTTTTTTAAACATTATATTGGAAACTACACATCAATACATAGTATTAATGACATACATACATAATGTAATCAAGCTTTGTGCCACAACACTAGGATCTGTCTGAAAATCAGCGCCGCTACTAATTTATGCTTGTAGTGTAGCTGCATAATGCTAAGACAGGGACCTTTTTGGCCCCTTATGTAACACGTATTTGCTCTATTCTGTATGTCTTATCTATTCCTTGTAATTTTTTTCTTGTTTTTATTATTTTCTTACTATGTACCTAATGTGTCGTGTTATGTGTTATGTATGGCGTCAAATTAATGTATTTTCTTTCTTTCTTCTAGTATTAAACAAAGTCGCTTCCCGCTGTCTGTCTTTCCCTGTGTATGCGTAGAACTTAAAGAAAGTTAAGAGTGATACAAGGCGAACGTTTATAAACCATTTGACACCTAGATTTCCACGCGGGCGAAGCCGCGGGGTGTAGCTAGTAATAAAAAATAATTGCACAATTTTTGTAAGCTGGCAGTTATTTCTTCACGCCAATATCTATGGAACCAAACTTGCTTTGGTAGTAAGCTCAACATTTGTTGCAGAAGGGCGCATCATCAGCTCTCTCTGGATGGAGCTGGAGTCGGAAGCACCTCCGCCGGATCGCTGACGGCGGCGCAGCGAGCAGTACTACCGGCCGGTGTCTCGGGCGCGCATCGAGCGCCGCAAGATGTCCGCCGCCGGTATACTGCCCGCTACCCACGAGGACAGCGAGACCAAAGATTCCTCTCTGTAGGCTAATCTGAAATTGTGCCACTGTTCCAAAGACTTCGGAAGTTGAGACTTTTTAAAAGACTTTACACCGACGATCACCCATAAATAAACATCTCAATGCTATGAGACCAAAGACTTTTACATAGATTTTTCTATTATTCCAACAAAATAGCTTTATTCCAACATCTAAAGCGTTTCCAACTGAGATTTATATTATTTGTTTAAAATGGAAGCGCACGACCGTCAAACTACGTCCGGACTCCGGATATAGGAGTCGAGCATACAATACTACAATGGCACGACGACGACAATATAGATGTTATTCCGGTTGGAACCGTTTTATCGCACGAGAACCAGAGAAATAGAGACGGATACTCGCATTTTAGTTGGTGAGGATATTGCCCAATCATGTCATAGTTATGGAACCAGATCGGATCAAAATTCAAGATTGACTTTTTAACTAAGTATTTGACTAATAGTTCGTGGATGTGCATAATGAAAACTGAGTTAGTTATAACTCCAGAAGAAAGATGAATAGCATCTAGGTATATGTCTTGATTAACAATGCAAATTACAATTAACGCAATTAGTGCCCCGCCAGATGCGACTCGCAGGGGCGCGCCGCCGCCGCGGCCCGCGCCCCACCTACAGGACCATCAGGTATTACATGAGCGTTGTGGGCCATGAATGTGTTAAAGAGAAAAAAACTAGAACTAGTACTTACAGTTGAGCTGCAGACTGTTGAAAACAATCTAGAGGTAGCTTAACTGATCCATATACCTAATTCAATGTTATAGTTATAGTACATGTTAGTTAGTTTTCTTTGGCTAATAAGGCATACACATAGTTTTCTGTGTCTGAAATAAACTGATTTATTTATTATTTATAATAGCCAAGTTATAGAAGCAACTTACTGTTATAATTGAAAATATTTAGAAGTAGGCAGGAAGTGGCAGTACTACAGCCTAGAATAAAATTGTTATTTTGTTAGTGTCATTTTTCTTTTGTAATCTTTAAACTGTGTTATTAGTGGACTTTTTAGAGGAATCTATTATTGGAGTACTAATGCATTGTTTGAGTAATTCCAGCATACTCGTTTTCGTCACCCTAACCGTCCAATTTTCAGCGATAAAGGAAAACGCACGTCTCAAATGACGAATTTTCAGTATTTTTTTCAAAACTGTTGAAAAGTAGCAACTTGAGACGTGCTTAAATCTGAGTTTCGATTGACTATTCGGGGGTTACTGAGTTATTCATAGCTCTTTAAGCAAGATGGACCTGTCCATTTTAATGTTTTAAATAATGTGGGTCTTGCGCCGCACCCTGCAGAATTCCAGGGGCACAAGTCGGTATCGGTATATGTATAAATGCCAGATCACAATGACCTTCAAACCGATGCCAGCGGCCAGCGACCGTCTGGTCTTCCCTCCGATGTTTAATATTAACCCCTCTAAAACTAAATTGAACATTACTTTCGGACCGTTAGCAAATTTAAATCACTTTTTCATTGGTAATATTTGGACCGAACTCTTTCGTGGAGACTGTCACATAAACTGTTTGATTATATGGCACGACAAAGTTTTAAAAATATAAGAAAATATTTAATTCATAATATGAATTTTTTTTTCAACATAGTTTATCCTTCCTGACCCCATCGAGCCATCCAGCTACATACTTTTTATTTCTTGATGTTAATAACCCTAAGAAATAAATACGCAATTACTTACACAATTTTGTTTTCGTCCTAATCGTAGATTGGTTGTGTTTTCTCGTTTAAGTTACTAGGTAGATAATATACATAAATTCATTACGGAAATTCAGTTTCAAATCCCTTAATCGCTGAAACCAATCCCGAACCAACTTCTAAGTAGTAGTTGAAGTAGGGCATTGCCCTGACTCAATTTAATGAATTAATTTTAAAAGAGATTTCGTTATGAGTTCGCTGCTATAACTTTTCGTGCGCTTTGATTATTCTATTGATTTTATGAATCACAAAAGTTTGTTTAAACGTGGTTTGTAAACAGTGTAATAAAAGATCAAAAAGAACTTGTGAATGTAATCTTCTTTAAAAACTAATTTTTAGCAAACGTATAAAGCGTATGGTTTGAACAAATTCAGTAAATCAGTTGTTGTAATATTTGAAGTGATGGAATACGCATTGTAGAATGAAATTTGAATCCATGATGATCATATTATCTAAGTCTCAAAGTTTAAAAAATCATTAAACGTATATTATTTCAAACTTTTAAGCTGAATTATAGTAGAAAAGATCTACTTTTATACGGGTTACTCCATACTGTCCAATGTCCATGTACATATGTATGTCAAATCTAACAGTAGGCACTGGTAAAATGATAGGTAGGTACATAATTATACATATAACGAACATTATAAAAATGTATTAGAGATAAAAGTATGATCTTTTCATTAGCTGATATTAAATAATGTTAATCGAGTATCTACTATGCGTTGTGTAAATTTCCTGGTTAATGTCACTGTACTCGTACTTATGATTTTTTTATAAGTAGATACGTATAATCTATTTTCAGGCATATATAAATCTTGTTATGAAATAGAATAGGAAAATTTAGAATGATGTTTAGTATTCAGTAGCTCTTACGAGATCTTGAAATCAAACAAAATAGTTACTGTAACCCTTTCTTAATTTGTAAACATTTAATTAGTGGACCACTGTCTTAGGACTACTTGAGTAAACTCCACTTTTTCGTTTTCGCTGCCCATACGACAAAATGTTGTTTAAAAATGAATTAGGGCCGGTTTCACTAAAGCGGAGACAATAGGTTAAAACAACCAACAGCATAATGCCAGGCCAGCAGGATGGCCTGACTGGAAGGACGAGGTGTAGGTTGGTAGGTACTTTTTACAAACCACCTCTCCCCTTAGCAAAAACACAGATGTAAAACGTCTGATTTGCGGTGCATACTCCAAGATTAACTTGAAGAACGTATTTCCAATTAGCTTGCAGAATTTCGAGATTTATAAACCATTAGCTTCCTACATTATTATAATCAGTAGATTTCTTTATATTGTTGTTAAACTTAGAACATAAGGTATTATTCGTGTACCCTCTCAACTCGCGCAAACCCATGTAAACCGAACCAAAGCTTGTTTCTTGAACAAATAAAAGTCAGCATCATAACTTGTGTGTGTTTTATTCAATACCAGGCAAGACATTCGAAAATGCTGTAGGTAGCGTTCGTCTTTCAGAAGTTATGTGTTTGAAAAGGGTACGAATTCTACGTCCTCGGAAGTGAAATATCGATGTCGACCGCAGCGAAATTCTCCTACAACTTTAAACAACAAGTGGAAAAGTGAAAACCAACACTGACTCAAGCATAAAGCCCACCGTAAGACGATATATTTAAATGCTCAATCGCAAATCAGATTTAAATTCGTTTCAAGTCGCAATTAAGGACTAATCGCGACTTGAGACGTTTAATTTTTGCGTTTCAGGGTTTAGAATTTTCAATCGAATTAGAAATCCTTTTCGACAATCAAACTGTATTGTTCTCTCGATAATTATTATAAGATCGGGTACGAACTCTACGGGCTCGGAATATCGATGTCGACTGCAGTGGAACTCTCCTACAACAAGTGGAAAAGTGAAAACCAACACTGACTCTAGCATAAAGCCCACCGTGTAGGTCGATATATTTAAATGCATTCCCCAAATGCTTAACTGCAAATCAGATTTAAACACATTTCAAGTCGCGATTAAGGACTAATCGCGACTTGAGATGTTATCTTTTTTGCTTATCAGGGTTTAGAATTTTGAATCGAATTAGAAATCCTTTTCGACAATCAAACTGTATTGTTCTCTCGATAATTATTATAAGATCGGGTACGAACTCTACGGGCTCGGAAGTGGAATATCGATGTCGAATGCAGTGAAACTCTCCTACAACAAGTGGAAAAGTGAAAACAAACACTGACTCTAGCATAAAGCCCACCGTAGGTCGATATATTTAAATGCATTCCCCAAATGCTTAACTGCAAATCAGATTTAAACACATTTCAAGTCGCGATTTAGGACTAATCGCGACTTGAGATGTTATCTTTTTTGCTTATCAGGGTTTAGAATTTTGAATCGAATTAGAAATCCTTTTCGACAATCAAACTGTATTGTTCTCTTGATAATTATAATGGGATCATATACCTCCTGGTTAGAGTTACTCTGAAAACATCACTACAATTTTTTTACAATAAAAAAATTATGAGGTCCCTTGTTAAGGTCAAACAAGTCTTCCCATACAAACGTAGTGGGTTAATTACGGACGGTCAACACCAAACAGTGCACTGTTTGATGATGAACGTCCAAACCTAAGGATACGTATATCAATTTATCTCGTCATTATATCTCTTTATATGTATACACCCAAAG
Organism: Eupithecia abbreviata; assembly: GCA_943735965.1. NCBI lineage: Eukaryota > Metazoa > Arthropoda > Insecta > Lepidoptera > Geometridae > Eupithecia > Eupithecia abbreviata. The sequence continues at coordinate 12,120,217 of OX030973.1, forward strand.
CCGTAAAAAAGTATACATTCGAAAAATACTATCTAATCTTTCGTGTTTCAACACTAATTTTAGACCAACTTTGGGCGGAAATAAATATTATACGGAGAAGGGAAACTATAAAATAAAACCTGTTACGACATATTAGTTATTCGAAAGTAGAAATAAATTTTCAAAAAGAAACACTAAGTTTTCTACAATCACCATTGTGCTATAAATAAGTCAGTTTAAATTTTTTACGCGTTCTTTTTAGGAATTAATGATTGTGCATTTCATCCTAGCGCGCCCTTTCGCACCTAATGTCAGGTGCGATAGCACTTTAAATTTACGTTGCGAAGCCTTTGCAGGGTGCATGTATATATAACGCTCCAATTTCAACATTATATAATAAAGAGATAAAGTTAAAGACGAGCTGCCATACCTACCTTTTAAAATATACTTATCAGTAATAAAATATGCAAGCTATTATTTTGAAATAGTCTTTAAAACAGAGCTGACACTTGAAGTTTCCACGACAGTTTCTGCAGCACTTAACATAAAAGAGCCGAGCATAATAAAAAATTTCTCTCGTAAATGTCAGGTCAAAGCTGCGAACGACACAAAGCTTAGACAGTGAGTCGTCTGCGGTAAGCACAACAATAAACACAACGCCAAAGAACAGAATGAGGTACATAGACAGACGCCCTACTTCACCGTGCGAAACATCATACGCTATGTAAGTATGTCTGTTAGGACATGGGACTGTTACTTTGCCATTTTAATTACGGCCGAATAATTAATTGCAAAGCTCATTTGAAAAGGTAACGGTTTTTTTGAGATTTTCATTGAATATTTGTAAAAAAAAAACCGGACACCAACTCGAATTTGATTTGCGTTTGAGTATTCGGTGCTTTTTTTAAACGAATCATGGCGAATATTAATCGTGAGTGTACTTACTACCAAATAATTAAGAGTAACATTGCAAAAATAATAATAAACGTTTCGTTATTTCCCATGGGCAACTTTCAAAAGGTAAGTCGAATCTGACTTCGGCTTCTTTGGAATTAAAGTAGGCACCAAAATGTTATCCAAATTTTCAAAAATTCAGGCATTCAGTTCAATCTGAAACAAGGTCTGAGATAACGACAGTTTCAAGTTTAGGAAATATTTAAGAGAAATTTTAGAATAAAAAAATTCGTCGCAACTCACATGCTTGGTACAAGTGAGTCACCAAACTTTTTGAAGTCGTTGCACTGTTTCTTGAGAATCGAAGCAGGTACCAAAAAGTTATTCAAACTTTGGAAAATGTGTGAAGGGCTGTTGGAACAAGGTCTGAGTAAAAGTGGATAAAAGAAAAGATTCCAGTTTTAGGAATATTTTAGAGATTTTTGAATAACTTATCGTAAGTTATTCAAAAATCTCTATCTTATCTCTATCTCTAACTTATCGTAAGTTATTCAAAAATCTCTACCTATATTGAATTTTGAATCGGACGTAATTTCAATGACAAGAAAAAATTCCAATGCCGGCTGTCAATAGGTTTGATGTTATAATTACGATGATTTTTAGAAAACAAAACGGCCTAGTACGAGTCGTAATCGTGAACGGTCGGTTGACAGACAACGAAGTACTACATGTATTCCCTTTTCACTCTTTCCAGGTACGGAACCCAAAAAATTAAGAATATATATCAGAATGTATGTAGGTAATGGAATCTGCGGCTGCGATCAGTCTCCAGACAACACCCAAGAAGTTTAGCTTAGTTTTGAATGCATATAATCCGTACTAATACTCAATTTATACTAAATAAATAAATAATGCTGGACAAGCTACACAGCATCATCTAGCCCCAAGGTAAGCAGAGCTTGTGTTATGGGTACTAGATGACTGATATAGGTACATAGATTATACAGACAGATATATTTTTTTATTATACAAAGGTAACGAGCAGAACACCCGGAACAAATATCTGCAGATCGTACACAAAATTGTTTCGAGGCGGGAATCGAACCCGCAGCCTCCTGCGTCGCAGGCACTTCGCCCATCGCGCCACAGAGGTCGTCAACTAAATTATAAATGCGATTCACGCACGATTCATCGGATCTCAACGAGACTCGGCAAAGAGACCGCTGGTATTGCGTATCCTTGAGTCCTTTGCTTAGGGTTCTAGCCACGGTTTTATAAAGATATAAATAAGAAAAGAGAATTCCAAAAATGCTCACACAAGTTTTTCTAAGTTCTGTTTTTTTCAGCTTGTACATATAACATTCACCGCCAACCTCCACTTGCAGCTGTCCTCCGGCATATGTGTCCAGTGTTAATTAAGGGGGTGGGAGTAACGAAGTGATTTTTCATAAAAGGAAAATAAGTTATTCAATAAAAATCTGTAAAAAAAAGAAAGTAGGCATATGAGAGGATATTCGAAGGGGACAAAATTAAACAACGTTTTTAGATAATTAAAGATTATATTCACGGAATAATGATATCTACCGTTATTTTGTTAACCAAAGTCGGTTTAAAATTAAGTTGTTTTACCATTACTATTGAAAGCTCTTAGGATTAATGTATTATCAATATTCGTCGTTTTCTAATGATGAGATAATTAGAACTTGCTTATAATATTTACGTTATGTAATTATCCATCATAAAATTATTGCAATTATGTGCAAACAAACTCTGCTCATACAATATCAGTATATTATATAAGAGTAGTAGGGAATTGGGCTTTCTAGATCAAAGAAGATCTAGATGCCCAATTCTAATAGTCATCTATCCATTTTACTTTTCTATACTGTTTAGCTGTTCATTCATATTTAATGTTTGCGGTTTGGATATCAGACATCCTATTTTATTTATCTACATAAAATATCTACATAGTTATGTGTGATTCTCAATTAAAGAATAACAAGTAGTACTTTTATTTGACATAAAGTAAAAATTATGAAAAATAAAAATGAATATAGCATCTACTGAAAAGTCCTCTATTATTAGTTTCACAAAAGTAAATGAATAGAGGATTTATAAGAAGTCTTTTTTAGTTTGTAAAAGTAAAATGAGTAGAGCATCTGACGAAAAGTCATTTTATTCGTTTTATAAAAGTAAAATTGAATATACCACCCAATGAAAAGTCCGTCTATTAATTTTATAACAGTAAAAAAATTATAGGGCACCTATTGAAAAGTCATTCCATTAGTTTTATAAAAGTAATATGAATAGATGACTATTAGAATTGGGCGTCTAGGTTTTCTTTGATCTAGAAAGCCTAATTCCCTACTTCTTATAAGTTATTGTATCTAAATAACATTTTCAAGTATTTAATATATGTTATATAACTCTATATTATTCATTATGTAAGCCCAGCTTAAGAAATACATGAGTTTGGTACATATTTAAGCTAATAACATTTGTTGTGCTTTATGTTCATAGTAAAGCTATTTGCTTAACTTTACGTGTAGTATATATTTTTTAAATATATAACGAATGTAAGCTTTACATGTCATAAATTTTCACGAATTTTAAATACTATCTTCTTATTTAGCCCGGTGAATCGTGAAGGACCGATCGGGCCAAATCTGTCATTCTGTATTATTAAAATGATTTATTATTTTAATTTTATTGTATACAAATATCTATACAAAAATGCCTACTCTGCGGATTATTCAATAATTTTGTGGTGGACAAATCATCATCAAATCAAAAGCTTATCTAACGTAGTAATTGCATTCGTTAACGCAAACAAAAAAAAGAAACAAAAATATAAAAAAAACAATCGTTGTGACATACAAACTTAAAATACAACATTTTGATCGAGTCTCATCTTCAGTACTGAAACGAAAAGATATTCTTAACGTAAGTATAAATACGCTTAAATACTTATAATAATACATAGAATAACGCAAATTCGTTCGATGATTCGATACTCCCATTTCCAAATATATATATTTTTTTATTGACTCTGTACCTATTTCATTGTATAATTGTACTTATCTTTAATTCCTTGACAATGCAGCATCAATTTAAATCATGATTTATATGTAAATTTAAATTATTCTTCTTCCAGACATTTTTTCATTATATTTTTCCTTGTATATTATTTAATTTTGTACAATATTTTTAGTATAGTTTGACAATGCCCTTATACAGCAGATTACTTTGACATTTTATACAATTTATTATTCCATTTAACGTATACCATTATTTATTATCTGTTTTATTGTGGCAAATGATTATAAATGAATTTATTTTAATTTTTTAAGAAGGCATGTCTGTCTGCTTTTCTTTGCACAATGTCCTATGGTGTTTTCTTTGTCAAAAGTTAGTGTGTGTTATAATAAAAATGTAATTTATCTTTTAAAATAGTATTTAACGACATCAAGTGTAACATGTGTACCTACGGCGGAAATAAATAAAATGATGAAATGGATTAAAGCATAATAATTTCATGTATTGTTATTTCGTTTAGGCAATAATACAATGTAAATACTTACCTATTCTTTATATACCTTATATTTGCTATATCTTATTATATATATCTCTGACAGGACGTTTATTTTATTTTCTATCATAAAATATCATCTTTTGCCTGCGGAAATAATATTTCGACGAATCCGATTGGATTGTGAAGATATATAAATAAAAAGCCAATACAAAGAAAAACACCGGTTCGAACAAATAAGCAAGACGTTCAACCACGTTAGACGTTGTCGAATTATAACGAAACTAGATAAAAACTCAAAACCTTTGCTCATTTATGAACGAAGAAGCCTGATTTATAAATAAGGCATATTTTGTGAGAAAAAAGCAATACTGTAATAACTAATATGACTTTAATAATAAAATCTTAACATCAGGCCAAGCACAGCGATTGTTGTCTTGGGTAGAAAAGACAAAAATTACGTTACACCGTCATTGATTGCGTAAATTATTTAAAATTAATTCCTTCACCATCAATATAAAAACAATTTACGCAATGCGGGACGATGCGTTGTCATTTTTGTCTTTTCTAGGTTTCTTGGGGACAACAATCACTGTGTTTTTCTATAGTACAATGAGATGGGCTACTTAACTTTTTAGTCATCTGATACTATGCCAACCTCTCCCGTGAACCACTACCGCCAAGTTAACGTGAGTCCGCAAATTCATTTGCATACAGGATAATTTTTAGAGTTTATAGATCAGATCTATAGAAAAATAACCAGATACTTTAATTATTATTGTTTCATTTGACGATGATGGAGCTTTAAGAACTTTTCACACGCACACGCGTGTGTCTTGGCCTTAAAGCCTATTCTGACCTAATATCGATACCGATAAATATAGGTATAGCGTGTCATCCTGCTGGACATTTTTTAAGTACCGCATACACACCCCAGTCTGCTTTCGCTGCCTTATTGGATAGCGAATACCGCGTTGGTCTGAACAGGCCCTCCAAGAACTACACGGAACGACTTGAACTTAGTATTGAAAAGATGGTTCCGTGTAGTTTACATGACTACAAGTGAAAAGGGCCTATAAAGGTGGCGGTTCGCGCCGCAACAAAGACCTTATAAATCAGCAACATTATCTCCGTCTCTGTCATATGTCTCGTGTCACGGTCTCTTGGCTCGCTCTCGCATGCGACCTGATATAAAAAAGCCTAATGTCAAGTACTATCTCGGTCAAGTTGGTCCTCAAGGCAGTAGCTCTGCCTTGAGGACCGACTAGACCAAGATATATATTTTGCTAGACTAAATTCAATGACAGCAGCATCGTCACAGAATGCCATGTTTTGGTATTGTACCTTAGAAGAAACTACAGATATACGCACGACAAAAATGTCAAGTTTGAAATACTTAGTTATATCTCACCGTGCACTTAGCATCGCACGCACTATCTGGAGTTTGTTTTTGTTACTTTCTACGTGGCAACTCGATTACCATAGTCGTAATGAGCGATTGGTTACCAGAATTGGACCCCTGCTTTTATATTAGTAGCGTTTGATGTGTGATTAATGTGATTATGGTTATTCCACTCTCTTACTTGCTGTTTACTGATTCAACTGACAATCAAATAGTCATGTCCTAATGCTTTACCGATTCGATTTGTATGACAATCGATTTTGTTTGTGAAAAATGATCTGGAATAATCTTTGTTAAATACGAAACTTTCGAAACTCCCCATATTTAGCGAGTAGACAGATTCGCATTTCTATATGTCATAAGTAATGTGTCTATGAAAGGCTTCTTTCTGTCATTCACTCTCCTGTCAACAATTAGGGAACTTCATAGTCGTGCATATAACAAACAGCAAACAGGATCGTGGACAGACCATAGTTGGTATTAGAGGGGGGGTATCGTCCATAGCACCGCGGTCTTGTCCGCCGACGTGGAAAGGAATGAGAAGTCGTCCGGATGCCACCGCGCCGAGATGACCTTGTCCGGATGCCGGGCTACGGGCACGCTGGGCAGAGGACACGTTAGGTCACCTGTAAACGTGTATTACGTCAGCATTCTTTCGTTGTTACACAGCATTATCTAGCCCCAAACTAAGCAGAGCTTATAAAAGGTATGTGATGGGTCAGTACCCATACCATATTACACACACAAAAAAAGGTTCAAAGAGGTGATTGCAGTATACATAGAAGTTAAACTATACAAAAGGAAGCTGCTTCTGGCCCTTCCTCTGGTAGGTTCCCTTAGTCGACTCTTACGATATCCACGGGTTGAGTTGGAGAGGTCGATTCTTACGTTGCAGCGACCGCCACGATTGCTGTATTATACGGCCGAATAGTAAACACATAGAAGTAAGCCGCGGTAGAGAACCACACACTCATCATATATCTGAACGGCTGCAGAGCGTCGTACAACGCACGCGAGCCGTTCTAACTCACATACCTTGCAAGTCAGTCAGCACCACGCGTCCGTCATATCCCGCAGTGAGTAGGTAGTAAGCCCCGGGAGAGAAGCGGACACTCCTTACATCCCCCGAGTGAGGAGTGAACCGCTGCAGCGCGCGCGATCCCCGCACGTCGTGCAACGCGCACGAGCCATCGTCGTGCCCGCACACTAGCAGACGTCCGCTCGGGTCTACCGACAGTGACGTCACCGCTGCGCCCTATTACACAAAAGTTATTCAATTACCGGAGTCTTAAGTTCGGTGGGTCTATAGAATCGTCTCGATTACGAGACGCACCATAAACCATTTTTATTTTAATAAAAATACGCAGATTTCATACAATAATGAAACGTCTCACTCGATACCTACTATCGAGAAATCAAACCCAGGGCTCTGAGCCCTTAATTTGGAAACTCGATAGTATCTCAACGACGTGAATCTTAGTGAACCATTTATCAAATTCCATACTTAAATTGAACGAACGTCATCGTCGGGAAGTTATTTTACTTGACTTACCCTACTATGGGGACATACTTAGAAAACGATATCTTCACAATGTAATTTACATAGCATTTGCACGAAAACGAATCAGGAGCTCTACTTTGAAATACGAACGAAGTTGACGGATGATGTCGATCGCACAGATCGAACCTTACCACCAAGTGACTTCCAGCTCGGATCTCTAAGAAATAAACATCATCATAATTTCCAAAGTAATATCACTGAAAGAACGGATCGGCCGTCCTTCGTTTTGTTCTATCCGACGCCATCCGTCAATTTCGTTCGTTTTTCGAAGTAGATCTCTAGAAACTTCGATATTCGTTCTTACGAGTACGGGCCGTGGCTCTGATATTTGACTTAATCGACGAGCCAAAGCTGCGTCTACCTATATATTGCCATCTTTTAAAGAAAATGGAAAGAGAGCGGCTATGATCTTCAGACAGTTTTGGTTTAGCGTTGACAATGTGCATATATATGAATATACCTAGCAACAGTAGAGTAGAATCACTTTAGTAGTTTTGGTTTTCCCCCCTTAGGAATTAAAACGATTACAACGGGACTCAGGCCCATATTATAAAAGCATGCTCAGTCATCGATATATGCTTGAGTAACGATATTCTATGACTTAAGCGTTAGTCAAGCATACATTGATGTTGATGACTGAACATATACGGGGCTTAATCACGTACCTAGTCTTAATTTGGTTATGATACGACGAGGTTTTTATCACTTTACTGGGAAAGCCGTCTATTTTCATACAAAGACATACATTGAAAATATGTGTTTGTACAAATGTTATCATATTATCTGATGTGCACTTGTTTCATTTTGTCTTGGATGCCAATTGTTTTTTATAAACGTTATAATTCCACATTGTTACGAGAACAAAGGAAAACAACAAATAAAGCTTGAATTAATTACATAGGTATTTAATTATATTTGCAGAAACACACGAGCCGAGTGAACGAACAAAACAAAGAGATATATGTATAATGCCAGCCCAGATTAACGGCCAGCGACGAAATCAAAAGGTTTGCACGTATTTAAGTCAGCGTCCAAACATTTTGAAGGTCATAAATAAATAATGCTGGATAATCCACACAATATCATCTAGCCCCAAGATAAGCAGAGCTATGGGTACTGTGTGTGTGTTGTGTTATGGGTACTAGATGACTGATATACGAATTCTTAACAGAATGCATTACATAGATCGATTTTTTTATAATACATAGATAATACTTGTACCTAGAACACCCGGAAAAATGTTTCAAGAATAATTGCAGATCGTACAATCATTTTTCCCAAGGCGAGTATCGAACCCGCAACCTCCTGCGTCGCAGACTGACAATCGCCCCCCGGGCCAAAGAGCTCGTCAACATTGTTTAGAAGTTCAGTAATTGAATAGCCAGTAGACAAAATTGTTAATAGTGCACAGTTTATTTTCTGCAAAAAAACGTTTGCTTAACAAATATAAACAGAATAGTAGACACATAGCGAAATAATAACTCGTAAGAACCGTTGTGTTGCGCCAAAAGATTTAGTATACCTTAGCTTATAAGTTGAGTATAACAACCTACGAAGACCATAAAAACATATACCCGAGCATGAATCAAACCAGCTCCAAAGTTATTAAACCCATTAGTTGACTTACCTTACTAGGCATTCCCGTAGGCGGCGATATAACGTTCACGCAGCCGCCTGTGCGGAGGTCCCAGAACCGTACAGTCTTGTCCTGACTGCCAGAGACGAACATGGCACCTCCCCAGTTGTAGAGAGATAACACATGCCCGGAGTGACCGCTCAGAGCCTGCAAACAACCAGCTAGCCTTAACACATGACATCTCATCATCAGACTATTCTAGTCCATGGCTGGGGCCCAATTCAGCTAAACCAATTGCTTCTCAAACATATCGTCGCCAAGTAGAATCAAAAAGTGTGTCTATGGTGGTGATTTTGCGACATAGTAAAGCGATTGGTTTAGTAGAATAGAGCACCTGCACTCAGACAACCCCTAATAAGCGCCTTAATGGATCTTTATCATTATGGGCAGTGGCAAAATCCCCATGCTGGACATGTGGTTTGGGGATTACCTATGACCCAAACATCTTCGATTACTTGGCGTAGGTAAAGAAAGTGTCTTTAGTCATATTAATGTAGTTTTGTTTCTGTACTGATAGAAAATTTATCTCGCGAAGAAACAACACCCGCTGTGGTAAACGTGATCTGGAATGGAAACCACGACTTGGTAAAAGGAGTAAGGTCGCTATCCGGCCAGGTGGGATGACGACTGCAGGCAGTTGAAGCATGCATCAAGCTGAAGACATAGCGCTCAGTAGGCCTATGTCCTAACAGTGGACTAACATAGGCAGATGATGAGGATGACTGATAGAAATAGACACCATTATAACGACATACCCGGCCGTTCTTGTACCATGTTGGTACAAGCATACCTAGTTTATACATGTCAATAGGGTTTAATCAATCGAACCAGTAAACACAACTAGCTAGAGAAGGCGAGCACGCTCAATTTAATAAACAATCTATGTATTATATATATACATCATCACCGCATCTAGTATCCTCCAGGTATTTTATAATATATTAGCATTTAATTTATTGCACTTGAAACACATGCTTTCGTAACGCAATAATGTACGATTTGAACTATGTATGTCAAAATTGTTTGCTTTATTAAGATAAAGTGGATAATTGTACATAGTGTCAAGAAATGTTAGATTGATTATAATAATGCCCTATAAAACTGGATGTAGGCACTTATCATACTTTATTTGGTTAGTGAAAAGGTTTACCTTGCGCGAGAGATTGAATATTTGGCGGTTTTAATTTTATCTCCGGTTTACAAGGAATAAATTTAGCGCAAACTAATTTAAACCGCTATCAATGAATCGTGATATCATAAGCATTACTTACAAATAAAAATTAATACGCCTGCGTAATGTAAGTTGAGCGCCTTTAATTTTCGTAATACAGCAATGGTAGCTCGAAACAGTTCTTGTAGCTACACAAAATTTTATGTGAATCTGCACACTGACAGTTATTTTCCGAGCTTTGCTGATACGACACTGCCTCTACTAGATGTTATTACCAATAACCGGCTAGGGTGAGAAGCAATCAACCGATATTTATAAAGAAAATAAACAGTGACCTGAACTAATTTGCTGCCTACCCCCGGCACTACGATTAAATTGGAACACGTATTCGCTATGATTGCACCAATAACGTGCGATGTCACAGCATTCTCCAAGCTATTGTGTATTCTGTAGGTAATTTGAATTTACAAACTTTTTCTCATTTTCTCTCGACCATCCCCTCTCCTAATTTAGTCAAATTAATGACTGAAACAGGAATGGGGAAACTTCTTGGTTGATTTTCTTTCTAAAGTTGCCACTACCCGACATATTTAAACAGCAATATTTATGAAATAATAATCTTGTCTGTGGTATTATTCATAAATTTCCGTTACATCTTACTTAGTAGAAAACGTACCAAACCGCGTTACCTACATATTTAAGGATGGTCAAAGGTTGACGTCACCGTGACGCAATCCGAAGTGTTTGTCATATACACGGAAAGTGGAATTCAGTGTTTGAATACGATGACTAATTTTGGAAATGGCAATGTTTATGATGCGGTCCGATCGACGGGCCACAGTTCTGTTATAATATCAGTAAGGTGTTGAGTAAATATTTGAAATGTTTTATTTTACAAGCTATTAATTTGTCTACATGATTTAATAAGTAATTACAGTAATTTAATAGATATTTTTTAAATCATTTCACCAGAAATATTGAATCAAATGTCCCCACTGTTTCAACCACCACTTTTAATTAAATGGATGCACTTAACCGTGTTTTATATGCGTGTGGTTAACAGATTTTTTTCATGGAACAACTCTAAAAGCTTTTTGGAAGAGTCGGGTGGTGGTTTTAAATAATATCCACAACAAAATTGTTTTACCAATTTCGCTTGCATCGATATTCAATTTTAAAAGAACCTATACGCTATCACATAAATCCCCTCGGTATCCTCCTGCGCGAGTAGAGTAGCTCGCAAATCAGCGGGGCATGCACATAGCTGAATCGATTTTTTTTGTCTGGTTGTTTTTAATCTTGTTAAGTTTATTATTTAACCCCTGGTGCGCGCCTGGAGTTACGTTACAGTCGCACTTGACAGTTCTTGTTTTTATGATTGTTCGTCAATTTCTGTGTCAAACTGGAACCGATTTGGTAAACACTTTCGCTATTGTACCTATATAGCGAATGATTCCGAGGTTCCATAAAAAATATTACCGAGGAATGAGTGTTTGTCACGAAAAACTTAAAAAAAGTGTAAATACTAAGAAATTTGAAGTAGCTTTACAATTTTTCAAAACTGTCAATTTATTACGACCAGTGTTAACTTAAATTTTCCAAGAATATTACTTCAATTTATGTATACTTTTATGACTTGAATCCAAAATAGGTTATTATTATTAATTATACCTTAGGTGAGATGATCAGGCAGGTTTCATTTCATTTGAAGATGAAAAAGCTGAATAAATAACCAATCACACTGTAATTTCGTAACGCAAATAAAATAGTGTTCCTATCAATAAATAATAAGAAATAAATAAGTTATACGTATGCTTAGAGCATAACAAAACGAAATGTTTCTGGAAACAGGATAATGGAGAGATAATAAAAGAGTGCCCACTTGCCGACGGTAAATAATAACTAACATAAAGGCTTGTGTAGACCCACGCGGTATTAGCTCAGAGCGGTATCTAAATATGAGGGTATGCGTCAATGAGATTAATATCTAGAGGGATAAAACTCTACACAATAAAGAGAAAGGAGGAACCATTCTCTTTACATATGACGACATCGACGACGTAGGTTTAAAACTTGCATTTTTTGAAGGAATCTTATATTAACCTCAATTGCTTTCGTTCACGATTTTGAAAGTCACATAGATTTGATAGAGATAGCAATATTGAAATATCGATGTCGCATACAAACGTAGAACCAATCCCCATTATTAAAATATCTACAAATTACGTAAAAAGGAACTACAGTTTTCTATCTAACTACAGTCAGCGGGGTTCAATTTAAAACTTTTACTTAACATTTTCACGGCAAAGGGGTAAATAGACACTAGTTAGTTAGATTTAGTGCATTTGCTTACTTAGCTAAAAGCATTTAATTAAATTCAAGCTCTAACGCCATAAGTACATTTCAACACTGGGCTGTTAGTCTAGTATAGTTGTTTTGCCAAAAAGAACGAAACATTACCCCTTTACGCTTATCAAAATACACTCTTGCTTTTCGATTAAGTCCCTATACCTCCCAGTATTTTCTTAATTATCGAAGCCCATATCGGGTACCAAATCAAGATAATTGAAAACTTGATATAAAATTAATAGATTGGTTGTTTTACACCTAATCGGAACAGGCAATTTAAATAGTCTACAAAGGACTGCCTGCCTTATGGCCACGGGAGCCATGTCCAACTCCCCCGGTCTGGCACTAAATGCACTGCTGGTCCTACCTCCGCTCTATATGTATATACATAACGAGACAAAGACCAGTATGTATAAGGCCAGCTGAGTGGCCGGAAGGAACTGGCTTTCCCAGAAACTGAGATCTTTGAAAAACTCAACTCTGGAATCTCCCATCTTGAGCATGACGACTGATGTCATGCTTCCACGACATGTATGAGAAGCACTACACAGTGGAACTTCCTTCCAGAGAAGACTGGCTAAATAGACAGCTTATATGCAAGGATGGATGCCTAATCTGGTACACGGATGGCTCCAAAATGGGACTGGACGTAGGCTGTGGAGTGTACGGAGAGCGACCTGGGTTTGGCATAATCATAAACCTTGGCAATCACGCCTCTATCTTTCAAGCAGAAGTATTTGCCATCCTAGAATGCGCGGATATAAATATGAAAAAGCGCTACTCCAACCAAACTATAATTATCAACTCTGACAGCCTAATGCTGTGTGAATTGTCCAGCATTATTTATTTATTTAATGCTCTGGGCTCAAATAACAGAGTCCTCCTAAGATTGGTACCGGGGCACGCAGGAATCAATGGCAATAAGTGTGCCGCCGCTCGCGCGCTCTGGGGCCAAGGCTCAGCTAGGCCCCAAGACGTTCTGTGGCATACCTAAGAGCCTGGCGCACAGAACACTCCTGGGATCCTGCCTCGAGGAATCGCACAATCTCTGGAGCAACTACTCGAGCATTGATCACTCAAAATCTCTGATAAAAGCCTTCGATAAACGGTATACCAACTGAATTCTAGCGCTAAGCAGAGGCAATCTACGCATTAAGACAAGAGCCCTAACTGGACACTGTCGCCTTAACAAGCACATGTTCAAACTAAGCGACACACAACCCTGCAGATTCTGCGAGGAGGCGGATGAAACGCCCCTCCATCTGCTAGGTGAGTGTGGAGCACTGATGCACAAACGCACCATCCATCTGGGCAAGCAAATGCATAGCCCAGACGAGGTATGAGACATCACTCCGAAGAAAATCGTACAGTTCCGAGCTGCACGGGTTAGTGACGAACTATGAACGATGTGTTCCCTTTACGTCGATTCCCGTTCTGTCGAGTTGAAAACCTTATCTCGTTTTTATTGCCCCTAGGTTGACTTTACGAATTCAGACCGCTTCTATTCCCTTAACGTCGAGTTTCACTGCCCCGCTTCTATTACCTTTATGTCGAGTTTAATAATATCATATTTTGAAGTACAGTCAGGTTCATGTGTTTTTACGTTTAAAGAACTTTATTCTCATGCAAACACAGTGTTTACTAAAAATAAGTTACATACGATAAAGTTAATCTAGGTCATCAGGTTCATAGATCATCCTTTAAAGTTTAAATAAAAAGTAGTACCTATTAGACTGAAAAATACTAAAATCAATTGCACATTGGCGATTTTACATAAAATAAATACAGCAGTATTTATGCGTATTATATATTGCGTCGGTGTTACTAATATAAAATTCACAACACTGGCAAGGAAGAGAGAAACTCAAAACAGACAAAAAAGAATAGTAAATAAAAATAAAAACAGTAAGCAGAATGGACATAGAAAAACAAAAATTATGTGCTGGTGAAAGAAAGTAATTCACTGGAATAGTGGATACGGTACCTATTCCCCGCTCTCTCTCTAGTTCTCTACCTACCTACAACACTACATACAAGGTGTATGTAAAGTGTTTTGTATTGATTAATAATAATAATAATTTTTAATAATTAGATTAGAGGTACTGAGATATGCAACAAAAGTAAATATTTATCGTTTTGTTAATTTTTACTAATGTGAATTAGGAAATAGTTTAGAAATGGATTATTTTATTATTCGCTATAATTGATTTGAAATTTAAAAGTAAAAAAAAAAAACAAAAAAACACTTGTTTTAAACTGTTTTTTTTCCAACCCTGCTCTTACACATCTATTGTTATCAGCGTTGCGCGTCCCAACTCAAAACTACCTAACCAAACCAGTGCCCTTTTTGATGATTAGATTGTGATTTATATACTAGATTAAGAAAGTTACTTTTAATAAGAATTATTTACTACTTATTTGCATTTACACTAATAGTAAAGACTGATTAATAAAACAACATTATAAACCAAATTTGAAAGATATTGGTTTTTAATTTGTATGTTTGACTGTACCTGTGAACGCGAAGAAATTAATTTTATGCAAAAACAGACTCGACGGAACGGGAATCGACGTAAAGGGAACACATCCTATGAACGCTACAGCTTCGGGGCTGAACGTATAAAGTGGCGATCACGATAGGCCTATCATGGCCGCAGTGATACCCACCCAAGCCAAAGCAAAAAAAATCAGGACAAGCTAACAACAGTAGTAAATAAATTCATAACCATTTGTCTTATGATTTTCGAAGCTAACACAAATTAAGGGAAGCTGTTGAAAATGTCAGTGTGCATAAATCCATTTTAAGATAAGTACCCACCTACTAAACACTGTGTTGCGAAGAAAATCCATTTGAACAAGAATTACCATCACCAGACACTTAGATACACTACAGAGGGTGTTAAAAATATCGTCGTGCATAAATCATTTGAACGATAAGTACTGAAGACGAATAAGGAAAGCAGAGAGAGAATGCAGATAATAATTTGGTCGTTGGCTCTCGTACTGTGTTCGTAACAGCGTAACTTCGCTTACAATGCAACACAGTTGCCTTGTTTTAGTTGTAACTGGCACGCATTTTACAGTTGTGGGAACATTTTAACGTTGACACATATTCCCACGATGCGGTTGGAATCAGACGAGCGTGCTTATTGTATAGAAAATTGATGCCACTATAAGATCGCAAGAGAACTTCAAGTATCGATCTTCTATGAAGAAAGTAGGGTAAAATTCTTACCTACATAATATATCTCCAATAAAATATTAACAATAATAAACAAGTTACCTATCCTGCTTTAGCTTGCAGAGTTGTAATGTAACAACCCTATGACAGCGGAATTGATACGGTAAGCTTAGGGAGACCCGGTTTTTGGCACCCGAAATTAAATAAGTGATTGGGGATTTCATGAAAATGTTTTAACAGGATTAAAATTCACAATTGAGGAATAAATTAATCAATTCCCGAAATATGTACATTTTATGTAAATGCGTCTTCCGTACAACATCATAAATTACGTACCTAATCTGTATTTTATCCTTCACTCACATGGCATTACGTAATTAGATAAATAGAGTCATCCCCTTTACCTCCCTTGAAGGGGATGAAGTTTGCAATATTATTATTTGGTCGAATTTATTTATACTCATAGCATAAGTCGTGTCGATGTTTAATGTTAATTAATAACCCTGATATCCGAACAGGTGATAGTAATGCCGATTTTTGTAAACACAAATGATCAATCAATTTTGGTCAGTCATCTAAAACATTCAAAATTCTAACATTCTAGCAACATCCCAAAAAATTTGAACTCTGAATTTTTTGTGACCTAGTCCGATATTTGTGTCTACGGTGCTGAACTTATATGTCATGTTTGACGAATGTGGAATTCTAAAACGGTCAGAATACAAAAATGTTTGTCGAATGAGTATAACGTTTTATGGTAAAACTTCTGAAACTATCATGGTTATTAACACTAAAGTCATTTAAAACGGGATATTTACCATGATTTGATTTTTGAGTTTTCCAATATTTCGGCACAGTTTCATGCGCCATGATCACGGAATAACTGAAGACACTGCGAGTTCGTTTTTATGAGCAGATATACCGATCTACCCTCTTTTTCTGTCTTTTGCTACGAACGTTACCACTACCACCGGTTTCATTATTATCGACCCCAGCTCGATCACGACACACAACACTGACAGTATCAGAACGCGGCGCGGTTGGTACATCACTTCTTCGGTTTTTACACATTGTCACAACAGGGTTCCAGGTTCCCGATAATTGGAAACCATCTTCTCGGTTGAAATCTTCTTGGTTGGTTCTCAGAAAATGAGGGTAGATCGGTATATCTGCTCATAAAAACGAACTCGCAGTGTCTTCAGTTATTCCGTGATCATGGCGCATGAAACTGTGCCGAAATATTGGAAAACTCAAAAATCAAATCATGGTAAATATCCCGTTTTAAATGACTTTAACGTTTTATGGTATGGTATATGTATATGGTATGTATGGTGGTGGAGTATAACATTTATTCTATTTGTGACGAATGTGGATTCTGACAAAGTTGCACTTCATACGGGGTGCGCGTTTCGAGATCAGATTACAGCGCTGATAGAGATCACAAAATATTTTGCGTTACGAATTAGAAAGAACGACGACTGTTGATCATTCATTCGGAAAGCTAATGAACGCGCTCACGAGTCGCGTTGTCAATATCATTACAATAACACGTTCTGGGTGCGTTCCGAGATACACGAAAATCAAAATCATCGCGCTCACATGCGTTCAGAATCCCGTGAACTCGACGACGATGCCCCATGTGAGGTCTATCAAACATCGTCAACGTTAACAACCAAGCCAATTGTCTTCTGACAGGGGCGCTCACAATGACTTCACTTTGTAGGGAGTTCGGTGATATTGCAAACTGGCGTATTTAACAAATATCAAAGTGCTTTATTTCCTTTAGACCTCAGAGGACACGTCACAAAATTAAAATTACATAAGTCTGTGAAGTCACACGGGTCATCGTCATCGCGCTTACGGAATTCGAAACGTGTGTGAGCGCGATCATATTGATTTTAACGTATCTCACGGAATTCGGAACGCGTGTGAGCGTTATGATATTGAATTTACGTATCTCACGGTATTTGGAACGCGTGTGAGCGCGATGATATTGATTTCAGTGTATCTCGCGGAATTCGGAACGCGAGTGAGCGCGATGATATCGATTTTAGCGTATCTCAGAACGCACTGACGGTCAGTGGTCTCAACTTGTTTAGTTTTTACGACTAAATTGACATCAGTATTTCTGAAAAGCAAAAAAGAATTGTAAAAGCCTTCTGAATGATGTAGCAGAAAATTACAATCAGTTTGGACAGTAGACGTAGTTGCGATGATACCAGCAGCCTTATTGTCTAAGTCCTACCTAGCTTGGATATTGTATTGGAATTGGATTCACATGGATCGTTCGTTCCGAAATCTAACAGTTGAATACCTTAGATTTAAGATTAGACAATACCGACAACATTCTGACTGGGTCAACCGCTAGTAATCGACTTGAAGTTCACTGGTAATGGATTACAAGTTGGAAAATAAGACTGCTGGTCTATTGACTACCGCCAACACTTACCTGGAATGTCTTCCCTGTCGCGCAATCTGTGACGTATATCTTGCAGTCGCCGGCCCCTCCGCTGACCAACAAGCTCGTTTTGTTCGATGTATCTTCGATAAAGCAAACATCACGGACTGTGCCGTCGTGCATGCTTAGCTCCACCTGAGTGACAGAAAAAATAAAGTGTTTAGTGAATTTTCGAAGAAATGTAAGCTTATCTTGTGGAAGAGAATTAAAAGATGACTTGTTACATAGAAACAAACGCCGCGGTCAAAAGGCGACAGGAAGTAATAGTAAATTTCGACATTTCAAACAACAGTTTTACTCAAAACACGGCGAGTGCGAATGCATCGGTGTTGTTTATTTTCTTTGTTTTTAAATTTTATCCTTCAATACCATGTGATTCTGCACTTGCCTTCTAAAAATGAGGCGCAGCTAAGCGTCTAGCCAGCTTGGCTGCGGGAATGTGTAAAGATACCTCTCGCTCAAAAATCGCTCTCCCAGACGATGTCCAATTCAGATCACGAGAATCTAATCAAACAGATACTGAGCAAGCCCTTCAAGGTACCTATCCCGAACTACGTGTCCTCCTACTGCAGTAAAAGTTTGGGTTTAAAACGCAACCAAGTGCGACGCGCACTACACGATCCCGACGAGCCAAACGCAGCAATCCCTGAACACGAGGAGATGAAAATGAAGCCGGAAGAGATCAGAGTAGCCGTGGTGGTCGATACAGTGCTAGGCAACATCCTGCGACCCCACCTGAGTGAGTCAATTTTATGTATGAATGTGTCACAGGAACTCATATAAAGAATTATCTTGGCTGTATAATGGCTGATGAAATGGGTCTGGGTGGTGGTAAGACACTTCAATGCATAACATTGCTATGGACTCTGCTTCGCCAGGGCCCAGAGTGCAAGCCCACAATTTGTAAAGCTATCATTGTCTGCCCGAGCAGTTGGTCAAGAACTGGTATAATGAGATACACAAATGGCTAGCACAAAGGATCAATGCACTGGCCATGGATGGAGGATCTAAAGCTGACATCATACTGAAACTTCAACAGTTCATGAAAATGTATGCTGATACACGAGTAACTACCCCTATCTGATCATTGAAACATTTAGGATATATTCAAACATCCTACACTCAACTGAAGTAGGATTGGTATTGTATGATGAAGGGCACAGGCTGAAGAACAGTGAGTATGACATACTAAGCTCTCATGGGTTTAAAAGCTAAACGGTGGATATTGATCTCAGGAACCCCAGTACAGAATGATCTGACAGAGTACTTCAATCTGATTCATTTTGTTACTGAAGGAATCTCAGGCACTGCCCAAAAATTCAAGAAGTGAAAATCACGCTATTCAAAGCCTACTGCCAATCGTTCTACACGGGCAGCCTTTGGGCTAGCTTTACTAAAAGATCGCTTAGCGATCTGCGTGTACAGTATAATAATGCCTTCAGGATGTTGTTGGGATTGCCCCGCTTCTGCAGCGTATCTTCCATGTTTGCTGAAGCCCAGGTTGATGGTTTTCACGTAATCATCCGCAAAACCGCCTCGCTGCTGCGCAGAACATGGAGCAGTACCAACACCATCCTGCAGGTTGTGGGCAGCAAGTTTGTCTCGCTCATCATGCAGTCTTTCAACAGAGTCCTCACTCATTCCATGGATTGGGTGGGAGTCAGTTGAATGACTGCTGCAAATAATATTAAGTATCATTCTAATTTTAATTTGCTTTCTTTAATTGTATTTTATTTTTGTATTTTTTATGTGTGTGGACAATTTATGTCTGAATAAAGAAACTATTTATTTTATTTTTATTTGTGTTCTTCCAGTCTGAACAGGTGTGTTCAGAGTTCCAGTCTGAACAGGTGTGTTCAGAGAACACGTTATCAGATAAGGATTATAAGTGAAAATCGTGACCAGATATAGTGGTCATACTAGGCAACCTAAGCTCTATTCCAACGGACATAGCGAGAAAACAAAAATGGATAGTACTGCTATATTCCCACAAATTGTTAATTAATACGAAAGTGAACATTATTTCGCAACATCATTCCACCAAGGACTTTAAACTCTTTGGAAAATGACAAACCGACTTAGTCCGAGTCCGAGCCTTCCCGTGCGTGAGCGTCGCTGGGGTGCACGAAGAAAGCGTTGTGCGAACCTGTCCGCCAATGTCCTTAGAATGGGGCATTCTAAGGACATTGGCGGACAGGTGGGACTCTCCTTTTACGGGGTACTGGATAAACTTACACAAAACCCTTTTTAAGCGGCGGTGCCCCGGTCACTGATGGTATCTCGTGTCCGCATATTTTAGTTTTTTTGTCTGTGTCCATATATTTAATTTTATGTCATTGATTTATGATTGAGTATGTAAATTTTAATGTATTTTTTTTTATAAGTCCTGTGCTTGAAATAAACAAGTTTTATTTTTTTATTTTATAACACAAATTTTGCTTTGCGCAACAGAATTTGTAACGAATTTTTTTCTTTGTTTGTCGAGTAAACGAGCACTTTAGACACTTCAAAACTACGGATGTTTTGAAGTGTCCTATTCTGCAGCAAGTTTAATATGGATGGACATTTTCTTATTCTCATTTCATTTCGAATTTATTCAGTTCCACCGTAGGTACACATGTTACACTTGATGTCGTTCAGTTGTACATAAAAATTATATAACAATATTATTATAAAACACACATTAATTTTGATATAGGAAACACCATAAGGGATTGTGTTTTAGAAAAAGCAGACAGACATGCCTTCTTTAAAAATTTAATACAACATTCATAGATAATATTTATTACAGTAAAATAACAATAAATTAGTTAAATTGAATTTAAATAAAGAATACATGCCAAGATAATAAATGCAGCTGTATAAGGGCATTGTCAATAATAAACTAAAATAAGCCTAGGTATCTTCAGGTGATATTTTGGTCAACCGAAAGTTTATAACTATTTTTATTAAAATAAGTTGCGAACTTTATTACGATTTTGCATAGCATACAGCTACCTTTAGGGTCTGCCGGGGAAAGCCTTTATATCCAAGTCATGAGCGGTAGTAGTATGATTGATAGATAGTAGCCAATGGCTAGACCAGATTTCGGGTTTCAATCACTTTATATCTTTAGGCATACAAAATAAGCATTTTGTATAATATATTATTATACGCTATTGTATACTAATAATTTTTATCTACAAAGATAAGACTCGTTCTGTTTTAATTCCTTGCGATACTCTGGGTATTTGATATTAATTTCAACATCCACGCATTCTTAAGGAAAATCGCCTTGAAAGACAGACAGATGGACAACGAAGTGATCTTATAAGGGTTCCTTTTATCCTACGAAAAGAAAATCAGAAGATAAGGAGGTTCTATTTTCGGATGTTCATCGATTTTTCCGTCACCTATAAAGCTATTTGGCAAATTCATTCGCATTTGTATAGAGTATGTTTTGTGATGATCCTATTATACAAATTTTATTTCCGAGGGATTAGTATTTGTCCCGGAAAAGTTAAAAACTGTATAGAAACTTAAGGCATTTGAAGTTTTTAGTTTTTTTTTTTTCAAATAAATGAATTATTTACATTTAAGGAACAACAAAAAACCCTTTTAATTTTTACTAGAACATTTTTTTATTATATTTAATAATCTGAAAGCGTACCAATTCAAATAATCTGAATGATCATAACGCTCATTCCTTAATTTCGGTGTCAGAAATTAAAATAGCATACTGGCGCAGTCAGTATTTTAGTTGGCCTCTGTATATTTTATGCGACAAAAGAGGTTATCCTGTATTGATTAAATTACCATCCTTAATATGATATCTATAATTCAATCTGCATCGACCGGCGTGTCCATGGCACTCACTCACGGAGACAGCGGTATAAGTACAAACAGGCTGATTGATTGACAATACGTGTTGTATGTAAATCACCAGTGGAGTCGTGATGAACCAGATTACGTGGATAAAAGATGTTAAACAGTTTAAAATAACTTGTGTTGTATTCTATAGTTTTGTTTAGTTTATTGTACGATAGGTCGTACGCAGGTAGGGTATTATTACGGTAGATGTCAGCTTTAACGTGCAGTTTTATGTTGTTTTGATTCTCTTAACCTAATTACCTAGTAGAAATGCGGTCAACAGTCGGTTTATGTTCTGTATGCGAGAATAACGTATAAGGCTGGCTGATGTAGTACAGTAAAACAAATGATTATACTATACAGTTTGATTTCCCGAGTCAGGAAGTAATTCCATCACACAAGACATCGGTTACTTATCGTTTCATACGTTTCTACCTCAAGTATTTTGAAACGCAAATAAATATGTCCTATACTATGCTATTTACCAAATAGAAAACTTAAAAAATTAACAGCCAAACAACTGATTTGACAACACTAAAAATGATATACCAGCCTTTTTATTTCGTTCATTATGAAAGAGACAGCATTACTTTTAGTCCTGCCAAAATATATTAGTCTAGTTATGATGACGTCTGAATTGACACCAATGTGTAACACACAGTGCGTACTCATTCATCTGATTTCATTATTCATCAATGAGGAGTAATAAACAGGCTCGACTCTAGACATTTATGAATTTATGATAGAGCAGTTATAGCCAGTAACAGACAATCGACTACCTACCAATCATAAATATTAAATGATAAGGAATTATCTATTTGCTAGTATTTTATATGACCGACATACGATAGTAAAATAGGACAGTATTAATCTTTAAAATCGAACTGAATATTTTATCTATTTATTTACAGATAAATGTTCCGAGAATTCTATACCCATTGCGAAATATTTTAATTTGACATAACATACAAAATGCACAACAGAGTAAATAATTTACAACAGTACTATTAAAACAAACGTAAACACTGGTTTAACAAGTGTTTAGCTTAACAGTTCCTAAACATTTGGTTAACAAGGGGTTTAAAAAGAGTTTAACTCTCGTTACCACAAAACCTTGTTTAGCGCGTGTCTTTCTAGATAACGTCTAACTCAATTAGCTCGGTCATATTGCATCCTCGTCGGTTCCATTTTACGCAAATAATTTAATTTACATACAGGGTGTCCGGTAATTAATGCATAACCCCGCAGGTACTTGTGGGGGGCAACGACGGCCACCACGGCCAATCAGGAAAAAAAAAATTAAGAAATCTATTTGCAACTGTCAAGGATTTATTTGGTTTTTTCTTAAGCACAAAATTTGATACCTTTGTTCACGTCATTGGGCACTACGGCTACAAATTCAATAATAATGTAAAAAACCGAATAAATCCGTGAGTTCTGTAGATATATTTTTTTTTTTTTCCTGATTTGCCGTGTTGCCCCTCCACAAGTACCTGCGGGGTTATCCATTAATTACCGGGCACCCTGTATGTGTAGTATATGCAAGTATTTTCGATCAAAACCTTCTTTAACAAAAATTAGACGTGAAAAAACAAAACGAAACGTATTTTCTGTCACTGTCATAGAGCTGCTTAGCTGGTCTTGTTTATTTTCGTCAAAGAATTTCTGTATGCTTAACTATACAAGTGTGTTACCCATAAAAAAAGCTTGCGATGCTATCATGAAACGGACACTGGCAGAATTACGTCAATCCAGACGCAGAGCAATCTAGGAAGATGTTGAATACAATAACTATTTTATTTTGAATTTTGGGCGGTGCGGTTTCCTATCAGAGAAAAGTCCATAGCACACCGGCTATGTATTTTAAAGAGCATGTTATGCCTGGCGAGAAAAAGAATCCGTTCACGTGGAGGAATCTGGATGCTAGAAAAAAAGATAAGCAATAAAGGAGCCAAGCACCAATTGCGGTCCACCAGCAATTGCGGCAGAAGAAGTTGGAAATCAATATAATAAGGAGGTAGAAGTATTAAAAAACAGTAAGGAATATTTACTAATGGATCTTTTATTTAAATATCATGTCGGTACATTTGTATTTACCAATTAATAATGACGATTAATAAAACGTCTTATTATTGAACCCCTAACCGTATTTCTTTGGACCTGTGTCCTTGTCCGCCGATGAACATACCGGACAATAGCTAATGCTAAAATAGGTGGTTGTTTTAGCAGTACTTAGTTTCATAAACATGTCTTTCTAAATGCATCTGAATCGTTGTTTCCATAAGCCAAAATACCTCTCCACAGTATTTCTATCCTATAGACGTAGATATTGCCCTCGATTTTGCCCACAAATTCAATGATCATATCCATTTTCACACCAAACACTTCCAACGAATATCAATAATTCTGAAATCTGTCAAAGCTACCTCTTTAGGCACTCGTTAAACAAGCGCTATCGAATGTCAAAAGTTAAACCATGTTTAAGGCGTGTTTAACTGTAAACCGCCGTAAAACGCAGTTTTGTGGTAACGCTTTTGTTAAACACGAGTTCAACAGATGTCTAACTTTTTTGTAGTACTGGGGCGGGGCAATTCATCCAGCAGCGTCTTGATGAAGCTTCCGACTGGTATTGATATGGATCAGTTGAGCTACTCATAGATTGTTAGCAACAGTCTGCAGTTGGCTAAATTGTTTAAATTGCAAATACTAGTTCTAATTTGGTTCTATTATTCTATTGTAACTTTCTTTGTTAATAAAGACAAGAAAGAATACCTATTTATGCTAGGCCTAGTTAATATAAGTAAGTACATATTGTTTTATGCTAAAATTAAGTTTTGTTTTCTTATTGAAAAATCAAGAGGATATCAGTAATTAAAGAAATTAATAGGATATCCTCTTGAATTTTTCCATACCCACACGATATCCACCGGGACCCCATCGACCTTCAGTAAGCGAGGCACTATAATAAGAATAATGATCAAGTGAATTATCAGATGTACATACCTCTTGACCTTCCAGGTTGCAGGAATGGCTGTCGAACCTCATCATCTTCACAGTCTTGTCGTTGGAGCCTGTCGCCAGGAGGTCTCCGGCGGGGCTCCACGCGAGGCAGTAAATACTGCCTTTGTGGTGTTTCGTTCTTTTTAGAAGCACTGTGGGCGCTGTCGGAGCACTATGGTCTCTGTTGAGGAAAACAAACATTTGGTCATTTATCTTTAGTATCTTCAGGCCCTTATCCACGGCTCCATGGCACCCCTGAAAGATGCCACTGGGGGTGTTGTGGGAACTAAAATTAGACCCGTGGCACCCCCAGTCTTCAAATCCATTCAACGGTGTGCCAGTGTTATCACATTTTATATTTACCATGGCCCCTTTCATATGCATACGGTCAGGGCACGGACCCCGTGCGTATAAAGTAGTAATGTATGGGGTGGGAAAAACAAGATCACGGCACGGTTTATCTTAAGGCATACATAAAATAAATAAATAATGCTGGACAATTCACACAGCATTATCTAGCCCCATGGTAAGCAGAGCTTGTGTTATGGGTACTAGATAACTGATATACATAATACAATATATTAAATAGATAGATATTTTTTATTATACATAGAAAACGACCAGAACACCCGGAACAAATATCTGCAGATCGTACACACAATTGTTCCGAGGCGGGAATCGAACCCGCAACCTCCTGCGTCGCAGGCGGACTTTTGCCCACCGCGCCACATCGGTCGTCAAATGTGATAATGATTATGTGAAATATGATTATTTGAAAAAATTAACAACCGTCTTCGAAACCCTTACTTTTAAACTAGTTTTGCGGGATATATACTAAACACTCGGGTTCATCCATTTGTCGCGCACATACTTATTGCAAATTTAAGACGAATATTGTTTTCTCATGGAAGCCATTGTTAAAACTGGACGTAAGTACAAGTATCACTTATTTCTTAGAATTCGAATCCTAGCGAGTGCTGTGAAACTTGGTGGCCATGGCGTCCATGAAATAGTGTAATCTTCATAAGATTATCTAAGACGTTCATTAGCATCTGTCTAGGTACAATGCTTGCCGGGCGGGTGTGGTTTTCAAGTTTAATCATTAGCAGGTATTGCAAGTGGATCGATAACCGCATTATACGTTTAGTTTGGAATCGTAAGGCCACTGTTTTCAAACTAATTGAATCGGTTAACAAAAACACCTAGTTTTCGTTTATTTTGAAAAGGGTCCATAACTATTTTCAATCTAAACGAATAAGAAAGAATTTAAGTTAATACTGAGTTAAACTCATAGTCTTGAAGCTGGTGGAAAAGGTTTTATAAAAAAAACTGTTCATTGTCCTTAGTCTAAAAAACATAAAACGTTACCCTAAGTGAATTACTTTCTATTCTAACATAATATAATTGTTTTGTGAGTTTATTTACGATAACAGAAAATGTTGTAGTGGACTAAAACCCTTTTCAAAATAACAGCTTCCATTATTCTCGTTCTCTTAACAGATGGAACTATGTAATGGAAATTTGTAAAATTTGTGAACGTGTATGTAGTTCACAAATTTTACAAAATACCATTACATTTTCGTTCCATGTTAACCAATCAACAAACATAGGTACGTACTTTCACTCAAATATAAATTATGCTGATTTTAATAACTTTCACATTTATGTTTCTGACTAGATTATACTTACTGATTATACTTACATAAGTAAGTATAATCTAGTCAGAAACATAAATGTGAAAACTCGGCCAAGTTCGTTTAGTGTATTCACCGAAACTGAGAGTTAAAGTACCAAGTTCCATAGCCATCCTAATCCTAATTTGTTACGTTAATTATTCAATTTGAGCCTCGCCAAGTTGTATAGGTACTCACCGTATCATAGTAGTTAGTATTGTTGGACTTGCCAAGACATATTGAACATGTTGGTTTTCGGAATTTTTCCTTCGATTATGCATAATGCCAAATTGCAATAATCGGTCATCTAGAATTGGTTTCTGCCTCAAAAACACAATAACTTAAAAATTTTGGATTCCCCCTCAATTTATAGATCTTAATAGATATGCAAAATTTCAAGTCTGGAGGTTTAATAATATCTAAGATACATAGGTGGGACCAAAAGCGTGCCCAATAAATAGTAAATATTGCGTGTGTTTGAACTTGACTGACGCTATATCACGTCTCGATATGGAATAATGTTTCTTTTTGGCATAGAAACACGACAAATACTCTCCTTGTTTGCCCTGTTGGGTAATAAATAAGGCAAGGGCAAAAATGTACTCGTATACCGGTTACGTGCGAGTTCGCTCACTGTTTATGTCGCGAGTTCTAGAATTTAGAAAGGCAATGAAAGCAATGCTTCAGACAAGCTTCATTACCATACCTAACAACCGTCGCAATACACAATTATTTGAAAACTGGGTCTTTTATAACGCAAAATACCTGTGCAACAATGCGTTGTTATTATAATTTCCGAAGCTAGTACAAAAGAAACTGAACTAAATGGAGCAAGCATTGTATTCCATATATGAAAGAACTCCCTCGATAATACTTATCAAAAGTGGTTACGATAGTGATAAGTAATTAAAAATAAAAATATTTTTAACGATTTCTACCAGAGCCACAGATTTCAAAAAGGTATTTTTTTTCTTTTGCTTGAAACCATTAGCCAGTAGCCAAAGTTTCGTAAGAGGTCGTATTAACGACAGACACGTACGTACGTACAGTAGGTACGAACGTTATTTACTTTCTCTACTCCCAAATTCCCAATACGCTAGTATTTTCTATGTATTCTGCCGGCGGGTTCGCGAACATTGTAGATACCTGAATGTAGTATTAATTAATAATCATTAGGCTTAGCCAAATGCCGGAAATTTCCTATTCCATCCAACAACGGGACGAAATAGTGTTGATGTTTCCCATTTCAATAATATCCGGGAAAGGATTACTGTTCACTAGCAAATAATTACCTAATTTAAATGTGTAAGTTTTTTCTCATGGAGCGACGAGATCGCATCCTTCGGTCGATCAATCGACCTCCTTAGCTTTAAAATGGCGTTTAACAAATTGAGAAATTGACATAAAAGAATCGACTATATCGTCATCGTCATCAGCCTATTGACACCCATTGTTGGAACACACATCTACATATATCAAGCCAGCTTAATCGTCTCTGTACGAGCCTTATAATCGATTATTTTGGCATTATACTCGTACAAGGAATGAATATGGTTCGTATTACCTAACAATTTTACGAAGAGTCATCGACTTATTATGTTTTCGCTACTTTCGCGGAGTATAATTTATGTAGGCGCGACTAATGAATCGAGACTAGAATAGTAAAAAGTTACGTAGATGCAGAATTACGCCGGAACACGATTTACTGTTTAGAAACGATTGAGTGAACCGAAGACGCTAATGTTACGATTTCTACTGTAAGGTAAGTAACAACTGTTCGTTTTTGCTTGTAGGTAAGATGTTTCTTGTTCCAACTGACATGATTCGATTTGTACAATGTACCTATATGTTAACTCTTTCAGTCTCCATGACGCACATGTCGAAGTTGCGCCGGGAGTCGCAGCGCAGAGGCTGGGCGGTAATACCGTAATTAATCAAATTAGTTCAGTCACTCGGACTTAGTTTTTTTAGGCATAACTAGTTATATTTGGAAAATTCGTTTAGTTTAATGGATAACAAAATAACACTGAAAGTTATTAATATGAAACGACCGAAAATAAATTGAAGAAACTGTTATGGAATTTGGCTAAACTTAGGCCGCAGTTTTTTTATCATCGAAGGTGTACTTGGACCTGACATATTTATGACTTTGTTAGAATTATTATGTCATATGATTACAGATTATGCAAACACTGCAGCAGCATGAGAATTCCTTTGCGATTCACCACTTTTATTATTTGGTTTAAACTTTAATTTTAGCTGCAATAAATCCGAACAATAATAGTAAATGACACAACATTCTTTGTTAAGGTTGATAAGTTTCAAATAACAGTTGCGGTCGAGTTTTATTGAATCACATGAATACGAACCGCAACACTCAAGCGTACCCAGCTGGCAGCAATAACCATACATTTATCTGCCGCAAAACCTTGGTAGGTAGAATTAAAATTGGCCGTACTTGCCGTTATGAATTCTGACACCATTTATTTCACGGAATATTATGAACCTGTCACGAAGTTTGATTTATAGCCAATGTCGTCACACGCGAAAACGGAAATAGCGCTCTTTACAAAATAATGAGTTAGACAAGCGCATTGCTATGAAGAAATAATGCATTTCAATTAATTTAAAGGATGTCAAAGAGTCATCTACGTAATTATTATATTCATCATCTGCATCATGAGCATCATCAGCCACTCTTGGACATAGACTTTCCGTAATGTGCGCGATGACAGGTCTTCAGCTTGCTGCATTCAGCATCTGCCTGCAATATCTCGCAGATCGTCATCGCACCTGGCCGGAGGGCAACTACACTGCGTTTGCCGAGTCACGGCCTCCACTGGTTTATAAGATATGGCCGTCCCACTGTCACTTCAGCTAATATCAGCTATTATATTAATTGATTTATACCTATTCATCCAAATAAATGATGTAGTAATTATCTTTCTTCTTATCTTATTTTGACATACTTATCTATAATTTGTATATCCGTAAAAGGTGTACCTTTTTGACTCATTTATGGAGGACGTGTCAAGATTAGAATCTATTTGCCTATTTTTAGGGAAAATTTATTAAGTGGCTACAAACTGACTTATTTTTTACTAAGTTTGCAACACTACCTAATCTCGTTAATATGTATACATTTAGGGCTACAATCTGGATCTAAAATTGTTATTTCAATATCTTTTTTGATGTGTTAGAAGTGAGAACTACTCTGCCATATTATTAAAACAAATGTTTTCACGCCTAACAGTTTACCCGTACTCAGATACCCCATTTGTTTGGAGAATCTGTTAATAAAACACGTTGTATAAGATTTCCAAGACCAGAATAAAACAATAAACGAAATGTATGGCACATTGTAATAATAACCATAGATCATGAATTGCAAAAGGTCACGGTGTCGCGACGTGGAGAAGAAAGTCCATGGCCGTCGCACCGCGTAAGGTCAAACGCGGAAACCTGACACGCAGTTTCCATTTATGGAACCAAACATGACGACACACAAACAACATAATATGTATTACATAAACAGCTAAAAACACAGCCTTACAGATCGTTTCTAGTACATATGTATGTATAAGTAGGAGTAATATATTAAAGTATGATTGAGAAATTACATAATGTCTATATTATTCAGATATTATAATATTATATATTATTAATATAATAATAATAATTAATAATATAATATTAATATAATTTATATAAATATATATAAAATAATAATATATAATATATATATATATTTATATTTTATTTATATAATTATTAATTTATTATTAATATAATAATCGTTTATAATATTCATTATTCTCTAAAAAATTCCGAATACACCATATCTATTACACGTCCAAATGTCCTATAATCTATACTAACATTATAAAGAGGAAAGGTTTGAGCGTCCTCAGAATCAGTAAAAGATTTACCTTAGTTTAATAATTATCCTTGTAATAAAAAACTGCACTTACTTGACATCGTCGATTTTCGGGTACGCGCAAATCCTCAGTGTCTTCGTATTTGATCCGACAGCGTACAGTTTTCCATTTGGATGGAATTCTGCGCATCGGACTGCCTGCAGGTCTTCGAGCACCGTGACGGGCTTGAAGGTAGGCCTGGAGCCGTTGACTTCTGCTTCAGGCCCTATACCGCTGACGGCCGATGGTACTAATGGATGTCCACCGTTTCTGTTCTGTGCCTAATAAACAAATAAAACAATATATTAATAAATCCCTATATCATACAGATGACATAAATGGTGAATGGAATGGTGAAATTTAGGTTCAGAATAGTATCTACTATAAGAGATAGGATTTTTTTTCAAAATCATCGGCCATATATTAGTATTCTGTTGCTATCTCTACTTCATAAAATGATAGTATCATTAATTTAATGAATCATAGAAAACGTTGAGATTGTAGAACTGACCAAACTACACCTATATATTGGAAATCGGTGAGTTTTGTATAGGTAGGATCGGGTAGGATCTATTTATTTTGACTTTCAGTATCACCTCCTACAAAAACCAGTGTAATACTGTATGTATCTGTCAGCACTAAAAATGAATCCATCTTTTCTTATTGAAGTTTTCATCGCTCGAAATAAAAAGGATGCCATCATCTTAGTGCTAAAATTAGTTAGGTTTTGTGCCATACGAATTGACGTCATATTATTATGAAATTATTTTGACGCATTGACTTTAAATTTCTATATAGCGATAATTTGAAATTGTTTGGTCTGTAGCCCAAGTATGATTAATCTGATCACTAGGGTTGCTTTATCTTTACACAAGCTAATGAAAAAAGAAAAACCCCGATGTCAATTTTATCCCAAACCATCATAACATAATTGCTAGACCGATTTTCTTGGAACGATGAAAACTATCGATGAAGTCGGCTGTCAAGACAAACAAAAATCAAATCGTTTCATCCATTTGGTAACGATACCATAATAGATAGACAGATAGTAAACGTAAGCAATGCCGCACTCCTACCAGCGAGATAAATAATAAATAATGCTGGACAATTCACACAGCATTACCTAGCCTCAAACTAAGCAGAGCTTGTGTTAAGGGTACTAGATGACCGATATACATAATACAATACATTACATAGATAAATAAATATTTTTATAATTTTTTAACTCAGTTCATTTACAATTATTTTAAATTACTTGACACTGGCAGAAAAGTGTCCAACTAGACACAATTGCCATTAAAAAAGAATCATCTTCATATTTTTTTTTTTCTTTTTTATTGCTAGCGAAATAACTTACGAGCTTAAATCTGAGAAGCGTTTGAGTTAACCGTATTTTCCTTAAAGAAGCAGTATTCAGTAACAAAGAAAAAACGTTATATCAATAATATTTAAAATGTCACATGAGGTCTGAATACTACATGGAGACACAGTTTGTAACTACATACAAAGTGTGTCTCCATGTAGTATTCAGAAAACAATGTATAGAAGGACAATTATCCTTCTTTGCAGTCGTAATAAAACAAATGCCATAGTTGATTGGGAAGATTTACAAAAGAAAGTTTTTTACACAAACATAAGCGATCTTCGTAAGCCCTGCCAACATTTTTCAGATTCCCTATTTATTAAAAGTAGTACCTACAAGCATTACCGATTTTCAAACTAAATTTCATGAATAAATGGAAACAATATAAACCCATTTAAATAATTTACTCCATTTTGTCTACAAATACCTCTTTCATCGTCCTTTCTACAACCAATAACAAATTCTAAACAAAAGTGCGTAAATTGTAATCGTAAATCTCAGAAGAAGTCATTGTCCATTACACTTTTGGAGCCCTTTTTAAGGGCGAAACTACTTATTTCATGTACGTATTGCTTTTTTATTTCTACGGAGATTAAGGGAATTTCAGGAAGAAATTACTTGATGTGGTAACTGTATTATTATCTATGCTTTATCTATACTTATCGAAACCAAGTATTTCGGAATTGATTATGAAGAACAAATAAAACGAAAGCCAGCTGAACTTAGGAGTAAAGTAGTAAGTACTTGAAAGTCTATCGTGGCTAATTTTTGGCTGTGAGCAACAGCATTTTAGCCCTTGATAGACTAGCTGGAATTAATATCGATACCGAAAGTCAAGGCCTTTATATAGCGCTGACAGCAAGGTATGCACTGGAGACCAAGCTTCAAAGCCGATACCGTAGTAACCTTAGATTGAGGCTAACATAGCGTGGCCAGCAGTGCAGTGTGGACCAAGCCTTGTATAGTGTTTTATTGCTACTCAAACAATGCGTGTAATATAATTATAAATTGGCTTGTTTTAAAAAGTATAAACCGAATTCCTAAATAATGAAAATAGTTTTGAAAGACGTTTTAAGCCCGCAACATTTCAAATTTTCGATCGCAAGTTATAATTTTTTCATGTGGCGACCTCTAGTTAAAATTTGTTTGTATTTTAGTTTAATGTGATGATTGATGGATGATACATGGATGAAACGATGAAGTCGACCTGTTGTTTACGCCCGTTGCATAGAAACCATTTGTTACCAGTAACGTGAAAATTATTTATGAATCTGTTTTAATCACGTTTAACGGCACACATACCTCGAGGATCGAGCTTATATGGGACCACTTCAAAATTAAACTATAAACAACAACGAAAAATTTGAAATATTTGAAGAATTTCAAAATATCACTAAAATTGTTGTAAGAAATCGTGATTTTTTAAAAGAACTATGTTGTTTTTTAAGCTCTAGGACCAGGAGGGACCATTTCGGGACGACGGACCTTCCCTATACAATAAAGAAATAATTTTTGAAATTGATCATCAAAATATATGTAGATATCGACGGACGGTGTATGATAAAAACAGAAGCCTTCTGATCCGATCTAAAACTAAAATATCATGTAAAACCATGTTAGTTCAAGAATTTGTTCCTGAAACAAAACTATAGCAAAACCAACAATGGAAATTCCGCAATAACGACAGTACAAGCAAGGCCTACTTTTCTCTAAGGTTTTCAAAATAAAGACATTACGAGCGTTTTAGAGTAAAAACCATAAATAAAATCTATGAATATTGGCGCTCATGGTTTTAATATTCAAATCGCAATTACTTAGGACATTTATTACAAATTAAGACGATCAATACAAGCCGTAAAAACTATATATATAGAACTTGAATATCTATCCATAGTAGATTCATGACAGTGATTGTGCTGCCTTGAGTGGCCACTTTTCAAATTTATCGGGCGAACAAGTTGAGTTTATTAAAATGCAAGTTTGCGGCTATAATCTAATCTTTATTCAATATATTTCAGCTTGAATTGAAAGTTGTCAAGGTTTCTAAACGGAGACGAGATATAAAATCTTGTCCGCAGATGTAAATTTAGACTTAAAAATAAAGAAACTCGTCACTTAATTAGAGAATATTCCAAATTTCGTGACGCCTAAATCTGATTTGTTCAGTTTAATTAAATTCTGATTTAAATACGCAGCATGCGATTTACTCAGAGTAATTGAAAAATATTAGTTTTTTTTTTTTTTTATTGAGAACTTCTTAATTAAAAGGAAGACCATGAAATTATGTTCCTGGTCATTTTAAACTGTTATTTAAGCTTTGGTTTTGCTATGTTTTTTTTGCCGTCTACACGATCGTTTTAATAAAAACATAACAGTTTGTTATGTTTTTAACACGATCGTGTAGAAAATCATCGAGTGCTACTTCATTACTTATGCAAGAGAGTTTCACTTACATAACATCCATAAGTGTTAACAGTTTCTACAACGGAATAAGAATTTAAAGAACTTTGGGTGATAGAACTTCGTCTACTTTGAAGTTAAAACCAGTTTTATTAGCTAAGCCACATTGATAGATTTGGGCTAGATGGTATTGTGTGGATTGTCCAGCAATATTTTTTTATAGTTCGATGGATTTAAACAGAATACGCCACGTAATAAACAGATGCCAAGTTTAGAAGATCATACGAAATCAGGGCTATCAATTCGAATTAAATGGACACACTCCTGCATCATAAAAGTTAATTGTTAGTGTATAAATGTTAATATTTTGTATAGTAAAGTTAACGAAATTCGATTATTCTGCCACAGGGCAAAGCGAGTACATAGAAACTATAATTTAAAAGTTAGACAATAATGGTTGTTTAACAGGTATGTGAAGTAAACATCCGTTACATTACATACAGGACGGCCTGTTGCGGTTCAGCGGAGCCGAACGAGCACTGGCGATCCAATCAAGTACTTAACTCAAGTAGCGCTAGCTCCGTAACTATTACCAATTCCTACTACAATTTTAACAAGTTACAACGTAAAAATTATTCGCATGCGCATTTTAATAAAATTCGCTTAGCTTGCAAATTTGAAGTAAAGACGAAAGTATGCATATATGCATTTGAGTATGCAGTTTGTTTGCAAACTGCTTGGGTGTAAATATTCGTTCAGAGTGTTTGCGCAACATCGTATAATCAACGCGCTTTATCACAGTCATCTCTACAAGTCGGTCGTCACGATAGAAAGTTAACTCAATTACCTGGAAGGCGGAGATCCGTTTGGGTGGCAGCAACTGCGGCGCTCTATCCACTAAGTTTTCCATAGAATGGCGAGTAAAATATTCTTGTTTTTGAATGGAAGAGTTAGTTTTGTACGAAGTGCGGTTGAACTTGGTAGCCGGGGCGACGATGCGATTTCCATTTTCATCATCGTCTTCCCATTCTGTGACAATTTCTGTGCGGACATCTTCTAGGGAGCGAGAGCGACTGCAAGGGCAGGCGGGTGAAGGCGATGTCGAGGGATTGGGGTTTCGCAACTGTCGCGGCCGGTCTCGCGAATAAAGGTCCGCGTGCCCGCTCGGCGTCGGCGCACCTGCCGACCGATAGCTCGGCGCCAGAAAATAGTAGTCCCGGGATTTGTTGCTATAAGCACTCATCCCTGAAAAATCAGAGTACGTCGACCCTTTAGACGATGCTGTTTTAAAATTTCTCAGGTCCATTGAATCCGGCGGTCGAAAATAAAAATGGGATTGCGTCAGGCGTGAGAGCGGCGGCCACGGTCTGTACGGCTCTTCAAGGTAGTGTGCCGGTTTAGACTTCATATCGATATTGCTGCGATGCGAGGAGCATCCGAGCGCGGCGTTAGCGGTTCCGTGCGGATGTAGTCGAGGGAACCGCGCTACTGGTGCACCGCCAACTGGCATCGGCGCTGGCGGCGGCCCACCTCGCCGCGCCGTACACACTCGCGCAAGTTAGACAGAGATGAACACAGAGAGAAAGGCGCGCTGCGTTAGGCTCCATCTATTTGATACCAACACAAGTGAAAGGGGTAGCCCGTGCGCGGTCAACGCATTCTGCTTACTAGCATATTGCTCATTTCTTGCAATAGGCTATCCGGTTTTGATTGTAAAAGGCCCCAGTCATAAAACGGTAACTTTATTGCCGAGTG
Source organism: Eupithecia abbreviata (assembly GCA_943735965.1). NCBI lineage: Eukaryota > Metazoa > Arthropoda > Insecta > Lepidoptera > Geometridae > Eupithecia > Eupithecia abbreviata. The sequence goes on from OX030973.1 coordinate 12,156,334, forward strand.
TGTTGTCACTTTTATAAATTGTAAACATCGCACAAGAAAACGCTTTACTATCGTCACAGTTTTGATGTTCAAACTTAGATTAATCGACTTTCATCAGTCGTTTGCAAATGTTCACCAAACTCATTACGTACTACATTATTATTACTACTAAACAGAAAACCTTAGTATCATCATCAACTTCATGAATTTCTGGTGTTACTACAAGGAATTCCACGCACTTCAAACGATAAGAATACATATTGGGTAATTGTGCCACTAATAGACGATTTCACGAAATGGTTTTACTAGGTGTACAATTGATGCAGATTAGAAGTCCCAAACGAATTAGGCAGGTACTTTGTTGGTCTTAAATGATGTGATGTCTTGTATGTGTGAATGCGTCTACGGCTTGTTAGGGTTCCTATGCCAAATGGCAAAACAAAACTACCACCATTTGTACAAGCTGACATAATGTTTATTTATGTACCTTTATTTTAGGACGTTTATTTAGATTAGTGAAAGGAAATTTTGAATAAAATATATCCCTCATTTATGCACCATAAAAACGTATATATGAAATATTAAATGATGGTCGATTGACATATACTTGGTGCTAGATGATGCTCATCTAGCACCAAGTATTAAAATGTGTGAGTAATTAAAATGGAACAAAAAAATCAATTGATTTTGCTACGGAACCCACTAATCTGCATCTGCAACTCACTATGCGTTGTCCGACGCTCCTTGCCGATTACATTTATGTAATCTTCTAAAAACTGGTCGTTTATTAATACCAAGTTTCTTATGACCGTGTTGTGTTTTTGAGCGCATGGTTTAGGAAATAGCTTTATTAGTAACTTTCATGCAACTTCCGCTTATTTTTTTTTTTCAAGTCTTGTCATCTTTCTTTTCAGTAGGTAAAAAAGTAACTAGTTATTGTAAATTTTCTTTTTTGGAACTCTAATCTCGGTGGAGGGCGTTGTCATCTGCGTCACAGTTTGTAGACTTCTGCAGATGACATTTTATACATTTTTGACTATAATGTAAAAGCCTTGTTTTTTTTCCATAATAAACGATTTATGTATTGTATTTATTTATTTAACGTCACATCAAACCAACCCACAGTAGGTCATTTTTGTCGTCATACTTTATTAACGGCGTAATACCGACATCTCATTATCCTTTGTGGGAAGGGTTATGCGCAGTTTATCGGCAATGATAACCAACTACAATCCCATAATTCATACTAATAATGCTCAGGCAAGCACCTACGCAAGTCAAGAAATAACGTAGGAAAATTCAAACATTTAATTAGTCACCATATTTGTAACGAAGAATTCAAGGCCGTTCCATATACAGTTCTATAATAATAAACAACTTTGTGTCATGAAGAAACTCATCATAATCTTAATTTCAACCTACGCTTGATATACAAGGTTTGTATGTATAATTACCTAATGTTAACAATAAACAACATAGACGGCTTCCTTGCAGGGAACTAAGGCAAAAAGGGAAATCTATAAACTACCCATCGAGAGATGTAGCATCAGATAGTGGAGTGCTAATTTTAGGCGTCTAGATTAGGACGTGGATTAGAAAAGAAATAATATTGCACTTTTTGTAACGGGTGGCAATACTAGCACTCCACAGCAAATAGCATTGCTAACGAGTACTTTATTCCATCATAGAATACCAACCCTTAGGGCGCGTTCCATTATGTCGTAAAGATAATTTATTGCTACTATCGTCGTTAGCTGTTCCCAATGTTGACAATTGCCTTGATCGTCAGGACAATAAAAATTGTGGTGGACGATAGGGTCGACAGTTAATTATACCGTGCTATATGGGAACACCTCTCCATTTAAATATACAAGCCACGAGTCTTTAAACTGCACGACGATCTGTCGTCATGATATAACGCGCCCTTACTACTGTAGTAAGAGCGATAGCCGCAAAATGGTACTTCACACAATGAATTCGGAGCATGACAGCTGAAAAGCTGAGAAATTGGTGTATATTGTGTCCTGAACAATACGAGTAGTCATGTAGTTCCTGAAAGTTGTTAAATGCTATCGGGATGTTTTCGCAAGTGATATTTTCGAATAAATACGCTTGAAATATTCACAGAATATTTATTAAATATTCTTTGAATATTTCAAGCGTCTTTTACCGTTCAAATACATCATCAGTGATAATTTCAATTGTCTAACTATCACGGTTCATAAGATACAGCCGGTCTGTCAGTCTGTCAGTCCGTCCGTCTGTCCGTCTGTCAGCTGGTTCAACTTTTATCTCCTGAACCGTAGCTAGCAAGCTAGACAGGTGACATTTTTCAGAGAATATATTATACACAATCTTGTGTTTTTCTAGCCGCTATAATAACAAATAAAATAAATATTCAAATTAAAGGGAAATAGTAGAATTAAAAAAATATTATTAAGGGGGCAACGTCCATACCTTGTTGAATACCGATCAATTAAATTAAGCGACGACGACGACGAGCGCCAGCGGTCATTCTTTGAATGAGTGTCATGTTGGCCTTTTGCTTGTTTTATCGAATTTTCAGAAAAATCGGTTTCTTTAGAGAAATCTTTTTGTACTATGGTGTTGAACGCTCTGTGCAGGTTTACTCGCTCTGTGTGCGATTAAACCCACTCTTGGCCGATTTTATTTTTATTAAGGATGCTTTTCGGGCTGCCCGATTCAGCAGCGCCTCCGGCATGTTTGCCGACAATAACGTCTTCGCCTACCTGAGGAAGTAGTCAGTGCGACACTTTTAGCATTCCCTAACGTCACGAACCCCCACTCACAAAGTAGGACGCGCTTTATTTTTGTTATCTTTTGTTTGATCGTCAAAATTAAAAAGACATGTTCAATATCTTCTGATAATCTTAATGACGGACTAAATAGAATAATGTTTTTTGTACCTAAGACTCTACCCTAATTGTTCATAAATGTTACGTCATAGGCGGGTTCACTCTACATGGTCAGATAAGATGTAGTGTAGCGCGACGTGTTCTTTGTGACCTACCTATACTGCCTTATATGGGTACGACACCGTTTCACTGCCACCAGTCTCGACTAAATCATGACAATATTAACTTAGAACTATAGCACAAAGCTGCAATATTAGCATAGCTATTTTAACTGCGCGGAACAGTTTTGTTTGTTTTGAAGAACATGTCACAAGTTTCTGATCGATCGGATAAATAATAATGTAGTTATACTGTATAACGTCGATTCGATTAACGACTAAATGCCCTATGTATAATTAGTTGTACCATTAGGTAAACGTAAACATAATGGTAACGAACCTACATTAATAAATAGCCTGATAAAATTTAAAATCAAAACTTCAGTGACCATGAGCAAAGAAAATTTTTAAGAAAATCTTTGGCTGACGGAATCTTATTTCAATTTCATTCATATGAAACTCCAAATAAACGTACTTATAATTCAAAAATCGTGTCACCGATATGCGTTATGCAAAAATATTTACGTTGAAAATCCTCGGCAATTGAATAACAAAGTAAACATTGACTCAATTTACCGATATACGTATAGCGTCCGTATGAATCATGCGTTGTTACATACAGTGGCTTTGAAAAACAATCAATTTAAGTCTATTGGCTGATTAACAATCATCAAGAAAGACTAGAGTTTCATTCATTAAGATTCATCAATGCAATCCTTGTGTTCGCAGTTAAAAATAAATGTACTTGAATGGACCAATTAAATTAATATTTTTTACTTGTGTATTCTTGCCATTACATCCACGAAAGATGGTTTATTTAGTAGAGTTTACGATCAGTCCGATGACGCAGATTTTAAGAAAAATAGCGTTGGCGTTTTACTTTAATAGGGAGTAAATGTACTCAAAAAGAAAACAACATTTGAAATATTTATTACCTTGTGATGTCCAAGTGAAAGTCTTTCATCGGATGTGTATGCTGAATAATTTTTCTCAGGATCCCAACATGGTTGCCAGAAATCCAAAGAATCCGTTGAAGACTTTTTAGTGTCAATAGAACTCTTCCTTGAAAGTGAATTCGTAGAGCCGATGTAGGAGTCTTTGGAGTTCTTTCGCGTCATCGACGAGCCTAATGTATCATCGGAACTTTTTCTAGACAATGAGTTCGTCGAGCCGACATAATCTCTTTTCATTTCTCTAACACCGACACTGGCGGTGGAGTCTCGTCTGTAATTGACAATATTTGACCGGCTTAGATTCGGAAAGGATCCCATTGAGTGCCTTTTGCTGGTATATTTATGAGTGGGGCTTGGAGTGTCTCGCCGGAGCGTGGTCGAGGGGCTGATCCGGTCGCGCCGCAGGAGACTGGGAAATGTCGATGGATGTTCCATTTCGCGGGCAGGCGATGGCGAGAATCGGCCAGAGTCCCGGCGTCTGTTTCATCACAAATTATAGTTAAACGAGACCATTTAATCCCTGTAGACAAAATCGCCCAAGACAAAACATTTAGGTAGAGAATACTGGTTTTACGCCATTCAAAAGAGTAACTTTACTGACTTCAAGCCCGCTCGTTATAAAACTATAAAACCTTATAAAAATAATTACGAAATTTATGGTAGAAGATAGATTTAATATGTTGAGCTATTTTATTGCTTTAATATTGTCAATATTGTACGGCAGCAAACAAAACAAACCTGCAAATGAGGCCGTTTGTAGGTGAAGTCGCATCTCTACCGAATCCCGGCGTGGATTCTCTGCTATGAAGATAGAGCGAGGAGCGGTACCGAGAGCTGCATCGACCGTGAACGTCGCAACGCGGATCGTGTTCAATGGTGCAGCTGACGAGCGGCGATCGGCGACCCTCCCCATCAAGGCTCATATTTCCAAACATAGAGTCCAGCTGACGCATCGCCAGCGCTTTCTTCACCGCAGTCATCTTCCAATATCAACACTTTTACAGCGACACAAATTCTAAGCACAACTTTAGTCAGGATGATAAAAAGGAAGCTCGTTTATTCGAAACGAAGTATGCGTAAGATAAGACGTGACATGTATGTCCTCTAAGTATGCTTCGACGCGACTGGTCTTTACGGATCGGCATTGTGCGCAGAGCGCTTATTGGTGACTCAGAGGTATGCGCGCGAGCAACAAGACTTCGATTATCAACATGTAACTACATATAAATAAAGGTGACAACGAGGTAAATAATGGACCAGCGGTATAAATACAGAGAATCATCAATTATAAACAATGACTGATTGAATGTAGGCGTCTCGAAGGTCATTTCAGTTTTACTTAAGTAAAACTACATATTGTGTTTTATGTGTATTATTGTGTATTTGACCGCACCACATTAAATAGAGGAATAATAAATCGCACCATCTAAATTCGTAATATTTATAATCTGTTAACTATCTATATCATGATGAGGTAAATGCAAGAATTACTCAACTTATTATTTCGCCTGGGATAATTTCGAGCGAATATATTAGGAACGAGGGTGCTATTAAAAAGGATGGCTTTTTGTATTATTCATTTTTTTAAATAAACTTTTGCAGGATGACTTGACGACAAAGTTTTGTACTTTTAACTATAAATATTTTGTTTTACTTATTTACCGTTATAAAGACTTCATAGAAATGACACTGCGAAAATTTGAACTATCTACCTAATACAGTTCAAGAGATATTTGTCGATGTTTTTATATTTAACTAGCTGTACCCGCGGTTTTTTCCCGTGCTAAATTCTAATTTCCCATTTTCAGGACTTAAAGGAGCCTATGTTACTTCACGTCCTTTCAACTGTTGTTTTTCCAAAAATCAAGCTTCGTTAGGACGTGAAGGAAGGGCTAATTTTCGTAACAAAAAATAAGAATATTCCCGTAAATCTGCTATGGGAATTTGATGTTTTATCAGGACCAGAAGTAGCCTATGTTACTCTCCATTTTTTTAACTAACTTTATGCTAAAAATCAAGTCGATTGGTTGCTTATTTAGGGCGCGAAGGAAGGACATACATACTTTTACATTTATAATATAAGTTAGGATTAAGATTTCGTATAAAAATACAAATATTCCCGATGGCAAAGTTATGAACAAGTTACGCAACATTATCAAGAAAAAGATTACTCCATGTTCGGGGAAGCTTGAAGTGGTTCAATGGACAGCTATGAAGACAACGATGCGAGGAGAAGTAGATAAAACCTTATATTGATTGTATTCTGTGAAGCATCCTACCGTAACACGAATTATACCTTCTTAATTTTATTTAAATTTGTATTTTCTTTTTATTTACATTGGGCATTGTTTTAATTAGTTTTAGTTTGTATACGAATTGCCACCTGCTTCCTTTGTAATGTTTTTATTTTTAGTTTCTTTGAAATAAGTTGCTAATTGTTATGCATTGTTAGAGAGCTAAGAAAAGCTTAAGCTTTTCTTAGCTCTCTTAAGCTTTTGTTTTTAAGGCATTTTAGTGGAAAAAATCTCAATGAATAATGAAATAATATCGTTTTTCATCTCGCATTTTTAGATTTGCAGCGATAATGTTTTGTGTTTATTCGTTTTTATAAATCAGAAGAAAAAAATAGATTTAAATCGATAGGTTTTTTTTTCAAATAACTTTTTTATGTTGCACATATAAGTCAATTTAAAAAAAAAATGATAGCTTAAAAATGGTTCACTTTTGCATGATGCACATGGGGGTGAAAATTATCGCAAATAGTCACCCCTATCACCTCCTAACGGGAATACGTCGAATTAAAATAGTTCGTATTAATTAATTACCAATAACCCTGTATGTAAGCCAATTTCTAGGCAAGGAAATTTACATTTTAATGTATTCAAACGTTGATATCAGGAACCCAGTTGAAAGGCTCTTTGGTGTAACAAATAGCGCGATTGTATCTTGGCTTGGAGTTACGGGGTTCAGTAAGGTATAAGTAAAGTAAAAAATCATTTATTTCTTTAGGCTTACAAAATAAGCACTTAGACAAGTCATATTTTATATATAAATTATTATCAAATAAAATTATTTTACTGTTCACTTCAATTTTTTGTCCACTAGTGGAAGAAGTGAAAAGAAACCACTAGCATGTTCATCTCTTATATGTCTAATACATGGTTATTTGCCTTTTTTTAGGCCACGTTATTCGAAATCATGCAATCTTAGATTCAGTTTTAAACCATCAAATATCCTTTGTTTTGATCGGAAAAAAATATATGTTGTAGTTGGATATATACTATAGAGCATTCTACGGTTCAAAACACGATAAAAAATCTCGAAAAAAGGTTACTTTTTATTTGGTTTCTTGTTGTACTTCAAGTGTATAAACGTTGTACTCTCAAAAAATATGCCAGAAAATAGGCAACGAAGTTTAGAAGGGCATTCTCCGGTTAGTTTTTCTCAAAACAATTTTATATTTTTTTAAAACGAATAATTATAGAATATAAGTACTCCACGCTCAAGCGGCCTGCTTCAGTATCAGTAGCCCGCCGGGCCTTGTTGAGGTAGGACCTGTGTCGCTCTTGCCGGCTCCCAGTACCCCCCGTGAATCGATCGATTTACCGTTTAAGAAAGAATTTAAAAATGGCAAATAAAAAAAAAGTATCCAGACGAAAACTACGGAATCTTAAAATAGAAATAAGGTTATATTATATTACATATACTTATTTACTATCAACTACCTAAAACAGTCAACAAAAGGAGGGAAGCGTACAGACATAACAGTAGCGCAACTGTATGATCATTTTTGTTCAGTACATTTTTAACTTTGCATGTAGTGTTATGTCTTATGGCATACTGCTGTGCGGGAACGCTGCAGATATTAACAGGATCAGATCCGGCATTGAACCTGTTGATCACTGAGACATCTCTGAATATGTGCTTGCTATCTGCCATGCCATGTCTAAGTGGACACGGCTTACAGGGTAAACCGAAGTTTACTCTGTAAAACGATAAATGTGTTATTTTATTAAGAAACTATAAAACTAATTAAAATTCTTGATTTTATTTGAATAAAATTATGCTGCAATCAGACCAAACCCTAGCTGCTCTTGTGTGTGTTGAATTGATATTGTATTATTTTCAATAAATGTTAAAAAATTATTCAAATATTTACCGCTAAAAATATTAATTTTATCGAATAGTAAAATTAAACGAATAGTGCAAACACTATTTGTGACATCGCCCGCCTCTAACTGTCTTCTACATTTTAAACAAAGTAATTTGTGTTATTTAATAAAGGAATTTTATTTTTATTACTATTACTTTTATTTATTTACTATTTATCTAATAACTACAAACCTTAAAACAAAATTGGTCTTTTTTTTGAAAAATCTATGTAATCTTACTTAAACTTGTTTTCATAATTTATAATTAATAAATTCGCATTTAGGGACTGCTACATTGGAGTTAAACTACTGTTACAATATTACTGTGCACGACAGCGTGGCGCGAGCGGCGCGGCGCGAGGTCAGCGAGTTCATTTGAAGTTTGTATTCGCGCGACTTGCCACGCGGGGAGGGAAGTATCGTTAAATGCCTACTGCGCTCAAATATCCTGGCCTTAAGTCTAAATATAATATGAGGCATGTCCCGGAGTATTTAGGGCGTCCGTCCCCGTTGGAGACCTGTGCAATACTGGGGTGGTTCTCCTCTCATCATTGAATTTGCAGTATGTTGAATATATGAATGCTACTAATTCAACTTTTTGCAAATTTAACATTATGAGAATAAAACATTCTGTTCCTAAAGGGAACTTATTACAAAAATCGACAGTATTGAGTTGTGAGATTATTTTATTCGTTTGAGTGCTGTCAAATGTAAGTTGCGGTAATAAAACCAAATTAGCCGTAAGTCAACGTACAGGTTTGAGATCATCTCAAATCCTGCCTAGGATTTGAGATGATCTCAAATCGAACGAGCTTATTTTTTATAATTGATGTTTCGGTATACGGTTTTCAAGTTTAAGAACATCTCAGACAACTGAGACGGTTTAACAAAACGTGTAGATAAGAATAGGGTTGAAAATCAAATACGATCTACGTGGGGATCCAGCAGTCATCGTAAACCCCATTCTTTTTCCACACTTCTTTTATCTATAACGTTTGATTTTGTCTTTGTTTTGATTGAGTCAGTGTCAGAGTCAAGAAGTACGAAAACAAAATATGATCGGTTTCGCTTCTTTCTCGTGGGTCCGTTCAGATAGGGCCCAAGGAGTCTACCAAATTATTTTCTTCAATAAGTCATCGTGTCAACGTGTCATCTACACAGAATGACACGTTTTGGTATTATACCTAGATAGAACTAGAGACGAAGGGACGCATATCAAAAGCGTCATCATCATCATCATCATCATCATCAGCCTATATTAGTCCACTGCTGGACATAGGCCTCCCCCAATGAGCGCCATAGCGCCCTGTCTTCGGCTTGACGCATCCAGCATCTACCTGCAGTCTTTCGCAGGTCGTCATCCCACCTGGTCGGAGGGCGTCCTACACTACGTTTACCGAGTCGTGGTCTCCACTCAAGAACACGTTTGCCCCAGCGGCCGTCGGTTCTTCGCGAGATATGGCCGGCCCACTGCCACTTCAGCTTGCTAATTCTCAGAGCTATGTCGATAACTTTAGTTCTCTGTCGGATGTATTCGTTGCGAATCCTATCCTTCAGAGATAGTCCGAGCATAGCTCTTTCCATAGCTCGCTGAGCGACTTTGAACTGGTGGACCAGCCCTATCGTGAGTGTCCACGTCTCAGCTCCGTAGGTCATTCATAACGGGTAGGACGCACTGGTTGAAAACTTTCGTTTTCAAGCATTGCGGTATGGATGAAGAGAAGACTCGACGTAGTTTCACAAACGCTGCCCAGCCCAGCTGGATCCTCCTTTTGGCCTCCTTCTCGAAATTGTTTTTACCTAACTGCAGAATCTGCCCGAGGTATGTGTATTCGGAAACGATTTCGAGAAAGTGACCATGTACGACCACCGGCCTTGGATCAATGTGTCCATTGATCATGACTTTGGTTTTATCCAAATTCATGCCAAGACCGATGCATCGGGAGGCTGAAGCTAGGCCGTCCAGCATCTGGTTCAGCTCCTCTAGCGAATCCGCCAATAGGACTATGTCATCAGCGAATCGTAGGTGTGAGATGTAGTTGCCGTTTATGTTTATGCCCTTACCTTTCCAGTCCAGAGTCTTAAACAAATCTTCCAACGTGCTTGTGAACAGTTTCGGGGATATGACATCCCCCTGTTTCACTCCTCTGCGCAGTTGGATAGGTTTAGACTGCTGGCCCTGTACTTGGACACTCATAGTAGCGGCTTCGTAGAGACATCTCAGAACCTCGATATAACGATAGTCCACTTGGCATCGCTGTAAGGATTCCAGAACAGCCCAGGTCTCGACAGAGTCAAAGGCCTTCTCATAGTCCACAAAAGCCAGACACAGGGGCTGATTATACTCTTCGGACTTCTGTATAATCTGCCTCACTGTGTGTATGTGGTGTATGGTGCCATATCCACCGCGAAATCCGGCCTGTTCTGGTGGCTGAAACTCGTCGAGTCTCCTAGCGAGACGGTTCGTGACTACTCGTGAGAACAGCTTATAGACGTGGCTCAAGAGTGAAATGGGTCTGTAGTTTTTAAGAAGGGTTTTATCGCCCTTCTTAAAAAAGAGCACCACCAAACTCCCGCTCCACGCCTTTGGAGTTCTCCCACTGTTAAGAACGGCGTTGAAGAGGTTCTGTAGCTCCTGTATAACAGGAGCTCCTCCAGCTTTCAAGAGCTCGGATGTTATACCGTCTTCACCAGGGGCTTTTCCATTTTTAAGCTGCCTTAGAGCTAACACGATCTCGTCTTGACTGATGTCAGGTAGTTCGTCGGTGTAGTGGCGTGTCAGGGTGGCTCTGGAATCATGGTTGACTCGTCGGGAACGAGGGGCATGAGCAGCGTATAGACGGCCATAGAAATCCTCTATCTCGGCTGAGATCTCTGGCTTCGACAATACGGTCCTTCCGTCGTGCGTTTTAAGCTTTGTCAGGTGGCTCCTGCCAAGCTGCTGAGTGAATACTTTGGACCCCCGGTTTCGCTCTATCGCCTCTTCAATGAGGCGCGTGTTGGAGCTCCGGAGATCGTGCCGTACCATCTTCGCAATTTGCTTGTTCAGGTCTGACCTCTCTGACAAAGTCGCTTGGGTGGTCTCCCGTCTTTTTGTCATCAGCCCAAGAGTCTCATCCGAGAGTTTGGACTTCTTGCCAGTACGCTGCTTTCGACAGAATTTAATGCCCTCGTCCCTCAACGTTTCAATCAGATTGTGTAGGGTCTCGTCAGCGTCATCAGTTGGTTCCAAGGCAACAAATCGATCCCCGAGAAGCTGCTGAAACTTCTCGGTGCCCGCCATGATTTGGATTAGGTCAGGTCGGAGCGTGGACTTCATCAGACGGTTTCTTTCAAGCTTAATGTTGATATTCAGAGAGCCTCGAAGGAATCGGTGATCAGATCCGGTATTGAACCTGTTGATCACTGAGACATCTCTGAATATGTGCTTGCTATCCGTCATGATGAAGTCGATCTCATTTTTAGTCACAGTGTCGGGGCTTTGCCATGTCCACTTCCTTTGAGGCTGTTTCTTAAAGAAGGAGTTCATTAAGAACAGCCCCTCTTTCTCAAGGAAATTGACAAGCATTTGCCCCCTGTGATTTCTAACTCCATAACCATGCGGGCCTAATCGGGATTCGTTGCCAGTCTGGATTCCCACCTTGCCGTTAAAGTCCCCCATAACAACGTTGAAGTGGGCCTTAGTGGTGTTGTGTAAGGCTTTGGATATGTCTTCGTACATATCCTCCACTTCATCATCCGAGTGTGCCGAGGTCGGTGCGTAGACCTGGATGACCTTCATGCTGTACCGTTTGGACAGCCGAAGGATCAGGTACGCTACCCTGGTCGACACACTGGAGATTTCTTGGACGTTGTTAGAGAGGGCCTTATTGACGAGGAAACCTACGCCACCCTGGGATGTTTTATCACCCTCGCGAAAGTAGAGAAGATGGCCTGAGTCAAAAGCGTCAAGTATGAAATTATTATAAATTATTTATTTCTCCGTGCAAATAGCACCGCACGCATTATCTGGAACTTAATTAATCTCGTCTAAAATCGACGATACCATTGTCATAGTGACGCGATTGTAAGACATTTTTTTCAGTAGTAGGTACAGGTGTTTATTTGTTATATCACATAGCCTAATCTTGTTGGTCCGACCCACAGTTTCTAGCCCCAGCAGACGGGTTTACCACCTATAAAGTGTTTGCAGCTGTGACCTTACTAGCCTTAATAAACCCCACAGGACTTAAATCTTCAATTGTTAAAAGTATTCAAAAACTAACGAATCGCAATAATGACAGTATTATACAAATAAAACATACAAAATCAAATATCAAAAGGAAACATCCTCGAATTCTTCGTACAAATATAAAAAACTTGTCTTTTTCCAGCCATGGCGAAAAAACACACTTTGTTTTCAAACACCAAAAAATGCGTCTGATTTTCAACGTTACTGCCAAAATAAAGTTTTAATAATGTACTTTTAAACATGAATGTTATAATATCCATGTCAACATACAAAAAAACACAATGTTAATATAATTTTCTGGGCCTTTTAAGGCCGGACGCTTTATCTATGTTGCATTTTTTCAGTTTGCCAACTGACAAGGTATATAACTCGCATATAAAAAAGCAGCTCAAGGGATCGCATCAAGGGTGCGATACTAGATAACGACTTTTGAAGAATCTAGAAATGACTCAGATCCGCGAGATCGTGGACTGCTTGTATCCAGTGGAGGCTGCGTACCGCGGCAGCCTCATTATCAAGGAAGGAGATGTCGGCAGCATCATTTACGTCATGGAAGGTAAGCACGATTTACTCTTAATTAATAATTATATTATCCTGGCTGCTAAAAACTGATGGACGATCATCTGTGAACGGGTAGCAGAACCAATTTATAGCGACATCTATTGACGATTTGACTGAAGTAAAATTCACCAACAAGCAGCAGCATTTACAAAGTTCATTTTCATACAAAAATTCTAGATGGCGCTTTTTAATGTATTATTACCATAGTTATTATGTACAAAGAAGAATGCCCAGAATTGAGCTTAAACATTTTGACAGAAGTTGTTGTGTATATAATTGGTATAGATTCAAAAAAAAATAAAAAAAAAATCTATTCGCATATCACAAACTTTTACCGAAATCAGTAATCTGGAAAAAATAAGATAAGACTTTTAATTTCAGTGGGCATGGACCATGAAATGAAACGTCTGAGCTCAATAGCGCTGTCAAGCGGTATATTATCTGTCAAAATTAATTCACTCTTAGATAGGGGCCGATATTTTAATAAATAAATTATGCTGTACAATTCACAAAGCATTATCTAGCCTCAAACTAAGCAGAGCTTGTGTAATGGGTACTAGATAACTGATATTCATAATACAATACACTACATAGAAAGATATTTTTATTATACATAGAAAATATCCAGAGAATTGAATAAATATCTGCAGATCGTACAAATATTTATCCCGAGGTGGAAATCGAACTCGCAACCTGCTGCGTCGTAGGCGGAACTTCGCCCGCCGCGCCACAGATCCACAGTCGTATTAGGAGCTCCGAGATTGTCGCTGTCAAAGAAATAAACATACTTCGTCCAGAATCTCTACTATGAAAACCTTTCAAAACAAACCAATTTCATGCCATGCCAGTGAAAACATGGTAAAATCCAAAGCACTTGCTTTTTCAAAACTGCCAAAACTCGATCAGCGCATCAGCTTCTAATATTTTGTATGCAGGTGTTGGCTGGCATATTGCATTCTCTTCAAAGTTTGTAAAAATATTAACAGCCTTTGACAGCTATTTTTAGCCGACCTGGCTGTCGTCTGTGACAACTCAGCAAATAAAAATAATAGAATTATCACCTAAAAACACAAAACCGACAACAGATTGCAATCCAGCGGCTTTCCATCCAGTTCGATATATGCTGGATCCAAGAAAATCCAGCAGCTGAACCAACGCAATTCCAAACATTCTATTTTCTACGATATATTTATTTTTTGTTGTTTGTCAATTTCTCCGTCAATTATGGAACGATTTAATTTTTTTGCTATTGTATCAGGAGTGATCGGCGATGTCCTCTGTGTAAACACTAATCGTATTGCAAAGGTCACAAAATCACTCACGCCCGTAGTACACCTCCGCTCCGAAAGCATAGCAGCGAAACCGCAGCAGTATCGCCATGACTTGTCCGTTGTACGACAAGCCATAGAGCTGAAACGAACTGAAATGATCTCGGGATACTTCGGGGTCGTCATCGCTTTGATGATGACATGTTTCATCCCCTGCCCACAAAATCAATATTATCATCTATCTTTCCGCCAACACATAAGTTTATAAACACAAACACCAAATGCACTTCATAATCTTAGTAGGAACCACAATTTGTAAGTCGCATCTTGTTGTTTGTTGAATTAGATCACGTTCTACAATCAGTGCATAAGACCATCGGACCATAGAAAATGTCTGAATAAAGAAACCTTATAATTTATAATTTTTGTATAGACCACTTGACTTGACTTCTTTGATTTGGCAATTTGTGTCTACCATAGACCATACTAAGTAAAGTTTTTTTTTTTGTTATTGGGTTATTTTTAGATTATGTATAGACTATAGGTTTGTGTTAATGATGTCCATGGAGTCTACTCATAATTTAATGGTGCTTCTCCTAATTCTTTCTTTTTTTTTTCTATTTTTCTTACCTATGTACGTCTTCTTTTATGTACCTAGGTACCTAATTTATTCTAGCTTTCTGCCACCACACCAGGACATGTCTGAAAATCAGCGCCGCTACTAACTTCTTCGGCTTCTAGCGGCATAATGCTGAGACAGGGACCCTTTTGGCTATTTGTAACTATCTGTATGTTTTCATCTATTTCCTTAAAAAAATTAATTAGTCCGTCGTTTAGCCAATAAGATCGTGATATTGTCGAGTAAGTAGTATGAAAAGATAATAAAACTACCTATTTTACAAGTCTATACTAATATTATAAAGAGGAAAGGTTTGATTTTTTGTTTGTTTGTTTGTTTGTAATGAATAGGCTCCGAAAATACTGGACCGATTTGAAAAGTTCTTTCACTATTGGGAAGCTACACTATCCCCGGTGAACATAAGCTTTATTATATTATCAAAAAGTAAGGGATCCTTACTAAAACCGTGCGAAGCCGGGAAGGTCCGCTAGTATTCAATATTTATGCTTGAAATTCAAACAAAAACATTATTAATATTCATTGAATATCACATAAATATCTCAGTATCTACAGAGTTTAAGGCTACGTATCCGATGTGTTTAAAATTGATATTATTGGCAGGCAAGCATAAGGTAATTTGAAATAAAAAGCATCTTACGTTTTTTAGGTCATCCATCTCGGGCTTCTCGTTTATTTCGTTCTTTCTGAAACGTAGAAAAACTAAAGTTAGAATAAGTCGATAGATATTAGTATACTAACAATTTTAACAATTCAAACGGGTTATGAGCATCTGCTTTACCTTATTACATAGTAATTTATCGGTTCGCCGTCGGAGAAAACTGCTTCGGTTTGCGACCAAACATTCAAAGGAAATTGTGAGCGGTGCGCATTCTACCGAGGCGAGTACCGCAACAAAAATAATAGTTATCTGATGCTGATGCACCGCGCGTGCGTTTTATAATGAACAAACCTTATAATATGATGCTCAGTTTGATCATTTCCTAGACTACAACTAACAAGCTTATTAGGTAGGTATTTTTACTTGTTATAAGGTTTTTCAAGAGTGATGTGCTACGGAGCTAATTGTGCGGAATACGAGAGAGTAGCTTAGCTAAAAAAAATTGATAGGTGGATTGAAATAAGAGCTAATATATGCATACACACACACACACTGATTACCTTTGTGGCACGCAAGAGATTAGTGGATTCGATTCCCACCTCGGGATAAATGTTTGTACGATCTGAAGATATCTGTTCTGGTTCTGGGTGTTTACTATGAATAGTATCTGTGCAGTATAATGTATTAAGTATATCAGTTATCTAGTATCTGTAACACAAATTCAGCTTAGCTTGGGCCTAAATAATACTCTATAAATTGTTGAGCGTTATTATATATGGGTATTTATGTATATATGTGTTGTGATAATACAATACCTCATGAGTGTAGGCTCCCGACTGCTCTCGACGGGGGTCTGTAACTGGGATGTTGCCTTGTCTGCAGAGGGGAATGCCGGTGAAATATCACTAGTCTCGGACCTGAAATTGATGCCATAGTTTTAAATATAGTCTAAATTTCATATTTAAATATTATATGGTTCTAAGATGCAGTTTTTTACATTTTCTGCGGCCGCAAATCCGACGAGCAAAGATTGCGTAGGTAGTCGTCACACTCGCGTTGCTTTTGTATCTGGTATTCCTTGAGTAAGTCCCTTCTGAAGTCTCCCGAACCAGCGAGAGCCGGGACCGGAACCGGCAGGTCGGGCGGCTGCGGGGATCGGTCCGCGAGAGACGACGCCGCAGTAGACACGGACGTACAGGCTGAGTATTCCTGCCCGCGGTGTTCTGGCGTTGTTGCCGTCGACGCACCGACACTACTTGGCGTCTGACTATTATTCTTCGACTCCCCAGACTTCGACTCGTCTATCGGCTTGAGGGACTCGCTCATCCCGTTAAAGATGCTTTCGCTCTTGTTATCGAACAGGCGATCGACGGACGTGTTCATCAGCTTGCTCCCTTTAATGCCCGTTAGATGAAACGCCCCAAAGCACGATGAAGATGGCCCATAGTCGATCGCAGAGAGAGCCATAACTGCAGGGTGCCGGGGAGAGCCATCAGGCAAGGGGCGCAGCGAGCGAGTCATCGCATCGGCGGCAGAGCGCGGCCGTCGGAAGGGCATAGCCAGGTGAGGAAAGGTGCGCGGTTTAATCGGCGTCACAAGCATGTGCTCCGTCCATGACGTGTGAAGAGATGGACGCTCCAGTTTTTCTACGTCCACGTTGAGCATTCTCTGCTCGAATGGAACACTAAATGTTTCAGCTGGAATGGACTGCAGCCATGAAAGCAAACTTAAGTCAGACTCATCGAAGCCCGAGCCATCCAGTAGTCTGGAGAAATTAACTTCGTTCGACTGCGCTTCTTTCGATCCCGTAGCCTTCGCTTGGCAATAGTTGACGCATGATTCGTAAAGTATTCCTTTGATGAGTAGCTGCATTAACCGATCATTTTTAGCGCACTTTGAGATAGCGTTGCTGGACTTTTTATCGCAAGGTAAGAACTGTTCTACAAGCGGATAAACCTCGCGGAAGCACTGCACTCGCGCGTTGCTTGGATTCCATTTCTTGAACTGCACGTGATCTGTGATGCTGGGCAGCGTTAACAACAAACATAAATTCGAGTATTCTTCTTTTGAGGGTGCTAGTTTTTCTAGATCACTGAGTACTTTGACGACCTCGTCTACAATATTTTCAACATTGTTGTAGGCTTTTATTTCAGATCTGATGCACAATAGCTCTATATATTTGTGTCTTAGGATAGAGTAGTTAAATTTGTCAGCTTCGAAGTGTTTAAGGGAGCTGAGTGGTTGTATAAACTCTAAGACATCATCCCACTGTCCGTCGAGGATGAGTTGTCTCAGGAAGAGTACGTCATCTGCGTAGTTTCCGTTGATGACGCCGGTCTCTCGTTCCAGTGAGAGCTGCGTGATGTGCAGATCTCGATGGTGCAGGAATTCCAGTGCCAGCCGGACCACGTCGTCTTCGCGCAGATTCAGCTGCGTCGATGGCATTCTGCACCCTTGCCGTCGTCTGTCACAAACTCGAGTCTACTCACTGCAACAAAATATTTATTTTATTGATCTTTTTTTTTGTACCTACTAGCTGCTTTCCCCGTGTGTATTTCATGAGGTTGATTTTTTTACACAAACCCTAATTAATTTTCTCGTAAAAAAGATAATATTAGGTATATTATTATGTGAAAACCGGTCAAGCCTTTTCGGAGATTGGAGGCAGACAGACAGATGTTTCTTTATATCATGCATTTAATAAAAAGCTGTTATTTGGATTGTACGTTACAAACTACACATAAATAATCTCAAACAATTTTGTACTTTTTATGGGAGTTGCACCTCTGTTAGCTGCAGTCATTTTAGCCTTATGAAGGGAAGGAGGTTCAAGAGGGTGTTCAACCTTTATAAAAATAATAATTTCGTACATTCGCGGTTTGAAAGAGGTTTGTAGCATTCTAACCCTCCATAGTTGTTGAGCAAAATTAGTTTCTGACATTCGACCTCTTTTAATAATTACGAAATAGTTTTTCGTTAGTGGAGGTGAAAAGTTGTATGATTAACTCGAGGACTATTTTTTTTTGTTAAGTGCCTTTTAATGGCACTATGGTTTGCCCACTTGTTGAAAGAATAACTGTTATTTCACATGTAAGCAAAACCCAAATTAGCTCACTGCTTTTAAGCAGCAAAGTCACCGTTGTCAAGCGGGAGTGGTGAAAATTATTAACTAAATAAATATTCAATACTAAAAAGACATCCACTTAACTACAGGCACAGTTCGATAAAATCAGTGTGTGACTTCGAAATGGATAATTATTTCAGAGAAATAAAGTCCGCACAGGTCACCTTCTCGCTCATAAAAGGAGATTGTGCACCTATCTGCATGGAAAGAAGAATCCTGCCAACCAGCAACACTGAAATACCTAGGTCTGCACGGGGCAAACAACAAAAGATCAGATGCAAATATACAAATCAAGATCTTCTCATGGTTATTGGGCTCAAATCACGACTCTCTCTTAACAATAAGCTTCTTGTACAATCTAGATATCATGTAAATTAATAAATATTTGTAAATGTATGCAATCTGAACACAATAATTATAAGTAGGTTTTTTGATGTTGGGAAAAATAGATAAATAGCCGTTAAATAGTAGGTACCTAATTAATTAAATAGTTACCAATAATTTTACTAGCTAAGTTCAGTCAGATAGTGGCTTGACTGATAAATGAGCTGAGATCATTTAAAAAGGTACAAATCTTCATAGCAGTTCCTAATATTAATTTGTTATGTTCTTACATTATCAAATTTGTCTTGGCAACTCTCATAAAAAAACAAAGGTGGTTATAAACATGCACACATGATTTTTGAATGCACCAGAAATTAGAGCAAGAAATTATTTCCTTTTTTAATATTTATTTATATGTATATATACATAGGCCTCCTCATCAATTTCGATGACGGCGACCCTAGGTAATCAGGGATTTTTTCCATCATGAATGAGCTCTAATATGGCTCGCTAGACTGAACTTAATGGATGAGGGCGGGAGGATTATCTACTGTATGGGTTTACCCATAAATATACTCAAAGGGCCATTCAATATCTTTCTTGAATGATTGATATCACTACTTACTAGAAATGCACACACACAATAGAAACACATGAGAAACTATTATCAACTATTTTTGATAATTAGTAATAAAAAATGGTCATGAACTGTAAATAAAACTAACCTTGTTAATATGTTAGTAAGAATCTCCCCTCCAAAACATATAATAAATTTACATTGGAATGAGACTTTCACACTGGTAGTCAAGATGTTTTAGAAACTGATTGTAAGGAGTGTGGAGAAAGCAATTTAAGTATTGAGAAATCTTTTGGCTAGGTTTGACTGTAATAAAATAACATTATAATAATAACAAAAGGTTAAAACCTAGTTTCTGATAGGTATGACACACCAATTTAATTCAAATACACCTTACCGCCTACACAGGCTTCGTGCCTTGTAGTAGCCTTTACAAAACTATTTTCGACTTTTTGGACAAGGAACTTTTCTAATTAATCTGTTTTATACGTATCGGGGTAATTAACAATGAATAACATCCTAAAATTTTGATTACATACCTGTTCTGAATAGACAAATCAGCACTAAAACAGCAATTTCGAATCCCTCCTTTGCAGACTTTTTTTGGCTCTAGACTTCCGTATCACACATTTATTTTACATTTTAAATTTTAATTATTTTTTATCTGGTTCAATGAAAATATTCCGTTCGATACCTACCTACTGAACGATAGCAAGCTTTTTTAAAGTTTTGGCAGGCAACAGCCCGAAAAAAAACCTAAGCCAAATACAATCAAATTACATTGCACGCACAATAAAAAGAAAACACATCGGTCGACATACATACTTATCATACATGTATAAATTATAGGTTTTTTTGTCTTATTTTTATTATCACTGCAGTCAACTTCAACTTCAAATAGTTCAAATACAACTTCATGCTAGATGGCTCTGCAAATGTGGACTACCGTGCTATTTAACACATAACGTCACGCGCGTTATCAGCGTTATTACGGTAATTTTAGCGCGGATAACGCATATTAAGACTGTTACACTTAAGATGTTAAGGCACATTTTCAACTCAACTTCTTCCTAGATGGGTCTGCGTCTGGATTGACGCAATTCTGCCAGTGTCCGTCTCATGATAGCATCGCAAGCTTTTTTTACACACTTGTATAATTAAACATATAGAAATAATATTAACAATAAAGAAAAACATTTACTGTGAATCACCAAAATGTACCACAAAACTACAAACACTAGAACACAACCAAGAAAACACATTGCTAAAATAACTAAACACTGCATGATAATTACATTTACAGGGTTATTGGTAATTCGACGTATTCCCGTTAGGAGTGATAATTTTCACCCCCATTTGCATCATGCAAAAGTTACCATATTTAAGTTATCATGATTGTACGAACTAAACCAGGCGCGGTCCCAGCCCAAGTCTTTGGGGGGGGGGTCACTTGGTCAGGGACCGGGAGGGGTGGGGGGGGGGGGGGGGGGTGAAGTGTAAAATTACGATACTAACTATGAGTATGACAAAAGTAAGAACAGTGAAATTTTTGGTACTTTTCTCAAACTCGTTAAGAAGAGTATGAAAAAATAAATAAAAAGGAGCGGGAGGAGTCCTGAAAAAGAAACAGAAATTTTCGTGTCTGGAAAAATTATCTCAATGTGAGCACTTGACTACACAAGAAAAAAGAAGACGTCTGCGAGCGGGGCGAGCCGCGAAAATCTTGTGGTTTTCGGTAGATTTTTTGCGTAATTTTTTAAAGTGGTTTACTTTTAGTGTTGGCTTTTTTCTGTAGCTAGAAGGAACAATTTCTATTGGCTTGTGGAACTAATCGCGAAAATCGACGGAGATAACCGTAGCATTTCGAGATTTTTTTGGCGAAACAAAAGAAATGCCATTATACAAAAGATATAACGGCGAACGGAGCAAGCCCCCGAAATTTTTGTTACTTTTCTCAAACTAGTACTTCGTCGTAGTCTTCTTGTATGAAAAAAATAATAAAAAGGAGCGGAGCGAGAGCTGAAAATGCAAGACTATTTTTGAAAGTTTTCGCGTCTGGCAAAATTATCTTAATGTGTCTTGACTACTCAAGAAACAGAAGAAATTATATTATATATGAATATATTCTATTAATTTTAATATATCAAATTTTTTGTGGTTTTCGTTAGAATTTTGTGTTATTTTTTAAAGCTTTTCGCTTTTTTCTATAGCGAGAAGGAACAATTGTTATTGGTTTGTGGAACTAATCGCGAAAAATTTGTTGCCTCCTTAGATTTTTATGTGCCCTCAAAGGGCACAAAAAAATCTGATTTTGCGCTATTTGTTGTGGTGATTGAGTTGATAGAAAAGGACTGTAGCAAAATAGGTGCCGTTGCTTTTCCAGAACTGATACGAAACATAACAAAACCCAAAACACGAGTAATATCGGCGAGCGAAGCGAGCCACGATTTTTTTATACCGCAGTGTATACGGTTAATCATTTTGTTAAGTTACATGTTAGGTAGAATAGAGTCTGAAATTAAAATTTATTTAAGGTTAAAATTTATTCGGGCACTTTCTAGTGATTTTTTTATACCTAAACTTAGATTTCGGGGCGGGGGGGCATGACCCCCCCTTGACCAGGCCTTCTACAAACTCCTGCATAGGTAAATCAGTAGGGACCTAGCAAACCAGTCCCATGCGTGTTATATTGTAGGTTGGGATCGATGCGGTCAACTTTGACAATTGAAGAATTGAGGAATCAAGGAAATTTATAGCAGCCTCAAAGATTTTAAATTGAACTGAAATTTGTTACGACCCATCTGTTTCACAGCTTCTGCGCATATACCCTCAAACTCATTGGCTCAAGGCGCATTTTAACGCGAATAACTAGTGAAAAGGCGTTATTCGCGTTAAATTGCGTCTTAACACTCGTTAATCGCGCTAAAATAGCGTTAACGCTGATAACGCGCGTTACGTTATGTATTAAATAGCATGGTAGCCCCCCATTGGAATAATTAAAGCAATTCTGCAAGTCTTTTTCAGATTACGCATTTAGAAATTTTCGTATTTTTGTATTTACAACATAGGTATCAATTGCATGATTATTAATAGATAGCTCCTAAAATTCTGGATAACACTGTACCTATATACATTATCCAGTACCTACATGTATTTAGTTGTTACATTTTTGTTGCATGTGTGAATAATATTTTACAATCTATACCTACTTAAAATTCTTCATCCCTATCCCTATTCACAAAAATAAAGATTTCTATCAAAGTAGTGGGTTTATGTTAATAAAATAAAAACCATACTAATGTCAGACATGTTGTAGTGACGATAAAATAACTAAACAACCCACAAACGAGAAGCTATCGTGACTTTACCAACAAAGTAGGTATTTAAAAAAAAAAAAATTATAATTTTTGAGCTAGTTTCCCGCCCTTGTAGGATTGCACTTTATCCAGGTACACACTGTATCCTACTAATATTACCTATAAACGCGAAAGTTTGTAAGTATGCATGCATGGATGTTTGTTACTCTTTCACGTAAAAACTACTGAATGTATTTTAATGAAACTTTACAATAATATAGATTATACATCAGAATAACACATAGACTACAATTTATAAAGATATATTGTAAATTATCCAAAATATCTAGCACCGCGAGGGGCGCAGCTAGTAAATAATATTTTTTCACTAATGGGCCCATAACCAAAAACCTGTAAAATGGAGTTATCGACTTTTAGATCAGAGCCAAGCTGAAGCGGCAGCGGCCTGGCCATATCTCGCGAAGAACCGACGGCAGCTGGGGCAAACGTGTTTTTGAGTGGAGACCACGACTCGGTAAACGTACCGCCCCCCGACCAGGTGGGATGACGACCTGAGAAAGACTGCAGGTAGATGCTGGATGAGTCAAGCTGAAGACAGGACGCTGTGGCGCTCATTGAGGGAGACCTATGTCCAACAGTGGACTAACATAGGATGCTGATGAGATCTGAGCCATCCCTATTATCCCATGAGACAGAAATAGGTAGGTATGTTTCCTTAGAAACAAGCCTGCGAAGCCGCGAGCATAAGCCGGCACTTTGTTCATGGATAAAAATCCTCTAATAAGCAAATTTTGGCTAAAATTAAGTTTTGAATAAAAAATATTAACTTGGATTTTAAAATTTTATTTTTCAGTTGAGAATGAATAATTGGGTACAATAAATGTTTAATCAATACATTTTGGCTGAGATCTATTCCACTTTTATTCTGAATACAACACCAACTACTACATAGATTATTATAATGTTAGGTAGTAAGTACACCAAGAATGAACAAGATTCTACTTAATATGCAGATTTAGGCAACAATTTGTCACAGCCAAAATGTTTTCTAATTGTGTGACTCATTGAAACAAATTTTTAAGGTTTTTGCATTGTCAGCAAATAGAAAACTTTTTTGCTGTGACAAATTGATGCCACCTACATTTTTGAAACTACAACTTGAAAATTAGTAAGAAGATACAACAAACTAAATTTAACCTGGACTGAGATATATGCCTATTTTTAATCCTCTAATCTGAATACAACAACAACTTCTACTGAGATTATTATAATGTTAGATAATAAACATAACTTATCATATCACTTAGTACACCAAGATTAAACAAGAGACAATTATATGTATAAAGTAGGGTACATTTTTATTAATCTTGAAAATGAGTAGAAACGCGCAATAAACCAGACAGTGATTAATCAATGCTTCAAAGTTTATACTTAACCTGGTCTGAGATTTATGCCTATTTTTAATCCTTTGATCAGATTACAACACCAACTTCTACTTAGATTATTATGTTAGGTAATAACTTATCATTATCACTTAGTACCAAGAATGAACATGAGTCTCCTCTATATGTAAGGTAAATAATTTTTATTTATAACTTGAAAATTAGTAATAAGGTATAATAAAACTGACAGTATAATCAATGCTTCTAATTTTATATGTAACCTGGACTGAGATCAATGCCTATTTTTAATCTTTTAATCAGAGTACAACACCAACTTCTACTTAGATTATTATAATGTTAGGTAATAATAATATTATATATTAATGAGTAAGGTATAATAAAACTGATGGTACAATCAATATTTGACATAATGTATGCTTCTAAGTTTATATTTAACCGGGGCTGAGATGTATACCTACTTATTTTTAATCCATTAATCTGAATACAACTTCTACTTAGATTATTATAATGATAGGTAATAACTTCAATTGCACCAAGAATGAACAAGTCTACTTTTTGTTGATTAATTTCTAAAATTTTCTGAAAAAGAAATATATATATTTATAGAATAAATAAATAAATAAATAATGCTGGACAATTCACACAGCATTATCTAGCCCCATGGTAAGCAGAGCTTATGTTATGGGTACTAGATAACTGATATACATAATACTATATATTACATAGATAGATATTTTTTATTATACATAGAAAACGACCAGAACACCGGGAACAAATATCTGCAGAGTACACACAATTGTTCCGAGGCGGGAATCGAACCCGCAACCTCCTACGTCGCAGGCGGACCTTCGCCCACCGCGCCACATCGGTCGTCGAGAATGGAATACAAACATACTTAAGATAAACAATCTTATGTATGTTTATGTTAGAGAATGCAATCATTATGTGGGCTTTGTGTCGTTCTTGAATTAAAAATAAATTATTTATAACTCAAGACATTTACAGACAGTCAGAGGCAGAGTGAGACGAGTCAGAGTAAGAGTCAGAGTCAGAGTCTGAGTCAGAATTGGAGTCAGATTCCTCCGCATCAGAAAAATCATCATCTCCAGTATTTTTCTTTCCATTATGCAAATAAGCATTCTCATTCTCAGAGTCTTCCTCATCATAGACGTTATTGGCGTGCGAATTCTCAATAATTATGTTTTCATTAATAATTTGGTTACTTGCAGCGAAAATCTTCTTTTGCATCATAAGTTCTATTTCACCGAAATTTGAGAATGATGATGGATATTCATTATCATCTAAAGAATTATCTTCATCGCTCGAATCACAGGAGTCACTATCATACCCATTCGGGACACTGAATTGTCCAAGCTCATACATGAGAAGATTCTGGGTCAGAATAGGATTATCTCCCTGATCTAGATCATATTTAGTAGTCATTTTACCAATAAAGTCGCGGGTGGCAATCGCAGCTGTCGCCTCATGGTGGCCAAGATCTAGGAGACCTTGAAATACATTTTTAAATACCTCATCAGGGGTGTCCACAAGCAGGTGTATAGTTTCACCATTAAAAATGGCATAGTAGCATAATGACCGGTAATCGCTTAGAAATCGGCTCCCACACGCAATCGACATATGTTCGTAGCGAATATCCAATACTTTGGAGATTCCTTTTTTTACTTCTGTCAGGGTTGTGGTGTCCACAGCCTAAAACAAATAAGCCAGAATTCAATAATAATCAGGGAAAAACTAATTATAAGCCAATTTTAGACATATCTAAAACAAATACTGTAAAAACTGTTGTGATTGTGATTATGATGAATTTATTATTAATATGTGCAGGTTAACTTCAAATTTTATAGAAAACTAATATAATAATAATGCTGGATGTCATAGTAACATTAAGTGCCAAGCTTAGAGGTTGTGTAATGGGTACTAAGTCTAGTAAGATCTAGTCAGATTTGACAACTATCTTTGAGCAAAGTTGGTGTTTCTGGAAAAGGCTCCAGCAATTTTCATAAAGCCCAAACCTACGTGTCGAATACACCGGATGCGGGGCACTTAGTGGGAGCATCAACAGCTAGAACTTTTTCCTAAAAAGTTCTCTGTTGCATAGGTATGCAAGGCTCCATTGAGGCACCATTGTAGTGTCCGCCGCGTGTTTGGCAGTCCTGCCTGCTTTATTGTAGAGTAAATAAAGTAGTAGTAGTAGTACATTAATAAATAACTTACTTGAAGAATGAAGTTCCCAGAGTGAATTAGTTTGTCAGAAGTGTCAGCGAAGGACACAATAACTATCACCTCTACAGTGACTTCATCACCTTCAGCCACTTTAATCAGAATACGTGGAAGTTTTTCAACTTTCTTTGCTTTTTCAAGACTTAGCAATTGAGCATGTAGGACATCAGTGTATGCATGTGTTCCTCCAAGTGCTGATACAGATTCAATATTAACCTCCACTTTAGAAGGTGGCAGCCGTGGCATAGTAATTTCCTTCGTGTTCTCAGTTGGAGGCGCGATAGTTATCTCCACCTTTTCTGGTTGTTTGGAAGCTATAGCTCCCGCCACGTTATTGGCGTCTTTTTCCTTCTTTCCATCTTCATTTTCGGGATTGGGTGGAATATCAGGAACAGACTTCATCTCGCTCAATATCTCCAATGTACCGTGATATTATTTAGCGACACCGAAACTGGAAGCCATTAAAATATTGATTTTATAGACGAACGGAATAGGAAGGGTGGGGTGGAAGGCGTGATCTACAAATGATTTTAGTTTTCACACATCATTTTCTTAGGACCGTATCGTACTAGGTATTGTTTAAAGACTTACTTACAAAGGGCTTACAAAAACTGAGCTCAAGAAATAAAATGTACCGTTTTATCTAAGCGCCATGCCATGAAGAAAATTATTGAGGTAGGGCACATTTATTTTATGACTAGCTTTCATTTGATTTAAATAACGTTCGTAGGGAAACCTAACTCTAATAATATTGCCAAAGTTTCGACATGAGCCGATATAAGATTCTTACCTTTTGTAACTGCGATTACTGCGAGTTAGGCACTGCAATGTTCTTTGTGATACAGCACTGAGCTGCGCAATAGGCCGTGCGCCGAAAAAGAAATGTAGTTTCAAAATCTATGTTCGAAAATATCGATTTTGCTTTTCGTTGGGTAACTAAGTTTCCATTTTCTGTATATAAGTAGTAATCTATGGTCACGTCGGTCGTCGTCGACCACGACGACCACCGAGCGTCCCGAGCGACCGTTTTGTAAATATATTAGTAGCATAGACTAAGTAATAATTACGGAATCACATGTCAAGATCAGCAATGGCAGCCGGACAAGTGATATGTGTGCGTGCTTTTTTTTTTTTTTTAATTATTGCATAATATGAAAAGTTGTTTATTTTTATATTTATTTTATTGTTATAAGACCTTATGGGTCCATTCTCAGAGAAAGCAGGTACATTATGCGAATTTAAAAAAATAAAACGGTAGGATTGTTCACAAATTAGGTACAATGTAGATCTACTACTAAAACTAACAACATAACAATGTAAAAGTTCGTTTCTTTACTTTGAATATTATTCTCTCATTTATTTATAATTATCGTAGAAAAAAAAATCTATAGAAAATACAAAAAAATATTATAAAACTATTCAGCAGTAAAAATATATCAAAACGGTAGATCACCGACCGCGGAGCTAGGCTCAAGCGGCCGCCGCGTGACTAGAACTGCAGAGAAAGGAACTTACTGACAATGCGTGCCGAGTCCAAGAGTACTGCCTTTTGGATCTGGCCCTTGATCCGACGTCCTAGCGAAAGTCTCTTCAGATGTTGATCGAGGCTCTTCGCTATTACGCCGTTAACCGAAACGACTATTTACTTGTTTATCTTTCTCAGCTCTAATGAGGTTAGCATCGAGCGGTATGGTGATATCAGCGAGCACCGATCTCGCTCGCGTGGTTCCGGTGGAGGTGGCACGAAGCTGCTATTTCGCAACAGTGCACTCGGTGTTACAGTATGGTGCTGAGCTATGGGGCAGGGCTGCCGACTGGGAGCGCGCCTTCCGTATGCTGAAACGAGCCATACGCACCTTGGTTAACATCCGACGTGACGTCTCCGCCAGACCATACTTCAAAGAACTAGCGATACTACTAGCGAACTAGCACTGCCATGCATTGTAATAATGCAAGTGGCAGTGTATGTACGGTCGAACCTGGACGAGTTCACGAAGAACGGCGACACCCACTCGTACGGGACGCGGAACGCAGGCAAGCTTGCTACTATCGCCCGCTCCCTCACGAAATCCTCAAAGTTAACGCATGTTATGGGTACGGCAGTGTACAATAAACTACCAGATTCCGTCACAGCTGATGGCAGTCTACGCTGCTTCAAAGTCAGGTTGAAACGTTGGCTTATCGAGCAGAATTTCTATTCAGTGAACGAACTACTAGAAAAGTAGATAAACTTAATGTGATTATAATTCCGTATCTAATTGTTTTATATCAATTTTTCCATTTATTTATTTTGTTTTCATTTATGTTATTTAAATTTAAATCATGCTTACGGTACTAATTGTAAAAAATACAATTTGTATTCTAATTATTATTAACTATTTTGATGAACACCTGACATGTAAAATGATTTTACCAATAAATTGTATTTCTGTATTTCTGTATTTCCGTTCTAACTGATCTATCAGGTTTATGCCCATTATGAGAATTAATCTAAAGGTGAGGGTTACACATTGCTGTGACCCTCTGCACGCCCGCAGACCCCCTGTACCCCCAACCAAAAAATCTAAACCAGAAATTTGGTTACACAGCAAGGCGAGCAAAGCGAGCCGCGCTTTGTGATTAACACTACTATTTGCACACCTACTAATATGGGTATCGTTTTCGATAAACTCAACAGTGTAGATTACGAACATGATGTCCATTTCCAAATCAAAGATGGCTGACATTTTTTTATCGCAGTTCTTACTCGCTTTGTGACGGGCACCTACTTAATATGGGTATCGTTTTCGATCAACTCGCATACGTAGATTACAAAAAAGATATTCATTTCCAAGTCCAAGATAGCTGACATTTTTAATCACAATATTTCCTCTTGGACCTCGATTTCGATCAAATTGAAGATGTAGATTACGACAATTAAAAAAAAAACTCAATATATACATAACCGCCGCGAGCTGCTTGCAGCTCGCGCACACATCAACAACAACATCATAATAATATTTTTTTTTTATTTATATCCAAAAAAACATTCTTTTATTCAATTGTTTATTATTTTGGAGATATCTACGCTAGGTATGTAACCCGTTCGCAGTCTACGACACGAGTGATGACGACGACGACGACGACGACGCCAACCGACGTGCGGGTCATAGTCATAAACAAAAGTAGTAGACTCATTTTGGTCTATGGATGGCCCGTTTCTTCATTCATAGTAGTAGGTACCTACCTATTTTGAGTGACTGACTGACTTCCATTCCTTTCCTTTCCTCCCTCTTGCTACGGAACGGACGGAATGCAAAAGTTGCAACTGCGATTATTTGCGTTTTATTTTTTGGACAGCTTAATTATTTACAGTAAAAATGGAAGACGACGGCGATAACATCCTCCTCGAAGAAAACTATTACCAGTACCTCAATGTGCGTAAAACGGTAAGAACCAATTATTGCATCACGTGGCATTTACTGGGAACTTACCTGATATGCATGGGTATTTTTACTCATAATACTAACAATTTATAACGTAAATGGAATAGCTATAATCTCTATTATTGCGGTAGGTATACTAACTATGAAAATACGTCTTTTTAACTCATGTGTTATATAGGTTAGTTTCTATACGACACGGTATTCTAATGGCGGGTACAGATTTGTGAAATGTAGCACGCAATGAAAGAATTTGCCGTCCACATTGTTTAAATGTAACAGAATTTCCATAGTGTGAACGCCTTGCGCGCACGAACAGAGCATTTCAACTCCTGCGCGCCGCGATCCGCCATTTGTTGATTTTTTCATCGAACACAAAGGAGTGTGCACGCCGCACGGGTCTGTACTGTGGAACGCGCCCGAACCATGGAAGAAAACACAGCTCAGCTACAGTTGATTGAATCGACAGACTGAGCTATGTTAGTTAGCTAGGTTGGGTATATCGCTGCATACGCTGTGCACGGCCATGCGGTGTATCTTTAATGCGTGGGTTCGCTTGTTTTACAACTTGAGTCTACGATTGCACTGCATCGCACACTATACAGGCGTCGTTTCCCATTCACAGAGCATCTGTTTTACAGGATCTTTTTTTCCCATGATGGCTTTATGTAGTTGTAAGAAAAAGTGCACATCCTACAGGATTCCTCATTCTGGATCCAGTAAACCATCATTTCCAGTAGCAAAGAATGGATGGTTCTGTAAAAACAGATTATTATAGTATTTGAATGCAGCTTTACATAAAGGCTTAAAGAAACTGAATTATGATGATTACTTACCTTTTACCAGACATCAAGAAAAGGATGAAGTTCTCAATCTCCCTGTATGTGTTTATTTAAATTAATTTATAATTTTTGATAAACTACTTTGTGGATATTACAGGCTACACAGGAGGAAATCAATAGTGCTTATCGCAGGATGTCCCTAATATACCATCCGGACAAGCATAGCACAACTAAACCGAATGTACAAAAATATGCATTGATGATGTTCAATAGGGTAAAAGAAGCATACGAAGTATTGTCCGACAGCCATAAACGAGCTATTTATGATACACTGGGTAAGCCCTATGTTAACATTTTTATTGAGTTTTGTTGGAAATTCAATGTTGTCTTTCATTACCTTAAGTTAAATTCCTAAAAAACTAAGTTAGAACAACAACAACACAGCATTAAGTAGCTGTTCTCAGCCAACATCCCTGTCTACACCACTGAGAGCTGATAAATCTATATTATGTTGCTTTTAAAGTCTTTCACTGCACTAGTTTGTCTATGTGATTTCTACTCTTCATGATAAGGCTCTGACTTCAATACAATTTTCTGATTCCAGGGAAAAGAGGGTTAGGAGTTGAGGGTTGGGAGATCATCTTTAGAACACGGACTGCAAGAGAAATTCGCGAAGAGTATGAAAGGTTAGAAGTTAGATCATGAATTATCCCTTTCATTACCATGGTCCTGTCACCTTATATTAATATCGACGGAAACTGTAAGAAAGAGCCACTAAATATCCTATGAACTTTGTCCTAAACGGCTGCTCTGCCCTAGCTTGGCACTGCTCTTTGGCTACACCCTTTGTAAGGTCATGTACAGTAGAGATGAAATGGTCACTCCACAATCAGGTGCTATAGGCCCAATCCATCATCAGCAATGCAAGCTGCACATAGACTACGATTTTATTTGTTTAGTAGATTAATAAAGTGACTCAGTTCAAAAGTCATATTTTATTTAAATCTAGCATCAGGCCACATACTTGTATACTATCCGGTATATTGCCATATTTTAAATTTAGGCCAGTTACTATCCAGTAACAGGCCAGTTTCCGAATATCTTTCATGTATTATGTACATTAAGGCGGTTTTTAATATAGGTACTATTATCATTACAGATTAAAGAGAGAAAGAGAAGAGCGTAGACTACAGCAAAGCGCGAACCCTCGGGGCACCATAACACTATCGATCAATGCCACTGATATGTTTACGAAATACTATGATGAATATGAAGTGTGAGTATATGTGCCTACTTCACTGTTTCAGTACGGATGTGAAAAATGAAAGTGCCTAGACAACACTGATATTACCAAAATGTTTATTGTACATATAAAAATTATAATAATTCTGTAATGTGTTTGGGAAATCAATCACCACTGGGTCTGTCTGTTTGTTTGTGTTATAAACTATCTATATTATTTTCACAAATGGATGGAGTGATTTGTGGGCATCCACCATAATTTTGTGATAACACATAATATTCACACCACTTGCTTGACAATGTTGCATTAAAACATCATGTAAACCTATCCTTAAGCAGATGATAGATAATATGGCCCCATAATTCATCAATTAATTTTAATTTCGTTAGAATTTATAAAAGATTCTTAATATCTTGGATAAAAATTCATACATTTTGAGTTGGTTATACATTTTATTCCACTTGTCTTTTTATCCTGATGTTCTTGTACTACTTCCTGAACAATACGTTATTTTCCTTTACAGGGAAGAAGCCCAACTGCTTCCATCAATTGAAGTATCAGGGATGAACATTCAGCAGTCTGTTGACGCACCTGTCACCCTGCGAAATACCATGACTGTGTCAGGCAACATTTCTACACAGAATGGCATCGGTAACTCATTCTTACCACTTAAATTCAAGATAACTTGTAATTCATTTATAATATTCGAAATATCTAACTGCATGAATAGAGGATATTTTTTAAATACAAATAATAAAATTACATATCTTTTTGAGTGGATTAGTATTTCTCCTAATACCTACACGCCCGTAACTTCTGTTTTTCCACCAACTATGGCGCATACGACTCCGAAATAAAACGTGACTGCATGCGATGTTAAATCGAAATAATAGAGTGCCCTTAAAATGTAGGCCTAAAACTATATATAATATACTAGTATATTATATAAGAGCATAATGTTTTACCGAAATCGTAATGAATTAAATAGTTTCAACAAAGGTTTAAATGTAGAAATACTCGAAATAACACGAATCATGGTAAATATTGTTTATTTGTTAATAAATGAGCCGCATGCTGCTGATTTGTCTATTTATATCACAGTGTTGAGATCATGGTTCACTGTCTTCACTCTCGATTTTTTTGTCTTACAAGACAAAAATAAAAAAATCGAGAGTGAACTAGTTAAAGTTTCGAGTTTATTTATGAAGGCTTTTATTGATGTGGTTAAAAATATCACCATCTTATGATATAATGATGCATCAATGTTTATTTTTGTAACTTTACAGGAAACGGAACGGTGCACATTTGCAACCGGCACCTTAGCTCCGACAAAGGCTGGGCAGAAGTGGAGTGCGGGATAGGAAATGGTCCTCAACTCGGGTTCAAGATATTCCGCACCTTTACCCGCAGGATGTTTCTAAACTGCGGTACTGTGATGCAGTTTTCCTCAAGAGGGATATCACCCTCTTTCTTCTCCAGTAAGTAAAAAAACCAGTGGTATAAAAAAAGTTTGTGCGGAAATTTGCAGTACAATAAATTAACATTTACATTATAATACAGAGGCAAACTTTGTTTGTATTGTAAGTAGGGAATAATCTCTGAAGTAAGAGCTCATTCCCATTTGTCGTATGTCGGCCCGGATTTTAATCAGATGAAGTGGCTGAATATTTTGTATGAAGCTATTCATACTTGTTGGAAACCGATTTTGTGTAACCCGGACCCGACAGACAACGAGGGGGAACAAGCTCTAAGGGTTTCATGATTTTTTTAAAATAATAATCTAGATGATAAAATAAATCCTAATGTCGGTTACTATTCACAACTAAACTGCTGAACTCGTTAATTAAGTAATTAACGAGTTCAGCTTTAGTTGTCTTTTTAAAAGTTAAAAAAAAATATATTGTTAGGCACACCTACATTATATTGTCTTCCAGGGAAGTACAAAATAAGACTTGTTGTTCAGATAAAACATGTGTGATGCAGCGGACACAATGCAGCAGTTTTGGCTCAGGACCATATTACCAATTCTGCATTGTCCGGCTGTTGTCTTTCAGCGGGCTGTATCTTCTCTTGAACCCTGTGTATGGATAAAGTCACTCATACTGTAATAGGTAGAATTTGTTGCAGTGTATACTTACATATGTATCTTTAAAATTAAATCTATAATTATCTTCTTAAATTAACAATCTAAGAGGATATCCTCATAAGTGACGTGGTGGACTTTCATTTAGGTGGATAGTGACTATAATATTCTGTGCCTTCAGGGGTTTTGACTGACAACAATAATGTTTCCAGCATTGGCGTTGCAGTTGGACACGCATTCCCTTGGATACTTAACATATCGCGCTGGCTCTCAAGGCTCGTCTATGTCCACGATGTATGTGCGCGATACCGAGCGCTATCACAGGTAAGTTACGAAAGAGAAGCTATCAATGAGAGACTAGGTATAAAACATTAAAATATTCATGGAACATATTGAATGAACATAAAATTTTATGGCTGGATACCCAATGTGAGTGAACAAAGCGAATTTCCCAATCTATGTTAGGTTTTTAAAGACTACCTGTGTCAAAGTCGGTTAAAAAAATGTGCCAATGACACAATATTATTCTAAAAAGCTAAAAAAAATATGGATTATTTAGACGCGTGAAAGTTGGACCTTATCGTCTAAGCCCATGGCAGGCATGTAGGATTTTATGTAATACTGCACTGCAGTTGACCTGTCGAGAAAACTTAAAGCGAAAACCAAGGAAGGGACGTCAGCATCTTTCTATGCATTTCAACATCCTCACTGCATTATACTAGCATCCTACTATGTTTAAAATCAATCTTACATACACTTGGGTGCAAAAAATTCGCTCATATGCAGTATTTTGACTTTGAGCTTATTTTTATTTTTATTTTAACTTTACTGCAAAATGTAAGTATGACGAAATTAAAATCCACACGTAGGCTTTTAAGTGACACTAAGAAGTAGTAATTAACCTTTAAAAAACAATACAATAGCATACCCCGAAATCGCTCGTTCCAGATAGAGACGCTGGCACTGCTTGTAGCAGGTATAAAAGGGTGCGTTTTAGGGGTAATGACCACATTTGCATATCAACGTTTAGCTTGAATAGTCTTCTATCGATTACGTCTTAACCCATAACTTAAAAATGAGTACCACGCCAGAAGTAGCTGCTCAAGTGGTTGCACTACTTCAAGCAGGGAAGAACCAAATTGAAGTGGCAAGACTACTGAATCTAAGCCGGTTCTCTGTCCGTCGAGTATGGCAGAGGTATCAAGAGACTGGCGGCTTCAAACGGCGCCAGGATCTGGCCAACCCCGTGCCACAACACGGCGTGACGACCGTTTTATTGTGACGACTGCATTGCGCTATCGTCGTCTGAATGCAGTTCAACTGGGACAGCGTCTCCAAGAAGCGGAAGTCGAAGTCAGTCGATGGACAGTTAGAAGACGACTTCGGGAAAGGAATTTAACTGCATACAGACCTGCAAAAGAACCGAAACTGAACCCAGCCCACCGACGATCGTCTTCAGTTCGCTCGAGAGCATTTGGAATGGACCGAAAACCAATGGAGGTCAGTCCTGTTCTCTGACGAGTGCAGGATGTGCTTACATGGCAACGATGGAAGAGGAAGAGTCTACCGAAGACCAGGCGAGCGCTTTCAACAGTGCTGCATCGAAGAATGAGTCGCCTACGGCGGCGGATCATGCATGTTCTGGGGAGGCATATCAATGGAGGCGAAGACTGATCTTGTCTTCATCTCTGGAGCGAATCCTGGCCGCCGATCAAGGGGACTCACTTCTCAAAGGTACATTGAGGAGGTACTCGAGGACCACGTTGTACCATTTGCGGGATACATAGGCGAAAACTTCATCTTCATGCAAGATAATGCGAGGCCGCATACGGCTCGTATTGTGTTTGCAACCTTGAAGAGGTTGCTGTGCCTGTCATGGAGTGGCCAGCTCGCAGCCCGGACCTTAATCCGATCGAACATTTATGGGACGAGCTAAAAAGAAGAGTCCGGGCCAGAGATTCTGCTCCAATGAATCTCCAGGAGCTGCAACAGGCGATCGCAGAGGAATGGGAGGCCATCCCGCAAGATTTCATTAAAACTGTAGTTATTTCTATGAAAAATCGCATGGAAGCAGTCATTCAGGCTAGGGGAGAGAACACACCTTATTAATAAAAATGTTTTATGCTGATTTTCATGTTTCAATTCAATTTAAACTCCTAATTTTAGTAATTTAAAACAGTTATTTATGACTTTTATCCCAAAAATCAAAAAATAAGGTAACTCTGGATAGGTTTTGAAATAAACTTTAACTTTGGATACTAAAAGAAAAAAAAACATTTTTTTTTTAGAATTTTCAAAATTTGATGACATTTTATCAATGTGCGAATTTTTTGCACCCAAGTGTAGTTAATTGCGCTCAATCTTACGACCGTTGCTATTTTTCGTATTTATTAAATAACTTATTAGTAAACTTTAAATTAAACCTTCTTCTAATTCTTCCTTAAGTGGCATGACTTTATTAACAAGGGAAATTTCTATCAAAGAATAGAAACATAGAACTGGTGAAAGAGTTGAGGTTACTATGCTATTCAAACAATCTAGAGGTAGCTCAATTGATTCATATCAATACCAGTCCGATGCATCCCCAGAAACTGGCTGCATTTCCCTGCTGGCAATGCTCATACGTTAGATTGGGTATTTTCATAATATTTGCATATTTTTACAGTAACGTGGCCGTTCAGATTGGCAAGCCTCACTCGTTTGTGTCGTTCAACATCATGTGGAAGGTGCCATCTTATGACATGAAGCTGCGACTGGTCCTCAAGTAAGTATACCTAATTAATTTACACAGCTGGGTTTTTAAAATCGACTTCTAGAAATTGCTTGCATCAATTTTTGATATAAATATTTATTTATTTCATAATTGATACAGCCAATTCACCAGTTATAGCTTGATTTGTTGTCAATATTTAATGCTGAGAAAAAATCAAGCTGCACTTCACCCTCTTTTAAAACCTCCATCATTAGCTAAGCAGTATTTTCATTATTCTGCTTTTTTGTTAACAGAAAAAAGCAAGGGCTTTTTTTGGGCGTAGTTAGCGTAAAAAATTAGGCAATTTTAAGTTGAACGCGCACGTTCCGCGCCACTGGAGCGGCACTTGATTTTATTAAAATGTGGCGCTTTCGGCGCGGTTTGGTGCGCGGTGTAGCATGTCTACGGCTCCAACGGCATGGACAAGTGTGCGTTTAGCTTTAGGGTCCCCCAGACAGACGCGGTCCTGCAATGGCGGCCAGTACAATTTTCGTGTAGTCAAATTGCCGCCACTGCAGATCGTGTTTTTCTATGAGACCATTGACTGATGTTTATTAGAGTGAGATCTTTGAAATCCACCAAAAGAAATATGGTGGAAACGAATCCTCAGTTCATAAAAAAATAACCTCAAATTGTTTAAAACTGTGTGTGAACTGTTATTGTCCAATATTTTAGGGGCGGTACATTTGGGACTATATTAGAATATGGTGCGGAGAAGAAAATTTCTCAAAACAACAGTGTCTCAGCAGCAGTGCAGGTCGGAGTGCCAAGCGGAGTGATGCTTAGAGTCAAGTGAGTACAGTTGATTCTCACACCATTATCATTAGCAACCGGATTTCACCTACTGCTGGTTATAGAGGTACCTTAACCTATCCAACTAGTAAATACAGTCATAATCTTTAGATTATACACTACAGTTACACTTACATTTTACTTGTGATTAACATCTGCGTTTAGCTGCCCACACGTTTTTTGGTGATAAAAAAGGCCCTCCTGAAAAATTCTACCCAAATCCGTTCATTGGTTTTGGGGTCAAGACATACTAACATCCTGCCATCTTAATTTATGCATTTGTAATATTAGTGAGATGTTATTCACTGTTCGTCAACTTGGCATGTATTTGCTTAGTTTTTTGACGCTAACTATGCATGTATCCTCTTTTTTGGTTTTAGAACTACCTAGAATCTAAAGAATGTGATAAGATGAGTCTTGGATAATCAATCAAGGCTTCCTTCATTGATCATCCTCTGCACAAGACACTTCCCGACTGGAGATGATAGGCACTCTGCCACAGTCCTCAGGATGCTGTTGCATTATTCTGAAATTTACCGTATTTTATTAAGTGGAAATGGCACTCTGAATTTATTAAGATACATACGTTGTTTTTGCGGGATATAGATACGTTACTGCTTCGCACAAGTCTTGAATACTTTATTCAAATTTAAATTCTAAATCCTTTATTTCTTACAGGCTTACAAAATAAGCACTTATAGACAATTATAAGTTTATATACCATATATTATTATTAAATAAGAAATAAGGTGTTTTTGTTTTATAAATTTACCATACATTCGCAAAAATAGTAGCTAATGTTTTTTATTTTGATTTTAGCCAGCAGTGGGTGAAGTCAGGCTGTTGATGGTTTGACATTAGTGATTAGATTGTTTGCTTATTGGGCTATTATTTGTTAGTTTTTGCTTGCCTTGTAATATGTCTCCTTCATGGTAGCCTTAAGCCCAGTTGTTGTTTTTTGTGAATCAAAATCTCTCACTTTTTATTAGCCTATCGCACCCGTGGCAATAATATACACGATTTCCTTCCATGGAGTACCTTTCGGCTATGTGTGTTCGTGGCACATATGAAAAATGCTTTCATTTACAAAACAGCCGCGACCACGCGTCACTGGTCACTGCGTTAATCCATTCATTTTAAATTCGTGAAACCACGATAGTTTTTATAGTAAAACTAGCTAGCCTATGTTCGGCCCGGGATACTATTTATTTCCCGCCAAATTTAATTAAGATCTGTTTAGCCTTTTATAAGTGAGAAGGTAAGAGACTTACAGAGTCACCACGTATTTATAATATTAGTAGGGATTATATAAAACTTATTATCACCACATTATTAACTTCTAGATGGACGAATTCGTCACAAACGATTGTGGTGCCAATTCAACTTTGCGAAGAGGTTATGCCATCCCCAGTGTTCTACGCGACCGTGGTGCCGCTCGTCGCGTACTTGCTGCTCAAGAAGCTCATCCTGGAACCTGTGGCCAAGGAGCGCGCGGAGCGAGAGAAGAAACGCACCATGGAGGCCAATTTCGAACGGTAATCACCTCGCCTCTACAGATCTTATATTGTCAGCCCAACGCGCCGCTGGACGAGCGACTGGTAACGATGAACATTTTCTCGTGGGAAACGTGTTTTCTGCGATTGAATCTGTAGAAAACGTCACAAATTTACACACAGCAACAAAACAAAGCTTCAAATTCAATTAGATGAATTTTATGGAAATGCAGGTGGTGGAATCAAAAATCCATTTTTTTATTCGACATGTTAATAAAAATCAATATACCTATTGACGTTAAACAAACGCTTCCTTTTCTTAATTACTACTTTAATTATAATATTAAATAAAATCCGGTAAATATCTGAAAGTTCCGGAAAAAAGCCATATACCTTCTATGAAACCATGATGCAAGTACATAAAATCTTTCTACCTACTCCGATCTCTGTTCATCACTAAGAAATAAGATAAAAAGTAAGATCACACACTTAATTAAACGTTAACCATTACTATTTATGCCTTTAAACCTAAAATTAAACACTTAGTATATGACTGACTTGATAATACAACAATTTTCTATTTATAGAAGATATCAATAAACTGAGTGGAGGATAAATACATTTTGTTTCGAATGAAAATATATAATATAATAATTTATTCACTGGTCAGGAACAGTCAAGCTCGCAAACTATGTTTGTTTGACAAAAATATCCATAGAAAAAAAAAATGAAATATTTAAGGCTCCTAATGTCAATGATATCTTAATCCTAAATCAGGACCACTTGTCCTTGATCAATCAAAGCTACCCAAATTGACTGTATGCATTTTACTCAGGTAAGTGCTTATTTTGTAAGCCTAAAGAAATAAAGTTTTAAAATCTGAATAAATATCATTGCTCAAATAGCCAGTGATATTGAAAAAGGCGGTACTTATAAAAAAATATATTATAATGATATATGATTTTACCTCCAGATTGCAGGAAATGCAGCGTCAGGCTCGGGCAACCATCGAACTGATGAAGGCTACTTATTCACGGATTAAGTCGGATGAGGAGAAAAAGAAGGGCCTCGTCATTATAAAGGCTCTATATGGGAAGCTTCCACCAGGTAATTATTACCCTTCTTGCAGTCTTACCTTATGATATGCTAATAAGCATATTATATATGTATATGTAATACAAGTTGTGAGTAGCAAGCATAGCTCAATTATACGATAAATAAGATACTTTATGACTCATATTCAGCATTCGCCATGTTCATGGATTAGTAGGACTGACGGTGCTTGATGGATGCCGTGTAGGTTGTTAATGGCAGAAATTATCAACTCACCTTTTGTGGAAGCACATCTTCACTTAGAGATGGTTGACAAAAAAAAACTAAGATTGCGCCCAAGACACTTAACAGCAATCATAGAAGAGATTTTATTCCTTAGTGATGTTTTCTAATTGGCATACAAATTGATGTAACAAATATGCTTAAGTAGGCTTTGGCCCAGTTAGAATTCTCTTATGTCTACAATAGAAGTCTAGAATTTAGGAGCTTGGAGTTTAAACTAAGACTGATGAACTATCATTATCAACCTATAATAGTCCACTGCTGGACATAGACCTCCCCTAATGAGCGCCATAGCGCCCTACCTTCAGCTTGCCACATCCAGCATATGCCTGCAGTCTTTTGTAAGTCGTCATCCCGATGAACTATATTATGAACTATGGTAAACAAACCACAACAGAAATCTAACTAATTCATGAACTAAGCTACTTTCAGATATAATTGCTAGCAATATTAAATACAGGAACGAGCTCAAATCGTCAAGAAATGTAAAATGCGTATTAAAATACATGTCGACAAAGTTATTTTAGGTTTAGTATAAGCGAGGTTAGTTTACAAACATTTCTTGTCGAATTTGGGTAGAGTAAAGGTTTGAAACACTTGTCTGTCCTGTATCTGTAAGACCTTTAGAAATATATATTGTATATCCAGACTGCACGAGCCACGCGGTGACCGAGACGTCGACGGGCGACGTGCCGGAAGTAAACCTCGATTCGCCGCTCGCTTACTCGGAAGTCATCGACGTGACCATCCCTCTGCAATGCCTCATCAAGGACTCCAGACTAGAGCTGTTTGATGCAGCCAAGGTAGGCAATGGTGTAGATTCACATGTCACAAAAACTTAAATTAGTTGATTTAACAGAACGTTTTACGCCCTATTTTATAGATCAATAAGAATGCGACGACATATTTACTAAAAAAAAAAGACTTAAAGTTTCACTTGATACATATACCTCAAACTAAATCATGTAGGGATCATTTTATTAGTTTGCGTATACTCACTGTGCCTTGCTTATATCTTTTAATTCTACTAACATTCCTTTTAACATTTAAATTCTTTCGAATCTCCCGAGTCGAGGGCTTTTAGAGAAACCACTAGAAGAAAAGATATAGTAAAGGAATTTACACCCAAGCTGTCAAGCTTGGGTGTAAATCTTGCTTATCTTTGTTAAAATCAGAGCATAGCGTACGGCACGAGGCTGTAACATTATACAATAAATTGCCTATCTCCTTTAAAAGCATATATAGTGCGGATAAATTTAAAAATTAACTGAAAGAATACTTATTAAAGAAGTGCTACTATTCTTTGGAGGAGTTCTGTGCTGACAAATCTAAGTCAGAATCTGTGATAAATAATTTAACATTAACATATATAAAGACAAATTTATTTAATTAACATTTTTGTCATTTTTCATATAATTATTTTACATTTATGTAATATTGACATTTGTAGAATTATTTTGAATACTCATCTTTTAATTGTCTATGTTTATAAGGCTATGTAAAATTTCCGACACAATTTAAATTGTTAGTGAAATAAATAAATCCAAATACAAATAAAAATACCATAGACCCAAAGTACAGAAAATAAATTATAAGAAGAATAAAAATATGTAAGATAATTGATATAACTAATAAAAATAATATATAACTAACAAAAACAGAAACAATTATATAAAATGTTTCATGGGGCTAAAAAGGTTTCTGTTTCAGCATTATGTCGCTTCAAGTCTAAGCTAGTAGCGTTTAACAGTAATGTTCTCTGTTTCCAGTCGGAGCTGCCCGGTTTCTACGATCCGTGCGTGGGCGAGGACAAGCACCTAACCATAGAGTACATGTTCCGTGGTAACTTGTACTCTACTACAGTGGCAGACTCACAGGCCGTCGTGCTTCCGCGCAACAGTAAGTCATTGCCATTTTCCTTGAGTTACTCCTTCGGATACAGAGTTCTACTTTGATAAACAAATTACTAATAAAATTAAACTATAAATTGAGGGCATGACTCGAGGGCTTAGAGCTTGGCCATCACCGCCCTTCTCAAAAAACCACCCTGTATGCCACCCGGCAGACATCCTATGTAAATGTTTCTTAATAATAAATAAAATGAAATATCCACAGATCACAGGAGGTCCTGAGAGTTCCGCAGGCGGCGGATCACCGTCGCAGCTGCCATCGAGGCCAGCAGCCGCGCCGCCGTCGAGGCTAGCAGCCGGGCCGCCTTAAATTTGCCCGTGCCGTCTCAAGAGCCTCGACGTGCGTCATAAACGTCCTACTTTTGTAGTTTCCCCTACATGTGGAACATTACATGCATCTTCTCTCTGTCCACACACCCCCGTCAGAAAACGTACGGAGCTTATTAGCTCTCCCGCCTTATCACATATAATATTGTCATTTCCTTTTTTTTATATTTCTTTATATCCTCATTATTATCTTCCTATTCATCTTCTCTGTTTGACTCTCTAAGACTATCTTGTCTGTCTGACTATGAGAGACTAACTTAACATATATTTAGTTTAGCTTCTTCTTTCTTCACTCTTCTATTATTATTTATATAATAAATTTTCCAGAGTAGTAGTTAATATGCGGTGAAGGGGATGCGTGCAATCGATGTGACTTTATGAGAGAAGATAACGTTAGTTATAGTTATAGTTATAGTCAGAAAAGAACTGATTTTATCGCCTGCCAGAGGCTTTTTGCATTGTTTGGCGAGTTTTGAGTGTGTGCATTCAATCGGAACGATGATGTTTAAATGCAAAACCGTTAGTATCGTCGCGAATAAGTGTTGCCGTCGTTTCGTATTGGCACGAGGTTAATTTTGTTTATGGTTTTCTCTTTAATCTGCGTTTTACAAGCAATAAAGCTAGCGGAAAATTATTCCGCTGCTAATCATAGGATTTTCTGTTTATCTGCGAAAAAACTAGCTTAGATCCAGAGGTATTATTATTGAAGTATTTGAGAATATAAAAGAT
The DNA here is from genome assembly GCA_943735965.1 of Eupithecia abbreviata. Lineage (NCBI taxonomy): Eukaryota > Metazoa > Arthropoda > Insecta > Lepidoptera > Geometridae > Eupithecia > Eupithecia abbreviata. The sequence goes on from OX030973.1 coordinate 12,199,543, forward strand.
TTTCATAGAAAAAGGTTTCGATTTGCGGTAAATTGCATTTCCGTTAGTTTTGTTCTTTGTAGAATGCAGAAATAATCAAAAACTTGTAAAACAATATAGCATGCGAACACGAAACGAACCTTAAAAGGGACACACACACTATTGAAATGCCATGCGACCCAACTAATCGAAAATTTTTTTTATTCAATTCAATTTATTTAATTTCAGCTTCACAAAGTACATGTTACATACAGCCATAGAGAATAATTTAGATTACATATTTAAAAAGTAAAAATAAAAACATTTTAAACGGAAGGGATGCATCCAGCGCTTATAGACACATGGCATTATGAGTGTGCGTCCAGTGCTTCATAAAAGTGCAGTCCGTGTCCAGCATTCCAGCTATAAGTTTCATGATCAGTTCCACATAAACCCGACGTTTCGTCGCATCGGGCATTAATAATGAGATACGGTCTTTGAAGATTTATACGATTTGATTCAATTCGACACGCATGGCTTTTTGTCGGGTCGCTTGGCGTGTCAGTAGGGTGTAGCTGGCTTTATGGTTTTTTAATTTCAATGCTCCGATTCAATGGAAACGCATTTTGTGATATTGTTTATGTGTGTTATTTCCTGAAAGGACTGTATAGAATAGAAGTTTATTATTTTGCGCTATGAAACCCAGATAAGCCTGAAACTAGTTTTTTTTGTCAAACGAAAACTTTGAATAATTCTTAATTTCATAATCTGTAAATAAATCAATAAAATGTAAATAAATCTTGTGTTCCAAATTACAAAATTCATTCACTTCATTGATTTTTCAACACTTTATTGTTGTTTATTTCACATAAATACGAAAGATTAGAGAAAGACAATATGACAAAGTGTCAAATTTAGTTCCCGCTTTAGCCGTAAGACTTCAATGGTGGCGAGCACTCTAAAGTGAAAATTCTGTGCATTTGTGACTCAAACCGTGTAAGCTCAGTCTGACCACGAACTATAAAAACTAAAAAAATATACCTATGATGTTATTGCAACGGTAGGCGTATCTGGGTTAAGAAGCGACCTTTGCGACTTGAAAAGTTGCCAAATTCCAAGCCTAATGCGGGTTGCAAGCCTAAAGCTAAGTTAACTTAGCTCGCATAGATAGCGTGGCTTTCCATCCAGCATAGCTTAGCTTTCATAGTATGCAGTCTGCACAACGTATCAAAACTGCGTCAGCTATGTGAGTAAATCCAAAACTTAGTTAGCTTTTAGTCTGCAACCCCCATAATACCTTGGCACTCCTGTATGTAGTTATTACTAGATAATAATGTTAATTGATATAATAGATGCAGCTATTTCTTGTGCGTCTTTAAAATATTTTCTTTTGCTGTTATAGTGTGTGATAGTTATCGACTCCTAGCGGAGTTTGCAGTGTTTTGTAATTATTTATTAACAGTATACTAGTTCAATTTTGTAATACAATTTAATATAGAATCCAAAGATGTTTGTTGACATTATGTTATGTAATAGTAGGCATTTATTTAAATATTAAAATTATTAAAATATTTGGTAGACAGTAAGAAGCGTGGTGTTATCGAACAAATCCTACTTATATTGTTATTTGGAAAATCTGTAAGGACGAGTTACTATTATAGTTTGTTTTTTTAAAATGTATAAAAAGTAATGTCACTCGATGTCACTGTCAAAGTGACAAGAAAGTGGAGCCAAACCTTGTTTTGTTATGGATTAATTTCCCATGGCTTTGCTTGAACAGGAAGTTTTCGACAGAAAGCCCCTAATTATCTAATTAGACCCAAGGCGAAGGGCCTCCCACCGTAAAACAACTAACGCTAGGGCTAACCTGCGTCCAGAGCTTTACACACTGGGAGTTATTTTCGGTGCGTCTTGGTAATCCTAGGTTCACGAATCACTACACTATGCTATGATTATACCTATCAACAAGAGCAAGGCATCATATTGCTGTGCCCTCAGACCTTAAATAAAACAAACAAATAAATGCAATTCTCATTAGAAAAGTACATTAAAACGAAGTTTGTAGGTACATTATATTTTCACTGCCTAAATTACTTATATCCTAGTCCTGATCTGATCAGCATTATTTGTCCATGCCCTCAGAAATAAATAAAATACGAAAATTACTTTTTTGTTTTTTTATTCGTAAAGACTATTATTATTATTGATATCCGACGATGAGAGCAGTTGTTAAGGTATAACACTTGCATACTTATAACTGAACAACTGCTCTCATCATCTGATGCAGTGATATTTATAATAAACCTATCACATAATATATTATCAATAAAGAGATTTAGCTGGAACATTTCGTCTTCGACTTGTGTGTGGTTAATACAGTCTGCCCATTTCTGTGTGACCTCATGCAAACCTTCATGTAGACAGCAATCTTTTAGATCGATTACTTCAAAAGTTGTATTATTTCTTGCAACGTAACCTGAGCCCACAATGGTAGGGGGGCAGTCGTTAGACGGTGACACCATAAAGGGCAGCCAACTCATCCACAGCATATTTATTGCTTTAACCATGATGAGTAACTCTGCTTTAATCATATTATCATCAAATGTGATGCATTTTGTGTGAAGCCACTCCTGAATATCTGCTTTTTTCCATGCTGTTGTTGGGATCCGCGACATTATTTATTTTATATTCGGGATGTTTTCCTACTGTGATAAGGAGCATTGTCCATAACAAGCACGGAATTGGGCTTTAATTTTGGCACAATTCTTGAAACCATTATTCGAAGCATACATTTTGATGATAATCTTCTGTGTTTTTTATTCAAACATCAGCAGGCATCCATCAACACACCTTAATCACTGTTAATGATTAATCTTTTTCCTTTTCCCATTGGAGCATTCAAGCCTGTTGTGAAGTCTTCCATGAACACTTGTTTTGACGATTGTACTTCAGAATCCACCCATGTTTTTTTAGTGTAGGTATGGCCTGCAACAAAATAGCAATTATTTAATAAGTAGGTGACAGGAAGTTTCATGCCTGAGTGATACGAGTCATATTTTAGATGCAGTAGGTTTGGTTGATTAGCGCAGAAGTCAATACATCACACTAATAGGGAAGCTAGTAATGCCAATATTAAGTATTTTGTATTTATTCAAAGCATTACATACATATAATAATGCTCGATAAATCACAGTTATTTTAATATAACTCAAATTAATGTTAATAATCTGTAATTATTATTATTATACAGATATATATTAGGTAATAACCAACAAATTACCCTCACTGAGCCAGGTCTCGTCTTGATAATAAATAAATTTGCCTTCCCTGCGACACTGTTTAATCATTCTTAGATATTTCTGGCGCCATATTATAATACCTTCCCGGTCCATCAGGCAACTGTTCCGTTTTTTCTTCCAGTGTACCTAAAGTTTAGGTGATTCAGTCAGTAGGTAATTTCCGGGTACTCCTTGAAAATTTTGGTTCCTCTAGGAGACCTTGTTAATGACTCGCAGAACCTGAAAATGTAACAAAACATTGTATCAAATCCTGACATGATGTGTAGTCAAGCAGTACAAGTACCTACACTTTTCATAAGGCAGGCCGTGGATAACTAAGACTGTCAGATTGCATGTCAATTTTACCAAAAGTGGTCGACAGACGGCGCTTATTTTTTACATAGACTTATGCAAATTTTATCTGTTATAGAATAGGCAAACTAGTTCTTTTGGTTGATGTAAGGTACCTACTATAGTCATGAAAAAGGTATTTATTCTGTGTTACAAAATTACTGTATTAAATACATAATACATTACATATGTAGATAGATATTTTTAATCCAGAACACCTCCGGAACAAATATCTGCAGATCGTACACACAATTGTTCCGAGGCGGGAATCGAACGCGAAACCTCCTGCCGGACCTTCGCCCGCCGCGCCACATCGGTTGTCAATCGGTTATTATTCATCATTTATTTTGTTAATGCACAGAATCATTATTATACCCAGAAAATATATTGTTCTATGCTCAGACTTATATGTATATACATACTTAATATACATGTATGGTCTTCTGATGCGTTAATGTATTGTTTACTTCTAAATGTAATGTTCAAAATGGATGTATCAAATTGGTAATAACAGATTTTGCTTTGAAATTTTGGGGTCGGCTCATATTTTTTAAAATTTGCCCCGTTTTTCGTGCTAAAACCTTGGTAAACCATACAGGTAATCTTTGATAATATTATCGTTGTTAGATATATGTATGAATGGTTAAATCTCGTAATATATTTAATTTCGTTAATAAGAATATTAAATTACTAGTCGATGTTACTCATAAAAACCGTTCATGTTGTGTTAATCTTATCATTATCAAATAAAGCATAAAATTACTGTATTAAAGTAAAACATACAAGTAACAATTATTACTAGAAAGATTAGTTAGGGCATAGGCGAGCTTAACACTTTGAGTGCTGAAAACGCACGGTATGAGTTTTCTACAAGTGACTTATATGCGTAAATCCACACTAGCGCAGCGGCTGAGAAAATACAGATCTGTGTGACTCAGCTGAGCTGTAATATTTTTCGAACGAAACGCATGTGCGGCGCAACACAACCGCTGTGTAGAGCGGCAGCACGAATTTTTTAGGTAAAAAAAAAGATCGCAATCGTCGAAAAAAAACCGCAGTCAAAGTGTTAACCCTAAGAAGTGATCGTAGAGAAAAGTTATTTATTTTCCAAAATATAAAAAACGAGTATTTTAAAGTTCCAAGGAATGTTGCACGTAAGTATTTGCGCAACGGCAAGTTTTAGGGAGCACGTTGAAATCTCGCTATGAGAAAGTTTGCTACGAGGATGTAGCATCGTAGCACGCTCTACTAATTTCTACGTAAAAAATATAACACTTTTAAGGCAGGGGCGGGCATGGGAAGGACAAAAAAATATCAAGAGGAAAAAGCGATCGCATAGACAATGGTGAAGTTATCAGTTCTCTAGCTTTTGCACCTGAAGTTTTATAAAGTAAGTACCAAACTTGAGTTTGTTACTCTATTAAGCCGAATAGGTTTTAATATGTAGGTACTTAGGAAGGTTATGTAGGTACCCAGCACAAAATGTGCATTTCAAATATGGGTTTTAATCAAACTGGTATAAACGAGCCTTCGATCAACAATATAACCTAGTTTACGGGGTCGACGCAAAAAATCCGTCTCAGTAAATAAGAGCGCACTTGAAATGTGAGCTTTTATTTTGTTTAGTTCGATTATTAAAAAACAACCAACGTAAACACAATGCCCCAATGTGTCTTCAAAAGTTGCCGAAAAAGCAATGCAACGGCCGGAGTGTCTTACTTTCGGTAAGTACCTACCAACCTACACGTGGGATAAGTAATATTTTAAGCGTTAAAAAAAAATCTAATTTTGAATAAAATTACCGATTCTAAACCTCAGCTACAAAGGTTGGCCAAATTCTTTGCATGCAGTTTTAATTAATTTTAAAAATAAAGGACCGTTTAATACCTACCTACTTGCCTAACTGTAGTGCTTAACTTGGGTACTTTTAAGTTTTTTTGTATCTTACAATAATTTTATAAGTCTTGTCATTCGATTTTAATTTTGTCTTTGAGCATTTACGGAAATTTAAAGGTTTAAAGCATTTAAAGGTTGCCTGGAAGAGATCGCTTCTAAGCGATAAGGCCGCCCATTGTACTTGTCAGTTGTCGCATATAATGTATTTTCGTAATGATTGATTTGATTATGGTGTATAATAAAGAATTGTTGTATTGTATTTACGGTACGTAGGTACGTAGTTTTCTATTATATTTGAAATTAGTGGCAATCTGACTACGAATAAATAATAAGACTTATTCGTAGCAATCTGACAACAAAGCTTCTTCCTAATGAGGTATATTACAATAGAATAGGGTAGCTACTACGTTTAATATTCATTTATTCTCAAAAAGACAATTTAAAGTCACTTACATGAGAACAGGATTCTTAGGTTAAGGTTATACATAGGTTGTGGTCATTCAATAGCTGGCTCATTTAATGATACTATATATACTAGATAACCACCATACATACATAATTATGTAATCCATAGCATAGGGCAAGGACGTAGAAAAAAATCATCAAGGTTTTCTTTTCTTATTGGGTTGGACGGACTAAGAAGTAGATCGGTAATGTACCGATGCGTTCGAAGGCCGGTAACGACTGGTAGCCTTGCTGGTACCGATCAAACATCTATGGATCAAACACTTTTAAACTTTTTCTACGATCTCCCCTTGTTTTGCCTGTTTGGAGGCGGGTATAGGAACGATTATTTATTTTATAGAAATTACCTATTGCTTTGTCCTACGTTCAAGTAAACTGGCCATAAGTTAGATTCTATTTTGAAAATTAGCTTAATTTGACGACTATTGCTCTTAATGCAATAATACTGCGCTTCTCAACGTCAGGAAAATGACTAGTTATCGTGGCATAATTAAATTGAATATGCCGTATTCACCATTGTGGGCCACGTGCATGCATCATGATCATTAAATACTGCACGTGCTTGGGCAGCTACCTTCATAATACCCTGGGAAACCGTATACTTTTAGATTGAGTATCAACTTCCGATATGAAATTATACAGACGAGGCGTATGGTCCATTTCATGGCAATAATAGCCTTAGACCTATGTATGTTCCTAATTACGCTAATTTGTTGTTTGTCATCTATTTTAAAGTAAGTACTTACCGCTTTATTTACCGATGCCGGTCCTGGACAGGCATCGCTAAAAATCTGGTCAAGTGCGAGTCGGTCTCTTGTAGGTAGGTAGGTACTAAACGTTCTGTAGGGATAGATAGGTAGGTAAATAACCTATTCTAACATACTAAACATCAATTTAGGCATGTGCTCTTTAAGAAGAGTATAATATTTAATCGGGGTGTTATATTTTAATTGACATCTTTGACAGAGGTTTTCATACATTAACATTACTGTTAATTGTCCGAATATCTTTTGGTGAACACCAGAAGAGTTTCATAAAACTAAAACAGTAGTAGACAATCCGAAACCTTAAGAAAACAGGACAACTGAGCATCAGTTGTCGGGTCTTTACTGGAGAAAATCATTTTGGCATAGCAATGTCTTCTGTAAAGTATATTCCTTCAAAACAGGACTGTAAGGAGGTTTATTATATACTTTGGGCAGACATTATTTTTCTTTTGATATCCAAAGAAAAATAATGTATTCATTATTTTTAAGCTAATCTATATATATCCTGCTGGTGTCATAGTGCGTCAATCGGCTGAGATGATGATGATGACATATCCCTAAAGACGAACATTTATTCTCAATAAAACTTTTGAAACTATCATGGTTAATTAACACTTAAGTCACTAAATATTGGAAAACTCAAAAATCAAATCATGGTAAACAACCCGTTTTAAATGACTACTATTTTTTAGGTATTCTCAACCTGTGATTGCGAAGAAACAAATTTAAAATATTTATTGGCATATTATTCTACAATGCCACCAAGATCGTTTATTGCTTGCTCGTTTCTTATTTTTATTATGCTTAAACAATGGTTCATCAATCTATAAAAGGGGCCAGACAACCATAACAATCTAAGGAATATTTTGCTGACAGTTTAACTTGATCGTTTCAAGAAGTACATAGTTACTATATATAATATTTATATCGTTCTTATGAGTTGCAGTTTACTTTGTATTAGTTACGTTATGTAGGTATTACCTGCTCGTACTAATAGGCATCGACCTACGAACCTACTTCATAGGTAATTTTATTAGGAAAACCTACATAGGTACTAATAAATAGAAATAGTACCTACCTAACTACTTGATCACCTCGGTAAAAATATTTGTACGATCTACAAATATTTCTTCCGGGTGTTCTGGGTGTTTTCTATCAATATAAAAAACTGTGTAATGAAGTTATGTAGATATATTAGTCAGTTGAACCCAACACAAGTTCTGCTTAGCATCGGGCTAGATGATACTGTCTGTTGATTAATTATTATTTTACTAGTTGTGTTTATTGAAGCGTTTAAAGGTTATTTACGTTACGACATACTCGTATATTCCTTAGGAGCAAGCCTGTAAGTATTCCAGGCTTAGAACTACATCTATACAAAATTACAGCCTGATCTGTTCGGTAGTTTTGACGTGTGGAAGTAACAAACATACATCATTAATTAATCACATCTACTTGTTTCTGGACTGGTTTCCGCAACTTGGCCGCGCCGGTGGGCCTTTTTTTGCGTGTCGGGTGGGGGGGTTGCTAGTCTAACCACCCGTTTTCCTCCAAGAAGGCCAGCAGCTCGCTGATGCCGGTGCATGCCTCCCTAGGCGTCCTCTGTGTCCCAAGGTGATGCATTCTTTGAGAAGATTAATTAATTAATCACATCTATATCTAAACATCCCAAGTTTCGCATTTATAATATTAGTATGAATCACATTATGTTATCAACACCTAATAACATCAGACGATTGGATAAGATAGACGAGACTAACACAGAAATCCGCGAGGAAAAAGACGATTATATTTTTCACTAAATCATATACAGAGGAAAAAATAAAAAGGAGTGGCACAATCGTTTGTAGGCATATTTTATGCATAACAGTGGGCAAAGCGACAATACCGTTGAAAGCTATTATTTCCCATGATAACACAATGAATACGTACATATATACATATATACGATAATTATATAGAATAGTGACACACACATACATTGGTTATTTCGGTTTAAAAATGTTTTTTTCTCATATAAACAAAAATGCTCACTTATAATGAGATAGTTACAATAAATCTTTAAAAATAATGCCTAGTTAATCTAAATATTACGCTATTTTTTTTATCTTCTATATTTTACCTTCAATATCACCAAAACATGTCCAAATCAAAATGAATTAAGACCCCTTTTAATATGAATGCTCCCTATTAATTCGGCTTAAAACGATCGCCAGAATTTCTCTTTGAAGAATCCCCAAATGTATGGCTAGCTGGATTAATTACTTTGGTACAGATGTCCACATTGCACATACAGTGCATTTCCAATCATGGAAGGGGAAGGGTGACGCTGGTCGGTCCTGCATCCCTTTGATGTGGTACAGCCAATATTAATTGCAAACGTGTCAATATTGTCTTTCGCTTTGTATAGAGAGTATCCCTTGGCGATCCAATAAAATGTTATATTTTATTGGATACTCTTTATACAAAGCGAAAGAACCATCTAAATAGGATAACAGCAAATAAATAGGTCTTCAGGAACAAAACACATGGGTAGGTATTCAAAAGTTTTTTTTACATACATTTTAGTGCAAATGTTGTACGGTCCATTAAAGAACAAACTAGAAAGAAATGATGCTGATGAATTCATGATAAATAAATAATGCTAGACAATTCACGCAGCATTTATCTATCCACGCTTAGCGGAGCTTGAGTTATAGGTACTGTCAGATAACTGATATACATTTAACAATACATTACATAGGTAGATATATTTTTAATACCTAGAAAACGACCAGAACACCTGAAACAAATTTCTTCAGATCATATTTTGTTCCGAGGCGGGAATCGAACGCGGACTTTCGCCCACCGCGCCACAGAGGTCGTCAGAATTAGAGTGAAGTGGTAGAAAAATAGATCGAAAGAATAAATGAGCTATAATTAGAATCTATGTTCATTAAACAACAAACTAGAGTTTAAACAGCGATGTTAATAGAAATAATAATGCTGGACAATTCACACAGCATTATCTAGCCCCATGGTAAACAGAGCTTGTGTTATGGGTACTAGATAACTGATATACATAATACAATATATTACATAGATATTTTTTTTAAATTATATATAGAAAACGACCAGAACACCTGGAACAAATATCTGCAGATTGTACAGTACACACAATTGTTCCGTGGCGGGAATCGAACCCGCTACCTCCTGCGTCGCAGGCGGACCTTCGCCCACCGCGCCACATCGGTCGTCAAGTTTAGTAACGGTTTTAATTAATTAACGTATACGAGGCGTATAGACGAGAACTTTAATTACTCGTCCGAGGCATCAGTTAGGAATTTTGTTTGCAATGCCTAAGTTTCAAAGTTGATAACTTTCTTTTGCTTTATATGTAATGAGTAAGTTTGCAAGAACGGTTAAACTAGCAGAAAGCTCGTAACCACATCCAATACAGTGTACAGTAAGTCTAAGTCCAATCCCAGGATATCTATTACCTCCCTGCCAAATTTCATTAAGATCAGTTCAGCCGGTTATTTTTTCATATAAAATGGACATTATAAAATGTGTTTATATAATTTGGTATCAAAGAAACCCTCCCTTACAAATTAAAACTATTTTATTTACAATTAAAACAGTTGAACTAACTATAGACAGTTGCAAACAATCTAGAGGTAGCTCAACTGATCCATAACAATACAATTCGAAGGCGACTTACTGATGATAATACATATTATAAATTCGACAGTAGGTAAGTCTTGTCTGTCTGTTACCTTTTCACGCCTTTTAACACTTTCTTGGCCCAAAACGCGCATGTCAGTGATCGCAATAGAGGTTGGGCAGTGAACGCGTTAAACAGCCGAAGGGATCTTAATGAAATTTGGCAGGAGGTTAACAATCAAAGAGATTATTAAGTTAACAATAGGCTACTTGATAAGCGTGTGCGAAGCCACAGGCAACAGCTAGTATGAACTATTTGAGCTACCTCTAGACTACTTGCAACAGTCTGTACTTAGCTCAACTTGTAAATATTTGATAGTAATCATCATCATCATATCAGTCCACTGCTGGACATAGGCCTCCCCCAATGAGCGCCATAGCGCCCTGTCTTCAGCTTACCGCATCCAGCATCTACCTGCAGTCTTTCGCAGGTCGTCATCCCACCTGGTCGGAGGGCGTCCTACACTACGTTAACCGAGTCGTGGTCTTCACTCAAGAACACATTTGCCCCAGCGGCCGTCGTCGGTCCTTCGCGAGATAGGGCCGGCCCACTGCCATTTAAGCTTGCTAATTCTTTTTCTATAATATATGGTAGCTATAAAGTGCACCGACAAGTTTCAAGAAAGGGTTCCCGGTGGCGGCCGTCCAGTCGACTTGTTAAGGCCAATACCGTGGCCCCTGCTCCAATCGTACAAACATTATAAACGCGAATGTTTGTGAGGTATGTATGTCAGTATGTTTGTTGCTCTTTCACGCATAAACTACTGAATGGATTTTGATGAAACTTCACAATAGCTTACATATCTGAATAATACGGGCTACAATTCATAAATATACGTTGTATATTATCCAAAATATCTATTCATAAAGATATATTGTGTATTATCCGAAATATCTATCACCACGTGGGTGAAACCGCGGGGCGCAGAATTATACATAAATATTATAAAGACCCTTAATGATAAGTGCGCATGATCATCAATGATAAATTACCTATACGTATTCACATTAGAAAAGTTGAACATCCCGGAAATCGTTCCGTCTATTTGCGGACCTATTATCTACTTTGTACTTAGGCATCTATTCATGTAGATAGTATACTAGTTATTAGCAGACGTTTCCTGATAGTAGGTGTATAGATATTAATCTGTCCCTTAGCCAAGTGATATAATATATGGTATAAATACTCAAATGGTAAAACTACTATTGCCCTCAGCTTCGCACGCGTCTTAGGTACGTTATAAAAACTATTTGCCTACCATAACTAGCATCTCTGTTATACCCATGATATAATTTATGTCAATGCTGAATTTCATTAATATCTGTTTATATATTTATTGATAAGAATATTATTATTATATAAGAATATTCTTATCATTATTATTATATATTCTATTTATTTATATATTATATATATTATTATATATATATTCTGTTATATTATTATTATATAAGAATATTCTTATCAATAAATAACTGAACTGAACTGAACTGAACTGAACTGTTTGGCGGTTTAGGCGTGAAAGGACAAGACAGAGTTACTTTCGCACTTTAATATTATGTTTTAAAATTCAGAGTTATGTGTGGCAATGATAGATTTCATCATCATCATCATCATCATCAGCCTGTGTTAGTCCACTGCTGAATATAATGATATAGGCCTCCCCAATGAGCCCCTTAATGCCCTGAAAATAGGGCACTACCTTTGTTTCTGATATCTGTGGGCACTACACACATCTCCCTGTAGTATTTCGCAGGTGGTCATCTCGCCACAGGGCATCCTAAACGACGTTTTCCGAGTCGTGGTCTCCACGCAAGTACACGTAGACACGTAGTAGTAACATAATAGATTTAGCCAACTTTAAAGAAACGTATGATTATAGAGTCGGAGTTCTGAGTTCGGTTACACGTCTAGTTAGCATATGCTAGCTTGCCAAAATTCGTATGTATTACATGTATATTTTTGAGACTTATGCCTCTTAATATTATTATTTATTGCCACCAATTTACGCAATGTACGACGAAGCGATGTTTTTTTTATCTATTCCACCTTACAAAGACAACAATCATTGTACATGGCCGACTGTAGTCTATAATTTAAAAAAAAAATTCGTATACTAGTTTCAAAATAAACAAATAAGAGTAGCCTATAGATTTCCTTTGAGTATCGTTTAATTAATAGTTATTATATTACAAACAATTTTGGTTTTAAATCTGTATCTTTTTTATTATATTTTCTGGTTTTAATTTCAATGTTTAGCTTAATTTGTTTTGTGTTTTATAAGAAATAAATAATTTTCATATCATTAGAAAAAATGCTACATAATTGCTACTTGATTAATAGGAGCCCGTTGTACCAAAAGAAATCACATTCTACTTCAAAGACTTCTTTACCCTCCGTAAAACAACTAACCCCGCGGGTAAATAAGAACCTCGACATGTATATTCTAAGCCGTGGTAGCAGGATACAGAGAAGTGCAGACGTCTGCCCTGGGGCAAGACGACTTGATAGGTCAAGTCGTCTAGGGGTCGACGCCGCGATAAATCGACGCGATGCTGCGCCTTTCGATACGCTTCAATAGACAATTTATAGGGACAGGGTCAAACTACGAATCAAAAACATTCCATTTACCCATTTTCATGAACATGAGTCGCTTTTGAATTTTGTAAAACGAATTACCTAATTATATAATTATTAGAATAGAATAGAAAGACATTCATTAACAACTTAAATTAACAAATAACACACTTATAGAATAGGTACATGTAGAGAGTTGTTATAAAAGGCTCTAACTCAGCATAATGCTGAGTTTAATTACTTTAAAAAATTGAATACATTGGTCAAACAATATATTGGTGATATAAATGTCCCAGGGTGAAATAGAACACACATCACACAGATTTAAAATTTTATAATTAGATCTTAGACGACCTCAGTGGCGTAGCGACGACTGTCCGCTTGCGACGCAGGAGGTTGCGGGTTCGATTCCCTCCACTGGAAAACTATTTGTACGATCTGAAGATATTTCGATTAAGGTCGAGGTGTTCTAGGTTTATTCTATGCATTACTAATATTAAATATACCTATTTTAATATATATTGAAAGAGCTCAATAAAATAAATTAAAATAACTGCTTTCTAGATAACACTGATTTGAATCCAGTTGTTTTGTAACCTTAAAAACAGCTCTGAATAGCTTGGGGCTAGATTATGCTGTGCAAATCATCCAGCATTATTAATTTTTTGTCCGTTGTATAAATAAGGAAAGCTTAATTCCATTTCATTTAGTCATGAAATGGTACAAAGCTTTCCTATATTATATTAATAGGAAGTAGTCTATTCTGCGACGCTATGGTAAGGCGCAATTTGTAGGAACCTATGTATCACGTTGGGCAAATTATACGGTGGGTTTTGCAAACAAAGCGCTGTATTGTAGTCCTCCAAAGTATCTGCACACAATGATTATGCACTTCCACTGGCTAGTATGAGTTTGCACAATACATAAGCGGAAAAGGTTTCGCTTCTATACTGTATAATATGTCAGTTTTATTCCAAAACCATCGATCAAGTATCCGACACCGGGGGGCCGCCGTGAATAACAGATCGCTGGTCGAAACTAGATTCAGTTATACATATTTTTATTTTCTTCGCTGTAAATGTATTGTCTTTATTTATAATTTTGTGTTTTCTATGAAACCTTTGTTGTCTGGTAATAAAGAATTTGAATAAAATTGAAACGCAGCAACAACAGCCTGTAAAAGTCCACTGCTGGACCCAGGCTTCCCATAATAAGCGTCTTATTGGCTTCTGGCTGATAGATCTGCTGAGGGAGGAACAGGAACGTAAGGACCAACAGCGAGACCGTTTCTGACAAGCAATGACTAGGTTTTTTGCTAATTCTGTTGGTATGTTTGGTAAAATTATTACCTTGGGAGGGCATCCTACACTATGTTTGCCGAGTTGCGGTCTCCACTCAAAAACACGTTTACTCTAGCGGTGGTCGGTTCTTCGCGAGATATAGTTGGCCCACTGCCACATCAAATTTTTTTTTTTTTTTTTTTTTTATCAGTATAATAAATAATGCTGGACAATTCACACAGCATTATCTAGCCCCATGGTAAGCAGAGCTTGTGTTATGGGGCTAGATAATGTTATGTTATTCTTTGAGCTATGTCGAAAACTTTGGTTCTTTTCGGATGTCTGATGAAACTGTCTCCATAGCTCGCTGAGGGTTTTCCAACTGATGGACCAACCCTACCGTGAGTGGCCACAAAACATTATATTTTTTGAATCCTAATAATTATTATATATTAGTATTTATTTTCAAGCAATTTTGTATGGATAACGAGAAGACGTAGTTTCCCAAACGCTGCTCAGCCTAGCTGGATCACCTCCTTTTCAAAATTATGACGATAACTAGTTGTCTCAATGGAATATTATATTTTTTGACAAATTCGAGCCAAAAAGGGTAAATAAACGTTTGACTTATGGAGGTCTGTCTATGTGTCTCTATGGCATATTGAATGGTGACTCTTCATGATAGAATTTTTAGATATATAGTAAGTGCCAAATGAGGTGGCTATACAGGATGTTCACCTCGTCCTCCACGAAATTGCAAAATGCATTGAAATTTATCGCTATTCTGTCGTTTTCCTGCAAATCTAAAGCGATACCAGTGTCGCTAGAATATTGAGGTGCAAGTGTAATCAAAAGACAACACACAACAAAACCAATGAAATGTTGAAAAAGCGAAACAGGCTTACCTACTGCCTTTTTATGTTTTGAATGAATTCACGTAATTTAATATTCTTATATAGCATATTAATTTGAAACCGGTAATATTTTTAGGTATTTTCTCAATAAAAGTCATCTAGTACCCATAACACAAGCTCTGCTTAACTTGGAGCTAGATAATGTTCTATGGATTGTCCAGTATTATTTATTACAAATGTAGTAAACTCTTTTTTAATGATTTCGCAACCTATGGGAAACTTATCTTAAGGCCTCTAACCTAGAGATTACGCGACATACCGTTTGAATCAATCAAACCAAAGTATTATGCATTAAGCCATCAGATCCCATGACACCATATGTTTATTTTAGCACACATAGGTACAGGTGCATCGTTAAGTGCACTTTACACGGCCGCAGGTGTCATGTTCATGGTGTTCGTTAGTGTAATTCTCTAGTTTTGATAAATTGTACTAAATAACATCCCAGAGACCCGCAATCTGCATTAAATGGCAGATTGCGGGTGTCTGGGGTGTTATTTAGTATCATTTATCAAAACTAGAGAATATACATTATACAAATTAAATAAAATGATAATCAGATTTCGACTATGATTTTATTTAATTTGTTTTTTTTCTTGTATGTCAGACAGTCAGCCTCTGCGTTAAGTTGAGAGCTTGTTTATAATTTTATTATGACGTCCTCCTAGACGAATTTTGGCCACGGCCATATGTATATAGTGCACGTGTGCATGCGCATTCTCAGATAAGATGTGAGAATGTTGATTGCCTGAAACGTCCAAAACTAAACAGATGAAGATGTATTTTATGGTAATTACATAATAAGGCTTTCTTATCAGATACTTTTATCGGAAATAGTCTGTACGATCCGCAGGCAAGGCAAGCTTA
Organism: Eupithecia abbreviata; assembly: GCA_943735965.1. Lineage (NCBI taxonomy): Eukaryota > Metazoa > Arthropoda > Insecta > Lepidoptera > Geometridae > Eupithecia > Eupithecia abbreviata. Next base: position 12,215,599 of record OX030973.1, read on the forward strand.
AAGATCTAAAAATAAAATGTACAGATGGATAGGTATGTACCGCTACGAAAATAAGATCGCGTAGCAAAGCTACGAGTTTTCCATCCCATGTGCTACGAATTTCAACCAATCCCTACCTATTTTATCTTATTATCATAAACTGCCCACATATAATTTTTTTCTGCAACCTATCGTGAAAACTACTGGCTTTCATGAAGAATAAACCCTGAAAATTTAATTTAGCTAGTACGAGAGTATTCGTCTAATGACTAAGTCATGTTTCTCTTGCTGCGAAGAACTAAGATCAGACAACTACCAGTACGTGCCGTGCACCTGCACTATTTCCCGCTCGGTGGGGGAAATAGTGACTTTAACTCTAACTGAAACTCACATAGGGTTGCCACACCTAGAAATGTCAACACAACAGAATCACAGGCATTACCTAAATCTATTAATATACATATAACTAACTAAATGTATAATAATTATAGACCGAAAAGGCTGATAAGGACAAAGGTTTCTCAGTGCATTTTTATCAAAATGTCTTCTTATGTTGCTAATCAATGCACCTGTGTTTGTGCACTCTAATAATGTCTTGTGGGTTGGCTGTGTCCCGCCGCGCTGAAGCCGAGACTAAGAGAGCACCTTCTAAGGGACATCAGCTTCCCCTTTTTTATCGGGCCAACTCCTGAAAAGTAGGAGAGAGTAGGACTTTTGGTGCATGACAGTTGCGTTTCAGAATATCAGGAGTTGACGGAGTGTCTCTTTTAAAATTGTTTCGCTTACAAAAATTACTCCAAGTGGTTACAAATAGGTACCTACTCGTTAATTTTGGGTTAACAATGGGTTTGAGACCACTGGTCTAAAGAATGACCAGGCGCTCCTCTCAACGGAAGTTATAGAAGTGTACGTTTCTGAAACGTCCGCTTTTGATGTTAATACTGAGTATTTATAATCGAAATGGACATGTTTATAACTATGAACATGACGACGTACTGACGTACGACGTATTGACGTACTTTGCAAGAACTTAGAGACATCTTCATACTTAGAGCCATATTGCTTCTAAAATGTATCAGGCACTTTAAGGCAACAAAAAAAAATCTAACTAGTAGAAATTATTTTATTGTTTCACTAAATTAATCATTCTGCAGTGACGGTCGTGGTGTAAGAATCGACTTACTGTAACATAGCAGAGGAAGGAAGCACCACATGTTGGGCAAAACCACCCTATGTATTGCCATAATCCTCATCAACACATATTTATTTACGTCTATTGCTGAACATGTATAAGTAACACATACGACCAGCAGTGAACGTAAGCATCATCTAGCCTCAAGCTAAGCAGAGCTTGTGTTATGGGTACTCGATAACTGATATACATAATACAATACATTACATAGATATATATTTTGGCTTGGCTCCAAAACATATGTAAACGTTTTGCGTTTGGTGTACGTAAATATGACCATATTTCGAAGTTCCGCGCAAAACTTAAATGGCTTCCTGTCCGTCTTCATCGAAATTACCATATCCTCTCCGTTCTTCATAAGATTATCTTTAACCCTGTCACCCCTTTCTAATTAAAGGAGCGTTTTGAATTCCTCCACAATTCTCATCCTCATGCTTCTCGTGTCCTCCTGTCGTCGTCAGAAAATCTGGTTTTGAATATGCCACTTCACAAAACCAGTTTCTACGACAAATCCTTCTGCATCCAGGCCATAAGGTTGTTGAATGCACTACCAGAGTCCATTAGAAAAGCTATATCCCTACCAGTTTTTAGGAGTATTTCCTGTCAAAATAGTGAATATAGGTACTTACTATTTATTTATAAGTAAGTAGTATATCATAAATATTTAATATATATATTTGTAACATTTATTAATCTTTGTATATTCATAATATTATTTTCACACTTATTCTAGGTTTATATTTGGTACACCCCTCCCTGCCTTTCTTAAATTCTCAATTCTTTCCATCCAAAGGTTGCCTGCAAGAGATCGATTCTAAGCGATAAGGCCGCCCATTGTACTTGTCGCATGTAATGTATTTTGTAATGATCTGGTGTACAATAAAGTATTTTCGTATTTGTAGTGTATTTTGTATTTTTTTATTATACATAGAAAACGACCAGAACACTCGGAACAAATATCTACAGATCGTATACACAATTGTCCCGAGGCGGGAATTGAACTGATCATCATCGATTGCTACTTTTGAAGAAAGTTTAATTTGTGAAATTGCGCGTTCATGTTCATCTTACGAGTATGTTCGGGAACGCTGCACCCGCCAAACTCCATAATAATAATTATCATGTAGGCGCTCAAAGTAAGCAAAATACAGATAATATTTTTTGGCCTGTTGCCGTTTATTAAATTGCATTATTAGTGTAGCGTTTGTGTATAAGTTTCAGTAGGTGAGCGTTAAATAAAATCTCTAGGCTGTTTACTACAATAATAATAGTGGTTGTTTCACGTGTCCAATTATTTTTTTCCGTGGCATTTTGATGAGTGTTGATGATATGAAAATTTCAGGATGTGGGTTGAATCGGAGCGGGGTGCGCACGCGCATCCATATATCGGCATACGCGCCTCGCGGCCTTTAGTCTTAGTCGAGAGTCGCACCCACCAACACGCTTTTGCGAAGACAGCTATCGCACGCGAGTGTCCGCCGCCGAACAAGTTGGCGCCCTTTCTCTCACGCCTGTGATCGTGTACCTGAATGCAAAACCGGACTGCTCTCTTGAAGCCAGCACTCAGGAATCCGCACTTCGACTTCTGAAATTCGAACAGGTGAGTTTAATTTTTAGGCAATGCGAGTGTTCTGCGTGCTGTTGCGAGTTGTCGTCGGATGGTAGACGTTATTCCAGCGGGCAGGGTATGGTGATGCTGCGAAACCTTTTCGCAAATTATGCGCTGGCACATGGCATTCGCCAACCTGCATACACAACCTTCCACCATTTCTCAAATTTTGAAACGGAAAGTTTTTTTTAATTTTCTAGTTATCGGCACTTTTGCCGATGTCACTGAAAAGTGGCTGTGCATTCGACACGTATGTTTGATTCTTTTGTTTGCACATTATACACTCGCGCTCGTATCGTATGGAAAACAAAAACCTATTTCAACAACACGAACCTATCTTACATCTAACTGCCAGCACAGAGCCATAAAATTGTTAATTAAATATTCGTGACTGATGTAGAAACGAATATCGAGGGTTATGGATAATTAATTATTTTCAAATTCTCTTATTACGATTAAGAGGGTAGGTAACAATTCTTCCTTCCATAAAATAAAGTGTTTGCGATAAAATCATGATTGGTCAAGGTCTAGGTTTGCTTTATCCGCCACATCCTGTTTTTTAGTGTTTTATATCGAAGGGCTCGTGTCATTTCCTTTTCAGGAAACATAAGACAAGTGCGCGAGTTGGACTCGCGCACTGAGGGTTTGGTTTAAAATTATAAGAACTTGTTTCTTACCAAATATCATGATTCTAAGTCAACAGTAAGGGTGCCCTGTAGCGGTTTCGTCCATTGGCAGAGTATTTTTTTTTACAATAATTTATAAATTTACAATGTATGAATCTTTAGAAGCAAGTTCTTGTAACACAAGTAGGTAAAGTTAAGAAGTTCATGAACCTAGTCAATGGGAATTATCCGATAGGTTTTGTATGCACGTGATTCACTAGGCAGTTTAAAAAAAAATGGAAATTAATAACCGCGTTTCATTTAGAGATGATACCGTTGACTTAGAAGTTTGATTTATATCATCCCGTAGGTTACAGACAGCTCCATAAGGTTACAGACTTGAGTATTTGTTGTTAATTTCAACGCAGTACCTCCACGTTCCTGTGTTCGTACAAAACAGGGTTGACATTGACAGACGGACAAAAAAGTGATCGAGACTTAATTTTTTCTTTTTGAGATACCGAATCTAGAAGACACTTTTGTACATAAAACTATTTTTTTTAAATAAAATAGTCTTTTACTTTGTGTGGGATATCAAATGGATCTTTGTCCTACGTCGACCTACGTTTTTGGAATCTACCTAAATTTCAAAACATTTTTATAAAGAATCCTGATTTCATACTTTATTAAATACATTGAAAAGAGTTGAAAAATTTACCAGTATTCCATTATTTTTGTCTGAAATAACGAGTACATAATTGACAAAAATACGAAAATCCCGGCACGCGAGTCAGACTCGCACTTGATGGATCTTGGCTTTAAATATAACCGAAATAGATAATATTTATTTATAAGGTTTAAACAACATGTGCATATAAAATAAATATACAATAGAAATAGACATAATGTACTAATATAAACAAGATAATTTATTTTAAGTAAGAAATTCATTAATGATTGATTTCTCACTTACCTCCTACTACTACCACTTAATTGTCGTTAATCGCAAAATACCTAACTAAAATATAATTCGTTTCTACCATTCAAAGTCCATCGCGATATAATGTATCGCGCGGTTTGTTTGGTAACGAGACCCAAAAATAAAAACTTCGTACTACCTATATCGAAAATTAAGCAAAAGAAGTTGAACACATTCCTCATCATTCTGAATTCTTTAGCTTGCTAATACCAATGCTATCAAGTTTTAATCACGATAAAGTTGAAATTTAATTGACCATGTATTCAGTAAATACTATACATATTTCAATCTGCAAATTGATCAAACTTCGTAAAGGATATGATAAAGCTGAGATTCCATCGAATTTCCGCCTATTAGACGCGAGTTGAAGCTTGGGGAAAACCGAGACGTCGAATACCAAACGTAACTTGTAACTGTAAATTCAATGAATGGCCTTTGTGGGGCGAGTACGTAGCAGGAATACAGGTCTATGTTGTTATTTATTATACAGAGTTTCGTAAGGATTACGAGGACGATTCTGCGATCGGTCTCGATGTTTCGACACTCCCAAACGACCATAACGAGGCACGCTGGTTACTCGAAGCCTTTGCTATCTTATCGGTGACAAGACAAATTAACAGTTACATATATTAATATCGTTTTGGTTTGACTGCATATTTGATCAAGATCTGTTTTCTGGGTCGATGTTATTCACTAGATTAGCATAAATAGGTACATCTAAAATGCGGTTACCCCAAACGAAAAACGTTTAAAACATTGCGTTGTTTCGTCTTAACTGGATTTAACTAGTATGATCTAGACGCGGTTCTTGGTAGCATGAAGAAACATGGAAGGTGGTCGTTGCATAACTCTGCTGGAGAGTTTACGCGGCGATTCAATAACACCGAGGATATACTTACCTTTTAATGACATTCTAAATTTTCGCAGTTTTTACAAAACAAATGTTTTATTCCGATGGCCCTGTCGACGATTCGTCACTCCACTCGGTTCGTTCCATTGTTATTAATAATCTATTTTTTGAATACATTAGCGAACCGAGGATACTTACTTTGGAAATAATTTTAGAGATAAAGAAGTCTTGGAAATATTACGAATTCCGTTCGATGACGAATATTTTTTATCATTGTGGAAAATAGGTTTACCATTGGTAATGTGTTCGCTGACTAAATCCGGTGATTAGCGGATATGACTTGAAGCACGTACGAGTAGCTTTTGCAAAGTATTCTGAACTGAAACATTTAGAAAATAATATATAAGGAAGTCACTTATTTATTAGAATGTTTATATATAAAAATACCATAAAATGTTCATGATTAAGATTTATCTGCCAAGACGATATAATTATTCATTAAAAAAAAAACACCGGATAATGCCATGGACAGACGATGGTCAAACTGTTAAGATAACCTGTTTGTGTATCAAAAAAATTAGTCACATTCAAAATAACTTTAAAAGATAAATTCGCGTTAGACATACTAACTTAATATGTATGTTTACTAATAAATGGAACTAGTAAACGGAAAATCGAGGAATTAAGTCTCAATAATTATTTGTGGGTTGTATTGTACTTAACTACGAGTATCTTGCACCTTTATTATATAACATGTGACTTTTTTGTCACTGGTAATTTAGGGAAATAAAATAATGGTATCGGTTGACTGTTATATTATATTGATGTACTGACTTTGACGACCGATGTGGCGCGGTGGGCGAAGGTCCGCCTGCGACACAGGAGGTTGCGGGTTCGATTCCCGCCACGGAAAAATTGTGTGTACTATGTATCTGCAGATATTTGTTCCGGGTGTTCTGGTCGTTTTCTATGTATAATAAAAAATCTATCTATGTAATGTATTGTATTATGTTATCTAGTACCCATAACACAAGCTCTGCTTACCATGGGGCTAGATAATGCTGTGTGAATTGTCCAGCATTATTTATTTATTTACTATGTATCTTAACATAATTCGTACATCAATATAATTAACACTGTTATTTGTGTTTTTGAGAAAAATGTGCGTGTATTGCGTGTGATATACATGTCTGTGTGTTATTTGGCTTGTGTATGTGTGTGTGTGTGTATGTTTGGGGTATATGTGCATATGCTGTGTGGTGTGTGATGTGTGTGTATGTTTGATCAGTGAGGAATCTCAAAAAAGTTAAATGTAAAAAGATTTTTATTTTGTCAGAACAGAGACTCTTATAAATTAAACTTAGATTAACAGAAGACAGAAACTGACAAAATCGGTCTCCTCTCAGCGTGTATGGTATAGCAGATCGTACCATAGGCGATAAGCGTGGTGTTTGGTGTGTTGGAAGTGAATGTGATGAGGGGTTTACATTATATTTTTTTATTAAAGAAATAAAATATTATATTAACTAAGTTCTTTAGATAAAACTCATATAAAATTGTCCCAGAAACCTTTTAAAAACCCCGTAGCAATTTTACCAACACGATCTGGATCACTAAGAACTACCTCGGGATAATTCTCCGTCTACAATAGTGACAGAATTTTCCATATCGGTACATAATCGACGGAGAAATCGACGAATATACATAAAAATACATACATAGAATTTTTTAGAAACCCGGAATTCTTCCATTCTCAGTTCATATTGGCACGCCCTGCTCAGGTACCATTGTGTTTCTTATACATAACCTAGAAACTAAGACCTAAAAATGTAATCAATGATGCAATAAAATAAATATGAAATACAGCCTAACATAAAACCTCCTCATCAAAAAATCATAATCGATTCATCCGCTTTGAAGCTACGATGGGACCGACAGACACACACTATCATTTCAACATAGAACACCCCGTCGTCTGGGGTTAAATATTCAGGGACAATCTGTAAAAATTTGTAGGTATCTTTAATAATTACACATACTCGATATTTTGGACGTCTGAAAGTTATCAATACAATTTACGTGTGCCCAATTTATAGCAAAACACATTTTACGACGCACTTAAATTTAACAGCTGAACAATTAAAAACCTACCTGCCTACCGTACTCTTCTTTATCGTTTCCACAAATTGTATTTTTTTCCTGAACTTATAATAAATATATTTTATAATAATCACCAAACGCAGATTGGGACTAAAAAAATCTAATCTCACTTCAGAATCTAATTCCGCGAGCCTGCGGTATCGACAACATCAATCACGCGGATCCGTGGCATTTGCCGGATTGCAAATTTTAATACATAATTGTAGTTTTCCTGTTTTATTTTTTTAACCACCTTCCTACGTTCAAATGCATGAACTCTTGGGATCCCCTGTTGTAGCGTATAACTTGATATTGATAACTTTAGGATGGAAACAAAAAAAATCAAAACTGTTATGATTGGGTTTTGAGTTCATTATATATATATGTATATATATGTTAGAAGATTCTTCTGCTCAGAAAATGACTTGTCAAAAACTATAAAAGTAAAGGGATTCCGCATGTAATGCGGTATCCCACGTTTGAGGGATTGAATTTCTTAGTTGGATACTTATTTTTAGGGCCAGTGGGTGGTAAAAAAAGTTTCCTGCGTATTTTTATTACTAAGGTACTTGAAACTTTTATTTTAAGTACCAATTAGGATCACTCTCCATCATGAAAACCCAAAAAAACATGGAGATAATATATTATCAATGTATAATTCAGGTAATAAACCTGCTGTATCATATTATTTTATTTCTAACATTTTGATTTAGGTACACCTTTTATTATTGCAAAATTAATTGGCAATATCTCTATATAAGAAAGGCGTGGCAACAGTATTGAGAGTGGAAGTGGACAGGGATTTTCGATTTGTCTTTAGGCATTCATATAAACTTAAACCTTCGCAGCCAGGCTGCGGGTTGGCCGGGATCTTAATGATATTCTCTAAAATTCATTGTCATACTTGGTAGCTCATTTAGAATCATTGTGGCGTTTTAGGGACTTTGTCCAGCAGCAGACGTCGTAGGGCTTATTTGACGAAGTACGATATTGCTGATTCAGTCAACGAACACCAAAACGTGAGTCAAGTTTGGTATTGACTGGATTAAACCGATACCTAATGGTGAAATGCGTGAAAGCCTTAGGCTGCGCTCACACTGAACTACTTATTATCTTGAGTTCACACCTACGTAAGCATAAAGTACTCGACTACTTGCATTTTTGTATTCATGTCCCACACGTTTTCTTCTGGCTGCAGGTGGTCGCATACCACACACGCAAGATACGGTAATGTTAGAAACCTATACGTAATTGTTTTTATAAAACATCAGCCTGTCAGCCCTCATTAGTCCACTGTTACATCTTCACTATGGTATTCATTTCTATTGTCAGCGCGTTCCGAGAAAGGACGAAAACGAACATACCATGATGTTCGTACCCACATACGTTTGCATAGATATTCGCACGAAGATGTAAGCAATCTGAGCGCAGCCTATAGACATCAAAACAATAATTTACTACGTTACTATGAAAAATTGATGATCCGGTTCTGTTATGGGAATACTCGTCTAGTTTTTCTACTATAATACCTATTAACGTTTAGGTATTACAGTCAAAAACTGAACACGCCGCTGGCTGTCGCCACCACAGCCCTGCTTACGCGTCTCGCTCGTCCGTGTTTATATTTCTCGGCTCTAACTGCATTTTCCTAAACGTATTATCAAACCCACGGGCGACGCCCTCGAAACCTGTTTATTTTCCTTATCTCGCTGCAGGTTCGAGACAGGTCCAGGCAGTAACCAAAAACGATCTGGAAACTAATTGAACGCACGATAACCTTTGCACAAATAACAAAATAAGTATTAAGCCTCCACGCGGCCTGCTGTGGCGGCCAGTACAATTTGTAAGTAAATAGTACTAAAATTTAAGGTAGGTACTAGTGCAACCGCAAGGCCCTAATTCCACTAAATTATTGTGAAGCGTTTAGCTCCACAATAACAATGGTATCGTCTCAGAATGACACATTATGGCATTTTACCTTTTACTCTGACAAAGTTCTGTTCCATTTATCGTGCGGATTATAGGTACTATAAATCTTAGCAAAAACCTAATTGAATGCTGTACTTATCGTTAGCAAAAACTGTAGGTACTTATTGACGTACATTTAGATTTGTTCTCAATTCACGAATACCATTAACTCCTCATACTTTTGCAGCCGCGTTTCGAGAAGCGAATAAACTGGCTTGCTGTATTTTTGCAATATTGGATTGTAAGTATTTGCAGTACCTACAGTAATTCAGTATGTAAAGTTTTGTAAGCAAGAACACGTGGTTATATATTGCGTTTTAAAATGACGGACTGATAATAATGTTTTACGATTATTCCGTACCCAGTGGTGGCCTACAGTTAAAAAATAAAAATATGAAATAGTTTTATATTCAGTTTGTTTCTATTGATCGGTTTCATTTTTAAACGACTTCGAAAAAAGTTGGAGGTTCTATGTTACTCCGTTTGTACCTATGTTTTTTAACGTATATATTAATATTTTGATTTATATTAACAATTTTTTGTCTTAAATATAATCAGTATTTCCTTGTATGAGTATTATGTATTTAGGAGTGTACGTTATCTAAGGCACCTAAATTTTGTCTCAAACTCAGTCTCATAAATATATTTGACCCAATTACAAAAGCTATAAATCTCAATGTAGTATGAACAAAATTTACGAGTACATACTTAATCACATTTGTATCTGTTTTCGATTTAGTAGTGGCTAAGTGACCGTTCTATGAATGTTAATAATGATTGCGAAACAAGGCTCGGCGCTGCGAGGGCTATAGGAGTTTGGGGGCAACATGCGCCACTTCGACTGATAAAGAAAAGTCAAGAGGTATCGTAATGAATGAGTCTCTCGGCGATTTCACTTAAACAGCTGTCCCACTGGCATGCATGGAGGCTAAGCTTCAATTTGCGAGAAAATGAATGTGATAGCGCAACAACCCGCTACGCACGAATATGAGATTAATGATGTCATTGCGGGTTCGATTCCCGCCTCGGAACAATAGTGTGTACGATCTGCTATTTGTTCCGGGTGTTCTGGTCGTTTTCTATGTATGATAAAAAATATCTATCTATGTAATATATTGTATTATGTATATTAGTTATCTAGTACCCATAACACAAGCTCTGCTTACCATGGTGCTAGATAATGCTTTGTGAATTGTCCAGTATTATTTATTTATTGCTACACGCGTGGCTTGCTCCAATCTGTCATCCACGCTATACACGCGGTACATGTAAACCGTAAACGTTATCCCACGTTGTCACACTAACGAAACCACGAAGTTTAAGTGCGACGCGCGACGCGTGAATGTGCGCAGCGTACGTGCATAATGTGTGCTGCAGTGGAAACTTAGACCCACGTTGTCAAACAAACGAACCAACCAACGCTGCTAATATGCATCGCGTGGATGGCGTACACAGCGGTGGGACAGCGGCGGCGTAACCCACTAAAACTACGTCTAGTCAATGACGTCTCTTTTACTGTCTGTGGAAGTGTATGGGTCGCCGATTAACTTTTATATAACCCTCGGAGAGACTGTGTGATTCGTAAAAGAACCCATGTCAAATTAAGAACATAATCGTGATAAACAGGCTTTCTTCTATTATCCTTAAAATTTCATACTTACCTATTCATTGAAAAATGAATAGGTTACTTTGAGGCTAAATGATGTTCAGCATTATTTATTTTTCGGATACATTATAAAATAAAATATGAGATGTCTCAGTGATCAACAAGTTCAACACCGGATCTGATCACCGACTTCTCCGAGGCTCTCTGAATATCAACCTAAAGCTTGAGAGAAACCGTCTGATGAAGTCCATGCTCCGACCTGACCCAAACCAAATCATGGCGGGCATCGAGAAGTTTCAGCAGATTCTCGGGGATAGATTTGTTGCCATGGAACCCACTGATGACGCTGACGAGACCCTACACAATCTGGTTGAAACGTTGAGGGACGAGGGCATCAAATTCTGTCGAAAGCAGCGTACTGGCAAGAAGTCCAAACTTTCGGATTTCTATGGCCGTCTGCATACTCATGCCCTCATGCCCCTCATTCCCGACAAGACGACCATGATTCCCGAGCCACCCTGACACGTCACTACACCGACGAACTATAAGCTGTTCTCACGAGTGGTCACAAACTGTTTCGCCAGGAGTCAAGTTTCAGCCACCGGAACAGGCCGGGTTTTGCGGAGGAAATGGCACCATAGACCACATACACACAGTGAGGCAGATTATACAGAAGTCCGAAAAGTATAATCAGGCCCTGTGTCTGGCCTTTGTAGACTATGAGAAGGCTTTTGACTCTATCGAGACCTGGGCTGTTCTAGAATCCTTACAGCGATGACAAGTGGACTATCGTTTTATCGAGGTGCTGTGCTGAGATGTCTCTACGAAGCCGCCAGTATGAGTATTCGAGTACAGGGCCAGAAGTCTAAACCTATCCTATATCCATATCCTGTATATAATTGCGCAGAGGAGGGAGACAGGGGGATGTCATATCCCCGAAACTGTTCACAAGCGCGTTGGAAGATTTGTTTAAGACACTGGAAAGGAAAGGGCATAAACATAAACATCTCACACCTGCGATTCGCTGATGACATAGTACTGATGGCGGAGTCGCTTGAGGAGCTGAACCAGACGCTGGATGGCCTACCTTCAGCCACCCGATTTATCGGTCTTGGCATGAATTTGGATAAAACCAAAGACATGATCAATGGTCACATTGATCTAAGGCCGGTGGTCGTACATGGTTACATCTCGAGATCGTTTCCGAATACACTTACCTCGGGCAGTTTCTGCAGTTAGGTAAAAACAATTTTGAGAAGGAGGCCAAAAGGAGGATCCAGCTAGGCTGGGCAGCGTTTGGGAAACTACGTCAAGTCTTCTCGTCATCCATACCGCAATGCTTGAAAACGAAAGTTTTCAACCCGTTATGACCTATGGAGCTGAGACGTGGACGGCTGGTCCACCAGTTCAAGGTCGCTCAGCGAGCTACGGAAAGGGCTTATGCTCAGAGTTTCTCTGAAGGATAAGATTCGTAACGAATTTATTCGACAGAGAACCAAAGTTATCGACATAGCTCTAAGAATTAGCAAGCTCCGACCAGGTGGGATGACGACCTGCGAAAGACTGCAGGCAGATGCTGGATGCGTCAAGCTGAAGACAGGGCGCTATGGCGCTCGTTGGGGAGGCCTATGTCCAGCAGTGGACTATCTAAGGCTGATGATGATGACGATGATTATATTTATTTATTTGTAACGCAACATGGTAATTCACTCTGGCCTGCCCCTTTATGCAAGTGCTACCCGTCGAAGTAACCGTATAATATATTTAGGTATTTGGTCTTAGACCTTGTAAGAATTTAGACTTGTAGAAATACCTGACTGCCATGCCGCGATGTCGGTTTATTTCTTTTGTGATACGACCTCATGCTGAAGTTAGTAAACATGTTATTTGTTAAGACAAAAAACCCGAATGCGTATAATATTTTCGAGTTCGAGCATTAGTAGGTTATTTTAGTAAGAGGGTATGTACCTATTAAATAAACTAAGGATTTTTAGTAAATTGCGAAAATAAATACACGATTTCGATAACTGATTGAATTTTAGGTTAAGTATGGGCGGTTTGTTTGTAAACATTTCACATCCAACTTCGCTTGGTATTATTATGTAAGTACACATAACATCTACACTTGATCGACTATAATCGCAAAAAGAAATTTAACTAAACTTAAAAAATTTTTAGTAAATTACGCAAAAATATGTCAAGAAATAACTGGATTTTTTTGTACACGTTATAATCTAGACTTCATAATTAATAGCACGTTTAACGTGAACGCAGCACAAAAACGATTAGTTAATGTCCAAAAACGAATAAATGGATACTTTTGTGAGTTATTTATTATAAATGTAGGCTAATTATTCAGCTAAATCTGTGAATAATTCCTACATGTTTTATAAAGTTCTGCTTAACTTGGGGCTAGATATTGCTTTTATTTTTCCGTGTCGAATAATATTTTGTTAGGTAGGTAGGAATTATATTACGTTCAAGACTGATTTAAAGAGAGAGTTCGAGTGGCTGTTAGCTATTGTTAAAAAGTATTTTTGAAGATCATAAATGGAGTATACAGTATGTATGTACCAAGTGATTCCTATGCCTGAGTTGCTCGTTCAATTTATCTAATACAAAGTCTCTCTGTGTCTAAGACTATTAAAGGCCGCTAGTATTTTTAGAATTAATGATTTTGATCGTTACGATCGGACTATTAACAATACTCGATTATTTTAAGACGCTTTACCAATTATTTTATATATTTTTTTGAATGCTAAAGTAACTGGTCAAAATGATTATAAATGCAAAAATGTAGGTAGTAATCAGAACTTGGTAAGTCATATTCGTACGTTGTACACCGCGAAAAACTATATACATATATTATACCTCTTATTTGGAAATTCTGTTACTAAAAAATATTTTTTGTTTAACTGACATCTTATTTAAGATCTGTGAACGCTAGTTTTTTGCATGTCTTTAATAAAAAGTAAATCCGGTTTTAAAATATAAAAAGAAGTCCGTAGAACTTTTGAAGCTACTCGCAGATAAATATTATAGTATTTTTACCAACGACTATTCAAATATTGCTCACAACATAAGATTATCAACCAGACAGATTAAACTAGTACATGCATATTTTATCGTCATACTAAAATTGATGAATATTATTTTGTTCTTAATATAATTAAACAAACCCGTAATAAAAAAATTAAAACTTCTTCACGTTAAACATAGACGTTAAAACTATTGGACGGGTCGGGCAAAAAAATTGCGTATTTCAGTCTAAATCTGTTCTAAACCAGGAATGCATTTAACCACCATCAAAGCTGCGGGCTGAAGCTAGTGAATATTTGTCATTCAGCAAGACACATTATTGCTAAAAAAAATATTATTGTTAAAATTTATGTTTTACATAAATAATAATGCTGGACAATTCACACAGCATTATTTAGCCCCATGGTAAGCAGAGCTTGTGTTATGGGTACTAGATAACTGATATACATAATACAATACATAGATAGATATTTTTTATTATACATAGAAAACGACCAGAACACCCGGAACAATTATCTGCACATCGTACACATAATTGTTCCGAGGCGGGAATCGAACCCGCAACCTCCTGCGTCGCAGGCGGACCTTCGCCCACCGCGCCACATCGGTCACATATTACTTGTAATTTATTCTTGAAATTATTTTAATCACGAAATAATATGTAGCACGTGAGGTAAACAACTAGTGTTGTTTTTAAACCGGTTCACATTCTGCAGCCAGCTGAATGCATGATAATGCCACCACAATGTATCTATAGGTTATTCTGAATCACCAAACGAAATAATTACTTCTTTTACCTACATGAGACTAACTACGCAAAGTGTAAATAAAAGTGGATTTTACGTATACCTTTTATTTATTTTAATTTTAATAACAGTGCCTTTCATTATTATATCCATGGTATTTCCATCCATAGGTTACAGAGTTATATATACTATGATAAAAAAAATATACCTATGATAAAAGTTTTGAAACTATCATGGTTATTAATACTAAAGTCATTTAAAACGGGATATTTACCATGATTTGATTTTTGAGTTATCCAATATTTCGGCACAGTTGCATGCGCCATGATCACGGAGTAACACAGTTATAAAAGTTATAATATCCCGTTTTAAATGACTTTAGTAATATACCTATGGTCGGTCTCTCTCTGTGACCTTTTCATGACTGAATGGATGTCTTTGAAATTCGGAAGGAGTGTTAAGTGTCTTTGAAATATTTCATACGTGTGTGAATATGACTTCAGTGTATTGTAGATCTGCACTACATTTAAAAATATTTGTCATATTTTGACTTTAGAGTTTACCAATATTCGGCACAGTTTCATGCGCCATGATCACGGTACAGGTAACTGAAAGCACTGCGAATGAGTTTTTATCGGCAGAAATACCGATCTATCCTAACTTTTTTCTTTGGCTACTAACGTTACCACTACCACCTTTGCTTTCGATAATGAAACCATTATCGATCGCAACTCGATCACGACATACTAAAATGACGGTATCAGAACGCGACGCGGTTGGTACGTACATCACTTCTACGGTTTATGCACATTAAGCCTTCTTCTAGCTTGAAGTTCCTGTATAAGGTAATCATGACTTTTGTGTTATTATTACTTATTCATGATAGTTCCAAAAGTTTTATTGCACTTCAGTTTTCTATTCAATGTACCTTTCTCATAACTTTACAAGCTTCATCCGACGTGCCAGAACAGCAATATTATGTGGCCTACATGTGCAGTGCATGATATCTTTCTTATACTTGCTGAGGAAGCCTGTACCATTCCATTTTATGCACTTTTTTTAGTAAAACTATAGTCAAGGGCAAGTCGTGGGACAATCACATCGTGATTCAATAACTGATAAGCTTTACATTACGACCCAAGGAGGATCTAATATCACATATATTTCTGTGATATTAGACCTTTCTTTTCAAGTAGAACAAGCCTGTAACCTTTATATGTTCGTTGTTGTAAAACTTAACATTTACATAGTTTTATGTTCTTAGCTATTCATCATAAACCTTGTCATAATCGCATCATTTGATTTCTATACCAGAAAACCTTGATACAACTATAACGTTTTATTTATTCCTAATAAAAAAAATATAAAATTTCCTAAAGCGTTCGGTTTCTGAGATATTTACACATGAAAAACATTCTTTAGAGCAATAGTTCTTTTTATCACAACAAAGTGGTAGGTGATATTAGAGCCACCTTCCATAAAAAAAATCTTTAAACCCCTTTCCATATAAATTTCTCCGATTGCTGAAAGGGGTTTTATCTAAGAAAAAGGAAACAATACTTCTACGTATTGTTTGGTTGAAAGCGGTCTCAAGTAACAAAAATATTAGTTGGATACAAGACCTTGGAAATAATATTTACTTTTTATAATAGACTTCTTTGCTTGGTTATCAGGAACACACCGCTTTTTCATCATGTGACATTCTGTTTCTAATAGCTATAGTATTATTTTATCTGTGATAGAGCATCTATTTCTATTATGATATTCAATAGTCTTTCTATAAGCTTAGACAGTGGTAACCTCCACGCAGACAATGATGCCGCCACTGGTATGACAAGGGCGCAGAGTGGTGTGACAGGATCAATCAGCGACTATCCTAGAATCATCCAGGGGGTCAGCTGCTCAATTAGTAGGTACTCTGTTAAATTAATATTCTAATCAGAATGCGGTTTCCTGCACAGGTACATTGTTGATCTTTAAAGTTGACCTTTGCTTTTCATTCTGGTGCCGATGTAATCTGTTTTTAAAATCGCACAGGTATCGTTGGTGATTCACATTATTCCCTGTTAATGCAACAACAACACTAAGGCCTATATTATGAAAGCTTGCTCAGTCATACATCTATTCTTGAGTGACGTTTATGAAATAGGATAGATGAGCGTTACTCAAGCATAAACCGATGACTGAGTTAGCTAACTACATAGAATTTGTTTCATCGTATCGCAGTTGTACAGTTGATTTCATTTGATAGAAAACAAGCAGCTTTATTAAAATATTAAAAACATGTTTACAAGCTTTACCAGCATTGAGCATTGTTATGACACAGATTTGGGATTATGCTGTTTATTTCGCCTTTAGATAGATAGATAGAAAATTCTTTATTGCACTTGAACTATAAACTATGTACAGTAATAACTTAAAAATTAAGTACAATTGGCGGTCTTATCGCTCAAGAGCGATCTCTACCAGACAACCATGGGATTTTTAGATATTTCTTTGGCCTAATTTTTGTCAGTCCCTTATGTCTTTATTCCTGGATAGTCTATTAGTTTCACATGGCCAGATAAATAAAAGACAATTAAAAAATATATATAAATACTTTTATAGGTACCTACACAAAATTACTCTGTCAACAAGAAAATAATAATGAAAGAACATTTTAGAACTAGTGGAAATTACAAGCGAACTTAAATTTACATATTCGCACTTACTATCTCCATGTAGGTACTTACTTCTAAGTCCAGGATAAGATGGCGTGATTTGCTGAGCGTTAACACAAGCGTCGACAAGCGCGAAGTGGAAGGAGAAATGAAAGGCCTTTTCCCAGACGTGGGACAGTTATGGCCAAAAAAAATTACTTACCTCGGACACTAAAACAAACTAGGAACCTAAGTATTGCGTTTATGCTAATCAATGAACGTCGACCCAACAGTGTTCGTGAGCAGATTTGCGAGAGCAAACAAGTCAGGAGGGGACCGTTATTGCTCGACACAGATAAAGTGACATGGTTTTGTAAGGAGGATGTCTGACCAACTATTTAAAACCTATGTAACACCTGTTTAAATAAAAAAAACTGCAATAATAAATGAAGATTATTGAGTTTAGTCTCTGGTTAGGGGATAGGAAAACTTAAAAGAACCGCATTATGTTGCAGCTTAAACACAAAAAGTAACAAAATATAGCACAAAAAATTTAAACCCAAGGAACTCCGAAAATAGCCGTACAACCGGCTTGCTTGCCTTGCCTGAAGTCGATAACAGCTTTCCATATGATTGTCCAATTGTGGAACCAAGAGTATTGAAGGAACGGAAATAAATATTGGAAACGTGCTAGAAAAATACCAACTTCTTAATTATGCATAAGAAATACAAAAATATTCCTTCTGTATCCGATAATTGAAAATAACAACTATCTAATAAAAGAAAGAATAAAAAACGAAAGAATAAAGCAAAGAGGCAAAGATACGAAATTCCAATCAGTAGCTTAAATATATCCTACTTTTTATAGCTTGAATCAGAGGCGAAATTTCCTTAAATAACTAGTTAATAAAACCAAGGGATCTTAACGTAATAAATTCGCCTGCGTATGCAACAAAAAAAAATATAGATTTTTAAAAAGGTTACTATTAAGATTACTATCCGCTGTTCTTCTATTCACTTTTGCAGACATTCGTCAACCGAATCTGCTAATGACAGCCACGTGCGTAGAGCACTTTACGCCCTTTGCGGTTTTATTTCTGGTTACATGTTCACTTACCTAAGAAACATGTTATTGCCAACATTGTTATGGCCGAATATTGGAAGACCACGTATACCAACTTACAATCTTCGTCTATAGGTATACTACGTGGCACAACTATTTCGATGTTATATAGATATTAGTGTATATGGATAAATATAGACCAAGATCTATTTATTTTACACATTGCCGGTGGAACAGCAGTTACTCTATACAATCCCTAGGAATTGTATTCATTACCTCGGTAAAATATGTAATGGACATTAATATTCATAATATTTCATACATTGCCTGGACGCCCCAGGTTTTCTATACATTGCCTAGGTATTGTATAGAATACCTGAAATATACAGATTGCCGGTAACATATAGATAGATGTTTACGTTACACATTATTCAGATGTGTATTTGATCTGAATAATATATAATACAATCTGTCATAGCTATTAAACTATGAAATAACAACAACTCCATATTGCTTTGAGAGAGATCCATCGATTACGGTCTTTCTTAGAACCTTTATAGCATTTGAGCAGCTGCACATATTTTCATAGCTACGAGTACCAACAGTCTCAATTAGGCTTGATTGAACAGTTCAGAAAAAAAATTGGATGATTCTCGTTAGATCCATTGACTAGATTCATGATGGATCTATTGAAAACTTTATTCCTTAGTAGATCCGTTTAGGAAGGTGTGTGGATCCATCTCGAAGTTTATTTCTCAGTAGATACACGGCAAGATCCATTATGGACTACAGTAAAGCAGTTCATTTGTTTTGGAGCTATCATAGACCTACAGTGACACAGAGAGATACACTTCAAATTAATAACATCACTTTTTTCAGGTCTGTCAAACTAGAATATTTGTTCATTTTTACCGTATGATTTATTTGTTTGTCCTTCATAAAACTAAAAGATTAAAAAATGAAAAATAGCCATATGATACCTAATATACCTATATAATAGAGTGTGATGGGGTGACCTTTTTGTAGCTTGTTACACAAGGCATCGCGCTACTAGCGAGTGTTCGCGGCTTGTCACTCATACATAACATAACAAATTGATAAAGCGATAGTAATCGTGCATCACCATATAAAGACAACAAAGAAGCATTTGATGTGCGAAAATGTCCAGCATTATAAATTGTTGCATTTGTTTTTATTTCTATGATTTATTTATAATAAAAAAATAATGCTGGACAATCCACACAGCATCATCTAGCATAATGTGGTTGATATTGATAAAATAATCGGTTTGCGAGAATGCAATTGCAGATATAAGTGTTCATTAAAAAACAAAGTTGATATTATTTATAAATGCAGAGACTTACTAGATAAACCTTGACGAACTTTTTTCTAGAAACATGTCTCAAGTAATTTATCTGCTTTGTTTGTGGTCGAGAACTAACAGTTAGTACACTTGCATAGTTCTAAAATACATGAGCCAAAGATGACCATGAAGGCGTGGGGCTGGTTCAAAAAAATCAAAACTCAAGGTGCTCTATTTCCATTTAAATTATTCAAAATAGTAAATTCAAAAAAATTATTTGTTTACATAAACCATAACATTACAGATGACTGCATATTGTTTGAATATTACAATGTCAGGTGGTCATCAACATTCGACTCAACGTTGTCTACGTTGTTGAATGCGGGCAGGAATCGAACTAGAGTTCTTTCTTCCTGTTTCTACGTCGAGGAAAGCTTTCCTCAAGTCATGTGCTGTCGCTATGAGAGCCTTGCAGGCTTCTCAAGAGCTGTTCATTAGTATGTTGGCTGTTCTGATCATCCTGGGTGATAGCTTCGGGCGACTCTAGGAGTTCCCGGGGCAGAGGTCGCCACGGAGTTTTGAATATTACAGTGCTTTTGTAAACTGTTTTGTCTGACATAGACAATAACAAAAAAGTCAAAGAAAATAACGAATTACCGAAATAACGCACAAAAAAAATTCCTACTCGTCCCACTGCACATTGCAAATCTATCCATGAATGAATAAACCCATTGCACCTAATTGTTTTTCTGAATAACAAACAGGGTAAATTCAAGAAGGTAAACCAAACATAACCACATTATTCATTTCTAGCGGTTTGGCAGTAAGATAATGAGCTCTTTACCCGAAGCTGCGGCACAAGGTACCAGGTACCTACGTAGGTAATTTGTTAGTTTTTTGCATTTACATTACCTGTAAGACAATAGCTGTGAATCTCATTGCTAGTTGATAGTCGCCCGCAAAAACGTTATGTGAGTTGTAAAACGATTCTCATGGGTCGCCGCGATTAACTACAGATTATCGCACCATCTTTCCGTCGATTTTATAAAAAACATTATCATTCGGTCGGCGTCAAAATTACCAAAAACAGTCACCTTGACCGCTTCTATTAGATGGTATAGCCACTGAGCTATACGACGGATATTTGGGGAAAGCATGTCTCAAGTACATACATATTTTTTTCACTAAATCACGTATTTTTTATAGAGTGAAGCCACACACTAATTACAATTAAGACCTTAAATGTTTTTATTTTATTAAGATGGAGTTCTTCGTAATATAAGCGGACAATTATAAAAGGTAAAAGACAAAACGGATGAACCGAATTGTTTAATTTTTTGTTTGAAAGGTTCAATCCTTTATTGTATCGCGTTTTTGTGGTATTTTTTATTATACGTTTGTCCTTATCACGTCACATTTATTGCGAAAATTAGACGTTTGTTCACCGTTTGACGACCTCTGTGGCGTAGTAGGCGAAGGGCCGCCTACGACGCAAGAGGACCTCCTTCCGCGGGTTTGATTCCCGCCTCGGGATAATTGTGTGTACAATCTGTACATATTTGTTCCGGGTGTTCTGGACTCAAAATAATGTATAATAAAAAATCACCTAGGAAACCCATAAAACAAACTTTGCTTAGTTTGGCTCTAGAAGCTGTGTATATTGTCTAGCTTTTTTTTTCACGCCTATATTTTTATCCGATCGGGCATTTGTGTTTACATCTACGTATTTCTAAGCCAGGAAAATAGTTAGATACTTTATACTTTTGAATCTATGGGAAGCCACGAACAAAAGCTGGTTACATATAAATAATTAACTGGTTATTATAAAATAAAATAAATAATGCTGGACAATTCACACAGCATCATCTAGCCCCATGGTAAGCAGAGCTTGTGTTATGGATACTAGATAACTGATATACATAATACAATACATTACATAGATA
This sequence comes from Eupithecia abbreviata, assembly GCA_943735965.1. Taxonomy (NCBI): domain Eukaryota; kingdom Metazoa; phylum Arthropoda; class Insecta; order Lepidoptera; family Geometridae; genus Eupithecia; species Eupithecia abbreviata. Next base: position 12,237,259 of record OX030973.1, read on the forward strand.
GATATTTTTATTATACATAGAAAACGACCAGAGCACCCGGAATAAATATCTGCAGATCGTACACACAATTGTTCCGGGGCGGGAATCGAACCCGCAACCTTCAGCGTCGCAGGCGGACCTTCGCCCACCGCGCCACATCGGTCGTCATTATGTATATACAGTAGAGTACATCAATTAAACAAACACGTGTGTGAGAAAATACAAAGGCACAGAGATAAAGTGTTGTGTATCATGGCACTGGAAAATAATATCGGGTCATCACATCCGATATAAATCGAATTTTAACCGGACATCAAACAACCAGTTATCAATGTTATACTCAATTAAATTATCATAACATTCTGACAATTAGTAAAGCGAATCGTGTATATATCCGGATCTAAAGGGTGCACTTGCTCCAAGCAAATGAATAATCATTATAATTTTGCTCATTTTCAATAATGCTACGGTTAGAAGTATTAGACGTTATTGATATTAATGACGATGAACTGTCAAAGGCCGTCGCCAAACACAAGATCATCAATGAGATTGGGCAACGCAAGGAAGCGGTCACAGATAATGTACATACTCAGCTTACACCTAAACCTTGCAGCAAGGTTGTTTCGACGACGCTTTACGTGTAGAATCCCAAGTAGCTTTGCCATCGACTTATATTCACAATAAGTATGCGAACCGTCTCCGTCGATTTTCGAGCTATATAGTGTTTTTTTAACTGAGACAGTATGGGGGCAGTGGGCCCCCAGCATAACCAGAGTTACTTTGGTTTAAAAGTTCGTTTTTGATGAACTATTTTCTTATAGATACATCGCTAGTAATCTGTTACTAACTGCCTTCCAAAAATGTTTATTAACACTTTGACTGCTGAAATCACACGGTATGTGTTTTCTACAAGTGACTAATATGCGTAAATCCACACTAGCGCAGCGGCTGAGAAAATACAGATCTGTTTGACTCAGCACAGCCGTAATATTTTTCGAACGAAACGCATGTGCGGCGCAACACAACCGCTGTGTAGAGCGGCAGCACGAATTTTATAGGTTAAAAAAAAGATCGCAGTCGTCGAAAAAAACCGCAGTCAAAGTGTTAATGAAAAGATCCACAGATGAGACTGATTGACATAACTTTTTAAACCAATTTACTAATATCAACTTCACAAAAATAATCTTATGTTATATATATTTTCTCAAAAAAGGATTATTATATAGATATTGTTTCTTAAGTGTGTCATACCTCCTTTGGTTATGGGTGCTCCCATACAGTCCCAGTTAAAAACACACAGTATACACTAGTATTGAAAAAACGAGATTCTAAATGTGTGACAATTATATATGTATGTGTGTAGATATGCCTTATTTCAAACTTTGTCTGAATATTTATGAATAAGCTTGTTTTTCAATATTTGGATATTTGTGAAGATTTTGAAAATATCACTATATTTTAAGTTTGAACGTTGTTTTAGACATTATTCATGTTCTTTTTTTTTAATTCTGTCGCATTCTTGAAGTTAGGCTCTATATTTTAGTTTTTCAATTTACCTCAGTAGACGCCCTGATACATCACTGAAAAAAAACTATCTCTATTACTGAAATAAGATTCGCACCAAGATCTTGTGTATCTCCGCTTAACTTTACAACTTGTTTGTTTATTTTAAATCATAAAATTGCCATGTTGTTTTGGTATTGCCTCATTGCTACTTGCCGTTTTCACTGGATGTGGTACAACCGGTTGCAGAGAGCTCAACGGACCTTTAGATCGATACTATGGTATACCTAGCTGTTGCATGTATGAACTTCGAGAGATAGAGCGAACACGGCTGACCTGTAAACTGCAGGACTTCCACTATGACCTTCTTTTTATTTTCCTTCGCAAGCAGATTTGACCTAAAACGGGCCTGTATTTCAGGAACATACAACTGAAAATTCTTCGACAATATTTGGACAATATTTTTTAAAGCCTGAATGTGATAAATTTTAGCAACCAGAAAATTCGTTCTATATTACCCCGCAGTTTCGCCCGCGTTTTAATCTATGTGTCAAATGGTTAATATAAAAAATATAAACCTTCCTCTGGAATCACTCTATATCTATTAAAAAAACCGCATCAAAATCCGTTGCGTAGTTTTAAAGATTTAAGGACAGCGGGAAGCGACTTTGTTTTATCCTATATATGTAGTATAGGTATAAACAATGTACTGATAGGTTTAACAGGTACAAAAAATAATAGATCTCCGACCACACAACAATCCCTTAGCCAGATCACAAAAAGTACTGATAGTGGCCACTAATTGGTGAATATTGTTACATTGCCACATGTTATCGACGGCTGGTTACACCGTCAACGTTAAATTTCTAAACAAATCGTTCAAACAAAGGCCGGACCGCGGAACGTGTTCAAATCGCCACCTAATACCTAATGTTTACTTGGACAATTTATTTTCATAATGATAACAATATTAGGACGGTTTGTAAGCAAAGTGTGATTGATAATAATGGTCTGTTTGTACTCTGTGATATGAACTAGAAGCAGTTTTAGTATTGATTTGGTGCGCTTCTTCTATCGCCCTCAAAGTAAGCAAATGGACGTACCTATACACTAGCCAAACTCGATGTAGAATGTTTGTAAACAAACCATGACACACAAAATTAAAACTCCTTGCTTGTTGTCGAGTTTCAGTTATATTTATTGAAGGAAGGATCCCAAATCGACAAGTTATGTAAATTGCGTATTAAAAGACGCGGCATCTAGTGTATAGAAGTATGGGTAGGATAGTGCTATTGCTGTATCACTGACTCTCAATCAGGGTAGAGGTTTAACACTTGGTACCTTCCCCCTAATGCTGAATGCTTACATACTATATAATTAAGCATTGAATAATACGACCAGACTAGCTACATGGATATACTTATTTAGCCCCCGAATAACAGGGGTGTAATCATAATCCAGTCATAAGTGCATTAGATAAGTTTTACATGTCTGTACGTGACATCATATAACCTAAAGTAAAATCCTCGGGCCAAATTAGCCTGTTAGAGTATTACTTTTGTACTGCTTCTATCAATCGATCACAAGTTGAAAGTGCTACCGATGCCATAGAATTAAAATAATGCTGTTTTTAAAAGAAAAATCTCACAAAATACTGATGGGTGCAGGATCATCTTTGGAAACACGAACTCTATTTGCATAAAAACAACAAAATAGATCATAATCACATGAGTTCCAACTTTAAGCACTCCATTGTTTCACTAGACGATTGTCTAAAGGTTAATTACTTGGATCCCGTCAGGTCGATCCATGAAACCGTCCTTATTTGACCGATAAACGATTTTTATTGACACTCATGATAAGACAATAGGCTCCTAAGACAATAGACCACTGCTACATACTACCCCGTCCTCAAAGGTCTAACCCAGCGAGGACACTATGGCTAGGCTTTTGCAGACGATGTGGTGATACTGTTTGATGGAGACACAGCATTAGAGGTCCAAAGACAGGCCAATGCCGCTCTCACTTATGTTCGGGAGTGGGGAATCGGAAACAAACTAAAATTTGCTCCGCATAAAACCTGCGCGATGATCATAACAAGAAAACTAAAGTACGATACTCCACTCCTGAAGATGGGCGGGATCGACATTGGCATGTCAACCAAGGTCCGGCTTCTGGGACTGACCTTCGATAGCAAGCTAACCTTCAATGCCCATACTGCAAATACATGCAGAAAGGCATTGAACATATAGTCAGATAAATATTTTTAAACTTACGCGATCTGAACACATAAATTATAAGAAAAATCGGGAAAAATAGGTAAATAAACGCGATAAATACCCGTTGTATTAATACTTATAATTATATAGTCAGATATTTATTTTATTGGTGAAATAATAATTTACAAGTCATATACAAGCAGCTGTCGAGGGCAGCCAGAAGCAGCTGGGGTCTCCATTCGGAAGTGATTCGAGTCATATGCATAGCAGCAGTGGAACAAGCAATCATTGGTACCCCGCTTTTACTTGCAGGGTGTGGCCTGCTTTTTAATTAGGTAAAGACGAGAGTTGTTTTTATTGAAATATTTTAAATAATAGAGACTAATGAGCTTACGGACAAACGGGATAACCGTTTAAGTTAGCTTTTAGATTAAGATGCAATTATTGTAAAATATAAATAAAAAAATAAAAAAAACCAGTAATGACCTATGCGGCTAGCGTTTGGGCACTTGCTACCAAAAAGCTCAGTGTGCACAAACATCTCACCGCGGTTCAAAGATATTTTGCCCTGAAACTAACAAAACCGTACAGTGTCATTAAACTCAGCCTTAGTGCTACCTGGTTTACTTCCATTGGATCTCAGAATCCAGGAGGCGGCTGCCCTCTATGAGACCAAGCGTGGGGTTCCCCAGCTAATGTTGCAGCAGGTCATTTTTAGAAATAGGTACCTAGATAAAATATGATGTATATATATAAATTAAAATATTTAATATAGCATTCATATAATAGATAAGCAGTTAGATAAGAATAAGTAGATATAAACAATATACCTTAATAAAATATAATAATGTTAATTTAAAACTAGATACTTAGTCTCTGATAATGTTAGAGGAATAAGTAATATAAAAAAAAACACTGCTACTTTTGAAGTAATGTCTTTTGAGAACTGTTTAAGAAGTTGGCAAGGCAAACGACTTTATATTGTTTAAATCTTAACGTATCAAAAGTCAAAAATCATTTATTTCTTTAGGCTTACAAAATAAGCACTTAGACAAGTCATATTTTATACAATAAATTATTATGAAATAAAATTATATTACTGTTGACTTCAATTTTTTGTCCACTAGTGGAAGAAGTGAAAAAGAAACCACTAGCACGTTCATCTCTTATATGTCTAATACATGGTTATTTGCCTATTTAAGTCTAAATCTATCTGCTCCGTCACTGTAATAGAGACGTCTATCGTCTCTGCTTGCAATTATTGTACACAATTACTTTGATTTATGATTTATAATGGTTTCAAATGATCCAAACACTTTTTTGAGAGTTTAAGCAATAATTTGCATTACTTATGGCTCCTTTAAGTGTTATAATAATTAAATAACTATAGTTAATATAACAATACTTATCTCTATCATCTGCCAACCTATTATCCAGGTACCTAATTTTATTAAACTTTATGTTTTAACTATATATTTTCTGAAGTACAATAACGGTCTTTTTTATACTTGAGAAAGTGCCTAAAGTTATAGTCAATTATGCTAAGGAATATTGCTAAATAAGAAACTTCAAAAACATTTATAATTAAAGAATCCACACAATACACTTCTATTTCTTCTTAACGGTTATAAGCCAAGGAGCCTTAAGGGTCCGGCGACCCTCGCTTGCAAAAATCGCTCCGAATATCCTGTTTAACCCTTGCGCCGCGCCACATGCGTGCGCGATAGCAATATTAGCCGTTTCAAAATTTGGTTTGTTCCGTAATACCAAAAATTATGCCTTTTTGTATTCTTCACAAAATATTGTTATTCTGTAACTAGACAATATAAGCTATGTTCCTTAATAAATAAAACGTAAGATATTGATGTTTTTAATACGAAACAAATAGCAAGAAAACTTGTCCATTTAAGCATAAAAATGTACAAAATGAGATTGGCTTTCATTTCAGTTTAGGTAAGTATTTTGAAAAAAAAAACTATTTGGGAACCTAGATAAATACTATTTTAATACAAATAATGCAATATTATAGTGGAAATATGCTTGAATTAGAAATAATTTTGGTATTACGTTTGTATGAAGAATTCGTCCCTCCGGAGGCGCCTTAAGAGGCGTTAAAATTATTATAAGCTCGTATTTACATCGGGTTTTCCTGTCCGAGTATTCTGAAAACAACTTCCCAATTTGCTTAGCTTTTTATTGAGTTTCTACCTTTATTACTTGTGTTCCGACATACACGGTGTAGAAGTGTACCGGTGGACTAACAAAACGAAGTGACGCAAAGGTTCCTTGTACTATAAGTGTTTGTTTGTGCAGCTTGCAAAACTAACTGAAGTCTTAGCTCCTTCTATTCATACCGTAACTGTGGTATACGTCACACTTCTGCAAATGGAAGATTGTTGACACATTCTGGCCGATTTTTAGATAAGGACCTACAAAGACGAATCATTCGATTGACGACCGATGTGGCGCGGTGGGCGAAGGTCCGCCTGCGACGCAGGAGGGGTTTCGATTGCGGGTTCGATTCCCGCCTCGGAACAATTGTATGTACGATCTGCAGATATTTGTTCCGGGTGTTCTGGTCGTTTTCTATGTATAATAAAAAAATATCTATCTATATAGTATATTGTATTACGTATATCAGTTATCTAGTACCCATAACACAAGCTCTGCTTACCATGGGGCTAGATAATGCTGTGTGAATTGTCCAGTATTATTTATTTATTATTATTTATTTATTTATTCGCTAAATATAAGCTGGTAGCAATGAATCGTTGCATTAATTAATTATATCATCATAGTTCGTCGACAAGATGTATATTGTACCCTATATGGTTTTATTTTCCGTACATAGAAAAGTAAAATGCGGTATATGATGTACAATTAATTACCCAAGCGAACAAAAATTTGTTATAAATAAAATATTGCTGGACATTTAACACAGCATCATCTAGCCCCAAAGTAAGCAGGGTTATGGGAACCACATGTCCGATATTCAGATAGACAGGCAAGGCGATGTCGTTGCGATGCTGATTAGAGTAGGGGGAATACTGAAGAGTCTGGCTGAATACGTCAGACTCGAGTTGAGTCGGCGATAACCCGTCTCCGAGCTGATTGAGGCCGAGATTATTCTTATTCCGTATTGACTTTTATTCTTGGGCCGTGGCCACACTGCGGCCAGGCCGTCCTTTGCTCAGTGTTTTACATACGATCAAAGATTTCACATTTACTTTCACCAATGAATCGTTTTATTTGCGAATCGGTGCGCCGTGCCGCGTAGCTGATGGAAGGCAGCTATTTAGAATTTATAAACAGGTATGAAAAAAACGTTATATTTCTAAGTTGAAACCTATGTTTCCTTACGCGAATAGAATTTGACAATGAACCTTTACATTTTGTGAACGAATATGTCCAGAGTAATATAAACGCGCAACGTTAACTGCGGCAGCTTAGGCTAAGATCAAACGTTTCTTGGAAGCAACCATAAGTTTCCGTGGTTAAGGTGGCGTGAGCCGCGGATTCACGGCGAGCACCCTATAATATTTGACAGACAGCGGTAGCATCTGAAATCAGTACACAGTAGATGATCCTAGTCATTTCACACAATACTGCATGAACAAAAAGGCTTGCTCCGTCGGTGCATACAATGACAACTCCACTTCTTAAAGATATCTTTTTGAGTGCCCATGACGCACATGTATATTGTTGGTGGTTTAACTGCGGCACGCTTGTTTTGGGGTTAAACTGCAGAGGCTGGACATTGATGTCTGAAGGCTTTTAACTAAAATAGTACTGAAACTGAGTATAATAAATAGGGATTTGGACTCAATATTGCAGAAAAAAGCTTGATGATAACGCACATTACTTAAATAATGCATTTTATTTAATTAATCTGCTTATCTCAGTACGGTTTGCATGGTAAAATGTGCAACTTTTAACTCCGCTTTAGAATGCGGCTCTAACAGCTTCGTACGCTATACTCAAATCGTTGTCAACGTCAATTCGGAAAGAGAAAAAACTATTTAACAAGAATTTTAATCATTAATTAGTAAATCAATCGGCTGTAAGACTCGAAAAGTAGTAATACTAACTAGATATGCAGTGTGATCAGTAAACGCCTGTGACTTCCCCTGTCGCAAGTGACTGTAGAAGCGCCAAAACACATAGAAACTCAGCCAAGGTCAAGATTCACTTGACCTTGAATCACATTGAGTGCAAACAAAAAATCATAAGTCATGGCGGCTCGTACATGGGTATGTGCAAAAGATATTGCCGTATTTAATAATATATGGCACTTAAGATACTTTTAACAAATTAATCGATTTGTGGAATGCAATTAACTATTGATGGTGATGGAACTAGTACACTTTGGTTATAATTATCTACATTAGTTAGCTATTTTAACCTTTGTCCTTACGCTACGTTATTATTTATAATAAGTAGGTATTAATTATCGACCGATCTGACGACCGATGTGGTGCGGTGGGCGAAAGTCCGCCTGCGACGCAGGAGGTTGCGGGTTCGATTCCCGCCTCGGAACAATTGTGTGTACGATCTGTAGATATTTGTTCCGGGTGTTCTGGTTGTTTTCTATGTATAATAAAAATATCTATCTATGTAATGTATTGTATGATGTATATCAGTTATCTAGTACCCATAACACAAGCTCTGCTTACCATGGGGCTAGATAATGCTGTGTGTATTGTCCAGTATTATTATTATATTATGTAATTACTTGACACTTGGTAGAGTGCACTGTCATACGATATGACTTATATGACTTATGTTATTACTTATTCATATTTTGATACAATATAACGTTTGTTTCTGGAAGGCAAGCATAGAACATTGTAGCGTTCATGGCGCGTATATACTCGACCCATTCTGAAGAAATAATGTTTGCACTCACTATAATAGAATAAAACAAAGTCGCTTCCCGCTGTCTGTCTGTGCCTATGTATGATTAGATCTTTAAAACTACGCAAAGGATTTTGATGCGGTTTTTTTTAATAGAGTGCTTCAAGAGGTAGGTTTGTAAACCATTTGACACATAGATTTCCACGATTATTTAGGCTGTAGAAATATTAATAAGTGATAAATTTTAAGTATCCTTTACTAATGTACTCTTGAACCCTGTTTATTCTTATCGGCTTGGCCGGAGTAGGATATATCGTTCACTTGCGACGATAGTGTGACATCTCAAAAACACTAACTTTACAGGAAACGACTTTTAAACTTTTCAATGAACATATCTTTTAAATTGTTGTCATGATAGCTTTTTTATGTATGAATAGATTGTAGTATAACTAAAAATGAAATGAAATCTTAAGAAAGAAATATCACACCTGGTACTAAACCATTCAAATAATACTTTTAAAAAAAAGGAAAATTTATCACATTGTTCTAGAAAAAAAACAAAAATCCTCGTTCATTTTTCTCTGTGCTAATAGCAATATCCGCTTAGACCTTGTCGCCATATGTAAAGATAACTGGTGTTTTATTTTACTGTTTAGTGTATACAACGTGACAAGCGGACATTCCAATCAATTTTATCAATATGTAATCTGCGACAACAGAACATCAACGAATGACCCACAACATATCTCCAATTTAAGAAAACCATGTATCATCTACAACGTTCCAATTCAAGATGACGCTGTGATACTATGCATTTTTTACAAGAAAAACGTGATATCGAAAACATTTTCTCTCTAATTTCTTTGTTGTTTATAAAGATTAAAAAAAACCTGTTTTTGGTGATAAAAGAATGCGAAATCGCGATTCCGAATATATGTAAAACGAAAAATCGGATAATTTGAAATGTCACACTGTCGTTGCAAATGAACGATATGTAGATTGCTTATATCGTAGGCTTCCCTACATATTTGACAGGCGATGACTAAAGAATGCCTTTACAACGGTGTCGCGCATGGGTGTGAATGAATAATAAATGAAAATGTAAATATTTAACTATCAATGATGATAATACGAGTACATATCCATGAATACAATAACAAAATTGATGAACAAAGTTTAGATGTCTGCGGTGTTAGAATGTACCACCTTCATCTGTGGTGTGTGATGAAAGTGGTACATTCTAACATAATTTTAATAATAAAATATTTATGAGCGACCTTCACGGCGGCGGCCGGCACGGCGGCTATCACTAATATGCGTACATCGTGATGATTATGGATTATAATATAATCCATGTTATATTATAACAAGGGGGTTGTTTGGGGGACGTATATCAGCTACCACGTGCAAATGAGAACAATATCGGTTTTCCTCATATAAAGACAGTGGTTTATTAATCTACATTTTAAGAATGTTGAAAGGAAAATAACTGAAACCACGCATTTGGTACTAGTATTTTCCTCCTATTTCAGAGAATATTTACCTTTGTTTTTCGTGTTATTGACTAGGTATACGTGTCATCTCGAATGCGATTGATAAATTCAATAGAAACAAAGGGTGAGTTGCAGAACGAAAATAATATTTTTTTTTACGATTCGTCAACTCACCCCTGTTGGGGACAAGATTCTTGGTGTGAGTTGACGAACGACTCGATATCGTTTAGGTACGTTTTTAGGCTTCCGTTATTATTCGTTTAATATTTTAGTTTTGTACGTTTTTCAAGTTTGTTCACTAATGGTTTTTATTATATGAAACAAAAATTAGTAAAAACTGATGGTATTATGTAAGCCACTTAATTAAATAGCTAAACCAAAGAGGTTTACGTTTATCGGTATATAAGCAATTACCTAGTAGAACACCATTACGTACCTATTTGTCTACATCCCGATAAACAAATATTAACAAATAACGAATACTAGGTCCCACACTTTTAGTTTAAAGAATAATAATAAAAGATAAATAACGATCAAAAGTAATTTTCGTGGCCGCGAGTCGACAACTGCAGAAAATTAATTATCTCATTTTATCATACATGCAATTGAAAGTCTTATGCTGTAAGATAATGGTTCAAAAAGGCTTGACTTAAACACGAATAAGTTCATTTTATAAACCTTGTAAAAAGAGATATTAATAGTATTGAATTATCGTTTAGGTCATTAAATATTATAGAACATTCCATTCATATTATTCAATTAATATGATATCAATGAATTGCTTGTCATAACAATTGAATGTATGTATACTTAGTTAGCTATAATTCTGCAGTCAGCCCACATGGATGATTTGTTCCATTCATGAATTTGTCGTGAATTGAAAACACTGTATGACTCAATTTCATTATCCTCATTTGTACGCTACTAAACTTGCATTCGTAGCTTAACTGATCTACATACCAGTCGGAGGCGTCCCCAACATGCTGGTTGCATTGCCCCGCTTGATGGTTATGCTAGTGCGCTGCGCATGATACTCAGCAGTCACGTGTCGCTTCCGGAGAGCTTCGGTACCGGAGAGTTTAGGTACCCCACGGACCCTAGTCTCGACTCCAATGGAGTAAATGCACACCAATGGGAGCAAATGCACTCCAATGGGAGCAAATGCACTCCAATGGGAGCAAATGCACTCCAATGGGAGCAAATGCATAGGCTCCGTCGAAACCAGCATATTTGCACCTCTTGAAATTAATTATTTAGCTTTTTTTCAGGTCACTTCACTATGATAAATAATACAGATACTGATAAATTTGTATGTGAATTAGAAAAAAGTGAGGATAAAATGTTGCATAATTATTTATCATTCTTATTCATAAAAAGTAGCTAAGTTTTTTTCTATTGTTTGCTTACTTTGTCATTGTATCTTTTTCCTGTTGGTAAAGTATGTTTATACCAATATAGCTATATAGATAATATTTTTTTGCCTTGCGAGCGCTATAACCTACTTACGAACTCTATGTTTTCTGAAATAATGTGGTCGCTTGTAGCAATGGGAATACGGTAATACTATTTTGTAAAATTTTACTTCTGTTGTGCGTATTTTAAGACGTATGTACTCGTATCGACGTAGGAAATCGAATGAATTACGCAATGTTATTGACTGATTTATTGTAACATGAAACACCCCTTGCGTTTCTTCTTACTGAGAACCTATTGTAGAAAAGTCAACAAAATTATTTCTAGGATAATTTCCACTTCTGAAAGTTATTTCGTGTTTCAAGCAATTCGCTTTTCACTAGACTTTAATTAGTACCATAAATTTAATTATTTATATATTTCATAGCCTTTTCTTAAATAGAAGTTTATACATTGAGCTACGCCATGTGTACCTGCGGCCTAGATTTGCCCAAGAGATATAAAGAAAGAAAATATATTGATTGATTTACTGTAGGTACAACATGCTACTACATAGTACTTATAAAATAATAAGTAATAAAATAAAAAAATAACTACTTAACTATAAAGAACAAGCGCCTCTAAAAAGCGAACCAATTGGTCTTGTCTCAGAAAAAATAAATGTAAATAAATAAAATATTTCAAACTTTTCCATAAAAACTTATTTCGATCTGGCTTCCATAAAACCTTATAGATATTCTATAGATATTAGTAGTGAATATTGGTACTTACTATTTATGTATTTAAGTAGTATATTAATTAGTTTGGTATTTGTAACATTTGTTTAGTATTTATTTTTATGTATTAATGTTATGTTCATATTAGATTACCTTTGGTACACCCCGTGCCTTTCTTAAATTCACATAATTCTTTCCATCCAAAGGTTTCCTGGAAGAGATCGCTTCTAAGCGATAAGGCCGCCCATTGTACTTGTCGCATGTAATGTATATTGTAATGATCTGGTGTACTATAAAGTATTTTTGTATTGTATTGTATTGTATTGTATTCATCTAGTCACGTACAAAACAGCAACGGAGTAATATAGCAATATATCAGTCAAGAAAACCTGTTTTAATTTCATATCCACGGACAAACTTAATCTGGCAATCTATCAAAGTAATTAAAGTCCCATCTAGATTGAAATCAACGCTGGCATGGGGTCTTTGAATATTTAATTAGTACCTAAGGGAAATCCGACTGCACACTTTTTGTCCTATCGCGAGTGGAGGTTAGGTTAATCTACCTATTTCTCCAGTTTATTTTTAGAAGATGTGATTGTAAGTGTTTTGTCTTGCTACTGTGAACTACGCAATCCAGCAAAAACATAAGCAATTGTGGTAAAGCACGCCTTCGAATGGATAAATTGAGTGCTTTTTGCAACAAAAGTGTGACGTCAATTCATTCGTTACAGGATTCTCTGATTGATACGGTCATTCAGATCCGTCATTGTAAAAAATACCACAGGTTATAAGAGGTTTGGCAAGTACTACCTGTTTAGTGTTTTTATATAAAACAGCTTAAAACAATGAGTGGGTAGAGGAACTTTTTTAAAAATCTTTTAAAATTGTTTCTGTGGTTCCAGATAAATTAGAACTCACTAAATATTCCGCCTGATTTAAAAACTACGTTTTTTTGTACAAATTTACTATGGAATTATTTAACGCATAATAGGACAACACTCACAAGGAAAATCTGTTGCAGATTTGACCGCGTAAAAGTAATCCCAATTTTGGAGATGAGCGTTACCTGAAATTAATAAGATAAACAATCTTGATTGGTTGTTTGAACCTCCACATTGTACATTCATCTGAACATCGACGATCAAAGATGACGGCCGCAGGGCTACAATATCAGTTCACATAAATACCTGTTATGTTTGTAAGTAGGTCAAATGTATTTGGACGGGTCATTGTTCTTACCTGTATAATCGAACCCATGTTTATTTGTTCCTGCAAAATTATGAAATCAAGAAAACTTAAACTAAAAATGTAAATCGTCATCATCATCAGCTCGAATTTTCCCAATTTTTTTAAGCAAGATAAAGCTTGTCACTTTACCGATATTCACAAAAATTTATGATAAAATATAATGTAGTAAAGTGTGCTAATATACCTACATACATCGTTCAATTGTGTTATTTACAGAACAAGAAACGCACCTAGTTTTTGTTGTCATTCTGCCAAATTGTTGGCTAAAAAAACCAACGTATTGAGTACAATCACTTCGGTTTTTTATCGATTCCAAAATAAACCACTGAAATTCTTGGTTTCACTCCTGTGTGTAGAAATATATAATTTATTTTCTTATTTGGCTTGCATTGGTGTATTCAGGAAGGAACTGCTTTCGAACCTTGCATCCAACAGGATCAACTCTTATAGTTATAGTTTTTATATTATACTAAGATATTGTTTACGATATGAAATAAATACCTCATAAGGTATTTAACATTTTCATATTCAGTGTTTACACGAAAGCGAATACACGGTTTAGCATAAATACGTCTTAAGTTCAGTGAAGTACCACTAATATTACACGAAGCTGTCTTCACGGTCCATCAGAATTCGTTAGCGTTGGACTCTCTGTCCCTTTAAGCTTCGAAGCATAAATGGAAATACAGAATCGCGATGTATTGGTAAAATCAATTTACACGTATTTTTAATAATAAAAATTGTTTTGAAATTTAGTAAGCATAATTACATTTAAGAACATAAATGAAAAACAATTACAATCAATTATAATTTAATGTTCTAGTAGTTCACTGAATAGATATTCTGCTCGAAAACCAACGTTTTAACCTGATTTTGAATAACGTAGACTGCCTTAAAGCAAGCACGTAAACACGAGATAAAACCTCAGTAATAATAATTAAAACAGGCAGATAAATAATACCGCCTGCATGTTTCTGTTTTTGAGTTTCTTTGTTGGATATCTCTTGGGGGACGTATATTGTAAGTTTTAACTGACAACAAAAAATCAATAGGAGGTTGTATGCATTTTATTATGTTGTACTTTCGTCTAAATTATCCTCGAGGATTTGATATGTGCGCTGTAAAATGTGTAAAACATCATCAGATGATAATTTTTACAATCACTTTTGAACAATAATTAATGGCAACAGGCATAAACAAGAGGTCTACTTTGAAGAACAAATTAAAAAGTTGTCGGGATCGCATGAAAAGAAGGACGACCGATGCGATGACCTTTTTATGTACCTACCTTTTAGGGTTGGGCTTAAAACTAGTTACAAATCCATTTTCATTATGCAGGAATTAGAAGTAAATTCAAAGTTTTTTAAAACACACCAAATTAATTCGATAAATTTATAAAATTTCAGTAACTTGTCTATGAGTTGATCGTAGAGCCATTCTGAGAATTATTATACCAACTAGCTGCGCCCCGCGGCTTCGCCCGCGTGGAAATCTGTGTGTCAAATGACTTATAAACCTTGCACTTGAATCACTCTATCTATTCAAAAAACCGCATCAAAATCCGTTGCGTAGTTTTAAAGATCTAAGCATAGGTACATAGTGTCAGACAGACAGCGGGAAGCGACTTTGTTTTATACTGTGTAGTGAAGTAACAGTAAAATTCATACCATCATCATTAGCAATACGAGCCTTACCTATAAAGTAATAAAGGACAAATACAAAAGCATCATATTACAGCAGGCTTTGATTACGCTATGCAAAGCCGCGTACGTAGCTGGGCAAAAACACTTATTGTAGGGACGTGATGGTCTCAATTTTCTCACAAACACAAATTAAAAAGATAAACATCAGTAGCCGCACTGGATTACTTCTCGTATTGTATGGATTTCTAGGGTTCCTTACCGGCATGTTGATAACGGAAATCACGCTGCGGCGGCTGTCCCAGGCACTAGTGCAGCTGTGATTCAGTGTTCTTACAATTGTGTTAGTTTTAAATCATCATCATCATCAGCCTATAGCAGTCCACTGCTGGACATAGGCCTCCCCCAATGAGCGCCATAGGGCCCTGTCTTCAGCTTGCCGCATCCAGCATCTACCTGCAGTCTTTCGCAGGTCGTCATGCCACCTGGTCGGAGGGAAGTTTTAAATAGTTATACCCAAACAAAACCCCATTTTCAACGAGCTATCCTTACAGTCGAATATGATACGTAAGTATCAAACGTTTTATACGGAATTACAAAAGTGCAACAATACTCGCACTTGGCACGTTAATTCATTCAAGTTACTTTGTCCATTTGTACTGAAGGATAATGAGACCAATTTTAAAACATCATAAAATACCAAAGCGTAATATTATGTTTGTTTTGATTGTGTTGTGTTCCTAGATAAATATATGTATGTTTGGACAATAAGTATATGGTTTGAGTAGGTATGTCAGATTTAGCAGATTCTTAAAAATTGAAAAACATCTAGCCTAAGGAATATTCAATGTTTTACAGAGAATTTAGGTAGGACTATTGAATTTTTTACGAAATTTCGAGATTTATTGAGAAACGATGTTAATAGATTTTAGAGTAAATTAAGTATTTAAGAGTATATCTTCTTTACTCCTCTAAGAAAGGAAAGTGTTTCATGTCATTTGCATTCACATAATAGTTGGAATAGGGGACGAAAGAAGGTAGATACAAAAACGGGCAGATGTGTCTATAAATATTTGTTTCGGTTATACCTATTCAGTGTTTAATTTGTGAGCCGTATCATCCACGTAGCAAACTCGAGCTGCTGGGCTAGATGATTATGTGTGATATGTCCAGCCTTATTTATTTATTATTATTATAGTAGGTTTGAACTGTTGAACCTGGCCGGTCACGCAACCAGCCTCGTATAATTGTCCGTCAAGGCAGATTCTTACTTCCTATAAACAATATTAAATGGTATTTTATCCACTACATAAGAAGTACATCGATGCACTGGCAATATTTATTATTGCCATGCAACTTGTAGACGACATAAAGAAATAGGTATTAAATTGTTATAATGTCTATTTCCCGATAATAGTCCAAACATCACAAAACGATCGCCGCAACCCGGGATAGATTTTTTTGTAGCTAAATTGTTTTTTTTTTGTATGTTGAAATTTGCCAATCCGTGCATAAGTTGATATGAGGATTTGTGACGGATCACAGGACTTCTCAAACAAAGTAATTAGTGAGGAATTCGTCCGTGGGTCGTAGATGCTATCAGATGCACAGCGCCATGGCATCACAGTGTGCAGTTCCGCGATAACGCACACGAAGAGATACTTATCTGCAACTTAAATAAAACACAAGGTTTTTTGATCAGAGTATGTACCTATATAACCTATGGGCTTTGGGTTGGTTGGTTCCCGTTTCAAAGTAACACGTTTTATAGTAGGCTTTGGATATTATCATAGAGACCCAAGATATTCTTTGACCTATATAACCTATATGTACATGTATATGTACCTGTATGTACCTATATAACCTATGGGCTTTGGGTTGGTTGGTTCCCGTTTCAAAGTAACACGTTTTATAGTAGGCTTTGGATATTATCATAGAGACCCAAGATATTCTTTGACCCACGTCTCACAATACATTGCGTCAAACAAACCATACTAGATTTTTCTCCATCGTCTCATTAAACACTGTTTGATACTTTTGGGTTAGTTGATAGTTATTTTTTTGTCCGACGATTTCTGAAGCAAAATGGTACTCGTACAGTACCATTTTGCTTCTAAAATCGTAAGCAACCGTAAACAAAGCCAGTAATTGAAACGCAAATGTTAAGAATCAAAGTCCTGTTCAAAATTTTCAGAGAAGCTAGTTAGAGCCCAGACAAGCCGGGGTTACCCTAATGCACAATGCAATTCGGTAAATCAGTGCAGCTACTGAAGTACAATTACCACATGGGTCTCTTCACACCACGATTACACTTCAGACATTCGTGGCGTGATCGAGATCATAGTCAAACGAATATTTATAAAAAGAAAAGAATAAGTGACAAATTGATAAATCCAGGATACATTTTATAAATCCTGACTTATTTTCATTTAATTTTAAATGTTAGTTATTAAACATTTGTGTGAAGTACATATGTATATTATTAATAAAAGAAGAAGATAGAAGGTCAGATAGAAGGTCAGATAGAAGGGGGTTGGGTTAGATAGAAGGTCTGCCTGCGACGCAGAAGGTTGCGGGTTCGATTCCCGCCTCGGAACAATTGTGTGTACGATCTGCAGATATTTGTTCCGGGTGTTCTAGTAATTTTCTATATATAATAAAAAATATCTATCTATGTAATGTATTGTATTATGTATATCAGTTATCTAGTATCCATAACCCAAGCTCTGCTTATCATGGGGCTAGATAATGCTGTATGAATTGTCCAGCATTTTTTTTTATTTTTTTATCATTAATCAATAGAAATTGGGACTACACGATTATGAGGTTGCCGTTAGAATAAGTCACTATTTTGATAAATCGAAAATGGCAAGACGGTATTATCACCTGAGATAAATTGACTCATGGAGACGATCCCTTACAGAACTGAACTTTTATTATTCCTTACAGAAGAAATATCGGAGAGCGGTAGGTTTATTTATCTCCTTTTCTAGACAAAGTAGTTCAACTTCGGCTTTTTACAGGAATCATAGACGGTGAAGTTAAAATTAAAATCCACTTCCTTTCATACAATTCTGATTAAATTTCACAACCTGTTTGTTGTTTGAAATGTGAGTGACGAATGTTTAGATATAGGCACCTTAAAACTATAGACAGAGAGGCGTGTGTCGACTTAGCATGACGCATCATGCAAATGCACTGATAACAGATAAATATAAAAATAGACATTGCAGGTGACGCCTATATCACTAGTAATTTATATTTTTATAACGTTCTTTAGACCTGATTTCATTTCATTTCATTGTCATTCCATGTATTGTGGTCCGAGAGGTAATCCTTCGATCGCTATTTTAAGAAAACCGTATCTGAATCGGTCGAGCCTTTTGGGAAATAATTGGAAACATTTACACAGCACACAGAAACCAACAACGTTTCACCTAAACGCATATATACGGTCTCAGTACGTCGTCGCAGGTAAAAACAAAACGCTAGCCGTTACTACGCTAGTATCATCGAAGCTTGAATTGTAGTAGCTCTACCCATATATCAAATAATTATACTTTTATTATTTTTAATATAACTTCGGCCATACAGTGAAATGAAATGAAATGAATGTTTATTTCTTTAAGCTTACAAATAAGCACTTAGACAAGTCATATTTTATACTATTCATTATTATATTGATGTTCACTTACATTTTTTGTCAGTGCCGCAAATGTCCATAGTAGGTACCAAAAAATAGTGGAGATAGTTAACAAAAGCACATGTCATTTGGTTCCGTATTATGATCCAAATGTCGTTTTATACACGGGAAATAATATACATATGTCCAAACCATCAGCCCCATACTTACCTAGTATAATAAAATAAAATCAACAATCTATGTACATGCCCGTAAATGAACCAGCTGTTCTGCATTACTTCCACATTTAATAAACTGATAGCACTAAAGAACAAAAAGTCAAGTGTGTTTGGTGAGCCTTCGTAAGGGTCAAGTTTACAAAAAAATATTTGATTTGTCGAGTATATGAGTAGCAGACATACTTAATAAAATTTGGCCATCAAATTACAGTTTTTTGCTGTGCGATAAAAAATTGTGTCTTCTAAGATTTTGTTTGCTAGTTTTATTTTGATTCCGTACGTCTGCCAATCAGAATAGACAGTTCAAATCAGATAACGTGCGGCTGTATCTGTATATATATATTTAGAAGCTGCCGTGGCTGTGAAGTATCGAGTAATACTCGTGTGCTCGATATTTCACGGCGAAGCCTTTTATTTTGTTTATAGCTTTTTAAGCTGCGCTGATTCTTGCAGATTTTTTTATCCCAAGCATATGTCATGCTACGGATAAAAAATCTGCAAGAATTTGGATTGTCCGCATTCGTTTTGTATTTATAAATAAGTAACTAAATATAAGGTTGCGTGATTCCAGTTTTGCCCCTTAGGGGGGACTTCAGGGGGGGGAACTGGAATAACACATGACACACACACTACGTAGCCTGTTCTGGTATTTTTTCGCGGTCTTCACTTATTTTGATAGAACTGGGCTAGCGTCTGCCTCTGCGATTGCCTCGTTTGCCTGGCTTATACTGATCAATCTGGTCTGGTCTGCAGACTCCGAGGCCTGGCCTGCCAATCGCCCGGACCCCGCGACAAGACCGGGGATTCATCACTGCAACGACCACCAACAATCACGTAGTATGTATTTATTAGTCTAGAGACTACCCAACACTAAGTTTAATGACTCGCGATCTCAATACAAAAAACCGTTTACCCCAATAGTTATCGATACGAGAGATATAGATATTTACTTTATGGAACCTTGCCCTACCCAGGGATAACATTCTCATAAATATTACGTTTTCTCAAAATTGCATATGTAATAAAACTCTCCCAAGGGGTCGCTGTACTGTTGGCTTCGGCTACACGCCTGCTTCCCAAAGGACCGCCTGATATCTGAGAATAAGGATATAATGATGCTGGACCATGTATACCGTAAAGCGTCACTTTAGTCCATAAAAATACAAGTAAAAAAGGGAATATTTGACTAAAGTGGTTTATAAGGTTATCTTTGGCGGTATCTATATAAGTTTATTTAAATTTTAAAGGAGAAGTTATTGGTTTGGTGCCAAAACATGAGTTATTCCCAAAATCTACGAGACTTGCTCATTCCCAACTTCTCTCGAAAAGTACTCGTATTCCCAACGCCTCACGAAAGTCAAAGCGTCGGGATTAGATTCATCTACGTTATGTATTATTTATCTGTAGTGTACTGACTAGCCCCAAAAATATTCATAACTGAAAACATCACAAATCATAATAGGTATCCGCTATTACGCAGTGAGTGGCTTAGGATGTTTTTTTTTTAATTTCTCTCGAAATTGATTACATAATAATATTTCAGTTCGTACAAACTACGTCATTCGCCGTCTGGTTTCTGTTTTCCAGAAACCTTAAAAACTTCGAACAAGTAATGTTTTTGCGTAAGCAGCGTTTTTGCGTAAAGCTTTTCTTCGGATAATAAGGGTAAAATACAAAGGTTAAGTTACCTTATTAGATTCGGTGGTATGTGATGTACATTTCTTACATATCGATCAACATCAACATTCATACAATCATTATATCACCACCCACTGCTGGGCATATTATATCATCATTTATTGCCAGCCTTAGCTTCCTCCTTTATTCTTCTGGGTTCAATTATAAATATCAGCCGAAATCTGACTTCCCCACTGCTAGGTACAGGCCTCCAATCTCTTTTGCCACTCCATAAGATCCTGTGCTAGGCTCATCCAGGTTCACCCTGCGATGTTAGCAATTCAGGTCAGGTCAGGTCAATAGCTAGAAATAAAAGAGAGATTCTTCGCACCATTCTATAAATATACTTGCGTGGATAAAAGTGCACCAATCAAGTATCATCGGCAAATTGCTGTAATTACTTACATCAGTTCTAGGCTGCAGTAGAGATTGCAATTAGTTGCATGATAATCCCGAGGAAACCTTCGTAAAAGAATCAATCCTTCGAAATAAATCCATCTTGTAAGTAACCATTCTAAAATAACTGAGCAAAAGTATTACATTTCAAATCATACATTTCGTTGCATTAGGAAATCTTTTCAATAAACAGTGTCTTTGGGTACAGTCACGTCGAATAGATACCATGATCTTATCTTAGATATTGGTATCTATTGAATACATTTTATTTATAATATATCTATAGGTACATTGATTGTCAATACTGAATGCATAAACTGTAAATATTTTTCGTTTTTGTCTGTCTATTTCTTAGCCGCCCATCAGGCCGAAACTACTAAACGGATTTAAATGAAACTTGGCATGATTTGAGCTCATACAGCGGAGGTAGGACATTAAGTTAAGATACTTTCTATCACTTTCATGACTAGCGGTTGAATGGGATTACTAGCGAGGTCGAACATAACATTTACAAAGTTCAATTTTATATTATTTTCGATTAGAAATTAATATTATTGACACAGCCTTTTATTGTATGACATTATTTCATTGACTGTTAAGATTATGTCGATCGACAACGGTCGATAATGTTAAAAGTTCAGTGTATATGATAATCCTTGTAGACTTTTCCTATGCTTGTTCTACTTTTTCCTACTCCTAGGTAATCTACCCATCCACAATTGTTTCCTCCATATTTATAGTACACTTCCGTATTGGCCTGTTGAATCTACGTGATTATGTTGTGAAATAGACATCCTATCTAAGTTATAAACATGTTCTTGGTCTATGTATACTAGTAAAGATGAGGCAGTGGGTCAATTGTATTATGTTTGTATGTTTTTTATTAAAGGTCATTGGGCACTATACTATGGAAATATATCGTCGCTGTTGATGGTAAATAAAATAAAGGAGAAAACCAAACACGCGAGAAAAACGCGATTCTGATCAGATGATAATCAAAAACTTAATTTCGATAGTAATAAGACATTATTCATGCACTTGAATAAAGTTGTCTATATAAATATAATATTTATTAATCGTTTACGTTCCATTCCCACAGTTAAACAGAAAATATTTGTAAACCATTAATTTGTAGGATATCACAGTATTAGTTTGGTATTCCTACGTAACAAACACTAAAGCGGGTCGGATTTTTCCCAAATACCTTTATTATAATGGCAATAGTATCGAAACTAAAACGGTCGTTTCAGCATACAAAGGTCTCTACTTTATTCTATGGAATTTTGTTCAATGCGATATGCATAAACATGTGTCTAATGCATTAAACTATTAAATTGACCTTTTGATGATATCGATTCAAAATTTCATTAAATTCGTCTGTTAAGATTTACGACGACATGCAGGTGCATTACCATAATACGATCGACATTGAGTATCACATACGTGTTTTGGTTATCAATACTAATTCATACATAGAGCGAAGAACGCCAAACAAATTAAACCTTAACATTATTAATTTATGTCTCAAGTTTAAAGATCACGAAATTGTGGCATGCTCGGTAGTTTATGAATCTATGTTAATGAGTTTCGTATAGCTCATTATGACGTGAGATCTGTTATGGATATCGTAACCTGAAGACGCACGAGGATAGCATTAGCGAAATGTGAATTCGTCATTTCTTTATATTTTGCCAAAAAGTTAATACTAAGATTTCATAAAATGTCACGGTTGATTATTCTGATAATATTAAAGAGTCGAAAGTTTGTGAAGACGTTTATATGTTTAGATCCAGACAATGCCAAACTATTGAACGGATCGGGCTAAAGTCTTGCAAAGATGTTTGTGGGTTTATTATTAAGTTTACTTTTGTTTGTTCTTGTTACTAGATTTGATTTTCATTATCTTGTATGCTTATCGTCTCGTTGAAATACGTGTGAAGGCGAGGGCAGACGCTCGTAATGTATGATGTATATAATAGTGTCATTTTAGAAGATGACTAGTAAAGCTGCTGCAGCTCAATTGTCATAATACTGCTTAGTGCCTCCGCACAATATATTCCTCAGATGTTACCAAGATTGTCCACATACCGGTTCTCTACTCAACCAACTGTTCAATGCTCAATGTTTGGTTGCAAATTATGAAAAGGTCATTATGATGTCACTATTCATAAATTTCGTAATAGCCAATGCGTACATTAATGAAATACCTATAACTGAAGGTCGTGGATTCACATCCTGACCAACGACTTTTATCTGCGCTCTGCGATAGATAATTATTGAAACCCTATGCTATGATATGTCTGCTTCAGTCCATTGTAAACGAGACTGAACTAAAATCATAACTACTCGTATATCATAACCAAAGCTTTGATCAATGCACTGATATTTGATGGCTGTAGCACGGGAGGAGTGGGAGAGGACCCCTTCGCATGGTGTGGGGTGGGGTGGGGTGGCCGAAACTCACTGACGATAATTGTAGTATTTTTAATAACAGTTCGGCACACGTTTGCATATGTTAACGGTGTATCAAGGGTATTTAGCAGCTGTCCCGCTTCTGGGCAATACCTATATTTTCTCTTTCCACTTCTCTGCAAGTACCTTACCATAAAGAGATAGGTAAACGTTTCTTGATTTAATGTAGAGAAACTTTACCTTACATTTTCATTTTGGTTTTTAGACAATTTTAACACATTATTCAGAAAAGGCACTTAGTGATGATTTTTTTGCCAGGCAGTTATCTTGTCCTTGTGAACATCGACCTTTGCATTCAATATAAATTCCTAAACACGTTCATACTGTACCTAGTTCAAGATGAATTATTGAAACAAATGCGGTTTTTATCTAAGTTTTGGATCGTGACTAGCACTGATTATGATACAAGCTAGTGTGAAACAAGTTTTGGTACACAACTATATGTATCTACATATTTGATTGACTCTAGCTTCAAAGGACTGTTAAAAGACTGTTTCAACGGACGATTATGACCTTGCGTCGTAGACTAGTGTTTACAATCTCCATTCCTGCTAGTTCTATGCAATTGTTAAAGACCAGAATGCTCAAATCTTTAACTTTTTATATCCTTGATACGGCTCGCGGCGCTGGCTAATTAGGTCGGATCAACAATTACCTACTATCATATACCTACTTACCTAACGTTGTAGTCACCACTTCTAATAGTAATTTTATAATCTCAAAACAGATTTGGATAGAAACTTGACATGGAATAAATTGCAACTCGTAAATAAACACTAAAGTCATTTAAAACGGGATATTTACCATGATTTGATTTTTGAGTTTTCCAATATTTCGGCACAGTTTCATGCGCCATGATCACGGAATAACTGAAGAAAATAAAGACTTCAAATGACAAGTTTAATTTGCTTGTGGTCATTGTTTTGATCTGATCTGCCAATGAGTGGTCGGTGCCGAAGCAAGTGTAAAATGCCAGCTCAGACTGGATAGCACCAGAAAATGTAACACATTATCGGTTCACGGTAGATCGACAGTTTTATCTGGTTATTCTTGTGGTAAAACCTTAAACAACTACAATCGGCTTGTTTACGGCAAACGTAGTTAATTGATTCCTATTCCTTCTGATTCTGTGTGGGATCAATCCTAATAATTATGCTTGTTTTGGGTGAATAAAGGTAGTATAAAACCTTTTTGGTATCATATCTTCTTCGTTCGAAGAATCAACCACCAATTGAATTCGATATCGGAGTTATGGTTAAAACAAAATCTTTGGTTAAAACATTTATCGGTTTGTAGAGAGAACTTCTTCGTCAGAACTCACGGATCTTGCTTACAAATTAATTTGATCAACGTTCCGAGAATGTCTCAGTTTGTTTATTTTGCCGTTCGACCATTTGCAACTAGTCTGATTTAGAGTTGGAAGTCGGCGCGGTCACTTTCACTAAATAGCCGTTGGCGTAACAAACAGTTTTTCTGTGTCGCTTTTCTTTGCAAATCTTTTGGCGACCGTTTTGAGGTGTGAAGTCAAATATTTATTTGCCTTTGTTCGAACGTTTGTAGGCCGTACCATTGAGTAGACAAGTATATTTAGGTAAATCTGTTTTTGGAAGCGAATAAATTGGAGACTTGAGTAGTTTTTGGAAATTTGCGATCAGAACTAACGAATGAGACCCTCTTTGTCGTTTTATAATGATTCGCGACAAAATATAATAAATCGTAATACAATACGATTTCATTTCGAGTTATTGCTGCTTGTTTGCATCATCAATATTTCTTAAAATTGAATTAAGTAGAAGTTGTATTTATTTGTGTAAACTTATGATGTTTGCGGCTGTAGAACTAGCATGGAAATATATCAGTAAATCCAGTGTTTAACTTATTGAGAAACTAGAAATACAGGGTCGTGTCACGCTGGCTGGTCTTAGAAATAAAAAGGACGCAAGAAAGTGTTCGTGGTATAAATAGAAATTTATACTGACGCGGCGTCGCGTCGCCGCTGGCGCCTTCGCTTATCGATGGTACTGACAAGAATGTTTGTAGGCAGAGGTAAGGTATCTCGCACGAGAGCAAGTCACCTCTTTATGCGATGCGCGTGAAACTAAATGAAATACCGGGAAATATATATGTATACCGGATATATTAATAAATATTAAATACCTACTGGACGGTGGTGTAGCAATCTTACGAGAAATAAATGCACGCCGTAAATCGTTAAACGAAATTATATTATACTCGTGCTTAGTCCTCTAGGTTAATAGAATTAGATATTATTAGAACACATGTAGTACGCTCAATAGTAGATACTACCACACTATTAGTTGAGAGTTTGCCTTAGATGGTAACTCTAAGTCGTTTTTCCAACGCTCGGTTGCTTGCTCATTTTATACCTCCTACCTTTCCTACGCAAGGCTCAGTCTGCTATTCGTCATTAGTTTTTTAGTGTTCAACCACACTACACCTTTCCTAAAAATATTCATCGGTGTACAAAAATAAAACTACCGTCATGTCGAAATGTCGGCATGACATGGATTTTGTTATAAAAAAGTTATTAAAACTTAAGAAAAGTATTAAAAATCACGCTTAAATAAACGGAACAAGGTTCCCACGGTAAGTTCTTCGTCATCAAGCCCTTCATCGAGTTCATCGCGACTTCGCTAGATTCTTCACCGGACCGATCTGAAAATCGTAAGAACCCTCATTTTTTTTCTTCTATATGCTTTACATTGAATGTATCAGAACTTCTTTGGGATTATTCGCCGCATTCATAAGCGTATCATTTTGAGCCGCCTGATAAAAATTGCACCAGAGTAGTCTCAGGGCCTATCTCATCGCAAAGATTTTATTAACGGGCCTGGTGAGATGATGCATCAAAGTAGTCTGTGGGACTATCTTACAGCATGAATTTAAATTATTGCATCAGAGTAGTCTGTGGGACTATCTGGCCGCAATGAATACCAACTCACCAAAACCAAAACTCAAAGCTGCGGTGCCTGATACAGTGCTTAAAACGGACAAAGCTATTGAATCAAGGCAGAAGCTAATGGCAGCTGGAATTAGCAGCCCTGGGAAAATAATTTCCGACCAGCTTGACAAAAAGGACAAAGACAATGAACTTATAAAGGAATCACTGGATGTCGGTCGGATATTCTGCGACATTCAATATTCCGAATCTGAAATGCGCCGAAACTTGGCACTATATTCTGTTCGCAAAGAACTTAAAGATCACTTGTTTATAACAAAAATTGACCAGTTTCTATTCGGGAAAGACTTTACTGAAACCATTAAAACAGCGAAAGCCGTGAACAAGTCGTCTTCAGACTTGAAGCCAGATGCACCTAAGAAACCGAAACCTGGAACCACAGCAGGTCCATCGGGAAGACATTTATACTGGAGGGCGAGGGGGCGATTCCGCAGGCAACCGATGACCCAGCCACCTCGCCAGCAACCGATGACCCAGCAACCGCCTGTGTCTCAGAACGCTCCGCCGCGTGCGACCTCATCGCACAGTGCTCTAACTTGTTTCTAAAGATTGTTATATGTCAAGTCTAGACCTAAAAGATGCATACTTTTTAGTAAACATCCATCCAGAATCACGTAAATACCTACGTTTTCTCATTGACGACACAATGTTTAATGTTTTCGGAATCTGTTCAGTTCCATACATTTTTACCAAAATTATGGAACTATTGGTCGGGTTACTTCGTTCTTGCGGATACATATCATCAATCTTAGATGATTTGTTCTTAGCTGGATTGACGTTTCAAGAATGCTTACAGAACATTCAGCTTCATAAATTCAGGGCTATAGGATTCATAATAAACCATGAAAAAAGTATGATAATTCCTTCTACATCTTGTAAATACCTAGGATACGTTATACACACCCATAAATGGCAGCTCAGTCTGAGGCAAGAGGATACGCATAAAATCAGAATTACAGACAAAAAATTAAAACGTTACAATATTAGAAAATTTGCGCAACTCTTAGGGTTATTAGTATGTGCGTGCCCTGCTATAGAATATGGGTGGCTCTACGCAAAGGAACTAGAACTCTGTAAGTTCCATAACCTCCAAAAAATGTTTAAATAACTACGATAGTTTTATGAACATACCACAATCCCTATTACCCGACATAAACTGGTGGCTAAATATAATTACCACTTCCGTCCACAGAACAGTAGTGATAATTACATATTAGAAATATTTTCTGACGCCTCAACAACGGGGTAGGGCGCTTCCTGCAATGAATATATGTACGGCTAAGTACAGTTGTATAGTTAGTAGTTGGTCCCCTGCGGGACTAAAATTGCACATTAACCAGCTTGAACTATTGACAGCCTACTTTGCACTCAAAACTTTTGCCAATAATTATATTAACTGTCAGATATTACTGCGAAGTGATAACACAACTGCAGTTAGTTATATTAATCGTATGGGGGGTATTCAATACCCCCATTTAACTAGTATCTCGAAAGATATTTATGGCAGTAGTGCGAATCCCGAAAATTTTTGTTGGTAGCTTAATACATCAAATCATCGGACAATTATGTTCATCAACATCATCACCAGCCTGTAGCAGTCCACTACTGGACATAGGCCTCCCCAATGAGCGCCATAGCGCCCTGACAATTATGTTGCAGATAAAGAATCTAGACGAACCCATCCTGACGTAGAATAGGAACTATCAGATACTGGGTTTCAACAAATTAAAGACAAGTTACCTACACCCCAAATATATTTAATTGCTACCCGCATTAATAAAAAATGTGACAAGTTTGTTTCATGGCAAATAAATCCGGAAACCGACGCCATAGACGCCTTCATGCTGAACTGGTCCAATCATTTGTTTTACGAATTTCTTCGAGTAGCTGTTATTCTGAAAACACTTCGCAAAATTATATTAGACAAAGCTGAGGGTATAGTTGTTGTTCCTAACTGGTCGACGCAGCCCTGGTACCCTTTATTAATCAGACTACTCGCTTCAGATAATAACATAACACGGAACTCTAATGATGTGGAATCATTCCTCATCATTAATCGAAACATCCGAGCCCACAATACCCTGGTTGCAGGGCTATTGTCCGGGCGGCGGCGGTGTTGCAAACGACTAGTACCCGATTCTGCTATCCAAATCACCATGGCCTCTTGGTCGCAAAACACTCTAAAGCAGTATGATGTTTGTTTTAAAAAATGGCTTGGATTTTGTACTGTCTATAACATCAAAATGTACGAACCATCTATACCTATTATTATTTAATTTCTCACTCAAGTAATTAATGATGGTGGTCAATTCGGTACAATTAATACTCACCGAAGTGCCTTAGCCGTTATTGTGGGTAATATTATGTATGTCAGATGACGATAGGATTACCAGATTTTGTAAAGGAGTCTATAGATTAAGATCTCCACTGCCATTTTACAACACCACTTGGGATGCAAGTTTAGTACTAAATTATCTTGAATCCCTCTATCCAAATTTCGTTTGTCTTTCCTTGGAATATCTTACAAAAAAGTGTGTTACATTACTAGCACTTATTACATAATATAGGATTCAAACACACACATTATTACACTTGATAATCAAATAGTCTAGAGCAAGATCTAAACAACCAACTCTATACTTACTTCTTCGATGATAGAACTAGTATATGTCCGGTGAAAACCCTTACGACATAAATATATAGACAAAACCAAAAGTTTAAGGACATCTAATGAGCTATTTGTTAGTTTTCGTAAACCTCACAAGACTGTCTCCTCACAAACACTGAGGTGGATTAAATGTATGTTATTATCATATAGTGGAATTGACGTGCCTGTATTTTCTTCGCATTGCACTCGCCATGCAGCAACATCAAGAGCTCACAAACTTGGTGTCAACCTACAAGACATCATTAGTCAAACTGCAGGATGGACCGTTAATTCCACTACATTCGCCAATTTTATAATAGGCCTTTATTAAATGATGAGGATAATACAGCTCTACCAAGAACTATATGTAAATAATTGTCACTGTCAAATATTAATTAATAATTTATGGTAATTAATTACCCAATTATTTTATTTTATAATATTTCCTACATCTGTTGCTCTCAACATCTACATGTGTTCTAATAATATCTAATTCTACTAACCTCTTCGGACTAAGCACGAGTATAATTAATGAATTATACGAAGTGCTTAGTCCGAAGAGGTTAGTAGACACCCCCCCCCCCCCCCCCCCCCTCCTGAATAGCCCTCGAGCTTCGGAAATATTACTAAAATAGATTAAGTAAGGATTGTTCTGAACTAAATGACGAATAGCGGACTGAGCCTTGCGCAGGAAAGGTAGGAGGTATAAAATGAGTAAGCAACCGAGCGTTGGAAAATTTTAACGACTTAGACTTGCCATCTAAGGCAAACTCTCTATTGAGCGTACTACATGTGTTCTAATAATATCTAATTCTACTACCCTCTTCGGACTAAGCACTTCGTATAATTATGATAGAACTTCACGTACAGGTAAGTTCGTTTAATCATTAATTAATTTTCAAAAACGTATCAGTTAATTATAATACTTTTAATAGCTCAGAAATTAATTATGGCTCTGATTTATTTAGCACTTAGACACTGAGTAACTATAATCTATTTTAAGGTAGGTATGATATCTTGTTAGGTATACTAAACTACTCCTCTTAGCTGATAAAGTTGAAGGAAGTTTCAATTATTTTACATTTTTCTCTTTTTATTCTTATCTACCTACGTCTTTCATGTAATACCTAACCACGCTAAAATAAATCCAACTATATTGTCCTACTATATTATACTATATTCAACCACAATTATTTTCAACCAAAATTATATAAAATTATTTGTTTATTGCTAGATTTTCCTAAACAAAACATGCATAGGGCCTGAGGTCGTCGTTTTCATTGTTATACAAAACGTAATGTCTTCGATGCTTAGGTATACACACACCTGGTTTGGACAGCCTTCCCTAAGCATATACACAGGCATTGTCAAGGGGTTTGGTGAAGTCTTATAATCTGGTCCGGGGCTTATGCCCCTACCGTTTCACGTGTTTTGCTTCACACGATAGGATTAAAGTAAACAGTCTAGCCAGAAGACTGGACTGTTACCGAATGATACAGAATAAAAAAAAACACTGACATTTTTCCGTGATTTTTTTGTTTTCTTTGCCGTTGAATACAAGCTAGTTCCATACTACTAAGTATGGAACTAGCTTGTATTCAACGGCACTTTATTAGTGTTAGGGTATAGTAGGTACTACGGTCAACGGCCAGTAGGTACCTATTGATAATTGTTTTTTTTTAAACCCGTTATCTATGTACGCCTAAAACATCTTCGTGTTTTAGGTCTCGCCTGTTTTAGTAGGGGAACCCAAGAGGGTATTTCAGGATTTACTAAAGCACGGCATATTAATATACGAGGGGATATCTGGTACCCGGTTAAGTACCTCCACCAATTATGAGCCATTTGACGCACAGTCGATGCTTTATAGTGAATGAGTTTGTTCATAGACATTAACTGAATGATTAGGCACACGTTCAACTAATATACTTAACTCTAAATTCAATACCTGGATCTTAATTTTCATTCATCATTCTTGATAGTTGACCTAAATGTTAGTTGTGAATTAAATGTTAACCTCTAGCCAGTGCCTCTACTGCGCGCCTCTCTTATTTATTTAAATTTTTCATACTACCCAACAACCCATGCATATTTCCTTCACAATATATTTGTTGACTTCAAACACTGCTTCTGTGACCAATGTAATGCTTCTTGAAACGAGTTGAGGTTTAGTAATTTCTGGACCAATGACCAGGACAAACCACTTCCATCCCAATGTTCCGAATCGCACTGGTGTGAACCGGCACAAACCGCTCTCTTAATTGTCCCAGTATTAACGATATAGCGTGCGGTAAACTATAATCCTTTACTCTTTAAGTTGTGCACGAGCTTCAAGTATTATATAGGCTCGTAAAAACAAGGCCCGTTTTACTCTTCCAACTTCGAGTTTATGTCCATTTGATGCGATTTTATCTGCAAATGCACATAAGCATAAAAAATAAGGATAAATATAAACGCCGTGGTTTAAGTTTAAAAGCCCTGGAGATATATGTTTGCGTCGCTATCGTCATAAATGCAGTGAGTACATTCTAACTCAAACATTTTATGTAAACTAGTTTAGTTTGCATTGTCCGCAATCAGCAACTACTGTTAAAATCATATTTTCAGTCTTCTAACATCACCCAACGTGTTCGGATATTTTAATATCGTTTGAAGCGGTCTTTAGTGGCTATACCAAACTTGCTTCTGCCGGTGACTTCACTCACTTTATAATTTTATTTCATTGTTATTTTTTGCCAATAGTCGTCCCCGGCATACGATCGAAATCCCTGCCAATTTATCTGTTAATATAATAAAAAAAATGTGCTGTAATTGTTAGATATTTCATTTCATTCAATTTCAATCTTCGAAGAATTTTGCAATTAGGTTGATTTTAATGAAAATTGCTATGAGGGGTAGGAGCACAAATAAAATGCGGGCATCTTATATGAGTGTAGAGAGTAGAGTCGTATCCCCATTATTGTTCGAAGCTTTATTTTCTGCAGGCTATTGCAAACCATCAAGACATAGCTGAAATGCTTTTCATTGGAATTTTTCTCTGAATAGTTTTCTGTCTTTGTGCGGTAGATTAATATGCGTTCAGTTAAGCTACCTGTAGATTGTTTGCAACCGTATGCAGTTAGCTCAATCGATTCAATTCATGATAATACTTAGGAAGTCATTAGAATTCTAAGCTAAGATTTTTGTAAGGTCAAAAATCTACTGCGTTTTAAATACAATAAATTTAAGGTTTCACTATCTATAAATTTACTATTACACTAATTTTCATCAAAAATACGACGAAGCCACGCGCCACGGTTCTAAATAATATCTTCGACCACTAGTTAAATCCAAATAACCAAACAGAGCTTAGTACAAAATGATCACAAATACTCAAACCACTTGGTCAACAAGGAGCCTATAATATATTAAATGCCAGACAGAAAGCTTTTCGCGGACATCAACGCTGTAGCGCAGCATAAACATGTGCAATAAAATATAACTCAAATTCGTAAAATATTGATGTCTATACTGATATTATAAAGAGGATAGTAGAAAGGTTTGATATTTTGTTTGTTTGTTTGTAGGCTCAAAAATCAGTAACTAGGCTCCAAAACTACTGGACCGATTTGTAAAATTCTTTCACCGTTGGGAAGCTACACTATCCCCGGTGAACATATTATATTTCCAAAAAAGTTAGGGATCCGTACTAAAACCGTGCGGAACCGGGAAGGCATCACATGACAGACACCTCGTGGACCACTCGTTTGAGGATTGTGGGATGCCATTTTGACTCAGTAGAACGAGTTTAAGCCTATATTCGAATGCACATTTTTGTGCTGGGTAGCAGCGGTATTGGATGAATGTGCGCACTCCTTAAACCCGGAATACCTCATTTGTTTCGTGAACTTCAACTGAGCAGAGGCATTAATATTAATAGTGTTACTACTATTAAATTGCGAAACACAATCATAGTAGGTAAACATGTCTTCCCTAACTTAATGCATGATAAAATATACTTATAAAGTATTCGAATTTAATACCATTTGTTCGCTGCAAATGTTTGCTATTTAATAATTTCTAACTAGTTTTCGTAATAAAGTACCATTATGATCTTATTCAATGATTAAAATTAACGATCATAGAAGAAATACATAATAAAAAAAATATTGACTTATTGTATTTTAAATTGTATATTTTTTTTTTAAAGTTTAAATAAATAAATATAGATAAATAAATAATGCTGGACAATTCACACAGCATTATCTAGCCCCAAGGTAAGCAGAGCTTGTGTTATGGGAACTAGATTACTGATATACATAATACAATACATTACATAGATAGATATTTTTTTATTATACATAGAAAACGACCAGAACACCCGGAACAAATATCTGCAGATCGTACACACAATTGTTCCGAGGCGGGAATCGAACCCGCAACCTCCTGCGTCGCAGGCGGACCTTCGCCCACCGCGCCATATCGGTCGTCTAACTTACTTATTTATTTAATATAGATTTGTCAAAAAAATATTCTATCTCAGACCTCTTTTTATATTGAACCGTCTACTGCTACGAACTGTCGGGCTTAGGAATGCGCAGTTCTTATTGCTCTATTTATTACGAGTTCTGGTCGCGGAAACGAAATAATTATTAAAAGGCAAACCGGTCGGCGAGTCGTCCCGTTAACACAAGACGTAGACGGGCCACTAAAGTGGCGGCTGGTGGTGGCTGGTGGTGGCTGCCACTCATACTATGTCGGTCGCGTGCTGCGCGGCTATCGTGGGGGTAGAGTGGTAAATGTCTTTGGGGTAGAACCATAGAGGACCTTTAAAGATGATATACTATATGTTGCAAATCAGTTATACTATACTTATCCATACTTATTATTATAAAAGCGAGAATAATACTCTGTCTGTCTTTCTGTTACCTTTTCACTCGTAAATGGCTGAACAGATCTTTATAAAATGTTGTAGGGAGCTAAATAATATTCCGGTCACTTATGTAGGCTACCTGAAAAGCGCGTGCAAAGCCTAGGGCTAGATGACGCTGTGTGAATTACTCTAGTATTATTAATTTATTTGTTTCCCCCTGCCAAGCGTGGTAATTATGACACCAACAAGGTATTTTTTTTGAAGATCCTTTAAGAAGTTCTGTGGTACTTTTACGGTTAATCGCCGATGGAGATATCGTTTATTTTAATCAGGTTTATTTTTTTTATCATAATCAGCATTTTGTTATCGGAACGGCCTCATGAACGACATTTCAACTTGTTTTAACCAGCGTATCTATCAACTAAAAAAAGCAATTATTTATTTTGTTACTAGCTTAGGCCTGTGGCTTCGCACACGCTATTCAGGTAACCTGTGGCCGTCCCCGGAGACCGTTTACCTTCCTGCCAAATTTCATTAAAATCGTATATCGTTCAGCTGTTTGGGCGTATAAAGGTGACACACAGACAGGCAGACTAACTCTCGCCTTTATAATATTTGTGTATGGATTAGGGATCCAAGTGAATACTTGGCGCAGGTTTAATAAATCAATAACGTGAAGGCATCAAAGAAATAAGATAGGTACGAGTAGGTAGTCTAGTGGAGCTTGGCACCCATTGCATTGCGCCGACATAACAATGTTTCTTTAAAGTGCTAAGTTACAAAGATATTTTTATAATAACTCGCTTATACCTCTGTTATCATTAATTATAATAATTATATTTTTACAGTGGTGGCGTTCTCTATAAACTCGCCGAGATACTCGACTGTTGCTGTTCGGATAGCGTGTTATAATATAACAGGGAAAATAAGTTCAATTATTAATTGCATTTCTAATATCTTCATAATTCTACTGTTCCCTGTGGGGTGGCGAATGCACACTAAATGCAATAAGCATGCGTTTGTGGTGACACAAACGCATGCTTATTGCATTTAGTTCGTTTGTTTTGATTGTCTGTGACAACAATGAGGGAATTTAAAAATTTGTTTCTAGTTTTCGCCCTTTAGGGGGATTTGTCAAGGAGGAAAAGAAAGTCCGCGTGGAGTAGCACAATAATGTTGCGGTCCATGCCAGCTATCTTATCCAACTGCAGAGTTAGATACATAGAATCAGGTCACGGATAACCATAGAAAATCGGCAAAAAAACTTTTCGTCAAAAACCCAAAAAACATTGAGTTTTATGCATCCGTCAGATTATTTTTATATTCGTATAGTGAGACGTTGTCTGAACCAAGTGGCCATAAGTTGTGGCCGCTGTATGTAGCCCGTCTGGCCCTCCTAGCCTACGACACAGATTGTAAGCGGAATTCAACAGGAAAGCCACTTTGGATCTATTGGCGTCTTTATCGGTGAAATTATTGAGTTTTTGGCATTAATGGTGTTGTTGAAAGAATATCTATAGGTAAAGAACCGCTGGTGTATAGGAACCGGTTTCATTCAATAAAAAACAAACAATATCAAATTAGACACAGGTTTTCTTAAACAAAAAAAACAAATAAAATAAACAAGACAAATTTAAAAATAAATATTCTTCACGTCGTCGTCGGCTTGCTTTTACAAACACAGAAAATATACTTATAATCAATATATAGGTCACATATATATAATAAGAAATACTTCTACTGACGGAAATTTCAGATTCAAATGGTTTGGTATTATACTTCAGAAAGTGAAAAAGCAGGTCAGAATCTACCGAGCTTCGAACATAACGAAATTTAGTTTTTTGTATGATTAAAGAGCACCTATCGAACGACACTAAGCACGAACTTTCGCAGTTCAGTGTAATAAAGCTGTAATAAAGTGGTCGTAGTTGTAGTCAACAAGCGGGATGTGGGACGCATTTAAGTTGGCCTCTAGAGCCCTGATATTAGGTAATAGTTACTCATATTAAGATGAGAACATTTAGTAATTAATATTATTCCAGAACAGGAATGTTGATAAATTAGATAAATAGTTTTCTTGCAAGCATGCATGTCTCAGTAAGTGCCTGTCTTTTGAGTCTAGGTCTACAGATTAATAAGTACGTGTGACCTTAAATAGTTTTTTGTATCTATCTTATTGCTCATTTTAAATCATCAGGAAAATCGTAATTTTTTTTTATGATAGGGTGAATTAAATACACGTGTATTTAATTTACCATATCATAAAGACTTTGCTCTTAGCAAACAAAAAGTGACGTCAAATTTGATTCTGGATATTGGCATAAATTTGACGGACAAAATCGATTACTTCTTGTACAACCGGTTCCCAACGAACTTGCGTCTATAATTGTGACGTCATAACATTCGGAACCTGTTTATTATAGGTCCAAGTGAAGGTAACAACAAAAAATTATACATATGCGATCAACATCGAGTAGAGAAGTAAGAGATTCAACATTGATAAAACCTAAGAAGTAAAATATTATCCCAAAAAATTTAAAGTTTGTATGTTTTTTTTCTGATGAAGCGATGTTCGCTTAGAGAAACTTTTGCTCATTTAAAAAGTATAATTTATCTCCCTACTTCCAGAAAGTCGCAGTATATTTTAAGCTTTTTCTATGATATTGATGTTGCATCTAAAGATTTATTTTATATTTCCTGTAATACTTATAGCCTCGTTAAAAGTAAGAAACTAGCAATTTTTTTGCATTGAAGGTTCAATACAACAATAAGTGACATCTAAATTACCGAATAGCATGTTTAAGCCTAATTACATTGATTGCTGCTCAGTAGCATTGTACATAATAAAATAATTGTTTAGTTAGACAACTGATAAATATAATTTAGGTTTTACAATAGATAATTATTGAAATAGACATTGCGTTTAATACACAAAAAAATGCGCAATCGTCTTCTTTTCCATATTTTGCATGTGTAGAAATCAGCAGAGAAAATTGAATTTTAAGCGCGAACGCGCGGGCGGCCGCGGTCGCGGCGGCGGCGTATTGTTATAGACATGGTTATAGAATATAACTAATTGCCTATTTTTTGTGTTAACTAGCTAACAATTTTTTTTAACGATTCTCGTCTACCTTTATTAGAAGAACAGATATAGTACGAGTGAAATGAACAACCTTAGTCTGTTTGGACGATTAACACCATCAGGCCACGAAAGAATAAGTTTCTTTTAGGAAAGCAAGCATCTATGCTTGCTCAAATGAGACGTGGGTCGTAGGCTGCTCTTTCTTGTATAAAAACGAAACTATACACAATCATAATGAATTTATTGCATTTTTCTTGTATCGAGGACTTATTGTTGCAATACAAGGCTGAAGTGCCAATTGAATGCCTCACGAGATCATACTGATTTAAATTAATTCCTAAGGATACTGAATAATATTTCCTTATCAGTGGATGTAGTCACGCTATTTCTGTTTGCTTATTTTCATTAAATCTAATATTTAGTGAGGAATGTAAAATCAGTGCATACATATCTTACATACATATTTTCCAAATTTTCATTGTAATATTTTAATTGCCAAAGTAATTCGGTTTATTAGTTGATTGCTTCTTAGAGAACCGAATGAAAGGCAAACACCATTCATAGGTGTGTTCTAGGGAAAGACGTCAGATTCCTTATTTTATCAATCAAAATATAATAAATGAGGACAATTCGCCCACTGGTTAGTTTTTTCGCGGGCGAGATACCCCCTATCCTTCCCAGACATATTCGTCAAATTTTGTACTATAGTTATTCCAGTCTCTTACCCGCTGTTTAGTAGTTCGACTGACAATCAAATAATCATGTCCCAATGCTTTACCTATTCGAAGTTGCAATCGATTTTGTTATTTTTGCTTAACATTTTGTATTATTGTACAGACTGCTCAGGCGTCTAACTGACTTTTTGGAATCAAATTATTCAATTGAATAGAATTATATTATTTTTATTGTTTTATTTGCTACTTGCTTCTGCCCGCGGTATTACACGCGTTTTCCGTGATAAAAACTAAGACAGATTCAGTTACTGTGTTAAACTATTAATTTTCAATAATTTTTCATAGAAATCTAGAATCATCTTCGGTACATATTATGTCGGCTGGATTAGATCGAAATTTTCGTAAGTCCCTCCTTATTTTTAATATTGTACTGGTCGTCACACCAAGCCGCTTCTGTTTGAGAGTGGCTTCATTAGGCTGGATAATAACAGTTTTGTGTGATGCTGATGACCATCAAAATCTTACCAAACATCTATCTCTTTATGTCCGAAACATAATGAGAAGTTCAAATTACTGCATCATTATATTGTATCACATGTATGTCATGTGATGAGTTCTAAATCCTCTTTTTTTATCGTCGACGAGTTGTTTTGTGATGTTTACGATGGAAGTTCTATTTATAGTTCGTATTAATAGAGGTAGATCGACAAGTAGGTATTTATTTTTTGTAGGCTTTTTTTTGCAAATGCTTGTAAAAAGTGGGCTGAATCGAACTTTTCATATATTTACTGTTTTTGAATCCAAGATAAAACAACACAACAGACGGCCCAACTGTCTTTTTATTGGAGTCAGGGAATGATTCATCCCTGAACTCCCTCAATAGATTATATATTTCTGTAAACTCCTTCGACTCCTTTGATGAGTGCTCTACACTAGCTGCCACCAAATCGAGAGTGCGACTATAGTAACTAGGTCACCATTCTATATAACCTATATTACATAGCATACATCACCCGGCAGGAAGAGCTAAAGATAATACCGCGTTGGATTCCAATGACATCTGTGAAATGTTTATCAATAATCAATGAATCTGATACCCCTGGTGTAAAAGAACAAAGAAATGGTTTCGGAACCTTAACCTTCATATCAACTGTGCACTTTGATCATCTGTATCATAATGCATGATCTGATCGTGTTAGAATCAGTGTTAGATTTTTCTTAAGGCATACACGTCCTTTGTCGAAAATTCATAGAGAAGTATACACTCGTCTATGAAATTTCGACGTCATATATCAGACCTATACAGGTTTGATATATGGTTATACGTGAAGGATATGATCTTTAAGAGCTTCCGCGATGGTCCGACACCAGAGGCTACTGACCTTGCCAGCGTTGCGAATTTCGTGACTTGGGCAAGCACAGGTTACATTATCAATACAAAACGAATATAACAATTACCACGCCAAGAGCGTGTCGGATACGGTAATTAGGGGGTTCTGTTTACATGGTGGCAACATTTTCTGCCAGTTTAGGTACAGTAGATAATGGTAAGATCCGTCTTTACTTAAACCTTCTTAACCCCTCAGACCGGAGATCTTTGCCAGAGATCATACGAGGAAGTCGCTTTTTTAAACTATCAATTTTCAAGTAAAGACAAACTTTTACTTTCTTGGAAAATTTAGATGCAAATATTCGAGATAAAAGGAGGAAAGTTGGAGGCTTAACATTCTGACCTACTAAACTTGTAGTTTGGGAACGGGGCGGCTTTCGCGATACCTCTTTCACGTTATGTTCTCCTGGTACTTGATAGTTCATATATTTCAGTTTCAGTCATCTTAAATGTCGTAATAGATAAGCTAACCTAATTAAAGTTTTATAAGTAGGTCATCTATCTATGAAGCAAGGTATTCGGCTTCATTTAAATGTGGAGTATGCAAGTGGGCGAAATTCCTGCGTAACAGGAAGAAAGTCCTTATTGATAGTAAACCCTCCTGATAAGTTCCAATTCTTGTTAGTACATTAGTTTTGGTTGTGGAATATTACATTTTTCTATCCTAATTTTAGCGAAATAATCCATGTGTCAATAGAAATTGTCTATAAAGCGGGTTGCCTATCGATGAACGTCACTGTGCGTACAGTAACTTATACAGCGATATCTGCATTTAATGAAAATAATTCAACATAAAATAGTAGATTTTTCTCACTCCATGTTACGTCAATAAAAGAAAACCAACGACACTCTAAGAGAGGTTTATAAATATGAAGGAAAGTTTAAATACGCTTATATATTATAAAGAAAAAATTAATAATTATCACCATACAATGTTGAGTCTAGGTAATTCATAACAATCTCGATATTAGTCACTACAATAGTTTATATCCCAATAAAGATACTTCATTGACCTACTTTACGACTTCGTCCTTTCCTCTTGCATTTGCATCAGGTCTTAGAAAAATATATAGGTACCTAACCAAGTAATACGCGTTAAGTTTTATTTATCACTCCGAACGCACGGATAAAAGAGAGGTCCGTAATATTATTTAGCCCATTATAAAACATGTTTTATATCTACAGGAATACCTTTAAGTTGGCTTCGGGTTTTCAAAGTTTTTGACATTATAATATTTGATGTAGCGGGAATAAAATATGAGCAACGCAATCGCAATCTACGTTTCATAATGAAATAGCAGCGAAAACTAGGTTTC
Source organism: Eupithecia abbreviata (assembly GCA_943735965.1). NCBI lineage: Eukaryota > Metazoa > Arthropoda > Insecta > Lepidoptera > Geometridae > Eupithecia > Eupithecia abbreviata. The sequence goes on from OX030973.1 coordinate 12,277,674, forward strand.
CCTTTCAGCCAGATTGCCTGATGCTGTATACTTTATACTGCCTTCCGACCTACAATATTTTTGTGATGGAATTGAAGGAACGATGTAAAATAATAGTATGCGGTGATGTGATGTTGATTCAAATTTAAGATATTTTATCAGCGTAACCTAGATTAAAGAGTTAATGACAGGTAGTGACCATAACCAAACCTACAAAAAAGACGATTAGTATGTTAATCCGCTCGAAGACTTATGTAAAATACAATATTACGCATCTGTATATGACCGAATAATGACCACCTCCTTTTCACTTTCGGAATTGAATAAATAGGACGATATAGGAAATAGGAGATGTTTAAAAATAGGTCATCATTCACTTCTAAATCAGCTTATCTGAGTTATGACAACGATTTTTGATAAATAAACTATATAATTTGTTTAAACCAGATAAAACAAAGGCATGTTATGTCTGGAAATATAAAAGGGATCTAAAATAAATAATGCTAGACAATCTACACAGCATCATCTAGCCCCAAGCTAAGCAGAGCTTTTGTTATGAATACTGTTAAACTTAATATAATACAATTCATAGCTATATCTTTAATATATATCATAGCAATTTTTTTTTATTGTACATAGAAAATACACAGAACACCCGGAACCAATATTTGCCGATCGTACAGACATTTGTCCCAAGTTGGGAATCGAACCCGCAATATCCTTTGTCGCAGGCGGACTTTCACCCGCCGCGCCACATCGGTCGTCAGCTAAAAAAGGAAGAACTAATTACCTATATACATGTACGTACGTACACAATTTAAATTCACATATCAAAATAATATTAAGTTAAATCAGCTCGGTATACGATATTATGTAGACCCATATTTCTAAGAAATTAAACAATAACCCCCATTAGGTATAGGTAATCAATATCTACTTGTCTCATGGTAACCATAACTCAATTAATTTATTATTTTGTAGATAAAATATATTATGTAGAGAAAACAGTTTATTGGGCGTGCTCTCAGAGATGAAAATTATACGGCGTACTGTTATTGATTTTCGCAAAAATTCTTGGAATATCTTGTCATGTTCAGAAGAATTGTTGTACCTCAGAAGTTTCCCTCAGCCACTCCAATTTATACACCAGCTTATGTCGTAGTGCATGAAACTTGAGCGTTATACGATAACCTCTTGTAAGTTTCTGCATCCCTGGTAATAAATAGTTGTGAATAGTTTTGTACGCAACCGCTGTGAAATTTCGCTTCGCGGTTCTCATTGAAACATGAAAACTTGCCATACCCAATACAGTTATGCTCTCCTGGTATCCAGTAGTTGAATATAACTATACTAACAACTTGATATTCTGGGAAATACGCCATTTTGGTTTCGACGCCTTACCTGACGTCATCCCCACACTCCAGTTGCACTCCTCCACCTGCAATTAGCAAAAAAGAGACAGGAAAACGTTGAAACTGCATGTGCAAGGAGATAACATGATAGTTTATCAGGCTCTGTTTTAAATTTTCCAACAGGGAATAGATTTCACCTCGCTGCGCACCGCGTTTGAAACCTCGGTATTGATAGCAATACGCTGAAACTGCATGTGCAAGGAGATAAAATGACAGTTTATCAGCCTGTTTTAAAGTTTCAACTCCGCGATTGAAACCGCGGTGTAATAATATTAAATCTTTGTATGTGTTTGTAACGGGTTAGATTCTAGTCTCGGGACAAATGTTTGTACGTTCTGCAGATTTGTTCCAGGTGTTTCGATTTAGTATGTATAGAAAAATATTGTTTTATTATTGTGTTTAGTACATCAGTTATAAGTACCCCTGCTTAGTTTGAGGCTAGATGTCCAGCATTATTTATATATGTATTTTAGATTATATGTATACGACGATGATGTGGCGCGGTGGGCGAAGGTCCGCCTGCGACGCAAGAGGTTGCGTGTTCGATTCCCGCCTCGGAACAATTGTGTGTACGATCTGCAGATATTTGTTCCGAGTGTTCTGGTCGTTTTCTATGTATAATAAAAAATATGTATCTATTTAATGTATTATATTATGTATATCAGTTATCTAGTATATCCATAACACAAGCTCTGCTTACCATGGGGCTAGATAATGCTGTGTGAATTGTCCAGCATTATTTATTTATGTATATTAAATCTGTAAATATCCTAAATGCGAAATTTAAAATGTTCACTAGTAAATGAATGTGTAATATTTAAAGTTCTCTTTCTATTTTGTTGCGCAAGGGGTTGAATTAAAAAGGTGAACAAACACTTTCAATGCCCAAGAAGCATGTGATGCTAATACTGCTTGTAACCAGAGCGGCGATTCCACCTCGGTGGCTAAAGTATGACAATACGAGTACCTAACTAATCAATTCGTTCTAATATAGTGCACCTTGTTATTCCGTGAAGGCAGTTGATATAACAACAGTCGCGCCCTTTGCACGACCGAAAATCCGTAGATGCACATTATACCGACCCCCTAATACCTGATAATATAATTTCGAGTTGGGGAGTCCAGGGTGAGTCCCTTTATATTTAGTCAAAAATTATGCAAATTTTCGATCAGAACAAAACAACATACTTCCGCTTATCAGCGTCAGTCGCGAAGAGGCGATCATAATTATGTTTTATCATGCGATTAGAATCGTTATTAATGTGACCGAAAGATCTGTAAAATCTCAAATAAACTATTTCGAACATTTATTTTATATCGAAAGTTACAATTATAAATAACGAATGAATAAATGAAAAATGTGGGTGGACATTCACACAGCATTGTCTAGCCCCAAGGTAAGCAGCTTGTGTTATGGGAAATAATTGAAACAAATAAGAACTAGTATTTACAATAGATGCTGGATGCGGCAAGCTGAAGACAGGGCGCTATGGCGCTCATTGGGGGAGGCCTATGTCTAGCAGTGGACTGCTTTAGTCTGATGATGATGATGATTTAGAATAGAAACAATTGAGCTAACCACAGAGTCAGGTGACAGGTCGTACAGTACAGGTAGCTTAACTGATCCATATCTTAGAAAACTAGAAGCTCCTACTTTTTAAAGTATTTTGTCTTATAATATTATGATCTATGTAATTAATCTAGCTAATTAATAAGTCTATATAATTATCAGCTCATTTGTTCTGTACTGTAAATGAGTTTGATGAATACATTTTTCTCTATATAAATAGAAATGAAGCGTCCCCAATACGCTGGCTGCATTGCCCCGTTTGTATCCAAGTCGACAGTCAAAGTTAAAATAAAGTATATTAAACTCAAGTCGAATTTAACCTCTAAATAGCCTAGACCTACGTATATCAAATCAATGGTTTTGCCCATAGCCGTGATTACAGCGAAGGTAATTCGGCCCATGACCTTGCAGCATTATGTTTCGATGACAGGGTTTAGACACAGGAAGTGAAAATAGTCACGTTATGTTTGATCACTCTGTGTGACATTACTCTTTTCCGTGAGAATATTGTATGTGCAAATTTAAAAGCATGTTCACACAGAGCAAGGGTATATTATATGCAAGGGGATATCTCGCTAGAATTCATCATCATTGCTATAATTTATCAAGAATTAAATAAATTGTAAACGTAAATCATTTGACGAAATCTGTGGCGCGGTGGGGAAGGTTTGCCTGTGATGCAGGAGGTAGCTGGTTCGATTCCCGCCTCGGGGCAATTGTTTGTACGATCTGCAGATATTTGTTTCGGGTGTTCTGGTCGTTTTCTATGTATAGTAAAACAAACTATCTTTGTTATGTATTTAATGTATTGTTTTACTCGGCTTTGCTTAGCTTAGGCTTTTAATGCTGTGTAAAATTGTCCAGCATTATTTATTTTACAAACAACCCTTCTTGAATTCGTTGCTTTTTAGGGCCCCGTACCTTTATACGTTCCTTACTTTGAAGGGTGGAAATGGGACCATTACTAAGCCTCCGTTGTCTGTTTGCCTGTCCGTCCGTCCGTCTGTCAGCGGGCAGCGGCAGTCGGCAGGAATAAAAAGTATCCTATGTTTTATTCCCGGCCTAGTAATACATATGTGCAATTTCAGCCTGATCCTTTCTAAATAAGATAAATCTTTTGTTTTGGCATGGAGAAGTAACGAACAATATGAACATCCATTCGTAAATCTATCTAAACATCCAAACATTTGCATTTATAATATTAGTGTCATTATGTATACGTATAGAATTATTCTAGGCTCTAATATAAACACAGAATATAACCACTACCTACGCTACCGCTTGCACTCTTTGAGATCAATAAATATGAAGATTCCCAGGACACGTGGCTTGATGGACCAATAGATCTTTCATCGTGGGAGTCCAATTTGCGTTTTCTCGTTAAATCTATTCAAATTTATTTCTATAAAATCTTATGTCAATCTAATTGGCGAGCTCAATGATTTAAAAACCTTTGACATCAATGGGCTCGCCCTACCCAGCTTTCAATGGAATCAGTTCAAGAAGACTTATTATGATTTCTGATTTATTTTCTTGAAACCTTATAAAGTCCCATTAGAATATGACGCGTGCGAAGCTGTGGGCGGAAATTATTGTTATCTTATAAGCATATCAAATTTACCAAATTAGTTGTTGGATTTCTTTTGTTGGCATAAATACATGTAAGTACTGAGTACAACACGGTCTTGCAATAAATTGAGAAAGGATTTTTTGTAAGGTTTAAGAATTCCTCTAATAAAATTCAAATACTTAATTACTTATGTTAGCTATGAAAAAATAAATAAAAATAAATAATAAAAAAATAATGCTGGACAATCCACACAGCATTATCTAGGCCCATGGTAAGCAGAGCTTGTGGTATGGGTACTAGATAACTGATATACATAATACAATACATTACATAGATAGATATTTTTTATTATACATAGAAAACGACCAGAACACCCGGAACAAATATCTGCAGATCGTACACACAATTGTTCCGAGGCGGGAATCGAACCCGCAACCTCCTGCGTCGCAGGCGGACCTTCGCCCACCGCGCCACATCGGTCGTCAGTATGTAAGTAGCACATTACGTGAATCTAGTAATCCAATGCAAATGATTACTTTACATTAACTTTAAATTGCTAAGTGACAATTACAGTACTTTCTTACGTAGGGATTCTTCCGTGGTGGCCTGCCAAGAATCCCGTATCATTCACGACATTAGCATTTACCACTTATATAAGGGTCAAATACTAGAAGGCAACACAGTCTTTATCTTATTCACAAAAGCGTGTTATTAATCAAGTCTTTTATATTTTATGTATGCTAGTTATAAGGTATATATTACTATGGAGTTACTGCACTCCGTACGTAAGGTTGTAATCTTTACAAGCATGAAATTAAGCTCCCTGAGTATTAAAATTGAAATCATAATAGTAAAAAATATCAAAGGGCCCTTATTTATTAAATCGAAGGGTGAGATGAAGGATGGCAATCTCCCTAAGGCCGTATTCGATTTCCTTGTCTGCGGATGATGTTTCATGCTACGTATTCAAAAACAGATAAACAAACAGTTTATCTGTTTTTATTTTTATTGTGTAACTTTTTTACCCTCTTCAAACAGAAGAAGGTAAAAATTTAGGATTTGGGACATACAACCGCCTATCGAATAGATGTTTTATTTTTAACTAGCTGCGCCCCGCGGCTTCGCCCTCGTGGAAATCTATGTGTCAAATTGTTTAAATGATAAAAAGTATCCTATGTTAGACTCCTGGTTCTAAGCTACCTCTCCACCAATTATCAGCTAAATCGGTTCAGCCGTTCTTGAGTTATAACTATAAGTGTTGTAACAAACACGACTTTCTTTTATATATATAGATTAAATGACAATTTACACAGGTTCGTCAGCGACATCTATCAGAAATAAAAATGAACCCTTTTTGAAATATCTTACGTGTCCTAGAGTCGAAAGTTTATTCTCAAAAGTACAAAAATAGACCTAAAGGAAATAAAGCACTGCTGACGTTTACCCCAAAATAAGCAGAGCTTTTGTTACTTGATATCTGATAAACATAATAAAGTAAATAAATATTTCTAATCGTGAGGGATTCTAATCCCTTATAAGTAGGAAGTTTTTAGTATTCTATATGTTAGGTTAGTTAGGTAGAAGTAAATAAGCAGGGTAATTTTTGTAACTACTTGTTATATAGTTTTCTTTATATTTCCTGCACGTGTACAGACACGTGTGCATGAATGAGCTAGACTGTTTGACACCTATCAATTTTCTCTGAAAGGGAACTCGACCTATAAAATTAAATATAATCAGTAGGGGCGTTATTCTCGATTAAAATGTAACAAGCCATCATTATCCCAATGGATGTGAAACATCGTGTTATTTTTGTTGTAATTTTAGAGCTGATTTTAAGGCGTCATTGTATTTATGAATTGACAGAGAAGCTAAGTTTTTTTTTATACTTAACGGCTAATATATGTACCTCCAATTACTTTATGTTACAATGAATCGATTTTTTTCTTCAGTAGACATATTTTAAATTACTTATATTTTAAAACTATTAATTTAGATAAATTGCCTTATTTCTAAATAGCACAAGTTTTATACCACATGTCCGTCCAAAGCAGTTGTATTTCAAAGTTATAGTGAATAACAATGAAACTCACAAACATACACTTTTCTACAATAACAACCTTAATCACTGGGCACTAAAACGATAGACCACCTCTCCGTCTCGTATTAAATAAATTGGATCAAAACGGATCAGGCTAAACATACTAAAAGCATCGACCCCATGACGTTTGTCAATTAGACTAATAGTAACTGACAGAGGCATCCCTTTTCGAGCTGCAGCCATGTTGCAGCTTCAAACAGATGTCTGAGTTAAAAGTACTCCGACGATAGTTTAATTATTGATTTACCCTTGATACTCAAACGTAACTCAGATTAAGGGGGCACACAGCATCCATTTTCATTTTTACAGGACCATTTTTTACGAATCCTTCACTACTGGGAACAATCGTTTACTGGATCCAGATTACTGTTGGTTGTGTGAACTTGTACCTACTACATACGCCATAACGAAAAATAAACCGAGTCGTTTTAACCGGATTCAGTGTGAATGCGTCCTTATTCGCTCTAACTCGCTTCCATGAAAATCTGTCTATCTATCTAATCGGTTCAGATTTATTTTCGTCGTAAACTTCACACTTCGACTTTATATAGGTACATATATCGTTAGTTTATGCTACAAATGAATATAAAGAACCGAGTAGGTTCTCTAAATTCATTAGTTTATGGTAAGTTAACTATGTACACATATTGTTCAGTGTGTATTTTTCTCGCTGATTCATGTACTAATAAGAAATATCATGAACGCTTCTATAGGTTCCTATAATCATCAGCTGCTTATCTTGGTGGAATTTGTTTTGCCTCCATGGGAAGATGTCAAACAAAGGAGGTTCATTACAGTAGGTACCTATTTAAAACAGGGTTATTTGTATTGTACCTATTATGTGTAGGTGACGCAGACGAAAGAGTCTTTGTAAATATGCTAGAAATATGGCCGTTTATTGATAGTTTGTGATTGTACAAAAATGAATCAAGAATTTTCTAATTAGGACCTGACTTCAAGAATCTAGATTATGTGCCACCCATCTCTATCGTATTATTACTTATATTTATCCTCATTGTTCTACAAGGGTGTAAAGGGGACTCCAACATCTCGTCTCCTAAGCCAATCTAACCTGCACGTGGTACCTATATCCTGCTAGATAACGAACTAGGCTGTGGTGAAAATATCAATCAATTTTATTATTTTATATCTCAGATAATTTTCAATTACTTTCCATTACTTGACACTGGCAGAAAAGTGTCCAACCAGACACATTGCCATTAACAAAGAATCATCATTATCATCTCATCGTTATACAGAAGTGGAGGCCCCGTAGTTACGATCAAAGATTTTGTCAGGCCGTTTGACAGCAAGAGAAGTGCCAACGAAATTCTGTGGCTCGTTTGCTTCTACCTTAATATGCTTATTAAGTTTACAATATATGTACTCACTATGTGTATTATCAAAGGTAGCCGATGTATGTGTGAGATAACTGCGTTGTTGGCCGAATACTGCGAGTTAAACCAATTACGAAATATTTATACTTATCACTCATTGTCTAGTTTTTGCGTGGGATTAGTGTAGAATTTAACGACTTCAATTGTTACTCAGGCTTCTTGTCACGATGGTGTATTTACAACAAAAAACTGATAACATTAAACTCAAAATGAACGTAAAAACCTTTTAATATAATCAAAATCTATTATTACATTTTGATCAGGGCAGCCCCCCGTATAATCTTTGCACTCACTCCCCACGGTACGGGGCCTGCACTGTAAGGGGAGCTAATTAGATTCTCTGTTTCAACCCTACCAGACAATTTAGTTATGCATGGTAAATCGAGTACTCGAAAAATGTTTTATCACGTGATTGTTGTCAACTAAATGCAACCTTTTTTGGACTCTGCTTTGACCCTACAACCAAAATTGAGTTATAAGCGGGGACGAGGAGGTAAAATGTTTCACCCTTGACTCCCTGTCAACAAAGTTCCGCGAATCCATATGTTTTCAAAATTTGCAATGGTTATGTTACGTTCGTGTTACAAATACAACAACAGTCATTAGGTTTCACAATGGCACATTGAATAGCTATTGATGATTTGGTGCTTGTGTGATCGGAATACCGCCGGTGTGATTTCGACACGCGCTGGCCATGGCGAGGATGGCTCTATCCTTCATTATTAATTATGTTTAGCTAATTGTGTCCACTTTCAAATTCAGAAGGAACTGATTTTGTATCCTTATGTGAGCAAGAGGTTCAACATAAGGCAATACAAAAATATAAAACCGGTCACAGTGCGAATGGACACGCACACGAAGGGTTCCGTACCAACCTGTGCAAGATTATTTTTTTTTTTTTATTATACCTTTACAAAAGAAGCAAGGGAAACCTTAAAACACTGTGATGATTCGATCTATCGAAAAAAGTTAAAAGCTTAGGCACAGAATAATTATATAGTACTTCGCTTAGGTACTATATAATAACATGACGCGGTCACTCATCCAAGTACTGACTGCACCCGACTCTGCAGTTGCTTAACTTTGGTGATCGGTTTTCAACGTGGTATGGACCTTGGCCCTATTAATTATTAAATGTTTTATGTATTATTTTTTTATTAAATTCTTGTTACTGCAACAATTTTCGAGATATATACACTCTGTCCAAATTTAAAATGTCTCTCAGGCTGCCAGACGGACTGACAGACAGACAGCTTAGGCTTAGTAATAGGTACTTGGCACTTGGGTTGAGTACAGAACGCTTAAAACTAATGACAGCTAATGGCTATAGTATTAGTAGATATTATAATGAATAAGTTGCAGTATTTATTGATGGGCAAGCAATTTCAAACTGCGTGCTTTGGGGTTTTAGCAAGTCGCGTACTACGTTGTAAACATAATGATTATGTCATGTCGAAATATTTTGTGAAACCTGGCAAACAATAGTGCAATATGTACACAGCCGATGTGCCTATTGTGCCGATGGATGCGGATCAAATCGTTCCTAATTCTGACAAAACGCGACAAACAATACAGCCGACGCGCCTCGCAACAGGCAACCTCTAGCCGAGTGCTCATCAGCTACCGTAAACAACCAACTGTTTAGATAGTTTGTTTTGAAATAATTTGATAAATAGAAAATAATCGTTCTTTGTTACAGGGCAATTGGAGAAACACGGCATGACGGCTACGCACGGACGTGAAGATGACCGCCCGGAAAAGGATTCGATATACACAATCAAAACCGGACTGAAGAACGAAGGCTACCAACACGACCGCGGCTCCGCCGACGACATCGTCAAGCCCCCGCCGCTACCCACCGAGGAAGACAACTTCCCCACCGGCAAAGTAAAGCTATCGCGAAACGAAAAATGGAGAATACTAAAGAACGTGGCGGCCGTGAGCTGCGCGTTCATGGTGCAGTTCACAGCGTTCCAAGGGACGGCGAACCTGCAGTCGTCCATCAACGCCGCGGATGGGCTCGGGACGGTGTCCCTCAGCTCTATTTACGCCGCACTTGTCGTATCCTGTATATTTGTGCCCACTTTCCTGATCAAGAGGCTAACTGTCAAGTGGACGCTTTGCTTGTCTATGATGTGTTACGCGCCATACATCGGTGCGCAGTTCTACCCCGCGTTCTACACGCTGGTGCCGGCTGGAGTGGTGGTGGGCCTCGGCGCGGCTCCCATGTGGACCTCCAAGGCGACATACCTCACGCAAGCCGGTAGCGTGTACGCAAAGCTAACGGACCAAGCAGTCGATGGGATCATCGTACGGTTCTTCGGATTCTTCTTCTTAGCTTGGCAGACGGCTGAACTTTGGGGAAATCTGATCTCCAGTTTGGGTGAGATTCATTTTATCAGTTTTGAGATATTTCATCTTATCAGAGAACGAACAAAATGTATGCCCGCAGGTTAAAGAAAAAGTCCATACGCGCACCTGCTAAATAAGTTTTTGTTAAAATGCTTTTACATTCATGTGTTCCTCAAGGCAAATCTATTTAATCTCTTAGTTATACAGAACAGTAAAATTAAACATTATTTCAGTGTTCTCATCCGGAGTGCACAGTTCAAACTCCACATCACACAGCAATAGCTCGGGTACCCTGCCCAACTGTGGAGCAAACTTCTGCATGATCGGCGGAGGTCACCACGACAACCAGAACCTACACCGCCCTCCAGACAGCGAGATCTATGAGATCAGCGCCATCTACCTTGCCTGTGTAGTGGTTGCTGTGCTCATGGTGGCACTTCTCGTTGACCCATTATCCCGGTAAGTTATTGTTTGGGACTAACTCTACGAAGTGGCGATGCATTATCCTTCTGCCTAACGAAGTCTTCATCCGACCAAATTATTTAATTCTTGACTTAAAATACACTGCTTCAAATACACTCTACAGACCTGTTACGTATGTGAGCTCTCTCATTGAGCTTTTTCTAATGATTTCTACAGACATAATCTCTATGGCCAGCGATTTTGTGCGTGGATAATCAATATAATCATGCCAAGCTCCATATAGGCAGAAAAAACTGTGACTGATGCTAACTTAACCTTGAATTTTTTAAAGGTAAGAAGATTAAAACGGTTTAATTTAATAGAACAACCGGAGTCGGAGGTAGGACCTCCGACTTAACCGTCCAAGTAATTTACCTATACAACATATCTGCAATAAAATAAGATCGAAATATAAATGGTTTTTATAGATTTTAATTGCCTTTTATGACGGTAAATTGCAACTTGAAACTATACAAGCATCCCAAACTGATTTAGCAAAGCTTTCATATATTTTTTGCGAGTAGCCACGCCATTCTTACTCTGATTGGTATTGTATTGGTTTCAGTAATCGATAATTTTTTGTTCAAAATTGCTAACCCAAGATGTCAATGGCCCTCCTTGATAGCAAGTTGATGCTAACACACCTAGTAAAAGTGACAATGGTTCTAGTAATTTTGAGAACGTTTCATTCTGTCATCTTGAACAGATAAGCTGGTTTCACGAATAAGAGGATGTGATGATAAACATAACGGTATATCTTTGCAGATACGGTGAAAAACAAAGAAACACAGATCGTTCTAGAGAAATTTCTGGTATCCAGCTCCTATCTGCCACCGCCTATCAACTGAAGAAGCCCAACCAGCAGCTGCTCATACCTATCACGCTCTGGATTGGAATGGAACAGGCCTTTATTGGTGCTGATTATACTCAGGTGCGTTAAAAACTCACAACGACCAGTGTCTAAAATCACACCGTAACCAATCCTGTTTTAGTGGATGGTTAGCAGGTAGCGAGACGGCTTAATTTTGTATGCAGCCCAGCACTAGCACCTTAAATATTCTTTACCAGCATCTCGAATCGTTTGATCTTTCCTTGTTTTAACGTATTCAATTGTTTAGTTTTTAATCCAGTTTTTTTTATATCCAACTTCAATTGTTAACTGATTGTTTTTATTTGCAGTACCTACTTATATGTTTCAAAATGATATTCAAGAACACAACTTCAATTTCTTTAACTATATTACTATTTATTTTAAACAACATGAATGGGCTTTACACAATTAAAATACCTATACCATATCGTGTTTTAAAACGTGTAATTTGATCTTAGAACCTTTCAGACGTAAGGCATAGATTCCTACAATAAGACATGCTCCGCGTTGGGTTTTTCAGTTAAATGAACTAGACTACTTCTAAGAACGAATCGATCGTGGAATCTAATAATATTTATTTAATTTTTGTTAAGTTCTGTAATCTAGCACTAAATTGTTGTCCACACTACCCAAAGGTACAATAGAGAATGCTATATATGTAGGTATAGCATTATACTCGCCTATATGTACAACTTTTATGCAATAAAGTACCTATATTCTATCTGTATCTATCTAGGAACTACAAAATTGTATATTTGTATATTTTTCCACATGACCTAAAGGGTCCAATAATTCTGTCATCTATGAGCGATCCATATAACCACTCTGAGATTATCACTATGGAAACGGTAGATTTCCACGGCGAGAAAAACATGTGTTAACAAAGGCCATTATGCTCTTTCATGGAAATTTATCAAAGACTTTTAAAGCTTTTGAATTTCTAAATATTAGTCATAATAGAAATATTCTGATAGATACTCATACACACACATTTACTTTAAAGTATTAGTTATTTCAAAAACTTCTAAAATAACCCATAGCTAAAATGAAACAAAATCCATCAAATTATTTATTAACAAATATTTACAGGCGTACGTGTCATGTGCTCTCGGTATCCGCTCGATTGGATACGTGATGATCTGCTTCGGAGTGGTGAACGCCATCTGTTCCCTCCTCTTCGGCTCAGCCATGAAGTACATCGGGAGATTCCCCATCCTGGTGATGGGTGCAGCACTCCACCTCGGTCTGGTCGTTTGGCTGCTGATCTGGAGGCCTAGTGCTGACTCACCTACTACTTTCTTTGTGATCTCTGGGCTGTGGGGCGTCGGTGATGCTGTTTGGCAGACGCAAGTCAATGGTGAGTTTTATAAATAGGTTTAAAAACAACTGAAGCTCCCTCCCTCTAGTCACCTAAAACCTGCAATGAGCCAGTACATCAATTCTAGTGTGCGTTGTGCCAATTATTAAATTGTAAAGGTTTTCGAAAACGCGATGGTTTACTACCGCTGACTTATTTATACTCCAATGTAAAATCCATGTCAACAAAGACATTTATGAATGAAAACATAAAAACAACAAGGTAACAGCAAGGTAATCACTAGAACTAAAACTTTAACAACGCATAATCACGTGTGCAACGAAAATTGTCCATTTGAAATTGTTCAAAACCAAAAATTGTTTCGTGCTTCTGTGCTTTGTTGTATATCTACCAATGGCGTTAAATAGTTTCCACTAAAATTCCTTCGATTTTGTAACCGTTTTGTATACAAAAAATGTCCAGATTTTTAAATCGGAGTATAAGATGGTACATCGCCGTCATAAATTAAAAAAATATTTGCTCTTAGCTTTCAATAAAGGCGTTGTAAGCTGCTAAATGTATAGAAAGAAAAAGGACGTACATTCAGAATCCTAAAATCTTTAAAAAAGTTTAGTTTAAATATGTTATTGTGAAATGTCAAGATAGTTTTCAACAAGAAGTAAATTGGAATTTCTACATTGTGGGACCCTTGATTTTATTCGGACAAAAAGAGCTTTGGGCGCGTGTGGTGCTTTTGCGGTCATTGACCACGTTTGGTTGGAAATAACCTGAGGCAAAACCTCAGGTTCGGGATCTTTGACACTTATGGTGAGAATAAAAGATAATAAAGACAGTCATCATGCTTACGACAGTCACTCAGAACAAAGAAGTATTCCATACGTTCTTGTTACTCACCAGCTAGTATCCATAGGGGACTTAATTAAATCAATCAATTTATCAATAAAAAATGCTTTATTTCCGTAAATATAATATATCACTGTTAACATACTCGTAGAAAAAGCCAAACTCTTTATTAGGAAACTAACTAATAATTGAAAACTTTCGCATAACGCATTACAAAGGATTTGTCCGTCCGCTAGAATGTTAAACAAGGCAGCTCAGAATAGATATAATATATTAGATATACATAGCCAAAAGTAACCCTTCACGCGAATACAACGTGTCTTCGTGCGATTTGGGGTCATGGCCTCCTGCATAACCGAGCGTTGCACCATTGCGTCTCCCGCTAAGACGGTTGTACAATCGCCTTCTACGTGTGCGTGCACTCGTAGCTTTTGGGTGTGAATATCCTACTAATATTATCAAGGCGAGGTGTTTGGCCGAAGGAAACGTCAATACAATTTTGTACACTGACAAATTTGTAATGATCATGAAGACCTGGAGTAAAATAAACGGAAAATGTATGCGAAGCTGCGACGGAGCCTTGTTGATAAGTAATAAATAATATATAATGCTGGACCATTCTCACAGCATCATCTGCCCTAATAAACAATTTTCTTCTTAATTTGATAATGATATTGGTTAATAATTTCACTATTTAATTTATAACAATTAGACAAATAAATTTTTCATATAAAAAAATACTTACGCATCATCATCAAAGCTAAAGACATTTCCACGGACCCTCAACATCTTCAGTCAGTATTTACATGTACACGTTTTGCATTAGTAGTAGGTTAGGTACGTATTATAAACAAGATGCGGCATTCGTGCGTGAGGCATCCATGTTTTTTCGTTAAAGATTATTTTATTTCGCGTTTTCCTGTTTAGCTCATTAAATTTTGATTTTCCGTAAATCTTTGTTTTGCCTTTTTTCTCCTGTTTCATAAACAAATGCGTTTGTTGATATGGTAATCTCACAGCAACGGAATGCTTATTCAGACTTTCGATTCTTGATTTTCCTTATAGCCAACCTATAGGCGCCACCTCTATACACCGTGCCTGTAAGCGAGTTAATCGATAAATTCTCTATATATATATATATCGCCACACTTGTAAAATGCTATATAATCGCCAGCAGTAGCCTCGTCCGTCGAATTGATATTTGAGATCGAGGACCAGTTATTTGAAACAACCTACCCGACTGTAATATTTTATTTTTGTTTTTCAAAGTTCTTTATTGAACACAAAAGTTTTACAAGCGTAGATTAACTAAACACTGTTTAGAACTAAGGACGAGACCAATTAATAAATTATTCAAAGGGCAAAACACACATTTAAAAGTTTTTTCATAAAAAAAAAATTATAACAACACTTATTAAATCATTAAGTAATAAAATTATACACAATTTTAAGCAGACGTTAAATAAATCCTACTATAATATTATAAACGCGAAAGTTTGTAAGTATGGATGGATGCATGTTTGTTACTCTTTCACGTAAAAACTACTGAATGAATTTTAATGAAACTTTAACAGTAATATAGCTTTATACATCAGAATAACACATAGGCTACAATTTATAAATAATATATTGTATATTATCCAAAATATATATCACTACGCGGGTGAAACCGCGGGGCGCAGCTAGTGTATACATATAATAATATTTTATTTCCAGATAATAAAGAAAATCTAAATAACAAAATAGACGATTTGGTATTATTACTTACCTAGCGAATAAACACTACCTACATTATTTTTCATAGCTTTTCCTGTTTCATTAAATGATCATAAAAATAAACCTAGCTCAAACAGTACGAATGGTTTATCCGGTTTTATTGGCCTTTCTGGGTAGGTACTTATCTTCATTATGCTTAAGGATAATACCGTAAAACCACCTGTGAAAATTTGCTGGACTATTCAATGCAATAAATTGTAGGAAGGAGCTATTTTATGGCCCAATCCAAAACACATAAGATATAGATACATGTAGGTATTTAAACTCCTTACAAGGTATAAGTAGGTGTTCTTTATTAATAAAGAAAGTAACAATCCTATAATAGAAACAAATTAGTAATATTATTACAAACTTTAATCACTATAACTACTTCTTAAAGAACAATTAAGAGGACTTTTTTTTTCGTTGTATAAAAATAATCTCTGAGTCTTGAGTGCATAAAAATCCTTCTGGGTAAGTGTGATCCATCTAAAAGGTAACCCCATACAATGAGATTGTGGTCGAACGCTTAACCTCTTGGTTCTTGGTATTAATAAAAAAATGACCAGCTAACTGACACCGCCTTTACCTATTTCATAAATGCTGGACACAATATTTATACCTTACATTCTACATAAATTGTAAACCAGCTATTATTATGTGTTGTATGCAAGTCATACCGATGTAAATCTATGTGTTTATTTTAACACTACTTTACGACGTTATAAAATTGACACCGTGCCAATAATAGGTTATCCTTGACAATTATACATAGAACCTCATTTCTGATTCCCTTGGTGCGGAAGTTTTGTCACAAAACGAATATAAAATTCAATGTCTTCAAGATGATGCATTTATTGTTATTGTTTTATGTTAATTGAACGGAAGTGGATCTCAAGATCAATGTTATGCCGCCGGAGGAATTCACTGAGTTCGAGTAGTTTTTGCTAATGAAGATGTTATTGGTCTTGTTTTTGGAGGACATGATCGGATCGGATGGATCCGTCGACCTTTTTCCATAGTCTTTAATTTAGTGGGCGACTAAATGAGAATCTGTTGAAACCCACTCCCACTCCCTCTTCACCGAAAGCGCATCCGTTCAACATCGAAGCAGACATAAATCATATCAATTTTCACAAAACATTACTATACTCGCCACTCAAAATGTCCTCTGCCCATCAAATTGAATAGCGCGTACTTCACAACAATTGAATAAAAATAAACAATAGAGCCGTAAGCCAAATAAGTTCCAGAGAGCTCAGTGGTTGCTAGGTTACAGGAGGGAGACCTTTCTACTCAAACCCCCGCCCTGGTAATACTCGACCAACGATGTGTAAATTGGCAGCTGCGGGCATAATTTGGAGGGTATTCAGTAAACCTGTAGTGATTCTTTTTTTGGATCGAATAACCCTCCAATTTGCTAGATTTATTAATTAACGACTTCTGTTTCGCAGGGGGCGAAAGTCCGTCTGCGACGCAGGAATTTGAGGGTTCGCTTTCCGCCTCGGGACAAGTGTTTGTGCGATCTGCAGATATTTGTTCTGGGTGTTATTTATGTATCTGTTTTGTTCTACATATATTTTCGGAGTTAAAGTCAAAACAGTGCCAAAAAAGCAGGAAAGTTGATTATGCTTGAGATCAATGGTAGAATCGAAGACCAACCCAGGTGTAGAGACGAGACACTATCCTAATCATATATAGTCATAGTCATACATAATCGTATAGAAAGTGTGCCTACCTTTTTTCATGTCTGCTAACCGCTATAGAATAACCTTTGGCTATTTTTAATCTCTGTGAGCCATAGCAAGTCACTTATTATAATACAATAACAAGTTTATCTGTTCACATGATTCATTATCTCATGGACGATCTAATTGTTTCCTGGGAAACGGTCATTAGTTCAGCATTGTGTTAGAATTCAACCGACTCATCTGTTCAGGGTGCCTGGTCTTGAAAAGTTTCAATATAATTTTTATGTAGATGTTTCTTAAAGCCTCTCCTAGACAGATGCGGCCTGTGGGGTGACGCCGTCTGTCTGTTTCATTAAAGCTAGTGCACAATTTTGATAGCGTGAGCTTTATAAAATGATTGCGTCATTCATCAATCTCATTAGAGATTTTGATTGAGCTGTTTTCAAATGTAGAACATTTTTGATTTGCATAGAAAACGACCAGAACACCCGGAACAAATATCTGCAGATCGTAAAATATTGACACTCACAGTGCCGAAGCAGGTATCCCTAACCTCCTGTGTTGTATCCATGTAAAAACCTCTCCATCTTTAATTCTAGGTTTATACGGAGTCCTATTCAGACGCAACAAGGAGGCTGCTTTCTCAAACTATCGTCTATGGGAGAGCGCCGGGTTCGTCGTGGCCTATGCCTACTCTACTCACCTTTGCGCCAGGCAGAAGCTGTACGTCATGATGGTAGTCCTAATCATCGGCTTCGCTGGTTACATCATCGTTGAAATCCTGCAGAAGAGAAAGGTAAGACGCAAGAGTTTTTACCCCGCATGGCTTTGGTGTTTGTGGAGTAAGAATCGACCCTTTCAACTCAGCTGGTGGATGTCGTTAGAGCTGACTGAGAAGGCTACCACTGGCAAAATTATGTCTTCTTGTTTGGGAGATGGGCGTTCGTTTCGCGCACTTTGCGTATGTTTGCTGATGTGGAAGTCTTTTTACGATTTCGCTAGAACATGATTGTAAGTTTTTCATTCGCGTGCCAATATTTACTAACGAAATATATGCCGGGCCAAATTGTTGCAATTTTGGTTATATTATTTACTGAAATAAATATATAGATAGGTATATATTTTATGAAACACAAATTTATTGAATTATTGTGTATATAAATATAATTAATATTAAAAGAGTAGCTAATTTAAAAGTTTAATTAAAGTTATTTCTTAATTTAATTAAACTTTTAAATTAGCTACGAAGTAGAAGGTTGAAAAGCGCTGGTCTTTGAGTCACATGTCAAAGACCAGCGCTTTTCAACGTGAAACTGTTTTTGTTTCTTCATGATTTCATAATTCAAACCATTTGTGATACTGAAATTTTAAGCAGTTAAAAAAGGTGGTCATACGAAAGCTTATTACGAACACAATTTTTTCTAAGTTTCATTAACGAAAACGGCAACTATAATTGGGTATTATGTCTTAGATATGGATTTATAAAAATCCTGTTTGCTAGTGTTAAGAAATAGTTGCTTTAAATGGGTATTGCACAGCATCTCAATTAGATCAAATTGGAGGTTAGAGGGTTTTTTAACGACGACGTTGACATTAAAAAGCATGATAAAATATTTAGTGACCTTCGATCACCAATACAACTAGATTACGGGAAACATATAAAATCAAAGCTAAAAGCGGTTTGCGTGAATATTATATTTTATACAGAGGTTGAGACAAAGGTTTTAAAACAGTTAAAGTTCAATCTAATTCCAACCATGGCAGTTACTAATAATCCACATCACATACTTATGATCGTACGTCACAAAAAGCGAGCAAAGCAAGATCAGTCAGGTCACTTAGGAAATGATAAGACGTAGGTTAAATAACATCTAGTGTGAAATCATCCTTTACAAACTTTTAGGTTTTGGTTGAAATTTTTAATGTTATATTTAGATTTGAAACGCCTTATTTTTTTTCAACAAACTAATTTATCATCATACTATATTGTCATGAAGGAAGATATAAATATATTTGGTTTTACCCAAGCACCACCTTATTCTAGGATGTACTAAGGAAAAGTCCCTTTCTCCACATGTGCTTCGTTTTTTCACGGTCACCGGTTGTGCAGAGAACTGGTAGTTCAACTACCAGTTCTTTTGTGGTGGATTTTTACGAGGAGTTGGCCTACATTTCATAACCCTCTTGCTTAAAATAATACCTGCAGGCAAAGTACCTCTTAATGACTGCTCTCATTATTATTTGGTTTCGGTGGGTTCGATAACCGGATTTTTTTTTGAAATTCTAATTCGTATGAAGTTGAAGAAGATGTTGTGTGTTAGAGAATGTTCTCTTAACTACAATAAAATGGAATTTATGTTATAAAATCTAATTACATTTTTCAGTATTAAACGTTCGTTCGCTTAATTAGCTGATGCCCTGAAGCCCTAGAGGCCGGGGATTCTCGAGTTACATTTTACCGTTTAACGTACCAGGGTTGCATAAACACCTAGAAGTAATTGCCCGACTTATGAGCTACAGCCCAATTTCCTGTTTCGTTTCGTTAGTTTTTTCATTTGTGCAACCTGAAATGCAGGTACCTACGTACCTCGCAGTTGAAACGGAGATATACCTTAGGTCCCTCAGTTCAATCCAATCTTCTTGTTTTCATGATGCATTGATATAATTTGGCAATGTCACCCCAATGCGCATGTCGCGCATTTGCAACCCTCTCATTCCAATTAGCAGGCAACGCATCGGCTCACGATTTAATAAGCTTCACATACCAAATTACTTTACTGTTTGAGCTCTCCATGTTTGAAATTGAGTTATTTTTCGGTGTTTGCTGTTTTGACGTTTTTTTGTTTACATATACATCGGTGGCAATTTAAAAAAAAAGACATACAACGGTATCTTTATTGTCAATTATTGAATCAAAGATTTGTTAGAAAGTAATGTTTGAGTTCTATTCAAGTACCTAGGTGACGAGAGACAAATATCTGATAATATAAAATAAAACGTTTTTTAAGAAAATATTGTGATAAAGAACAAAAAACTATGTTGATTTCTAGTTTTCCTTTTTGGTCTAAATCAAATTAACTACCGATGATGTTCTGAAGACATATTATTTTATGATCCCCTGGCAGTAGCGGAAGTAACCGCACGTTTTAATGGGCTTTCTACTACCTACACGCTGGTTGGTACAACTAAAGCAAGAAATAAAGTTAGACACATTCATGATTTACAAGAATCACTCAATTAAATCCTTTGACAAATAAAATCTGTGTAATCTAGCCTCAGTGTTAATATAATGTCAAAAGAACGTACACACGTTCGCCACCAAAACAAAATAAGTCATCTCGGATTATGTCGGAAATGTGACACAATTTCAGTGTAGTTTATTTAAATCACTCAGGTACCTGTGTAATTAAGTTTTAAGTTTTGATTTATGATGGTGTTGGCAGGTGGGGTCCAATAAAGTGATCATGTCTCAACACATGCAAAATTATGCCACCACACACACACACATACACACAGCTTGACCACCCCCTCGTAACAAGAGTGAAATGCAAGCCAGATTCATGCTGTCTCACTTTAACCCTAGAATTTCCGGGAAAACGTTTGAAAGGTTAAATATAGGGTGGTAGAGGGAGGGGTACCGTGCAAGCACTAGAGGGTGTTAGACCTTCTAGGTGTTTCTGGAAGCCTGGTACACAGAATGCAGAATTGTGCACTTTGGATACGTGGGAAATGAATGCAGCCAGCAGCGCGGGGCGGCACTTGGTGCGCTTCCGACTGACATGGAGCAGTTGAGCTACCTGTACATTGTTTGCAACAATCTGCAGTAAGCTCAATTATTTTCATTGTAAATACAAGTTCTAATTTGTTTCTATTTGATTGTATTTTTTGTAAATCTTTAATAGGAAAATTTGAGACACTAGCAGCTCAGATGCGGGTCCGTTGCAGTCCAGATAGACTTACTATAGGAAAGGTATGGCTTGATTGAATTGGTCACGCCTATATCAGGTGGCAATACGTGTGGTGTGAGGCAGGGTGGTAGGTTCACCAATCGTGCTGTATTGCATTTATCATGGCGGCAGCGGAGTCAAGCTGTGCTTACACTGACAATTTTTTTAAAATTTTAAATCGGTACATATTTCCGGTATAGAGTAAAAAGTGTATTTCCACTTGTAGGTACATATTGAGAGAAACCAACAGAAGAAAAACCACCCCTTCTTGGTAATTTATTCAATATTTCGGTAAAAACATCTGTATCAGAATCCGGGTATAACGGATTCCATTTTCAAGTACCTTTACATTCCAAAATACATGTTAAAAAAAAATCTTAAATGTAATTTATTTCCATACCTACGAGTAAATGTTAGACTGCATAGTTTTATTGAAGCAAATGTAGACTCGGCCGAATGCAGCATATGTATTTATTGATGATACTGCCTCCACCACGCTCTCCACACCCCCTTTAGACATTCTGCCCGCCTGGTACAAGTATACCTATCAAACTATATAATGTTCCACGTGCAAACATGCTAAATAAATCAAATTATTTAGCTATGTAGCATGTATGTAGGTATGACAGACTATTTTGAGAGATTTGCTTGAATTTACAACAATCGTCGTGGGTTCCGTTTTGTTTTCAGCTTCTATGTTGTAATTTTGATATTAAATTTCGGTTATATGTTTAAAGTTGTTGTAAATTATGTGTCTCAGATGGTGATTGAAAATATTATTCTTAATGAACTCTGTCTATCAACATGTCTATATCACCCTATTTCGGCGCAGGGTCATGGAGGTAGTCTTATTTTATTCTTAATATCACCTATTTGTTTATTTTACCCCCAAGATAAACTTCTTTGTTTGTTTATTCTATGCCTGTGTTTTGTATATGTGTCTAAATAAATGTTTTTTCCATTCTATTCTATTCTATAAACTAATATTATGAAGAGGAAAGGTTTAATTTTTTGTTTGTATTGAATAGGCTCCGAAACTACTGGACCGATTTGAAAAATTCTTTCACCGATGGAAAGCTACACTATCCGCGGTGAACATAGGCTATATTACATAATAAAAAAAAATTGTGATCCTTACTAAAACTCCAATAACGTAACCCAAGGTGTAAAAAAAAAAACCTTATAAATTCCAATACCCGTGCGAAGGGACGGTCCGCTTGTCAATGAATAAGTTTACAGTAGAATTTTGAATTTCGATTTACCTGCATCACTGCCGGCAAAAATATCAGATAGGTCTTTACAATTTATCTCTTTATATTTATGTTTTACTCCTGTAATTGAGAGGGTACTGCGTAATCGATAACGATATATTTTCACGCGAGATCCCCGGTGCAACGGTGGTCCCCCTTCATGTTGACAATAGTTACATCTTATTATTTCACTTTAGTCTTAAAACATAGGTAGTGGTTTGCTAAACAGCCGTGTGGTACTCCCAACCATAGTCTTTATCACCTAGCTTTTTAACCAAACAGCTAGTACGAGTATAATAGTATTTATAAAGAAAATAAGAAAGGTTATTAATACCTTAATTTAAAATGTATAACTGTAACCACAGTTAATGTTCGCTTGGATAGGGTGGAATTCGGAAGAAGAATGAAAACTCCTGTTAAAACGTAAATTAAAATGTAACCTTATTTTTATTCGATTAAATTTAAAGTACCAACTGTATGTTCCCGACAGGACAGGACAGGCCACTCCATCGAGAGTGAAGATCTACTAGACGTTATGGAGGTATCCATACCCACACATATTGACAAATAAAAAAATATAAAAAAAATCTCTAAGACACAATTCGACTTATAAACATGAGCATTACGTTTATCAACTCGCCAATTAGTACCCAGCTTTAGTTTTTAGCGACTAAGAACCTTATCTTACCACTCGACGCGTCATGCTAACCTGGTATTTCACTTGGGCGCTTGCCAGTTGGCCCCTACACTCTACAGTCCAGCCTAGATACAAAAATACAAAATACAAAATACAAAAAATTTATTTACCAAAAGTTTACAATTATAATAACACCTTAACTTAGTTTATGTACATACATTTAAGAGTTTATTGGTTGAGGTGTTGCACTTAACAGTGACCCCCGCACTAGGCTAGGCCTGTTTCGCGGGGTATCAAAACATTTTCTGTTTGCTCGTCGGGTAAGGAAGTGCACTAACAAAAACTATAGTAACAATATAAAACTAAATCTAAACAAAACAATTAAGGCAAGTGCCAAAGGCCATACCCCACAGGATCAGCGTAGCGAAAGCGGATTGCATTAATTGGTCTTTATTAACATTCAACTTAACGCTCGGTCAAGCACAGTCGGGTAACGTGGGCAAGCGAGTGCAAATAAAATCGTTTCACATCTGCCACGAAACCATGAAAATTTAATCCCAAACTCTTTAAACATGTTCATCATAAAAGACGACTCAGGGGCAGTTTTCGGACGGTTCCTTTTACATGTGTTATTTTCTGGGTTATTTAAAATTGTTTGTTTGCAGGCTCGTCGTATGAAGGCCATAGCTGAGGACCCTGTGATGGCCGCTGAGGCCGCTCAGGAGCCACCGGAAGAAGATGACGAGAAGGATGAGATTGATGATGAGATTATCATTACTCATCTGTAATACCCTATTCTTTACTTCATTGACATCTGCATGATAGTTATACGAATCGTCACGAAATCCATACAATTTGGTACGTACAAATTCACCACTTTATAATATTTTAAGTTATAACTAGAGACCGGATTATATGCAATCACATATACATATGTACATCTGCATATTTAGCCCATTTTCATCCGAAAACGGTCTTTTCGTAAGTAGGCTAACTTTCGCCTACTTACGAAAGGACCGTTTTCGGACAGAATGCAGGAAAAAAACAAAAAGTAGCTACTTAGTTACTGTTTGTTTTCCCTGCGGACGACATTGTCCACTTCCAAAGTAGACCACTTCCTAATTCGTCTTGTTCTTTTCCTGCATTTTCACTACTTAAATCCAACTTTTGTCAATTTCCTAAATTTGTAGCCGTAGTACTTCGGACATTTGGATCAGTAACTACTACATTTTTTGATTATTTAATGTTAAGTTTTTGTCACTTTTCATGCTTATTTGTATGCTAATTTCGAGTTTTTTATATTGCATATAATCCGGTCTCAAGTTATTACATAATTAAGTTATATTAAGTTTAGTTTAGTTTAGAAATCTGCTTCTTTGATCGAAGTATACGATGAAAGACTTAACAAGTACAAAATATCAGTGCTGGTAGTCCGCATTTTAAACATGAGTGTTTGCTTAATACTTATGTTTATTAGTATAACATGTTGAGCAATGATCTTCTTCTGTTTGTTTCATTTTGTTTATTTTCGTATTTTATTTCTACAGGGCGAAAATGTTAAGTTTTTGGTGTTGAATCTCCTGTGATCTATGTACATTATCAAAACATTTGTCAGCTGCCTGGTTCTTTAAAAGTTGCAAAGGTCCGACAGACCAACTTCAAACCCAGTTAGGTCTGATTCATAAAATGTTATGTTGAATTTCAAATCTACATTCCATTTATTGCTCGATTGATTTCTTAGCGTTATTCTATGTGTATTTATAAAAGACAAGCACAAGCCTGTCAAAGTATTTTTTTTATGTTCGTAAGTTATTATTGTAAAGCTAGGTATTCTAAGTACTTAAAAAAAATTTAATACTTAAGGTCTTTTTGAATGTTGTTAATATAAAAATATTTATTTGGAGATGTAGAATAGTAATAATGACGACTTATGATATCATGTTAAAATTAAAATCTATTTCAAAATTACCAATCACATTTTATTTTAATTATTGATAAAATTAATGAAATATTATTTATATTAATAATTCAGCTAAATATTAATGATATATAGTATAGAATTTTTTTCCTATGCGTAATATAATGTAACAGTGTGTATAGAGTATAAGTAATATAATTTTTTTGTTAAGTATTGTAATATAAATTTAAAAATTAAGCAGATAGGCGCACGTAGATCAAATAAATGTAATATGTTTAGCGTGCTTACACGTAGGTATTCTTAGTATGTGGTTACCTATCTATTGAAAAGTTTAGTTACCTTATCAATTAATAACAAATAGCTCTTTCCCTTTTTCTGTATAAAAGTCAAATTTCTATCAAAATAGTCGATTAAGATAAACTTGCTCAGCCACTCAATGTGGAAACCAGTCAGTTAATATTCGATTAACATCAAAATTAATATTAAAAACTGCCTTTAAAACAGTTTAACAAAGAAATTGACAGGTACTGAACAAAATTTGTGGTTGATCTGATTATTTTCTTAAGCACATGGGGTTTCGTGAAATTTCAGAATTCTGTTCTCTCCATTTTAGATATTTCTGTCATACTTATTTAATATAAATAATAAATAAATAATGATGGACAAATTCACACAGTAGTTATTTAACTTATCACAAAATATTAACAATATCTGATCGACATGATAAAATATTTCATAATACAATAATTTATGGTGTTTTGTAAAACACTGTGGAAAACTCTTACTTTATTTTGTGATATACATTAATAGGATTCATTTTAAAAACAAAAATTAAGCGGTGAGAACAATATCAGGCATTTTCCAAGGAGCTGCCTGAACCAATTTTAGTTATTTTGAATAATATTGTACTCTCTTGGGCAAGTTTTGATTTGCATAGGTTGCAAATGACCTTTCGGTAAAACGCCACACTTACGTACGGCAAAGGTAGGCTAACAAAAACCACGTGATAATATAAAAATATTGTTAACTAAGCATATAATGTAAATTGAAATTTCATATACCTACATAACATTTGAAATAAGTATCATAAGGCTATTATTATAGAATAATCATTGATCTATTTTGGAAGTACGGCATTATTCGTTTGATAGATTTATTGCATTATTATTATTTTGATGTAACTTAGGAGTTTGTGATGAAATAAAATACATTGTTTGGTCAGATTGTTGTTTTATTTAACTTAAGGAAAATAAGCAATATTAACTTTTTCTTCTTCCTTAAACGACTATAATTTGACATGGGTAGGTCAACATATTAATCACGCCATCAAAGTGGTAAAATAAAATCTTGAATAATTTGAATTACAATATTTAAAAAAGTTTTTTGTTTCGTTCATTTTAAATTCCTCGCTCGCTCAGCAGTCTACTTTAGAGCCACTCGCTACTCTCGTGATTCTTCTTTTGACTGCTTCGCTAGCTCAGGATTTTATATAGGCACGTATGACAAAAAATTGTTTTGCCCACTTGTTGAACAGATAATTATTTGTGTAAGGTATCGTTGGATAGCTTGTTGAATAATGTTTTTGTTTTCTTTGTTAAGGGCTTTGCATATGCGATTATAACGCCCTTCATAAATGTTGTGGGTCCGTAATTTTCTTTTTAAATTTAGTGACGAAACCCTAATCGAACAATAGTTAGGAGAAATTTAGCTTTAATGTGCAAATTTTGTTGACTCTAACAAGAGCTAGGCCATCTAGGCGATTATACATAAATAGTAAACTTATGTATACATAAAAATCAGTACCTAGTAGGGTAAATACTGAATTTATAAGGAAAAATATGACAGCTAACTATACATTACTGGTTAAGGAGAAATTAGTCAGAGTAGAAAACTTATACCTATAATGTATTTTTAAATATATGGGGCGAACCTAACGGGTTTGGTTATCAAACTAGGCCTAGATATCAGTACCTACTCACGGGACCCTCGTGGTAAAAAACTCGATATACATAAAATGCAAATTCATTTTCTTTGGATTATTAGCTATCTGAATAAATGAATTTAATTAATTTGGCTTCTTGAATGTGATACCTAACACAATTCAGTAAAAAAATACGATACAAAAATATCATGAAATATTGTTTGGCACATAATTTGGTCGAGATCTACTGAAATGACTTATAAATGTTTTAATTCGTAGGTTATTACTAATTATTTG
Organism: Eupithecia abbreviata; assembly: GCA_943735965.1. NCBI lineage: Eukaryota > Metazoa > Arthropoda > Insecta > Lepidoptera > Geometridae > Eupithecia > Eupithecia abbreviata. The sequence goes on from OX030973.1 coordinate 12,304,965, forward strand.
GTTCCTTCAACAATTTTGTTCGCCAAATTAACCGAATGTTCAAATGCCAGTATTGAATATTCGGGGTAAAAATGGTAAATATTATAAGTTAATGAGTCGCGCAACTACGGAACTCCACATAAAACATGCACTCGGCCGGTTTATATTGACTTTCCTTTCTTGTACGACAAATGGTATTTTCCACTATAGTCATAATATTAATAAATATATCATAATTACGTAGTACACTATTCTAAATAATCTCGCCAAACAGTTGTATTTTGGTAGAGAAGAGCGATAACCCGAGAGTTCACATTGGTTTGACAATCAATTAGGTGAAGACACCGATACGCACACATGTCCATATTATCGTGATGCGACCACACACTTGCATGCAATGCACCAGCAGCTCTATCTCTCTTGGTTTTATGTTGCCCTGGTATTTTGCAATCGATCCGTGCACTCTGCGCATATCTTTAGCGCACGGCGAAACATGTGCATGTGAGGCACAGAAGTACATACTGTGCGGTATCTACTGCTAGATAATTGGCGAGTTGATTTTTTAACTTAAATTTATCGTTGCTTTCTCAGTAATTTAATAAATTCCAAATATTTTTTTCCATATTTTAATCTATCTAAGATACAATAAAAACTAACAGTTCCAATTCTATTGAAGATATTTTGAAGAAAAAAACACCGCCTACAGTTTATCTAGATTTTACGCGCAACCCATTTTATTTTAATGATTTCCGAAAATTGACGATAATATTTGATAGATAAGAGCTGACCTTTAGTTGTAAGGTATTTTTTAATACCTAAGGTAATAGTTAGACTGTCTCCATTTTCAAAAAGTAACAGCGAACGTTTCATTATTACGCTAGACATTTTCATTGAGTCGCTCATTGTTGGTAGGCCAAGTGCCTAGCGAATCTCACTTGGTACGCTAAATAATATTGTTGCAGTTATACCCTTGCGAAATTGAGTTGTTAGCACAGTGAATTGCTCTGTGGTTAAATTCAGGCAATCGATATGATAAGGAAAGTACACTGGCTACATTCAAAGAAATGGTCCTGCAGGGTAAGTTTTTTGTTAGAAGCCGTTTTTGCCTCATTTTCAAAACGGTCCTGCGTCCTTTCGTTAAAACGGAAATACATGCGCCGCCGTCCATCTACTTACGTTACATTGAAAAGAGACACAAATGCCCGGCGCTTTCCCACTAGATTGTTTGTATTCGCCCCTAGTTCGCCCGTGGCAGAGATGTTACCACTCTACAGGTCGTACAGGCAGGACCACTTTTTTCATACTGCCCTTAATTAGGAATTGTTGAATGGTAAATCAGTCACTATTTCTTTGATTTATGCCGCGAAACATGCGTACACTACTTTGGATAGATCGCAACTAGACGGTGTAAGATTTTTTTTATGTTTACGCCACTTTTAACATTTATAAACAAGATTTTAACAAAGTTAATTATTTTGCCGCACAGATAACTTTACTTTGATTGACTGCTTGGTTCGTGGTGGACCACATTATACATATATATTTTATGTGTGCTAGTTTTAAGGTATATTTTATTATTAGCTATAGGCCGTAGAATAAGTTAAATAAGATCTCTTGCTTATCTATGGTCTGAAATAAATGATGTTATTATTATATGTATATCCACCAGTTTCATAATATGAGAGAGACTGGTCAAATATGGGGAAGGACGGCTAGTTACTCAAATAAACATAAGAGAGCATGATCTTTCCTGTTGAGATAAATCGATATATATCAGCCCATACGTCCACAGCCGGACATTATACCCGAAAAAAATCTGAATAAAATAAATAAATAATGCTGAACAATTCACACAGCATTATCTAGCCCCATGGTAGGCAGAGCTTGTTTTATGGGTACTCAATAACTGATATACATAATACAATATTATTACATAGGTAGATATTTTTTAATATACATAGAAAACGACCAGAACACCCGGAACAAATATCTGCAGATCGTACACACAATTGTTCCGAGGCGGGAATCGAACCCGCAACCTCATGCGTCGCAGGCGGACCTGTGCCCACCGCACCACATCGGTTGTCAAATAATACCTTTATTAACCAACTTTAATAAAGGAAGAGGTTCGTATAGTGGTGGTCCCATAAAGTGTTATTCCCTAGGGATAAGTATTTATTTGCTTGAGTTTGTTTTTTTGCGAGAAAAGTAAAGAAGGTATTTAGTTTTATCACAACAATTAAATTATAATTGTATTAATAGTTGATTATAGGTGACTGGAAAATCTTAATAAACAGGGCAAAAAAATGTTTTAGAGTAACCAGTGGCGTAGCTAGGTGGACAAGGGCCCCGGTGCATAGAGAAGGAATCGGGCCCTCACCGCCCCTCTTTACAGTTTCCACGTAGCAATGAACATCATACATTAGAATAGATGTAAAGTAAGAGCGAATGAAAAATTAACTAAAAAGTGACGGGTGGAATAGTCGAATTGATCTCACGACCGTCAAGGGCGTCAAGCACGTGAGCTTATCGCCGATACAATGTGCTACGGACGTACTCAACCAAATTACCAAATAACAATAACAAAATATAGAGAATTCGGTGATTGTTGATGTTCATTTAAAATCATTAAAAAAACACTTGTGAGCAGGCTTGAAGCCTAGCTTCGGAAGTTGGCTGACCCTATCTTTTCAAAGCTTAGATTAGAGTAGAGGGCCCCTTGAGCTCCAGGGCCCTGGTGCACTGCACCTACGATAGCTACGCAATTGAGAGTAACCAATTTTCTTAGTTTGATAAAATAGAAGATCAATGGTTCGATAGGTGCATACCTTTTATACAATGACAGTGAAATATTTATTGCACACAACTAATAATCAAGAAATTATTTATAAAGTAAAAGTATAGTAATAAAAAGCATGAAGGTTAGAGCGTGCGTGTATAATAAACGAGCATTACTTTTTAAATTGAGCACTTAACTGACTTAGCAATAAATATTATAAACTGCGACGACTAATTGAATAATATCACCAGGTAATATTATTAAATATGGAAGATTAAAATGTGTTATAAAATCTAACTATAAAATAACGAGCTTTTATATAAGTGCTGTTAAGGTGAGGATAGCTTTAAATCGAGAGTTTTTTATTGTGTTTTACTCGTAAAAATAAAGGACTTAGGAATACATAAGACAACTGTATTTAATGGAATCATTTCTCCCACTCATTACACTTCTAGCTAGGGAGGATGACGAGACTGAGATATAATGGCTGGTTTTGGCCCGAGTTAAACACTCTACTTTTAATTTCGAATGTGGGACGATAAAGCAATCAAACTTACAGTCAGGAATATACTGCACACGTTTTTCATTACACGAATTTGTCGTAAGTCTTTAAAAATAATTTCACGTGCTTTCGAGCGCAACAGATTCATTTTTAATTTTTTCATGCCTTTCTGTTCCATTTGTTCCAATTTTCGCTTGGCTACATAATGACACGCTGTGACATTCTGACATACATAAGTACAAAGAAAATACATTGAATAAAAATCGAATAAACTATACATAATGCTCTTACCAAACAAATGTCTGCTGATAGAATACAACCATTTTCCAAGCACGACGGGAAAAAAAAAAATGGAAAAAAAAAACACCTTTTCGACATTTTCCTAGGTGTTTATTTTTTTTCTATTTTTGATATGTTGCGATAATATCTACGCTATGTACTTTATTTGGAATCATTTAATAATTTCACACAAAACACGCAATGCCACTTTATGATAAATAACTTTACCATGCAATTTGTTATAACTGATTACTCATATTTGCATGGGTATGATACACAGGTTACTTACTTATTTTCTATTGCATCAATCTTCACTTTATCTAAAATCTCGTAGAACAGTGCTTGTACATGAAAAACATGAAAAGAAATACAAACACAAGGTCTGAAAAAAAGTTCAAAAATTTCGATGAAACGTACGCGGTGTGCGCCTTTGCGCTTGCTTTTGCGTTTATGTACCCAAACAGGACAAACACCCGCAGAAGAGCATTTTTCATTAGTATGATTACTGGTTTTAACGGCGCGGAGATGTTCTGGGGGTTTTCGTACTCTTACAAATGCTTGGTGAATAACGATATGTATAATTTATCTAGAAACCTGACGCTTTCGGTTGTTATAGTCCTGTTCTTCATGAAAACGTATTATAGTATCGGAATTTCGCACAAGTTCAACTTACTTCTGCGCTGGATATCCAGAGACCTGCTAAGAGCTAACAGTCTATCGGATGACTATCACAAAATTTGCCAAGAATACATACGATATAGCAACGTCGCAGAGTGGATTTGGTTGCTGATACCAACGATCTTAAGCACTTTTTATCCAGTATATGCTGGCCTAACTATGACTATCAGCAGCATACAGACAGATGATTACGAAAAGCAGATGGTCCACGAGTTGGATTTGATGTTCATGGAACATTTACAAAACGATTGGCCTTACTTCCATATAATTTTCTTATACAATTGCTGCCAATGTGTGCTATTATCTCCCAATTTTTGCGCATTTGACAGTTCGTTTTGTATCTCTACCACGCACCTACGAATGAAGTTAAGGCTGATGACAAGAAAACTTCAACAGGCGTATTCTGTGACGAGAAGCCACAGCGACTTGAAAGCTCGCGTGTCGGAGGTTATAATGGATCATCAGGATGCTCTACGATTCTATGCACTGGTCCAGGATATTTATGGGCCGTGGTTGTTCTTTGTGTTTTTCCTGTCATCGTTTCTTATATCAATGAACTTGTACACGATTTATTACTTGCAACGAATTGACCCGAAGTACACAATGTTTGGGTTTTTTGGAGTTATTCACATTTTTACGCCCTGCTACTATGCTGCACTTTTGAGTGAGGTAAGTATAAGCTTAAACATTCAATTATTATTGTCAAGATAATTTATAAGTGATAATTCATGTACATATTCCAATTTAAACTACCTATTTACATTTGCAGTGATGTTAAAATAACACATTTCATAAATCAATGACCGTTCCGCCTACTCTCAGGTAGGAGAGCAGAGCCTCGAGCTCGGTTGATAAAGTATCGATTGCGACGTCTCCTATTTGTGTGGGATTTGGGTTTGGTACAGCGCATCTGTTATGCGGATGCAGATACGCAAATACCAAAGAAATATAAGACGTCATGATCATGTCTCGATACTATTGTCAACAGAAGTCAGGGCTATGGTAACATTCAAACAGCAGGGGCATTCATGCAGTTATATCAACAAAACTAAGCACGTCGAAGCGTTGCGTTCGTATGGGTGAGTCCCACCTATACGCATACGAAGTAAAGACGAGGAAGAAATTAAGGATTATTTTTTCAATGACAAAACCCTATAACTTGTTTTAGAATTTTTCTCTTAACTTGGCCATGAATTTAACCTGCGTCCGAGTGATATGACGGAATAGTGATACTTTGGGAGTAGATATTTCATTACAAACTAATAATTTTAGGGGTCGGACTGCCATCACAACTACTATCTATATAAATAAGATAGTATTTGTGATCGCAGGGGTTGGATAACTACGTAAAGTAGAATACCGAAAATAATTTTCAGACCCTAGGTTTCACGTGTAACAAAGATAATATACTAAAGTCATTTAAAACGGGATATTTACCATGATTTGATTTTTGAGTTATCCAATATTTCGGCACAGTTGCATGCGCCATGATCACGGAGTAACTGCAACATGCAACTGTGCCAAATATTGGATAACTCAAAAATCAAATCATGGTAAATATCCCGTTTTAAATGACTTTAGTATTAATAACCATGATAGTTTCAAAAGTTTTAAAGATAATATAGGTAAATAGCTGAAAAGCCCATATCAGGGGCCAAGGTTGTAAAACACCTGATATTAATGCTACTTGCTCTCACCTAGTTCTATACATATCTACAGCACACTTGTCCCTGTAGGACGCACTAAAAATATTTTAGTAACAAGCGCTTTACCTCCATGCCAAAGTTCAGCCGTTTAGGGATAAAAAAGGAAACAGACAGAATTACTTTCTTCTGCTCTTAGCTGTCAGCAGGACGACATTCTGAGTCCGACGGTATTTTGCCTATCCATCCGTTGTTAGGATATAGGAAGCTATCAACAGTAAACCGTAACAAATTTGTAACAGTAAATATATTTATCTATCCGATTATAGAGAACTAAAGTTATCGACATAGCTCTGAGAATTAGCAAGCTGAAGTGGCAGTGGGCCGGCCATATCTCGCGAAGAACCGACGGCCGCTGGGGCAAACGTGTTCTTGAGTGGAGACCACGACTCGGTAAACGTAGTGTAGGACGCCCTCCGACCAGGTGGGATGACGACCTGCGAAAGACTGCAGGTAGATGCTGGATGCGTCAAGCCGAAGACAGGGCGCTATGGCGCTCATTGGGGGAGGCCTATGTCCAGCAGTGGACTAATATAGGCTGATGATGATGATGATGATGATCCGATTATATGTACAACATCTCCAATTCAAGCTCAATATCGGGAGCGAAAGTTTCTGGGTCGGAAGTTGGACACAGTTTATGACAATCTAAAAACCATCGCAGATGAATTGAGATTTGAGAAACCCCGCATGCCTTGTGATCTCATTTTATAAGAATAACAAACTACTTGTACATAAAGATTGTACAGTAATAAATTGTACGTAAGGTATTACGATTATTGCACTGAAATGTTACTATAACTACAAACCAGATCAATGAACTAAAAAATAAAAGAAACGTACCTTAATAATATAGTTTTTGATGTCGATTATATTGCTTCTGTCGATTGTATCCCAAATATTATGCAATCACAATCACACATCATTATTATGTCAGTGTATCGTTCTTCTGGTCGCCTCAAAGGGTAATACTGAAAATCAGTGTTTTGCTCTTAGAGCAAAGCTTTTCGCTGAGCTATTGCCTTTTTGACAGGCACGTACACAATTTTTAAATCTCCACTTTTTATTTGTTTTTACTATTACTTATTGTTTACTATTACTTTTACTATTGTTACCTTATATCATGTGCTGCAGTGTCGAATAAATGCTTTATCTATCTATCTTTATCTGTTACAGGTTGGTGAAATCACCGCTGTAGAAATATACAAAGTGCCGTGGGAGTCAACTGGCTACGATGATGTCTCGAGGATGTTGGTGTTCATGATGGCCAGGGCGCAGCAGCCTTTTCTCACCATTGGGTGGATTGTCATATTTAACATGAATCTGTTCACGTCCATTTTGCAAACATCATACTCAGTATTCACACTTCTTACAGCAAGTACTTAAGGCCCTTATTCTCCTTTATTAAATAGCTTACGCACATCATTCCAATTATAATACTGGCTTCGTCCGCGTCGAAATTTGAATAATATGAAAAATAGCATTTTTTTTAATGTTCCTTCCACAAACCTTCTACAAATTATTACAAAACATTTTCAAAAAGATGAATGAATTCGGTAAAGCCGTTCTTAAGTCTTAGCGTGACCAGCAGAAATAGGGGTTCATTTTTGTGTATATATCTTTAGATCTACGTACATAAGTTCCAAAGAGTAGGTATTTGTGCGACGAGCTCAGTGACGGAGGTTGCGGGCTCGAATCCCGCGTCGGAACATATATTTGTACGATGATCTGCAGATATTAGTCTCGGGTATTCCGGATGTTTTCAATGAACGTATAATTTAAAAAAAATACTGGACTATCTATAAATCATTTAGGAGGTTGCGGGTTCCTTGAGACAAATGTTTGTACTATCTGCAAGTATTTGTTTTTGGTGTCCATGTGATATATTGTTTTATGTTTATCAGTCATGTCAACATCAGTTAGTACCTATAACTCAAGCTCTGCTTAGCTTGACTTAGCTCTCTAGCTAGATGATGCTTTGCTGTTTGAACCAACTTACAAATAAGCAAATCAAATGTACTAGACACATAAGTTATGAACATACTAGTGGTTTCTTCTCACTTCTTCCACTGGTGGACAAAAAATTGAAGTGAACTATAAAATAATTTAATAGTATAAAATATGACCTGTCTAAGTGCTTATTTGTAAGCTTAAAGAAATAAAAACTTTTCATTCATTTCATTTTCATTCTGTGTGACTCGCCCAGTAGCGTTCTAAAAGAAGCTAACAAACAATTCACATTACTAGTCATTCTTTGAAATTTAAAGTTTATATTTTTAATTATAAGGATATATAATACACTTTGTTATACACAGCTTTTAAAGTCTAAAAGCTATACCGGTTGCAGTTCCTCATCAAGGCACTTAGTTCTTATATTGTTCACCTTTTCTCCTTTTGCTTTAGATTATTCACCTTTTGCTATATTTTAAGCCTAAGGAGTGATCCACTCTGAGCACTTTAATACATTTTGTGGCTGGATAAAAAAGTAGGTTAGAACTGTACCTATTTATCACCTGAACCTACCTATACTACAATACAATACATACATACTTTATTGTGCACCAGTTACAGATTATTATAAAAGACATCACATGATACAAGTACAATGGGCGGCCTTATCGCTTAGAAGCGATCTCTTCCAGGCACTATATATGGCACTATACTTATTTAATAGCAAAAATATAAAATATAATAAAAATTGTATCTTACTGCAATGTATTTTTTTTTATAAGAAGGGTATAATGGGGTAGCAAAATCTCTAGACACCGTTTTTTACATAAACAAGAACAGAAACATTATGACTACTTCATGGAAATAACCTTTATACGGTTCTATAGACAATACGCGTGCGAAGCCGCTAACTATTTAATACATCAGTGTATTATAAATTAAAGCGTATTCTCTCCACTACTTACATGGCATACATACACCTACCTAGGTGTTTGTAGTTACGTCATTTGGTCACCTGGAAATGTAGGTAGGTAGAGTTCTACCTACATTTCCGAGGAGATAGCGGCGCGGGCGGGCGAAACTATGATCCTTACCATCATATGTTCTAATTATCCGATTACTTCTGTGTTAAGCCAGTTAGATTTTCGTTTTTTCTAAATTTATAATAACTTTTTGTGTGTAAATAATAAACCCTATTTCATGAACCTTTGTTATATCATCGTTTTTTGATTTTTACATAAGTATCAGATTTGTACCAAGTTACTTATGTGGAAACTTGTAATTAGCCCTCAGTAGCAAATCATTTCTCATATTGTTAAATCATAGCTGTAACGTAAAATATATTATTCTGGCGGTGGGTATATCTTATGAAAATAATAATAATAATGATGTCGAATATGTGTAAGTGACGATAAAAATAACAAATTACTCAAAGCGAGTGGCTATTGTAACTTTAAATTTAATGTTATATATGACGACCTCTGTGGGGGTTGTTGTACATTTGCCACAAAGTAAATTCGTCACGAAAAAAAGTATGTGTAAGTTCGCCACACTTCTGTTTTATTATTTTTGGTTGTTGTAAGTTCGTCACATAGATTTTTCCGTAGAGACAGCAGAAAAATCAAACAATAAGTAGAATAGAACAAAACAAATGTTTTCACAATAGGGTTAAATAAAATTCCATATAATACGATATTAATTTTTAATTATCAGGATTTTGAAAATTTTACCTTTCATTTTATACATAACAGTTGAGAAGTGGCTGATTTGCCAATAACAACGCAAATATATAAGAAAATTTAAAAATAAAACAATACAAGGTAATTATCTAATTTTTTAAAACCTTACATTTTCGTTAATATCACGATTTTGTGGCTGATTTACCCATAACGTTCCAACTATATAAAAAATAAATATATAATTAAATCACAGTAATAATCACATTTTTGCATTTAATCTTATATTTAAATAAAATTCGAATTAAAAACGTAATAATTTAAGGATTTCAAGGATTAAACCTTACTTTTACAAAAAAATCACATTTCACAAATAGCTGATTTGCTCATAACAATTACAAATATAAAAGAAAAATGAAAAAATCACAGTCATAATCACATTATTTTAGTTCGCAATCGGCTGATTTGCCCTAACATTACAAATATAAAAAATATCAACATAATGTGTAATAACATTAAATAGTAAAATACTTACACCATCTCCTTCCGAGCTTGTGCCCGGTTGATTAGGATCCATTTTTTCACAAATATAACTCTACTCGTATTAACACGCACATCCGACAAGGTCAAGGGAGTCACTGCACGCACTGATAAGATGTTAGAGATGTATCGACTGATACGGTTAAAAAGAGATAGACACAACGAGTGAGCGAGAGCGTGATAGCGTGTGCCGGAGCCTAGGGTTAAAGAGAGATGTATGACTACATTCCCCTTTTCTGTGCTGACTGCTGTTAGTTATTTTTATATTTTTTTCTTGGTTATCTTATAGTAATATAACCTGTTAATTCATAATTAATTTTGGCAATAGGTAAAACCTTTGATTTATTGCGAGCGCTAAACACCATTCACTTTACTTGCTAACCCTACTTTATGATGAACTTTACTTACCTATGACGAATTTACACATATTTTTTATGCATGTGACGAATTTACTTTCAATGTATGGAGTTTACAAAAATGTGACGAATTTACTTTGTGGCAAATGTACAACAACCGCGGTGGCGAAGGTCCGCCTGTGACGACAATTGTGTGTACGATCTGCAGATGTTTGTTCCGGGTTTTTTGGTCGTTTTACATATGTATAATAAAAAAAAAAACTATCTATGTAATCCATTGTATTTAGTATATCAGTCATCTAGTACCCATATCACAAGCTCTGCTTACCTTGGGGCTAGATGATACTATGTGGATTGTCCACCATTATTTATTTATTCATTTGAAAATTACATATTTTTATGCTGTTTTTTCAGTATTCTCTAAAAACTCAAAAATAAGCCCATAATACTGCATATTTTATAATTTATTATTATTCTCTATCATAATAACTTTAAAACAAAATAACATCAAACACACTCAACTATGTAGGTTTGATGTCGCGGGATTGTAAGATCTCCCTAACGATCCGGCGCGTCGTCGGTATTTCAACGTTATAAGTACCTACTATCTGACTGAAGACTACAGGTTCAGTTCCCAAAATCCCATCTTTCCTACATTTACTTAACACCTAAAGAATATAGCAGAGAGTTTCTTCTTTATGTGCCCACGACATGATATTATATCTCAAATTTTTGGTCGCACTCTCTGGATTCATCCAGGCCCACTTTCGTGTTCCGCTTCTTGAAGAAGTTTATCAGCTATTTAGTCTCCGCGAGTTAGGGTCTCCATTGTATCCCGCGTATTTGTTAAACCGTCATGTCACAGCAAAACTATTGCGGACTGATATGTTGCATGGGTTTAGTCCTATAAGTATACTACTTTTTGTTTTGGAAAAGCGGACGTGAAGTCGTGAAAGTCGCTTGTTGTGTATATTCGTTTGTAAGTCTAAAACTGTTTTTATGTATCTGCGTATATCCCTGCCTTAATTCTCATGACTTGTCCGTAAAATTACCGAATGCCATGGTATTATGAGAACAGGAGAAAAAATAGGTACCTCGATAACGATATCTCAAATAACAGCTTGCCCAGGATCAAAGATCGTATTACCAACGTTTGGACTTACTTGCTCCTAGAACAAATAAAATAAATAAATAAATAATGCTGGACAATTCACACAGCATTATCTAGCCCCATGGTAAGCAGAGCTTGTGTTATGGGTACTAGATAACTGATATACATAATACAATACATTACATAGATAGAATTTTTTTATTATACATAGAAAACGACCAGAACACCCGGAACAAATATCTGCAGATCGTACACACAATTGTTCCGAGGCGGGAATCGAACCCGCAACCTCCTGCGTCAGAACAGGACCAAAAGTAGAAATCTAACGAGCAGTTAGTGCCCAGCCAAGGGGCTAAGACTCATAATTAGCATAATATGCTAATGATGAGTCTTAGCCCCTTGGCTTATGTCTAGCCTTGTCTAGCCTTATGTCTTAGCCCCTTGGCTTATGCTTATGTCTAGCAGTGTACTACCATATTATGGTAGTACACTGCTAGACATAGGCCTCCCCCAATGAGCGCCATAGCGCCCTGTCTTCAGCTTGAGGCATCCAGCATCTACCTGCAGTCTTTCGCAGGTCGTCGTGTAGGACGCCCTCCGACCAGGTGGACCTCCCACCTGGTCGCAGGGCGTCCTACAGTACGTTTTCCGAGTCGTGGTCTCCACCCAAGAACACATTTACCCGAGCGGCTGTCGGTTCTTCGCCGGATATGGCCTACGACTAAAGACTCTCGTGATAAATAAACCAATAAATTGACGAGAGTCTATATCCGATTTAAGGCAAGTTATATAGCTTTATTCGATATAAATAAAGCTAATCGACACAATTAGCACAAGGAATAAAAAAAAACAAATAGATTTTCCAAATAGTGATGATCCATACGAAACTATTACTTGCCTAGATCACATTTATGTAAATAATGAACACGCGAGGTCTGGAATGGTACGTGCGACACCCTTGCATTAGGATCTAAGTGACACTATGCCGTGCGTGCCGTGATTAAGTGTGAGTCACAATAGAAGGCCTACTGCGCTAAGAGATAAATATATATATGACACATAGCTCGTTCAAAAATAATATAGTTGTGTTAGAACCAACAGAGATATAAACCAGGGGGCGAGCGAGCATTAGCGCCTCTGCAGAATAATCCCATCAATAAACTGCGATCACCAATCCCCATGCCTGGCGTGGGTGCTATATGCAAACCCCCCCATGAAAAGACACGCCAAAAGAAAACGGCCCCGGCCGCCTTGCTATTCCTCGCCATGGTCGCGGCACGGTAACGGCAGGGCAGGGGGTGCTCAGAATGCCCGGGCAACATAAGGCTGCCTTTCATTACATTCGATAATTGATATGGCTATGCTCAACGGACGTACTCTCATGCTTGACTACCATCTAGCGTAGTTAGAAGTGGAGTTAAAGAACATTAAATAGCATGTTTTGGGGTTATGTGAAGTCCGTAGAGAGGGAGAGAGTACACCGTAACCTAGACTCGGGCCATCTTCTCTACTTTCGTAAGGCTGATAAAAATAACCTAACCTCTCTCAATCGGCGATCACCTAGAAGGTTCAGCAACTTCTCGGGGATAGATTTGATGCCGTGGAACTATTGACGTTGATGAGACCCTGCACAATCTGGTCGAAACGACAAGGGACGAGGATATGAAGTTCTGCCGAAGTCCAAACTTTCGGATGTGACTCTTAGACTGATGACAAAATGACGGAAACCTTCAGACCTGAACAAGCAAATTTCGAAGATGGTACGGCAAGACCTTTGAAGCTCCAACATGCGCCTCAAGAGTTAGAGCAAAAGCGAGGGTCCAAAGTATTCACTTAGTAGCTTGGCAGGCACCTGGCGAAGCTCAACACGCACGACGGAATCCCAAACTAGGAGTAGGTTACTTTTAAAATATAAACATACCAAAAGGAGAGTGAAATCTATAAAATATAAAAATAAAACAACATTAGTTTTGTTGTAGGTTTATTAAAGTTCCTGAAAGTGCATAGTTAACCATGTAATTTGAATTTTAATACATTTTCAACAGGTGCAAATATTTTTTAGAGAAGGTCTATCACATCTAGTGATATCTAAATAGTAAGTAGCTAAACCTACCTGCTTACAATTTCAAAAAGTATTGAAGTCTGATTTAAATACAGGGACTGAATTAATTACGTACGTTCATTTCATATGTAGAAAGTCAGACAAAAATAAAAGTATCACACTACTACTGGACACTACATTCTTTAGTAATAAGTAAACCTTAAAAGTACCTACACACCCGTTTTATGTAATACCTACTGAATTTTTTTTATACAGGTTAGAAAGAATTAACAAAACAATAGAAGTAGGCCTGTTTACATATTTTGAGTAATTTGGTACAATTTATAATTCATTGGACCTCAAGAGTCTTAGGTATTTTACCCTAATTATCAAAGCTCAGACAGGTCTAAATCTAAATTACATTAGGTTGAAAAATTTAATAAAATCAATAAGTATCTTATATATCATTGAAATAAAATTAGGTGCTCGTCGGTGGTAAAAAGTAAGCGTATCTCTTTTTTTTTTATTTCGGACTCCTCCGACTTAGGTTCTTATAGAAATAAATAGAAAATAGTTAGTTCGAAAATTTGAAAAATGTTTCTGAAAAGGTGGACCTCTGCGGGGTCAGCTAGTCTGACACATAGATGTCCACGCGGGCGAAGCCGCGGAGCGCAGCTAGTAATATAATAAATAAAAATAAGTTGTACGTATAGAGCATAGGTCCACAGGATCTGGAGGGAAAGACAATATAGAGAGGATAGGCAGCAACTGCCTGAAAGTGGACGAATGACAGTTCGAAGGAGACACCAGTAGGTACTAGTTGGCTGAAAATATTTAGTAGCGTAATGTAATGCATTACTGGATGTCTCCATCCGTTTTCCTAAAAGTTATTCGGAAATTTACCGAAATCATAGAAGAATACACACAAACTCACATTTAAGAGACAGCATCAAGAGATGCTTACTTTACACGCTTACTACGTTTGGGCAGCTCTGGTTCGGAAGAGCTGCTATCAGCATTATTTCCATCGCTGCTGTTGACAGCGCTGTCAACGCTGGATCCACTTGCAGACCTCTTCTCTTTTTTTGAAGCTCTCCCTGCTGGCTTCTTACGACGGATGTCACGCATTTTCTCAAATTTGCGGAGCCTCTTATCTCCAGAATAGCATTTAGCAGCGGCTGAGCGGTCCGGTGACTCCGGAATGCGGCGGCATCTGTCTCCTCCCGACTGGGTCCGCCGGGTCCTTGAGCTGCGTTCGCGAGTCTGGCCCAGCCCGCTCCCGCCCGCAACTGCTTGGCTGCCGACGCTTTCGCCGACGTTTCTGCCAGCGCTCCCGCCGATGTTCCCGCCGACGCTCCCGCTGGCGCTTCCGCCGACACTTCGACCCTCGGGTTCTGGGCTGTAGTCCTTGTAACGATTGGGGTTGCCGCATGGGGTCGGTAATAATTTCATTCTATAGGGCCTTTGCCCCGGACCCGTCTTTTGCTGAGCGGGCACCTGACGGGCCGGTGTATCCTGCGGCTTGGGGCTGCTAGACGTCGCCGGTTCCATCTCAGTGGTCTCTCTTTTCCCGGCCTCGGTAGGACCAGACGACGACGGGCGCTTTACTATATCTGTTAACAAAGAAAAACTGTTGTTTAATTTTTATCTAGAACAACTTAGTTTCGGTTACTGAACTGGGTTACTCTTGAAAACAATTTCAATACTTTGCAGTATCCATCCTAAAGTCGATTTAGAGAGTCGAGCTCTGAATTAAACCGGAAACGGCATCTATTATGTGTGTCGTTAACGCTTACTCAGAACTATGCCGCATTTTATATAGCGTAGTGGCAGCCAAATATACCCATGCGAATTTCGATGCGATCGTCCTACTATCACTAAATAAACTAACGAGTCCAAGCGCGAAATCCTTGCGATACTTACCGCTACCACTTTGAGTAGCACTTCGTAAGTTCAACAGGCCTTTAAAAGGTTTTTACACCTATGGCAGTAACAAGTCTTTGTGATGATTTTAGGTCCAATATGTGATCCATTTTGTTCATAATTCTGTTTTGATTTTAATTTTGATGATACGTATCATTTAATTCTACTAATTTTTCTTCTCAACGTTTCTCGAATACAGTCAGTTTATCAAGAACAGAAATAAAAATCTAACCTTTTTGTTTTATTCATCGTTATATGGATATTGTTATCAGTTTGTACACTCTAAACATACCTATTGTTTAAGACAGAGCTGACCTACCTAGACATATATAACAGTTACATATTCTTACTGTACCTGATCTGAAATTAATTTGCGATCGTTTTATTAGATTGAAAACATAATCTTATCCAATTCAATTATTATCTTTATTCTTGCCTTTTAAAACCAATACATATTTAATAATGGCATTCCTACATTAGTTAATTCTTTAAATATGATGTATAAAAGTAAAGTTAGCAATCTAACAAGAACGAACACAAACATTTTTGTGCCCTGACAAGGATTTTATGCATTAACCCACTAAGATTCTACGCCTAAGAACAATTACCTGGATGCGTAAAATTATAATAAATGATATGAATTAATTTATCAAATCGCTTTATCGGCCGCCTGTTTTGCTTTCCGTATTATATTAACACTTCCCGACGCGAGCAGCGATTGATAAGAGAATCACTCTAAAATCGACTTTAGCGTATGCGAAAAGAGTTTATTTTACCGAGGCAAAATCAGAGGCTACACCCGTATTGGCACATGCGCGCCAGCCGGCCCTAGCGCCTTGACTAACGAAAATTGCCAAATCTTCAAAAAATGAGTGAAATCTCAGATAGATTGAGTGATTTAATTCAATACTTACTAGAGCTTTTTGTTCTGGGCATTATCAGGTTGTCTCAGAGATCACAAACAATCAACTGGCGCGATTCTCTAGCTAGAGAGCGGGGTAAGCGACTGGTGGAAACCAAGGCATAGAGGCTACTGGGCTGCAATAGGTACGAGGGGTAGTGTAGTTGCATTGATATTACCTATGTATTTGTAAAGATCTGCCGGTTTATTGGGAACAGAAGGAACATCAATACTGTTCAGGTGATCTTCAACTGTTCACTCTATTAATAAATAGGTACTTACTAGTTATTACGTAGTAATAGAACCGCATTTGAGAATTGTAGAGAACTTAATTAATGCTAAAAATAGAGATTGGGATTGATTTTTGAGTGCTTCTTTTTTTTGATACAATTAAGTTTTTTCATCCTATACTTTAAATAACTATTACTAATTATTATTTTTTATCTGTGATTTTATTAGCGGTTTTCGTAAGGTAGAGCTCATTTCTTGAATGAAAATGCCGGTTTTGTGTATCAACAAGTGTTAGCGAAGTTTCGTTGTATTTTGAATCGCAAGTACGTAGGCTCGCGCTTTCATTGAACGCTTCATTTGGTAGGTAAGCAAAAACAATGGTACTGGCAACTACCTTTTCTTTATGCAATAATACTGAACGAATGGAAAGGTGGCTGTTGGACCAGTATATTCAGTAGCTCCAATATTCAGCCATTTAATTGGATACATAATATTCAATTTTCTATGGCTGGAAATTTTGGAATGATACAGTTAAAATACGGAAATGTTAGTATAAACACGGTGCTGCATTAGGTGAATTTATTAAGGTACTTCGATGATTCTACGGGTGATTCCAAATCACTTTTGAATATTATATACAAATTTGAACATTCGAAGAGTTTAATTTAAATGGGTTTACAAAGTAACTATTTTTTTAAGATAGGTTTAGTATCGGTTTTAATGTTTTTCTTTTAATAAAGATAAGTCCAAAAGTAATACATAAATACTACCTTACATAAATGAGATAATCGAAATAATCGATAAAAAAGAACAGGAAAAGAGATCATGATTGTATTTTTTGTATTTTAATGTCTTTTACTTTTTGTATATACTTTTGTGAGCTGAGCCAAAAAAATTATGGATACTTACCGCTTTTGACAACGAATGGTACGCACTGAACATCTTAAGAATTCAAGTCTTTAAGTTACTGGAGGTCTTACGTTACATAGCGTTACCTTTATAACGGAAGGCGATTACCCGGTAAGATGCTTAGCGTCAACTAATCACGGGAAATTTCTGGGAACTTTTCGTTCGTTCTTTCGTTTCGTCTCTTTCTTTCTCGAGTCACCTGTTCACGCTTCCCAATTTAGTCGGTTTTGTTAGCGTAAGTTCCTACAAGCGTTTTGGAATGTAGAGGATCAATGTACCATGGACATGGACATATTCGCTCACGTCCCGAGAGTGAATATGTCAACGAAGGATGTTTATTATCTTGGACGTGTGTATCGTTTGGATGAGGTATTGAAGCTTCCAAGCGGATGAACCTATTTTATAGAAAGGAGTTTTTATCTAAAGTATTGACGGTTTCTTGAATAAATTAAAAAAAGATAATGAACTGAAAATCGGCGATGACTTTAAAATATCGAACGGCTTTTGTCTCAATATTCGAGTCGTATTGCCTAAAGATGTTATAAATAAAATTAGAATGTATTTCCCAAAAAACATGAACTCGAGCTTTTACTGTGTACTTCTGAAATAAAGGTATTTATATTTTAAGATAGGTAACGAATTAAATGTACTTATAGGTTGGCGTATTCAATGTTTGATTAAAGCCCTTTTAAATGTAGGATTAAAATAAATTAATAAAAAAAGAAAGAAAATATACGTGGAGGTAAGAGAAAGATACGCGGAGCGGATGATTATCTGTTTTATGATAAGAGTAGGTATTTATACTCTATTTTTTGTATACAAAGGGATTACAAAACACAAGGAATATTGGTGGAAAATATTTTACGACATTGGTATCATCGAAGCTAAGCATAGAAGCTCGAAATCATTTTTGTTATTGGAAGCTTTCATTCATCGTTTCATTTATATTATCTTTAGTTTTCGAATTCATTTAAACATTTCTTTACTCCATATATCAGATTATGCATTGTTGAAGTTTGTGTTTTAGTTTGTAAAGATAACCTTGCTGTTACCTCGTTGTTTTCTATCTTTTCATCTTGGATTCTAAATCGGAGTATAGAGATGTTTTCTTCAATATCTGCCTAGCTAGGGCGTTAAATTTTTAAGCTCGTAGAGCGTCTACATCAGTGCTACGCTGTATTTAAAATGTAAATCCTCGAGGCTCTACAACATGTCTGTTTCATAAAAAATAAGACATACATACATTTTACGTGTCATATCGTTTTGTGCTGTTACTTGCGTGTTTAATTTTATTGATTTGTGGCTATATCTGTTTACTTTGTTCATTAATATTATAAATTCCAAAATAACTCCGCATGTCTGTCTGTTACGCTTTCACGCGTAAGGCTGGATGGTCTTATTGAAATCTGGCATGGAGATAACAGATGGTATTTCAATGTCGGAGATAGGTGGTAGTAAAATAGGGATTAACGTTTTCATCATCATAATCTTGCTTAACCTTCTTTTTTCAAAGTAGACCTGCATTAACAAACAGGCTGGCTACCTACATAGTATTACAATGTAGGTAGCCAGCCTGTTTGTTAGTTATATTGCCTACTTTTGTAGGCAAAGATAAGTTTGGAAGAGCGAGATTCCCTAACACAGGTATTTCTCTTACTTAAAAGGGAATCTCAAACACTGTTATATTTATTGTACATTAAGTTAAAGAAATAAATATTTTGTATTTGTATTTTTGTATAAGCCCGCGAGCAGACGCTAATGTATCATATAGATGACGATTCTTTGTTAATGGTAACTGTGTCTGGTTGGACACTTTTCTGATAGTGTCAAGTAATGGAAAAGAATAGTAAAATCAATGAGTTTTATTTGATATTTTCACCTAGGTTAGGTTGGCTTGGGAGATGAGATGTTGTAGTCCCCCTTACACGCCTAATGTATCATAAATATACCGTTTCTTTCACAATTTCACCTTCCCTTGGCCATGATTGGCATAGAATGGAACTGACAGGCTGTCTAAGGAACATCATCTCCCGTAGAGAGGACCTTTATGCCCAGGCTACACGAGGCTAGTTTTTCAAGCTAGGATAGCAAGCTATGTAGTTCTCTACTAATTATTCTTGGCTTCCTGAACTGGCTTGGAACATGCTAGTTCTATTTACATGAGGCTAGATTATTTTAATCTAGTGTTATAGCAGTGACTGAGGTGACCACACATCCAAAATGCATGCGAAAAAAAACACTATTCGACTGAAACTGTTACTTCGAAAACTGTGCCAATTCGCACTAGACGGACTAGAAGATGAATTACAAAAAGGGCGTGGAAAAGACCGTGAATTTTAAGTACTTGAGAATCCGTTGCTCTTAAATTTTTAATTTTACTTTTACGTCTTTGGAAGTCACATCAATACCCACTGTCTTTAATTCATTTTTTGTAGTGCTGAATCACGTTTCGACTTGTCTTTATAACTTGGATGGGTGCCGTTCCACAGACATTGATGGTCACGATACAGTTGTACAAACTCTAAATTAATCTTCGTACTTAGTTTGGGCATCTTAAAATCTCAAAAACACGTCAAGTTAGATAAATAAACGAAACGAACTGCTTGCTAGCTTACTGAAAACTAGCTTTACTGGCCAAAAGTACATCAGCCAGGATAGTAAAATCAGTGGGCTATTAATAATTGTCCTGGCTTGTAAACTGGCTTAGAAATGAAGCTAGTTTTGTCTATACGAAGCCAGAAGTACTAGCTTGCTAGCTTACTGACACAAGCCTGCTACCCTAGCTTGAAAAACTAGCTTCGTGTAGCCCGGGCATTAGTAAGCCGCCCAAGTACAAGTTGAACCGGGCATTTGGGGTTTCTTAACGTCTTATACAGATACATCAATATTTTATTCATCATCATCATCATCAGCTTGTTAGTCCACAGCTAGACCCCTAATAAGAACCTATTAATGAGAAAATCAGAGATATAACGGGCTGATTAGCACCAAAACACTCTGTCTTTAGCTTGCAACTGTCTGACTATCGCGGTTTAAGAGATACAGTCTGGTGAACAACTGCGGGCACCTAGTTATAAGAATATTGTTATAGGAGGATAGGTTTTTTTTTAAATAAAAAAGGCATATTTCGATTTAGCTGCTGTAAATCTTTTTCGTTGTTTATTAATATAGATGGATAATACACACAAATATATGGTTTTAAAGCAGAATTAGTTATAAATAATAATAAAAATAGTTTTAGATTTTTATTGAATAGTTGACACACATAATTTTGCCCCTAAGCTAACCGTGCCTGTTTTTTGGCTTATATAACTAATATATTAATACATATCGACAGATATTTAATACCCACCCAGCCCATCAGAAAAGATGGGAATAACTAAATGAAAAAAAAAAAAAATTGACCTATGTGTGGTCAATAAATACACATTAGACACATACCTATATTTTTAATAATTATTCTTAGCAGATTACATATGTTTAGATAAAAATGTGGATATGGTTTTAGAGGCAGAATAATATGCCAAATTAAGTACTATCGTCCCGCTATCGAGTTGGGTGTTAGAAACGGGATAACCGTAGCCGGAAACATAAATCTTTTTCCAGATAATACTTAACACAGTTTGAAAAAAATACTTATTCATACGTTTTATGCAGTGCCGGATTTAGGGGTCTGGAGGCCTCGGGGCAACAAAGGAGTGGAGGTCCCAATAATAAAGCTAAAAAAATTACTATGTTATTCCGCGACAAAGGGTAATTAGACTAAAAAACCTTATGTACGCAGTAACAGAGTTGAGATTGTTTCGCCTGACGACGGGCAACCTATGTGCAAGCGCGTGATCGAATGAATGCGCTAGGGTTTTATTACCAAAACCATCATAGGTAACACGTAATAATTTTTTATTTGTTGATCAAATATGTCTAGTAATTAATTGAATCAGGCGTTACTTTGCGGAAATCCATTTCAGTAAAGGTAAAACGCGAGAAAAAAATTCGAAGGAAAAGTTGTTTACTCATCTGCTTTTTTTATCTAAGACATTATTATAGGGGTCCCTCTTTTGTGGAGGCCCGGGACTGTAGCCCCGTTAACCCTCCCGATATCCGGCCCTGGTTTTACGTAAAAACGGTACATTTTCGAGCGTGACCCTTTGTCGAACCAAACTTTGCAATCCAGAATTTTTATCATACCTACTTTACAGTTTAATCTCAGTAGAACATCGAAACAACATTTAGTTACATTATACTTATGCTAAATGAGATAATAGGTACAACCATACAATATTTAACCCAAGTTAAGACTAGCACTTGGTAAATTCTTGAAAGAGATAGGTTTCTTTTTGAATTTTTGTAAAATAAATACTTTATAAATAAGGTTGAGTAAACATTATTTTAAATTTTTTATGTGACCTGGCCACATAATTTTACGAAAGATTTGTAAAAAATTGTTTTTTTTTGTAGAATAATAATGATAAAGGTGGTTTTTTATTTCGTGTGTATAATTGGACCTTGAAAATAGAAAGTAGGTAGTTTACCTTCAACCTAATATGTACCTATCCAATGCATAAAAATGTTTTGTTTGAATTTTACACATTAGATGACAGACAGTACATTTATACGAACAACCACATCAAAGCTCTAGAAATTTTTACGTTACTGTTTTCTACATACACATATATTAATACAAATATATCAATACGGACAACATCGTAAGGACCATTATAATGTTTTCAAAAATACAGATTATATGACTAAAGGATTTGTTTATAAGAAAGGGACATCCATCTATTTACGCCTATTACGTAGGTTCGAGAAGGTTCGAAAAATTTTCGTTCATCGTTCATTAGCTTCATCGGTAATTTATTCGTCGTCCATTTCCATAGCGGCATTGTTTTCCACTGCACTGTCGTAATAATGGTACGAGTCAGTAGTCGAGGTAGCTTCACAGTACCGAACGTCCTTCTGGAACCAAATCAAAATTCCTATTTATTTCAATTTATTCTTATTACTTGTTATCCTAACAAGGTATTATAACAAGTTATTTAGTATTTAATTCTCTAATTTGTTGACAGTAGTTTGGTATTATAAATATTTTCGTATTTGTTTTCTCTTGGTAAGGTACGAACATGGTAATTTGGGTAAAGTTACAATTTCAGCTCACTGGTATATGACCGTTGATACCTTGGCCTTGATACGTGGGCCCGCTCTTGAAAGGCTCTCTCCCGAAAGGCCCCTCGCGAAAATCCTTCTCTTAAAATGGCCGGATGGCCACTTCTCAAATGGATACGCCCGAAAGGTCAGGACGAAGTTTATCCGCTGCGGAAGTCAGAATTACATCTTACAAAATTAATTACCTTTGGCATATGACGCTGGCCGCGTCCTGGAATGTTTGCTCCCGGATCTCCTTGCCCCCTTCCCGAAAAGCCAGAATCTGGAGCATTAGTCGGGATATAAGCATGCGCATTGGCAGGGATTTTTTGGCGTCCAAACGTCTCCCGTTCATTCAGAGTTCGCCTCCTGGGGATCATCATCGGTCTGTTTAGCTCACGAGAGCGGTCCTGGCCCGAGCGGCCCCCTCTCGAAAGATCCTCGGACGAGCGATCCTCGCTCGAATGGCCCTCACGCGCAGGATTGCCATCAGAGTTCGAGGGCGATTTAGATCTCTCGCTACATGAAAGGTCATCGCGGGGCCGCTTGGGGCTTGGCATCTCTTCCATATCCTCCTCCTCATAGACCTGCCTCCTCTTTGTAGTATCCCCTTTCTTCGTTTCTTTCTGCTTCTTATCTCGGTACTTCATACCCTTGTCGCTCATTTTTTCGGCTTTTCTTACCTGGGAACAAAATGTTCACACTTGTTAACCTTGTTTTGTTCTTTTTAAAATATTAAGGTAAATTCGCCCCTTTAGTCCCATTTCGTAGCCAGATTTGGTAGCTGGCTACGAAATGGGAGATGTGCTTTCCCGTCATGGCGCTAGCTACTAAATGGGAACAATTTTCCCATCTCATAGCCAGATTTGATAGCTAGCTACGAAATGGGAAAACTTTCCCATCATGAAGCCAGTTACGAACTTCTAAAACTAAATTCAAATTCCACATTCCTGAAATATAATATGTTCACCGGAGATAGTGTAGCTTCCTTCTTATTTTGCTTTTGAATAGCTATTAAATTTTCCACAACCTCATTTAAAATTTTTTCATATTTTATATAATACAATTATTGTTGCAGTGCTTTTGTTCGTTTAGAATCTTATTATTACGGTGGTATTACCTTCACGATCAGGTTTTGCACAGATCCACAACGTACCTTAATTGCTAGTAGTATTTCCGTATATAGAACTTCAAACTCTTCAATAGTAATGCTGTACCTTCCCGGATAGTTGAAATAAATTCTATGCCAGATTTTCCGGACAGTGGATGAAAATATAGTGAAAAAAGCATAATAATTTCATTAGTTATTCGATATAACTGACAAGTTGTTGTATTCTCTTTGATGACTGAATTATTCTGCGATATACATAAATACAACTAGCTCCACGCGGGCGAAGCCGCGGGGCGAAGTTTAGGTGTCAAATGGTTTATAAACCTTCCTCTTGAAAATATCAAAAAAACCAGAAGAATATATCAATTCCGTTGCGTAGTTTTAAAGACAGACAGACAGCGGGTCGTGACTTCATTTTATACTATGTAGTGATTCAGATTTGATATAGGCGATAGGCAAGCACTTGACAATGTCAAAGTATTCTTATAATGAAGATGTCATAAAATTAGTCGCACCAAACTACACACATAGTATGATAAAGGTTTTACCCATTGTTCTTTAAGATTAAAAAAAGATAACGTAGGAAAGGGGTGGATTTAAATGATTACCGTTTCCTAGCCAGCTTCGAGTTATTGTATACACATTGTTGGTACACACAACAACGTAAGGTGAGTAAAGAAATGGATTTAAGTTCCTTAGGTGTTTGTGTAGGTAACTGTTAAAAGGAGCAGTTTGGTTTTAAGAAATGTAATAATGTTCATAAGGATAAGGAAGTTGCAGAGTTTTTCGACTCCTACGTCATTTGCCCTCGTGGCGCAATAGATAGCGCAGGTACGCAGGTCAGTTCTGAGGCAGGGTTCAAGTCCCGTCGAAGTAGATTTAAATTTTTTAATTAATCAATTTCTTAGAAATTAACCGCAGTGTGTGGTTTACACCCTATAATAACATTAACTTTTTTATTTATTTGGCTATAAGGGTCTTGAAAAAACCTACCTTTTAGTGTGGCCCTGATACAGTGAAATTTCACCGACACCATTTATGACCAACTTTGGTCATAAACTAATCAATCAATCAAATTATCTACAATTAGTATTAATATAAGTGATCGTGCAGGAAACCCGGAATCCGCATATAGCGCAATAAAATTACAAACTTCATCTAAATGTACATAATACGAATCTAACTAACCTCCTTCTTACCTTCAAACACGTACACGGTTATCTCAAAAACTGATGAACATGCGTCGATTGTCTTGATAACCTAATGAATCGCCATCTACTACTATCCTATCCTACTAATCCTACGAAAGTTTGTAAGGATGTATGTAAGTATGTTTGTTGCTCTTTCACGCAAAAACTAATGAATTGTATTATAGCTTACATATCAGAATAACACATAGGCTACAATTCATAAAAATATATTTTATATTATCCAAAATATCTATCACCACGCGGGTGAAACCATGGGGCGCAGCTAGTTTAAAATAAACACAAATAAACTAATCTTACCTCACAAGAAGCGAAAAAACTTGAATCACCCTCCTGTGAGAGTAATTGATATATTCTTCTGGAGTCTTATCCACCAACGTCCGTCTAGGGACCGAAGAACGACGTTGAAGCACCAAAACAGCACAGACAGGTTTTTTTAGCGGACGCGAGTACTGGATCAACTATGAAAGGACTGAGCCGCCCGGGAAAACGCACTGGGGGAGTGAGCCAGCGCTCTGTGTCTGTGGGTGGAAGCGAGATCCTTCCTGCACATGCGCTTCTGCATCCGGTATCCCCTCCTATCGATTAGGCCCGCGAACCTTGATGTCCTGTATCTACCACTAATTCTATAAATAACCTGACATGGGTGGCTTTGCCCGGGCACCGTGGCCGGGTGGGTTTTTCATCATCATCATTAACGACGACCGATGTGGCGCGGCGGGGGAAGGCCTGCAACGCAGGTGGTTGCGGGTTCGATTCCCGCCTCGGTAATAATGTTTGCACGATCTGCAAATATTTGCTTTGGGTGTTCTGGTTGTTTTCTATGTATAAAAAATATCTATCTATGTAATGTAGGTGGAAACTGGAACTCGCGCGAGATGAAATTGAAAAGATTTAATTAAAAAATTCGCCACCCATGCATACTTGCCAAATTTTTGCCGATCTTGTAACTAGGCGACTCAAATCAGACTAGTTCTAGTCCATGAAAGCGTGCCCGTTACGCCGCGACTCATGGGTCCATATTGGAATTATATTAATAGGTACGCTATTCTATTATTATTATATAGGTATAATAATAACTAGCTGTTCCCCGCGGTTTCACCCGCGTTAAACTCGAATTTCACTTTATTAGGGGATTTTTTACACCTTGGTTACCACGTTATATTATTAGAGTTTTAGTAAGAATCCCTAACTTTTCGAAAATATAATATAGCCTATGTTCACCGGGGATAGTGTAGCTTCCCAACGGTCAAAGAATTTTTCAAATCGGTCCGGTAGTTTCGGAGCCTATTCATTACAAAAAACAAAAAATCAAACCTTTCCTCTTTATAACATTACAAAAGAGTTTCTATACAGTAAATTGTTATGAAACCGTTGTTGTCAAAAGAGCGTTGCTAGGCAACCACGTTTATTTAGAAAAAATGGCGTATTGATATGCAAGAGGCGTAAAACCTAACAAAAGAGTTTCCATACAGTAAATTGTTATCAAACCTTTGTTGTCAAAAGAGCGTTGCTAGGCAACCACGTTTATTTAGAAAAAATGGCATATTGATATGCAAGGAATTTTATGGGTACATTTTTCACACATTGGGTTACATTATTGGAGTTTTAGTAAGGATCCCTTACTTTTTTGAAAATATAATATACCCTATGTTCACCATGTTCACCACGGATATTTAGGCTTCCTAACGGTGATAGAATTTTTCAAATCGGTCCAGTAGTTTCGGAGCCTTATCGTTACAAACAAACAAAAAATCAAACCTTTCCTCTTTATAATATTAGTATAGATAGAATAGCGTACCTATAGCTCCAAATCTTTACTAAAGTTATCGGGGTATATTGAAAAAAATTGGCACGCGGTGGGAATCGAACCCAAAAGCTATTGCAACACTATTATACCTTCGCCCACTGCACCACATGTGCCGTACATTATAGACTGGGGACATCATGAATGTTGTGTTTTTAGGAAGAAAACCCAAAATTCAACAGTTCATTGCTAGTTACAACAATATGTGATCTGTTTTATTATTTATCTTACTACTTCAATGGTTAAACAATCTACTAAACGTGTCCTAGCTACGTTATTGGACGCAATTTTAAAATAATCGGCAAATATGTTTTTTTTAAACTAGTCTTTTTACTTTCCTTTAAGTCATCATTTACGAGGATAACTTGCAAGTCATTGTAATTAGGGATTATAAACCAAACTGAGAGTGGCAATTACACTTAATACCCATGTAGGTACACAGTGTAATTGTCACCCTCAGTTTGGTTTATAACTAGACGAAAATATTTTTTTTTCGTCTCGTATCTTTTATTTTTGATGTCAAAAAGGACTGCCGCGGTTCCGAAGACCAGCACGAGTGTCTTCTCTAACCTCCTAGCTTCGTGATTTCAAATGCAAGCAAATAGATTTAAGTCATAGATTCCTCAAAGCTTTTTAACTACAAAAGTAAATAAAGGTAATAAATAAGCTGTAGCCCTCGAGAACTCAAATTTTGCCCCACTCAGTTTTCTTCCAACGCAATTCATCTCGATACTTAAATATTCAATGAATATTCGAATAAAATAATGTTCATTATGTACCTACTTCTGAACGAAAAAGTTACTACTGAAAAAATGGCTAATAATTAGTTTCATCCAGAGTAGGTCAAAATAAACAACATTATAATGTGTAGAACGGTATAATTGCTTAAACTACATGCTAAAAGGATTAATAATAATTCAATACATATGTACATTACAGTACATTTGGGTAACCTTTAATTTCCTTAAAACTTTGAATACGAACTGGTGGAATGATTTAGATTATTTTCCTGAATTTCTTAAAAGAAAGTAATTCTACACTCATTCAACGCTATAACTGCGTGGAAATGCCACAAAAAATAGAAACGTTTTTAAAAGTGACAGAAATCAGTCCATAGTTCTACCAAGTTAGTACAAAAATACGTAAGGGTTGCATAAATTCCCAACAAGCTGAAGAAACTCTTTCATCGAAAACGCACATGTTTCTCTAAGATTTACCATTTCTGAGAAAAAGCCATTCTAAAGTTGTATTCTCCACTAGCTGTTTCCCGCTGTTACATCCGCGTTAAATTCGAATTCCACATTTCTAAAATATAATATAGCCTAGGTTTACCGGGGATAGTGTAGCTTCCCAACGGTGAATTATTCAAATCGGTCCAGTAGTTTCGGAGCCTATTCAATACAAACAAACAAAAAATCAAACCTTACCCCTTTATAATATTAGTAGAGATATAGATAATAGGCACACATTTCCACGCCACCTATGAGGTAGTGTACTTGGCGCATCTTTTATAATCTTCATTTACTTCATCAACACATAAGAAACACAGTAACAACAGTACTCTTCCGAGTGTAGTTTTTACGACACTGCACATGAACTTGCACTGAACTTACTACAATTATCTCGTCTTTCGATATTTGCGTTAATCAATGTCTTCATGCCACGACAAGTAACAATAGTAACAAATTCATTTAGATACACACGAAACAAACAAATGAAGCAAACTTGAGGGATATTTAAACAGTACAGCACAAACTTCTAAAAATAATATTAGCAATAACTACGTGTTTTCACTACGAAAGTACGAGTAAGTTTAAGATTAACGGTATTTCTTTGGAACTACAGAGTAGACAATTGACAGCAGGCAGTTGTTTCTGAAACCCCTTGGTAACATATAGTGAGAAACTGGGTTTATTCTCAACTCATATAATTTGAATTATCATTCAGTATTAAAGTTTTAGGTAGTTACGCAGACCATAGATTCACTTATATTATTCGTCCGATGATTTCCATAGGCCACTGCCTATCTACTGCGTATTACCTATAATATATACGACTACACTTAGTCGTACATATTATAGGGAATACGATTTTAGATTGGCTTTTTCTTAGAAATGATAAATCTTAGACAAAAGTGTAAGGACAATTTATGTAGAGAATTTTGTGCCGCGTAGTTTTGTAGGCTGACTATTTAAGGTACGTCACTCGAGAATGACTTATTAACTATGTTAACCAAAGGGATATTACGAAGCTTCGGTTTGGGTTCCGATAGCATCCCACAACGATAACAATAGGTAACTAAGTAATTTTAAATACCTTAATGCGCTATGAAGTCGTTATGGTCACAATTTTCTCAAACCAAACTTTTATTACATACATTCTACTAGAAATATTCTATAACAACAGGAGATAAAGTATAAAGCTTAGTTAAAAAAAACTCGAGATAATTTAGGGATAAAACAGGTATCATTATCTCGAGACTAAATTTTGACAACTATTTCATTACGTAGATACATGTGTAACACTAGGTCTTAAAATGAGAGAAATGCTAAACGAACTCTGTAAGACCAAGTAAAAAAATTATATACATAAATCTGTAAGTTGGAATACGTGAATACGTCAAACAAATCTAGAATTTGATATATACTTTCGATTGTAAAGATCATTGTAATAGTTATAAACAGTTATATTCGAAGAATATATAATATATAAATACATTAATTTGTTATTTGTTAAATCAACTTATATCAGGCAAGAGTTTTTCTTGGTTTATTCGTATTTTATTTTATTGTCTGTTGTCGGGTGTATTCATTTCGTCCTGAAGAGTTTGTAAACTCACGTCATCACATAATGATAGCTCAGATTTCTATCGTATAGTACAACTCTACTTAGATATTAGCTGCATGGTCCTACTAAAATAAAAATGTCTTAAAATCTCTATTATTTATTTATATTATTAAGGGCTGCTGAAATACACGTGGGTGTAACAAAATTAATGAACCAATCTTTCAGGCAGGGTACCGGATCAATCACAGAATGGAATGATATTAAACAAGGGAGGGAAAATATTAAACAAATAGTGTTTTTACTCAAAAAAAAAAAACATTACTAGATCAGACAAATTGCTGATCATTATTTATCATTAAAAATAATATAAAAAAGCCTACGTAACTACCTTGTGAACACCTCATTAGCTACACACCTTACGGGCGTTCACGACAAGGCACGCACGCCATATCGCAGGAGAGTGCGGTGGAAAGCCGCGCGTTTTGCATGTTGGTTGCACTGCTATTAAAATCGTACGTCTTGTATGTACGCTCGTATGAATGACACAATGAACAATTCACTTCGTAAATGCGTACTGTTTCGCGCAAATTATAGTGTCCTTACTCATAGTACAATCGCATCATCTCGTGGTATTCAATATGTGAATAAGTAGCCCTTCGAACCATTTTACGAACACATTACGTACAATTAAACCGGTAAGCGCCCTGCCGCGGCGGCCGCGACCTTTACCTTGTGATTACAATAAAATTACGCAACTAAGCGGCCAAAGCTAGTTTTGTTGAAGTGTAAAGTGTAATTGCGAGTAGTCTACGATATGAAAAAATAAAACTAGGTGTGATTATGTTTTAGCAAACCATGCATTTTCGCGAAAAAAGGTGTGAGATTTTAACAATGTATTAGAACAGTGAAAATGGAATGGAAGAAGAAAAAATGGAAACTAAATATTTTCAATTCTTGTAATATTTTTGATAACTGATCTAAACCTTAAAATTTTCGAGTTGGCTTTGTATTCGTTCGTTACAATACCGATGAAAATTACTGCAAAAGACTTATAAAAGACTAGCGGGCCGCCCCGGATTCCCACGGGTATTTATTATTCATAATTTATCCGTACCCCAGTGACGCCTATATCGCATAGTTATAGTTAGCCGAGTGTGAGCCACGCGACTTTTTTCTAATACTTACATTTTTGAACTAGTGATATCTTTCGAATGGAATGTCCGAATTGAATTATTCAAAAAGTTATATTAAGGTATTGAATCAGTCTTAAATATGAAGTAATTTATTTTAAAAGGATTAATACCACGGTACAAATAAAGAGCCTTTTCTAGCGGCAGCATTTTAATTAAATTTTTAAAATAAAAAAACCCTTATTGTGACCTAACTATAATAGTAAGATATATGCTGTCGCGACATTTTTTGTACACAATAATGTGTTCTGCAAAGTTGAAGTACATTACTTTGTTCTATCATCAATAGTTTTCGCAGCGCACGCGATATAACAATTTTTTTTACACCTTGGGTTATTTTACACAATTTTTTTTACACATTATTGAGTTTTTTCATTAGTAAGGATCCCTTACTTGAAAATATAATGTAGCCAATGTTCACCGGGGATAGTGTAGCTTCTCAACAGTGAAAGAATTTTTCAAATCGGTCTAGTAGTTTCGGAGCCTATTCAATAGAAACAAACAAACAAAAAATCAAACCTTTCCTCTTTATAATATTAGTATAGATGAGAAATAGACGCGTGCATCTGTCTGAAAATTTCGTATTTTTTTTTTTTAAACTTACAGGCCGGGACATGTTATGTTTCCTGGATAACCTGTAAGTTTGAGCCTGAAAGTTTGGTCCTTTAATTTTGTTACACCCTGTATAAGTAGTGTTTTGGTAGACAGAGACATAAAAAACCACCTATGTTTATCGTGAGAAGTAAATAAGTTTCTTAAATATATCTGCCGCCTTAAATATTATGTATAAATGTTTTACACTAGAATATTACACTGAAATTCTGAATAATTCCTCTAAAAGCAACTTCGATTAAAAGGGTAAAATCAATAACAAAAACGTTTATCTACCATTTATGTTATTTTGTGCGTAAATATGACAAAATGTCAAAAATTTGTGATCGTTAATTTTATTTATAAAAAGAGTGAGGGAAATATTTACGTTACAAAAACGTTAAGGTGAACAAACCACAAAAACACTTCATCATACTAAAATTAAATTAAACTAATATGTACCAAGTGTATATACTACTGTATGTACCTACCACTAACAGTGTAAGATCTCACCAAAGAGCAGACCTACTCAAGAACAAACCAATTAGTTAATAAAATATACATTTTTATGCAGGCAGTTTTATGGAAAATTGAGAAACTCTTGAATATATTCACGCTTATTGACTGGAAGCTCTAGTTTTGGCTATGGGTACTACAATAATCTGCATATGAGTAAAGCCATGCGTAGGTACGGAATGGGATTGAAATAATGTAATCTCTCGTGCTGTCTAGCTTAGCTGTGGACATACGCTAAAACCACCCATACAGGCTTTTATAAAAGAAAAAGAAAGCCCTTTGAATGGCCTTCGCAGTTTGGAACTGCATGGCGAAGGCCATAAAAAGAGCTCTCAAGGCCATCGAAATGTAAATTATAGGATGGGTGGTTTAAGCGTTATTTCACAGCAGGATCGAACTGAACAGGATAGAGTTGACGTCATTCTCAATCATATTCTACGAGTACATAGGTTATACAATTTCTTATCTGTGGAACGTAGAATTCTATGATCTTTATTTCCTTTGCATACACATGGGCTGGGATATATTATAGTGTGTGTATGTAGGTACTCCGTAAACGACACATAATAGACTTTCATCTTTTATATTTTTTGGCTATCTTGTGTCGAATTCTTACTTCGAAATATGATAACTGTCAAAATAAACTTAGATTCAAATAGGAAAAGATAGATTGAATTTTGGTAACTGCCATTACATGAGCACACGCAACTCACATAATTTTGTCAAATTTTTGATTGTGCTATATCAATCCCTTGTGTGAGATAAATCCTGTGTCGATATCGTTTCAGGAGTTTTTTCTGGAAGATTCGAATTGGAGGAATCTTTCCTCCAATCCTATTTATTCGGAAAATCTTTCTGAATGTATAGGTATAAACACATAATATACGTAACTTTTTTACATAGAACTATCACTTCATAGATGAAAATCACACTTCACGAATTTTTTTTATTAAAAAGCTATATACCTACTTATTAAAGATTAAATATTATACTTAAGACGTAATGTTTTAATGTCATTATTATATGTTTTATAATCTAGTCTCACTAATTTGCTGTTATCAGTTACAGTAAATTATCTTATTTTATGTTAGTGAAAATATTAAATGGTAAAATTACCTAGTTTAAAAAAAATTCAGTTACAGTTTAACAATATTTTTTACACTGTAGTGGACACCTTCATTTAAGTAAATACTTGTGTTAGAAAGGCTTTTGACCAGTTAATACCTATTTTACCAGTACTAATACAAAATGTGTATTCTTCGCAGTGTTAAAAAGGTAAATTCTGTAAAAATGGAGGTTAAAAAATATCACTCTCTGCTATTTATTTGTCGCTTTTCGAATTGTAGAATTATTATTTATGAAATATGAACCATTACTTAGTAATTTATTTCTTGTTTGTCACATGGGAACACAATTAATTTACCAATAAGGCGCTTCTGATTATTATGTTAATTTTATTGCAATCACTTAATAATAAGAATAAGACACCTTCCACAGTTTTAAGCGTTCTCACTCATTATAATTTAGACGTCCCTTTTTAATACTCAAAGTGTGGAGAGCCTCTTACAGGCATGACATTAAATCTAAGCGGTTGATGCGGAGTTTGGCACTAGATGGATCTTTTTTATACGTTGTATGATATAAAATATCACTGATCATGACACAACGTTTGCTTCGGTACCTACAAAGTTTTTATCAACATCAACTACGGTTAGCATTTGTATAAAAACGCGCATTGCGCGAACCAACACCGTGGGTGAAAAAATCTTTGTTCATAATCATAACAGATGTTGTTTGTTTTAACTCCCCACTTACTTCAAATAAAATTATTATAAATAAAAAGGTTTATTGTTCTCTCACAAAATTCTAAGTTAATTATAAAATATATTAAGTAATTGGTTAAACAGTTTTTAACTTATATTATTACTAGCAACCCGCCCCGGCTTCGCACGGGTGCAATGTACGAGTAGATACTAATATAGGCCAGTGTGGAGTGATTAATAAATCATATAAACCTTCCTCTTGAACCACTATGAAAACTTTATTAAAATCCGTTGAGTAGTCTATAAGATGTAAGCGAACAGACAGCGGAAGCGACTGCATTTTATACTATGTAAGAGTAAGTCAACCGGTAGTTCTCATGACTATGACCTATGTTGTTCCTGAATTAGGTATTTTTTAACCTGTGACACAGGTCACCAGCTCTTCACTCCGCGGAAATAGGAGTTTACAGAATAAAGTTAAAGAGAAGAGAGCTGCAAACCTTACCCTTCTTTCTCGAGATCCTGATCGTAGGTCAGCTGCGAATGCTTATGTAAGTATAAAACACATGAGAAGCTATTTACACGTGTTATTTGCTTTGCGGTGTTCGTATTGACGCGTCTCACCTGGCGTTTGTCTCGGCGCGACTGGGGCGTCCCACGTCTCGCGCCTGCGCCCTTAGCGCTACCCGCTCGCTTTACAATTCGCCGTGGGCGCAGTAGCCCTCACGGCGGATTGTAAAGCTAGACTTATAAAGTTCAGTAACTTTACACGTCTTACATCACCGTACCATATGTTTGTGTCTAATGAAAAAAAACTACCTGCGTGCTGCGAGAGGCCACGCCACACAAGATGCGCATCACCCCGCGGTAGTGTAACCGAGGCCTAATGGTCACGTTAGACATCGAGTGTCATACTTACTCTAATCAGGATAGAGTAGAATAGAATAGAAATAGAGTAGAATAGAGTAGACGAAATTTAAAACGAATCCTATTGATCTCTTACATATATTTTACGCATTCTGGTCGAATGCATAAAATAGCTCCCTTAAATCTTAGCAGCATGATACAATTAAGCATTGCTATTTTATCTATGTTACCTATATTACCTGGGCGGGGCAAGAGGATACAATCACTCCGGGGCGGGGTTCTAGCAAAACACAATCACATCGTTGTCCTTTATCTTCAAAGGATTCTTTGTCCTGCCCATTGTATACTTTGTGTAAATAAATTGCGTCCATTATATTTTCCTTGTTGGACAGTGCAGTGTTATTGTTTTTAAAAAAAGCAACCGTCAGGGGCTTTCTGGTGCATCAAATCAGATATATTTTCACTACAGACAGAAACTCATGCCAAATGTTTTAATTCAAAATGTTGTTTAATGAAAGCTTGTACTGCAGAACAAGCTACATATACATATATTTTTAATACAAGGCCGCATACGACGTAACTCCGCACCACCCTCTTAGATTGCGCCATACCCTGCAACTAAACCCTGCTTTATATTATTTTCAAATATTCCGTAAACAAATAAAGTCTATTAGACAAACGCAAAAAACGCTTTAAATTCATCAAATTTTGTAAAAAGAGTTATTATAATCTCACTTTAGTTGATGGCTTATGCCATTGTGCGTAACAATACACGATACTACTGATAAACCTTATATATTCAATCGTAACCTATAAATTCCGGATCATACAACCTATATACGGATTGTTTAACGCAAATAGTTCAATTTTGTATAAACTTCTATAGAAATTCAACTATTTGAAACAAAAAACAACCATTAGTTAAGGTAGGTAGCCGGCATCAATCAATTGATTAGCAGCTAAACTTACAACTCTTACTAAGTTTTTTAACTTTGGATCTAGATGCTAAGAATAAATTAATACTAGGCAATCATATAAACTAGTGTAATTATAGTTCACAGATACTACTAATGCAAATTTAACAAAATATATTTTGTGTAAGTAGACATTTTAAAGAGCCGTCCTTTGTTTAATTGATATTATATGGGTCTATATGGGTTCATTGAAAGGTAACTAATTATGATTAAATGAAAATTAAATTAAAGAATTATTAATTAAATGGTATCAACTAAAAAAAAACATATTAAAGTAATTTGTGCCGCGGGTGATAGGAAATTACATGATTTCTTTTTACAGTACTCAGTTCCAGCTGGCGAATAACACGCATAAAATACTTAATTCCCGTCAATCGCGAAATGATAAAACACTCGTTTAATTATACAGGGTAATTGGAAAAAAGCTTACAATCTATAAAAGGACGCGGCTGAATACAGAATCTCCTCGCCAGTGCCTTGAGTATTATTTCCTTACAATCAATATGTTGTCCACTCTCACACAGTCATCGACCGGAAATTACAGAGTATAGTGGAATTATTCAATGACTTCTACGTACATTTGAAGGTGTTTATTAGGTTTTAGGTAAATGATATGATATAAGTAAAGAACTTGAATATAAGTTTCATCAAATATTACTCAAGGGTATTTTTAGTATTGTATTTCATTTATTACAGAAAATTATTCCATATCACATACAAAGAAAATTACACAAT
This sequence comes from Eupithecia abbreviata, assembly GCA_943735965.1. Lineage (NCBI taxonomy): Eukaryota > Metazoa > Arthropoda > Insecta > Lepidoptera > Geometridae > Eupithecia > Eupithecia abbreviata. The sequence goes on from OX030973.1 coordinate 12,341,217, forward strand.
GAAATAAATTTATAATATCTAAAATGCGTCCACATGGGCACATGGGAGACAGACAATGCTCCGCCACAGTTTTTAGGATGCTGTTGTGACTGGCCCTTGTTATGCTCATCAGAGATGCTGTTTCTTCCGAATGATGGCATGGAAACCATCAGGTCGATACTGAATAAACATCTCTGAGGAGCTACAAAAACGCGAAAGTCTCAGCAACATCCTAAAAGTATTGTTATATTACACGTAGGGCATCCAGCGATTTTTTGGTATAGTTAACCCATAGATTACCCGTGTACAGTCTCTGACAGCAAGCTTTAAATAGTGTAACTTTCACTTAGTCAGAGCAACGGGCAAATCTACGGGTCAACATGTCTCGAACCGCCAAAGCCCTAAGTTCCCAATGTCTACATTATCCTTAAGATCGTCGGTAAGGAAATGCCCTAGGTATTTAAATTGAGTGATTCGCTTGATGGTGTATGCATGATTTATCAATTTCATGAGATTGAACCAAGAAAGTCCGATGTTATACTACTTTGATGCTGTTGCAAAATACATCTTACCCTCTCAACTTTATAGCTGTAATCATATGTAAAATTTAAAAAAAAATTACCAAACCGAGAAAGATGAACTTTTAAAAAAAAATCATAGCATTTTCTTGCAAAATGCACCGTACCTTCTAAATCTTAAGGTTGTAATGCAACATGTGGTGTACATTATTACTTGTTACGGGAGATTTGCTGTCAGCTAAGAGAGTAGCTACCAGCGTCTCTTGTTCCTTCAGCCGTTTGACCAGAGGCTCCCAGGAACCGTAGTTGAGATCCATCAGCTGAATTGCCTTTTTGAGGACCTTGTGCGTTTCTAGGCACCAGTCTCTGCGATAAAATAATAAAATTACCTGGTTAGACATGAATTGTACTAGACGAGCTAGATTCATGATTCAAGGTGTTTACTCGGATAAATAATAACACAAATTTATTGAGCCTTGAATATTAACCGGGAGAAGTTTTGATTCTTAAGCTTGAGTCTTTTCCTCTCAATGTCGAAGAACTTCTCCCCGATCCCTCCGCGTGCCACGATCCTTAATAGATACGTCAAACGTGGGACTCAAGAAGCCTCAACTTTAAAAGGAATACCGCTTAAAACCTAGGGGTAGTACATAGGGGTATATCATTACGAGTACATTACGAATAAGTAAGTCCGTTGTAAAACCTTGTAATTTTAATTCATACTGGGTTGTTGTGTATAGAATTTATTGTTTAGTAATTGGCATTGTACGGTTTTTTGCATAAGACCCTATACAGAAGCTAATCAATACGGTTAAAAGCGACTGTCAGGGTTTTATTCATACTGTCTGCACCCTTTAGAATCACGTGTTAATAATTTCATACAGTTATTTTTCTTGACCGTGGACATTGTAATGTACTGGCTCTTTCCCGTAGCTTCGTTATCGAAGAATCTGGACACAATATGGCACTCAAGGACATGGTATTAGCATTATCCTTGATTATCATATTGTATATTCCTTGGAATTCAAGCCCCTTACTTTGGATGGGCGGGTCATCTCCGGTCCGATTCTAAGGAATATTCTACTTTAGAACATTAATATTTATTAAGTATTTACCTATAACCAGGATTCTGTGACGTCTTAATGATTCTCTCTAGCATCACGTCAGATAGTTTTCTCAGCTCGTGGGCGACCTGAAGAGGGAAAAATATAAGAACTACACCCAAACCGTATAGTTTACATATCAGAATAACACATAGGCATTTATAAAGATATATTGTATATTATCCAAAATATCTTTCACCACGCGGGTGAAACCACGGGGCGCAGCTAGTTTCGAAATAAATGAAAATTTGTCTTAAATTACCTATAGACTTATAAACAAGACATGCATGTCTTTGTTGCTAGTAAGTTACAAAGAAATATAAATTAGCTTAGTCCTTATTTGAACTTCACACCGACATGTACCTACATAAATGAGTCATGATGATAATCTAGTTTTTTTAAGATGACGATGACTAAAGCGACCTAGGTATAAACGTCATCAAATATGTCAACGTATAGTATAGTTACAATATCACATAAAAAATATTATGAACACATATGTAAATGGCGAAATTTATTTGTGCGATATTAAATTACCTCGACACTAAAGGATCCAAACTGGTACTCCAAGCTTTGAATGTTCTGCTTGATTAGTTCCACACTTTTGTTGAAATCACCTGAAATGGGTAAAGTATAAGGTATTTAGTATGGATTTTGGGTAGGTAAGTAAACCTACCCCTCAGAACACTGTCTCTTTTATCAAATAGAGTTTTGACCGCAAAGAAAAATTCAAATAAATTGGGAGAATTTTGCAATGAAACAGGAAACCATAAAGCGAATTAAAAAAATTCAAGAGACAATAGGCAAATACACTTAAACTATAAATAAATATACCTATACTCCAGCCGAACTCAAATTACGATGTTTGTAAACATTGCCCCCCATCGTAGCCCCCATCCATACATAACCCACAAATCAGCTTGTTGTTGTTTTTTTGAGAGTATTTGCACTACTTGTCAATTTGAGCTCCTCCCTACAATAGGGTAGTGTCCTGGGTAAAAATATATTTTTCTATTTAGTCCGTCAGTTAGATTATCAAAAGATATTGGACGCGTATTTTTTCTTTTGTAAATCAAACAAATACTTACAAAAATAAAGCGCGTCAAAGTTTAGGAGCGGGGGCTCATGACGTCACAGCTTGCTAAAAAGTGTAGCAAGACGTGACGTCACGCGGAACTTTAACTGGCTATATCTTCATATTTTTTTGTTTGATTGACAAAAGAAAAAACACGTGTCCAATATCTTCTAATAATCTTACTGATGGACTTAGTAGAAAATAAATATTTTTTACCCAGGACTTAGTAATTTTTTTTAGGATAATTCATAACGCTGTCCATATTTTTTAAACTTGACGCTAAAACTACGACTACTAACAAACTTTTGATTTGTGCGTAGTGAGTCGGTCTAGTCATAACACAAGCTTTGCTTAGCTTGGGGCTAGATGATGATGTGTGAATTGTCCAGCATCATTTATTTAACATATTTTCATCATTTTGTTTTATTCGTTACTGAACGAATGCTTGATATTTTTTTTGGATATTTATGTAGAGTTTAAATTCAGGGAATTTAAAATTAAAAAATGTTGCCTACCTATATTTTGATAAATTCTTCGCAATTATTTTACAGGGTATTTAATTTTAATATCTATAATATAAAAATGAATCGCTGAATGTGTTGCTAAGCGCAAATCTCGAGAGCTGCTAAACCGATTTCGCTAATTCTTTTTTTAAAAATATTTCTTGAAGTACGAGGATGGTTCTCACGGAGAGAAAAATGAGATAAAATTAAAAAATTGTCTGAAACAAATGACCACCCGGGCGAAGCCGGGACGGGCCGCTAGTTTGTAATAAATATTATGGATTGAGAGGAAATGTATAGTTTTACTTGATCTTACTTGTAGGTGTAATCCTACTATACATATAATAAATGTGAAACTCTGTTTGAATGTTTGTTACCACGTATCTCGTAACTACTTATTTGGAGAAATTTTGGTATATAGATAGTTTAGGTTCTAGAATAGACCTAGGCTAATCTAATTTTGAAAAACTACCCTCCAAAGGGGTTAAAAAGGGTGGTAAAGTTTCAATGGAAAATTATTATTCCTTGGTTCGATTCAATCAAATCTCGGTATAAATAAACTACAAAGCAAATACAACAAGTAAACATGGTAATAATAAACCTATAAGCAAATAATGAGACACACATGTATTATAACAAGAATAACAAACAAGTGACCATGATCTCAAAGCGCCTTTCCGCTCCCCGTCGGCTCTAAAATGTAAAAACTTGAGTATATAAACTCAAATTTCCACGCAAGAGAAGACGCAGGGCGCAGCTAGTTTTTATTAAAACTAATTAGAATCCTCCTACAACAGTCTTTTTATAGAGTTTTATAGAACGACTACCTAACTAAAATAACCCTGCTGTGTAGGCGTTCCATTAAACTAGTATGTTCGTAATTATGTTGCTACTTTTTAACGAATTCAAAATAATCGAAATATAATTATATACAGCCAAATATATAATCTATGTTCGGCTGTTTGTATTTTATATGTATGTTCGTCGTTCACACCACAATTTATGGACCGATTTGCAATTTTATAGAAGACGATTTCGAGGTAAACTCACAATAATATATTTCCGAATTAGTATTAACGAGCAAAAATTAAAAAATAGTTAAAACGAAGGGTTTCGAAGTCGGTTTTTAGGTTTTCCAAACCATCAAATTATTATTTAATCATTTCATTTCTTTCTAAATCACGCGAAGTTCTTTATAAATGTATTAAAATAGCGAACACAAAATACAACAAAGGGTCAGTTGACTGGTCGCAACGGGCTGCTTATTTTGCAGATGCAGATGCAGCAGATGTGAAATGACTGTGTGAAATGACCGTCGTTTTACTTATTCATTATTATATAAAGCGTCTTTTTCCCATGTGGCATCAATACGCTATATAGAAATTGCGTGAAAGGCTTGACCCAATTTAAACAATTGGCATGAACAAATATTATGTCTGGGCTGCACAGCTTTATTATTTTTTTGGGTATTTTCTAAGCGCAAAGGGGTACTTAAATGCCGGTCAATCCGGTCTGTATTGAATGAATGAATACAATTGTATGGTTCTGTAAGTTCAAATTGTAAAGCTTTGCTTAATTTGGGGTCATTCCGCTTACTGCTTTCAACTATAGTAACTTTGAAAAGAATCGTTTTTTGAGTGCTATTATAGGAATACTGACCGTGGTCTGCCAGTTGCCTCGCCAATTCGTCAGCTGCCGTACGCAGTGAGGTGTGGTGACGGTACCAAACTCGCTGCTTTAGACGAAGAGCCGCTAAGCCCTTTTCTATGCGCTTTGCGAGATTGGTCGCGCGATTAGCTAGAAACAAATAATATATAAACATATATAATTATAATACATACGACTAACTTAAAAGAGTAACGATCATTCAATGTCAAAAATCTGTGTTAAAGTAATAAATCGTGACAACTTCTGAATTCATTGTAAAGTATTTTATCAAGTTATAACATACATAGATTTTTCAATGGCTGGTTACTCTTGGTTTGATAGACGAATCGTAAAAAGTTATAATTTATGAAGAATAATAAATTTTGTTTGAATTGAATGTTGTGTCCACCTTTTAAAAATATATATATTAGAACTTGCACACAGATACTTGTACTTTCCACGATCCTATCCATCCATGGTTGTCTGGTAGAGATCTAGATCGCTCTTGAGCGATAATACCGCCAATTGTATCTAGTTTTTAAGTTTTTATTTTACATTGTTATTTAATACTAAGTGTGCACTAAAGAATTATCTATCTATATCAGAACTTGTCTCATACTAACATTTAATACATATATGTATAAGGTCTATATGTATACTGTTGGTGTACCTTTAATAAATAACGAAATAAATAAACATTGAAGAATACAGCACAATATTTTGTAAATTTACAACTCAAACAAAAAATATTACGATTTAAAGGCGAGAGTTAGAGTGATTTTCCAAAAAAACTTTAAAAAATGATATCTAAGCATCCGTCACACTTTGGACATTGAGTCTACCGGAGAAATTTACCCCATGATCCTCTTAAACCATCTCCCCAAAAATATGTGGGTCCCAATACCAAACACCCTATATGTATATACTAAACAGCAAGCAGGGAGACGCAGGAATATCTTATAATAAACACCTACGATTGACGACGTCTATCAGGGAACGAAGCTTTTAATTCCCGTGGGACAAATGTTGGTATCTATCTAACTAGCTCGTGAACATCCAATGCTGTGTATCGGCCGATGTGTTTTTGATCTGCAAATATTTGTTCCGTTTCTGGGCATTTCCTATGTATAATTATGTACACATTTACGTTTAGTACCCTCTTGTACTGATTTATCCAATTATCCAGTCAGTTAACACCCATACATACTAAATATTAATAATAATGCTGGACAATACATACTGCATCATCTAGCCCCAAATTAAGAAAAACCGTTTCTATTCATTGCCATTTCCTTTTCAGTCGTTTCCTTAACAGAAGAAAATGATCCCCTGTCGTCGTAAATATTGTGCATTGAAGCGGTTATGGCGGCAGTCCCCACTTGCCGAGATATCAATTCAAATGTTTCGGTAGTGTTCTCACAAAAGGCACCACTTGTTGTGTTGCTTGAACTGCGGCTCAAGACAAGACGAGTATCTACGAGGGACCCCGTGGCGTATCATGAATACTCAGTGCTCGGCCTGTCGCGGCGAGTGTATACTCTCGCCATTTTATCTGCTTCCTCGTCTTTATATTCACTGTCATAAAATGATTCATACTACGAGAGTGAACTCGACCCCTCGGATGTCCAAGGATAGAAGGTAAGCCCCAGAGTACAAATGAATTGCTGTCATGTTTTTGATCGTGACACCTTTAACGTCGTATACGTCGTATACGTCTGATAGAGAAGTGTTCTATGGCTTAAAACTTGACGACAATTTGCGAATAGCAGCGAACCTGAGACTAATTTGACAATATTGTTCCGTAATTGACACCGAAATCACCGAAATCTTAATGTCCAGAGGCCATGACAACAGAACCTGCTTTTGTCATAGCCCCGGGAGAATAAGAAACGGTCTCGGGACACAATTTATTTAAGTCTTAATTACAATAACTGTACCTTTACATGACTACTTGAACTTGCCACTGTAAGATTTGTACTCCGACTAAAAAACCTGGATATTTCTGGGGTCACGAAACCCAAGGAATAGAAAATATTTAACGACATTGGTTTCACCGAAGCGAAATAGTTTTATTTATCATAGCTTTCATACAACAGAACTCTCGTTCGGTTTCGAATTAAAATTTTAACATTTTTCCTACGAGTCGTTGAAGTTTTTGTTTTAATTTTAGTGATCTAACCTTGCAACTTGTTGTTTTCTGTTATTTTGAACAGGTTTTGTTAATTTTTTATTCATAAATGTCTTTGTTGTCATAAATATCTTGGATTCTAAATCGGAGTATAGAGAAAAGATGAGAAAACAAACGTATAAAACAGTACGTAAAATTTAATTTGAATAAACTTCTTAATAATATAAACTATTCTTCACTCTGTAGCTAAATCACAACATAACTGTATTATTTAAATACTTTATAATTTTCACTTACTTTGACTAGACAAGTTGGCATTCACCTAACTTACTATCTATTTATTTTAAAAAAACGGGTCGGCGTCCCTCTTGCTGTTACCCAAAATAGGGTTCACATTGTGATACTTTAATTACTAATTACCTACCTATTAAACCAAAATCTTATTTGCAAGAGTCTGCAGCTCAATTGTTTCAACTGTTAATACTAGTTCTGATTTGTTTCTTTCATTTGATTGTAACTTTCTTTTATAATAAGAATTATGTTACCAATGTGTCGATGACAATAATTATTAGCTGGAAGTTACTTTCTACCGACACTGGAAACAACCGGCCTTCTACGAGGGCTTAAAAAATTTTGCGATGATGCATACATCAAATTAACCTTAAGTGCCTACGGAAAGCCAGACTCCGACAACTGAGTACCAAATAATGATAAAAGCAGAGAGAAAACAACGTCACTGGATGGTTGGTGTTGCGCGATGAAAGGGGGATATAAAAGGGAGATTAAATATAGATTTTAAGGGTGTAATTTAATCGGACCATGCCGTATTTGAGATTTAATTATCCCATATTTGGCTCGCTTGATGTATTGTAAAAATAATATTTCTAAGTAATATTATGTGTACTAATTATGTAATAACCATAACACAAGCTCCAATAACTTTAGTGCTTGATGATGTTGGGTAGAAGGTACACCTTTATTTATGTTAAAAAAATCACATTACTATTATAAATCCGAATGTTTAGATGTTTGTTACGTCTTCACGCCAAGACTACTGAACAGATCTGGTTGAAATTTTGCATAGATGTAGCTCTAACCCTGAAATCAAACATACGTTGCATTCCGTAAAACACTTCCCATGGGATATAAATAATCTTTAAATAGTTTCCATAGACATAACGCGTGTGAAGCCACGGACGGAAACTAGTGTAACATAATATAATAAAATGACGGACCTAACCAACCAACATTTTTGCGGCTACAACGGCAAAATTACAGTCTTTATTCTCTACCTCATTTCGGAAATCGTTAGCATGAGTCAATTCAAGTTTGAGCAAAAAAGCCTGGTAGAACCTTTGATGCCCCCTTTACAAACAAACAACGTCTGTATCAGGCGGGAAATGTGTTTTTAATGCAAACGACATTTGACATTTTTCAATGCACTTTGTGCTTTAATCAAGTTGTCAGTAATATTACCTACAGCCCCTTCCAATTACGCCACCTGTGGTCATTATTTGCCCCGTAGTATAATATCCGGTCCCTCTCTCTTAAAGTTGAGTTTGCTACTGTTCGCTATCCAAGGATTATAGACTGCGCACTCAATATTGAAATACGTATTACTTATGGTTGAATCAGTCACCGTTGCATACCCATCACTAATATGAGGGAGATAAGGTCCAAGATCGCTTGTGGTTGAGCTTTAAGCACCCCTGCTATCGAACCATCCTCCTTCCAAAGTCGCAATTAGAGTGATGGCGAAACATACGTCATATCGATGACGTGTTTAGTTATATTCCCCGCACAAGTACATCATGCACCTGCACTAATTGGAAATTGTATGCATGGGCCTAACGACCACCTCTGATGATTAAATTCCCCCTTTACTTGTAACTAGTAGTTAGCGTCTAACAATGTCGCATGTCTTCGTGTGTGTTTTATTGAATTGAACTTCTCACGTATATTTTTATATCAATCGAAACAGACGGTTTGCACGCGGCGGCGTAGGTGGGTACCTAATCAGCGTGTGAAAATGGGTATTTTCTCGTGCTGTTTGCATTGTGAAAGCAAAATGTGGGCATGACGTATTTTGCTAGCACAATGGGTAAAAAGGGGTGTCAATGTTTTCGCAAATGTATGGCTTATCCTCGTTGTAATAGGTATAGGTTTACCTATTTAGACCGTTCAATATAACATTGAGACAAGTCTATATAACACACCAGATGGCTAAAAATCGTAAAAATAGGTACTTATTTGATAATAGGTACATATAATAAGGACCGGAGGAATAAATCCGAGTTTGATCAGTACATTCATATCTTGAAATCTTCCAAAGAACATGAAATTAAAAACCGAAATCGTATTAAGTAAGTATTAAGACTTTACTGTACTATACGTACTCGTATGATTGCAGTCATTTAGAGCAAAGAATAAACTGATTGATTATACTGAACGGTTTAATTACTAATATAAGTGGGTTAACTACGAGCCTTTTATTTTAAGGCCTCTACGCACTAGGCCCGACTGCACGCCGCGCCTGATATGCCCGGCGTGCGGCACGGCCGGCGGCGGCGGCGGCCTAACCCGTCGGGCTTGTTTTGCGCGAAAACATCAAATGCAACCTTTACCTCGATAGCGAAAACTGTTGTACAATCTAATGACAATTCGTCTTTTAGTTGCGTGATTTTGTTTCTTAGTGAACAATAAATAAATAATGCTGGACAATTCACACAGCATTATCTAGCCCCATGGTAAGCAGAGCTTGTGTTATGGGTACTAGATAACTGATATACATAATACAATACATTACATAGATAGATATTTTTTTTATTATACATAGAAAACGACCAGAGCACCCGGAACAAATATCTGCAGATCGTACACACAATTGTTCCGAGGCAGGAATCGAACCCGCAACCTTCTGCGTCGCAGGCAGATCTTCGCCCACCGCGCCACATCGGTCGTCAAAATACATATTAAACAATACATATTAAATGCTGAACATTTTCACACATCTAACTCCAAGAGCTTTTGATACAACACCTTCAGTGCCTATGACGCACTTTAGTATGATTAGCACGCCTCTGTTGGTCGGACCCACAGAAATCTAAATAATAGTGCGCCATTCTTTAGATTTCTGTGGTCGGACCGCAACGTAGAGTTTACTGTCAAACGCGTTAAGGTACAATTTTTCATTCGAAAACCGCAACTCTACTTATCTCAAAACTACTTTTTTGTATAAACATATCTTTAAACACGCACACATAAAACACCCAGAATCGAAACTACAAAAATTTAATACGCAGCGGGTACCGAATCCTAAGTTCACAATTAGGTAAGAGCATGGTATTTTTTAGGGTTCCGTACCCAAAGGGTATAACGGGACATATATAAGACTCCGCTGTCCGTCCGTCTGTCCCCAGGCTGTATCTCATGAACCATGATAGATACTGGAAATTTCCATAGATGATGTATTTCAGTTGCCGCTATAATAACAAATACTAAAATGTCCGTCTGTCACCAGTCTGTATCTCATGAACCGTGATAGTTAGACAGTTAAAATTTTCACAGATTATTAATTTCTGTTGCCGCTAACAAACAGTATAAATAAATATTTAAGAGGGCATTCGGAATGCCAAATGCCCTCTTAAATATTTATTTATAGCAAAAAAGATCATGTTCGTTGTATCCCATACAATGGGATACAACGAACATGATCTTTTTTGCTCGATATTGCACAACGACATTACATCAACAAGTAGATGTTTTAAATATTCACAGAATGTTTAGTTATGTATTCGCTTTAAAAATAAATAATTAAATTGAAATAAAACAATAATTATATGTATAAAACACATATTTTTTGGGGTAATGAGGCTAAGCCTCGAGGCCCCTCTCTGAGCCCCCACCAGGGCCGGAAAGAAAGAAACATATTTTTTGCCGTTTTTATAGATAATAGTACGGAACCCTTCGTGTGCAAGTCCGACTCGTACTTGGCCGGTTTTATTTATATATAACTACATAACATACCTTGTGCCTGTAACGCCTCCGCCTCTTCGATTACGTCAGCGACGCGTTGCACGTTAAAGGGCGCATGGCATTGTGCGCACGCGCGCTTTCCGCGCACTATTGGCCCTTTGCACTGCTGGCATGCGTACGCGCTGAACAACAGCTGTAAAATATTCAAGTAGGTAATCATCATCATCAACTCTACCATACTCCGATTTAGAATCCAAGATATTTTATGTCAACATAGTCGGTTTTGAATGAAAAGTTAACAATAACAAAAAACAACGAGGTAACAGCTAGGTTATCTTTAAAAACTAAAACACAAACTTCAACAATGCATAATCTCACATGTGGAGTAAAAAATGTTTAAATGAATTCGAAAACTAATAAAAGATTATATGAATAAAACGAAGAATGAAAGCTTTCAAAAACAAAAATGGTTTCGAGCTTCTATGCTTAGCTCCGATGATACCAATGTAGTTAAATATTTTCCACCAATATTCCTTGTGTTTTGTAATATTAGTATACAAAAAAATAACCAGATTTTTGAATCGGAGTATAGTCTAATGCTGGATAAAGGCATTCCCTAATGAGCTCCATAGTTTTTAAGTATTTTCCACCCTGTACTTAGACTTATGTTGCCTGAAATATATGGATTATTATTATAGGGTCCTCTATTTCACTTGCCAAATCAAGTAGCTGCTCATTAATTAGGGGAAGTTCGAAATTAAAATATTTTATAATATTAAAATTGCTCTTTTTCCATATCACACATCAAATAGCGTTATTTTATGTTTAATTTTAAACTTTTACGTCTCATTAACACTTGTTGAATTCAATATTTAATAGAATAAATGTACTTAATGTTTTATTTCAAAAAAAATTTAATAGGTCTGAATAATATATTGCATATAAAACCTTCAACCCTGTTCAATTCCTTCAATTCCTGGTTGTCTGGAAGAAATCGCTTTAAGCGATAAGGCCGCCTATTGTACTGTTATTATGTAATATTTAGATATAAGGTGTTATTTTGTTATTTTAAGTACAATAAAGTGTTCATTCATTCATTCATTCATTCAACCGGTTTCCACACGAAGCTTTTAAAGTTGGTTGAATTAATAAAACATTTGAGATAACATTCGGCTCCAACTAATCAGACGGACTTGATGATAGGATTCGAATATAGTCGAGACATATTAAGAATTAACATGACTCACTGAACACAGGCCAAATTTATACCTTTCTAAAATCTACGCCAAGGGATTTTCGGAATTAGATGAAGATATTAGGATTCAAAACTAAAGAGTACATCAGCGCGAGCAGCCGAATATCGCAATGACATAGGAAGGTAAGTAATTTTAGGTACTATTACGGTGGAACTATACGAACTATAATTCCATGTTTTGTATATTAACTAAAAACGTACTTTAAATTAATGAATAATTATTAAAAAGCAAATGCACAGGCTCCGAGAACTAAACGACTTGAACTAGCTCCACTCCTTTTATATTCTTAAATAATATTAAAAGATGATAATAAAACTCAGGCGCAAGGGAACAGATCGCTCGTAGTTTGAAAGAGAAGTTTAGTCCAAAGCCTTTGGACGACTTTGGGGACGTATAATGAGTTAATATTGAGAGTGCTTTACTAACCACAGTATCCCTATGCTGTATATCAAGGCAGGCAGTGCAAGAGCAAGTGAAGAGGTACTGGGCCCGCAGCAACTGCTGGCGGCGCGAGGTGGTTTCTCGAGCACGGTGCGGCCCGTAGCAGTTCAGGACTTGGCCACCAGCTGGGAGATCACACGCGCCTCGAACTATGAGGCGGGCTTTGTAGAACCTGCGAGGAGACTAAAATAAATAACGCTGGACAATCCACACGGCGCCAACTGGCCTATACAATCGTTTATTGGACCCATTCCGGGTCCAATAAACGATTGTTTCCAGAAACTAAGGATTCCTAATAAACGGTCCTGCAAAAACTCCGTTCTCCATCCGCTGTGTGAATGCGCTCCAAGCGTCATCGTCACGTCATCGTGACGTCTCATTCTCATCTCTATTGTGCTGACATGGAACTACGCAAATCCTAGTTTAGGACAAGACGATACCATACGGTTTGTCCCCCAGGTAACTTATCATGCGAAAGTGTGAGAGAGTCGAGCTTCTGCCCTTTTTTCTTGGTTTCTCCTGAATAATATTATAACACGCCGTAACGCCGTTGCCGTGGGGACCATTTGTTACCATTAAGTGATGTGACATTATCACAACATTTTGTTATACGTTTTACAACGCACATATTCCTCGAGCATCAAACTAATATGGAACCATCTCAAAATCAACATTTAGACAACAACGAAATAATAATTAAAATCTATTGAGAATTGACAAAACTATCACCAGAATTATTATAGCTAGCCGTGATTTTCCAAAAGATTTATGTTGTTTTTCAGCTTGAGGGATAAATACTAAACCATTGGGAATATAATATTCCACTTCGGGATAATTAGCTATATTATACAATAGCGAAATAATTTTTAAAATCTGTCCGTAATTGTAGACCGTAAATCATACATTCAAAAAAAAAACACTTCCAGCCGAACATAGAACCTCTTCCTGAAGTCGCTCAAAAATCGTTACAGCCGTTTTGCCGACAATCCAAACAAAAGGGATGGCCCTTTTGTCAATGTGGCGGTCACGCCCCCTTGCTGCCACTGCGTGCAAAGATAGGGCAGCTTGCACACAGTTTTGTTTTATGTTACAATGTTAAATAACAAGTTTAATGATGTAGAATACATAATTAGCATGTTACTAAACCAAGCTCTACTTAGCTTCGGATTAGGTGATGCTGTGTGTATTGTCCAAAATTATTAATATTATTTATCTGGACGACGATTACGTAGGCTGCGGGTTTTTGTTCTAAGTTCGGCTTCATTTTATTTATCTCGCATGTCGAAAACGTGTAGAGTTATTAGTTAATTAAACTAGGGCTAAGCGACACACAATCCTGCAGATTTTGTGAGGAGGCGGATGAAACGCCCCCCCATCTGCTAAGTGAGTGTGGAGCACTGATGCACAAACGCAGCATCCATCTGGGCAAGCATCTGCATAGCCCAGACGAGCTGAAAGACATCACCCCGAAGAAAATCCTACAGTTCCTAGCAGCTGCAAGGGTTAGTGGCGAACTATGAACGCCACGGCTTCGGGACTGAAACGTAAAAGTGGCGATCACAATAGGCCTATCATGGCCGCCGCGATATAAAAGCCACCCCAAAGCAAAAAAAAAAAAAAACTGTTTTAATTAATTTCATACGAGTAATTATATTTCAAAGATCTTAGCAAGAGCTCTTTGGAATATAATGCTGCTTAGTTTCTTAAAAAAAATTGCTATAGGTATACTAAATTATGCGCTTCATTCTTTATTAGTTTCGACTAAATGTGATTTTACTGCATAAATATGAATATATGAATGTGTAACATATTACACATTTATAAATGTGAAACCAGGTGAAAACTTAGAGTAGAACTTTATTAGACCTAGATATTATAGTCCTATCCAAACTTGCTGTAGAGGATTCAGACGCAATCAATTTATTTCTGCGTCACCTAGGCAACCAAGGGGTTCAGGGGGAAGGGAGAAACCACCCTCACCCCCCCCCCCCCCCCATGATTACCTTACCTTTCAAAAGAAAATAAAAAATAAGTTTGTTCTGGGAAAGCTTACTAAATTAGAGATGTGGCCTAAACGCTTTACAATCAACCATAATATAAAAATTGCGTAAAATATTTAACATTGACAAGCAACTCGGCGCAAGTTGAAATCAGCAAACATAAGTTATTTTGTTAAGTAAGAACATACAAAAACCCAACTTAGTGCAAATCGACTCGCATTCGGATGGTTTCGTTCCATCGTACATAACTATTTCGCAAAAGTAACCCTAGAACAGATTTTGTTAATTGAATGTAAGTAAAAAGCCAACATGTCCAACTACCCTAATGTTCGATTCTGAATCTTATATTATCGCGCGTGAGTGACAGCCTCTAAAAACGATTTGTATTAGGATCTATTAAATTTGCCTATCTATTCGTAGGTTGTTGTGATTAGGACTATAATTAATACTGACATAAAATCATGTAATGCTTCTCATCATTTTATGTCAGTATTAATTATAGTGCATCAGTAAAAATTCAATCATAAGAATAAAATGTCAATTTTGATATTTTTGGGATATAAACTTTAATCCTGTATAACGGATGTTGTGTGAATGCGCCCTTAGTAACTATAATTACTTCACTTCTCAATGGGACGTGCTGCTCTCTAGTCGTGGGTTGAAAGGGGGCGGGTGATAAGGTACGCTTGAACCAATACTGTGCCCATCCCCAACCCCACCAACCAAAGTAGAGTAGTATATTGCGCCGGCTAGGGAGCTTTCCTTAGCTACGGCTAAACGGCAGTCAATAAGCAACCGCGCGCGGAGCTTCTCGTTCAATTTAACGCTGCGAAGACTAAGTGCAAGAGACCTTCACTTCTCTGTTTCGTGCTACCGTTTTGGAATGTCTAGGTACGTTTATTTAATTGCGATCTGACATATTTTACGAAGGGAGTTTTCCTTGGAGTGTAAATTGACGATGTACCGTAATTTATTTAGCTACAGCGGGTTCCTACTAATCAAATAGCAATTTTTTTTGTTTAAATGAAATGAAAATTATTTGTAAACCACTAAAATGTTTATGAAAAAACAAATTAATGTAAAAAGTTTTGATAAAAATACATAAAAGTTTATTGTGTTCATTGTTTGCAAGTGTATTTTTATCATTACTTCTTTATTTTAATCTGTAATATAGAACAGGAATTTTACATGGCTTTAACTAACATCCCTTTGTTTTAAAGGCGATATCAAAGCGATTCAGCCCAGCAAAACTAACTTCTTGAATGCGAGATTTTAGATTATTATTATATTTTGTGATTTTTTGTCAACAGCTCATCGAAGGAGCCGGATGACATCGGACAACCACAAACTAGTAAAAATGTTTCAGAAGAAACTAAACGCCCGAAAAAGCCAAAGGATAAAAAAATTAAAAAACCGGGTACATCGATAAAAAAGAAGAGAAGTAAGGATAAAAAACCCGAAAAGAGACCAAAATTAGCGGCTCCTGCACAGGAGCCAGAGCCAGAAAAAGTGCCGTCTGTAGACTCAGACGACGAAAAAACACCGTTGAAAAAAGCGGATATAACGCCGCCGGTTCCGCAAGAGAGCGAGAAAATACCGGTCGAAATTATACAGCCCATTTTCCGCCCTCCGACACCAAAAGACTACATAGTTCAAATCGCCGACTCCCGTCAGCTCGAAGCCCCTTCCGGGTCAGATATATCGCATCTCGAAACACCGGGTTGTTCGGCTGCGCTTCAACCGGTAGAACCACCCGCTTCGGTGCCAGTGCTTAGGGCACCCGATGTCGCTGACGTCAGCAATGTTTGTGAGGTCGTCTATGCTTCTGAGGCAGAGACCAAGACCGAAGAAGCGCCTCCTTTAGCCGAGACGAAGGAGCCAGCGCCGGAAGTAAAGAAACCGGAATAATAATTATAAGATCATATAATTAACAAATAAGTGTTTTCATCTTAATGTAATCGACGCAAGTCGCAGGACTTCTAGAGTCTATAAATTAAGTGTGATTAAAAAAACGACACCATTGGTTGTCGCAGGCCGGTGAGGCCATTCTTCGAAATTGAGATCGCAGAACTCTTTCATGTTCTTCCTGCTCGAAACTACGATTCATCGGCTTAATCTAGTTACGTGGCAGTATAGAATGTATTAACGCTTACTTTTTTTTGTGTGTGAATATAACTATGCTCTGTTTTATGCGAGATATAAATTTTTTATGTTGCCCAAAGGGTTTATTTGCAATAAAATTGTTTGTGCTTATTATTCGAAATCTAATGCTTTTAAAACTTTAATATTGTACCTATAAGTATAAAAACGATCAATTAAACGGTACCCAAATGGTAATATGTGTGCTATTCTTGTTTTATTTTGTTATTATAAGATAAACACCTGACATTATCTAGATTACAGTAGGCTGACCTTCACAGAAATCGTTGTCTTGGGTAGGATAATGTATACGTAATACCATCGCATCGTCATACATTGCGTAAATTTAGTAAATTAATTCCAATATTTTACGCATTCGATATTGATGCGATTACATTTTTCTCCATTATACCCTAGACAACAATCGCTGTAAGTTACTTAGGCTGGTCGCTCCTTGGTCGTCAGTTAGGTTCTTTCGGTTTTAGCGACTTCTTGTGGGATGCTGATTAAGCCTATACTCAGATTTAGAAACCAAGATATTTTATGTCAACAAAGACATTTATGCTTGGTCGTAAGTTAGGTTCTTTCGGTTTTAGCGAGTTCTTGTGGGATGCTGATTAAGCCTATAATCATATTTAGAAACCAAGATATTTTATATTAACAAAGACATTTATGAATAAAAATTAAACAATAACAGAAAAAAGAAGGTAACAAGGCAAGGCTATTAAAAACCTTAAAACACAAGGTGGAGTGAAAAGGGTATAAATTTTAGTAGTATTAAATTTGTTTTATTCCATTCTGTTACTGATTTAAAATGAACAAACCGATATATAGTAATTATAGATTTCAAGTTAAATAATTCGGTTGATTCTGAGACATTCAAGAGGAAAAAAAGACATACAGAGAGAGACCAAAATGGGGTTAAATTTCTACGAATTCTTCTACCATTATTTTTGTTAGTCGTAGGTACCTTTTTTCACCATCACTTCTTCTAGGTCAAGATAACTATTTGGGGGGAAAAGGGCTTCCCCCAATTAGGTCCCTTGATCAGCATCAGATAATATCAATGAAACTTACGCGATCTGATCTGATCATAATTATAAGTACTAATAAAACAGTTATTTATCACATTTTTTTACCAATTTTTCCCGATGTCGGAAAAGATAAATAAACGACATAAATACCCGTTTTATTAGTATTTATAATAGGGTAGTGTCCTGGGTAAAAAATATATGTTTCTATTTACATATTAGACACGTATTTTTTTTTTGTCAACCAAACAAATACTTATAA
Source organism: Eupithecia abbreviata (assembly GCA_943735965.1). NCBI lineage: Eukaryota > Metazoa > Arthropoda > Insecta > Lepidoptera > Geometridae > Eupithecia > Eupithecia abbreviata. The sequence goes on from OX030973.1 coordinate 12,359,274, forward strand.
AAATAAAGCGCGTCATTGTTTAGGAGTGGGGGTTCGTGACGTCACAACTTGCTAAAAAGTGCAGCAAGACTTGACGTCACGCGTAACTTTAACTGGCTATATCTTCTAGCGAAAGTATGAGTTACTTTCTTCAGTTACTAACTTCTGTCTTGTATTTTGGTCGTTTCACGCCTAAACTGCTGAAGATGAAGATATTAATTAAATTCGATGCGAAAGTAACCCAGTCTTGTCTTTTGGTCGTTTCACGCCTAAACGGCCGAAGATGAAATACTAATTAAATTCGGCATTGAGTTAGATTATATCCTCGGTATGAAATACATATGTAGATACTAGTTATGGTAAGTAATTCTTACCCCGACAAAACACGTGAGAATTCGAGGGCAGTAGCTAATCTAAATTAGAAGGTAGTTAACATGGGGTCAAAGGTCATTTTGATAGTATCTTCAAAATCATGCTCGTAAAAATTTGAAGCATAGAATCTCGACTGAAAATACACTACGTGTTTAAGGTTTTTGAAACTTAAATTCGATCTCTGTGCACATTAATCCAATACTGCTACCACCCAGCACAAAATGTGCAATATAATAAGCTTAAACTCTAGGTAGTTGATTTATATCTTTAGATACATATTATTGTGACAAAATAGACTGCCAAAACCTTCAAACGAGTGGTCCGCGAGCTGTCTTTCATCTGATGCGTCCATCACTACATAGTATAAAACAATGTCGCTTCCCGCTGTCTGTCTGTCCCTATGTATGCTTAGATCTTTAAAACTACGCAACGGATATTGATGCGGTTTATTAAATAGATAGGATTGATTCAAGAGGAAAGTTTATAAATTATTTGACACATAGATTTCCACGCGGGTGAAGCCGCGTGCAAATCTGTGTCAAATAAAATAAATGAGACAGCATAAAATAAATCTAACCGTACGAGACTGGCTGCAGTTGCCCAAATTCGGCTAGGTGGTAAAATAATGAAATGCATAAGCGTCAAAGGCTTCAAAAAAGCTCGATGAACAACTTTTTACATCCAATGACAATGGAAAAGCGCATACCTGCTTTGTTAAGACGTCTGAAGTACCTAGGTGGAAGTTTCATACCCCAACTTACTAACTTTAATACAACAACAATCAATCTTGCAATAAAACTAAGATTGATGATGGTTATAACGCATGACATGACCACTGGAACCGAGTTTTTAACCTGCAAGAGTATGTATACCGTTCTCGCGCTTATCATTTATGTGGTTTGGGACTCTCAAAGCAAACGCCTAGAGCGATTTGGATGAATAAGATTGAAAACACTGGGATTGTTCTTGGATAAATCTTGTAGACCGTTGTCTCGCAAATTTTGCGACTAATTATCTATTTTACTCAATATTTAAGAAATAGAATTCGGTTTTATATTTTAAAAAATATCATATTATTGAAACCCATAGACGCCAGCGTTGGTCGTATTTACCAATAATATGGATACAATGCACTATACAGTAGCGAATGTTGTTACCAATTATTTATTAAAGTGCCACCGTCTATATTGTTCGTTCATGTCCAGTCCATCCCAAGGTTGCCTGTTAGAGATCGCTCTCAGCGATAAGGCCGCCCTTTATACCTTTATTCTAAGTTTTAAAATCGTAAGTTTTTAATAGTAAAATATCGAGGTTTTACTTTTACTTACCTAAAGTACTTATTTGCTTTATTCCTTTTAGGCCAGGGTATTAGAGTTCATCCTAATAATTGGAAACAACTAGCTGGAAACGCATATATCATTCATTTTACATTATAAACGTTTCTCAAAAGTCACATGAAAAATCGTGTTCACTTCGGAGTTTATTCAAGGACATGTCCTAAATGTGTATAATAATAACGTATTATATTGGATAATACTTTCACTAGTAATTTTTGTTTTAATATGTTTATATAAAAGTTTTTAATTGTACAATTGTAAGTATAAGAGTCTACTTTTAGCCCGCTATCCCATCCCCTCGGTGACCACCTATCCGACGGGAGTATACTGAAAACCAGCGCCGCATGTCTTGGCATGCAGCACAATGCTGAGTATACTCTCTTTGCCTATTATAAGAAATTTCTTTTTGTATTTAATATTAGTTTAGATTAAGAAATGGCAATAAATGATTTTATTATTATGACACTCATTTATTTAAATTCTCGTATAAAATACATTTTTTACTATAGAAAATACAATAAAATATTATAAAACTATTCTACAGTAAAAAATATATCAAAACGGTAGATCACCGACCGCGAAGCTAGGCTCAAGCGGCCGGTGACTAGGGCTGCAGAGAAAGGAACTTCCTGACGATACGTGCTGAGTCCAAGAGTACCGCCTTCTGGATCTGGCCCTTGATCCAACTTCCTAGCGAGAGTCTCTTCAGGTGTTGATCGAGGCTCTTCGCTATTACGCCGTTAACCGAAACGACTATCGGGACTATGGTCGCTGAATCTACATCCCACATGCTGACAACCTCGTTAGCCAAGTCAAGATATTTGCTAAGTTTATCTTTCTCAGCTCTAACGAGATTATTATGTCTCTCATTTACCATGATCTCGGGCCATAAAGTGACCCGGTCCTTTGGAAGGCTTGCGTGGGGCCGAAGCCAACAGCACAGAGGCCCTTTGAGAAGTTAATCTAAAGGCGATGGCTACACATAGCGGGTATCATCCTCGGGTGCACAATATGATACATCCAAAGATGGTATCCACCAGGTGTAGAGACTATTGCAAAAAAAATTAAAGAAATAAAACCAGGCTATTGTGATGGATGGATGGACTGGGTAATCGGGCTATAGGGGAGATTGCGGACGTCTGCCATAAACAAGTCAATCATAATGTTAAGAAGAGTGGCAGACGGTGGCTTGCCGAATGCTGGATGGGTTCCTTAAAAAGCCGGAGTAAATTACCGGAGAGGAACAACATCGGCGCAAACGACTGAGGGTGTCGAGAGGTGCGGCCCCGATTTCACCATCACGAAGACTGCTCGTGAGCGGGTTTCCTCGCTATTACGCCATTAGACACTTCCACCCCCGAGTCTACATCCTAAGATGCATCTCTCGCGACTCCACTCAGACCGGCCAATGAAGGCAAGCAAGAGGTGGGGATCTGGTTCTCTTGGGATGCCACTCCGCAAGCGGAGACGAGAACCAGGAACTTCCCCGGGAGCACTCGGTACCCGTGGTGTCGCTACTCACCAACAGCTCGCCACAAGCTGCCCGCAGGGCAGCTTGTGGCGAGCTGTTGGTGAGTATAATAATAATTAATAATAATATATATTATTATTATACACTCATTTATTAAAATTCTCGTATAAAATACATTTTTTACTATAGAAAATACAATAAAATTGTATAAAACTATTCTACAGTAAAAAATATATCAAAACGGTAGATCACCGACCGCGAAGCTAGGCTCAAGCGGCCGGTGACTAGGGCTGCAAAGAAAGGAACTTCCTGACGATACGTGCCGAGTCCAAGAGTACCGCCTTCTGGATCTGGCCCTTGATCCAACTTCCTAGCGAGAGTCTCTTCAGGTGTTGATCGAGGCTCTTCGCTATTACGCCGTTAACCGAAACGACTATCGGGACTATGGTCGCTGAATCTACATCCCACATGCTGACAACCTCGTTAGCCAAGTCAAGATATTTGCTAAGTTTATCTTTCTCAGCTCTAACGAGGTTAGCATCATGCGGTATGGTGACATCAGCGAGCACCGCCCTCCGTTCTAACCGATCTATCAGTACAATATCAGGCTTATTCGCAAGAATAGTCCTGTCCGTAATGATAGATCGGTCCCAATAGAGCGTGGCACGGCCATTTTCAAGAACTGGCGCCGGTGTGTACTTATAGTACGGAACTTCAGGACCAGTAAGGCCGTATCGGAGAGCAAGTTGCTGGTGTATAATTTTGGCTACTTGGTTGTGTCTGTGCAAGTACTGAGAGTTAGCAAGGTGCGAACAACCCGAAAGTATATGACGGAGGGTCTCCCCAGGAAGATGACACGCTCGACAAATATCGATCGTGCCGTCTTTCATGATATACTTTCGATAATTGTTCGTCTTTACCACCTCGTCCATAATTGCACAGACAAAACCTTCGGTTTCCCCAAAGAGGTCACCAAAGCGTAGCCAGTTCACTGAGCTTAGGAGATCTACATCAGGTCCTGTGAGAACCTTGTAGAATCTCCCATGCAGCTCTTTGCTCTCCCATATAGTCTTCCGGTCCTGGATGCTCATCACCACAGGTTTGCGCCAGTTCTCGTTAGCCAAGGAAAGAGGGGTAAGGTTCTTATCGACTGCAACCACATCGCGATGCATCTGGTATTCAACTTGTAAAAAGTGATTTCTGAGATTGCATACCTCACGGTTGTGTAGAGTCTTGGCGTTTAAAAAGCCACGACCACCACATTTCCGTGGGATATACAATCTCATTACCGAAGATCGAGGGTGTCGCATGCGATGAGTGACTAAAAGTTGACGAACCCTACAGTCCAAGGCGTCTAGTTCTGTCTGAGTCCATCTTAGTATGCCAAACGTATACGTGAGCAATGGCATAACCCAGCCGTTGAAGGCTCGTACCTTGTTGCCGCCTGACAAAAGGCTATTTAGCACTTTTTTGAGGCGACAAAAGAAGCGCTCCTTCACCGACTGCTTTATGTCTCCGTCCACAATACCCAACGCTTCTGGCATGCCAAGGTACTTGTAAGTTTCGCCCTCCGAGAGTGATTTCAGGGATATGGTCTCTGAAAGCTGTAAATTATCAGAATGTACAACTTTCCCTCGCTGTATTTGTATGACCGCACACTTATCGACACCGAACTCCATGTTAATAGCACTACTGAATATCTGTGTGATATTCAGAAGGGCCATCAACTGTGTTTTATTCGGCGCGAACAGTTTGAGGTCATCCATATACAGCAAGTGAGAGACGATCTCACCATCTCTCCGAGGGCGATAGCCTATTCCTGAATCCTTCAGTAGAGTACTGAGCGGATTCAGAGCCAGGCAAAACCACAAGGGACTCAGACTGTCACCCTGGAATATACCCCTCTCTATCCTTATCTGATCATTGGTGGCAGGTAGTTCCGCTCGGCTCCCTGGATGACGAAGAACAGTGGTCCACTGTCTCATACATGATCCCAAGAATGATCTTAGAGTAGTATCTACTTTATACAACTCTAAGACCCTCTCAAGCCAAGTATGAGGCACCGAATCATAAGCCTTCTTATAGTCTATCCAAGCAGCCGACAAGTTCCCTCTGCCACGTTTGACCTGTTGACTAATGGCCATGTCAATGAGGAGGAGCTCCTTAGTACCACGGGACCCAACCCTACATCCATTCTGAGCAGGTGCTAAAATATTGTTTGTAACAATATGAGTGTTAATTTTGGTGGTCAAAATGGATGTAAGCAACTTGTAGATGGTGGGTAAGCACGTTATGGGTCTATAATTCTTTGGTTCCGCAGTACTACCAGATTTATGGAGCAGGACAGTTACACCCGTCGTCATAAAATGTGGGAGTGACCCGATCTCAATCGCTTCTTGGAATTGTGCAGCCAAAACCGAATGTGAGCACCGAAACCATTTCAACCAAAAGTTATGCAATCCATCCGGGCCAGGACTTTTCCAGTTTTGAACCGAGCGGATTGCATTACTTATATCTAACCGTGATATGGTTATAGCATCCATGGTTTCGATGTTTTCACATTCAGCACTGACCACATTCATCCAGTCCGCTTCCGTGTGTCCAACCGGTATGGACCAGATGCCTCGCCAAAAATTATTTCCAGTTTCGACATCCGGTACCTGCCCATCAGACACACGTAGATCAGGTTTCTCCCAGTCACGGTAAACTTTCCTTTGATCACTTTGAAAGATGCGATTCTGCCAAAATCTGTCAACTCTCTTTTTAAATCTTTTTATTCGGCTCGCCCACGCATAGACTTTCTGCTTTAGGTAGTCTATGCGCTCTGTGACAGAGGCTAAATAGTCCTGAGGTTGAACTTCAGTTCCGTCAAAAGCTTGTGTCACAAAGCGCATAACCCGAGGTCTATGGTTGCCCTCCCTAAAGCAGATTAGTTTAGCTATGAGGGTCCTGAACCTACCAATACGCTTCTCTATTCTCTGTTGCCAAGTAGGGATACTGCTAGCCTGGCGCGGAGCACGGTTAGAGTCCGGAAACTTTACCCGCGCAACCTTACAAGCCGCAATAGCCCCACAATAGAGAATAGAGTGCGTATCAGTAAGATCATTACTAGTCATTAGATATGGGACTAGTAATGGGTTCAAGGCCCCCACTACAGCTAAAGCACTTCTATGGGTAGGAAAGCGAGGCAGACGTGGCCTTAAATTTGAATTTCTATAATTTAGAATCGCATCTTCCAAAGCCCTCCTCAATTGCTCATTATTTTGGGTACTTACCTCAATACTCTCGTGACTGACCTCTTCCACATTGTAATCAGGTTGGGAAATTACTGGTGTTGATGTAATGTGTCGCGGTGGCGACGTACCAACCTGGTTGCATTGCGGATGGTCCACCACTAGAGCACTGAGCGCTTCACGCCGGAGTTGATCAAGTGCAGCGTCATCCAACATTTTTGAACGTTGTATGACCCGTACCTGATCAGATAGTCGCTGCACGTTGCATTCGACTGTTGGTTCAAGGGCCTGAAACAACGGCAGTATCTTGGATCGGTATGCGGTCAGGTTAGTTCCACCCTCTGTATTATTATTATTATTATTAAATAATAGGTAATAATATATATTATTATTATTATTAAATGTCTTGCAATTGGTTTTTCATATATGTACATAATAATAATACATACATAATAATAATGTACATACATACAGTGAGTATAATAATAATAATATATATTATTATTATTATTAAATGTCTTGCAATTGGTTTTTCATATATGTACATAATTCATAAGATATTTTATGATACTTTCAAAACAACGTTTATAACGTCAAAATGAAGGCGTATACGTGTTTTTAGCTGGTTGAACCGCATTATTAGATTAACCCAATTTTTTTGCCAAAATGACTGCACTATTTGTTTAGTCTAAATTTCATGTTAGGTATGTGCAACATTAGCACATATTATAAGACAAAGTCTCCGCAGCATCTGAAGCGTCGTCGTCGACGGCACGTGTGTGAAATCCAAAACGTTGCAGTGGACGCAGTTATTCTTTTAACAGGTTTTTTAAGTTGTATTATTCAATAATAACGTAGATTGGCAGAAAGAATTATGACGTAGTTGAAGATGTCGGAAAAATCGTGAGAGCTGGGAGCTTTCTTTTTTGTTCTGTTATCCTTGCGAGGCCCGGCGGGTTCCTAGTCATCCTACTAATATTATAAACGCGAAAGTTTGCGAGGATGTATGTAAGTATGTTTGTTGCTCTTTCACGCAAAAACTACTGCCATTCAGTAGTTTTCTAATTTTGATGAAACTTGCAGTAGAATAATATGGGTTACATATTAGAATAACACATAAGCTACAATTCTGAGTATTGAGTATTCAGAATTCAGAGATAATTTTTATTCAATAAAGATAATTTATATCATCTTTATTATTGAATTTAATAAAAAAATATATATATATTATTATTATTATTTAATATGATATTGTATATTATCCAAAATATCTATCACCACGCAGGTGAAACCTCGGGGCGCAGCTAGTTACTTATAATAGAAATATGTTATACGTGGAATACTTACTATTTTTTACAGGGTTACCAGCTCACTAATGCTTTTCTGAACGGTATGTGCGAGAAGTCAAATGTTCCTATTATGAAGTTTGTTACCTAGATGAGTCATCTGATTCTAAAGTGGGGTGCTGACCGGCGTTACAGAGCGTAATCTAACGTGTCATACAGCGAGCGTTGTTGGAGTCATTTCGGGAAAGTAGGCGCTCGCAACGAGACGGATTTTAGAACACAGATTAACATATCATGCTCTTTACGAATAGTACATTACGCCCCGTTACACCGGTCAGTACACACCTTAATAGAAGGCATACGAGATATGGAAAAACTCTTAATTGAGAGATTGTCCAGATTTATGAAAATCGACAGGTATCAGGCAGCGGAGGGAAAAGCTTTTTACGTGCTTTTTGTGCGAGAATAAATACGACAATAGACAGGCACTTATCAAAGGATACCTTAGTCCAGCATTGGACTAGTACAGGCTGTTGATGTGATGTATGCTAGAGTAAAGGCTCGTAACATAGGTATAAAATGGTGCTTAGTGCCAAAATTAACAAATAAGTCTTGATCTTGGGTATACAAGCAAACAAAGGGCCCAATTCTACTATTAGCTTTACTATGATCATGCTATCGTTGCAAAATCGTCACGTAAAATCCTTAGATGAAAGTAACTCTACATAGTTCGTCTCATGCTATAGATACGCACGAAGAAATTCTCGTTTCTCCATGCCTCCCTATAGCATAGGACGTACTAATATTTTAACAACTACAACTACCTTAACGACGCGTGTCTCTCCATCTGTATTTTATTTCGTCTAGTAGAAAACCAAAATGTGTCATTCTGTGACGGTAGCATTGTCATGGTAAAACGATTAGTTTTGCAGAATGGTGTTATGAAACTTTTGAAACGAACATGGTTATTAACACTATATGCAATTAAATCGGTATACTTGCCATGAGCTTTAGTTTTTACTTATAAATCACGGGAATAAATGACGTCGCTTGTCATTTATTATGCATCACTAAACTTATGGTGATATACCGTTTCAAGTGATTTTTAAGAAGTTAGGTACTATTTACAAATGAATATACAAATAAAATCTGGAATGTCATTTATTGATACGGTAGTCTTATAATATACATACGTGTTGATTATAGTGGGCTCGCAAGAATGGTTCATCATGGCTGCAGAGGGATAAATGGCGGTGGCACGGCGTACCTCGCGCTCGCTCACGGTTGGCCCTGCCAAAAAAACCAAAACTTTACATAAAGTAAAGTAAAGTCAAAAGTCTTTATTTTGAACTTACTAAGGTGCTAGTAACAACAATATGAAGCGATGCGACCTGCAGAAGTAAAATACTGTGTCGCAGGTCGCAACGCCCACCGGGAGTTAGTATATAGTTACCTATAATGTGTTCCAGTTCAACAAAGTGAAGGTACATAACAGACTGATATAAATATACCTAACTAGCTGCTCCCCGCGGCTTCACCCCCGTGGAAATCTATGTGTCAAATTGTTTAAATGATAAAATATCATATGTTAGACTCCTGGTTCTAAGCTACCTCTCCACCAATTTTCAGCTAAATCGGTCCAGCCGTTCTCGAGTTATAAGTGTTGTAACAAACACGACTTTCTTTTATATATATAGATATAACAAGTTAAAATTAATATGAACCATTTAGATTTTTGTCACTCAGCGAACTATGGAAAGAGCTATGCTCGGAGTTTCTCTGAAGGATAGGATTTGTATCTAACGAATACCTACATCCGACAGAGAATTAAAGTTATCGACATAGCTCTAAGAACTAGCAAACTGAAGTGGCAGAGGGCCGGCCATGTCTCACGAAGAAGCCGCCGGGGACCGTTACCCCAGCGGACAACCGCTGGGGTAAACTTCTTGAGTGGATACCGCGACTCAGCAAACGTAGTGTAGGACGCGCTCGATAAGAATTTGTCGTTAGTCTGAAATTTAATCTCTTGTGCGTATAATCTAGTTTTACGCCCGCTAAAGCTACGCAATAATGACACATTTTTTGAACGATGAATTTAACAAATTATTTTGTTACTTTATGAACGAAAACTAACATTTTTATGAACTAAATACATTTCCGATTTTTTGCCTAAGTTATCTCAATAATTTATTATAATTTTTTTGTCATATAGGGTAAGATACCCTATTATGACAAAGCCCCCTAAGAGCCAACAAGATTCAAAAACAAATTTCGATTCAACTGTCATATGTTGGGTGTCTATGTGCCCGTAAGAGATTAATTATTAAAATTAACATAATGTCGATGAATCGAGACCCGAAACCAGGCACTGGTCCAATTTTGATAATTATTTCACTAATGGAAAGCTATACTATCTCTGATGTAAAATAAAATATATAATAAAATGCTGGGAATAACACAGGCTATTTATTTACATACAGTTAGTTATAAGATCATCTTACCGTCTCCATCATCGACGACCGCCAGTGTCAACGCCGCGTGGCCGTTGCAGACGAGCTGACCTAAAGCCCTCAGCATCAGAGCCCCGGCAAACAGCTTCAGCTGAGCGTTCCCTAGAGCATACGGTACCCGCCCCGGGAGGTGCTCAAAGAAAGACGTAAATTCCTCCAGGTAAAGGATCAGCATTGTTGACGTCTATGGACAAAAACAATATAAATAAATAAATAATGCTGACTAATCCACACAGCATCATCACGGGTACTAGAGGACTGATATACTTAATACATACAACATATTACATAGTAGATATTTTTTATTATACATAGATAACGAACAGAACACCTGGAACAATTATCTGCAGATCGTACACACAATTGTCTCGAGGCGGGAATCGAACCCGATATATGGTGATATGCCGTCCCTCTAGCGTGTTGTCACAAAACAAAGCCAAAACTACTGAATGGATCTGGGTTTAATTCGGATTGATTTGAACTTATTAGAAAATAGCCTCCCCCTTTTAAGCCAGTTAAACACGGCCGTCGGGGCTTACTGTCCTGACTGTTTTAAGGGGTACCTTTTACTCACAAATAAAGGATTAAGGATACCAGTTACTTGATCCCTCTGGATTTGTTGCAATTTTATTTTCAATTTTCAATTTTATTTTCCCAGAGGCAGACATAACAGTGGGTTTATAAAAACGTAAGAAGAGATATCTTGCATTCTAATCGAGATGTTGTTCACGAGAAATACGGCCGTAGTCGCTTTGAAGTCTTTCATTCAGAACCTCTTTTGATATCGAAGCTTATCTCGATTCAGATCGTTTCATTTATGTTATTCTATCGTAGATATATATTTAAATACATATATGTTGTACACCTGAATTCGTATACGTTCTAACCGAATATGCTTAAAAATATTCCTTTATATGAAATTCGCTTTTACTATGTGAAATTGAAACCCAATTTTCACTAGAATTTGTTTCATACAAACGGAAGTTTTGATGTCTGATGCCTAAATAACGAGGCATATGACGAGCTTAATAAAATAAAAAATACTGTAACTTGAAACCATATTGGATCCTTTGACAAAATCCAATCAAGTTTTTCGTGATTAAAGCGTCCAGTCTCAATGCATATCTAGTAACTTTTCAGAGAGCCAGGATAGTAATTCATTCATATGATGGGGCGGCAGTTTACTAAGCAACTTTAACAAGCAAATAATTTGGCGCGCAATAAAGCATTTCGTCTGCTGTCCGTATGAATTTTAGCTTTGTTGCCATCATTCACTTTGCAGGGAGACAAAATTGATGTGCACTTCATCAACCCAAAACGGACCCCTTCGAAATCCAATTTTAAGAGCGAGGGTAAATTCAATGTGCGCTATTTACGGCGCAAGCCTTTTAGCACAGCACAAACCACCCTATCCCGACATCAAATTACATTGCAGCATATAATAAAGTTAAACGAAACTTGATGCATTTAGGTATTATAAGAATGATATTTTTTTCTGTTATTATAAGCACATGATTTAATAAGAATTTTAATATTTTATATTATCATGTAGCCTCTAGGTAAGAAACCACCTACTTTTATGTAAACGTAAAGTTTTAGTTTTGCACATACGTACAGTAATCGTACGTATGTCCAAATCGATAAAAATCGAAACCAATACGTACAACGTATTTTCTGTATATCGTTCTGTAGTCGATATTATTCAGAGTCGCGAATCGAATTATGCATGCAAGGCGGGTTGCCTTTAATGCATTATTTAATGTTATAAAGGTAAAGGTATTTTTTTTGTCAATTTATGTGTAAAATGTGGTTTAGGCCTATATGTCTCCCTGCTCTTCTTCCTAGAGACACAGTTGGGAAAAAAGTTCGATCATACCCCATTTTTGCACCAGTGGGACTTTATAAACCAATTTTAAGACGAGACACATCCAATGTTCCCCCTTTCATTAGGTTACCCTCTTCAAAACACGTCTACTTTTACAATGAAATCAAAATTGGTAAGTTGAGGCGGTCTATCTAATTTCCCTGTTAACGTTTTCTCTGCCCAGCTTCAGCAATTCGACCCACATACATACGTGTGCTCAAATTATGAAGATAAAATGTTGATCTTCATTTTACGAATGATTTTAGTAGTTTTACTATTTCTAGATTCTACTATTAAAACTATCGTATTTTGTTGAATTTGATATTCATTTGAGCGGGAAATACAAACAAGGTTTTTAATTACAGGTGTATTACCTACCTTGTTTGTAGTAAGAACACCTACGTTTGATTCCTGAACGAGGAGAGTGCGGTTGTGTAGGCGTGATGCTGACACATAAGTGATTTTATAACACAAAGAAGATTCGTAGTTAACCTGCGCAACGCTATTCTCGTTCGTATAGCTGCCAGCTGGAGGCTGGGCAGTGAATGCCTTATTTATAGGGGCTTATCTAGGTGCAACTCTCTGTACCAACATGTGCGTCATAAGCACTCTAAGTGATAATGATCAGAAATATATCTGAATAGGTATTAAAAAAATGTAATTTCGAGAGTAACACGTGTCTGTCGTATCACGTGACCACTGGACCTGATCCGGTCACACGGCACGACACACACGTGCACACCTACGCGAAATGCATTAATGAAGGGTGGCACCACCCGCCGCTACGCAAAGCCCACCGTGGGTGCAGAGGGTAAAACTACTGCAAATAAACTGATTGAATTAAAATCAATGCATCATCAAGATCTATTTGTATTGTATAGATGAGGTAGAATCTACAAATAAATAATAAGTCGGTAGAATGTATATATATATATATATAATAGTAATTAAAACAAAACCCGCGGGCCAAAACACAATCGGTATGGTGATTATGTAACTCGTGACCGGTTTGCAACAGGCGTAAATTAAGCAATCAGTGCTGTCAAACGCCAATTTTGACCAATTTTGACGGTGTCAGACTAATACAAAATTGACGTTTGACAGCACTGATTGCTTAATTTACGCCTGTCGCAAACCGGTCGTGAGTTACATAATCACCCGGCGGGTATCGCTAATTAGTTAATATTAATTTATTGGTATAATGTAATTTACCCGAATAATATTTTATTGTTATTCTATAGGTACTTGGTTGATAGAATAACAATCAATTCGATTCGTTATTTATGTACACATTTACATTTTTTCAGCAATGGTGGACCATCAGTAAATTTTAATTATAGCACGTTATTTGAAACATTTTTTGACTTTGATTAAATAGGATAAATAAAACGTAATTCTACAATAAAACGGGTACCTGTTTTAAGTAATGGTTATTCGCAGTAAAAGACAAAAGATGATACCAATCAATCCGATCGGTATATTTTTTTTTGCTTTTGTAATCGGTTTGTAGAATAGCCAAACCAAAGGACTGCTTATTTGTTCGGAATAACGAATTTTAATTTCTACTACTAATACCTTTTGTTATTTGTCTAATAATTACGTAATTGTTATTTGAAAATTATGAAACTCTCTAACTTCTTCATTACATTATTGTTAATTAGCTTTAAATCTGTTTACTTAAAGTAGGTAGGTACCAATAATTGTTTGGTTGCTCGAAGTTTTATTTAGTATACTTAACTTTAAGATGTTTTCTCAGATAAGTGAAATGTAATTTCTTTTGAGAAATAAATATTCTTTAAATCGATTCAGTTCTTCCGACAAGATGGGTAGGTGACCTTTTTCCAAATTGTTGAACGTTGATCCTTTTACAATCGGCAGAGGCAATTAATTGAATTCCACAGTTTTGCAATCAGCTTAGCCATTCTATAAACGGGCCGGATCTACCATCTGGCGGCAACTGTCTACTCTAGCGTGTCACTCATTTTCGATGTTTTTATTTTTGAACGCATAGGTTTTTAAAACTTTCCTAAACTACACAAAAAATACAAAAATAATAACTTTAGAGCATAGGAACCCGTGCGGAATTGGATTCGAATCTTGTTCGTACAAGTTGTGCGAACATTACGACGGAACCTCAAGCGTTAGTCATTTTTATCAGGGCACGCGGCAGCGTGACCAAGCCAAGTTCAAGCAAAGGAACGCGCCGAGTGTATCATTACACGAACCACTTGGTGCCACTTTTGACCCTTCTATAACTCAAAACATCTTTAACGTAAACACATAAAACTACGTGTGTTTAATTATATCCATAAGGACATGTAGAAGCCCAAATTTCATGAAGCTAGCTCAAACGGTTACAAAGATATGAAGGTCAAAAAGTCGTAAAAATTCACACTGACTGACTGACATACATATAGTACCTAATTCTAACCTACTTCCAGATGACCTAGAAGGATGAAATTTGGAATCCAGCTCGGTAATTGTGTGTAAGCGTAGGAAAATATCAAAAAATAAAAAAAAGTCAAAAAATAAGTGATGTTAGCGACGACGACCTTATGTCAATGAAATAAGGTTTAAATTCGAATAGAATCCGCATTGCATAGAATAAGCAATAGTACTAACGTCTCCGATTGCGCAATAGAATACAGTGTAGTTGTTAGGGACCGGCAAATAATAGATTCTGTTTTCGAAGTAACTACATATTTTTACTACCTCACACTAGATGTCACTAGTGTAGGGGACGTACTGAGAATTATTTTATTCACAAAATTCATTTTCCAGCAAAAATAACTGTTTTGGTTAATTGTTGTCGGTTGGTTGCCCTATCATTTTCTATGGTTGCAAAATGCTTAAAACGAATACCTATATATTTTTCAGCTATTAATTTAATCAGAAGAATAATATGATTATCAGTATTATCAGCAAGAACAAATCTTCGTATATTTCGTCGGAGTCAGTCTTGTCTATTAATTTTTGTGATCCATTGCTGTCTTACATTATCTTGAGATGGAAATCTAGAACATACACAATTTAAAATTGCATTAATAGGTGGGCTTCAATTTCATTAAATTTACTAAACAACTACTATTATAGTAGTTGTCTCACGGAGGGAAAGTACTTTCAATATATAATATTTATTATAAATGAGGCTTTATTTTTATTTCCTGCATATTTAATATTTATTTATAAAACATTCCATAGCTGCATTCCATACATGCTATGTTTCAACATAGCCGTGGGACATTCAGTAAAATAATTGGATTCTAAATACGGCCCTGGCCCTGTTTTTCTTTAAAAGTTAATGGTTGACGATAGATGGCGGCTTGTTTAAAAATGACTATAAAAACTGAAAAATTAAAATTTTGGCGAATAAAAAGTCTTTAGGAACGTAAGTTGAAGTAATGTCAGTACATATGATTATTAAAATATATTAACACTGAGCCCTACGTACCTATAAATGTTTATTTCCCATGATACAAAGTATCGCCATCTATTGTCAAGTAGAATTATATTTGGAAACGCCGAGTCGCAATGGAAATGTTCGAGAACTTTTAAAATATGATGCGGTATTCAGAAAAATCCAAAAATAATTATATTGGTCAGTTGTGTAATTGAACAAATTTCAGTACATTTGATTATTAAAATATATTATTACTGAGCCCTACGTAGGTTTATTTCCCATGATACAAAGTGTCGCCATCTATTGTCAAGTAGAATTATATTTGGAAACGCCGAGTCAATACCTGCCTAGTTTTCTTTACAAAAAGTAATGATATCCCACCAAAAACATAAATGTAAAATAGGAGAGCCAAGTTCAATGCAAAAATTATGATTGGCTGTGGGATTCGCGGCAAAAAGAATGGATATCTGAATGAGTGCCAAGTCAAATCTATGTAGGTTAGATTTGACTTGGCCAGTTTTTATCAGAATTAAAACGTTGAATAACTTTATAAAATGACTGATGTAATGAAAACTGGCCAAGTCAAATCTAACCTACATAGATTTGACTTGGCACTCATTCAGATATCCATTCTTTTTGCCGCGAATCCCATAGCCAATCATAATTTTTGCATTGAACTTGGCTCTCCTATTTTACATTTATGTTTTTGGTGGGATTCAGATTCACCTATGTAATTACCGTATTGTGTAGAATTTTATTAACATTGCGGTGAAATCGCAGGGGAAACACAAGTATATTCTTACTTAATGAGCCTACCCAGCAAATAAAAGGCGTAAAACTTTTATCAAACAGTATATTTAACATTTTTGATTTATTTATTTTGATATATCACGTTCATGAAGTGAAACTAATCGTTAATAAAATTACAATCCTAGTTATTCGCGAGCCTGTGATATACTGGAAAAGGCTAGAATACCAACAAAAGCCCTTACCTTACTGCGTAAAAAACTCGGGTTTATTATCAGGTCTAGAGACTAGCTTTAAAAAAGTTCTAAGAAAACTCAAACTGCCACAAACGCCGCGAAGCGAGTTTCGAAGACTATAATTGACACCTTATTTGACATTACACATGTCCACAAACGAATAGACGTATCATTGTTAGAGTAAAAGGCATTGAATACTTATAATATCTGACTTGACTCGCAAAAGTACCGATATACCGCTATTCAAAACATTCACAGAAAATCGGGAAAATGTGTGTATAATGGGGAATTAAGTAAAATTGGCCACCGCCGATAAATAAAATCTAGAAACACTACAAATAGCTCAAAAGACTTCCTAACTTCAGCCGACAATAGCGAAATCAAAGTTATTAATATTTCTCAAAACTATTTATACTATGGTTGCATATTGATTCGTAAAATACTTTTCCAAGATATATAAATAAATAACTTTCACAAAGAAACAACAATTTCAAATGATGAGACTTAGTCCCAATGATATAAAACTACACTCATCAATTTAACTATGGCAAGAGAATATTAAATACGAAGTGCAAAATACAAAAAAAAAAATACAAAAAATTTATTTACCAAAAAAAAGTTTACAAATAATAACACCTTAACTTAATTTATGTACATATCATTACATTATAGAGTAGATTGATTGAGGTGTTGCAGTTAACAGTGACCCCCGAACTAGGCTAGGCCTGTTTCGCAAAGTATAATTAATGTTTCTGATATCTGTGATAATTAACTATCGAGAAGCCAAATCAATCTCAACGTTTACTTAACAGTCACCCGGGGCGTAGCTATCGTTGTATGAGCCGTATCAATAATAAGCTGGCCCCGAATTTCGAGCAAAAAAATCTCTTTTCTTTTATCCAAGTAATTTAATTTCTAGCCAAGGCCATAACTAACAAGACATCATAATGATGTAAAAAAAGCGTTGACGGAGTATAGGTATAGATTATTACAGATCTCTTCACACACACAGTTATACAATATTTGCCAATTTATTATGGTGGCATATATTATTACTCAAATAGGCTAATTAAAATATTCTACCAAGTTTAAAGCGGAGTGAATGGCGATGAGTTTTATTGCGAAACACTTTTTAATTTCCAATTATTCCGTTTAAATGTATGTATATATCTATGTAGAAAGCCAGTACTCGGTTTAGGTTTAAGATTCACAAAAAAGATCAAATCAATCACTCAAAAAACAACAGTCACATGAGAATCAACAGTTTACAACTTTGGTCCTCGTACATTTTTTTTAATATACAAGGTTTTTTTCTTTTTTACGATAGTTGGTTCTCTCCCTGCATATGGGCATAACTTTGAAAAAAGTTAGCATGGCAAAAATCACCAAACAATTTGCGAATCTCATCCCCTTGATCCGCAGACCAGCCCCCTATTTAAAAACCGTCAAATGCAGGGATATGCATATGACCGTTTAAATACGTGGAAAGCAAACGTCAGGGTCAGCCCAGACGTTTTCACGTGTGACCAGAGGGCACGGGGTAGTTTTTAATTAAACTTTCGATATTGGCTATACAGGGTGTTTTCTATAAGAACAAAGTTTTTTTGGTGAGTTATATACACTACATTTCTCCGGTAGACTCAATGTCCTAAGTGTCACGGTAGCAAAGATATGGATTTTTAATGCTTTTTTGAAAATCATCCATCATAGGTTTGTAGATGTAATGTTACAAAATAACTTGCGCTGTATCTTCTATTTACACTTATTTTAAATAAATAATTTCTTTATACAATTCACTTAAAATATATCTTTTTTAGTCAATATAGATTTTAAAAATACATTTTGTGAGATTTAAAGAAAACTTTTATAGATCTCAGCAACCGTGACGATTAAGACATTGAGTCTATCGGATAAATGTAATCCAAAATCTTGCTACTCGCAAAAAAAAATTAATGGTCCTAACAGCAAACAACCTGTATAGCCAATATCGAAAGTTCAATGAAAAATAACCCCCGCGATTAGTAAAAAAGTTACACCCTCGTGACTTCAATCGCGTGGACTTTAGAGTAAAAATGCAATTTAGAGTAAAAAAAAATCGAAATCAGCTGAAACCCTATTATAGTCTTAAATGATTTTGTATTCTTAGTGTTTTTTTGTGAGTTTCATGCAAATCAGGGCACTCAGCCATCATTATCGCAGTCAGCAACACACCCATTCTGACCTCGTCAGTGATATTCTATTATTATAGTATGTACTTTAATACGTCCCTACATAAGTTATGCATGCCCGTATGGAGCAGTACATGTCGCACTAATTTTAATAACTTGCAGGTTATCTAGAATATCTAAAGCTCTAAAATACGCATTCTATACTCAATTTCTAACTAATTTACACAAACTACATAATCTATATTAAGTTTCCTACCGTATGTTTAATATTGGCTAGGATGAATGAACACTGGAATTGTTTTACTTTTATTTGATGACTTTATTAATAAAAATATATTTTAAAATTGAATTGAATAGAGTATTGTAATAATAATAACAAGCTTGTGGCGAGCTGTTGGTGAGTAGCGACACCACGGGTACCGAGTGCTCCCGGGGAAGTTTCTGGTTCTCGTCTCCGCTTGCGGAGTGGCATCCCAAGAGAACCAGATCCCCACGTCTTGCTTGCCTTCATTGGCCAGACTGAATGGAGTCGCGAGAGATGCATCTTAGGATGTAGACTCGGGGGTGGAAGTGTCTAATGGCGTAATAGCGAGGAAACCCGCTCAGCAGCAGTCTTCGTGATGGTGAAATTGGGGCCGCAGCTCTCGACACCCCTCAGTCGTTTGCGCTGATGTTGATCCAGCATTCGGCAAGCCACCATCTGCCACTCTTAACATTATGATTGACTTGTTTATGGCAGACGTCCGCAATCTCCCCTATAGCCTGATTACCCAGTCCATCCATCCTTCACAATAGCCTGGTTTTATTTCTTTCATTTTACTTTGAAATAGTCTCTACAACTGGCAGATACCATCTTTGGGTGTATCATATTGTGCACCCGAGGATGATACCCGCTATGTGTAGCCATCGCCTTTAGATTAACTTCTCAAAGGGCCTCTGTGCTGTTGGCTTCGGCCCCACGCAAGCCTTCCAAAGGACCGGCCCCCTGATTATGTAAAAGCAACAGCAACAGCGACGCGACCGCGACCGCTCCGCGACCGGTTGCAAAGTGTCACTAGAAACCGTATTACGGATGCCTGTCGCGCATCGATCGCAAAGTTGTTGCTGATTGCTCATTGCCCATGGACACTAGCACCACTAGCGACAGAGTAGCCACTTTATGGCCCGAGATTATGGTAAATGAGTGACATAATAACCAATAATTCAGTCACCGCTCGGATGCGCAAGCGTACGGTCGCGAAATCAAGATGTCAACCGAGACATTAAAGTGCATTCAGTATAATATCTTTATAAACGAATTACTTTGTTTTGTGCAAAACAAAATTGACGTTCTGGACGAAGAAAGTATAGTGAGAGTGTGTGCGACTGCTTTTTCTACGTTAGAAATAAGCACCGCTAAAGATTTACTGTTCGCGTCCATTTCAACTACCGTCAGACATGTTTCGCGACGCAAAAATAAGGAACAAAAGGATTTGGAAGATGTAATTTGTGCTTTCAAGAATACTGAACCTGATAAAACTCCGATTTTTGTAGCGTGGCAAATTCACAAGCTGCCTCCCGTTACATTTAACAGCCTGGATGCGACTAGAATATTGAAGGATATTGTGCAATCAGAAATAAGAAACATGAAAGATTCGTTTGCAACTACCGAACAGTTTGACTGCGTCAAATCCGAGCTGGATAATATGAAGTTTGCGTCTTTAGTAAACATTAATGAACATGTAAACAAAAGACGGGGAGCCTACTTGATGGATAGCGGACCGACCGGCATTCTAAATATAGATTGCAGCCCGCCGACGAGTACGCCAAATCACAAGTGTTTTAGCCCTCAACATGCTAATATTTCGCAGCCTTTCTCACAGTTAACTAGCTCTGCGAGGGTATCTTTTGCACCGCGTCCTGTGTTGATAAATAGTCTGGATTCGCAACCTACCGCGCCACGCGCCAAGCCTACAAGCCCTATACCTACGAGCCCTAGAGGTATACCTACGTGCATACACCAGCCTGCTACTGAGAAGGTACAGTCGGAGAGCTCGAAGCCGGCGACATCCCGCGAAATTACCACGGTTTGAAGTGTAAATAATGATAAATGTATGGCTGAGTTACTAAGGATGGAAGGGGAATGGAATCATGAAACTCCAAATCAGCAGTGGATTGAGGTTCAGAGAAAGAGACATAGAAACAGAACCGAAGGTATCACAGGGAAAGCTTCTATACAACCTAATGACAAGTTTAGACCCGCCGATATTAAAATTCCCCTTTTCATATCTAATGTACATAAGGACATATTAGAAGGAGACATAGAGGAATTTATTTTCTTTTCATTTGTATTTACAAATGTAATATGTATCATGACCTACCTCTCCTGTCAGCCATCCACGAAGACTTCGGAAGCACCGGATCATCTGCTGTAGACCTTAGCAGTAAGCCTTTATTAGGTCGACCGCACGGTGGAGTTGCGCTTCTATGGCGCAAGTCATTGCTCCCGTGCGTAACAGTGATAGACTGTGCCAGCCCGCGCTTATCAGCTGTTAGGCTGACTACAGAAAATAGGCCTGTACTCGTTATAAGTGTTTACATGCCTACAGATTGTTATAAAAACTTAGTGGAGTTCACAGATTGCCTAAGTGAAATTAGTGCAATAATT
The DNA here is from genome assembly GCA_943735965.1 of Eupithecia abbreviata. Classification (NCBI taxonomy): domain Eukaryota; kingdom Metazoa; phylum Arthropoda; class Insecta; order Lepidoptera; family Geometridae; genus Eupithecia; species Eupithecia abbreviata. Next base: position 12,380,524 of record OX030973.1, read on the forward strand.
GAAGAAAATAATGTCGAATCAGTTTTTGTGCTCGGTGATTTTAATGCCCACCCAGGGGAACTATTCTTTCGTGAACTGTGGGATTTCTCGACAGAACAAGACTGGGTTTGTGCGGACACAAGTAAGTTAAACTTATCTTCTAACACTGTGACTTTTATGAGTGATGCCCATCCCGGGTGCCTGCGATGGCTGGATCACTGTTAAGTAACGCAGGCGGCGTGGCCTTGTGTTACAGATGTCTATGTTAAGGATGATGTTTATTGGTCGGATCATTTTCCGCTTGTAATTAAATGTAATTTAGATGTAGTGAGGCAGACGAACAAACCTAAAACTTTAAATTGTAATAAAATACTGTGGGGAGACAGAACAACAGAACAAATAAATAAATATCATAATATATGTAATTTGAATTTAAAATGTATAGATTTTCCTCATCAATTTCAGAAGTGCTGTGATTTTAACTGTTTTAATTCCCAACATTTGCAAACAATAGATAAATTATATGAAAATATCATTAATATTCTATGTGAGGCGGCTACTGAATCTAATAAATTTATAAAACGTTATAAAAGTAAAAAAGTCGTAGCAGGGTGGAATAAACATGTGAGTGAAACTCACTTGAGTGCTAGGTCGGCATATCGTTTGTGGGCGTGGCATGGTGAACCAAGTTGCGGCTCAATATATGATGATATGGTTCAAGCGCGTAAGATATTTAAGAGTAGGCTAAAGTGGTGTCAAAACCATCAGGACCAAATCCGAATGGACCTGTTAGCAAATCATCATTCTAAGGCGGATTTTAAAAACTTCTGGATATGTACCTCGAAATTAAATGTGAGGCCTAGCACTCCAGTGAGCGTCAATGGTGCATCCACTCCTGCTAGTATTGCGAGTGTATTCAAGGATTATTTTTATGTGCAGTCGCCTTTAGGACCACCATGTAGAGGGTGTGATAGTGAGAACCGGAGTGCCCAGCGGATTAAAATAATAATTCTCGCCAAGGATGTTAGAGACGCGATTAAGAAAATGACAGGAGGTAAATCGCCTGGGCACGATGGGCTCAGCATCGAGCACCTGAAGCATGCTGGTGTCCACCTCCCTCGGGTACTCGCTTTGTTCTATAATGTTTGCATAAGTCACTCGTACTTGCCGGCCGAGCTGATGCGAACTCTGGTGGTGCCAGTCGTTAAGAATAAGACTGGAGATATGTCGGAAAAATCTAACTATAGACCCATATCGTTGGCTTCGATTGTGGCTTAGGTACTTGACAGTGTGCTTAATTCTCACTTAAACAAGCAATTGCGGTTGCACGATGCTCAGTTTGGGTTTCGTGCTGGAACCAAACCAGCTACTCAACCGAATCAGCTATTCTTAGCTTGAAGCACACTGTTAAGTACTACACGGACAGGCAGACTCCTGTGTATGCCTGCTTCCTGGACATGTCGAAGGCCTTCGAAATGGTCTCGTATGACATACTCTGGCACAAGCTGAACGATGCTGGGCTTCCTCCCGAGCTGGTATCACTGGTCAGGTATTGGTACCTCCACCACCAGAATCGAGTGAGGTGGGCAGGCGAGCTTTCGGATGCATACGGGCAGGAGTGCGGGGTGAGGCAGGGGGGGTTGAGCTCGCCCTCCCTCTTCTGCCTGTATGTGAACTCGCTAATTGAGCGACTCAGCAGTATGCCTGTGGGCTGTCACGTAGACGGGGTATGTGTGAACAACTTCAGCTATGCTGATGACATGGTGCTGCTGGCTCCTTCAATCAGTGCACTCTGAAAGCTTCTTGCTGTATGTGAGTCTTATGCTGCGTCACATGGACTGGCATACAATGTCAGGAAGTCAGAGTTCATGGTCTTCAAAGCCGGTGCTAAGTGTCCGCTTTTTGTTCCACCTGTTACCCTAAATGGAGTGCCTCTCAGAAAAGTGTCCAATTTTAAATACCTAGGACACTGGTTGACGGAAGACCTGAAGGATGACGATGACATGGAGAGGGAACGCAGAGCATTTTCAGTCAGGGCGAATATGCTGGACCGCAGATTCGCAAGATGTACAGATGCAGTGAAGGTAACTTTATTCAGAGCATACTGTACTTCATTTTACTCAGCGAGTCTGTGGGTCAACTATACCCAAAAGGCTTACAATGCTTTGCGGGTCCGATATAATAACGCGTTTAGGTTGCTGTTGCGACTACCGCGATTCTGCAGTGCCTCGGACATGTTCGCCCAGGCACGCACCGACACCTTCGATGCCATCTGGCGGAAAAAGTCAGCTTCACTACTCAGCAGAACCCGCGGGAGTGGCAACAGCATCCTAAATGCGATTGCTGGAAAATTTAACTGTCCGGTAATGCATCAATTGGTCCATAGGACAAAATCTATAGTTAATTATAAGTACTAACATCTAGTTATAAGCAAACTAACACCATGGATTATTATTATCTGAATAAATGAATTTTATTTTATTTTATTTTATTAACAAAAACAATTTAAACATGTTATAACTAGACTTAAGAGCTGTAAAATATTCCGTGTTCAAATTAAAATAACGCAAAAAAGTTTTGACTAAAAAAAATTTACGTAGCAGGTAGAAAAATAAAAGCCGCTAATTGCAGTGACGCCTACGTAAGAACAAGTTAGCAAGTCTGCGCTCAAGGGTCGTAAACAAAGAAATTTTCCACTAGACGCGTTAATTGGCCAATCTCACCCCCGCTGCCACTTATATAGCCTTTTAGCCTACTTGACTGAAATTTTCCAGTCTTTGTGTCTTTGTTTCTCGAGGACAAAATTCATTGAAAAAATCTACAAATATTTTATTTGTAAAAATTACTGTGACTGATTCGTCAATATTTCTTTAAAATATATAAATTTGTCTGTATACTTTTTAAAAGCAGCATTTTTTTCATAAAGTCGAATATATTAATATATATGTATATATATATATATATATATACATTATTACATTTATACTACTAGATGACGATCTGCGAAAGACTGCAGGTAGATGCTGGATGCGACAAGCTGAAGATAGGGCGCTGTGGCGCTCATTGGGGGAAGCCTATGTCCAGCAGTGGACTAGTGGACTGGACTAGGCAATACCGTACCGTACATCAACCTATGTAGTTGATGTACGGTACGGTATTGCATAAAAAAGTCTAATATCTATCGATCCATTATACGCTCCAAACTTACGCGTTTATAAATTTTATTAGTGTAAATCGTAATACGTGATAACGAGTGTCCCATATTGTGTGGATAATCTTGCAGGTACATACGTGCGGGGGCAAAACAGATCAGACTCAAAAACAAGGTGAAAAGTTTAGGAGTGATGTCTTTTCTTTAGGAGGTTGCGGGTTCGATTCCTGCCTCGGAACAATTGTGTGTACGATCTGCAGATAATTGTTCCGGGTGTTCTGGTCGTTTTCTATTATATGTATAATAAAAAAAAAACAGTCTATGTAATGTATTGTATTATGTATATCAGTTATCTAGTACCCATAACACAAGCTCTGCTTACCATGGGACTAGATAATGCTGTGTGAATTGTCTAGCATTATTAATTTATTCTATTGGGTCAATTCGTACCCCTTTTCACATTTTCTCATGTGTATGAAATCGCGCCTCAAATTCTTTATAGTATAAAGCTATTTTTTTATGTTCGTTGGGTATTTCATTATTAATAACGCTATCCATTGCCCGACTCTGTAAAGTAACCACCCCCTGAAACACTTAAACATTAATAAAATGTAAATAAACCCACGTCATTGTAAATATAAAAGCTGAATTTGAAAGTTACTTGGAGAACTATAAAAATAAAATATTTTAGGTACAAGGGAAAGGCTACATAAAAGCGGATGCGAACGAGATAGTGCGGTCTTGTCTATTTCGGGTTAGCATGTTATTCCATACGTTTAGCTTTCCTCTCTCAACCAATGATAATAAAAATATATGTTCTAAATTCTGCTGTATGATTTTTATTACTTGATATATGTTTTTTTTTATTCATGCGGCTTTCTTATTTTTCCCTTTAAAACAGTATGAGTGTTAAGAAATTAGAAGTCGATTTTTATTTTGTATTTGTAAAGTGCATAGAATTATTACTGTGACGGTAAAAACATGCCAAACGTCGATAACTCATAGCAGGGAAATATCTAGGTTGGTAAATTATTAAACGCCCATTTGTTTCTGTCGGTTAGGTCAACCCACAGGTCAACCAACCGATACCAGTGGCCATCATATGCACCACGAAAGCTCGCGTGACGACCCATTATTTCGTCGTTAGTTGTTTTCTCATTCACTCTAACATGCGCACCACAAAATACATAATATTCGTTGTTAATTAGTCTTACTCACGTAAATACAGCTTAAAACTTTTCGGCATAGGTGTTGTAAGGTTAGGTAATGGTTAATTGTTACTCAAGGACGTGTAAATTAAATAAAATTAAACTGTTTCTAAAAGAAACTGAGCCATGGCCGCTGAGGTCTTATTTAACGGATACTATACTAATTTATTGTTTGCAGTATGTCAGACATCTAGTACACATTACATTGGTTCTGCTTAGCTTGGGGCTAGATAGTTAAAGTTACCGGGACGACCTTATCGCCTTCCTAAGAGATAGGAGAGATATTGAGCGTAATCGTACCGAGTGGAAGGATGGGAGGCCTTTGGCCAGCAGAAGAATTACTTTCACTTACCAGAGCATACTGTATGTAGTCCATATTGTTCATTTTCTCAAAGTTCGTGACGAGATTGAACATCCTGTAGAATGGATGGGTGTTTTTGTGGTATATTTCTACGTCGTCGACGTTGGCATAGCCGGCGAATAGATCACTAGTTTTTTTAGGTAGCGGCGTCCCAGCGGGCAGTTCTGGGAAGCCTTCTGCAGTCGAAACTAGGAGTACCCTGAAACAAGAGATACAAAACATGATGTTTTTGTCTATTTTGTCTCATTCGACCATAATCTCATCTGATGGTAAGTGATGATGCGGCCGAAGCTACATCTTCGGCCGCACAATGGTATAACAGAGATATATAGTCTATAATCGATTCTTTAATCATCTGCATAAAAGATAATCCCGCAGTACTTAACCTAAAATTTACTTTCTTGAACACATTTCAAAGTACTTGTCGAATTGAGATCCTTTCTACAATACATTTTTGTTAACAATTATATCTATTATATTATTATAACCTGCCGAAAGTCATGAAAAATGCACAAAATGTTATTGAAACAAAATTATATATTATTTAGTATTGTGTGTATGTACAATAATATGTAATTTTTAGTATAAGTAGTTATAACATCGCCTTAGGGCTTAATAAAAAAATCTGTTATGATGTTATTATCTCAATAAATAAATAAAATCTTTATCTAGACAAAAATAACGAGCTCTGTCAGCCGTCTTCACCCATACTCTGCTTGTCTGACATACGGTACTTAAGGCACATATGAGAGTCAAATGCGCGATGCTGATCGTAGGGAATATGTCTGCCTGCGCGCCTTTACATTCGTGCCTGTGGTAGAAGGTGGCGCACGTCCAGCAGTCAATTTTACTCGAGTGTTAAATAAGATATGGTATGTATGTTACCTTAGTGCCAAATGCGCGATGCCGATCGTAGAGAATATGTCTGCCTTCGCGCCTTTACACTCGTACTTGTGGTAGACGGTGGCGCGCGTTCTGCATTCAACGTTGCAATACGCAGTTCGAGAACAGTCTGTGCATCTGGAATAAAACGTTTCATCACATAAATAAATTAACGTCGTTGTTAAGGTAGCGAACCGAAAAGTGCTATAGGGTCTCTAAGCTGTCTGTCACGGGTCATTGTTATCATAATTGTTAGATAAATTTTCGGTATAGGATTACTCAAAATTACTTAGTAGGTTAATAGAACTAGAAGTATTAATCTTTTTCAACTGTATTGAAAACTACATACTGCGCTGTCATAAGCGTTGCTACCTAACAACCCTGTCCGAAGACTATCAGCGTTGGTTGTGAACACAACAGATACTGAGATAAAGTCCGTTTTCTGACTTAAGCAAATGGTTTATTCGACCTCTTGCTTTGAACTTAATTTTTTTGCATCTGCGCTTGCTGTGAACCCGTTTAAAAGTATGTATAATGTAACACTTGTGTTTTCTTACATTTGAAATTTCCGCGCGAACACAGCTGACAGCGTTGACAGCCTCACTGACAGCGGCTTAGATAACGCTAATGACAGCGAGGCCTGATAGCGTCTCTTGAGAATTTTGCTTGACAGTTTTGAGCCAAGCCAGCGACCATCAGTCAAGCACAATGAATCTTCATTTTGTGATTGGCACTGGCGAGACAAAGCGCTGACTTAATATTTGTTTAAATTCTTAATTATAAAATAACGACTCCTTGCTTAGTCTTCCGGAACTTGTGAAACCCCAAATTGGGTAAGTGTTGTGTTTATAATATAAGTTATAAACTAAGACGGTGCAACGGCTCACAATCTTTAATTTTCATTATATTGTTATATTCTTTATAGTAGTCTTAAGGTATCATTTCACATTCACTTCATTATTGTAATACGTAGCCGCTTTCCACACTCACTTTTTCCATTGTACATCTTCAAAAGTTTTCATCATTTCTGCCTTGCTTAATATTGCGCCATCATTCTATGTACCTACTACCTACCTCTGTATTCTTCTCTGTACTTCTCTCAGCTTAATTTAGCCTCATTATCCACTTGTTTGACTGCCTCATCACTGATCACTATTATATGCTAGTAACCATTGCGTTCACCATGAGCATGGGATGTCGCAGTCAAACTAGAAAAGTGGACCATTCTTTATTCTTCTGGAAATGGGTTCCAGGGTTCACCTTACGGGCAGAATTTTCTGGAAGAAATCCGATTGGAGGCTTCGCGCACGTCACCAACCTCAGTACGATCGCAGCCGCGAGTGGGCGTCCATCCTGAACGAGTCGGCGTCCATCTTGTTTGTCAGCCCGGACCGACTCCCGCTCTTGCTAAGGCCAGTGGTTAACTTAACGGTACTCAACGCGATTCGGATACGACCCTTTTCTCACGACCTTGAGATAATATTATAATTCTATTCTAGTTTCTTAAATATATATATTGTACAAGTTCTTCTTGTTTTCTTAACATATCCTTAGACTAGGAATAAAAACGAGTAGGACTGTTTCAATACATAGATACTTTTTAAACGGGTTCACGAGCGCGGCGAAACAGCCGTCGTCGCTGAACCGGCATGCATGCCAACCTACGTTTTCTCGGACAACAGTACGTCAGTGCATATGTAACGACATGTGACGATGTGCGGTGACTTTTGATGACGTATAATGACATACTCACGGTATCAGGTTGATGTGCGCCGCGCAGCAGCCATCGCAAAGAGGCAACTCGCAGGGAAGTGGCACCCAAGCGTACGGCTCCTCAGAGAACAGTACGTCGCCGCGATGCGTCGTTTCGCGCGTCACTACGTAACGACCGGCTGTATCGCTGCGTCTATGATACAAAATACTCGTTATTATTAAAGGTTTTATTTTTATATGGGTGTTGGATAGGCCTGTCATAGCCAGCCCATTGCACTGCGCTATTATAGCAATAAAAAGGCATTAGCCAGCCATTCTATAAAATTGTGATGTAGGTAATCGTCCAGAATGTTTTGACGTCTTTCTGAATTTGCATTATCATTACCATAGAGATCTAGAGAGATGCCGATCCTATGCGCGAAGTACCGAAACCTAGTGTCGCAAGAAAAAGTCACGCACACACACTAAACAAAATAAAAACATTACTTTGCGTTGTGTGCTTGTCATGCACACAACGAATAGAGAGCAACTATTGGTTCGCACACTAGGTTGCAAGTGATGTCCGTACAGCACCACTACAGTCGCAATAATAGGCGTCTACGATAGGGATTGTTTGTCGATAAAAAGTAAAACGATAAGTACTTGATTATTGTTTTTACGCATAAAAATTAACAGGTAATACACTAATTAAGTAATCATGGATGTTTTGATAGTGAGGTTCATGATCACAGACTTATATTAACCCTCTTCCTTTTTCGATCGAGGGTTAAAAATTAATTGAGTAGCTCAGTGACATATATTAAAGTCCTGTTTTGTCGTAATAGTACTTATTATTATACACAAAATATACCTTTGTACACATTTAATCCAAATTTGGTTAAGTCGTCAATATAATAAATAATAGGTATCAAAAATTACAATCTTTATCGACAAATAACACACTCGGGGCACATCACTAACTCACGAACATGAGCAGTGGCCGTACCACGCGGTTGATCGTATTCTGTTACTTTCACTATGTTAATTATACATTGCGCTATTGGAACTCGTTCGAATAGCCATTAGTACAGAGCAAGCATTGTAAACAAATTACAACAATATCGCGACTGGCGTTTAGTCACATAGTAAAAAAGTTAAGAAATCAAGAAATCAATCAGCATCAAATTGTTTTTAGGGTTTTAGTATGAAAAACATATTATTTCAAGTACTTAGCGATGGTATGTGATCATTTGACCATTTGACTTAAAGTTCTTAGTCTCACTTCTATTTTTACAAATTACAATGGAACAACACGACATTTTGCTAGAATACAAAGATCCGTTGAAGCCAACGTTCGAACTTCTACTAAATGAAACTTTTACTGCCGTGAGCAATGTGTTCTGGTTTTGGGCATATTGCTGCGACACCGGCCACGCCCCCTTTTCATATCTCCTTGTTTCTGATATCTGTGATCATTACAGTACGCCGTACCTGATCGATGATGTAAATCGTCATTCGTGAAGACAACCTCAGTATTATACACTCGTTACAGGGGTCAAATTGGAGGCATACAAGCTATGCTGCCAACCGTTTTATTATAGTCTTTTGTTTTCGGTTCACTCGGTGGTTGTAGTATCATCTAGCTCCAACGGCACGATACCAGGATGAAACACTGAGTGCAGGCCTCAGGAATAATGTAAGAATGATAAAATCAGAAAAGTAATTTCTGAGAAAATCCATTACAAGTCAACTAACAAATGTTACCAACCATATTGGTATAGTTAAATAGATTTTTTTTAAAGTAGATGCGGTTTTTAACTTAATCACTGGGCCCTAATTCCACTAAATTAATCGCATCACCATAACAATCGTATCGTCTCAGAATGACATATTTAGCTTTGATGAAAGAAACCACAGTTAGAATGGGCACGTGGGAAAAGTGTCATAATTTGAAACCATTCTAGAAATATTAGTTAACCAATGTGGCGTGCTCGGCTAAGGTCCGTCTGTGATGCAGGAGGTTGCGGGTTCGATACCCGCCTTAGGATAAATGTTGGCACGATCTGCAAATATTTGTTCTGGGTATTTTATTTTTTGTACAATAAAAAATATCTATCAGGTAATGTACTGTATTATGTTTATCTAACAGTCATCTAGTACAGGATGATTGGTTGTGGAGATAACCCAGCAGTATTTATTTATTATATCAATATGTCCGTGCAAGTAGGACCCCACGCACTATTGGACGATTCTGCGACGATACCATTGTCATAGTAAAGCGATTGGTTATCTTAATTCGGCCCCTGCTGTCCGCTATGATCTTCAGGATTGAAGTTTGAATTTTATACTGAAAGAAGAAATAACAAGAAAGCCAATTTTATGCACTAATAATAAGCTGTTACTACAATCACATTCGTACGCGCACTATTTGAAACACATGCAAGTAAATTAAAATAAATATCAAAATTGTAAGCTTCAGTATCAAATCAGTATATTTTTAGTATATTTTTCACAAGGGACTAAACAACCCCATTATATACCTACAAGATTGTTATACAGGAGGATGACAAGATTGAGTTATAATGGGTGGGTTTGGCCCGAGTAAAACACTCTTTTCACTTTTTCTTTCACAATTGGAAAAAAAATAACTATCAAAACTTACTTTCATATTGCACACTTTCTTCATTTTTCTATACGAATTTGTCGTGCCTAAGTCTAAATATATTTCTCGAGATTTCAACCGCAACAGATAAAATCATATAAATTATTTATTTGCCCTTCTCTTCCATTTCCAAATTATTAACTTAATATTAGCTTGATGAAACTTTCAATATATAAGCCACGTTCATTCATTTCAATTCTAGGGATTTCGCACTATTACAAACTTGTATTGTGTCCTTGATACGCGCGAAGTACCTACATACGCATTTTACCATGGAGGAAGAATGACCCTTCTTATATGTTTCATATTTCATATTTATTAATTCCATAAAACAATATACATTGTGTGCGGAAACATAAAAATAAATTATATTAACTAAAAGAGAAGTATCACATTAAATTAAATGATTAAACGATTATCATCACATACACAAAATTTATACATACATATATTATATAATCCAGGTCATAGTTCGTCAATGGAGTAGATACACTTTTCCAGAAGATAACATTTTAGTTTGTAGTAGTTTTTATAATAGCAATCATCTAAAAGACGCTTTTCATCTATTTTAAAGTCTACGCGAATGAATTTGCTGGCCCGCTAGTTTAAAATACATATAAAAACCCCTCTTCAATTTATTTCGCATCAGATCTCATAAATGTGTCATACCATTCGTTTTTTTGCAGATTTTTATATATATTATAAATCTGAAACTAACTGTCTGTCTGTTACGCTTTCACACTTAAACGGCTGAACGGATCGAAATAAAATTTGACATGAAGATAGATGTTATCTTGGTAACGGACATAGACTACATTTTGTATTAATTATTGTCATGAAAATGGTAAAATAAGGGATTAACTATTTCAACATCATTATCATCATAGCCTTCCTAAACCATAACGTAGTACCACCTATGACCGATTGTCATGGTTGCAAATACTCTTTATAAATGTATACTATACTAGTGCGTTACCCATAAAGAAAGCTTGCGAGCGATGCTATCATGAAACGGACATTGGCAGAATTACGTCAATCCAGACGTAAAGCCATCTAGCAAGAAGTTGAAAAGCAAGGGGCGCCATTAAAGGAGTTGAAGTTGAATGTGGGTAAATTTACACACACACACAATTGATTTATCAGCACACATACGTCCACTGCTGAAAATGCCTCCCCAAATGAGGTTTTTCCATAGTCAATAAATACACTTAGCAAGCGTCAACATAGAGGATGAAGGTCGATGATACCTATCTGCATAGAGAAAGTGGAATAAAGAGTCGTATTTTCCCAAAAGAAATTACTTTATTTTGACGTGCCCCACGTTGATGAACCTACCGACTATACAATTAAGTAGTGTAATATGATTTAAGTGTCTAGAGATATTATATGATGGCAATTTGATAAAACTTTATTTCTTTAGGCTTAAAAAATTAGCACTTTGACAATTTAAATTGTATCCTATAAATTAATATTATTACAATAGATATGATACCCAAATGAATGGTTTGTATTAAATCAGGAACTGTGACCCGGATATAATGTGGGCAGGAGCCCTGCAAGTTAGAAAAATAAAAATATAATCACGAGCCACTTTAGAAAGAAACATTATTTAGAAAGCCAGGTCAATCTACTAAGCAGCCATTATTAAAGTAAAAATACATAGGAGGAAGCTACTGCCCTTCTTCTGCTCTGATAGGTTTGCTTAGTCAGCACCTACGACATCCCTACCATTTACTGGAGGTAAAGAGGTCGATTCTTACGCCACGGCCTATTATCTTATAGACTGATTTTCTAAGAGCTATGCTAGGGACCAGAAACTATTACCAAAGAAAATACCAATAAATAAAATAATTAACGTTGTTGCTAAAGAAGTAAAACAAGAAGCATGCAATGCGGTACATAGTAACTATTGAGCACAGCCGGGCATGGATAGACAACATTTCAGTGTACAACAAATCGAATTAACTACTTTGCTATAGACATTTTCGTGCACACACATAAATATTATCTACTTCGCTTAAGACGCTACAATTCTAAAATACACGCCATTTTTGCTATACATTGCAAAGGGCGTCAACATCAAAGAGTCAAGATTAGAGTAAAGCATGCATAGGCCGATTTACCTAAATAAAAATAAAATAACACTAAGACCTTGACCCAGCAGTAGGATAGGGCAGGTTATTAAAAAATAATAAAAAAAGGAGCTTTTTTAATAGTAACCAGGTAACTGATCTTTATCTACCCTGTTCGCACATTTGTATTGGCAAAAGCACGTTTTTTCTTTCAGCCGTCATCTCAACCCTCACTCCTTTCTTACTCATGTCATCTTCGTATAATCCATTCATCTCTGGTCTACCATTACATTATTTAATCTCATGTCCATCTAAAGGTTGCTTGGAAGAAATCGCTTGGATAGGCCACCAATTGTAATATGATGTCTATCACTAATTTTTAATTTTTGTTGTACATAAAAAAATGTAAATTACATAATTTTTAATGTACACCACAAAATTAACTTAAAAATACTCCTGTATCCATAAACTAATATGTACTATTTTATTTATTTTTGTTCTTACATTATACAGAAACAAGTCGCGGAACTAATATTTTATAGCTTATACAAACATTTGTCCCAAAGCGGAAATCGAACCTGTCACTCCGTGTCAGGAGCATCATTGTCCAATGCACCAGTGGTCTTCATAGTAAAAAAATCGCTGCTCATGCTTGACTGTTTGCTAACTTATATGTACTAAACAATGAGAATACACTACGAGAAGGTCTAAGCTACGCCATTGATTTCGTTATGGTCCCTCCCCATGTTGGTCGAGGCCCGCCGCGTCATGGCGAGTCTTCTTTCGTTTAAGTAGTTCACAAACTGTGAAATCAAATAAAACTTAGACCATTTTTACCACTTACTGAGTTAATAAGCATGGTCGGTTTAAAAGTCATATGCTTTACAGCGGCCAACATGATGACGGACCATTACATTTTATATTCATGCACAGGCGCGGTCTAAGGCAGGGGTCATGAAAAATGCGGTCGCTTGCTCCGCTTGCCATCTATATCTTGTCCGGTTTTATATGGTCTAGTGCATAGTATTAATTTAATTAAGATCATTTTTCCCGCCGCCGCGTTACACCACAAATTCGCATTATTTCTATCTCACTCCGTACGCCTATAACTATTAGAGGCTTTCGGTGGGATCTTCACCTCCATTCTAGTTCGTTCGCGTTCCTGAACCCTAACCCCCCCCCCCCCCCCCCCCCCCCCCCCCAAAGTCTCGGGCCGCGCCTGTTCGTTCAAGCATTGGTATACACACTATCCGCTTTACATAAACATAAAGATGTAAGTAAAATACCTGGTCAACAAATGCGGGCCGTAGAAACAGACTAGCAATATCATGCATTCCACCAAGCAGGGATCGCCAAAATATACGTAACAACAAACCTTAATTCCAAAACGCTAGAAGCTGCTGTAAAATCATCTCCCTCGCCTTTATAGCAGTCGGGTAATACATCCTCCGGTGTGATTTCTTCGATAGGGACCACCTCCATTTTGCGCTCTAGGATTTTTACGTGCCGGTCAAAGTCCGCTGGAATAGAGAGTATGCAAATTATTAATAACGCGATCACCACCAAGGCGCGCATCCTAAGACAAGACATTCTAATCTGGGAAATTAGTGAAGCTAATTTTTTTTTGATTGCCTAGGCAGCTATTACCAGAAGCTAGAAGGTAGGATTTTTGTTTCTGCCTGAGTCAACCACCATCTATGTCAGGGGGCCATGGAGAAAGTAATATAAGTAAATAATAGCCTGCAATACTTATGAAATAGAAAGCATACTTCAAGATTCAAGATTTCATCACATATCATGTCGTACAATACGAGTACGTTATATATTAAGTATAATACATTCACATCATTACATATGTCAATAAAACTTTTGAAACTATCATGGTTATCAACACTAAAGTCATCATGGCGCATGAAACTGTGCCGAAATATTGGATAACTCAAAAATCAAATCATGGTAAATATCCCGTTTTAAATGACTTTATTACATATGTCTACTAATATTATGATATCGCCAGGTGTGCTGTGCTGTGTTAAGCCCTTAGAATTTAATGCATATCGAGTCGAAGGCCAAATATGCTGCCATGAAGCTGGGCATTCTAGCTAAGGTTCGGCGGGACTTATTTATCTCTACAAAGCATAGCTGCCTTCTTTGGGACGGCTCGGCGAAATACCATTGATTCGATTGAACGGCGCGCTGTTAGGTTAGTAGTAATTATCGTATCTGAGGGCGATAATTCTACCTTTTTTCCCCGAAGTTCAGACGAGGTTCAAACATCCACTAATTTTTTATTTAAATGTTGTTGGTAAGAATGGCCTATTTAATCATTTTTCCATTCTAGATTCAAATCACTTGACACTTGTGTGGAAAAGACTCACAAATGTTTACTCACTTAAGCAATAATCCGATACATTCAGCTACGAATAAATAATTATTTATTCGTAGCATTCATGACCATCATTTCAGTAATTTGTAATATAAAATACCAAAGCTAAATAGCATTTTAGAAACTTCATTTAATGGATTGATTTAACTTACTTGATAGCATCATTTTTACACCAGAGATACATACTCAAACTATGCAGTAAAAATATTAAAAATAAAGTTTTATCTTATCAAAACATTTGAAAGCGTTTTTACGAACGCTACTAATGTTTTTTTTACAATACTTTAAATTGATGTATTGCTTTAATTGTGGTCACGGTGCCCAAAAACGTGAATAAGGGTACAAAATTTCCCACATTTACAAAAAATTTTGTAACTCTCAATCATTTCCAATCTTGTTATTTATGATTTTATGTCTGATTGGCCTTGCCTTCGCGCCCACGCACCTTTAAAGTTATCCACTCATTACAGGACACCTGTAGGTATATTATGATGAGGAATATCAAAACACCATACCTGTCTGTACCGGCGACAGTTTGATAGTGGCTGCGTGCTGAGAGGCGGCTGCCATGGCCTCTATTGCTTTATCTTTCTGGCTCATCTCGATGTAGCAGTCAGCTCGACGCAACATCAACTTGTGGCTCAAATCCTTGGGGTAACCTTCTGCCAGGGCCAGGGCGATATCAGCTAGTGCTTCCTGGAATCACAGAGAAGGGTATTATTACTATGAATACTATCATAGGTTTATGAATTCATGAGAATGGGTAGTGCTGGCTTAGAATCTGCAATCTGCTGATTTAGTAAGAGGCGCCTGAGGGATACCAACCAGTGGCAGGCAGCAGAAACTCATATAGAGCAGATTTTCCATGGACAGCAATCCTTAAACTCTTGTTTATTAATTAAATGAAGTAAATCAGATTAAAATATAAATATTTTTATAACACTAATAATTCTTCACATAATTCTTTCCATCCAAAGGTTGCCTGGAAGAGATCGCTTCTAAGCGATAAGGCCGCCTATTGTACTAGTATCATGTGATGTATTTTATAATAATCTGTAACTGGTGTACTTTATTTTACACCACACTTTTGTATTGTATTGTAATTCTCAGCAGATGTACTTATACTATCCAGTAGAGTATAACAATAATAGTACCAATAGCCTGGTTTTATTTCTTTCATTTTTCTTTGCAATAGTCTCTACACCTGGCGGATACCATCTTTGGGTGTATCATATTGTGCACCCGAGGATGATACCCGCTATGTGTAGCCATCGCCTTTAGATTAACTTCTCAATGGGCCTCTGTGCTGTTCCGGCTTCGGGTCCACGCAAGCCTTCCAAAGGACCGGGTCACTTTATGGCCCGAGATCATGGTAAATAGTACCAATAACACAAACTCTGCTCATGCTGTGTGGATAGTCCAGCATTATTAAAATAAATAAATAATGCTCAGCATCCTCTAACCCCAAGCTAAGCAGAGCTTCTGTTATGAGTACTAAATATACATAATACAATACATTACATAGATAGATATACTTTATTAACATAGAAAACAACCAGAACACCCAGAACATATTTCTGCAGATCGTACAAACTTTTCACCGTTTTCGTCACAAGGCGGGAATCGAACCCCCTTAAATATTGATTTTTTAAAGTATTTTTTGATATACAGAAATACATCATCTGTGATAATTTCATCTATCTACCTATACCTATACAGACGGATGGACAAGTCTTAGTAATAGGGTCCCGTTTTACTCTTTGGGTACGGAACCTTAAAAATGAGTTATATTGTCTTACAAAATATTTCCTTTAGAATTAAAAATGTTTATTTATAAAACTGAATGCAAGGGCCACCCAGAGTGGTGAAAACCTTGTCCAGCTACCAGTCTGTTTATGAGGGAGGAATTGAGTCTATAGTATCCATCCAGAATGTAGAATGTTTGTAAACAGAGCAACAGTTCAATCAGCTGATGTAGGGGTGAAAAACATTTTTTTATTTAAGTCACATCTTGAACTTTGATGGGGGCCTTACTGGACTGGTGATATTTGATGTAAATAATTAAGTGCCATAAACAAAGCATCCCCTACTTTTATCATAACCTATCCTTATAGGATGGAATAAAAGCAAAAGGATTATGAAATAAGACTAAAAATCATTAGACTTTTTATGCTCTCAAACGATTTTTAACCTGTGCCAACTCAATTAAATGTAAATAAGTGCCTGTTTAAAGTATTCTTGAAGCACTAAACATTATTGATGAAATTGGAAGAATTCATAACTTTTGGAACAGATTGTCGCTAAGCAAATATGCAGCGTGAAATTAAGCGTTAAATAATCCGGCTAAGTTAAAATAATACTCTCTGTAAGAAATATGTATGGTCATAGTGCTTATCCTTGATTTGAAATCGTAGTTAAAAAGTAACCAACTGTTTGCAACACGGGATGTCAAAACTGAGATTCGTTAGGGATGGCACTGTTACAAAGACAAAAAATCTCTAGTGATTTTAATCTTTGTTTTTGACCACATAATGTTGATTTGTAAATTGAAATAATTCGATTCTGCATAGAATTGACGTTAGGATTATAAAAAGTAATAAATCTAATAGAATGTATATGTGAAATCATTGGAATTCTATTAGGCCTGCATCATTTCATAGTGAGAACCCTAAAAATCAGCTGATTTCTTATGTTTACAAACATTCTACATTCTGGATGGACTATATACATTATTGCATATACTTATAAAACTTTTATTTACTAACCTGAAATCTCTTCAATCTCAACAAAGCAGCTGATCGGTTTGCTAGTGCCAGAGAGTACATTGGCCCATTTTGGTTAGCATATACCACACTCTTTGTATAACACTTATAACTGTCATTCATGAGGTTAGCACGGAACATCTCGTTTCCTCTCTGCCTCCATTCCAGAGATATATCATCAGATTTGCCTGCTGTATCACAGTTAGCCATTTTTTTGCCATATGTTGTGTGCATTTGCCTTATCCATTGAAGTAGAATGACCCTGGAATTGTGTAAGGTTATTAATGAGTTAAGTTTGACAATGATTTAGAGTGCAGACTCTGCGGGTATCGAATCCGTAACTTTAAGTCTCAGACCGACCTCCGCCACAGAGGAGTCACGTCTGTTTAGCTTTAGACTTTGAGAGAAATTTGCATACAGCAGTGGGCACTCACTTTACTCCTTCGTTTTTCAAGAAGTAGCTCATAGTGTCGATTTCATTGTCGTTGGTTCTGTCGATTTTCTTCTCCTCTGAAGCAATCAGGAGCAGTAGGATCTCCCACTGCTTAGCACCGTCCTCGGGCAGCATTACATTATTCATTGTACCGCTTTTTTCTAACACTCGCACGTGTAATTCAAAATAATGATAAGTTATCAGAAGTTCTCATTTATTTACATTTTACTATAAACAAACAAGCCAGGAAGCCAAGAAAATGACACACTTTTCAACACTTTACCCCATTTTCACAAGTACTTTAAGACCACACCAAACAATTTTTTTATAAATTTATGGACTAACTTAACCAAAAAATAAACCAAAATACCTAATTATGTGATGAGGGTTTGGTTATAGAGTTAATTAGGACAGTTTAGGATCATCGATAAAAAAATCTAGTTTCGAAGGAGACGTGATGCCACACAAAACGTGCTAGATTGACTGACTGACGGACTGTCATCAGACTGACTGACATACATAAGACAATTTAAGACATACTTGCGCACATGCCATCTCATTCACACAAGAGAGAAAACAACTTTGTGAAAAGAGATAATAATAGCCTATAATAGCTATTATTATTAATAAATTAATAATAGTAAATAAATTACTATTATTAACTGTTTGTAATCCAGTGTGCCGGTTTCATTACTATTTATTACTATTTCATAGAACTCTTTTACTCGTAGGTACTATGAGTTTAAGTGTTTTCGACTAAAAATTATGAAAGTTTATGGTTGCCTGCATTCGACAATAAAATTCCTGAAGTGCGCATTGAAATATTTAAAGTAGTAATCTTGGAAAAATATGTTTATATTTGTCACTTTTATATTAATTTACTATAAATAATTATACTGTATATGATTACCTGTAAATTATTATTTGCGTCTGCTCTGAATGGAAGGAAAATTTTATAATTGTTCGAAATTATTTCCGAATGTATAATGGATGACGAGAAGACTCTGCGTAGTTCGTAGCGTTCGTTTCCAAACAAAAGCCTCATCAAAAGCCTAATCTTGTCCCTTCACTAGAGGAGTAGCATGTCACACCCATGCTTGCTATTGCTACTCATCTAGGGTATAAATAAATAAATAAATAAAATAAAATAAAAAGTATTTATTTCAAGCATTTACACTCATATTAGTAAATAGACAAGATAATCTTAAAAACTAAAAGGTATAGGTATAGGTTCCTAACTATTCTACGATCGACTTTGTGTACCTAGTGGTGGTATTAGTTAGAATATTATCGATAAAATTAAGTAAATCATTTTTCAAAATTAAATGAAACTAAGTAAATTTTTGGATGAATTAGTTACTATTTATTTACAAAATTTTGGAGAATTTTAGGTACAGCTAGGTTTACAAATATTTAGATGCAGATATAAAACATGCTTGGATATACCAGTGTATGTTTGCTGACTGCTAATTGAAAGTTTCCGCTGATAGGATGCCTAAAAATTAAAAATTATGAAGCTAAGTAGGTTGACAACTTTATAAAGATAATGAATAGACATGATGTATAAAAAAATAATAAAAAAATAATACTAATCGACTAGTTTTCTTATACTCATCAAAGGGACTATGAAGTACATAATTGTACGAAAAATAAACATCTCTTTATCTTTAATTATCTTGTGAAATTACAGAAATTCTTTATTTTAGTATGATTTCGATTTTAAGCTTAATCTATCGTATAATTTACTTTTAATTCCACCACGTGGCCTAAACCATGTGCATGCAGACAGCCAGTATAATAAGTGTTGTATGTCAACCAAATAAGCAATTGCATTAGGTATAAGCACCATTGTAGTTTGCCTTGAGAAAGAAAATGACATGGTCCTCTTTGCGGACGACACGACTGTAATTGTAAGCGATAAGAATAAGGAAAATGTGTGTGTAAAACTAGATAATCTAATAAGCAATTTCAGAGAATGGTTTAGTGCTATTAATCTCCTACTGAATGTAGATAAGACAAATATAGTAAAATTATTTCTAGGCAGTGACAAATCTGATGACATTGTTAAAAATATTATTGATAAGCTCTTTTTGAATACCCTTGACATTATAAAATTTTTAGGTATAAATATTGACTCAAAATTAACGTGGTCTAAACATATTAATTAAATATTAAAGCTTCAGCTATTATGGGGAAATGCCTCCCAATCAAAAAGAGTTTTCATCTTGAAAAAACGGGCAATACGCGCGATTCTGCAAATGAAAAACACAGAATCGTGTAAGGAAAAATTTAGAAAATTAGGAATTATGACAATTACTAGCGAATATATTTATCAAAATGTAATGTATGTAAAACTAAACATTGATAAATTCAATTCAAATGGAGACACATGGCTATAACACCAGAACTAGAAATGCCATTACTTTACCTACTCATAGACTTGCAAAAGTGGGTAAAAGCTTTTTATGTCGCCTACACATAATTTAAACTATATAACAAACTAGATCATGACATTCGGAATTCAGATAATATAAATAATTATAGTATTGCAATTAAAAAAATGTAAATTGAGAAATCATATTATACTCTTGACGTTGCTATTGCTGATGATCTCACTGTTATACCTACCTAATCATTGTATGTACTGACTTGGGTTTTATACATACATAGGTACATACACTATTCTAAGCTTATTTTTGATTCTCATATTTCAATAGTAAAAGAGGCTTCCAAGTCACTCGGATTTATATAATGTGCTCTGCAAATTTTTTTAAAATATGTAAGATCCTGTATAGATATACTCCAGATGACATCTAACTAAACTATTCTGTCATATTTTGACGAACGATGTGGCGCGGTAGGCGAAGGTCCGCCTGCGACGCAGGAGGTTGCGGGTTCGATTCCCGCCTCGGAACAATTGTGTGTACGATCTGCAGATATTTGTTCCGAGTGTTCTGGTCATTTTCTATTTATAATAAAAAATATCTATCTATGTAATGTATTGTATTATGTTTCTCAGTTATCTAGTACCCATAACATAAGCTTTGCTTACCATAGGGCTAGATAAAGCTGTGTGAATTGTCCAGCATTATTTATTTATTATTCAAGTGTGCTATGTTGAGATTTATAATTTATAGCTTAGTTTGATATCTATCTTAAATACTTTAATGTGACTATCAGTGGATACCTGTAAATAGCCTGAAAATTTCTATTGTATATCAATATTTGTAAAGTGTGCTGATGATTTCCCTAAAATAAATAAATAAATGTCTACAGAATGACTACGAAACCCTAATTAAGCACTTTCGGGTGGTCCTATGTATATTGGTCCGGTTCGGTGTCATTGGATTTCACGTAATTTGACGACCCAATGTTTACGTAAGCAGAGAATTGACCTAAATTTATTACTTGTTTGATTCTTATAAAATGCGCTAATACTTATAGTTACTATTAGAGGCGAGGGTCGGGTCACCTTTTTTGCATGGTAAGAAATGTATAATAAAAATATAGTCCATATGTACCAACCCAACATACGCTGCCACTGGGTAAGTTTTATTATTTTTCAATATACCAATATACCATTTCAATATACCATTTTCATCATTCAATATACCATTTGAAAAATAAGACAGGAGTGAATAGGTGTCCCAAGAGAATACAATAACTACTAGGTGTCTTGTAGACGTTAGTGATACACTGACCACAATATCACTTTCCATCAGGCGATATTGTCTTCAAACAAAGGAGAATTTACACAAACGACATTAAAAAAACATTCACTTTACTTTTAATGTTGTGGTTGACGTGACGCACGTTTTAGGCGGCCAATAAAATCGAATTTGTGAGCATAGGTCGCAGTTGCAACTGTGGCAAGACAAGCATATTTTCTTTCTTGAGTTATTTAGTAACCTCGTAACGCAAAAACTTCTGAAATTTTGCTTAGTTATAGATTATATCAAATTGGCTTCTTTTATATGTATGTATATTGTCAAGGTACCTACACTATTAATAATTAATACATAATACAGAAAGCCCTGCACTGTCCATATTTAGAAGAACGAACGCCAAGACATAGTTGATGTTGTGAGGTGGGGGGGGGGGGGGGGGGGGGGGGGTCTAGCTAGATGATTGATTACAATTTGCAGTAAAATAATATTTTCTCTAAACGAGCGTTGCGCAATTGAGAACTCGAATCAAATCAATTTAATCTAGAAAGTGAAAGAATATCGATTCCGCCTGTAAAATTGGTTTCAATATTAACTGGAAACTTTACTTTGCTTCAATGGACAAGTGAGGTAGGGTACTTTTTAACCGACTTCAAAAAAGAAAGATGTTAATTAATTAACTTAAACACAAACGTACATACGTTTGTTTTTACTGACCCTACCCAACGACAGTTGAAATTATCACAGCATATTATGTACATATTTCTTTTACCGCTATAATAACATAATTAACATTTTAATGAATTAAATTAAAATGAATTTTAAAATTAAAGGGGGCTCCCATGCAACAAAAGTCAATATTTTGGCTATTGTTGCTCTACTTTTGTCGTATATCTTGAACTGTAATAGGTAGGCACTTGAAATATTTCACAGAATGTAAATTGCTATTGCCGCTAAAACAACAAATAAATATATTAATAAAATAAATTTAAGAATGTAGGGGTCCAATGTCCGTATCAATATGAGTACCGATAACGGGCACGGCCAGTTCTTGGATGGATGACAGCGCCATGATGGCTTTTTGCTGTTAAAATTATTTATATCGGCTATTTAGGGTTTCTTTTGCGGAATAGTTATGTTCGATGGTACGGAACCATCCTGTGCAAGTGTACTCTCACTTGGCTGGCTTTAAGGGCATTTGAAAGCCAATGGGTGGTTTTCGGAGATGAATGGACGCTGATTAAATGAGGCATACCTACCATGCAACTTCATACAAAGTGCGTAACCCCGCTTTAGCGCGTTGAGATCTTTTGCACAGAGCAAAAGTGCAATGATCGCGCGTATAATAAAATACAATTTTGGTATTTTTTACCGAACTCAAAAAAAGGAGGAGTATCTTTGGTCAGCTTAGGTATGTATATTTTTTATGTAGGTTCATATACTTATTTCTCCGTCAATTGTGGACCGATTTTGGAAATTATTTCGCGTTGTTGATAGGAGATAGACAAAGATCTCGAAGTGGTCCTATAAAATTTCGTTTCCCTTTCGTTATCGGATTAATATTTAATCATAAGTCGGTTTTGAAAGTATAATCACAGTTAATAAAATTATATTTTAGCTATGTCAGGCCATTTTGCCAAGTTGTATATTTTTCTGGCATTTTAAGTATGTACCTACTGTACCTAGGTTAAAAGTTATCAATACCTGCCGAGGATTCTCTCATGTAGGTAGGGAACAAAGCAATGCCGAATTTAAACGGGTTATCTTGTTAACCGTCTTCAGAAAAGGAGGAAGTTCTACGTTCGACTGCTTAAGTTTCTTTTTTGTGTGTGTGTTTTTTTTACACGTTGCTAGTGTACCTACATGCCTTGTGATTGATTAGGTTCATAAGTATCTCATAGGTTCGTACCATATACCGTAACTACTGCAGTTATTGAACCAGTTAAATAGTAAGTACTTCTTCAGAAATTGAATTAACTTCAATCCAAATCATCAAGCCATAATCAAATCCCATGACAATAGCACTCAATACACTACCTGCTGGCTATGCTAAACAGGCACACTGACCTGGTAGCCGAGAATGTGTTGCTTATTATCACACAACACACGCCCCTAACTGGCCTACCCAAGACCTGTGACCAGAAATAACATTCGACCAAAAATGTTAATGTGAAAATGGGGCCAAGTTCGGTTCGTTCATGGTTTCACCGGAAGTAGGAACACGTACTCGGATAGGACTTAGTCAAACCTTTAATGTTTCTAGTTATCACACTCTATCATCTGTAGTATAGATATATGTATGTATATACATAATTTAAATACTCGACATAGGAATAAACTCGCTGTGCCCTCAACTAGGCTAAACAAGATAAATGTATCTTTTAAAGGGCAATGTATGTTATACGATTCTACAATAAAACTCCATGCGAGTTGCAAAAATTATCAATAAATACATTCAAACAAATTGTCAAACATATCCTTTGTAAAAAGGTTTATATTAATCTATTTACAAAATATCATATTATCTAGACGATTAAAAAGCTTGGGATGAGTTTTGCTCCAACTAAAAACTTACAACCTAACAAGGCAAAACCTAGGAACCTGTATCAA
This sequence comes from Eupithecia abbreviata, assembly GCA_943735965.1. Classification (NCBI taxonomy): domain Eukaryota; kingdom Metazoa; phylum Arthropoda; class Insecta; order Lepidoptera; family Geometridae; genus Eupithecia; species Eupithecia abbreviata. The sequence continues at coordinate 12,404,387 of OX030973.1, forward strand.
GCAAGTTCAATTCCAGTAAAGTAGGTACTCGTAAATAATATTTAATTGCATGAAATACATGTGTATAACGGTGTTTTAGGTAGGGTAGCTTCTTTAGCCTATTTTTCCCCTTAAAAGTCTAGGTACCTAAGCATGAACACAAATTAGCTTTCACCTGTGGCTTTACCCGAATTTCCAGTTTAACTGATGTTATTTTATGTGTACCTACTACATAGGTACCTAGATCTCATACTTTGGGCCTGATTACTTGTCGCGTGCAGCGGTAATAACAATCCATGTAAACATCTAAACATAGGTCAACATCTCAACGAAATCAAACACACACGCATCAATAGTTTGATAATGTGATGTGAAGTGTGATAGGTATACCATGCTTCTTTGCATAATACACTGCTATTTATCTGCGTCCGTCCTCGTTTCCGAACTTGGCTGAGACTACCGCGTGTCCAGCGCGAAAGCTTTTCTACCTGCGCATGCGCCGCCCGCCGGCCGACGCACCTGCTACCATTGTCGAACGTCGTCATTCCCTCAGTGTATCCCTATCCGCCGCGCAATGCGCATGTCACCATGCACCGCGAGTGATTTTTTGAATATTGTGAACATGGATGTTATATTTTATTACGTTGTGGCCATCCTCCTTCTGCAAGGTAAATTATTTAATAAGTAGGTGAAAGAGTTGATCTAGATACTGGAGATAATGAACAAGCGCGTAAGATTTCTTTTTTGTGTAACTTCTTTCTCTATATTTGTCGTGATTTTTAATATTTTCTGCATTTTATGGTGTTAATATTTATTCCAGCCTTCTATTTATGGGTGTATTACCAAATAATTTATGTACTTACCGATTTCATCCTTGAGTTCTTATTTATTGCGTTAAATCAAATTTTTCAAATAACGAGGCAGGAACCACGTTTTTACCTTTTTACCCCCAAGAGATCTTTTTAACCTTTCCGAAGTAGATTTAGGAAATCGGATGATCTTCATCTCCGGTTCACTGAGAGCCGCTTTCTCCGTCCCCCGACCATGAAATTTTAAATTTACGATCATAGAACACGTATTTTGGAATCTCCGAAGTCTATATTATAGTTGTATATTTGTGTATTCGCTAGGTATGCAAACTACCGTTAGGTATAAAATTCTATTTCAAGTAAATTATCAGTTTCTCGATGTCTCGCTTGTTTGTAGGGCGCCCGCTATACCGTGTTCGCATAGAATTAGCACTTAACAGCGAGTTGAATCATGTCACTCGAACTGAGCCACGACTCACGAGGAACTTATGTAGTTACAGAGTCACTAGCAACAGTTGACTTTGAATCTCATCAAAATATTTTGTACCGTACGAGATTAAAAGATGCAGTTCACATTTATTTTTATTTATTTATTTATTTATTGAGATAATAACATCATAACAGGTTTTTTTATAAGGCCCTAAGGCGATGTTATAACTACTTATACTAAAAATTACATATTTTTGTACATACACACAATACTAAATAATTTATAATTCTGTTTCAATAACATTTTGTGCCTTTTTCATAGCTTTCGGCAAGTTTTCGTAAAATATGTCTACGCTGTTTTTGGACAGAACATTGAGTAAATATAATAGCGAGTGACATAGGGGCAAACTTAAGTAGGTTGGTCCTACAAGTGGGCACCTCCAGCATGGTGGGGCGGCGGCGCGCGCCCAAGTAGTCGTTGGGCACGCGCAGCCGCAGCGCCGCCAGCACCGCCGGGTGGTGCAGCTCCCCGCGCAGCACGCGCACCATGTACTTCACCAGCGCCACGTCTCTCCGCACCGACACTGCAGGCTGTCGGTGCGGAGAGACGTGGCGCTGGTGAAGTACATGGTGCGCGTGCCCTACCATACCTAACACGAACAGGCTCGGGTACATCAGCGGGTAATATGGATTCACTCCGTATGTTGTATGTTGTCCGTTGTTTTAGGTACAGAAAGCGAGTGAATTTATTTTGTACTAGCTGCGCCCCGCGGCTTCACCCGCGTTAAATTTCTGTGCAACTTTACCATATTTTCTTACCGTTTAAACCTTCCCTGGACTACGACAAACATTTTAAAACCAAAATCAGCTCAATCGGCCCAGCCGTTCTCGAGTTTTAATCAGACTAACGAACAACAATTCATTTTTATTTATATAGATTTTTTCTACCAAAAGTTTGTACTTACGAGTAGCTTCGTTAGGGTTCCAAATTATAGCATTTGTTTCTAAATGACTTCTCACAAGTGCATTATACAAAACTTTGATTACATTTATGTTATTAAAATTAACACTCTGTCTCAAAATAAAACCTAGGTTTCTGAAAGATTTGGCGCAAATATTTACAATATGGCGCCGGAACCTTAAGTCAGGGACCATTTCGAGGCCTAGGTCGCGGACAGACGTCGATCGCGGCAGAACTTCCGCCTCCATCTCACACTGGTAGTGCAAAGGGGCGTGCACCCGGCTGTAGCTCATCATGGAGCACTTTGCTATGTTAAACAGTAGCTTGTTGGATCTGCTTTATTGGACCACCCTATCTATATCGGACTGGAGCCGCTCACAATCGGATGCGTCCGCTACTGTTAAAAACACTTTCAGGTCGTCTGCAAAGAGTAAACAGCCTGCCTCCTTAACAACCCCCGCTAGATCGTTGATCATAATAAGGAATTCAAGAGGACCAAGATTGCTCCCCTGACTTACACCCGAAAACGTGTAATACGGGGTCGATTGGTACCCCGCGTACTCCACATACTGCCGCCGTTCGCTGAGGTAGCTCGCGAGTAATTTGAGCAGATGCGGCGTGAAACCTATTGCGGAAAACTTCGACGGCAAGACATCGTTATCGACGGCGTCGAAGGCTTTCTGAAAGTCGAAGTATGCGCAGTCTACCTGCCGACCTGCGTCCAGAGCTGGCGCCAGGTGCGATACGAACGACAGCAAGTTGCTGGCCGTGCTGCGTCCAGGCCGGAAGCCGTGCTGGGCGTCGCTCAGGCGTCCGCTTACTAGCGTATAAATACACGTATGTAGACACACACAAGGTTTATAAAAAATCTAAAAAGCTTTCTCTGTTTGAAGCTAACGAAAATTTTTAAAATATGGTCTAGCTCTATCTATCTCATAGTAAGCAGAGGTTATAAAGGTACCTTTTGCGTGCCATGTGGCTCACGGAAATTATGGCATTATGACATGACAGCCCCTCATCACCGAGCCTATGATATCAGCGTTTACGTACGAATCATTCGATTAAATTGGCCGGTGGATCCGTGCCGCGATTGATTCCTCATCCGCTCTCGTAATTCTAGTAATCTACGTCGCATGCGCTGGCTTCACGCTAGGCTTACGGCCGACCGGCGGTGTAGCGGATTCGGTCGGACTCGGTTTTTTACCTGACAGGGTTAAGCGTAAACTTATTTTATCGACAAAACGACAACAAAATGTTTACTCAACGTTGCGTCTTTTGTAGGGGTCTAATGGTTGGTTAAAAATGGCCTGAAAAGTTCTAGATTTAATCTTTAAATCGAAAATAATATTAAGTCATCCCGTGCCACGACAGCGTATAATTTTTTTTAAATTATTTCAATTACTATTTTAACGGGTATTTATCGCGTTTATTTACCTATTTTTCACACTATCGTGGTCACGGAATGACAGGAGTACTGGAGTTATCGCCTCTGCGAAGCAGGGGTTAGTTTATTTGTAACTACCCTCATTTGGTTTTCGATACTAGGCGTGTCCACCTGCACACTCGGACGATTTTGTCCGTCACTCCTTTCCCATAAGGCACAAACGCCGTCGTCTGTCTTGTCACTTCAACATGTTTTTCTTTGCGCTTCCGATCAGGTTGCCATCTGATAGCAGTCTTATAGCCATTCCGTTTTAGTACCTCCTGAACATGCTCTAATTCATTGTGACGGATGATGGTGCGACGCTGCGTTGAGAACTTGAGATATCTGTCTGTGTGTCGGTTTTCTGTACACAGTAATACCCGTGAAATAGTACTTGTAATTATTTGTTCTGATCGCATGAATTTAAAAATATCATTTAAAATGTCATAATCAATATTCATTTATGAAAAATATTTAAGTAAACACGATAAATACCCACCCGTTAAATAATATAATGTACTCAGATCGCGAACGAACTTTAATAATACTATATATTGCTTATGTGACTTTTTCTTCAACCTGATGATATATTTTTTATAAAATGTCACGGTAACCATCGAAGGTGCGTGCTTTGGTGTTTACGGCCAACTACAACTTGATTGATGATTGATGTCTAGGGTAGAATAGAGAAAAATTTCATCACTTTGTCATCGAATGAGTAAATTATTTCAAATAATTTCCTTCAACTTCAATATTGTACGTAACGTATGACAATGCGATGTCATAATTTGTGTATCTACGTGTTTTGTTTTTATTTACCCTAGAGAAAAAATCCCTTTGTTTGGCCCACTGGGTTTCTTCAATACAAAAGTGAACAGATGTCTTCTAGACTTACTGAAATGTAAACACGACATTTAAGACTGATAAGAAGAATGTTTGTAAATTCTATCTAGAGGTATATAAAATTCTTCAGGTATCTACCTAAACTTGATGCAAATTAGTAATTAACCTAAATAAAGGTTCACCAGGACAACAGTTGCCTGGCGACTGTTATCCTTTATATGCCCTTTATTAGAGGGGCTTATGTTCCGGAAGTGCAAGCCACCCTTACTTCCGGTATTGTTACTGCACCTGACCAAAGAAGGCAACATTTTTATAAGTTTAAATTTAGCTTTCGTTCTGACTTTTTTATTTAATTCGTTCATAAAGTGAGGATTGGTTAGACCCATAGAGCTAGATAGTTATTCGTCTTCGATAGTTAGACGTAACGTTAGTCTGTGTTTTCCACAGATATGTATTTTGCGTCTCCATCATAGGGGTCATATTAATGTTTGACCAATTTAAAAAAAGGTCTTAAAAACTCACATATTCTAAGCCATTATCGTTCATGTTTATTTATGCTAATGAACCTGAAATAGAATCTTTCAAGAAAGGCCCTTATCAAATATTGCTCAAACAGAACAATGCTGGCCGTTGATTGGTCGGGATGCCGTCACACAGGAATGCGTTTTTAAGCGATATCGTCGGACTACATATAAGTCTGGAATGTGGATATACTATACAATGCGATAAGCCCCACAGTTTTTCACGGTTTGATGTGTGGGTCCGGTCGAATCAATGCCCCAGCTGGTGAACCACAGGTATTTCAGATCCAGTCAACAATAAAAGAATCGGACATTGACATAGTTCTATATAGCAACGTGGAATTTTTGCGTTGACTATTTAAAGCAGATTGAATTGGATAAATCTTAGTTAATTGTATGAAATATACGTGAAACATGTAGATTAGGTATCCAAGTTGTAGGTCAAGTTATACAAAGAAAAATAGATAAAGCATTCATTGATTGTGATATTATGCCATCAATCTTTTATTACAAAAATCAATTTGTTTTCTCTTATATAATTAAATCGCACCGTAACGAATTCAAAATTTCACTCTTAGCATTTAAAGGTATTGTCAACACAATACTTTTAAATGCCAGTCAACTGAATAGTAAAGAGATATTTATTTAATACACCGATTAGAGAAAGAATAATTAACAGTCAGTTATTTTTATTGACCAATCCTTGACAAGTAAAAAACGGCTTTCCTCTGTTTTTCCATCAACTTCAGTAGTACCCCTAAGGTTTAGAATGAAAATCGCCTGCATCTCCTGACCATTTAAGATTGGGTTTCTTATAGGCAACAATTAAAGAGGAACTTGAGTTATACCTCCAAATATCTTTACCACTTCGTAAGACTGCAACCAAACGTATTCTACAGAAGATAGGTAGATCTTCAACATGATACTCTCCTCAGCTGGTACATAAAAAGTATCTGGTTTTAAATAGAAAAGTGCTAAAATACAAAATATTTCACGAAAACGGCTTAAAACGAATCGGTGACGAGACGGTGACTATACTACTAGAACCAAATTTAGTGCAAAAGATTTCAACGCGGTCGATCTCATGACCAAAACACACTCCGACAGAAATGCCAATGGAACCTTCGACCAAAGTAAAATAAATTTGGTCGACAAATAAAACCACAAACCGTTCCCATTTCTGAAACTGCAGGTTACTCGGAATGTTGGAAGAAAGTGACAAAGTTCAAAGAAAAGCCGGCAAGGATATTAATAACGCTGATCTTGACCCGGCCTCACCTTGCGTGTAAGATACTTTCACTTTGAGGTTGTGGCTCGGCGTGCTTATCCGTCGCGGGCATTAGCGTGAATGCGACGAGATCTCGACGTGAGCCGGGCGTGGTTGCTTGCACCGATCTTCATTTTGGTGTTTGGACAGAGGGAACTTCTACTGAAAATATGGTGGATATCATCCCACTGAATATGAGAATATTGTTTTTTTTGTCAGGAGTCCCAAAAAATCTACTGAATGGGCTAAAACAATAAAAGAGGAAAGGTTCTTCGCTTTTGTTCATCATCCTCCTAATCATCAGCATATACAACGCCATTGCTGTAGACAGGTCTTCCCAAAAGAGCGCAAGCAGTCATATATTACTGTAGAGAAACCATATAAGTGTAAAGAATTCTTTTTTGTTAACTGGATACCTCCTAGGTACATGAAGAAGCAATGACCTTCGATAATTTTATTTTGTGTGTCTATATAAAACTGTAAGGTGTGAGTGACCCAGTTACCGTGAAGCAACTTCCCTTAGAAAACGGACGATCGAAGGCAAGGTCTATGAAGCAATGAAAATACTCGATTGTTTACAAGATAAGGTTATTATGACAGTAACAATTACTACTTTTTAACCTAGCCCTTGGATATTGTAGAAGGGCGAGATAGGTAGACGACACCACAAATGTTGCAGGGCTAACCTGGATTAAACTAGCGCAGTCAAGATTAAGAGGCCAGTACTCAGCTGGCGGTGCAATCAGGCAGCATACAGTGATGAGATATCCATTTCCACCATTGTTTAGTAAACTTGGACGTCGACATCAGTAATGTTACTTAGTCGCAAATGTCGTCGACCTTTTTTGTGGTATCTTGAATGGGCAGGCGCAAGCCGTGTGAAGTAAAAGTGTTTTTTATAAAACACATACCTAGGTGAAAGTGCTTTGCCTTACCACTTTATAATAAAAGTTATAAGCTATACTGTCATAATGCTATTTTTATGAATAGTATGTATTATGAACGAGTTTGTGGGAAAAAACTGTGGGAAGGTGTAGTTTTGTAAGAATAAGATAAAACAATAATGTTGACTTTATGATAGAGTTAGATGATTTGCCGAAGGAACTTTCTAGAATAAAAAAAACAGGGCTCACGTGGACAGAATGGTAGGTAGGTAGGGTTGGTAGGTTGCTGTTTAGAAGAGATTTCTACATAATTAATATGCGACCTATTTTCCGCGGCTCAGATGAGTGCTACGTTGGTTCCTATATTGACCTAGTTCCAACAGGTCTCGGTGAAAAATTGAAAACAATTGAATCTGTTGGTTTTTGCTGTCATGGGATGCTAGATGCTTATGTTACTTATTGTTTCCTGTCTTGACAACCGTAAGCTTAGGTTAAAAAGTTATACTGGTTAGCTTAGGTTAAAAAGTTATGATTAGAGGAATAACTGCGATATTATTCAGGACCGGATTACTCCAATTTAAAACGGAATTTATTTTTTTAATTAAAACGGTTATTTTGGTACAGTTAACACATCTTCGCTACTCTCCGCTATATTGTAAGCTGGTCTTTAACGCTTTTGTGTCCTGATCCTAAAAGAGCCACCCTAGTGGAGTTTACATACCAATGGGCACTTTTCAAGGTCGGTGGGCCGCCGACTAGTTTGAAAAACACTGTCGGCTGCCTAAATTATTCATACACTAAAATGTTGCACCAACCCACTATCGTCGTCGAGCTGTTTCTTTTAATATAAAGTTTCGTTGTGTTTCGTTTTGGAAAAAATAAAGGAATATGTTCATATTAACGCATTTTAATATCGGACAATTTTAATACGACGACGTTTATAAACTGACGATATTTTTAATTATCGAGAGATTATGATGATAGAGAGAGTCTCATCATTCCGATCATCGGACAACTGGTACTAGGCCGTGTTGGTAGGTAAGGAGGAAGAGAGGTATAGAATCCATAATAGCGCCGCGCTGGTTCCAGCCGATCAAGCTATCTCTTCACTTACCTATAGCGATCGACATATCAGCAAAGCAAACAAAACCACTAATTATTGAATGTAGTTCCAAGTGCAAGCGTATCACAGGTACCTTGGATGGCTATGCAAAGGTAGAGCCGTCCCACTGACTGACCACTCGAAGTTCCTGCCGAATGCCATAATTTACATCCATGAGTTGGCAGGCAAGCGGCCTGGTTCCATCGGGCTAACTGCGCATTGGGCCCGTTACGGAGCAAGAATGCCAGCCCGCTAAGCTACACCACAGGTTAGCGGTTTAAAGAGCAGCGCCTAGAACCGCTATATAAATGGCAGTTTAAATCCAATCGCATAACTAAAACCAAAAAATATATATAAGCTTTAATATCTGTCGCTGCTGGGAAGGTCTGCCAAATTTGAAGAAAGAAGCTAGTTAGATAACTAAATATAAAAACCTTCGACGATACTTTTAGACTCATATACTGAAAAAGAACTGATTAACTCCATAAGAATGATCTGATTTTCCCAAATAAATATAAGAACATTCAAAAACAGCATTCCAACATAGAGATGGAATTAATCCTTTTAAAATAAAACACGAGAGGCACTGTTTTATTTTAAAAGGATTACCCACTTTTTGGCTAAGGCCTCCCTGATCCCTGCACCTAACGGACTTATTCCTATCAAAATTATCCGTAATTAAAAAACGACGTACGAATAATAAAAAATGCATATAAAATAAACAATCTAAATCTAAACAATGCATCTTAACAAACAGACAAACTAAGGAAACCTAGGCATGAACTAGACGTAGGTACCTAGTTCCATACAATTTCTATCCGGGTACCTAATCTCTCCAACAATACAACAAGCTGACCTCAATCTGCTATTTCTTTCCCCTCTGACTTCAAGCCTCCGAGACTTGTCATCTCTATGACGTTCGTATAAGGTTGAGAATGTATCAGCTTACGTCACCGCTTTCACGTTTCTCGAGTTGGTCGTTGCATCAGCGATAGCATCACATGTGTTTTCTTGTTGACTAATCTTGGGAAGTTCACTCATCGGAGTTCCTGCGTTACTACGTAAGGTGTAGGTACCTACCTATTGTCCAGGTATAGGACAATAGGTAGGTACCTACACCTTCCACTAACGCACCAGATACCATAAGATTATATTGTGCTTACTATAATAATATAATATGTCCTAGTTGTGCAGAGCTACTCAATCCATTTGGTTTTGTAGATTCCTTGTTTTCTCTGACGTCACTCGAGAAAAGAAATTCGCTTTTTGATTGAATGATGGTATCAAAATCTCATTCAGAAACAAAAAAAAAAATGTATGTATATCTTTAAATCGCTAAAATATAGAAGAGTAGGCGCTATTCGTTTCTTGTTCGTCACTTAATGATCTTGTTGTATTAAATCATCATTAAAATTAATGACACCATTAACAGGTGGATCGTTGGCCCATCTCTAATAAAAATAATATGGTAGCGTTCAGTGACCCGACCTACTATAATAGCTAATTATAATTCCAAACAGGTTTGAAATTTATAATAAATGATCGGTCTCGAGACTTTCTACCCCCGCGCCTCCAGTGCTTCTCAGTAGGTCACGTAGTGACAGGTTGTTCGCACTGGCGGGATGAGTCATACAACCTGCTAGTTTATACCGTGTTGGTTGATAAGCACTTAGATCATTACTTTGTCACTTACAATAGTGGATACTTACATTATTTTATCGTATTGTACTAGTTTCTAAAGTTTAATTACATGGTGAGTTATAAGGCCTTTGTTTTTCTTTGTTTTCCCTACAATACCTACTCCCAACGGACCTACACTAAAACTATTGTACCCTTTTCAAATATGTGCTGTAGGTTATCTTTATTAAGGATAGCAAGCATTTCTGTCACTTTAATTTACATTGTTTTAAAAGACAATAAAAGTGACGAAAATCAATGGTCCAATTAATTATCCAATATTATATTTCTTGGTCATTCACGTAGATGTGATTCCTGATTTAGAGAAACTATGATCATTATGTAGTTTCAATAATATTTTAATCTCTATAATGTTGACCTGTTTTACAAGAGTCTTAAGGTATTATATTCTAAAATAGATACTGTATTTGTAAATTATTGGTGCAAAACGACCTCAACACCATCAGATGGGAAAATTCTTGAGAACTTAGCCGCATGGTATCCGATGACAAACAAACTAGTGGATATAGTTAATCTGTGCTAGTGGCATAGATTTAGATATTGTTGCACGATAGACTTACAATATACCTTATAAATTGGTCAAAGATTAATTCTTTGACTAATTTATCACTAACTGACTTTATGATTAATGGTCAAAATACAAAATATTGTTTTTGGCATTTATCACCATCGTCAAAGTCCACTACAGGGTATTAGGA